>CM024564.1:40424981-41808612 GCA_014182515.1 Eucalyptus microcorys
TTAAGCCATGGGGTTGTGCTGCCTATACTCATAAGTCCTCTCACAAGTTTGGGAAATTGGGTCCCAGAGGAAAGAAGAGTATTTTCATAAGATACTCCGAACACTCGAAAGGGTATGTGTTCATAGGTGAGCAGGAAAGCGGGAGTATAACTGAATTTGAATCACGGGATGTCACATTCTTAGAGGATGAATTTCCTAAGAAGGGCGAAATAGGGGAAGAATACTCCCTATTTGAAACCTTGGATCAAGATAATGATATTAGTGGAGTTCGTTCAAGTGGGAGTAATATGAGAAGTGATGAATTGAATTCAACTCATTCTCAATTATAACCACATGATGAGACGACATCATTATTATCTAATCCTAGTGGGAGCATAATGGGGAATGATGTACAAAGTGTACAATCTCCCATATGGCGAACAAGTTGCAAAAGTATTCCCCGTCGACGTTTTGACATTGAAGGGGAAACTTTTATGATTGCTCCGCAAGATGAGGATGAGCCAATAAATATTAATGAGGCTCTAAATTGCCCTAGTAAGGAAAAATGGATGCATGCAATAAGAGAGGAAATGGAGTCAATGAAGTCAAACCATGTTTGGGAACTGGTTGATCTTCCAAAAGGATGCAAAGCTATTGGGAACAAGTGGGTTCTCAAAATAAAGCGAAAAGCTGATGGCTTGATAGAAAGGCATAAGGCTCGCCTTGTGGCGAAAGGGTATAATCAACAGGAAGGAATTGATTATGAAGAAACATTTTCTCATGTAGTGAGATTTACCTCGATTCGCATTATTCTGGCAAAAATGACTAGTATGGATCTTGAGTTACATCAAATGGATGTAAAGACTGCTTTCCTCAATGGAGAATTAGAGGAAGAAATATATATGGAACAATCTGCTAGTTTCATTAAAGAAGGCCAAGAAGGAAAGGTATGTCGACTTTTGAGATCGATATACGGCCTTAAGCAGTCATCGAGACAATGGTATATACGTTTTCATAATGCTATAATGGCATATGATTTTACAATGATAGATGAGGATCATTGTGTATATATCAAAAGATCCAAAGATCAATTTGTGATCATATCATTATATGTTGATGACATACTAATTGCCGGAAGCAATATGGAGTTTGTTAAATATTGTCAAGAGTTGGTTGTCTTCTAACTTTGAGATGAAGGATATGGGTGAGGCTGCATACATTCTTGGAATTAAGATTTCAAGAGATCGTTCGAAGAGATCGTTATCTTTTTCACAAGAAACATATATAAATAAGGTTCTTGAACGATTTCGTATGCAAGATTATAAACCCATAGACACTCATATTGTAAAAGGTGAAGGATTGAGCCATAGACTGTGTCCAAGGACTCCACAAGAGAAAGAACAAATGAAACATGTTCCTTATGCTAGTGCTGTTGAGAGCTTGATGTACGCTATGATGTGTACAAGACCTGACATATGTTTTGCAGTTGGAATGGTGAGTAGATACCAATCCAATCTAGGTCAAGCACATTGGAAAGTCGTTAAGTGAATACTGAGGTATCTAAAAGGAACTGTTGATTATACGCTGAGTTATCAAGGAAATGATCTACGACTCTAAGGCTATTCTGATGCTGACTGGGGAGGAGATTTAGATGAAAAGAAATCTACCTCTGAGTTTGTTTTCTTACTGAATAATGGCGCCATATGTTGGAGCAGTAAGAAACAAACGTGTATAGCCTTGTCCACGATGGAAGCTGAGTTTGTGGCATTATCAGCAGCGGTACAAGAAGGAGTTTGGCTTAAGAGATTTTTGGATCATTTAGGTGTTATTGAGAAAGCTGCAAATCCATTATTGGTTAACTATGATAGCCAAGCAGCTATAGCGTACACCAAAGATCCAAAATATCATGGCAAGACCAAACATATAGATATCAAGTATAATTTTGTCAAAGATATGGTTGCACGAAAAGATGTGAACTTACAGTACATGTCTACGCATAGAATGGTAGCAGATCCTATGACAAAGCCAATATCTAGAGATGTGTTTTGTGACTATGTGAAATCTCTAGGATTGCGTAGAGGCTGATGTACTAAATATTGTAATTTCCCTTAGTAGTTCACATTTATGAACTAGTGTTCTTTCATTATTAATGCCTATGAATCTTTGTTTAATCTTTATGCATCTTAATGCTCAGTGCATTACTTTAAGTTGAGAAAGTATGTCGGACAGATATAAGATTAGCCCACTCACACGGATAATCGCCTCTATTTACTATGTAATAAATAGAGATGAGATGGTTTTTAAGCTTATTATCTAGGTGATAATCGAGAGCTCAAGCTTAAAATATATATATGTCGCCTTAACTAAGTGTTAAGATGAGGACATGATATGTATTATGTCCGAAAGTAAAATACCCCACATATTTTACTTTATCTGTCTAAGATGCCAGATGTGAGTTCTGATGAATTTTGTGAATGAGTAGATACGTGAACTCAAGTTAGACATTGGGTATGTCTGAACTATCATCTGTACGGTATTAAAAGTGTAGACATACGCTCCATGGGAAAGGAGTTAATACCGTAATACGTATTTCATACTACGTATGCATGTGACGACCAATAAGAGTTGCAAAAGTTTGATCTCAGCTTTTATGCCGTGTGAGACTCTTGAAGAAAAGAATTCCTCATTCTTAGTGCCCTCATGACTTTTACTTATTCTCAAGATTTCTATTTAGTGTTTGCTATCTTAGGATGTTGCCAATGATCATGAGTTGATTCGATCTAATGGGACATTTCTAGAAAAGCAAGCTGAACTGAAATTGAGAGTTTGAAGGAAAGAGGAAGATCGAATTTGGAGAATCACATCGTAGTTTTGTATTCACTGGTCGACCAATTATGACTGTCTTTGGGATAATCATAATTGTGAATACAATATATATATATATATCATTGTTTAAAAGAGATCAAGGGAGATATAAATGTGATTGATCGATCTAGGGTACTGCATACTAAATCTACTCGGAGTGTGATGCCCATTATGAGCTGCTATATATTCCTAACAGATGTATAGCAACGAGCTCTCAAAGTATGCTGGTCGCACGGATTATTCACCAGTATGAATGTTGAAGAGAGGTAAAGAGCATCATGTTCGGCCCACCATGTGCGAGTGGGAGATGATGGTTTTATTTAATGTGATGGGCCTAAGTTGGCCCATCCGCCCATGTTGGGCCTAAAAGCCCGGCCCACAAGATTAGGGCCCATGGATGGAGGGATATGTTGAAGTGTTGTAACTTTTGGGGGGACGTCTTTTGCTGAAGGGATACGTCTTTTGGAGAAGACGTATTTAAGGGGAGAAAAGAAAAAGAGAACGTACCTTTTGGAAAGTACGTACGTTCATCCTCCCTCTCTCCCTTTCTCCCTCCAAAAGAAAAACAGTAAGCGCAAGAGGCAACACCCATCTTCCCTTCAAGGCAAATTGACGTCATCGGATCAAACGGGATCGTTTTCTCTTCCTCATATCGGCGTCGGTGTTTAATCTGTGGCTAACAAGGCACGCTCGATTCCGTGGTGTGCTTTAGGATCGGTGATACATGTGTTTTTCCCGGGCTCGTCTTCCGCACAAGTTTAGAGATTCGATTTAGTGTCGAATCCGGTTTTTGGGAATCCGAAAATCCCAACAGATCTAAACTGAACAAAAGTTATACCTAACTACTATGAATCCTGGGCTTTCCAAAGGCATGAGATTTGTAGAAATCCAAGAATGCATTAAAATGGTACTTTCGTTGAAATTTTATGAACTTCTAGTCAAACAACCACTCAAACCGCAACCCTCAACACGTTTGATGCACATCGAATCTTCCGTGCTACAACTCCTGAGGCTTCACTCCTCTGATTTTGTCACCAATTGCGGTCAGCTATTACTCTTCATCGAGGTATATTTGCATGCTCTGTTTCTGCTGAAGGTAGGGACCGAGTGCTCGATTCCACCAACGTGAAATCCGGTCATGTTCTAGCCTTTGTGATAAGTCTGGATGCGACCTCTCTCTTTTTTCATCATCTAGATCCGTTAGTCCAAATGTCTACCCCCTGTTTGATAAAATTCCTGAACTAGATCAGTGTGTGTTTTGATTTAGATTCTGACTAAGAGCTTTCCATGTATTTAGTGTGTAAATGAGATGAATCTGATAACTGAGAATTCCAGAACTTAGACCGAGGGTATCTTGAACGAAAATGGATTGACCAATGCATGTTCATTTCTTATGCTTCTCTATATGCCGATCCATGTTTGTTGTGTTGAATTGCAAACACATTATGAGAATGTTGCTGGTTAGTTCAATGTACCTGTTGAAATCGCAAGCAAATTGAGCGAATGCTAATATCTTGAATACCGAGTGCATGCTGTAAGAGCATTGAGCTGCTGCTCTAGTCATAGAAGACACATTCATTTTGGGTGGGCAGTGTTACTGATTGGTTCATCTTCGTATGCGTTGAGTTGCTGATGTGCTCACTGTCTTGTGTTCCTACCGATGTGTTTTGTTACGGATAATGTCTATTCTGTGCGTGCTTGCTGTTCGTATGTCCTGGTATGTGTAATTGTGTCATTGATGTGTTGTTCGTTGATGCCAAGAACTTGCTGTCCAGATTTCCTCATTCATTTTTTTCTGTCCTATTATTGGAGCCTAGTGTCGTGACTGAAGAATTCAGAGTTGTAGAGGCCCAGTATAAGGAGACCATTGTTCAAATGCTTTTTAAATTCTATTTATTTCGTGAAAAATAAATGATGTGAAAATCATTTTCTTAAAAATTTTGGTGTCTCTCTCAAGAGATTTATGTAAATTTTAAACTAGTCATAGGAGAAGGAATACAAAATTTTCTTGTGGAAAGTAGGTCATTAGCTACATTACATATGTGAAATTTTAATTTAAGAAAATGATGTCATTTTCTGAAAAGTTTTCACCAAATGAATGTCTTGCCTACCCAAATTTTTTTATTCAAACAATCGAAAAAGAAAAAAAAACAATATGATTTATTCATATCCACTCATCCTACCAATAAAGAAATGAAGTAAATTGCAGAGATTTGTATGTGCTGTATGGTAAACATTTTTTGTCGACAAATACTATGAAAATAAATAATTATGTCGGTTTTTTTTTTTTTTCAATTTTCAGTGATAATAGCGACCAAAGAAAGTTGGCAAGAGTCACAGGACCATTGGTTAACGTTTATGCGCGGGGTCAGTATAGTAGCCACATGACTCGTGCTTTAATAGGAAAGTATTCATAAGTATCTTAATAGAATTTAATTTCTTTAATGCTAAAGACATGTTTGAAACTTTTTTGTTATAAACTTTCCTATAGATGTTTGAGGAACTCAATAATGAAGAAAGTAGAAACAAACTTGTAACATCGATTACAAGCATATAAGCGTATTACTTCCTATATTTTCTAGTGCATTGAAAATGGTTCTTTTTGGATGCTAAGCTTGTAGAGCAATTATATATCTAAGTAATTAAAGGTCGAAATTGTTAAAAATGAAAACAAATTATTGGTCGAGGAAATAGAATTTACTTACTCATACACCAAAATTAGACAATATTATACATACATACATGCAAGCGTACATGCACGCATACATACAAACTCACATAAGCATATACGGACAGCACCAAAGAGTCGCATCATACAAATATCATAAATATCTTCATTGTATAGTCTATTTTCCCAACAATCAATCTGTTTTCTCTGAAGGGACTGTATAATAGATTTTACACCTTGTCAGTATTATATTAAGCTGTTTTGTAATATAAAAAAAGTAGTAGTTGTAATTAGGCTATAGAATGTCCAAGTATTGAAAAGTTTTTTTTTTCTTTATTACAATATATAAATAACACGAGGATGTAAATGAAACCATAAACTCCAATTTACGTGGGAAACATAAGTTATTAGAATATTTAAATAACAATCACACATTAGTCTAGTAGCATAAGTTTTCAGAATAATTTACCATGCTTCCGCAAAACTTAATGCGGTATCAAATAGGAAGCCCTATATTAAAATTCTTCCCAATTCCTTATTTGACTTCCCTATTTTTTTATTTCTACTCTTTAGTCTTAGGCCAAACTCTAATTTACGAGTGAGGAGGAGTATTAGAATATTGAAGGGAGCATTCATTTATCAATTTAAGTTTTTATATTAAAATTGTTGGTAGTAGTTCCACAAAATTTAACAAGGGTATAAAAGAATTTGTTGCAACTATTGACAAATAACAACATACTCGTACATGTAGATAAACAAATCACCCCATTAAAAAAGAATATTAAGCTCGAAATACTGATCAAGTATCATATAATTGGGAGAATTTTCCTGCCTTGCATATGGGGCGGGGTGGGGATAGATATGATTGGCCTCTCCCCATGAACTCGTCTAGAACTGCAATCCTATGTCTAAATGGTGGAGATTTCTAGTAGTAACCTTGTTCCTTTATATAAGTTGTATTACTTTGGTTGTGACATCCCAGATTTTCAGTCTAGTCTTTTACTGAATAAATCGGGCATTTCATTGACGCGCCTATAGGGCTGTTCTCAAAGCTGATCACTCTCGAGATAACTAGACTATTAAAGAAAGCCATTAAGAATTTTAAGGCAAATAGACATGAAAATTCGATCAGGAATCGGCTTCTCGATCGTGTCCATCTTTAGAGGTCATTACGGCACAGATATAAATCGATTCGAGCTCAGAGATAGGTTGGTTCGATTGAGATGTGTGGCTGATCGTGGGTAACTCCACTAACTTGGAAAATTCTCGTTGACCGGCACTAGTTTGATTTCTCTGTCGTTTTGGTACCCTATGTCCGTAATTGAATCCTCGAGATTTTCACGACAACCGAGAGTCGCCAATGTGTCGAGAGGATTCATTATGGTTCGAAGAAAATCGACCACGAGTCATTTACACTAAAAATTTCTGAAAGTTATCCGGTAGCCTAGGTCACGCTAAAAACGCGTCGAATGAAAATTAATCGTGAATTAAAGTCCAATTTTAGAAATTGAAGATTATGTCATGTCACAATAAATGCTAGGAACGTCGACTCAACCTCAGAAGATTTTTCAGAAATTTCCGAGATTTTTACGGAAAATAGTTTCGAACGTCGCGGAAAAATAACAGAAATTCAGACAGGTCAAATTGAAGGAAATTTGGATTTCCAAGCCGAGCCTTTGATTGTCAAGGACTTATAGAAAATTGTTTGGGATTTTTTCTTCATCGAAATTGGACTTCGATTTGGGGAATTTGTGAAGAAATTGAGGCCAAGATTTGGTAAATTCGGATCCTAGGATGGGGGGGGTGCAACAATTGCATCAAAATGTGATTTTTTTATGGAAATTATGTTGGAAAGTATTAGGGGAGAAGGCCATCAATGGAAGAGATAATGTGTTTGACTTAATCCTTGCTTTTGTTCAATCTTCTTGAAGAAGCCTCGCCAGCTGCAATCTTTCCCCCGATTCTTCGTTGGCCGACTCCATCTCCAGCGGATCCTGCTTTGCTTTTCATCTCACCTTTATCTCAACCACAAAACCAGCTGCCTCTCCAACGAAGCCTTGCTGACCGAAGCCTTTCCCCTTTGAATCGACGTCACCGAAGCTCAGCCCATCTCCGCGTCTTCAGCCTCCACCGTTCAAGCAGCATCCATCAAAGTTGCCAACTCTCCCTGACCGAAGCCGCATGCAGCCACGCCCATGCGTCCAGCAGCACCGAAGCCCTTCTTTTTTTCTTTCGGTTTGGTGCATCGTCCAACACCACCGATTGAAGCAACTCACGGCAGAAGCTGCTCCACTCGGTGTTCTCCTCGCTCAGCTCATGCTAGCACATCTCACGCTGCAGCCGTGCCACGTTCGAGTCTTCAATCAGTCCAGTCAACGCTGCAGCAGCTTCGATCCACGCCAACGATTTCAATCGGCCATCCACGCGTCTTCATCTTCAACTGCACGAAGCAGCAGTCCCTGCGTCCGAAGTCATCATCCACCGAAGACAGGCCCACGTCCTTCTTGAAGCAGCCCAGTAATATCAACGCAGAAAAGTCCAGCGAAGCCCAGTGAATTTGGCCCATCAAAGCCAGCAACTCGGCCCGGGATTTTAACAATTTGGCCTGCTTGAAGCCAGCCCACGTTTAAGCCCAAGAGAGAGCAGCCCATCTTCAAGCAAGATCAGCCCATTTTCAGTCTTCAAGTTCAGACCAATTCCAGCTCACTTGAAGCCCAAGAAGCAGGCCCAAGCTCGAGACCAAGCCCAGCAATCACTGTGGGCTTGCAAAGCCTTTGGGCCCGGCCCGAGTGTCCGCCGACGCCGCCGAAAATTCGGAATTCGGCCACTGTCGCGTTGCCGTCGCGGTCATCCAGTCTCCGCTTTTAATCAAGTGAGTTTTGCTCACTAATGCTATCTTAATTTGCTAATGACACTTAAGGGTTTATTAGTGTTAATTAAGTAGGATTAAGTGGTTAGATTAGAATGGATTAGTGATTATTAGCTAATTACATTGCATATTAGTTAGGTGGTTAGTGTACTTAGTTAAAGAATTGCCTATACTATTTATTGAATGCATCTCGGGATTTTTTCCCGACCCTTTGCGGGCTTTAATTAGGCATTACGGGCCTAAATTGAATTTTTAGTATTTATTTACTAATTTTCGAAATTAATTATTTAATTATTGATTTTTCGGAAATTAGGTAAGGATAGCCGACGACCGAAATTCCGTACTGATTGTCCTGGCGCAGTCCGTTTATTTATTTGAGCTCTACATTGTGCTGAATTGAATTAATTGTGCAATTTGAGGAATTATTCCTAAATTGATTGAAATTGAGTGAAATTGAATGAGTGATCGGTAGATAGTCGAGTATGGTTATTTAGCATTTATAATGCTTTGATGAGTTGTAAAGCGGAAAGAATCGGGAGATTGAACTGAGGATACTCTTGGCTAAAACCGATCAGGTACGATGTATAGACATATGTGGTTCGGTGATAAGGATATCACTGGTGAAAATGGCGCCTTAAAGAACGCACGAGTGCTGTCTATTACCTACATTAGTATAGACATACGTGGTTCGGTGATAAGGAAATCATTGGTGAAAACGACGCCTTAAAGAACGCACGAGTTCTGTCTACTACATGCATCCTTATAAACATACGTGGTTTGGTGATTAAGGATATCACTAGTGAAAACGGCGCCTTAAAGAATGCACGAGTGCTATCTATTACTTGCATCATTATGGACATACGTGGTTCAGTGATTAAGAATATCACTGTTGAAAACGGTGCCTTAAAGAATGCGTGAGTGCTGTCCATCACATACGTCACCTTGGCGAAAATGATGCCCAAGAGCATTAATGTAGCTCTGTGACTAAGTGTAATATTGGAGGTTGTATAGTTAGGAGTGAACTGACCTAAAAATGGTCCGACTGACATGTAATCGACTAGGTCGATTGATCATTGCTTTGATTTGATGTTGTGAATTGATTGATTGAATTGAAATGACCGATGAATGGTCCGATTAACATGAAATCGACTAGGTTGATTGATTAAGATATCGATCAGTGATGTGATTGCTTGGGTGCCTATTTGAACTGTGCTAATATGCAAGTGGAATCTGAGGCCAAGGTAAGTCCTTTGACCCGTGAGTGCATAGGCAACCCGGACGGTGTATTGGTTTACTAATCGGGTCTTAGGGGATAGAACTTGCTGAGACTTAGTCTCATCCCGGTTGTGGGACAACATTTCAGGCCCATAGATGAGCCTTAGAAGGAGGAACCAGAAGAGGACGATGAGCCAGAAAAAGATGAAGAGCTTGAAGGAAATGAGCTTAGTGAAGAAGAGTCAGAAGAGGATCGGGATGATCCTGAGTATGACCCGGATGAGGACTAAGATCCTATCCTCTTTTGTGAACCCTGTTTTTTTATGTGAATAGAGTGAAATTAAAAAGTCGTGAATAGTTGTGAAATACTTTGAGATATGCTCTGTATAAAAGTATGGTTGTGAATTTCGATATGAAAAATATAGCCTTACTTTTCTATCTCAATGTTTTATTGTCTGGTGATTTATAACTGCTTCCGCATGTGCTATTAAAAATGAAAAGGTTAGCGATATTTAGTCCTGAGATATCGCATTCTAAAATCGACCAAGTGAAAGGATGTGTGTGTGCCCGAGAATTGGGGCGTGACATTGGTAATATAAAGTTTCTTATTTTCAACATAGATTTTAATATAACATGAATACTTCCAATACTCCGTTCCCTTTTCTCATCAATTTGTCACAGCAAATTTTCAAACTAAATTATATTCTAAAGGATCTAGGAATCCCAAATTCGTTTTTTCATATAAATGATTTTTTCAACTTAATTTTTTTTTTTTAGAGGCTTGTTGAAGAAATAATTTTTAATCTTGAAGTTATTATCAAGTGGAGCAAGTGCAACAGGGAAATCCGCATTCTTCCTCGGGGTTGTGGATGGAGCTCATAGATGTCCCTGCGCGGGACATGGGCTGATGATAGGGCATCTCTAATAATAGTGGAGCTAGGATGCAATTCCCTGCATCCGCTTGGCAATCGTGCACTTGCCCAATCCCATTGCCACCCGTAATTCACATGCAGTAATATTTTCCATTCCAGCAAACAAATTATAAATAGAAATATTAATACAGTAATTATAGCAGACACCAACAGATAAAAAGAGATTTTTTCCACATACGGCTTTATACACTATTGATTTTGATTGTTATTGAAGATAATAAGTGATTAAAACTCTTAAATCAATGGTGGATGAGGCCGTTTGTGAAAAAGAAAATTTATACTCACGCTGTTTGCGCTGATATTCCATGTTCATGATATAACTACTTATCAAGAGGAGTGAAAAGACTAAATAGCACCTCATTCGCAAGTATTATTGGCGTAAGCAACCTATGCGCTAAACTGGGAAAAGAGTGAACCTAAGTTGATCAAAATTATATAATATATAAATGCTCTCTGGCAAGATCCTTCAGATAGAAAACGAGCAGGCGAACGTGCATGATCTTATGAGTCGTCCGTATCAAATGCATTCGAATGGAAAACGGTGGAAGTGCTGAAATTTGCATAGCGGTCTCTCCCAGAGGTTGAGCCTAGCTCCGCTGAGAAAGTGACACGGCATAACAGACATTTCTCTCAGTAGGGATCCAGCGCTCAATAGGGATCCCTTAGCGCTGGATCCCAATCTCTCCTTTAGATGTCGGCGCAGCAAATAGACGCAAGACATCTGACCGAATCTACCAACGAAGCCGATGAGGGAAAGAAGTACGGAAGAGTAGACATGAAGCAAGTATTCAGCGCCAGGAGCCACACCACCTCCTTGGAGATAGTGTCGCGACCCTCTCAAGAGAGACGGGGGAAGTGAACGGATCATCCCCTCCGTCATTTCTTCTCTATTGAATATGCTTTCAGACAAGGTCTTTTGATAGTGTGTTGCGTTCTCTACTGCTGAATCAAATCGTCCCCAAGTGCTCTCGGCCCGTGATTCAATCCCATGACAGGAACTTATACCCACTATTTTATCGAGTAAAACTCACTGGTTTTTTCGATGCAACTTTACGTGCAACTGAGAAAGATTATGATAAAATCTAACAGCAATTCATGAAGTGATAGTAAGGTGAAATCACACATTCTATAGGTTTCGATAGGACCTGTAGAAGGAAGGGTCTGTGAACTTATTGTTCTGGGATTTCGACATGCACGGAAACTGAGCTGTGACTTCGCCGGTAGCGGCAGTGAAATGTCGGTCATTACATCATCTGTGATGTCTGGCGTTCTCTTTAACTTCGTCTAACCAGAAATCCGGACATGTGATAAGACTTTGAAACTCAATTGGAATAGAAACGGCCTGATGGTATTGAAACGAGTTAATGTTGACCGCACGCCATGGAGGCGAGTGCGCGATCTTAGAGGCTCCAAAATAACAAGACGCAATTTGGCTTGACAGGACAGCGCAACTTTGTTGGCTTGGTAATCCACAGTGGCAACGAACAAACAGCGAATTTACCAACAGCCGAAGAATTTTCACGGTAGAATACCTCGATTGGCACTCCTACAGCCACGACCACCCATCTCAGGCTCAGACGATACGGAGACTCTTGCGGGATTTCGTAAACGGCAAGCGATGACGAATTTTCATGGCTGCCACTCTCCCTGTTTTCTTTGTGTGTTATCTTTTACTCGTATATACTGTTTCTCTCCAGATTTGGTTTGGCTTTTGCTTTCCATCCCAGCGAATGTTTACTTTTGAGCAATAGGCGATGCTGGCAAGTTGGGCGTTTTATGCTTGCAACAACAGAACGAACCACAGCAGCGACGCAAAAACAGAGTGGAACAGAGCAGAGCAATACTGCGCTGCCGTGAAGTGAGTCGCTGGCCGAAGACTCAAATCAAGGAAAAACGCCAAACAGGGAGCTGCCAGTCCGTCTCTGCAAGGGAAGTTATAGGCGAAACCAGTGCTTCCATGGCAGTCACTGAGGCGTGGGATGAGCTTCTGGAACTTTAGGAATGGATGAATAAAGGTTTGAACGAGAAGAGCAAGCTCTTGAACGGCGAAAATAGAGGATCCGAAAACAGAGCCTCTTGGCCAAAACACCGGCCATCGCCGCCCCAAATCACCTTCATCCGACAAATGAGCTCTGAACAAAATCGAGCTTCAGCAACGCATCGAGCTTCCTGGAGAGACAGAATCAATCAGCATAAACCCTAAAGCCCAGATCGATTCCTGCGGAGGAACCGAGAGAGCCGCAAAGCAAATGGCGTCGTTCTTGTAACTTCGGCCGCGTCAGATAATTTGGCGACCAAAACGGCATCGTTTCGCCCAAAACGGCGTCATTTCGATTTCGCTTTAGCCCACGTCACAATCCGTTGCCTCCTGTTGTCCACGTCAGCAGCCACATAGAATTTGTGAGGGTGTTCATTAACGGAACCATAAAGATAGAAGAAAGGAAAAAGGTTAATAAAGGAAGAAGAAGAGCTATAGGGCTTACTAAACAAATCGATATTTAAATTGTCCCAGGATGGCAAAGCTTGAATTTAAGTTTTAATCTACGGTAGAGATTTTTGTGATAAGATAATTTTTATGTGGATCTTTGTCAGCCATTGTTTAAAGTACATGGTTATTGTTCATTACTTTTCAGTTATTGTTATTTTTGGAAATTTGGGGCAAAAATTGAGAATGATATCGGATTTACTTTTTATAATGTAGAGATGGTGCACTACCAAAATAGTGAGATACTGATGGTCCCCAACAAGGAGAATTTTTATGGGAATGTTAGAGAAGGCCTTGCGCGTTTCAGCTAATTATCTCGAATAGCTAAAACTCAACTTGGATAAAACTTAACTAATTTTCAAACACATATTTTGCAAATTGATTTTGAGAGGGAGATGTTTTCCGTCGATGCTAATTGGCATACAACAAACAAAAAAAAGAAGAAGAAGAGAGAACCGAAATCAGCGCAGGCCCTCTCTCTTTCTTCCTTGATCTCTCTATTATGGGTCCTGTCCATCGCGGGCAAATTGTCATCAACCACGGCCTCTGGATTTCCATTTTTTTTTTTAATTACCGATCACTTGATATTGTCCTTAAGCTCTCATTATCGAATGGATTTTTAAATTAGATGTTTTTCATGTTCATGATGGTTTTTATATTATAGTCAAATTATCGCCGTACGTCACGTTGCCACCCTATGCCCTTTGCTGAGGGTGGCCGGACCCTTGGCGTGGTTGCACGGAGAGTGAGCAATGTGTACTGCCAAAGGAAGGTGCCCTGCAGGCGGCCACAATGGTCGCGAGTTAGAACCTTGCATGCCTCTGTCTATAGTGCCTTGGCTTGAGCCAGATGAGGGATGTCGGGCCATTTTCCGATGGTTGGACGATGGCACCGTCATCATGTCACCTTGCCAGCCCTCGTTTGCCACTCTCACCCTTGCGCACGCACTCATAGATACGAAGTCTTAGGAGGTTGGTATTATTTTTCCAGTTTATCTTTAATTATCAAGCATTATAAACACTTGCCATGTAGTTTGCTTTAACTACAATAGAGCACTGCACCACCAATAAACCAATAAGTACATAACATCACTTGTCACTCATGATACTTCTCTATCTCTGATTGAATGAATCTCTTCTCCTGTCAATACAAAAATAGTTTTCTCATAAATTTTCCTTTTGAGAAAAACACAAATAGAAGTCCTTTTGTTGATGCCAGAATTCTCGTCGGCAAATCGAACATGCATTTTGTTTATGTAAAAACAAGAAGTATACGAAAATAATAAAAAAAACTAAATCAACGTTGGGCCCATCTCACTAGAGCCTCGCTTCCACATATTCGTATCTTATATGTATGCATTCGGCGGGGTAGAATAGAACAGAGAGGACGCACATACACAGAGCTCAGCGAATTCTCTCTCGCGTCATCCTTTTCCAACAGCTTCTAGGTCGCCATTCCCTCTTCATACTCGGCCACCTCCACTCCACCGGTAGCCGCCGCTCGTCTCTGATCGCCGACCACCATAGTCTCTTCCCATTTGAACCTCAGAGAATAAAGCAGAGAGTATAGGGAAGAAATTCTCATTTTCAGTTGTGATTCTCTCGATTTCCTCTATGCATCCTTACCCCTCTCTCCGTCACCAATTGTCGTCGCAGGCCACTTCCCCAACACCACCAGCTTTGCAGCCACAGGAAGTGCTCTCTTCGCTTGCGTTTTCGGGCTAACTTCATCGAAGTGCTTGATTCTCCATCTCCCTCCTGTAGTCAGTTCTAGTATTTGGTGCTACAACTCCTGATGATTCAGTCCTCTGATTTGATCTCCAATCGCGGTCAGATGTTACTCTTCGTCAAGGTAAATCCACATACTCTGTTTCTGCTGAAGGTAAAGACCGAGTACTCAATTCCACCAGCGTGAAATCTGGTCGCGTTTGAGGCTTTCCTGATGACCTTGAGCATGCTGCATTGCCTCTTTGTGATAAGATCTCTTCCTTATTTCTGTATCTAGATCCTTTGACAGCAATATCTACCACCTGTTTGATAAAATTCCTTAACTAGATCAGTGTGTGTTTCGATTCAGATTCTGCTTGAGAGCTTCCCTTTGCTTGATCGATACATTAGTTTTGTTGTATAGACTTTACTTGTATTTTTTTTTTTCCTTTCATTTCAGAAGTTAGTAGTTATCCATTTTAGGATTTGTTATTGAAATTCTCAGATTAGATGCATATCAAGTGTGTACATGAGATAAATCTGATATCTAAGTATTCCAGAACTTAGACCGAGGGCATCTTGAACGAAAATGAATTGATCCATGCACATTTACTTCTTATGCTTCACAAAATGTTGATCTATGTTTATTGTGCCCAACTGCAAACATATTATGAAAAAATATTGCTGGGTTTGTTCTCTGTACATGTTGAGATCGCAAGCATATTGAATGAATGCTAATATCTTGAATCTTGGGTGCATGCTGCAAGAGTATTGAGCTGCTGCTCTGGTCATCACATACACATTCATTTTGGGTGGACAGTGTTACTGATTGGTTCATCGTCATATCCATTGAGTTGTGATGTGGTCACCTTGTTGTGTTCGTACCAATGTGTTATGCTACAGATTATGTCTATTCTGTGCATGCTTGCTGTTCATATGTCCTGGTATGTGGAATTGTTCAATTGTGTCATTGATGTGCTGTTCGTTCATGCCAAGCAGTTGCTGTCCAGATTTCCTCTTTCATTTTTTTCTGTTCTATTTTGGTGAGCCTCTAGTGTCGAGGCTGAAGAATTCAGAGTTGTAACCGCCCAGTATGAGGAGGTCATTGTTCAATTGCTTCTTTATTTATTTATTTTTTTTGTGGTAAAGATTGTTCAAATGCTTTTAGGTTTTGTTTATTTCATAAAAACTGAATAATTTGAAAATCATTTTCCTAAAAAAGTTGGTATCTTTCAAGACATTTATGTAATTTCAAACTAATCATAGGAGAAGGAATGAAAAGAAAAACAAAATCTTGTAGAAAGTAAGTTATTAGCTACATTTTATATGTGAACCGTTAATTTTACGAAGCTATATCATTGTTTGAAAAGTTTTCGCTAAAAAAATTTCCTGCGTAGCAGAATTTGTTTGTTTAAACGATCGCTAAAGAAAAATATGATATGATTTATTCATGTCCACTCATCTACCAATAAAGAAATGTCCTGGGGAGCAGAGTAATACCGTGGTTATTTGAGGTCACCGCTGTATGTGTGAGTATCATCAGGGATAAAGCCTCGATAACGAAGCACTGCCGTGAAGCTGCTCGCAGAAGACTCGAAACAAGAAAAAACGCCAAAACAGGGAATTATCAAGTCCGTCTCTGCAAGGGCAGTTTTAGGCGAAACCCGCATTTCCGTGGCAGCCACTGAGGTGCGGGACGAAAGTCAAGAATTTCAGGAATGGATGAATAAAGGTTTGAACAAGACCAGCAAGCTCTCGAACAGCGAAAATAGAGGAGCTAACAACAGAGCCTCTTGGCCAAACTCGTCAAAGCCGATGCCGGTGATCGCATGAGGTCGAGTTGGAGTCGGCAATGGTGGCGTTGCTCTGGAAACCCAGCTGGCGTTACAGTGAGGGAGAAGAATCATCAGAGCTCCCTGATGCCGGCAGGAGAGCTCGTGAGATAAAAAGCCACAGAGAGGGCCCATTGGTCCTGTTGGCGTGTGTAGACAAATCCAGGCGCGACGAAGGTGGAGATCAGGAGAGGAAGAGAACGGTCTCCATGAGTGATTCCAAATCCGAGAGAATAAATGGAGAGGGAGTTCCTCTCTCTCTCTCTCTCTCTCTCTCTCTCTCTCTCTCTGTGCAGGTGTGCCTCATTTCTTGCAAGTGCTCATGAGTGGCAGTCGGGAGAGGGAGGTTCAGAGAGAAGATCTGGTTATGGTGGAATCTGGAGGGGGTAGGCAAGATTGAATGCAGCTGCCGAGGAGGAGATCCAGAGGAGGAAGGAACTTTTGAGTGCGCGTCTTCTCCGCAAAATTCCAGAGAATCCCTTCAACCACCCGAGCGTGGATTGCCCTCCCCTCAGCAATTTGTATGACGTTGGTTTTTTAAGGTAAGTTCTTAGTGTCAACCATATTCAGCAGATCGTCGTAGAGGAACGAATAATTCGTTGGTTATACCGAAAAAATTTTAAAAATGTTTTTTTAGGAAAGATAGTTGAGTATGACGCATGATTTCAAATATCCTGTACTCGGGTTAAGAGAAAAACTGTAATTGCAGGAGTGCCAACTTAGTCGAATCAACATATCCGCCTCTTTAGCAAACTCATATATCATAGACACCAGTTTTCTAAAAACCAAATCACTATAAAATCTCTCAGGCTACATTTGGCAGTCGAGATAAAATTCAGGATAGGATATGGTTTATCCTATCCTACGTTTGGTGCTCACTCATGACAGAATAAAATTGGATATAAGGGGATATAAACGGGATAAAATTATCTCATGGGAGAGGTGGGATAAAAGTGGATAGGATTTCTAATGTCCATACTAGGAAAGTTATTTTTCTCGAATAACAAACTTATTAAATTAATAAAATTGAAATTATATTTTAATATAAATAATGTTTGAATTATAATTTAAGAAATTAAAAATAAAAAATAAAAAATTATTTCTAATTAATCCTATTTTAATTTATATATTCAACTTTAATTCTATCTTATAATAAACATTCAATCTATAAATTAAATATTTATATTTATTATATATTTTAGGTATGTTAGTACAATTTACTATTTGATAAAATTTTATTAAAGAATGATGAAAGGGGAAAAGGATTTGCTAGAAATGGCACTCAAATGACCGGTTTTACTCTGATGTGGCACTTAAGTAAGCGAAAAAAATGTTATGATATTCAAGTGAGTATTGTAAGAAAGTTATGACACTCTTGTTACACTTGTCCCAATTTGTAACAGTTTTCAATTTAATGCAATAATTGGTGATGGAAAAATGGCTCTCTTTCATTTATTGTTACTCCAAACATAATTCAAAAAAGACATACAAAAGCAAGAAAATCTTTACTCTTCTTTTGATTTTTCATTTATTTTTTGGGTTTAACATATAAATTTGTTGTTCAAGTTCCCTCTATTATTCACTGAAGAGTAAAGAGGAATGTCTATTCTATCTCCAGAGGATAGTCGCTAGAGTCAGTTGCACCGAGTTTTACACTCCAAAATTTAGAATTATCCTGAAAGACGATGCTTACACATCTCATATAGTAGATCTCATTTTCATATTCTCCAACAATTTTTTACAACAATAATAACTTACCAACACTATTAAGAATTTGCTAACTTCCAAATAAATTGCTGTATCATCAAATCTTCTGAAAAATTTTGCAAGCAAGCATCAAAAGTAGATAATCATCACTATAGTAAATATGTCAACATTTTAGTAATCTTTTAATTTATCAACTTCTTTGAAGTGCTACCTTCACATCCCTAAAAGCTTGAGAATGTTCAGTGATAGTAGCGTTCCCACTTCGAATGGACCAAAAAATTCATCAGTAGCATAACCATGAGGCATGCGAGCCCTCCTTTGATACTAGGTAAAAATTGAAGCAGGGGTATAAGCAAAGGAAATGGTGTAAATCAAATTTTTCAATGCATATCCAATGTAATTTTTGACAAAACAAAAAATCTTCTTGAGAGGATACCAAGGCCACATACACAATATCTCAATTTTGAATGGCTCACATTCACATGATAAAGTAGCCACCTTCCCTCACCGAAAAACAACCTTTGAAGTTCATAAACGATATCTCCCATGCAGATGCCTTGTCTCTATCTCTTCCATCTTTTCATGATGAGACACCTAGCAAGCGTCATAATCCATGTTTGGACGCGACCCAGACTTCCCTTTTGAGGATGTAAGTAATGATGTCATACGAACTTCGAAGATTTAATCAATATGAAAAAGAAACCAAGGTTCATGACATGATTCTGGAAATGGTCAACCCCTGAGCTTAGTTATAAGAGGCCCCGACATTCAAGCCAATCGATATTAGCTTTCTAGGAAAGTAGAAAGTCTCCTTTGCACTCACCGTTTACTTTGTTGTTCAAAGACTGTAACCAGGAGAGCAACCCAATGGCGACGCAGCCGAGCGAACAACATGGGAACGCGAGTCATGCAAAACCACCAGCAGGTACATGTTTAGGTTCCAACCGAGAAAAGATATGGTAGAAGCGATGTGGTCTTGAAATATGCTGGAACTTGTTTTCTCATGGTTCTTTTTCTTTGCTTTATAGTCGAACAAACATAACCCTAATCTTGGCTAGGAAAAAGAGAAGAAAAAAATAATTAAGAATTTTGTGCTCACTCTTTCTTCTACATAAATTGAAGATTTTCGTGTAAGCATTGGATCAGCTCTTTGTCAATCCAAAGGTGCTTCAGGTTCGTTATCCCTCGAAAGAGTTTTTTCATCGAGAAATTAGTATTTAGGGCGGATCTTCATGATATTTCTTTTCTAAGACGCTACTCATTGTCTACAAGTAAAAAGTATTAACTGAATGGCCTGAATAATTCGCATCCGTTGCAGAATCATCAGAAGACGTAGTGGGTCGAGACTTGTTGCGAGCTGCATTCAAGGGTGATTGGGAATTTGCTAAAACAATTTTGGAACATGATCCTGCTTCAAAGACGGCCAAAATAACAAGCAGATCAGAAACGGTGCTTCACATAGCCGCTTTGAGTGCACGAGACCAATTTGTTAAGAACCTGGTTGTGCTCTTGGCTCCAGACACAAAAGCCCTTGAAATGGTTGATTGTGATGGCCGCACAGCCCTCCACAATGCTGTCTTGTGTAGAAGTTTAACGATGGTCAAGTTATTAGTTGAAAGTAATCCTAGGTTGACGCAACTTACGGATAATAAAGGGCGTGTTCCGTTGGCATTATCTGCTCTCGAAGCTTCTGAGCATAAGGAGATCGTTTGGTTCCTGGCGAAAAGTACAACAGACGAAGGGCCAAGTCATCCCTTCAGCAGTCCCTCTGCGATTGATTTCATTTTGAGTCTCACCTACGCTGGTTACCATGGTATGATCTAAAGAAAATAGGGAATGGAGTCAACGAAGCGTTGCTTTTAATAGATATATTACCATCTATAATTATGATAAAAGTTAAAGATAAAATAATAATTTTATCTACATAGAAATTGAATAAAAGACAAATAAGAAAAGATCTGCAACTAATCAATTCTTTGATACTTTGCTTGATGTGTTATCTTCATGCTGATTTGCAAAAAACTTTGCGCCTCAACCATTTTAAATTTTTCCCATTTGATTTGTCACTTCAATAAGATCTCCATCACTCTATCTCAATCCCATATGTTTTTTTTTTCCCTTCATTCTAGACTTAGCTTATTTTCCTGATCAACATTGCCGGTGAATTTGGATAGATATCACCCTTCATCTAGTTGAAAAAAACAAGCACTTGCTTACCGAGAGAACCAAAAATTACGACAAGCGATCTATACTAGACGTGCTGGCAAGGATGGAGTCTCACTTTCCCAGCGGAACCAAGCTCAGTTTTTTGGAAGCATCTATATACAAATGTCAGTACTTTCTGCACTCGCATCCCTTCATTACCGGTTCCATTCAAGATGATCATACCTGGCTCATCATCTGCTCTTTTGTTTTTGAACTGAAGGTATTCCGGTGGACTTGAACTACAATCCAACAGATAAAAATTTGGATCGGGGTAATATGCATTTTTGTTGTTGGGCATTATCCTAGGACCTTTCATGATTTTGAACTTTCAGTCAACTTTTTAGGTCGATTCCCTCCATGCTAGCAAAAGAAACCTGAAATGATTGCTTCTTTGTAGGATATATTATGATTCCTTGACCTAGTTTTACTTGAATAATGGCATGAAATCGAATGTTATGTATCAGCTGTACCCCTGGGATAGCGAACGAATAATGAGGTCTTACAATGATTTCATATCTAGTGACTGAGTTTTCTTTGCAACTTGATTGTAGCACTTCAATGTCTTACAAGGTCACTTTGGGATGCCACCAAAATTTACACTTCCATTTTATCAAGACCATTTTTATCTCTGTCCATCCCTCTCCAACTAAATGTCTATGGCTTGTTTGTTTTTGACTTCTTTTATAAGCAGAAAAAAGCATCTACTTAATTCTTTGCCATAATTTGCAAAAGAACTTGTGTTAGGCCCGATATGGGAGAATGGGCTTCTAAGATTACCCAAGAAGGTGGACCACTCGGAGTGCACGGAAATTAGCTCAACACCACTTGACCATTTAAAAAAGTCCTAACATTCCCAAAAGTTGTACATGACTTTTGCCTATAGTTGCATTTGTTATCTTCATCTAACTTTTGTATTCACCCAAATAACCCTTTAGCCTTGCCCCTAATTCTTCTATTTTTTCCGGATTAAAAGTTATTTTAAAATAGAGTCAACTCTACACACTGTAACATTAACATGTAATAAGTAAACTTGAACCTCACATACCATTATGTGATCTCATGTGGAAGTTTTGATTTTGTTATAGATAGATAGAATTGAGAAAGAAAACTTTTTTTGCTTTTGTGCTGAGCATAAATAACAATACGATAGTTTGTACGATTAATATGATTTGTTGATTACTAGCTGCTCTGCATATTTGAATAATATTGTCTAAAATAATCTTATATATGCAAAGACTACTGTGATTTACTCTAGCTAGACAGATGTCACTAGCGTGGTTATATTCATAGTTGTTCTATCAGTTTAAGTCTTATAATTATGTTCTCTTAGTTATGATTAACATTATACAGCTTCGTTTGAACTTCAAGGAAGATACCGACCAAAAAATTAAAAAAGATCTTCAAGGAAGTTCACTTTCTTTAGTTACCCTGTAATTTCTCCTACTTTCTTCACATCCAACTATTTATATCATCCAGACGTGATATAAACTCACCCTTTGCATTGACTGAATCCCAAAGGAGAAAAAAAATTGCTTTCCTAAAAGATTAAAAAAGAAAAAGAAAAGAATGAGATCGTTTTCCCAATCACCCGCCAACCTAAGCTCTAAATGTGGAAAATTATGACAATTAGTAAACTGTTGTCAGATGCAATTTGCTGTCCAAAAAATAAATTGGGACTCAGAGCTGGAGAACCTTTTTCTTAATCCAATTGCCACCCCTTCGTTTTTAATTTTTTAATTTTTTGACATTTTGTAGCTCATGTAATCAAGAGAGTTCACGAGGTGAAGCTAAGACACGTGACAGCAGTCAAGTTGGCAGAACAAGTTTGCACTGCGATCTCTATCTCTTCTATGAATACTACCAACATCACCAAGTTTTTCGAAAAGACGAACTTGCTGTATCAAGCTACAATCAGGGGAATAAGTGAAATCGTGAAGATCTGTATTAACTTTTTCCCGGAGCTTATTCGGATTTCGCCTTATGGTGAAAGGTTGACGACACATGCAGTGGAGTTTCGCCAAGAAAGGACTCTTAGACTCTTTCTGAAGGTAAGCTCAACCAATGAGCTGTCATTAGTTCCAGCGCCTACACTAGAAGAATCGCACAGTATCATGAAGGCAGCAGCAACGTACAAGCCGAAGTCCGAAGCTGTAACTAAAATTTCCGGAGCAGTTTTTCAAATGCAGAGGGAACTCCAATGGTATAAGGTATGTATCTTTCTTTTCATATGTTTAATGACCGTGCTTAATGATAAATATTACATCTTCATGACAAGTTTCTTAAGATATGATAGCTAGAACTTTATTTAGATACATCGGGCACCGGCGGGTCGTGTGACCCCGAATAGCGTAAGCGAAAGGGGGCTCCGACGGTTCCTCGGTTACCAAAAGAAAAAAAAAAAACTTTATTTAGATAGTCTTGAGAAAATACAAAGGTACATTTTTTTTTAATAGCGGCTGGGAGATATCCGGTCAAGCTTTTGTGCTGCACAAGGCCTACGTTCCTAGGTGATTGTAAGGGCAAACTGCTCAATATTGGTCTGGTGCACTGGGGACTTTGCTCCTGAAATGCTTCCAATATGACTTGAATCTAAGATCACAATGAACAGTCCTCTTTTGCCATCATAGAACTTTTAAATTCCACACTGGTCAGTTTGAGAAACGAACACTACATCCTTAAAACAATTTACGGAAAAATAAGGGGGCCTGATTAGAGAAATTGGGGCATTGAAAACTGATTGAGATTAATTATAATTAGGTTGCATTTCAATATTACTAATATAATTGTGATCCACCACTTAATCTAATCCAAGTGACTCTTTCTTAAATTCGGCCGACTCTTTACAGAGGTGTCTGCCACCATGCGATTAGGGAATTATTATGCAAATCATTTCATGCATAACCCATATATATTAGCTTGGAGCCCAAAAACATTTAAATCAGTTTTGCTTATACTTTCACAATAGCTTTGCTCGTTCCATTGTATCATGTTTTGTATTTAAGATTATAGTGTAGTTCAGATAAAATTAAATGTGTGTAGATGGATAATGATTTAATTAAAGTAATCTGAGTTGAATCTTCTCTTTCTCAATCTAAAGGTTAGCTAAGTTCATTTATGGCCCACTATTTTCATCTGAACAGCTATTATGTAAAGAGGACTTCTCATTAGTTAATTTACCCATCAACTAACATTTACTAATGCAAACCCATGTCTACAGAAAAAATGATATCATAAAGCTTTTACTATATATTTAGCTATATTTCATTTCGACTCTCTATTCCTCTTTGTCATTAAAAAAGAGCTTTGGACAATTACGTTTAGTCCTCAAGCTTTGATTTCTTGCTTAATAAGTCCTAAAGCTTGACACTATCTTTTACGTTAGTCCTTTAGTTAGCTATATGGACGGAACATCTGTGTGGAACTTTTTATTAATTTTCTTTTATGTTTTGCACTAGTGGCACTGATATGGCGCAAAGTGGGCGCCAAATCTAAAAAATTAAAGTTAAAAAGGCTAGAGTTTAAAATTAAGGTCAATGATTAGAGAGAGAGAGAGAGAGAGAGCGTCGAAGAGGAGCAAGAAGGGGCCACCCCTTTGTCACTGGCAAGGTTTGGGGACCCTTGTCGGGTCGCTTCGAGTGCAACGACACTCGCTGGATTCCCGACGAGGGTCGGCCGCCCTCGCTCAAAAAACTATAGAAACAAAATACAACGCATGGAACTCAACAAACGCATAGAAGTACTAAAAGACTCATTCTTGGATTTCTTGACTAGCTCTTAATATTTTTTCTTTCCATAAATTCCTCTAGAAGAGTCCAAATTGGATGAAACTTTATTTCGTTGAAAGTAGAAACATAGCGCTTTCATACATATGTTGTTTGGCTGTATTGAAGCACGAAATCATCATCGAAGGTGACACCTAAGAATTTTTCCAGCAACGATGGATTCAACCTGCAAGCAATTTCGCATTATGTGTTGAATAAGTCTTGATTTCCTTGAGATGTTCCTTTGTAAGTTTTTTTTTTTTTTTTTTTTTTTTTCAGAAAATTTTCAATAATTCGTCCACTTATTGTAACTCTTGTTCGTGACTCTTGTGCGTAGGCTGTGGAAATGTGGGTTATCCCTTCTGTAAGAACCTACCAATATAATAATAGCTCCGACCAAAATAAAACAAATAGCACAACGCATTGGGATAAATTCGTGAAGCAACACAAGGGATTGCTTGAGAAAGGAGAGAAGTGGACAAAGGACACAGCAAATTCATGTATGCTTGTCTCAGCTCTAATTGCCACGGTATTATTCGCCGCTGCTTTCACTGTGCCTGGAGGCAATGATGGCAATACTGGAGTTCCCTTATTGTTGGGACAGGACTCTTTTCTGGTTTTTGCAATTTCGGATGCGTTGGGTTTATTCTTCTCTATAACATCCATCGTGTTATTTCTCGCCATCTTAACTTCGCGGTATGAGCCGCAAGACTTTCTCAAATCCTTGCCTCGGAAGATCATAATGGGGCTTGTTTCTCTCTTTATTTCCTTGGCTTGCATGCTGGTGGCCTTTGCTGCAACTCTCACCATTGTACTGGACAAGAGACTAGAGGGGGTTCACAAACCCATTATTTTGCTGGCCTCTATCCCCGTGGTTTTATTCCTAGTACTACAGCTTCCCCTGCTATGCCAAATGGTTAAATCCACGTATTGGCCGGGCATCATTTGTAGCTTCCCCTGCTATACCAAATGGTTAAATCCATGTATTTGGCCGAGCACCTTTGGTAACGAGGACATTTGGGATGGAGTCACATATGAACAAGATCAGGGATTGATGAATTTGATTTGATAGTGTATGTCTTCATTATAGTTGTTTGTAGGGGGCCCAATGTACTACTGAATGTATTTCCTTGAAGTATTTGAACAATTACTATGCATTATGTTTCCCTACCTTCTTACCAAAGATCTATTTATAGAATGACTTGATCAATTCAAAATTTCTGCCTATAATACTTCAAAATTGAATCTGCACATGCATAAACAATTTTTGTTTAGCATCCAGTGCCAAAATATGCTCATGTGTGGAATATAACTTTTAGAAAATTAGAGTTTTTTAGCCTTAAACGTTCAGCCTCTGGGTATTTCAAATTATAATCTATATAATCAATTATCTCGAACGTTTATTACCAACATACGTAATTAGAGATGAACAATTATTTACAGAAAAAATATGTATATACGAAATTCCATTAATGAGAGTTATACCAAATGTAGACTTCATTCTTTTGAACTATAAAGTAATTGGAATCATACCACTTATAAGACTTTGATTATATCAATCGTGAAATAGATGGAATTAAACCTACCATAAATCTCTGATCATTCATTAGTTACATTTATATCTTTCATAATAAAATCTAGGTATACACGAGCAATTACTTTTAAACATTTAAACAAAATGCATGCAATCATGTAATCTAATTTTCATCGTGGAAAAAAACTTTTTGAGCATTTGATTTTTCTTTATAGATGCTCTTCAGATGAACAGTTTGATAATCAAAGTAATCTATATAAAAAGAACACCGATGGTAGACATGATACCATATTTATGACTTTATTCTTAGGAACTATAAAATTGAAAATATACCAGATACATGACTTTGTTCACATAAATTGTGAGGCACGTGGAATTATAACCTATCATATATCTTCAATCATTAATCTAATTATATATAGATAAATAATTAAATTGAATATATATACATAAATAATTTCCATAAACATTTATTTTTTGCAAATCGATAGAAAATTATTATCAAAGTATGCCTAAGAATTAGATATGCAGAATTACATATTTGCTACGGTTAGAGGTTTGCTAAACTAGCTATCAAAAACAAATCACTGGATAAAACTGGCACGTGAGTGTGCCATGCGAATATACACACACTAAACTCACTTTGAAATTGGTCTTGGTCGCACACAATGTAAACTCGACGAACCGAACCGTAGTTCTCCAATGTGACCGTTCCTTCCTCCTTCAATCTGGATTTCCCAGGTCCAGAAATAGCATATTTAACTTACCAACACTTCGACTCCCAGGCGATCTGGGTTCTTCCCTACTGCATGGTAGCTCCCTCTCGGTTCAGCAGCACCCAAGCTGATTTGAATCGCTTCATCCTCAGCAAGCTTTCTTAACATCCCCTGTCTCACCACGTTAACCTCTCTCAGCCCTTTCGACCCTTGCCTCCACCCTGGGTTGCTTCGCCCAAGCCAATCATCCCTTATCTTCTCCCTTTCCATCTTGTCGTTTCTTCCAAATTAATAGCCAATCGTAACCCTAATTTCGACAAGATAAGCTATCTTGCCCCTCTGCGACCTCGTTTATCTATCCTTCCCGAGTCTTCCCCAAAACCCTAATAATCGTGAATACAATCCCCTGACAATCTATGCTGGCCGCATCTCTCTATCCGCCCCTAGGCCTTTAAATATTACCCTATCTCCTTCATTTATATTTACCTCTTTTCGGCTTTCCGGTCCCTCCCTTGTTTGGCTTTTCCTTGTTCTCTTTTTGAAAAGGCCCGGTAGTCCTTTTAGCTCGGACCATCATGTCACTTATCTCCGCACATGGTCGAGGGGAGAAAAGGGCGCCAGTCTGATCTTTGCCGTGTCATCAACTTCATCCCAGATTTACGCCATTAAAAGAGAATAGGCGCCCCGCCGATTCTTCAATACTGAGGTAGCCCACTTCTTTCTTGTGCCCTATACTGACAAGTAAATTATGACTGATCAGCTATCTGAGGACAGTAGATTAGAGGCGCTGTGTAGAAGCTTGGGTAATCTTTGGTCTGAGGATGATGTGATAGTCGTTAAGGAAGGGATCTCTGAAGAAAAACTAACATAATGCCAATTAACTTTGTTTTGAAAACTCTACTCTCACCCAAATGTGAACTTTCAGGCTTTTCTTAATACTATGAAACGGGCTTGGAAGACGAAGAATGTATCCTGCACCATATTAGAACTGAGGTTCTTTTCATTTTCCTTCAAGTACGAAGCTGACAAGCAGAAAGTTTTAGACTCCAGGCCGTGGTCTTTCTCTAGTAATCTCCTCGTGCTTCAACAATGTGATCCGGATGTTCTTGAAATATGTTACGATTTCACTCATTGCCCCTTTTGGGTGCACCTGTATGGCCTTCCATTTGGCAGAGTGACAAAAGAAGTAGTCAAAGAAATAGCATCCAAGATTGGTGAAGTTATAGACGTGAAACTAGAAGCCAAAGGAAGCAGCACCTATAAGGTTGGCAAAGCCAGGGTTATTCTTAACCTAGGTACCCCCCTAAAAATAGGTGTTGTCATTAACCTGGGAAGTAAAAAGTTGTGGATAGAATTCAAATATGAGCGACTCCCGCACTATTGCTATTGTTGTGGGAGAATCGAGCATTATGCCACGGCATGCAAAGAAATTCCATATGAAACCACAAGGCTGGAGGAGGACTTACCAGGTAACTTTGGGAACTAGCTATGTGCTGAAGTTAGGGAACTCAGTCCTTATGGAAAAGTTTTTCATGGGAAACAAGTTGCACTCCTTGAAGATCCAGATATCGTACCAAAATCCCCTCTTGTTGCAGAAACAAGTGCAGATCAGCATGTGGAAAACGCAAATGAACAACCTATTCTACCCTTACAAAGTCAGCATTTACCGAAGGCGGCTACAAAACAAAACGCTGATTCACTCCACACTTCTCTAGCCATAACGATAAGGGAAGGGAAAGGAACACAAAAGAGAGATAGCTACTGCCTTGATGAGGAATCTATGATGATTATCTATAACGAACAGTCAAAAGAACGAGAACAAGAGAAACAACACCAGACAACAACCGACCGACCCCAAAACAAGGGCAAAATCAGAAGCACCAAACTCCCTTCATTGAAAAAAAGGGAAGAGATTTTGTCCCTATGGAGCACAATCCTCGAAGACTCCAACAACTGACAAGCTACAACTAGTGGACATTCCTATTACTGAGGAGGAGCATTCCACACACTGGGCTTTGATGGCTAGCCCTAATAAGCCATCGGGGAATCCATGAAACTACTTAGTTGGAATTGTCAGGGTTTGAGCTCACCCCTGATAATTCGAGCTCTAAGGGTCCTCGTGACTCAGGAAAAGTCCAATGTTATCTTTTTAATGGAGACTAAAAATCAAGAGCAGATGGTGCAGCGATTGAGAAGAAGACTGAAGTATCAAAACAGCTTTTTGGTGAATCCTGAAGGAATCTCAGGGGGTTTGGCTATTTTTTTGGGATGACGTGGTTACCATAACAATGAATTTGTCTTCGGTGTCCCTTGTAAACGCACAGTGCCGACTTCTTGACAATAGATTTTAACGACAGAATTCTCTTATGGGAGGAATTAAGAAGAGTAAGCATCTTAAATCATCTACCTTGGCTGTCTATAGGTGATTTTAATGAAGTGTTGTACCATTAGGAAAAGGTGGGAAAGAGGATGGCAGAAAATTTTCGTCTTACAGCATTTCAAGATTTTTTACATGCGTGTTCTTTAATGGACCTAGAAAGCAAGGGGTGTGCATTCACATAGACAAATAGAAGGGATGGAGAAAAAAAAAACGTTAAAAAAAGGCTAGATAGAGCTTTATGTACCATGGAGTAGAGAATAACATATCCAAATGCAGAAGTTGTCGCCCTGCCAGTCATCGGATCGGATCACAGTCCATTTATTCTGTCACTTTTTCCTACAACAGGTCGTAAACGCCGAGATTTTAGGTATGGACAGAAGATGAGGAATGTAGGCGAATTGTGAAGCGAGCTTGGGAAGAGTCCCAACGTAAAAATATGGCTGACAAATTACATATAGTGGCTATTTAGCTTACTGCGTGGAGTAAAAAGCGATTTTCCAATGCACGAAAAAGAATAGATGGGCTGAAATGCGAGCTTTAAACCTTGATGAACAGCCAAGACATACAGTTTGACCATCACAAAATTCAGCACATCAACTAAGAGATTGAATCACTATGGCGACAAGAGGAAATGTTCTGGGGTATGAGATCAAGAATCAAATGGTTGAAATGGGGGGATAGGAATACAAAGTTTTTCCATGCAACTATTATTCAACGGAGGAGTAGAAATAAAATATCCATGCTTTTGAATGATCAGGGAGAGTGGGTTAGGGATGAAGAAGCCCTTAAGGACATGATGGTGAGTTTCTTCAAATATATTTATACTTCAGAAGGTCCTAGGAATTTTCAGCCCATTCTAGACCATATCTCAACCTTGGTGGATGCATCCATGAACCAATCACTAGTGGCACCTGTCACCATGGAAGAAATTAAAGAAGCTACTAACCAATTGGGACCTACTAAAGCTCCCGAGCCGGATGGGTTACATGGCTTATTCTTTCAACATCATTGGAACGACATTGGAGGCGATATATGTCGAGAGGTCCAGCAATTCTTCAAAACAGGAACTTTAAACCCAGCCCTGAATAAAACATAAATCACCCTCATCCCCAAAACCCAAAACCCAAAACCCAAAAAAGTTAGGGCAATATCGACTTATCAGCCTATGCAATTTTGCCTACAAAATCATATCCAAAATCCTCACAAACAGACCGAAACCCCTTTTACCAGACCTAATTGAAGTAGAACAAAGCGCCTTTATGGGAAATCGGCAAATTCAAGATAACATTCTGATTGTATAGGAAGTGCTACACCGTTTAAGAACTTGTGATCGGCATCGGAAATTCCAAGCTTTCCTTAAGCTCGATATGCAAAAGGCTTATGATCGATTAGAATGGGACTTCCTTCAAGAATGTCTAAGAAAGATGGGGTTCTGTGAAGAATGAATTAAATGGACCATGCAGTGTGTCACAACAGTTTCTTACAGCATCAAGTTCAATGGTATATCCTTGCCATATTTCAAGCCGACTAGGGGTATTCGCTAGGGAGACCCTTTATCCCCTTATCTTTTCATCATAGTAGCGAATGTCCTCTCTCTTATGATGAAGCAAGCCCTTGAAGCAGGCACACTCTGTGGGATCCGACTGAATAGAAAGTGCCCCACCCTTTCCCACTTACTATTTGCAGACGACTCGATATTTTTCCCAAACGAAACAATCTTAGAATGTCAAAATCTGGCGACTATCCTTCACCAATATTGTTACACATCAGGTCAAGCTATAAATTTAAATAAATCAGGGATATTTTTCAGCAAAGGGTGTCCAGAACAACTACGGAGAAACATGGCGAAGCTGCAAGTTCTCGAAATTGTGAAAACAGGGAAATATTTAGAAATCCCTTCGGATTGGGGTGCCTCCAAGAAAGAAGTGTTTGCCTGGATTCTCGCTAGAGTAAATATGAAGTTGGAGAGTTTTAAGGAAAATCTGCTATCCAAAGCCGGTAAGGAAATACTTCTTAAAGCAGTAGTTCAGGCAATACCCTAATATGCGATGTTAATTTTTAAAATCCCTGTATCTATTCTCAAAGCTATTGAAAAGAAAATAGCTAGCTTTTGGTGGAGAAACAACAACAAAGAGGCTGGGTTACACTGGAGAAAATGGGAGACTCTTAAGCTCCAAAAAGAGGAAGGTGGGCTTGGCTTTAAGGATCTACTTACTTTTAACATCGCCATGCTAAGAAAACAAGCTTGGTGTCTATCTCAATACCTTGATACTCTATGGAGCCAAATCATGAAAGGGTTATATTTTCCCAATTGTGATTTCTGGCAAGCAGGGAGAGGCTCACGCCCATCATGGGGTTGGCAGAGTTTACTAGCAGGAAGAGAAGTGATCGCCCCTCAGGTTAGGTGGGTAATGGGGAATGGATAGAGAATTTCTATTAGGGAGGATAAATGGCTGAACAGGGGACAATCGGAGGACCAGCAAGAAGGAATGAACCTTGCAAAGTGGCGGAGTTGATAGATTTTGAAGCTGCCGAGTGGAAAGAAGATCTCTTGCGGTCAATGTTTGATCAACAGACGGTATCGGAAATTCTCGCTATCCCTATCGGCCTCCCTACTTCAAAAGATAAACTGGTTTGGATAAACAATAAGTCTGGAAATTACACGGTGAAGAGTGCATACTTGCTAAACAGAAAACGTACAATGCCTTTAAGAGATCACACGCCAACAACATCCCACCAGTTTAACCCAGATCTTTCGAAACAAATCTAGACTACAACTATACAACCGAAAATAAAATTCTTCCTATGAAGTGCATGTCAGAATGCCTTACCTACATTGGATAACCTATAGAAAAGGAAGGTTGTACCATCTCTTGTGTGTCCAATATGCAATATTGAACTGGCGACTATCGAGCATACACTCCTCCTCTGCCCGTGGACAACACAGCTTTGGAATGACCCATCCTTGCAAGTTGAAGTGAACCGAGTGGGTTTAACCTGTTTTGATAAATGGTTATATAAAGCTCACGCAAGTTCAAGAAACTCACAATGCTTTGACCGGATTGCGACTGCACTATGGTGTATATGGAAGGATAGAAACCATTTTATATTCAGGAAGAGTTCCATTAATTCTCATCACATCCTGTTTAGAGCCAGAACGTTACAAGAAAGCTATGCTACATGGAATCCTAAACCAAGAAGGCAAAAGCATGGCGACAACTTACAGAGCAAATGGCAACCCCCGAGCCCTGGGGTACTCAAAATCAACATAGATGCATCGTTTGGAGAAGCCTCCACAGCATACACAACAATAGACTCAAACCAAGAAAACCCATTGCCAAGTACTGGACATCATTTAGCTTTACCTCAGGCACTAGTCAGGCCTAGTAACCCCTCAACCACCATTCCCACAATTCCTGATTTAACCTGGGCAGCAGTTCAAATTAGTTCAGAAGTTATGCAAGGTCCACAAAGGTTTGTAGAAAAGGTTAGTCACGCTTCGGGTACAAACAACGACCCCCAAATCTCGAGCACTAGTGAGGAAATGGTTCGACCTGAACCAAATCATAAAACACGAAGAGCACGAACTTGTGAGTGGCGTCCCCCGCACCCAACCAGAGGATTTGACCGAACCACCCTCATCAAACAGGGCTTAAATCATCCTCCATTAACATGCAGTTCGGCCATTGATGACAGGGGATCAATGGATCTGGTGAGCGAATCGGATGATGCCACACTTCAACTACCCATACGCCACGTGATTACTCATGAGATGGATCTGAACCGAGAAGTTGGTGCTAATTGCTTCGAACCAACAAGCAGTACCCTTGATTCTGGACAACTCCCCTATCCACTTAGTAACTTAGACGCAGATAACAGGGGAAAGAAAGTTTTGAGAAGAATACAGAGTGTTGACAGCAGTAGCCTTCACACGAGCCCAGATCTGACAGGGAAAGAAAACGGTGGAATCTCCGGCAAAAAGCAGCAAAATCCCCTCTCCAATGCTAGACCCATTTTCAGCAGCCAAGCTGCAGCCATCTTGTCTTTGTCCATCGTTGTGGACAACGAACGAAGACGCAGAACAGAATTGGGAAAAGCAGTAGCTGACGGTGGTACCCAAAACATCCGTGGGTCGGGCGAGAGGTTCGAGAGTGGAGAATGCTGCAGTTCCAACGCCAGCTTCGGGAGAGGGATGGATCTACGCAGATTCGAGGTTGCAGCCGGGTGTGAGCGCCCCACAAGCTCAGATATGGATATTGATGAACACGGCAGCGCTTCAGACTCCCAACAGCAACTCCCCCCCTCGTCTGCAGCTGTGGCTTGTATCTGCTGGGACGCCCTTGGGAGGATCATTGATGGGTTTTCTAAATCCATAGAGGCGAAATCAGCTGAAATAACAGAGGCACAAGCGTTGGTTGAAACCCTAGACTTTATTTTCTCAAAGATTGCCCCAAATAGACCAGAACGAGAGATACTCATACACTCTGACTATAGTACGCTAGTGGCTGCGGTGCTCTCTTCAGACACCCTAAGTTGGCAGGCACAGCCTTTAGTGGACAAGGCCAAGTTCAAACTGGAAGACTCTTTGGGTATTACTTTAGCCCATTGCAATCGAAATATGAATAAGGTGGCTGACTGGCTAGCTAAAGCCCAATCAATGGGATGCCTTTTTAGGAATTGGGTTAATAGTCCCCCGTCTGCTCTTTTGGATTTATTGTGTGCTAATGCTAGAGATGTTTGTACTAAAAACTTTTCTTACTAATGCATTTCAGTATGTTTGTTCAAAAAAAAAAAAAAACTCACTTTGAAATTTCTATGCAAGTATAATTTCTCTGAATTAGCTCGTCTCACCCCAAAACTTTTAGAGTATCTAGATTTATTGTAAGCTTTCAAATAAGACATCATTCACTCGACATCCCTACTCGTCTCCAACGAACATAGCCACCTTTTTGAGGAAAACGCGAGGTTAAATCAAAACCCAAGGATCTAAACTGAACAAAACTTATACCTAACTACTATGAATCCAGGGCTTTCCAAAGGCAATTGAGAGTTGCAGAAATTCAAGAATGGATTAAAAAGGTACTTGCATTTGAAATTTTTTGAACTTCTAGTCAAACAGCCAATCAAACCGCAACTGCTCGACACGTTTAATGCACATCGAGTGATTTAGAAGAAAAATTGTTAGATGCACCTGATGAATCTGAGCCATCTTTCATGCACCGTTAGATAAAGTAGGCCCCACATGGAATTCACCTTATCTAATGGCAAATGCGAGCTAGGTTTATATGATCTGAATACGGCTAATTCTTACTCATTGTATATGTGATCGCCGAAAAAATTCTAGGGTTCTTAGAAAAAGTAATAAGTCTAAAGCCGTCCAGTATAGAATTTGTGCATAACTCACATGACAATCCTCCTTCATTTTGTTATGCATAGAAAAATTCGTCTCAGTAAATTTGTCCATTGGCCACACAAGCAAACCAAATACAACCTTACAAGAAAAATCCATAAAAAACCATTGATGATGAGCATATAAGACGAATTATATGAAAAAAAAATGATCATCCGAATTTTTGTCATAAATTCACACGCAAATTTGTATCCATTTGATAAAAACATAAATAAAAGTCCTTATTTTATCGACACCTGAATTTTTGGCGGCAAATCGAACATGCATTTTGGTTAAAATAAGAAGTATATGAAAAAAATATAAAAATGCGAAATAAAATTTCGGCCCATCTCCCTTCAGCCTCGCGTCCACATTTACGTATCTTATATATGCTTTCGACGAGGTGGAATAGAACAGTGATAACGCAGATACACGGAGCTCAGCAAATTCTCTCTCGCATCATCAATTTCCAGGAGCTTCTAGGCACTTGGCCACCTCCATACACCAGTAGCTGCTGCTCGTCTCCGATCGCCGACCACCATATGCTCTTCGCATTTGAATGTAAGAGAATAGGGCACAGAGCAGAGGAAGGGACTCTCACGTTTAGTTATGATTTTCTCTTGATTTCGTCCATGAATCCTTACTCCTCTCTCTGTCACTGATTTCCATCGCAGGCCACTTCCCCAACACCACCATCTTCGCGGCCACAGGAAATGCTCTGTTCGCCCCTGTTTTCGGCCAACATCATCGAAGTGCTGGGTTCTCCTTCTCCGTCCTTTATTCGGTTCCAGTCTCTGGCGCTACATTTCCTGAAACTTCGCTCCCTGATTTGATCACCAATCGCGGTCAGCTATTACTCTTCATAAATGTATATTTGCATGCTTTGTTTTGTGCTGAAGGTAGGGACCGAGTGCTCGATACCACCAGGGTGAAATCCAGCTACGTTCGAGCCTTTGTGATAAGTCTGGATACGACCTCTCTCTTATTTCTTCATCTAGATCTTTTGGCCGAAGTATCTACCACCTGTTTGATAAAATTCCTGAACTAGATCAGTGTGTGTTTTGTTTCAGATTCTGATTGAGAGTTTTCCTTTGCTTGATTGATACGTTATTTTCATTGCATAGGCTTTACATGTATTTCGTTTCCTTTCATTTAGTAGCTATTCACTTTAGGATTTGTTATTGAAATTCTCAGATTAGATGCGAATCAAGTGTGTACATGAGATGAAACTTATAACTGAGTATTCCATAACTTAGACAGGCATCTTGAACGAAAATGAATTGATCCGTCCACATGTACTTCTTATGCTTCACTATATGTCGGTCCCTGTTTGTTGTTCGAATTGCAAACATATTATGAGAATGTTGCTGGTTAGTTCTCTGTGTGAAAGCTAGTACGAGCACCTAGAGGGGGTGAATAGGTGCGAAAACAAATTTTGCAAAGTAAAGACAATAAATTTTCTTTTGAACCGACTCTATTTAGCAATAGATTATGAAAAGGAAATTAGACTCTAATAAACAAATATTGTTACGATCAAAGTAAAGAGCTTAAGGAAGAGAATAAGAACACAAGGTTTATAGTGGTTCGGCTTAGTCCAAGCCTACGTCCACTCTTCCGCATTGACAGCCCACCGGCTGGATTTCACTAAGAATCAAAGAATTGTTACAGTATAGCTCTTCCTTGATTCAACAGTGTAGAGACTCTGCTACACTTCCTCAATGTCACAGAAAAGTATAAACTCTCTTTTGAGTACAAGTTTTCGCTCAATAATTGGATTGACAAAGAACAAGGAGCTTAAGACTTTGGAATTCTTCTATCGCGCACACACTCGAACAACTGGAACGTCTTTCTTATATACTCCTTCATGCCATCACACCCGTTGGCACTTACCAAAGGAGTTCTTCCAATCTACCCATTGAACAGAATCAATTAGGGAGATTTCGAGTTATTTAAGGAATATGACGATAGCCCACTAATCCTGCTCGCCCATACAATCAGGATCTAGGTTTCCATAAGTAGAACCTTCCAAGTATACTTCGCCAATCAATGGATCCAAAATCCTTGAATCAATCTTAATTTGAATAAAGGATTCTGACATGCTATTTCCAGCCAAGTGATCTTTTTCAGTCGATAGAATCAAATCCTTAACGAAATACTCAAATCTGGATAAGTCTTATTCGACGGTCTAGATACTATCAATGAGGATAGACTCTGAATCTTGAGTCTGGCAGTCCGGCGGTCTTCAAACTTCGATGACAGAGTCTGCAAGTCTTCAGACTAGACTAATAGAAACGCTTTGTCAGCTTTAAAACACACAAGGAAGTTTTCTCCAACAATCTCCCTCTTTTTGATGGTGACAAAACTTTCCTGCAGATTTGGATAATTTTGACTTGCAAAATAGAACTCAAGCACACATGGATATTTCACAAAGATAATTGACTTAGTAAAGACAGCATTGAATCTGCATCCACAGGAAAAAAGGTTAGTCCTGTAAATAAACAACTATCTTTGTCATGAAATACCAATAGTACTTAAAATAACCAAACAATCAAACAATCCAAATCCAGTCACAACCAAACAAAAGTCAAAGTCAAACAAAAAGTCAAGTTTCAAATCTACATAAACATCTCCCTCTTTTTGTCAACAGCAAAAAGTGGAGACCGGAAAAAGATAGATTTGGAAAAGATTATGAGTTAAGGCTGCTTGGATAAGCGAACAAGCTCATATTCCCTCATTGAGTGCACTATCTATTCAAGCTTGTCAAAACTCTGCTTGAGCGCCTGAAATTATTCACCCTACACATAAGACTGAACTTGATTCCGTAGCGAATCCAACTGTTCATGAAGAGACACTGAAGTGGCCTTAACAGCGTTCTTGAGATCCAGCATCTCAAAACTCATAGCATATTGCTGACTCCGCACATCCAAAAGAATTTCCAGCAGTCTTGAAAAGTCTGCTGTTTGAGCAGTTGTATCGCTTGGACCAGCAAAGTGAAACTCAGGGAAATTGAGAAAAGATGGAGTCTCAGTAGGAGGTCTATCTTCTGGATAATGAGATGCATGCACTTCTTTTGGGTTTGCTGCAGATCGACTTACATCACTAGCAAGTAAGGGTGAAAAAGTACCTTTTTGACCATCAGCTCCCCTTGTTTTGATGCCCTCAGGAGAAGTAGGTAAAGCTTCCTCAGCCTCAGAATGATGCACTCCAGTAGACTCTTTTTCTCTTATCTCGGAATGACTGGACAGAGAGATAGCCAATGTTGGCTCGATAGAGTCTTGAGTACCCTAATCTCCTTCATTCTCTGCTTCTTCTGCTTCTTCTTCCCTTTCTTCTTCAGCTTCTTCTATTTCTTTCTCTGCTTCCTCTTCCTCTTCCTCTTCTTCTTCTTCTTCTTCTCTTCTTTCTTCTTCTTCTCTTTCCTCTGTTTCCCTATGTTCTTCTTCATTCTCCAATTCTTCTCTCTCTCTTCCCTCTTCTGACTCTTCTCTTCTCTTAGGAAGGCTGACAAAGGTGTTCGGATTTTCCAAGGCAGAAATAGTAAGCTCATCCTCATTTTCTTCATCTTCTAGAATGAGAGCTCTTTTCTTCTTTATAGGAGCAATCATGGGCTCCTTGCCTTTCCTTTTAACCGCAGCAGAGTCTTGCTTTGCCTTAAGAGGAGATTTCTCCTTCATTTGTTCCAACACTTTGTTCAGCTTTTTTAAGCGCATCTTTGACACCATTTTGAACCTAATTACCATCGGAGTGATGGCTTTCAGACTCAATGGTGCAGAGATATGAATTTTGAAGTGCCTAAAGAGTCGAGTGATAAGAGCAGAATGAGGGAGCTGTCCCTTATCCTTAGTCACAGTTTGAAACATGTGGAACAGAATGGTGTGAGGTAGAGAGAATCTAAAATCAGTATTGATTGCACACATCAATTTTGCTTCTGAACGAGAAACATCAGTCTTGGATGTCGATTTAGGGCGAATGCAATTTATCACAATTTTGTGCAAGAAAATATTCGAAGCACTCATCCTTAAATAAGAAAGTTTTCCTTCAACATCCCTGTTTCTTACCAAAGACAGAATAGCATGAGCAATTGACACACTAATCGGTTGAAAACTCGTTCTTTCCAGCCCGATTATGTCGGCCAAAATGTCTGTGTTCACCAAAAATTCCCTATCCTTCACAATGAAGATAAAAACTGTGTGCATCCAAAAAGGATAGATTCGAATAAAAGTAAGTAGTCAGCTCTGGAAATCCAGCAGTAGAATCAGAACAGAACTTTTCCAATTGCAATAGCGCAAACTTTTCTCTCAGATTGATTTTTATCGAATCCAGGAAATCAAAGTCAACAATCTTGGGATTCATCACCCCTCTCTTCAAAAGACTTGCATAAACCTTTTTATGATCCTTGGATCTAAAAAGATTCGAACCATCGCAATGTTTGCAGCCACCCTGGACCTAGGTTGAAAATGAGAATACAACCGTTCATCATCATCCAGAGATTGTGGTTGATTCGCAGTGCTATAGTGTGGGTCACTTGGAATATTCTGAAATGCTTTCTCAGTCGATCCTTTTTCCACAACTCCTAGCCTCTCCAAATCTCTCAAAAACAAGGTTTCATTAGGATTAACTCCTTCTATTACTTCATCAGCTGCTTGATTCGAGGAAGGTTGGCGTTGCTGACTTGGACGCAAAGGAGATTCCTCTTATTCGGTTAAGTCAAAGTGGGTAGGACCCTCAGGCATGCGGCATGGTCCCTTGCTTGCAATCCTTGATGACTTTCTTGAAAACATTGCCACTTCAATGGAGAGAATCACTAACTTGTTCGAAAAGATGAAAACTTTCGAATGAATCGAGAGTAAAAGTGAAAGAGAATAGGAATATTGTATTCTAGGGTTTCGGAGTAAAAATGAGGAAGACGACACAGTGGTATATAAAGTAAGTGAAGTGGGGTAAACGAAGCGTCGTAAAAGGAAAATAAAAGGATGACTTTTTGAATAATAACTTCCCTTTATGGATTTAATTGAATTCCTTTTAAAATCGATAACTGCCTTTTTGAAATAAAGGGTATTTTAAGAAAGATAAATCAATCAACTAATCAGATAAAAGATAATCGTACCTTTTCAAATTTGAAAAATTAGAATAACTTACAGATGAGGCTTGAGGTCTTCTGAGTCTTAGCATTGAAAGACTTTTAACTTTGAGTCTTGAGAGTGTCCAAACTTTACTAAGCAAGAGATATGATATTAAGTCTGGTACGAATAGACTCAAATTGATTTTTCTCCAGAGGTTTTGTAAATATATCCGCGAGTTGATTCTTAGAGTCAATGAACTGGATCTTCACTTCTCCATTCTAAACGTGATTTCTAATAAAATGATGTCGAATCTCAATGTGCTTTGCTCTTGAGTGGAGAATAGGATTCTTGGAAAGATTTATTGCGCTGGTGTTGTCACATTTGATCTCAATGCATGAATCTTCAATTCCAAAGTCTCTTAGTTGTTGTTTTATCCACAGAATTTGTGAACAACAACTTCCAAGAGCCACATATTCTGCTTTTGCTGTAGATAGAGCTACGGTACTTTGCTTCCTCGAAAACCAAGATACTGTCTTGTTCCCAAGCAATTGACACGTGCTCGATGTGCTCTTTCTATCAACTCTGCATCCTGCTAGATCTGCATCTGAATATCTAAGAAGAGTAAAGTCTCATTCTTTAGGATACCAAAGACCTAAATTTGAAGTAGATGCAACATATTTGATTATGCGTTTTGCAGCACTTAAATGAGATTCTTTGGGATCTGATTGAAATCTGGCACAAATACAAACACTAAACAGAATGTCAGGTCTAGAAGTAGTAAGATAAAGAAGTGAACCAATGATACTCCTGTATAGCTTCTGGTCAACTTTCTTTCCTCCTTCATCTTTGTCCAGCTTCAAGGAACTTGACATTGGTATATCAGTCTTTTTGCAATTCTCCAGTCCAAACTTTTTGACAAGTTCTTTAACATATTTTTCTTGATAAATAAAAGTTCCCTTTTTTCAGTTGTTTCACTTGAAGCCTGAGAAAGAAGGTAAGTTCACCCATCATGCTCATTTCAAATTCGTCCTGCATAGTCTTAGAAAATTTCTTACAAAGACTTTCGTTAGAAGAGCCAAAAATTATATCATCAACATAAATTTGAACAAGCAAAAAATTATTACCTTCTCTTCTGATAAACAAGGTTGTATCTACTTTACCTTTGGCAAAACCGTTTTGAATTAGGAAATTACTTAACCTGTCGTACCAAGCTCGAGGTGCTTGCTTTAAACCTTACAACTCCTTTTTCAGTCTGAATATAGAGTCTGGTTTCCTTGGGTCTTCAAAACTAGGAGGTTGTTCCACATAGACTTCCTCTTGGATAAATCCATTCAGGCTTGCACTTTTGACGTCCATTTGGAATAACCTGAAATTCTTATAACAAGCAAAAGCAAGTAATAATCTAATTGCTTCTAACCTTGCTACTGGTGCGTAGGTCTCATCATAGTCCATCCCTTCTTCTTGCGTATATCTTTTGGCCACGAGTCTTGCTTTGTTTCTTACGACTTTTCCTTTCTCGTTCATCTTGTTCCTGAAAACCCATTTAGCTCCAATGATAGATTTACCTTTCAGTTTAGGAGTCAATTCCCAGACATCATTGATATTGAATTGCCTGAGTTCTTCTTGCATGGCTTCAATCCAGCTTTCATCAGTTAAAGCTTCTTCTATGCTCTTGGGTTCTATTTCAGAAATAAGAGCCACAACACTAGATTCTTCACGCTTTTTGGATCTTGTACGAATTCCCTCATTAATGTCACCAATAATGAGTTCTTTAGGATGACTAGACTTGTGCTTCCAGTTGCTGGTTGATTTGTTAGACTCGTTGATCATTTTCTTCATTTGATTCTTCAATGATCATTTGTTCTTGGTCTTCCGAAGTCTCGAGCTGCTACTCGTAGATTTAGACTTTGTAGAGTCTAGAGCAAGTTCAGGTTCTTCAGGTTGAGTCTGAATCGATTGATTTTGCATAAAGTCTTGAAATTTGACATTCATCGATTCCTCCACAGATTGAGTCTTTTTGTTGTATACTCTGTAAGCTTTGCTTATGGTTAAATATCCAAGAAAAATACCTTCATCTGATTTTTCTTCAAACTTACCAATTCGATCATTTGCATTTTTCAATATAAAACATTTGCATCCAAACACATGAAAATACGAAACAATTGGCTTTTTTCCTTTGAATAACTCATAGGGAGTTTTCTCCAAAATAGGCCTTAAGAAGACTCTATTAATAATATAGCATGCTGTAGAAACTGCTTCAGCCCAAAAACGAGAATAAATGTTACTTTTAATTAGAAGAGTTCTAGCCAATATTTGTAAGGATCTATTCTTCCTTTCCACAACTCCATTCTACTCTGGAGTATAAGGAGAGGAGAATACATGCTGAAAACCAGATTCATCGCAGAATTTAGCAAAATCTTGATTTTCAAACTCACCTCCATGGTTTGTCCGTATACTAGAAATAACATACCCTTTCTCATTTTGAACTTAGCAAATTTTATAAAATAAGAAAAGGTTTCATACTTATTTGCCAGGAAATATACCCAAGTGAATCGTGAATAATCATCCACAATTACTATGCAGTATTTCTTCCCTCCAATGCTCTGAGTTCTGGTTGGTCCAAAGAGATCCATGTGTAATAGCTGCAGTACACGATTAGTGGACACTTGATTTATTGGTTTGAATGAATTTCTTACCTGTTTTCCTAATACGCATGGTATACATAGGTCAAACTTTTGGTATGTCAAATTGGGTAGTCCTCGAACAAGTTTCTTTGTAGAGATCTTGGCTATTTGCTTCATGTTGATGTGCCCAAGCTTTCTGTGCCATAGATTTGCTTCCTCTTGAATTGAGATTAGACATTGGGATTTATATGGTTTAATATCCAAGAGATAGATATTCCCATGTCTTCGCCCCGTAAAAGTCTGAGAAGAGTTTTTACTGGTTCCTGAACATATTCCTTCTTAAAAGTTGATTTTGAAATCGGTGTCGCACAGCTGTCTAATACTCAGCAAGTTGCAGTTGAGTCCTTTTACTAAGGAAACGTTACTAATAGTGAGACTTCCAATCTTTACAGTTCCATATCCCACAATTCTTCCTTTGCTATTTCCTCCAAAAGAAACTTTTCCACCATTAACTTGCACAAGCTTTATAAAGCAGTTTGAGTCTCCTGTCATATGTCTTGAGCATCCACTATCCAAGTACCATTTCACCTTTTCTTGATAGTGACCTGCATTTAAAAAGAAAACTCAAGCTTTCTTTGGTACCCATATTTTCTTGGGTCCAGCAGAGTTAGTGTGAAATACAGTTTTTGCCCAATCCTTCTTACTAGGCTTCCAAACCATAGGACATTCTTTCTCAAAGTGTTCTGAGCTGTTACACTTAGAACATTTAAGAGCACTGCGGCCTACAGGTTTTACAAAAAATTTTTGGAAATGATTTTTCTAAGAATCTTTTGTAGGTCTTTGTTTAATTCTTTCCTTTACCTTAGGAAAATCAATTAGAGAAATGGTTTCAGCAGTCATTCCCAAACCTGATTTGTTGAAGTAAGATCTTTGTGCAGAAAGAATTTTTTCCAGTTTCTCAGATCCTATAGAGAACCTTTTAGAAATGCTTGAGACATCATTTTTTAAGAATGCATTTTATTTTGAAAGATTATCTGCATTTTCTTTTAAAGTAGTAACATTTTTGTCTAAACTTTCGACCTTTTCTTTCCAAACAATTTCCAGTTGCTTTAGTGCAGAATTTTCCCTTTTAAGTTCGGAAATCCTTTTGAGAGAAGTTTTGAGACTAAGACACAATTCATCAATATATTTAGAAACTTTAGTAGGAATTTTTAAATTACTTACCTCGATTTCACTGTCTGAGTCTGAGTCTGATTGTGCCATGAGACAAATATTGGCATAATCATCATCACTTTCTTCACATTCAGTGTCACTCCAGGTTTTTGCTTTAAGTGCTTTTCGATATTTCTCAGTTTTTCCTTTCTTTCTCTTCAGCAATGGATAGTTGGATCTGATGTGTCCCTTTTTCTTGCATTCAAAGCAGACTACATCCTTGTTGGATTCATCATCCTCGACTGATTTATTTTGTAGCTTTTGAGAACTTTGTTTCTTTGGATTGAATCTTCTCCCCTTTCTCGTTCGCTTTTCGAACCTTCTTATCATGAGAGCAAGCTCTTCATCGTTCATATCGTCTTCAGAATCTGTGACATCAGAATCATCATTAGATTTTAAAGCAATGTATTTCTTACATTTAAGATCTTCATCTTCATTAATTTGCTCCACTTCATAAGACTGAAGAGTGCTAACCAATTCGTCAACAAAGAGTGGCATGATTCTTTGTGTCTCCCTTATTAAGGTCTGTGATTCCAATTTTTGGATAGTCCACGTAATAACTTGTTAACCTTCATGGGTCCAGAGATTGGTTGACCTTGATACTCAAGACCATTCACGATTTCTGTAAAATGACTAAACATGTCGGTGATAGATTCTCCCGATTTCATCTTGAATGCTTCATATTGACCGAAAGCGTAATGTTGATTTTGGTTTCTTTCACTCGATCGGTTCCTTCATAGGTGATGTGTAATCTATCCCAGACTTCTTTAGCTGTTTCACAAGAAGATATTATGTTATATTCAGTAGGAGATGATGCACAATATAAGGAATAAATTGCTTTTGCATCAAGAGCTTGTCTCTTGGTTATCTCTTCTTGAGTCATTTCACTAGACTCAACAGCTTCTTTTCCTCTTTCGAGACTCATGCAGCTTTAGGAATGATTTCTTTGTCTACCACGTCCCATTCCAGAGGATCCTTTGATCTTAGGAATGCCTTCATCTTGTTTTCCATATGTTGTATTCCTTTCCATCAAAATAAGGCGGTCTGGGTATTGCTTTGCCCTTCAACCAGACACTGAGCCAACATACTAGCCATGGATATTTAACTCAAGTAAGAACACTTCAACTTAAGTGAGTACACAGGCTCTGATACCAATTGTGAAAGCTAGTACGAGCACCTAGAGGGGGTGAATAGGTGCGAAAACAAATTTTGCAAAGTAAAGACAATAATTTTTCTTTTAAACCGACTCTATTTAGCAATAGATTATGAAAAGGAAATTAGACTCTAATAAACAAATATTGTTACGATCAAAGTAAAGAGCTTAGGGAAGAGAATAAGAACACAAGGTTTATAGTGGTTCGGCTTAGTCCAAGCCTACGTCCACTCTTCCGCACCGACAGCCCCACCGGCTGGATTTCACTAAGAATCAAAGAGTTGTTACAAAGTATAGCTCTTCCTTGATTCCATAGTGTAGAGACTTTGCTACACTTCCTCAAGGTCACACAAAAGTATAAATTCTCTTTTGAGTACAAGTTTTCGCTCAATAATTGGATTGACAAAGAACAAAGAGATTCAGACTTTGGAATTCTTCTATCGCGCACACACTCGAACAACTGGAACGTCTTCCTTATATACTCCTTTATGCCATCATACCCATTGGCACTTACCAAAGGAGTTCTTCCAATCTACCCGTTGGACATAATCAATTAGGGAGATTTCGAGTTATTTAAGGAATATGACGATAGCCCACCAATCCCGCTCGCCCATACAATCAAGATCTAGGTTTCCATAAGTAGAACCTTCCAAGTATACTTTGCCAATCAACGGATCCAAAATCCCCGAATCAATCTTAATTTGAATAAAGGATTCCGACATGCTATTTCCAGCCAAGTGATCTTCTTCAGTCGATAGAATCAAATCCTTAACGAAATACTTAGATCTGGATAAGTCTTCTTCGACGGTTTAGATACTCAAATGAGGATAGACTCGAATCTTGAGTCTCGGCAGTCCGGCGGTCTTCAGACTTTGATGACAGAGTCTGCAAGTCTTCAAACTAGACTGATGGAAACGTTTTGTCAGCTTCAAAACACACAAGGAAGTTTTCTCCAACACTCTGTACGTGTTGAAATCACAAGCGTATTGAACGAATGCTAATATCCCGAATACCGAGTTGTTGATGTGCTCACTGTGTTGTGTTCGTATCGATGTGTTATGTTATGGATTATGTCCCGGTATGTGTAATTGTGTCATTGATGTGCTGTTCGTTGATGCCAAGTACTTATTGTCCACATTTCCTCAATTCATTTTTTTCTCTTCTATTTTGGTGAGCCTCTAGTTTTCTTGTACAAATTAAGTTATTAGCTACATTTTATATGTGAACTGTCAATTTAAGGAAGCTATATCATTGTCCAAAATGTTTTCACTAAATAAATGTCTTGTATAGCAAATTTTTTTTGTTCAAAGAATCGAAAAAGGAAAATATAATACCATTTATTCGTGTCCACTCATCTACCAATAAAGAAACGTCTTGTAGAGCAGAGTGATACGGTGGCTAGTCAAGGCCAGTTCAATGATTACGGGAGGTGCTGCTTGAAAGGGGCTAGAGAATACACCTAGAGAGGGGTGAATAGGTGTATATAAGAATTTTCGCAGGACTTAAAAAGATATTTTTAGTTTCAGTATATGTTGATCATAAGACAGAATTCAACTTTTAAAAGAATGAACAACTAGTAAGCATAAATAAGAAGTTCAGGGATAAGAGAAAATAAACACAGAGTTTATAGTGGTTCGGCTTAATCCAAGCCTATATCCACTCTCCCGCACTGCCAGCCCACCGGCTGGATTTCACTATGAATCAAAAGAGTCGTTACAGTATCACGTCCTTGATTCCATAGTGTAGAGACTTTGCTACACTTCCTCAAGGTCTCACAAGTATCTAAACTCTCTTTTGAGTACAAATTTCTCTCTCAACAATTGAATCAATAAACAACAAGGAGCTTCAGACTTTGGAATTTCTCTATTACGCACACACTCGAATAACTAGAGCTTCTTCCTTATATACTCCTTCACGCCTTCATGTCCGTTGGCACCTTCTAAATGAGTTCTTCTAATATACCCGTTGGACATAATTAATTAGGGAGATCTCAAGTTACTTAAGGAATGTGATGATAGCCCACTAATCATGCTCGTCCATACAATTAGGATCTTGATTTCCATAAGTAGAACCTTCTAAGTATACATTGCCAATCAACAAATCCAATTTACTCGTATCAAATTCAAAACGAATAAAAGATCTTGAGATGCTATCTCCAGCCATGAGAAACTTCTTTAGCCGCTCGAATCAAATCCTTAAATAAATACTCAATTCTGGATAAATCTTCTTCGTCGGTCTAGTAACTGTCAATGAGGGCAAACTTTAAAACTTGAATTTGGCGGTCTTTAGACTTTAATGGAAGAGTCTGCAAGTCTTCAGACTAGACTGATGGAAATGTTTTGTCAACTTCAAAACACATAAGAAAATTTTCTCCAACAATCTCCCCCTTTTTTATGGTGACAAAACTTTCCTGCAGATTTGGAAATTTTTGACCTGCAAGACAATACTCAAGCAAACAAGGATATCTCATAAAAGATAAATGAGTTAGGATAGATATAGTATCGAATCTGCATCCACAGGAAATATGTTAGTCCTGTAAAAACAACTATCTTTGCCATGAGTACCAACAATGCTTAAGATACTGCAAGCATTTAGGCGATCGAACCACAATCCAAAAACCACAACAGTCCAAAAGTCACAACCACACAACCAGACAAAAGTTAATTAAAGTCTCAAAAACAAATCTATCAAATCAAATCTGCACTTCTCCCCCCTTTTGTCAGCATAAAAAAAAAGGTAGAGAAGAAAACGAGAAATAGGTTAAGATTGTTTTGGAACGCGAGCAAGCTGGAAATCTCCCATCGAATTGATAGTCTCTTCCAACTTTCTTAGATCCTCCTTCAGTTGTTTTAATTCCTCACCCTTGGCAGTTGCTTGAATTTGAAGATTAAGGGGCTGAACTTGATTGAGCAAAGATTCTGAAGAGGCTTGATAAGCATTCTGCATATTCTGAAATTCGTATCCCAAGGCATAAATTTGACCTCGCATCTCCATAAGAATATCAAGCAGTCTTCTAAAGTCTGCCGTGTTGTCAGTTTGAGTGCTTGCTTTAGCATGACCAGATAGTAGGGATGATGGCACATCAGCATGAGCATCCAGATTCGGAGATGATGCCTCATGACCTTCTTCAGGGAAGTGAGAAGCATATACATCTTCTGGATTGGCAAGAGAACGACTGATATCATCACTAGTAAAAGCAAGTGAATGAGTACCTCTTTTCTCAGTAGCTCCCCCTGTTTCAGTGCCTTCAGGTGGAGAGAAGTACTCTTCATGTTCTGTTTCTTCTTCAGTGATAGGATGGCCTTGTTCTCCTTGTTGCTCCTTTTCTACATCTCATTTTTCCTCCGTTTCCTTCCTTATCGATTCCCTTTCTTCACTCCTCTTCTCCATCTCTTCTGGGTCTTCTCTATCCTTTGTCTTTGGAACAGAACGCTGCAACTTCCTTAAGGCAAGTGTGGAAATGGTAACATCATCATCATCATCTTCTTCATCCTACAAGATGATCGCTCTTTTTCTTTTAGATGGAGCTGTCACAGGCTCCTTGCCTTTCCGCTTTGCAGCCACAGAGTCTTGATGAGGTTGGATAGCAGTCTTCTCCTTGAATTTCTCTAGAGCCTTGTTGAGCTCTTTCAGATGCATCTTGGAAACCATCTTCAGCCCTACCACCATTTGATTACATGTCCGAACACACAGAATTCTTGGAGGCTGAATGTTAAAGTGTCTGAATAGCTGAGTAACAAGTGCTGAATAGGGAAGTTGACCCTTGTCCTTCACCATTGATCTATACATGTGAAACATGATAGTATGCGGCAGAGAGAACTTTTTACCAGCGTTGATAGCATACATCAGCTTTGTTTATGAATTGGAGGCGTCAATCTTTGACGTGGATTTGGGTCTAAGACAGTTGATCACAATCTTGTGAAGCAAGATATTCGAAGCATTCATCCTCGAATAGGAAATTCGGCCTTCTGCCATTCCATCTCAAACAAGCTCCACTGTTGCACGACCAATAGACACGCTAATTGATTGAAATAACCCTCTCTCTACTCCAATCACATCAGCCAGAGTGTCCATGTCAACCACATAATCCTGGTCTCTAACAATGAAAGAAAATCTATTTGCATCAAAAAAACTTAGATTGGAATAGAAATAAGCAAAAAGTTATGGATGGGCTATAGTAGAGTCAGAGCAAAAGCGTTCAAGTTGAAGTAAAGTAAATTTCTCCCGCAACTTCACATTCAGAGAGTCAAGAAAATCGAAATCCACACTTCTTGGGTTCATCACCCCTCACTTTAACAACTTAGAGTAAGTTTGCTAACAGATATGATTTTGTTCATCGAATGTTCGCAGCAATACCCATTCTAGGCTTAAAATGAGTAAACATCTTTTTATCATCATTTCCATTAGGCTGACTAACTCCTCCAAAACGTGGATCATTTGGGAAATTTGCAAAGGCCCTATCTGTAGAACCAGCATGAGCAATCCCCAAACGTTCCATCGTTTGCAAAAAGTGGGTTTCATTTCTGTACCCCTTTTCTTTCAAAAACTCATCAATAATGGTCATTGGAGAGCCTCCATCTTTTAAGGCAGAATAAAGTTTGAAGTTAAAAGCAGGCTTTTGAGTTCTTACGGGTTCAACATCTTCGATAACTTCTTCCTCCGTTTGTTGCTGAACATTCTATGGTCTAGCATGAGGAGAATGGCGCGGTTGAGAATGTTGTGGATTCTGCTGTTGCCTTGGAGATTCTTCTTGCTCGGTAAGATCAAAGTGCGTAGGACCCTCACTCATATGCTATGGTCCCCTGCTTGCAATCCTTGAAGACTTTCTTTGGAAAGACATTCTCACAGTCTTTGAGAATTTCCGAACTCGATTCGTGAGAAAAATGAAAACTTTAAGGATTAAACTAGGGAGAAAAAGTAAGAAGGTGAAGTTTTGTGCTTTTAGGGTTTGTGAGTAAAAAGGGAGAAGAACAGTATATAAAGCAATCAAACCGGGGTATAAGAATCGTTACATATAAAAGAAAAATGCCTTTTAAAAAATAACTGCCTTTTTGAAAATAGATAACTGCCATAAAAAGATAACTTCTTTTTCAAAAAAGGAATGATTGCTGTAAATACAAAAACTTGGAAAGATAATATCAATCAATTACAGATTAATAGACAAATGTACCTTTACGAAAGATAAATTTCTAAAATTGAAGTAACTTACAGTCGAGATCCTTGATCTTCTGAGTCTGAACATCTTTTGGCTTTTATCCTTGAATCTGAGCTTCTTCAGACTTGTGTCGAATAGACTCAAATTGACTTTTCTCCAGTGGTTTTGTAAAGATGTCCACTAGCTGATTCTTTGAGTCAATGAATTGAATCAGGATTTCTCCATTTTGAACATGGTCTCTTATAAAGTGATGTCAAATCTCTATATGCTTTGCTATTGAATGAAGAATTGGATTCTTGGTAAGATTAATCGCGCTTGTGTTGTCACATTTAATCTCAGTGCATGAGTCTTCGATTCCAAAGTCTCTTAACTGTTGTTTTATCCATAAGATTTGAGAACAACAACTTCCAAGAGCCACATACTCTGCTTCTGCTGTTGAGAGAGCAACCGTACTTTGCTTCCTTGAGAACCAAGATACTGTCCTGTTTCCAAGTAATTGACACGTACCTGAGGTGCTCTTTCTATCAACTCTACATCTAGCAAGATCTGCGTTTGAGTATCCAAGAAGAGTAAAGTCTTCCTTTTTAGGATACCATAGTCCTAACTTGGAAGTTGTTGCAACATATTTGATGATACGTTTCGCAACACTTAGATGAGATTCTTTGGGATCTGATTGAAATCTGGCACAAATGCAAACACTAAACAAAATGTCAGGTCTAGAGGCAGTAAGATAAAGAAGTGAACCAATGATACTCCTGTATAGCTTCTGGTCAACTTTCTTTCCCCCTTCATCTTTATCTAGCTTCGAGGAACTTGACATTGGTATATAAATCTTTTTGCAATTCTCCAAACCGAATTTCTTAACAAGTTCTTTAGCATATTTTTCTTGATGAATGAAAATTCCTTCCTTCAATTGTTTCACTTGTAGTCCGAGAAAGAAAGATAGTTCACCCATCATGCTCATCTCGAATTCATCTTGCATAGACTTAGAGAATTTCTTGCACAGATTTTCATTAGGAGATCCGAAAATAATATCATCAACATAAATTTGAACAAGTAGAAAATTTTTACCTTCTCTTTTAATAAATAGAGTGGTGTCTACTTTACCTTTCACAAAGCCACTTTGGATTAAAAACTTACTTAACCTTTCATACCAAGCTCGAGGTGCTTGCTTTAATCCATATAGCTCTTTTTTCAGTCTGAATACATAGTCTGGTTTTCTTGGGTCTTCAAACTCGGGAGGTTGTTCCACATAAACTTCCTCTTGAATGAATCCATTCAAGAATGCACTTTTAACGTCCATTTGAAATAGCCTAAAATTTTTATAGCAAGCAAAAGCAAGTAATAAACGGATTGCTTCTAACCTTGCCACTGGTGCGTAAGTTTCATCATAGTCTATCCCTTCTTCTTGCATATATCCCTTGGCCACGAGTCTTGCTTTGTTCCTTATGACTTTTCATTTTTCGTCCATCTTGTTCCTGAAAACCCATTTAGCTCCAATAATAGATTTACCTTTTGGTTTAGGAGTTAATTCCCAAACATCGTTAACACTGAACTGCCTGAGTTCTTCTTGCATAGCTTCAATCCAGCTTTCGTCAGTTAAAGCTTCTTCTATACTTTTGGGTTCTATTTTAGAAATAAGAGCCACAGCGCTAGACTCTTCATACATTTTGGATCTTGTCCGTATCCCTTCATCAATGTCACCAATAATGAGTTCTTTGGGATGACTAGACTTGTGCTTCCAGTTGCTGGTTGGTCTGACAGTCTGTTCATCTTTTTCTTCATTTGATTCTTCAAAATTCGTTCGTTGTTGACCTTCTGTAGTCTGAGATGCTTAAGAAGAATTAGACTTTGTAGAGTCTGGAGCAGGTTCAGATTCTTCAAGTTGAGTCTAAACCAATTGATTTTGTATAAAGTCTTGAAATTTGACATTCATTGATTCTTCCACTTGACATTTATTGATTCTTCCACAGATTGAGTCTTCTTGTTATATACTCTGTAGGCTTTGCTGGTGGTTGAATAACCAAGGAAGATTCATTCGTCTGATTTTTCTTCAAACTTACCAATGCGATCATTTGCATTTTTCAAAATAAAACATTTGCAACCAAACACATGAAAATAGGAAATAATTGGCTTTTTTCCTTTGAACAACTTATAAGGAGTTTTCTCCAGAATTGGCCTTAAGAAAACTCTGTTAATGATATAACATGTTGTAGAAACTGCTTCAGCCCAAAAACGAGAAGAAATATTACTTTCAATTAAAAGAGTTCTTGCCATTTCTTGCAAAGATCTATTCTTTCTTTCCACAACTCCATTTTGTTCTAGAGTATATGGCGAAGAAAAAACATGCTTTAAACCAAATTCATCACAAAAATTTGCAAAGTCTTAATTCTCAAACTCACCTCCATGGTCTGTCCGAATGCTTGTTATAGTATGTCCTTTCTCATTTTGAATTTTCTTAGCAAATTTTGAGAAATGAGAGAAAGCTTCAGACTTACTTGATAAAAAGAATACCCAAGTAAAACGAGAATAGTCATCTACGATGACCAAGCAATATTTCTTCCCACTAATACTTTGTGTTCTAGTTGGTCCAAAGAGATCCATATGCAGAAGCTGCAGAACATGATTAGTAGAAACTTGATTTATAGGTTTAAAGGAATTTCTTACCTATTTTCCCAAAGCACATGGTGTGCATAACTCTGACTTTTGAAATCTTAGGCAGTCCACGAACAAGCTCTTTGGAGGAAATTTTGGCTATCTGCTTCATATTGACATGGCCAAGTTTTCTATGCCAAAGATTTTCTTCATCTTGAATAGAAATTAGGCATTGAGAGCTTTCTGATTTGATATCCAGCAGATAAATGTTTCCATGTCTTCGTCCAGTAAATGATTGAGATAAATCCTTACTAGTTCCTGAACATATACCTTCTTGAAAATTGATTTTGAATCCAGTGTCACACAATTGGCTTATACTGAGAAGATTATAGTTTAAGCCTTCCACCAATGAAACATTATTGATTGTGAGACTCCCAATCTTGACAGTTCCACATCCAATAATTTTTCCTTTGCCATTTCCACCAAAAGAAACTTTTCTACCATTTATTTGGGTAAGCTTTATGAAGCAATTTGAATCTCCTGTCATGTGTCTCGAACAGCCACTATCCAAATACCATTTGATCTTTTTCTTGATAGTGACCTGCAATTATGAAAAGATTTCAAGTTTTCTTTGGTACCCATATTTTCTTGGGTCTAGGAGAGTTAGTTCCAAAAATAGTCTTTGCCCAGTTTCTCTTAACAGGTTTCCAAACTTTAGGACAATCATTCTCAAAATGTTCCGAGTTATTACACTTTGAACATTTAAGAGCACTTCGACCAACAGATTTTACAAAAACTTTTTGAAAATGATTTCTGTAAAAAGTTTTAGTAGGTCTTTGTTTGATTCTTTCTTTTACTTTTGGGAAATCAATTAAAGTAACAGTTTCCGGTGTCATTCCCAAACCTGATTTATAAAAATAAGGTCTTTGAATTGAAAGAATTTTATCAAGCTTTTCAAATCCATTTGAAAACTTTTTTGAGATATTTGAAATGTCTTCCTTCAAGAGAATGTTTTCTTTTGAAAAAAAATCTTCATTTTCTTTTGAAGTTTTAAAATTGTTGTTTAGGCTTTCAAATCTTTCTTTCCAAGAAATTCCTTGTTGCCTCAATATAGAATTTTCCTTTTTTAGTTTAGAAATTCTTTTAAGAGATACCTTAAGGCTAAGACAGAGTTCATCAATATACTTTGAAACTTTAATAGGAATTTTAAAGTTACTTACCTCAATTTCCTTGTCTGAATCTGAGTCTGAGTCTGTTTCAGAGTCTGAGTTTGATTCTGAATTTGCCATCAGACAAATGTTGGCATATTCTTCATCACTCTCTTCACATTCTGTGTCGCTCCAAGTCTTTACTTTGAGAGCTTTCTTGAATTTCTCTGTATTTCCTTTCTTTTTTCTTCAATAAAGGACAGTTGGGTTTGATGTGTCTTTTCTTCTTGCATTCGAAGCAAATCACATCTTTGTTGAACTCATTCTCTTCAGTTGCTTTATTATGAGATCTTTGAGTATTTTGCTTCCTCCAGTTGTACTTTCTTCCTTTTCTATTTAACTTTCTGAACTTCCTTATCATGAGTGCTAATTCTTCATCATCCAGATCATCTTCTGAATCTGTAACATCAGAATTATCATTAGACTTTAAAGCAATTGACTTCTTACCTTTAGGACCTTCTTCTTCATCGATTTGCTCCACTTCATAAGATTGAAGTGTGCCCACTAATTTGTCGACAGATAAAGGTGTGATCCTTTGTGTTTCTCTAATGGAAGTCTTGATGTGATTCCAATCTTTAGAGATTCCTCGCAGCAACTTGTTGACTTTCATTTGCCCTGAGATTGGTTGACCATGATATGCAAGACCATTTACGATCTTTGTAAAACGGCTAAACATATCAGTGATGGTTTCTCCTGGCTTCATTTTGAAAGCTTCATATTGCCCAAGAAGAATGTTGATCTTTGTTTCTTTAACTCGATCGGTTCCTTCATAGGTAACATGTAACCTGTCCCAGACTTCTTTAGCTGTTTCATAGGATGAAATTCTGTTATACTCAGTAGGAGATAAGGCACTATATAAAGAATAGATAGCTTTTGCGTCAAGAGCTTGTCTCTTGGTTATCTCTTCTTGTGTCAACTCTCTAGCATCTGTCACTTCCTTTCCTCTTTCTGAAGTTGATGTTTTTGTAGGAAAAACTCCTTTTTCCACCACATCCCATTCAAGGGGATCTTTCGATCTTAGGAAAGCTTTCATCTTGTTCTTCCATACATTGTATTCATTCCCATTAAAGTAAGGAGGTCTGGTGTTGCTTTGTCCTTCAACCAGTCTTGGAGCCAAAATACTAGCCATAGATCTTTAGCTTAAGAAGTAAAACACTTCAATAAATAAGCACATAGGCTTTGATACCAATTGAAAGGGGCTAGAGAATACACCTAGAGGGGGGTGAATAGGTGTATATAAGAATTTTTGCAAGACTTAAAAATATATTTTTAGTTTTAGTATATGTTGATCATAAGATAGAATTCAACTTTTAAAAGAATGAACAACTAGTAAGCATAAATAAGAAGTTCAAGGATAAGAGAAAATAAACACAGAGTTTATAGTGGTTCGGTTTAATCCAAGTCTACGTCCACTCTCCTGCACTGACAGCCCACCGACTGGATTTCACTATGAATCAAAAGAGTCGTTACAGTATCGCGTCCTTGATTCCACAGTGTAGAGACTTTGCTACACTTCCTCAATGTCTCACAAGTATCTAAACTCTCTTTTGAGTACAAATTTCTCGCTCAACAATTGAATCAACAAAGAACAAGGAGCTTCAGACTTCAGAATTTCTCTATCACACACACACTCGAATAACTAGAGCTTCTTCCTTAATACTCCTTCATGCCTTCATGTCCGTTGGCACCTTCTAAAGGAGTTCTTCCAATCTACCCATTGGATAGAATCAATTAGGGAGATCTCAAGTTACTTAAGGAATGTGATGATAGCCCACCAATCTTGCTCGCCCATACAATCAGGATCTTGGTTTCCAAAAGTAGAACCTTCTAAGTATACCTTGCCAATCAACGATCCAATTTACTCATATCAAATTCAAAACGAATAAAAGATCTTGAGATGCTATCTCTAGCCGTGAGAAATTTCTTTAGCTGCTCGAATCAAATCCTTAAATAAATACTCAATTATGGATAAGTCTTCTTCGTCGGTCTAGTAACTGTCAATGAGGGCAGACTTTAAAACTTGAATCTAGCGATCTTCAGACTTTGACGAAAGAGTCTGCAAGTTTTCAGACTAGACTAATGGAAATGTTTTGTCAACTTCAAAACACATAAGGAAGTTTTCTCCAACACCGCTGCATGTGTGGGTATCATCGAGGATAAAGGTGCGATAACGAAGCACCTCCGTGAAGTGAGTTGCCGGTGGAAGACTCGAATCAATCTGTTTTCTCTGATGGGAGTGTATAATAGATTATATTGTCAATATCATATTAAGCTGTTTTGTAATATATAAAAAAGTAGTAGCTGTAATTAGACTATAGAATCTCCAAATATTCAAGAGTAGTATCTTTATTATAAAATATAAAGAACACGAGGATGTATATGAAACCATAAACTCAATTTAAGGATTTCTTCCATGTGGTAAAAACAAGTTATTAGAATATTTAAATATTAAATGACACATTAATGTGATAGCATATGTTTTTAGAATAATTTACAATGCTCCTGCAAAATTTAATATGGTATCAAAACATGAAGTTTTGAATTCAAATTTTTTGAGATCCCTTATTTGCCTCCTCTAGTATATATTTTCACTCTTTAGTCTTAGGGCAAAGTCTAACTTAAGTGTGAGGATAAGTATTAAAATATTAAAGGAATGCATTCATCTATTGGTTTAGGTTTTTTGATTAAAATAGTTAGTAGTAGTTTTACAAAATTTTATAAATGTATAAAAGAATTTGTTGCAAATATTGACAAATAACAACATACTCGTACATGTAGATAAATAAATCACTTCATTAAAAAAAATAAAAACATATTAAGCTCGAAATACTGATTAAGTACCATAAATAGAACTCACGCCTCATTTTAGCTTTGAGATGGCAATTTTACCCCATGTACCGAATACTCGCGCTATGTCAACTAAAATGGGGTAAATAAGACCAGCAAACATGGAGAGTTCTAGTATTAACCTTCTTCCTTTAAATAAGTTGTATTACTTTGGTAATATAAAGTTTCTTATTTTCAACATAGATTTCAATATAACATGAATACTTCTAATACTTCATTCCCTTCTCTCATCAATTTATCACCGAAAATTTTCCAACTAAATTATATTCTAAAGGATCTAAAATCACAAATTCGTTCTTTTCGCATAAATGATTTTTTTTCAACTTGTAAAATTTTTTGAGAGGCTTGTTGAAGAAATAGTTTTTAATCTTGAAGTTTTTATCAAGTGGGGCAAGTGTAACGGGGAAATCCGCATTCTTGCTCCTGGTTGGGGATGGAGTATGTCCCCTTGCGGCACATGAGCCGATGATAGGGCATCTCTAATAATAGTGGAGCCACGATGCAATCCCCTGCATCCGCTTTGCAATTGTGCACCTGCCCAATCCTATTGCCACTCCTAATTCACATGCAGTAATATTCTGTTCCAGCTAATAAATTAAAAATAGAAATGTTAATACAATAATTACAGCAGACACCGGTAGAGAAAAAGAAAAATTTTCCGCATAAGGCTTTATACACAGTTGATTTTGATGGTTAGTGAAGATGGTAAGCGGTTAAAATTCTTAAATTAACGGTGGATAAGACTATTTGTGAAAAAGAAAATTTTGCACTCACGTTGTACGCACCAATATTCCATATTAATGATATACCCACTTATCAAGAGAAGAGTGAAAAGACCAAAAAGCACCTCATTCGCAAGTACTATTAGTGTAAGCGACTTAGGCGATAAACTAGGAAAAGAGTGAACCTAAGGTGATCAAAATTAGACGATATAATAATGCTCTCTGGCAAGATCCTACGCACCCAAGTCGGCATGTAGTTCAACTCCACCGGAGTACCTTCAGATAGAAAATGAGCAGGCGGACGTGTCCGATCTTATGAGTCGCCCGTATCAAATACATTCGAGTAGAAAATCAGTAGACGTGCTGAAATTTGGATAGCAATCTCTCCCAGAGGTTGAGCCTAGCTCCGCTGAGAAAGTGAAATGGCATAACAGACAATGCTCTCGAGAGAGACGGGGGAAGCAAACGGATCATCCCCTCCGTCATTTGTCTTCTCTATTGGATATGCTTTCAGCCAAGGTCTCTTGATTTTGTGTCCCCAAGTGCTCTCTGCCCATGATTCAATCCCATAACAGGAATTTATACCGCTGTTTTATCGAGTACAACTCACTGGTTTTTTCAATGCACCTTTACGTGCAATTGAAAAAGATTACGAAAAAAACTACTGGCAATTGATGAAGTGATAGTAAGGCGAAATCGAATATTCTCTAGGTTTTAATAGGACCTGAAGGAGGAGGGGTCGGTGAGCTTAGTGTTCCGGGATTTCGACATGCACGGAAACCGAGCTGGTGATTTCGCCGGTAGCGGCAGCAAAATGGCTTTCATTTCATCATCTGTGATGTCTGGCGTTCTCTTCAACTTCAGCTAACTAGAACTGGGAAAGCATAGTGAGATGAAAATCCGGACATGTGATTGACTTTGAAAATCAAACCGAACAAAAAACGCCTGATGGTATTGAGGCGAGTTGATGTTGGCAACATGCCATGGAGGCCACTACGCGATTTTAGAGGCTCTACAATAACAAGACGTGATTTGGCTTGACTGAATAGCCTAATATTATACAGTGGCAAAGAACATACAGAGATTTTATCAACGGCCGAAGACTATTCAAGGTAGACTACTTGGATTGGAGCTTCTACAGCCACAACCAACCGAGGCTCAGACAATATGGAGTTTTTAGCGGGGTTTCGTAAACACCAAGTGATGATGAATTTTCGTGGCTCCCACTCTCCCAGTTTTCTTTGTGTGATATCTCTTCCTCGTATCTTCTGTCTCTCTCCAGATTTGGTTTGGCTCTTGCTTTCCATCACAGTGAATGTTCAGTTTTGAGCAATCAGCGTTGGTGGCAAGCTGGGCGTTCATATTCTCTCAACAACGGGGCGAACCACAGCAGTAGCGACCCAGAAACAGAGCAGAAAATCAAGTCGCCAAAGGAAGACTTGAATCAAGGAAAAACGCCAAAACAGGGAGCTGTCAAGTCCGTCTCGGCAAGGGCACTTTTACGCGAAACAAGCACTTCCATGGCAGTCGCTGAGGCGTGGGACGAGCGACTGGAACTTCAGGAATGGATGAATAACGGTTTGAACGAGAAGAGCAAGCTCTTGAACGCCGAAAATATAGGATCCGATATTTGATATTTCACCACCTCTCTCTCTCTAGACTCTTCCAGATTAGGAGCCATTTTTGCCGGCTTCCTGAACAGCTGTAAACGGTGGCTTTTGTCTTTTGTGGAATTTCCTTAAGGAGCAAGTTGGTCTACAATCATGGAGCAGTCGACGTAGAGACATGAGAGGAAAGTAAAAGAGGCCAGAGAAAGCTTCAAGATTTAGAGAGTCTCGCAGATATAGAGATGGGAATCAGTCCGTGAGTGTAAGGAAAATAAAAAGAGTTGAGTATTTGTAGGAGTCGATGTACTCCGAGCATTGCAGGAGGTAGTTTGCTCCAAGTGTTGTATTGTGGTGTGAGAAAAATATTGCAAGAGGGAAAGTGAGTTTTTGTGATTTATACTTGTATCACGTTTCCACAAATTCAACATCCAGAAAACCGAGCCTCCCCACCGAACTCGTCAGAGCCGACACCAGCGATTGCTTGAAGTCGAGTGGGTGTCGGCAACGGTGGCAACATTGTTCTGGCAGCTCAGCTGGTGTTACAGTGAGGGAGCCTAGAAAGGTGAGGGAGAAGAATCATGAGAGCTCCCTGATGCTGGTGGAGAGCTCGAGAGTGTTGGGGAGAACCGGCAACAATTCCTCAGGAACTAAACCCAATCCAAGATTAATTTTTTCCCAGAAACTAAACTGACCGAAAACGACTTAGCCCTAGTAACAACTAGTTAATACAACCTTACAATAAGTAAATATAATGTCGAAATGATAAAAAGATAAAATTAATAACAACACCAAGATTTTATGTGGAAACCTAATGTGAAAAAAATCACGGACCACCCAAAAACTTCTATTAATCATCAAGAATAGTACGATACATAAAGTGTTCTTTTATAGTTACACACTAAAAACTTAAAATTAATAATATAATATTATTTTCTCACTATAAATGTGAATTAACATAAATGAGGCAAAAATACTCTAACTGCAATTGAAAAATTTGGAGGGGGTTCTCAACGAACGAAACCGACCAACTCTGGCCCTTGATCGCATGAATAATATACCAAATTTGAGCCAATTCCGTCGAAGTTTGGCCTTAGCATCCGGACGGCAAAGTAGCTACCCTCTTTTCCCTTCTACCCCACGCTCTCTTCGGTGCCCCCTCTCGGTGTACTCTCCGTTTTTCTCTCCCCTCTTCACTCGGGCTCGCCCACGCACGAAGCAACTCTTTTCTTTTGTTCTTTTCGCTTTTTGACTTTTGACTCTTCCTCTTTTCTTTTATTAATGTTAGCTGGGCCCACAAGAGGCGCACCCAGTCCATAGAGAGGAAAAAAAAAGCCACAGAGAGCCTGTTGGCATGTGTAGAGGAATCTCGTCTCTGTAGGAGCTCCGGGGTGCCAGTCGTTAGAGGGAGCTTCAGAAAGAAGATTTTCGGCGAGAATAGGCTGAACCGACTACATTAGAATTTTGCAAATATTTATAACTAAATTGATAAAATAGACATCTATGCCATAGCTTTAGGACATATTAGACCCCAAAGTATTTAGTTCACAAAAATGTTCTAATGAAAATCTGCTCTTTGTTTACATCTTCTATTATCTTGATAACATGTTTGGTGAGTAAAAAAGCAATAGTTTTCAACAAGAATGAAAATCATGAAAACTTTTTTAGTGTACTGCACAAAAAAAGGTCAATTTTGGTCGTTTTCGGTTTTAAAGTTCAAAGTTTAGAAAATTGAGCAACCAAAAATTTCTACCAAACGTATTTCCTTGAGAATTTCGGAGATGAAAGCTAGAAAATGGAAAATTTCCATTTCATAAATAATTTTGGTCAAAAGCTGTATTTTTAGAAAGATTCTGCCTTAAAATCAAATTGAAGTTCTTTACTTTTGCTTTGGGGCTTGCCGAAAGTGAGATGCCCATTTTGCTGAGAGCTTTATATGGTTAAAGGCTTTCAAATTAAATTTTGCTTGCATAGCTTTTTGGAGCTCAAGTAAAGAAGCAACTTAGCTTGGTAGAGACTCAACTTGATCATGGGGTAAAGGGAATGAATGAACTTTATTGTAACAAAGAGTGACGAAATCACCTTAAAGTAATGATTCCATCACTAGGAACTGAACCTAATGATTTGTGGCACAAAAGCATGAGGTTGCTTGCCCACCAATATAGGACTAGTCTATAATCCTGGGGATAAACTATTTTACACTCAAGTAATCCAATCGCTATAAAGTAGAAAAAAGAGAAAAAAAAGATGTGGTTGCTGGCTGTAATTGTGGAGGCTCACCTTTACTTTAAGGGAGGTCGTTGTATAAAAGGAAGGAATCAACATCCTAGGGAGAGTAAAACTCATTGATAACTTAATATCTCACTCATTTTTGCATTCTTCATTTACTTTGTTGTTGAAAGACTCTAACCAGTAGGGGTGTGCAACCGGACCGGGTAAACCCAGTTCTCGGACTAGCCCACCCGGAAAACAGGGTCAGGAACCGGTTCCCTTTGAAACCGGTCAGGGAACTAGTTCCCAAAATTCAGAACCAATTTGAACCGGTCCGGGAACCGGTTCTGAGGGATTACCCACTCGGGAACCAGATCGACCGGACCGGTTTGAGAACCGGTTTGTAAGCCAACCCAAAAGTCCAAAACCCTAATTTGTTCCCTTGTTTCTTTCTTTACCTCTCACACCCGCAGACTTTATAGCGTTTTCCTTCGTTGCACCATTGCCAGATCCAGCTCCCCGTCGTGCCGTCGCCAGATCCAGCTCCCCGTCGCACTGCTTCCTCATCTACGTTCATCTGCTTCCCCGTCGTGCCATTGCTAGCTCCCCGTCGCGCCATCGCCAGATCCAGCTCCCCGTCGCGCTGCTTCCTCATCTGCGTTCATCTGTTTCGTCGTCACGCCATCGCCAGCTCCTCGTCGCGCCATCATTAGATCCAGCTCCCCATTGCGCTGCTTCCTCATCCGCGTTCATCTGCTTCCTCGTCACGCCATCACCAACTCCCCGTCACTCTATTTTATCCATCGCACACAGAACTCTCACATGTTTTTGAAAGACTATCATATGGTCTTTCTATGAAGTTTTGGATAGTGGAAGTGAGAATATCTTAAATATGGGAAAATTTTCCAAAAAGTCCTAAACCTATTGCAGTTTTGCTAATTCAGTCCTAAGCCTTTTAATTTTGCCAATTGAGTCCTAAACATTTTCACTTCTTGCCGATTTAGTCCATCCGGCCAATTTTGGCCGAAAAATGCTGATGTAGATGCCGGCAGTGACACGTAGGACTACCGGCACTGACCTGGACAATTTTTAATAATATTTTAATAATATATAAATATTTTTTGATTTTTTTTTCTGTTTTTTCCTATTTTTTTTTTTTTTTTTTGGCTTTTTCCTTGGCCTTTTCCGGTGACCGGCCACTGGCCACAAGTGACGGCTGGCCACTGGAAAGAAAAAAAGAAAAAAAAAAGTAAAAAAAGAAAAGAAGGAAAAAACAGAAAATAAAAAATATTCAAAAATATTCAAATATTATTAAAAATTGTCCACGTCAGCGCCGACAGTCCTATGTGGCACCACCGGTGTCCACGTCAGCATTTTCCGGCCAATTTTGGCCGGATGGACTAAATCGACAAGTGAAAATGTTTAGGACTCAATTAGTAAAGTTAAAATGTTTAGAACTGAATTGGCAAAACTGCAATAGGTTTAGGACTTTTTGGACAATTTTCCCTCTGAAATATTGCTTTGGTTAAATTTATTGTTGTTATGGCGATAGATATGCAAATTATTATGCTTAATGTTTCACATTTTGGGACCATAGGCCCACAACCGACTGGTTAGGGGTGGACTGAGTCCCTGCTCCATGGAATGGAAAGGAAACCTAAAATTAATGAAAAGAAATCATGGAGAAATATCCACTAGCATTTTGTGCTGTTTACCTCTGCATTAGTCATGTTTGTTTAATTTTATCTCTTTATTTTGTTGTACCTGAGCATTATCATCTAAGACTGTTGGACTTTTTCCTCCCAAGTGTACATTATTGACTACGGACTTGCTAAAAAATACAGGGATCTTCAAACACACAAGCACATTCCATACAGGTATTGGAGATGCATACGTTTATATTTGACAAATACTGTTTATATCTACATCCAGAACAAGTGTATGCTTGTCGGTTTCATGCACATAAGCTAAGTTGGGACTTGGAATTGTAACTACCTCTGATGTGCATGAAACCGACAAGCATAAAATTCGAAGTCGTATAGGATGGATGGTTGCAAAACATGTTCTAATATAAATAGGATTAACCTTGGAATCAAACCGGAAAAAAAGGGTGGGTCGGGTACATGGTCCAATGCAAACAGAGTCGGGTATAGGGTCCATAAAAGGGGAACCAATTATAACAGGGTCGGGTACAGGGTCTAGGTCTGGAACCTACCCACCCTGGACCCGATCACCCCTACTAACCAAGAGCGCAAACCTATGATGGCCCAACCAACTAAAATACAAGGAAATTCGAATCAAGTAGAACCACTGGCAGGTACAAGCGATGTGGTCTTAAAATATGCTGGAACTTGTATTTTCTCATGGTTCTATTTCTTTGCTTTATCATCGAACAAACATAACCCTGACCTTGGCTAGCAATAGAAAAGATTAAAAATAATCAGTATGGGAAGGATTTTGTGCTCACTCTGTCTCCTTCATTTATTGATGATGTTCGGGTACGGCGTTGGATCAGTTCCTCCTCAATCCAGAGGCGGTCCGGGTGCGTTATCTTTCAAAATTGTTATTGCATCGTGAAATTAACATCTGAGGCGGAGCTTCGTCAAATTGTTCTTTTCTGGGACACTTCTCAATGTCTGCGAGGAAAACGTATTAACAAAATGGCCTGAAAAGTTCGCATCCATTGCAGAAATATCGAAAAAGGTCCGGGTGTGGCCGCGACGCTCTTGCGGTGGCCGCCAAGGGCATCAAGGGAGGCTTGGCAAGCCCCCGCCGGCCACAACGAGGGCCATGAGCCCTCACCAGCTCTCAATCCAAAAAACCAAAAAAAGTAAAGAAAACGAAAAAAAATGGAAAAAACCTAAAAAATATTAACAAGATTAAAAAATTACAAAAATATAATTAAAAAAATCCACGTTAGCTTCCGTCGTGCTAAATAGGGCGGCCGATGTCTACGTCAGTAATTTCTAATTAAAATTAGTCAAATGAACTCAATTGGCAAAATGTGAATGTTTAAGACTTGATTAACATGATTAAAAATTTTAGGCTTGAATTGGCACAAATAAAATAGATTTAAGACTATTTTGGTATTTTTCTCATTAAAAGTCTATGGCTTACTTGTTTTTCACTTATTTTATAAGTAGAAAAAAGCTCCTACTTAATTCTTTGCCATTATTAGGAAAATAACTTGTGTTAGGCCCACTGCCAGTATTGAAAAAAGAAACCGTTGCAATTTAACAGTGGATGAGTAACATGTGTGTTAAAGTTTGTTTAGTAATTCGATTTTTTCACATCTCTATAACTAAGTTATATATGATTTCATGTGCTAATATTCTTAAATTTTGAAAGGCTTTTGATATTCACCAAATTCTACTTGCAAGAGTCGTGAAATTGTAAATTGAGACGAGATTTGATGATAACCTAAATATTATTTTCTTGGACTGCTACTTCATCTCAATACAGCACAGAATAATACGTTGAGCGGATGCAGAAATTGAGCATGGGACTGAGGGCAAGCCTCTAACGTCATTGACTCTAAAATAAGGTTGCAACATATGATTGCATGGGTTTACCATTTAATCGCAATAAATATAGTAAATTTACACTTTTATTTGGCAATAATTTGATTGGGAGAGCTTGGTTTAGAAGAATATTTTAGTGAGAGCGATTTTTGTGGGTCCCAATAAAATCGCATGGGTTGCAATAGATGATCGCATGGGTTTACCATTTAATCGCATTAAACATAGTAAATTTACCCTTTTATTTTGCAATAATTTGTTTGGGAGAGCTTTGTTTAGCAGAATATTTTAGTGTGAGTGAATTTTGTGGGTCCATTAAATTGTCCATCCCATAATTCGAACCCAATTTATATATCCTATGCCAATAAGCTATTGATTAGATAATAAAGGAGTCTTCTCCTCTTCTTATAATCCTGTAATCCAGATTTGTTGGAAGCACTTAAGAAAATAAGATCCTAAATACATTAGGCCAATATGTGACGCTTTTAAGATCAGTCAAGAAGGTGGACTACTGGAAGTGCACAAAATCAGCCCAAACACCTCCTGACCGCTAAAAAAAGTCCTTTAGTTCCAAAAACTTTTCACAACTTTTGCCCATAGTTGCATTTGTCATCTTCACCCAACTTTTGTATGCACGTGTAATACCCTTTATCCTTGCCCCTAATTCTTCTATTTTTGTCAAAGAACAAAAAGAAAAAAGAAGCATAGAGTGTTGCGTATTTTTATCAGATTGAAAGTGATTTTAAAATAGAGTCAATTTTAACTCTATTCGCTACGTCATTGGGGTGTAACAAGTAAACTCAAACATCACTTTCCATTATGTGACCTCATGTGGAAATTTTGATTTTGTTAGAGACAATAGAATGGAGAAAGAAAAAGTTTTTGCTCCTGCTGAGCATAAATAACTATACATTGTATTGCATGAATAATATAATACTCCATGAAGAAATGGTCTTCCTAATCAGGCCAAGTTAGGACTTCGATAGTCCGGATATTGCAATATTACACGTTACACGGAATTGAGCTAGAGTCTAATGAACAAATGGTTTCTTCGAGATGACTATATCTAATGGGTGAAGGCTTGGTTGTCGTAGCTTTATGTGCGTTATGCCTCTGTTTGGCAATTGGGGTAAATGGGGGGAAAGATAATTGGAGTGGAAATTTTGGAAACTTTTCTTTTTGGTGAGTAGAAAGAGGGGGAAAATTTAAAATTGTTAGATTTTTCTTCTTTTTTTTTTTTGTGCATTTTCCATGCGCGCATTAGGGGTGTGCAACCAAACCGGGTATACCCAGTTCCCGAACCAGCCCACCCGGAAAACAAGGTTGGGAACCGGTTCCCATTGAAACCGGTCCGGGAATCGGTTCCCAAAATTCAGAACCGGTTTAAACTAGTCCGGGAACAAGTTCCGAGTGATTACTCACCTGGAAACCTGTTCCTGGACCGATTTTGGAACCGATTCTCGGACTGGTTTTGTAAGTAGAGATTCAAAACCCTTTTTTTTTTCTCTCAATTTCTATTCTTACTTTCGCAATCACACGATATTTTTCCTCTTGGCTCTCTCAAACACGCACGACACTCATTCTTTGTCATTCCTCTTCCTCACTTGCTTCCCTCCCTCACTGGCTCCCTCTCGCATTGTATGATAGATGGACAATGTTTGTCATCACCAAATTCTTGTGTATCACATGGATTGGCTCGCTTAATTTCTCTTTTGTATGAGAAGTTATGCTTGCATAAATGAGTAACTTCATGTAGTAGTTGTGGGAATAAGACTAATATTAGACCCATGTTTGTTACTAATTCTTTGTCTTATGATTTTATTTATTATAATTAGCAATATGGATCCTTAATTTTTTGTTTAGTCAAAAATTTCATGTATTAATTTATTACTAGTGTGTTGACACCTAAATTTTGCCTAATCATTTAGTAATTAGTTACATGAAAAAAAAATTAAAAATAAAAAATAGTAAAATTGCATTTCATGTAGTCGCATTTGCATCGGTACTAAAAGGGCAACAAGACGCAGCGGCTCACGATCGAAGGGATGGTCTCTCTCAACACGCAAAGGAGCGAAAGTCAAAAAGAGAGGAAGGAAGTTCTTGCACGTCCGTTGTCTCTCCTTCATTAATGCATGCGCATGCACGCACAAATTTGGCGGACGTGCGAATTTCAGAGGAATCCTCAGAGAAGCAAAAGGAGCCCATGATATATTATATAATATTCTCTCTCTCAAAATGTAGGTTGTCAGGTGAAGCAAGGAGAAGTGCGTTCAAGAAATAAGCAAGTAACAAGCAAAGAAAAGTCAACAGTTATGGCTAAATTAATGAGTGTCAGGCGGTGGCCTCCTTATTTGAAAAAGAACCGAACGTGAACAGCAAGGAAAAATTACGGCCGCCTCCTATTCACACTAAAGTCGGTCGGACTTCAAGAGCCCTATAAATACACAAGAGGGGAAGCCACATGGGGGTGGAGGCGAAAAGAACGAAAAAATTCATGCAAGAGGATTGTCAGAAGGAAAAAGGAGATTAAAAAAAGGAGAGACTCACGTCAGAGAGAAAGAAGAAAATATGAAGTCAGGGGGAGGAGATTAAAAAAAGAGAAAAAGCATAGAGAGAGACTGCAGAGAGTGAGACGTGAGAGAGAGACAGAGAAAAGAAGTGACCGAATAGCAGAAAAAAAAAAAGAAAAAAAGAGGAAAAGACCCCTACTGTTAATCTTCTTCGGGAGTTCCTCGCCGTTGCTGGTCGCCCGGCGCCGCAGCCGCCCACCCGCCGCCTTCCTCCTTCCGGCGTGCTCCGAGCCCGCCGCCGCGCCTCTCCCCGCGCCCACCGTCCCCGTTGCTGCACCTCGACCGACGCCAAAGCATCTCCTTCCAGCGAGCCCCAAGCGTGCCACCGTACCGCAGCAGCTCGCCAGCCCGCACCACCGCCACCGCCACTCCGCCGGCCATCCCCGTGCGAGCACCACCCACATGCTCGCACCGCCGTTCGTTGCCCTTGCTGTGGCCGTGACGACCAGCAGCTTTCGATCCGCTTCAGCATCCTCCATTCCTCTGCAGCTCGTCACCGCGCCGGAGCCCTACTCACCCATCGCCGGCCTCAACCCGACGACCCACAACCTGCTAGCCTCCACCAGCAGCGCCCGACGCCCCCTCTGCCTCCGCTGCTACCGTCGCTCGCCTCCATCGCATCCACCAGCCTCCGCCTGCAACTCGCGCCGACCTGCGACGACCCTGCAACCAGCAACCCGCACCCGACGCCGTACCATCGTCCTTACCCGCGACACCTGCAGCAGCTCCGCCCGACTCCTGCACCCGCAGCCGTGCCTCTGCTCGCTCGTCACAGCTCCTGCCGTGGCCTTTACCCCCGTGAAGCTGCTGTTCCCCGACGCCCTTGCTCACCACCGCCGCTGCGACCCTGTGATGCCACTGCTCTCCATCCGCTGCTGTTTCCCCCGAGTCCGCTGCTGCCAATGCCGCCAGTCCGCCCACGCCGGAGCTCCGACGACTACCCCCATTCCGACGGTGACCAGCCCCTACGCGAGCTGCCCAAGCCGTGAAAATAAAAAAAAAAAAAAAAAAAAAAAAAAAAAGGAGAAAAATCAAATTAGGTAGTTTTTTCTATTTACTTTATTTTATTTTATTTTTATTTTATTTATTTTGCTTTTTAGTAGAATTATTCCTTAACATATGGTTGAAATTCTTAACATGAAATAGCCTATTAAACTTGGGATTGACAGTTCGATTTTCGCGCCCGAAATCCGACTCACAATCACTTTTAAAAAAAATCACTAATCCAATCTCCCGCCCGAGATTCGATTCGTGATTTATGTGAAATTCGCCAACCCGATCTCATGCGCGAGATATGGTTCGTCAATTTGGGTACCGATATTGCTTGATTTGCCGTCGTGTAACTTAACTTAATCTTCTAAAAAAAATGTAAGTTAGAATTAGGTTTATTCCCTCTTTTAGGGTTTACATATTTAGAATATGAATTTTATTTCGAATTTTAAAAAAATTAAAAAAAATAAAAAAAAAAAAATCAAATCAATTAGTTTAGGTTGCTAGTTTTTAACTTGGATTGCATGTTTAATTATTTGGCAATTATAAATTTCGAAATTAAAAAAAAAAGGAAAAAAAGAAAAACAACAAAAAATCATCATGCATATGTCATGTAGAATTAGAGCATATTTTGTACGTCATTGCATATTAGGGTAAAATTACATTTAGTTTAATTTTAGATTTTTTTCTTAATTTATTATAAGTTTAGGCATTTTCTTAAATAGATTGCATTTTAGGATTATTTGGGTTAAGATAATATTTTGGTTTAAATTAGGATTTGGCTTAACCTAACTTCTAATGCAAATTGAATAGAATCTTAATCTAGTCAGATAATTTTCACATCTTTCCTAATTCCGAATTTCATGAAAAATACAAAAAAATGTCTTAGAATAAATTAGTTTTACTTTCTTGGATAGATTGCATTTTTAGGGAAAATAAAAAATGTCATGTATATGTCATATAGGATTAGATTCATAAAATGCACGCCATTTATAGATTGTTATTAGGATCATTTAATTAAAAATTGCTCGTCATTAGAACTAAGTCATTTGGTTAATCTAGATTGCACATTTAATTATTGGACAATTTTCATTTCGAATTTCATGGAATATACCAAAAAGAATTGTCTTAAAATTAATTTTATTGTCTAGGATAGATTGTGTGCACCTTAAGAAATTAAAAAAAAAATTATTACTTTGCTCACGTCATATAGTTTTATGTCATATTGTTAGGTCATGTCATGTTAGACTAGAAGCATTGCATCGCATAAGCATGATTCTCATTAAATAAGTGAAAACCTAAAAAAAGGAAATTGCGTGTTAATTAGAAATCATATTTAGAACTGTCGATGTGAATTCTGATCTAACATTGCAGATGCTTTCGTTGCTACGAGGTAAGTCCTCGTTTTTATTTTATTTGCTTTCCTTGGATGTTAAATTGATGGATTGCGCACTCGCATAATCACCTCACATATTAGGGAAATAGAATTAAAATCAATTCAAGCTGCCTGCAAAATATTTTTGAAATAAAAAGAAAAGGTACCGAAAGGGCGTTAGAAATCTAGCGTAATCAAGTCCCCGAACTCATTTAATCTCTGGTTCGTAGGAGTGAAGTAATTCTCCCATTACTTTACTTGGGTTTCTAATCGACCCACCAAAAATAGATTAGTGGCGACTCCATGATAAAAATCATCTGCATATTAAGAACTTAAAACCTAAGTTGCGAATTGGTATGGGCTTGGGAGGGCTCGAGCTAAGTCTAGGCTTAGCAATCCATTAGCCGAACCCTTAGGTGGTCCAACCCGCTTCGGGGAGGTCGCGACAGCTTGGCGACTCCGCTGGGGACTTGAGTTGAAACTCTTAGTGGACTTAGGCCAATTTTCTTTTTGAAAAATATTTTTGTTTGGCAGCGAGGATCCTGTGTACGTCCCTAACATTTAAGGTGTTAAATGTTCTTGCAGGATGGGAGGTATAAGGGGAAGTGTTTGCTAACCTTTGTTTTGCAGGAAGATGTAGGAATGTATGGTTTACTTTCACTTATGAAGTGTTGCTTGATATAAAATGCTGTGCATGCCTTGCATTTGCACTACACTATTGCACACACAACCCGCCGCCGGACCTGGGCTGCATAGGATCATCTAGGATGGTATTGAGATGGATACCACTTCGACCGCATGCCCGCGGTATGAGTCGCCCATCTCAATCCCGAAGTTTCTTTTCTGACGTCAAGAGTACCCACCTCGGTTCGCATGCCCGCAACCCAGGTTGGCTCTTTGACCAAGCCAGAGTCATGAGGACCCGACATAGTCCGCACGCCCGCGGCTAGTCTGATCATCCTTGTGGCTTCACTTTGTTAAGCCTTATTGACTAGAAATCGAGCCACTTAACATGCGCATGTCTATGTGATTGTCCTTTGTTTATGGTAAAGTAAGTTCTCTAAATTCTCGCCTTTGCAATTTACTTACTCTACCGTATTATTTTGTCGGTCCATGGCATTAGGATTGTTTTGAGTCTTGGTCAATATACAATGGGAATACCGGACATTCGAATTATTCTCCCTCCAAAGGAAGAGCTTAGTGCATGGTGGGACAAGTTAGACCAAGCTGGCCGTCAATTTGTAGAGTCGCACATTAGTCGACTACTCCCATTGCTGCGTGTCAACATCCATGGCGGCCTCATCCAAGCACTTGCTCATTGTTGGTGCCCCGAGACTTCTACTTTCATCTTCGGCGGTAAGCATGAACTCACGCCTACCTTGGAAGAGTATAGCACTGCCATAGGGAAATATTTGAAAGCTGAATTAATTAGCCCACCTATCGGAATAGACCCCGTTGTGGCCTTATCCGATTTTTAAGAATTAAGGAGGACAATGTAAGAAAGGTTTTAAAAGCTCACCGCAATACATGTCATTTATCTTTTCTAAAAGAATGTTTTGAAAATGGCAATTCATTTCAAATGCGAAGAGTTTTCCTTTTAGCTTTCTTTGGGTTTATAGTTTTCCCTCATTACAAGAATGCCATTAACCCTTTGATTGCTCAATTAGTTAAACAAGTGTTGGAAGGAAAAAATTTTGTAAACACTGTTCTGACTGAAACTTTTCTTTCCCTTACTCGATTCAAAGAAGGTGGTGATAAGATTTTCCATTCCTCTCCTAAACTTTTGCAAATTTGGTTTCTTTCTCATATAAAAGGGTTTGGTGGTTTAATGACTATACATGATGTTAATAACTCTAATCACCCTATTATGAGATTTGAGAGCAACCAAAAACATGCACCGGATTACCATTATTCTAGATGGCTAGCTTTCATGAAAAACCGACTTCCAAGGGTTTCCTATGGCATGCTAAGTGGTTCCAAGTTCGTGTGGCGAGACTTTCCTGTGGAGGTGTTGGCCCAATCCCTCTACTAGGATTCACTGGAGCGACGGAGTACTATCCGACTAGAGTGACCCGTCGCATCAAGTTGTGCAAGAGCTTCCCCCGGCATTGCAAGTAGATCCACTCCGAGCCAACTTCGTTGATGGAGACCGAGACCATGAAGATTCCATTCTCACAATTAAATCAATGTGGGATATGTGCCAGCCACGAAAACTCAAATGGCCCGAGGAGGAGTTGAAGGGCAAAGAAATGAAGTACTATGCCTCAATTAAGTACATTCAACAACACAAGATTCCAGAGGAGTTACTTCCAAAGATACCAGAGGTGCCGTTGAAGATCACCAACCGCGCTGAGAATAAACGCCTCAAAAGGGTTGCTGAAAAAGCTCAAAAGGAGAATAAGCGATTGCACCGAGTGGTGTCCCGAGTGTATATTGATCAAGCTAGATGAAGTGCTTGAATCAATCTTGTTGTTTTCATTTCTAGATTAATGTTTAGGAAGTTGAGTCATTTACTTTCCTAGTTTGTTTGTTTAAGGCATTTCGAGCTTATATTTTGTTAGGATTTTCAAAAACTCCATTAATGAATAAAAGTTCTAGACCATTGCCATGGACCGGTGTATTTCATATGAGATACTTATTTTTGTCCGTTTCTTCCAATTAGGTGATAACAGATCCTCCACGTTCGCCCATCATTACATGATCAAGAGCAAAAATGGCCGACCAAACCGAAATGCGCGATCGTATGACCGCTATGGAAAACCAACTCCAGCAGTTGCTCACTTCTATGCAACTTATGACGGATCAAATGCAATCTCTCCAAGTAAATCAGACTCTTGCACCCGCTCTCCCCGAAATAGTAGTCCCAAAGCAGACGGACAAGGCCCAAATGGGTGATGACGACATGCCTGAGTTGGAGGATGACCCACTATTCGTCACAGCCGAAAAGGCTAAGCCCGACAATGTCCCTAAGGCAGAGCAAGATGAACACTTCGCCAAACTTGAAGAGAAACTGAAACAATTGCAAGAGTCGCAGAATTCACTCCCGTTCGACTTGTTAGTTTATGAGAAGGTCAAAATGCCAAAGAAGTTTAAGATGCCAGAGTTCGAAAAATACGACGGTACTTCCTGCCCAAAAGCTCATTTGCAGATGTACCACGTACGCATGGCCCAATACATCAAGAATGAGCCTCTCATGATCCAATCGTTTCATGCAAGCTTGACTGGGCTCGCGCTCAACTGGTACATAATGAAAAATGTAAACCTTCTCGACACCTGGAATGAAGTGGCTGACGCTTTCTTAAAATAGTATAAGTTCAACATGGACATTACACCTTCCCAAGAGGATCTCGAACGGATGGAGAAGAAGAAAAGTGAGTCATTTAAGGAGTACGCTGTAAGGGCGGAACTTGGCGGCTCAAATCACTCCTGAGCCTATAAACAAGGAGTTGATGAAGTTGTTCGTCAAAACTCTCCCGTATGAGTTCCGTAACCGGATGGCTAGCACATACGTTGAGAACTTCAACCAACTTATCCCAGTGGGTGAACAGATCGAGATTGGGCTAAGGGATGGATGGTTCAATGAACCGACTCATCAAGGCAAAAGGTTTACCATGAAGAAAGATAAAGAACCGACCACTGAAATCAATGTTGCATATGCGCAACCAGCCCCTAGTAAGCCTCAGATGGTTCGTGTCCCTGGGAATCAGCAAGATGGAGGCCAAGTGCCTGCACCATGCCAATTCACCAAAAGGCAGTTCTCTCCTCTTCCTGGCCCTCTATCTCAGGTCCTGCCAATACTCCAAAAGAAGGGATTGATCTCCCACGAACCAAAGCGGCCCAATGCTGAAAAATTCTCCAACTATGATCCCTCCAAAAAATGTGAGTATTATATGGGAGAGGTCGGCCATTCAACTGATGAATGTTTGACTTTGAAGCACAAAATCCAAAATTTATTGGATACTAAGGCATTTTCTTTCCGTACCACCCAACCGAATGTCAAGAAGAATCCATTGCCGGAACATCAGGGAAACGTGAATGCAATCTTTGAGTTCAATGCTGGCAAAAAGATGAACTTGAAGGTGTCTGTCAAAGATATCTATAGCGGATTAGTTAGAGTTGGTTACTATCCGACATATGAGAATCCTCCCTTGCCTACCATGAAGGAAAGGGTTCAAGAAATGGTTAAGGCTGGCGTGATCGTGTATGCTGACCAAGCTGGAATAGTGTCAACTATCTTTGAAGTCGTCATCGATTGGGAGAAAGAATTTGCTAAGCTGAGTGCTGAAAAGAGTGAACCAGATCCATTGATCGAGGATATGCCCCCACTCAAGGACGCCTCCGACCATGAAGGACTGATAGTGGAAGTGCCTTCAACTGATGAAGAAATAATTATTGAGATGCCCCAGCTGTATGAGTACAAGGATAATAAAGCAGTCCCCTGGTCATACGAGTTAGATGTTGACCTGATTACAAGGTCTGGTTGGACCTATGCTCAAGCTAATACCCAACCTGCAAAGCTAGTTACTAATGAAGAGGCTAAAGAATTTCTGGCTATAATCAAAGCAAGTGAGTATAACGTGGTTGACCAGTTGCGGAAATTGCCCGCTCAAATCTCTTTACTTGAACTCTTGCAAACGTCTCCTACACATCAAAAGTCTCTAATGAAGGTTTTGAGCGAAGTTCGTGTACCAGAGACGATCGAGGTAAACAGGTTGGAGGAATTTGTAGGGTCGATTCTTCTTAAGAATTTAATAGCCTTTTCTGATGAAGAATTCCCTCTTGAGGGGAGGGGACATACTAAAGCGTTATACATATCAATCAAGTGCAAGGCTTCCCATGTGGCTCGAGTACTCATTGATAATGGGTCTGCCTTGAATATCTGTCCATTGGCGACTCTTCACCGCCTGAAAATAGATCCTTCAAAAATAAATGCTGCAAAGACCTCCGTTCGAGCTTTTGATGGTACGAGAAAGGAGGTGATAGGGGAGACCCACCTTGAACTGCAAATAGGACCGGTGATGTTCAACGTCCTTTTCCAGGTGATGGACATTCCTACAGCATTCAATTTCCTATTAGGTCGTCCCCGGATTCATACTTTGCAGGAGCTGTGCCATCAAGTCTCCACCAAAGCGTGAAATTTGTTGTCAAAGGAAAGCTAGTCATTGTTCATGGCGAGGAGGATCATCGGATTTATCATGAGACGGCCATCCCCTATGTCGAGCCGGAGCGTAGGGAGGAGTCAAGTTACCAATCATTCGAACTTGTATCCACTATTCATGCATCTCGAGGATCGACAGCACCCATCCCTGATGTGTCGAATGCAGCAGCTTATGGTAGCAAGAGTGATGGTTGGAAATGGCTTTATTCCTGGCCGTGGACTTGGTAAAAAAGAGCAGGGTATCCGGAATCCTATTGAAGCCCCTCGAAGGTCTCGTTCCGCCGGATTAGGGTACCATGGAAGAGGTGGAGGACATGAACAAGAGAAGAAAAACTCATTACTCCTTGATATCCGCGAGACATTCCCCGGCCCTGCTAGAATGATGCATGACGAAGGAGGAGTGATCGACACCCGAGGTATCGTGCCTAATGAATGGAGCTGCATGGATGACCCGACGACTTCAAAGACAGAGGATCTAGATAATGGGATGGAAGGGATCACAACCCTATTCGATGATCTCCTTATAGGTGCCATTGACGAAGAACCATCGGAAGAAATGGGTGCTGGCCCACAAGAGTAACACATTTACTTTTCTGCACTCCCCTGCGTGGGAATCTTATCGCTTTTAGGATTTGATGTTTTCTAGGGTTTGCTTGTCGTATTTTGCATATCGTTTGTCAGGAGTAGATGTTTGCTAGGGTTTGATTGATAGGGTTTCATTTCACTTTGATTGTCGTACTTTTCAATCCAATAAATGTAATTTGGTTGATGAATATCAATTACAATTACAAGTTTTATTTTGAGAGCATGATGGGGTATACCAAACTAGCCCGTTGATGATATCCAACCGATGAAAGAAAAGAAAAATCCAAGGAGAATTCTGAGGCCTGGGCTTCATCATGCTTTCTCGTGACAAAAAGCTTTTCCAAAATGTTTTGTCCAAAAAAAAAATTCAAAAGGAAGGAAAATTCGAAAAAATAGATAAGAAATCCATGCCGTTTAGCCCTGTTTGTCTTTCTGAACTATCCATTTTACGTTTCAGGAGCAACCTTATGGCAGGCAAGGAGGTGAAAATGGTCCAATCCAATGCCATGAGCGATGACGGTGATGACCCTGATGATCCAAATGGTGACTCCATTGAAGTACAACAAAGTTGGGAGCAACATGAAAAACCCAAAGTTCTCACCTCCGAGCAAACCATCACTATCAATTTGAGTGATGCCAAAGATCCCAAAGAGATAAAAATTGGGGCAAATCTTCCCAAAGATGAGGCCGAGCACCTGACTCAATTGCTAAAAGAATATCAGGATATCTTTGCTTGGACATACGCTGATATGCCAGGTCTAGATCCATCAATTGTGGAACATTGTTTGCCCACTAATCCAGACGTACGTCCAAAGAAGCATAAGCTTCGGAGGACTAAACCAGAGCTCTCGAAGAAGATATAAGAGGAAGTAATGAAACTCCTCAAAGTGGGATTCATCGAAGTCTCACAATACCCTGAATGGGTGGCCAACATAGTACCGGTCATGAAGAAGGATGGTTGAGTCCGAGTGTGTATTGATTATCGGGATTTGAATAAGGCCAGCCTAAAAGATGACTTCCCATTGCCACATATCGATGTTCTCGTGGATAGTACTGCCGGATTTGAATTATTCTCTTTCATGGATGGTTTTTCTGGCTACAACCAGATAAGAATGAAGGATGAAGACAAAGAGAAGACAGCATTTATCACCCCGTGGGGAACCTTTCATTATAAGGTCATGCCCTTTGGACTCAAAAATTCAGGGGCAACTTACCAACGAGCCATGGTTACGTTGTTCCATGACATGATGCATGAAGAAATTGAGGTATATGTTGACGATATGATTGCAAAAACCCGACCTGGGAAAAGTCATGTTGAAACCCTCAAGAAGTTATTTGATCGGCTCCGTGAATTCAAGCTCCGTTTAAATCCTGCCAAATGCGTGTTCGGGGCAGCGTCAGGTAAATTACTTGGGTTCATTGTGAGTAGTAAAGGGATCGAGATTGACCCATCTAAAGCCAAGGCAATATGTGAGCTGCAACCTCCATCGACAGTAAAGGAGGTCCGAAGTCTCCTAGGGAGACTAAATTACATCGCACGATTCATTTCCCAACTCTCTGAGACTGCTAAACCATTCTTCAAACTCTTGAAGAAAAATGCACAAGTTGATTGGAATGATGAATGTTGAGAGGCGTTCGACAAGCTAAAGCAATATTTGATGAATCCACCCGTTCTTGTCCCACCAATATCGGGGCATCCCTTGATTTTGTACCTCACAATCTATAGTGAGTCACTGGGTGCGCTGTTAGCTCAGAAAAGTCCCGTGGATCAGAAGGAACGGGCCATTTATTACTTGAGTAAAAAGTTCACTGTCTCAGAGTTAAAATATTCTGATGCTGAAAAAACTTGTGCTGCGTTAGTGTGGGTATTGCATAGACTGCGATAGTACACATTGCATTACTAGATGTTCCTCGTGACTAAGAACGATCCCATCAAGTATTTATTTAATCGATCAACTTTGGTGGGTAAGTTAGCTAAATGGCAGGTCTTGATTTCGAAATTTGACGTGCAGTTCATTCCACAAAAATCAGTTAAAGGCTGAGTAATTGCTGATATATTGGCTGAGAATCCTAGGACCTTGAATGATGATGATTGTCCTCTGGATGATCGTATTTTGGCCATAAATGAAGATGCATGGTCTATGTTCTTTGATGGAGCTATGAACTTGTCCGGTTCTGGTACTAGGGCAGTACTGATATCCCCAGACGGACAACACCACCCAGTAGCCGCGAAATTAATGTTCCCATGCACTAACAATATAGCTGAATACAAAGCTTGTATTCTTGGACTTCAGGCCGCAATTGAAATGGGAGTGGCCAAATTGAAAGTATATGGAGATTCTGCACTGATCATACTCCAGACTGTAGGTGAATGGAAGACCAGGGATGCCAAATTACTACCGTATCACAAGTACCTCGAAGAGTTGGTGAAGGAGTTCGATGAAATCTCGTTTGACTACTTGGCTAGATCTCATAATCAGTTCGCCGATGCCCTGGCAACATTGTCATCTATGTTGCAAGTTACTGATGGTTTAGAAGTTGAGCCTTTGAAAATTGAGGTTTTAACCAAACCTTCTTATTGTATGGTCGTGAATGAAGAGCTTGATGAGAAGCCATGGTATTACGACATCATGAAATATATTCAAAAGCAGGAATTTCCTGAAGGGAGCACTCCAGCTGATAGGAAATACATAATGAAGATGGCCTCAAAGTTCTTCGTCAGTGGTAAGAATTTATACAAGAGATCTTATGATTCAGTTTTATTGAGATACGTAGATGAAGCAGAAGCTACCCAAATCATGCAAGAAGTGCATGAAGGAGTTTGTGGCCCACACATGAATGGGCACATGTTAGCCAAGAAGATTATGAGGCTAGGATACTATTGGCTTGCACTGGAAAGTGACTGCATACAGCATGTAAGAAGTTGTCATCGTTGCCAAATTCATGGAGATAAAATAAATGTTCCTCCAACGGAGTTACACCAGCTATCTGAGCCCTGGCCTTTCTCAATGTGGGGGATCGATGTGATTGGCCCGATAAATCCCAAAGCTTCAAACGGGCACCGGTTCATATTGGTGGCAATAGATTATTTCTCAAAGTGGATTGAAGCCACATCATATGTTAATGTCACGGCCCGAAACGTTGTGAAGTTTATTAGGCGTGACATAATTGCCCGTTATGGTGTCCCCGAAGCAATTGTCACTGACAATGGGACAAATCTGAATAACAAGTTCGTTGATGAGTTGTTCAGCAAGTTCAAAATCAAGCATTTGAATTCATCACCCTACCGCCCACAAATGAATGGAGCTGTTGAGGCAGCTAATAAGAACATCAAGAAGATCCTGGCTAAGACAGCCGAGAATTATCGAGATTGGCATGACAGGTTACCCTTTGCTCTAATGGCGTATCGGACATCAATCCGAACATCTACGGGGGCGACCCCTTTTCCTTAGTTTATGGTATGGAGGCAGTCTTGCTGTGGAAGTAGAAATCCCCTCTTTGAGAGTCTTATCCCAAGTGGAATTGTCCGAGGCGGAATGGACACAACAAAGGTTCGAGCAGTTGAATCGATTGATGAGAAAAGGTTAAAAGCTCTTTGCCATGGTCAGGCATATCAACAAAGAGTAGCCAAGTCTTTCAATCGGAAGGTACGGTCGAGACACTTCGAAGTGAATGATCTAGTTCTAAGAAAGGTGTTGCCGATTTTTCCTGATCCTGGAGGCAAATTTGCTCCAAATTATAGCGGTCCATATATGGTGAAGAGGGTACTCCTGGAGGTGCCTTAATCCTTACGAAATGGATGGTCGTGAGTTTTCTAATCCTGTTAACTCTGATGCTGTGAAGAAGTATTACCCTTGATAGAGTTTGTTGTGAATTGAAGGTACTCATTTCTTCATTGAATGAATTGAATGAGATGAAAAGTATGCCCTGTTCCATACACATATCGAATCCATTTGATTTGGTATGTCAGACATGTTGACCCAGAGTCAGTTCAATGAAAAAAGAAATGCCCTGAGGACACCACCAGCGCCTCGGCTTGGTGGCATGGGGAATGAAAGGGTCCGAGAACGACCAGGGTTCGATCCCTGGAAACGGCAACAAATTTGCCACAAAAAAAAACAAAAAAAAACAAAAAAAAACAAAAAAAAAACAACAAATTTTTTTATCAATCCTTTTCTTTCTGTTGAGCTGCAAACTCTTTGTGTTCAAAGTTGTTGAGTGCATGAAGTAATTGTGACCTTTCAAAGGAAAATTTTGCATGATAGTTTTACCTATTTAATTACCAATTCCACTGAGGATTGTCACCATCGATCAAGTTAATGAATGATGTGGAATGGATTGAGCATGCTAAATGAGACATATCAGGATGATGAAAGGCAAGCCTTATCCTATGCACAGTCCCTTGCTCATAAACTGGTGAGATGAGTGTAGGAAGTTCCATGTTCATAAGGTAAAGAGTTCTCTCGCAAAAGGTACGATGATCAAAATGATGAGAGGCGGTTCATTCTCTATCCCAAATACTACATGCATAACCATTGTTTAAACCCTTTTGAGCCCACACACGTGGATAATTTTTAAATTACCCCTGTCAAGAACCACCCCACATTGGGGCGGGTTGGAGGTAAGATGACATCATGAGGTGAGGAAATTGATAGGAATGTTCTTGCTCTCACTCGCATCAATCTTCAAAGTGTTGCTATTACATTGAATTCATACGGTAATTTAAGTGCCTTAGGATGATGAAGAACAGTTCTTTCTCTATCCTACACACTTTATCCATTGCATAGCCCCTTGAGCCTGTAAATTCATTTCATTTAAACCCAATTGGTGATCATCCCCCACACTGGGGCAAGGCAAACAGCAAATGTTCAAGCAGCAGAATCCCGAGTGCCGACAAAAAAAATGAAAACTCCTCAAGAACCCAAATGTTAAAGCATTACGTGGTTATTAAAAAAAAAACAAAAGGGGCATGAAAAAGCAGTGTGCCTGGTAAAAGCAAGGCCAATGCCCATAGAAAATGAAAGAAAGAGTCAAGATAAATGATTATCAGTTGTAAAAGGGTGTATTCCCAATGGAGTGGTACTCAAAGAACTCAAATGCCAAGTTTTTATAGTACCTATGAGGAAAATCCCAATGGTGAAAAAGAATACCGGTGATAATGCCAAGATGATCACCAATTCTCATCCCCCTATACACATTTTGAGCCTAATGATCCATTCACTTCTCAACCCATGAACTTAATCTACGTTATGTCCCTTACAAAGTCTCTTCAGATTAGGGTACTGAAATTAACATAGGAATTCATATGCTTAAAAACATCGCTTGAAGAAGTGCAAGCAAGACCATTTCTATCTCATTTCGCAGGTTCCTTGACTTGTAAACCCGAAGGTGATTGCGGAGTTGTTCTTTCAATAGCCTTGACTCAAAGAGTCCCTTTGTTAAGCCATTGACCAAGCCTACATTACAGTCCCTATTAAAGACCTCTCAAATTGACAAGGTCGTACCGCTTGCGAGAATACTCAAACCCTTATTGACTTGATGAAAGTAAGATGGAGTGATTCCTGTGATCCCACATTAATGGTCGGGACAAAATAGCCTTCTTAATGAGAGTGAGTGAAAGTCCTTTCTAACTGAAAGTCGCTCATTTGGTATTCTTGAAAATCCATGTCATGAGTGAAAATTGTCATAAACGATGATTCTCCCCAGTGGAAGTTTGGTGGTGCAAATATGGTAAAACCATCATGCATAAATCTTGATTGAATGGATAAAAGCTTCAGTGGACTTTCGAGTGTGCTGAATTGCTTACTTCTTTGGCGAATGCATGTATTTTTGCTCTAATCATGTCTGACAGGTAATGTTTCCTTGAAGACCCAAGAGCTCCTGACATTTATGTTGCCTTTCAGAAACCTAGAGGTAAGAAACCTCCATGAATATTTGAAGTACATCCTCGATGTTCCAAAACTTCTTTCTACCAAGAGGTAAGTGACCTTCATGAATATCCCAGGTTTGTCCTAGGTATTCCCAAATTCTTGATATATGTCTCAAAACTCTTCGTTAAGCATTTCATTCTGGATATGAATGCTTTCCGATCTTTTTCGTTATACCTTAGTCTGGATCTAGGTATTTCGAATCATCTTGATCCAATATTCATCTCACCTAACATTGAGTGTTTATTGGTTAAGTTCACAAATTCTTGACATCTCAGTCTGGATCTGGATGTCTCAAAACTCTTCGTCAAGCATTTCACTCTGGATGTGAATGTTTTTCGATCTTTTTCGTTATACCTTAGTCTGGATCTAGGTATTTCGAATCTTCTTAATCCAATATTCATCTCACCTAACATTGAGTGTCTATTGGTTAAGTTTCCAAATTTTTGACATCTCAGTCTGAATCTAGATGTCTCAAAACTGTTCATTAAGCATTTCATTCTGGATATGAATGCTTTCTGATCTTTCTCGTTATACCTTAGTCTGGATCTAGGTATTTCGAATCCTCTTAATCCAATACACATCTCACCTAACATTGAGTGTCTATTGGTTAAGTCCCCAATTTCTTGACATCTCAGTCTGGATCTGGATGTCCCAAATCTCGTCGATCTTACTTGCTATACCTTAGTGTGAACCTAGGTATTTCGAGTCATCTAAATTCAACAAGGCATCTCACCTAACATTGAGTGTCTGTTGGATAAAATTCATGTGGACTCTTCAGGGAACCTGGACACTTGCCGAGCAGATAAAAATTCATCCTGTACTTCACGATGCTCTAACTGGTAAGTAATTACAAGTATGCTCTCCTCTTCAATATCTCACATTTGCATTACCATTTTCATGACATTGCATATAAAAAAAAAAAAAATAGTCCCGCCAAAGTATCATCCATTGCATGTTCATGGTCAAAATTTAGGTATCATATTGTCTTTGAATGCAATCTCTGCGAGCTCACCTTCAAAGAGGGGCAGCTGTTGACACCTAAATTTTGCCTAATCATTTAGTAATTAGTTACATGAAAGAAAAATTAAAAATAAAAAAATAGTAAAATTGCATTTCATGTAGTCGCATTTGCATCGGTACTAAAAGGGCAACAAGACGCAGCAGCTCGCGATCGAAGGGATGGTCTCTCTCAACACGCAAAGGAGCAAAAGTCAAAAAGAGAGGAAGGAAGTTCTTGCACGTCCGTTGTCTCTCCTTCATTAATGCATGCGCATGCACGCACAAATTCTGCGGACGTGTGAATTTCAGAGGAATCCTCAGAGAAGCAAAAGGAGCCCATGATATATTATATAATATTCTCTCTCTCAAAGTGTAGGTTGTCAGGTGAAGCAAGGAGAAGTGCGTTCAAGAAATAAGCAAGTAACAAGCAAAGAAAAGTCAACAGTTGTGGCTAAATTAATAAGTGTCAAGCGGTGGCCTCCTTATTTGAAAAAGAACCGGACGTGAACAGCAAGGAAAAATTACGGCCGCCTCCTATTCACACTAAAGTCGGTTGGACTTCAAGAGCCCTATAAATACACAAGAGGGGAAGCCACGCGGGGGTGGAGGCGAAAAGAACGAAAAAATTCATGCGAGAGGATTGTCAGAAGGAAAAAGGAGATTAAAAAAAGGAGAGACTCTCGTCAGAGAGAAAGAAGAAAATATGAAGTCAGGGGGAGGAGATTAAAAAAAGAGAAAAAGCATAGAGAGAGACTGTAGAGAGTGAGACGTGAGAGAGAGACAGAGAAAAGAAGTGACCGAACAGCAGAAAAAAAAGAAAAAAAGAGGAAAAGACCCCTACTGTTCATCTTCTTCGGGAGTTCCTCGCTGCTGCTGGTCGCCCGGCGCTGCAGCCGCCCACCCACCGCCTTCCTCCTTCCGACGCGCTCCTAGCCCGCCGCCGCGCCTCTGCCCTCGCACGCCACCGTCCCCGTTGTTGCACCTCTGACCGACGCCAGCATCTCCTTCCAGCGAGCCCCTAGCGCGCCACCATACCAGTAGCTCACCAGTCGCACCACCAGTCACCGCCACTCCGCCGGCCATCCCCTGTGCGAGCACCACCTACGTGCTCGCACCGCCGTTCGTTGCCCCTGCTGTGGCCGTGACGACCAGCAGCTTTCGATCCGCTTTAGCGTCCTCCATTCCTCTGCAGCTCGTCACCGCGCCGGAGCCCCACTCACCCGTCGCCGGCCTCAACCCGATGACCCACAACCTGCTAGCCTCCACCTGCAGCGCCCGACGCCCCCTCTGCCTCCGTTGCTGCCATCGCTCGCCTCCATCGCGTCCGCCAGCCTCCGCCTGCAACTCGCGCCGACCTGCAACGACCCTGCAACCAGCAACTCTCGCCCGACACCGTGCCACCGTCCTTACCCGCGACACCTGCAGCAGCTCCGCCCGACGCCTGCACCCGCAGCTGCGCCTCTGCTCGCTCGTCACAGCTCTTGCCGTGGCCTTTGCCCCCGTGAAGCTGCTGTTCCCCGACGCCCTCGCTCACCACCGCCGCTGCGACCCCGTGACGCCACCGCTCTCCATCCGCTTTGTTTCCCCGAGTCCACACTTGCGCCAACGCCGCCGGTCCGCCCACGCCGGAGCTCCAACGACTACCCCCATTCTGACGGTGACCAGCCCCTACGCGAGCTGCCCAAGCCGTGAAAATAAAAAAAAGAAGAAAAAACAGAAAGGAGAAAATCAAATTAGGTAGTTTTTTCTATTTACTTTTTTTTTTTAATTTATTTTGCTTTTTTAGTAGAATTATTCCTTAACATATGGTTGAAATTCTTAACATGAAATAGCCTATTAAACTTGGGAATGACAGTCCGATTTTCGCGCCCGAAATCCGACTCGCAATCACTTTTAAAAAAATCGCTAATCCAATCTCCCGCCCGAGATTCGATTCGTGATTTATGTGAAATTGGCCAACCCGATCTCATGTGCGAGGTATGGTTCGTCAATTTGGGTACCGATATTGCTTGATTTGCCGTCGTGTAACTTAAGTTAATCTTCTAAAAAAAATGTAAGTTAGAATTAGGTTTATTCCCTCTTTTAGGGTTTACATATTTAGAATATGAGTTTTATTTCGAATTTTAAAAAAATTAAAAAAAAAAATCAAAAAAAATCAAATCAATTAGTTTAGGTTGCTAGTTTTTAACTTGGCATGTTTAATTATTTGGCAATTATAAATTTCGAAATTAAAAAAAAAAGGAAAAAAAAGAAAAACAACAAAAAATCATCATGCATATGTCATGTAGAATTAGAGCATATTTTGTACGTCATTGCATATTAGGGTAAAATTACATTTAGTTTAATTTTAGATTTTTTTCTTAATTTATTATAAGTTTAGGCATTTTCTTAAATAGATTGCATTTTAGGATTATTTGGGTTAAGATAATATTTTGGTTTAAATTAGGATTTGGCTTAACCTAACTTCTAATGCAAATTGAATGGAATCTTAATCTAGTCAGATAATTTTCACATCTTTCCTAATTCCGAATTTCATGAAAAATACAAAAAAATGTCTTAGAATAAATTAGTTTTACTTTCTTGGATAGATTGCATTTTTAGGGAAAATAAAAAATGTCATGTATATGTCATATAGGATTAGATTCATAAAATGCACGCCATTTATAGATTGTTATTAGGATCATTTAATTAAAAATTGCTCGTCATTAGAACTAAGTCATTTGGTTAATCTAGATTGCACATTTAATTATTGGACAATTTTCATTTCGAATTTCATGGAAAATACCAAAAAGAATTGTCTTAAAATTAATTTTATTCTCTAGGATAGATTGTGTGCACCTTAAGAAATTAAAAAAAAAAAATTATTACTTTGCTCACGTCATATAGTTTTATGTCATATTGTTAGGTCATGTCATGTTAGACTAGAAGCATTGCATTGCATATGGATTATATCCTCATTAAATAAGTGAAAACAAAAAAGAAAATTGCGTGTTAATTAGAAATCATATTTAGAACTGTCGATGTGAATTCTGATCTAACATTGCAGATGCTTTCGTTGCTACGAGGTAAGTCCCCGTTTTTTTTTTTATTTGCTTTCCTTGGATGTTAAATTGGTGGATTGCGCACTCGTATAATCACCTCATATATTAGGGAAATAGAATTAAAATCAATTCAAGCTGCCTGCAAAATATTTTTGAAATAAAAAAGAAAATGTACCGAAAGGGCGTTAGAGAAATCTAGCGTAATCAAGTCCCCGAACTCATTTAATCTCTGGTTCGTAGGAGTGAAGTAATTCTCCCATTACTTTACTTGGGTTTCTAATCGACCCATCAAAAATAGATTAGTGGCGACTCCATGATAAAAATCATCTGCATATTAAGAACTTAAAACCTAAGTTGCGAATTGGTATGGGCTTGGGAGAGCTCGAGTTAAGTCTAGGCTTAGCAATCCATTAGCCGAACCCTTAGGTGGTCCAACCCGCTTCGGGGAGGTCGCGACATAGTGCTTAATGTTCAATATAAATTAGGAGGATTATGTTATTTTCTCACTTATTAATATTAAATTCGAAATCGTATAGAATATCGAGAAATTGCAAAATAGGTTCCAGTGGAAATAGGGTTGACCCTGGAATCGGATCGAAAAAACAAGGTGGGTCGGGTACAGGATCCAATACAAACAGGATCGGGTATAGGTTCCAGAAAAGGGGAACCGGTTATAACAGGATCGGGTACAGGGTCCAGGTCTAAACCCTACTCACTTTGGACCCGATCACCCCTAGCGCATGCTTCCAAGAATAGTGTGAGGCACTCACCACAATGGTATGTGTTAATGAAATCAGGAGCAAGACATTTGAGGTGTGGTCGAGGCGTTAATGAAGATAAAACACCATTGTTGTTTATCCACGATTATCTTCCGTTTGTTACTTTTTGCAGATTAACATGCTGGAATATAGGCAGAAGAGATTGGATATGGAACCTAACGGATCTCCCACCAACAAGGAAGGACCTGCACTCCTGGGATTTTCGGCGGGATTTTCGGCAATGGAGTTTTGGATGACAAAATCAATATTTGTGGCTCCACGTTCCCGAAGCATTTCAGATGACCCCGAAAGGTAATCATTCTTCTTCTTATCAATATTTGTGGGTCAACGTTCATCGGTTTTTTTTTCTCCTCAAACATAAATGATCATGCCCCATTCTTACGCATAACATTTTTTGAGAAAATATTTTTCTCATTTCTAGCATTTGGTTTGCTTTATTTTTCGTTGAAAAATATTTTCTTAATTAACAAAAAAAAACCTATGATTAAATTCAGGAAAATAATTTCCTTTTTTGAAAAACTGAAAAACATTTTCCAAATATATGATTAAGTATTGGCGATTGGACCTAAAATTATATGCTTGGGCACGAAAACTATAGTGTTGATCCCCAGGTCTCGGCATTCAAGACCAAGTCTCCAATGGCTGGGCCCAAGCCCCCAACGCCCACCTCGAATCCATCGAGGCCGGGCCCAAACCTATATTGCGTGTCCCCAATTCCTCGACACTTGAGCTTGGGCCCATAAAGGACGTGCTCGGGTCCCTGATACTTGAGCTCTGGTCCACAAAGGTCATGCACGGGTTCATTTTTAGATTTTAGCCAAACACCAGAAAATATTATCATTTTCTTGGAAAATGTCTTTTTGAAAAACATTCTCTAGAATTGTCACATTTTTTTATGAAAGGAATGGAGTATTGTAGTGTTTTCTAGACATTAACTTTGCTAGCATTTGAGCTACTTGTTTTTCAAGTAGTTTCAGAAACGAGTCCGTTGCTTGATAAGGCTATTTGCCTCATGGTGGATAGAACGTTAAGTGATCGTTGATCGTGCTGTTTTATTTGGACGTTTCAGTTCTAATGTTTAAAGTTTAGAAAACACAACAAAAAAAATTTCTACCAAACGTATTTTGTTGGAAGATATGCCTGAAGATCCGGAAGATATGCCGGGAATTTGATTCTGATCTGATTTGATTATAGAATCAATTAGGGATTAGATAGAAATATTAAATTGATTTGTAAAATATTTTATTGCCTTTTCTTCATGTACATCTTGTATTATAATTACTAAGTGCTGTACATTCATTACAAGTGAAGGAATACAGAAAGATTTCTCCCTAAGCTTCGTCCGCTTCTTGCTTCCTTTTGCTTTCTTTCATATTTCTTTGAGAATTTTGGAGATGAAAACGATAAATTAGAGAATTTACATGGTATAACTATATTTTGCATGAAAACTGTCTCTTTAGAAATATTCTACCTTATATTAAATTGAAGGTCTCTGCTTTTGCTTTCGGGTTTATGACAAAAGTTAGGTGCTCATTTTGCTTATAGCTATTTATGACTAAAGGCTCAACTTGATCATGGTGTAAAGGGAAGGAATGATCTATATAATAAGAAAGAGGGATGGAATTATCTTAAAGTAATGGTTCCATTACTGAAGACTGAAACCTAATGATCTGTGACACTAGGGCCTAAGGCTACTTGCCCATTAGTAAAGGTCTAGTTTATATTCCCAAGGATAAACTATCATACACTAAACTAATCCAACCGCTATGAAGTGGAAAAAAGGATATGCTTGTTTGTTGTAATTGTAGATGCTTGCTTGTTGCTATAAAGGGAATTACTTATACATAAGAAAGGAATGAACTCCACCTAGGGAGACTAAAACTCTTAACCTTACCCGTTGTTGAAAGACTCTAACCTGGAGAGCAACCCAATGGCAACACAACCAAGTGAAAAACAAGGAAATTCGAGTCATGCAAAACAACCTACAGGTACATGTTCATGTTCCAACCGAGAAAAAGTTAGATATGATCCATCTTAAGATATGCTGGAACTTACATTTTCTCATGGTTCTTTTTCTTTGCTTTATCATTGAACAAACATAACCCTGACCTTGGCTAAGAAAAATAGGAGAAAAAAATATTCAGTATGGGAAGAATTTTGTGCTCACTCTTTCTCCTACACATATTACAGATGTTCTTTTAAGCGTTGTATCAGCTCCTCAATCTATCGATGCTCCAGGTGCGTTATCCCTCAAAGGAGTTATTTCATTGTGAAATTAATATCTGGGGCAGATCTTCATGAAATTGTTCTTTTCTGGGACACTTCTCAATGTCTAAAGGGGAAACGTATAAACAAAATGGCCTGAAAAGTCTGCATCTATTGTAGGTACACGCTATTACCGACCATTGTTGGAAGCCGCATACAAGGGTGATTGGGAAGCTGCTAAATCATTTTTCGAACGAGATTCTGCTTCAAAGACGGCCAAAATAACAAGCAGATTTGAAACCGCACTTCACATAGCCGCTTTAAGTGCACAAGACCAATTTGTTGAAAACCTGGTTGAGCTCTTGTCTCAACATTCGGACGCGCTTGAAATGGTTGATTGTGTTGGCCGCACAGCCCTCCACTATGCTGTCCTGAGTCTAAGGATAAGGATGGTCAAGGCATTAGTTACAAGTAAACCTAAGTTGACGCAACTTGCAGATAATGAAGGACGTGTTCCTTTGGAAGTGTCTGCTCGGGAAGCTTCTATGCATAAGGAGATTCCCTGGTTTCTGGCGAAAAGCACAACAGACGATGGGCCAGCTCACCCCTTCAGCAGTCCCTCTGCGATTGATTTCATTTTGGATCTCACTTACGCCGGTCATCATGGTAAAATCACCATAACTCTTTATCTCAATTCCATCTGTTTATTCCTTCATTCTAGACTTAGCTAATTTTCCTGATCAACTTTGATGGTGAATTCGGACAGATATCGTCCTTTATCTAGTCGGGCAGTATCCTATGTTAATGACCATGATAAGTACAAAGCATGAAGGCAAAAATATATTGTACTTGTTGGCATCAATGCAGTCTCACTTTCCCAGCGGAACCAGGTTCAATGTTTTGGAAGCATTGATATACAAATGTATGTACTCGCATCCCTTCATTACTGATTCCCTTCAAGATGATCACAGCTGGCTCATCACCTGCTCTTTTGTTTCTGAACTGAAGGTATTCCGGGGGACTTGAACTACACACCAGCAAACAAAAATTCTGATCCAGGTGGGCATGCATACTTGCTGTTGGGTATATTACCTTAGGAACTTTCATGATTGTGAACTTTAAGTCAATTTTCTTAGGTTGATTCTCTCCGTACTAGCAAAAGAATGATGATTGTTTATTTTTAGGATATGTTCTGGTTCTTTGACCTAGTTTTACTTGAACGATGGCCTGAAATCGAACTAGTTTATGGACTAGCTATCCATTGGGAACCATCTATGATTCAACCAAGTAAATAAGTATTGTATAACTTAATTAATCCGACAATGTAACTAACTAATCATGAGGTCTTATAGTGATTTCTATCTAGTGACCGTGTTCTTTGTGTAATATGATTGTAGCGCTTCAATGTCTTACAAGATCTCTATGGAATGCCGCCAAAATTTTAGGTACGCTTTCATGTTATTAAGATACCGTCATTAATAACGACTCGTTATCTCTCTCCCTCTCTCTCCAACTAAAAGTCTATGGCTTGTTTGCTTTTTACTTCTTTATAAGTAGAAAAAAGCTGCCGCCCAATTCTTTGCCATAATTTGGAATAGAACTCGTGTTAGGCATCCTGCTTGCGTGAAAGAACCATTACATATTCTCCGTTGGACGAGTGCTCTGTTGTGTTTGAAGTTAGTTTTGTAATTAATTTTCCATGGGTCAACCGTCCAATATTGAATATGTAACATATTCTTTACAACGTGATGCACCTAATAATAGTACTTCAAAAAATTATTCAAACTCAAACATAGTTATACATGATTTTCTAGGTTAACATTTTTATATTTTGAAAGATTTTGGATATTCTCCAAATTTTAATTGCAAGAGCCGCACAATTTTTTTAAGAAAAAAGTGAAAAAAGAATACTTGAAACTGCAAATTGAGGCAAGATTTGATGTTAACCTAGGAATTTATTGCTTATGGCTAAATGCTCTAAGCAGATAATATGGAATAAGAGTTACGTAAACCTAGGATTTCTCCTTCAATCTTGATTAGTGAAATCATGTTCACGTCGTCATCTCTATCAAGCATGTAAATCTTTCTGGAAAAATAAGAACAATGACCCCATATGTATTTTCGTATGTGCTTAAAGCCTAAATATTATTTTCTTTGACTACTACTTGATCTAAATACAACACGAAGGAATACATGGGACCGGGCGCAAGCTCCCAGCGTCATTAGCTATGAAATAAGATTGCAACAGAAGAAGGCATGGGTTTATCATTTAATCACATTTAGCATGGTAAATTTACACTTTTATTTGGCAACTTTAAAATGGCGTGAAGAATAGAAAAAGGAGCAGGTAGGAAAAAAAAATTGTTTGGGAGGGCTTGGAATAGAAGAATATTTCAATGGGAGCAAATTTCGTGGGTCCCAACAAAATCGTGCATCCCAGGATTTCATCCCAAGTAATATATCCTTTGCCAATAAGCTGTTGGTTAGATAATGAAGGTGTTTTCTCCTTTTCTTATAATCCAGCATTTCAGAAAAAGGTTTGGCTCTTGTGCTGAGCATAAATAACAATACAGTGGATTGCATGATTAATATGATTTTTTATATTGCTAGTTGCTAGGCATATTTGAAAAATACTATCCAAAATAATTTCATATATGCAAAGATTATTGTGATTTACTTTGGCTAGATATATGTTATTAGCGTGGTTATTTTCAGAGTGTTCTATCGGCTTAAGTCTTATAATTATATTCTCTTAATAATGATTAACAGTATAAAGCCTCGTTTGAACTTCAGGGAAAATCACTACCCTCTAATCACTTCTACTTTTTTCACATCCATTTTATTTTCATCCAGACATGATATAAACCTTTTCTTGGAAAAAACCAGAAATAATTTTATACCGTTTTTGTACTCTGCATCAGCAATTGCTAAAACTCACTGTCTGCATTTGAGGACTGAATCCCAAAGGAGGAAAAAAAAATCGAAATAGCTTTCCTTAACAGATTTGTTTTCTTCAAAGAATGAGATCGTTCTCCTAGCCACCCGCCAACCCAAGCTCTGAATGAGCGAAATCATGACAATTAGTAAGATGTTTGTTAGATGCAATTTGGTGTCTGAAAAAAAAAAAAAAAATTGGGACCCGGAGCTGGAGAAATTTTTTCTTAGTCCAATTGCCGCCCCTTCGTTTTACATTTTCTTTTTTCCTTTTTTTGATATTTTGTAGTTCCTATAATCAAGAGAGTTCATGAGGTGAAGCTGAGACACAAGGCGACAACCGAGTTGGCAAAACAAGTTTGCACTAAGATCTCTGTTATGAAATCTACCAAGATCATCCAATTTCTTCAAGAGGACTTGTTGGATCGAGCTGCAGGAAACGGAATCAGTGAAGTCGTGAAGTTATGTATTCAGCTTATTTCGCGTCACAGGGGGGTTTCACGTCATAGTAAGAAGTTGATAACACTTGCTGTGAAGCGTCGCCAAGAAAGGACTCTCGGCCTCTTTTTGAAGCCAAACTCAACTAACGAGTTGTTATTAGTCCGAGCGCCTACACCGGAAGATTCGAAGGAAATGATGATCGCAGCCGTAGAGTACGCAGCAGAAGGGTACTACCCTAATCTCAATACACTAAATAATGTCGCGGGAGCAGTTTTTCAAATGCAAAGAGAACTCCAGTGGTTTGAGGTATGTCTTTCATTTCATATATGTAATAAGCACGCTTAATGATAAATATTTTATCTTCTTGACGAGTTTCTTAAAATATGATAGCTAGAACTTTATTTAGATAGTCCCTTACCAAAAAAAAAAACTTTATTTAGATAGTCTTGAGAATATACATAGAAACTTTTTTTTTTTTTAATAATGGTTGGGCGATATCCAGTCAAGATTTTGCGCACCACGAGGTCTACCTTCTTGGGTGATTTTAAGGGCGGACTGCGCCATATTGTTCAGGTGCATCCAGAACTGTATTCCTGAAATGCTTCCCATATGACTTGAATCCAAGACCACAATGACAAGAAGAAAGTCGTTTGTCATCTAAGTCAACACTTTGTTGGTACATAGAACTTTTAAATTCCACATGCTAAACATAAATTGATAAGGTACGTTGAGAAGCAACATTACATCCTTAAAAAAATTTATAGAAAATAAGGGAGACTAATTAGAGAAATTGGGGCATTGAAAACCGATTGAGACTAATCATAATTAAATTGCATTTCAATTTTACTAATATAACTATGATAGTTATACAATTGATTAGATTCGAAACGCTAAATTTCAGTTTCTAAGTTGGAAATTCCCTACTTTCTAATCAATTGTGTTAATCCTTTCATAGAGGATGTTATTTGATTTACTTTTGAACAATCAATTGAGTAATATGAAGACATAACTCCCACTAGCAATGCACTTGATTACCATCCGTTGGATGCTCAAAACAAGCGTGTGCGCTACAAATTAATGCGAAGATGATAATGGATAAATAAAGAGATTGATAGGGTTAGTTCTAATGTATGAAACAGGAGGGTAAAGACTGACAGCTTCCCAATCAATGACATCAATCAATCCAAGAATTAAGAAGAACAGATTTGCAGATTTTAGAAGAATGCAAAATACATATAATCCTACGAGAGAAGTGAAACAAGAGAAATATGGACGAGGGAAATTGCCCAATGAATCTTAGATCATCATAGCGATGTCATCCTAAATTTCTCAATTTTTTCAATTTCATCTTAAACCTTTGTGTGAAATTTTAATGTAGTTCTTACAGTCAATTTTCGTCTAAAATTGATTATGTAGCAGTGTGCCACAAAGGACGGCTAGCAATAACGAGACTGCCACATTAGCAATTTTTGATGGAATTAATTGAAAGAACTACATTAGAATTTTATGCAAAAATTTATGACCAAATTGGTAAAATTAAAAAATTTAGAATTGAATTGATATTCGTATAATAGATTGAGGATAAATTGGTTAATTTTTCTAGTATGAATATGAATCAAGTACCATAGTTGAACAAAGCATCCCAACTAGAGAAACATTGCGCCTTTCTTCTTTCAACATGTCCCAAGTCAATAGATGAAGTCTTTTTGAGACATCGAATTTGACATGGAGATCAAAAGAATGACCATTCCTTTGACGATGGCTTAGTGAAGCCTCTTCACTAGCTGCATTTAACAGACATCTCGGAAGAGGTAAGATCCTCTTCATTGTCTTTTTCTTCAGGGTCATAACGGTAATCATCATGTCGGAACACCGAAATTTCTCCGATTGTTCTTGGGGTTGTGTATTTGTCTACTGAAATCTTCTAGTTCACTATCATGATGGTCGCCACTGAGTCCACGATGAAGACAACCAGCCATAGCCTAGATTTTAATACCAACTCAGACTAGAGGGTCCGAGATTTAGAAAATAACACAAGTGCGATAAGAGAAATGCTTACCACCTAAAGAATCTCCTCAAGATACTGGGCATATGATAGGATATATGCTCACCATCTAAGGAATCCTCTTGAGAATATAAGGCATATAAAGAGTAGATGCTCACTTCCCTAGGAGTCCGCCTCAAGATATAAGATATGTAATTCACCACTCAATGGAATCCACCAAAGAGATATAGAGTCAGCGAAACTCTAATCCAAATGTTTAATTCCAGAAATCCAGAAAACTTTCACTCACCATTAATCGAGCCTTAGAGGGGTTTGTCTATGTTTATAACTTCAAACGACCTTCTAAGTATAGGCAAATTCTAAGACATGTACCTTTTATTTCCAAGAGGAGGCCAATAACCGTAGACAAATCATAAATAATATCATTCGACTTTTGACTCAAATGACTCTAGAAACAATGCACATGTTCAATAAAGCACGTATCCGAACAGAAATTAAAAAAAAAAAAACACGTAGAAGTACTAAAAGTCTCATTCTGGGATTTCTTGACTAGCTCTTAGTATATTTCTCCATATATTATTCTAGAAGACTCCAAATTCCATGAATCTTGATTTATTAGAAAGGATTTTGTTAACATAACAGTTTTGGGCTATCATGAAAATAACAAGTTATTGTGAGCCACATAATTTTTTAGGAGTAAACCCCACAGCAATTTATAATCACTTGTTATTTGGTTTCTTATAATCTAGAACAGACTGTTATTGTTAAAGTAAATTAAAAACTATCATCTAATCATTTCTCTATTAGAAAGTAGAAACATTATGCTTTCCATGTATATATTATTTGACTAAAATGAAGCACAAAATCATCATGGTAGCTCAGAAGAAAGCGACGCTTGAAATTCTGCTAGCAAAGATGGACTTGACCTCCAAGCAATATTGCATCTAAGTGCTGGATAAGTCTTAATTTCCTTGAGATGTTCCCTCCTTAGTCTTTTGGAAAATTTTCAGTACTTTATCCACTTATTGAAACTCTTATTTGTGAGTTTTATATGTAGGCTGTGGAAAGCTGGATTATCCCTGGCATGAGAAACGAATGCCACGAGGGGAAAACATTTTGGAATATATTCGTTGAGAATCACAAAACGTTGCTTGAAAATGCAAAGAAGTGGGTGAAGGACACAGCAAATTCATGTATGATTGTCTCAACTCTAATTGCCACCGTGTTGTTCGCTGCCGCTTTTACTGTGCCTGGAGGGAATGATGACAAAACTGGAGTCCCCTTGTTATTAGGAAAGGACTCTCTCCTGATTTTCGCAATTTCGGATGTGCTAGGTTTGTTCTCATCCATGACGGCCATCTTGCTATTCCTAGCCATTTTAACTTCGCGGTACGAGGCACAAGATTTTCTATACTCGTTGCCTAAGAAGATCATAGCGGGCCTTGGTTTTCTCTTCCTTTCCTTGGCTTTCATGCTGGTGGCCTTCGCTGCAACTCTCACAATTGTGCTGGATAAGAGAGTGGAGTGGGTTCTCATTCCCATCACTTTGTTGGCCTTTCTCCTCGTGGCTTTATTCGTTGTATTACAGCTTCCCCTACTACTCCAAATGTTTAAATCCACTTATGGGCGGTGCATCTTTAGTGCCGAGGACATTTGGAAGTGAGACATAATCATCGAACGAGATCACGTGATTGACGAATTTGATTTGAGGGTATGGGTTTTCGTTATGGTTGATTGTGGCCGGGCCAATATGATAATGTGGGCAATTCCTTAAAGCGTGTGGGCACTTTCTATGCAAAATTATGTTTCCTTACTTTTTATACCAGATATCTATATATAAAATGATATGATTAATTTGAAATTTTGTCCTATGGATATAACATTCCGTACCTAAATATGCTCAATTCATGGAATATAACTTTAAAAAAGATAGTCCTTCTAGTTTTGTTTTTATAATTTAGATGCAAGAATTTCTTCTCTCAACTTAAGGGCACGAATGATAATCATTATATTTCCTAGTACTATTTTGGTCAGAAATAGATTTTTTTTTTTTTTTTTTTATTCTCTGGTCAAGTTTCTGAGCTAAATACGTGTTTGAAAATGACACAAAATTTTTGTTATCGGAACAAAATTTTTTTCGATAGACTTTCTTAAATATTTCCCTCTTGGGCGGCCTAGCAACAAGAGGCGATGGACAATAGGTGGCAGCGGCAGGCGGGTAGTGGGCGGTAGGTCAATGGCTAGCTGGCAACAAGAGTAAGCAATGATAAGAATTTTTATTTCTCATTTCTGTTCCCAAAATAGGAAAGTAGAAAATTTCTACTTTTCATTTTTGTTTTAAACCTATTTATGATAATCTGAATTTCGAGTTTGTTTTCGATGATATGAGTTGGGCTTTCCATCGACACGCCTATAGTTATTTTCTCTGAGCTAATCACTTACGAGATAACTAATCTATCAAGTGAAGCTGTTAAGGAATCTAAATGCAATAGACTTAAGAATTCGACCAGAAATCGACTGCTCGACCATGCTAATCTACAAGGATCAATACGGCACTGTCAAAATCGATCAGAGACTAGAGATAGGTCGATTCGACAAAGGTATGTGATTAAAGTGTGGGTAATTCCACCTGATTGCAAAATTTCTGTCGAATGGCACTAAACCGATTTTTCTATCATTTCTATACCATGTGCCCATATTTGAAACCTCGGGATTTTCATGACAACCGAGAGTCACCAATGAGTCGAAGGTGCACAATGTGGCTCAAAAAATAATTGAACATAGGTCAAATACGTTAAAAATTCCTAAAAGTTACCCGGTAGGTTAGGTCACGCTAAAATCGCGACTAATTGAAATTAACCGCGAAATTGAACTAGGTTTCAAAAATTGAAATTTTTGGCGTGCCATAACTTATTTTAGAAATGTCGACTCATCCCCCGAAAAATTTTCGGCAATTCCGGATTTTCGGCGAAAAATCAAATTTGGGTGATTTAGGACCGGGAAATTCGGATGGCCATTTTTGGGTGCATTTTTGGCCATCAAGTTGGATCTTTGGACAAGGGAAATTGTGGAATTTGACGTGGACTCTTACCTTGGCAAGTTGGCCACTCAATTGATTTGATTTGGAGTGAAATTAGATTGAATTTGAAGAGGAAATGTTCAAAATTCGTATGCCATGGGGCTGCAACATTTTGGACCACTTTGGTGGCTTCTTGGAGAAGTTTTGGAGGGAATAAGGCTGTTGGACTCAGCTGTAGACTTTGGGGGCTTGATACTTGAGTGTTTTAGATCTTTTGTTGAGCATTGAAGGCTTGGTTCCCTCATTTCTAGCTGCAGCCCTCTCCTTCTTCTTCCTCCTCTTTGTTGCTGCCTCCATTGTTGTCATTGAGAGCTAAGGACCAGCAAAAAACCGAGTCTACCCCTTGTCGTCGACCGCCCTTCGTCGCTGAAACCGCTATCGCCAAGCATGCTTGCCGAGCCCACCAGTCGCACGCACGCCCACCCCCGCCGGTCGCACGCATGCCCACCCGCTCGCCGTGTGACTCCAACCGCGCCATCCTTGCTCGAGTTGTCGTCCCGAAGCCCCTAGTCGCCGTCACAGCTCCGCCTGAGCTCCTCCGCCGCCTATCCAAGTGGCCGTCGCACCCCTGAGCCGCCAGCCTACCTTCGACAAAACTGAACCTCTCAGCCCAGCTGAGACTTCGTGGCCCATTTTAGGTCCCTTCCGGACCTCCGTTGGTGTTGCTCCAGGCTCGAGTCTTGCTCGCCTCTTCGTCGCCGTCGCCTTTAATTCATCGGCCCACAAAACCGTAGAGTTTACTTGCTAAACTCTACTTAGGGAGTTAATGATGCTTAGTAGGTAATTAGTTTAGCCTAAGATTGGATTATAAGGTCAGTTTAGTTTAATTAATGATTTAGTTAGTTAATTAGGACAATTAGGGGGTTAGATTAGATTAGTTAAGGGTTAATTAGATTGTAGTATTTAATTAATATGGTACATTATTTTTCTAGGTCAATTAGGTGGTTAGATTAGCATATTTAGCTTAATTAGTCATTTATGTAATTATTTTGCATTTATTTAATTAATTTTGCAAATTATTTTATTATTTAATATTTTCCGAAAATTATACTGGGATAGCCGATCGTCAGAATTTCGTGCCGATTGCAGTGGTGTAATTAGTTTGTGCAAATGATAGCTAAATTGTGCAATTGAGTGATAATTGTTGATTTTTAATTATTATTCCAAAATTGGGAATTTTGGTATTTGATTAGAAAATACCATGTGTCGGTTTTTTATGCAAAAAATGTTTTTAAGTACTATATAAAACAGTGGGATTTTTAAAAGAGAGGATATTGCATTTTTGGTTCAATCCAACCGTATACTCACACACAATTATTTTACTGGGTGTTTTTAATATGAAGAAAATAGACCAAGCACGTTATTTTAATTGAGGCATTTGAGTGCAGAGCACGATATCCTTGGCCGGAATTGGATGTGCATGGGATTGATATGAGAACCTGTCACAAGCGATTAAGCCGAACGATGCCCCTATATGGGATGCCCCAAGTTAATAGATGCCAGTCGCAGTGGAGGCTGGACCAATGCTCCTTAGTGGAATGCCGTCTAGAGGTAGACGTTACCATGTTCGATGGTGCGAGACGACGCCCGGCTATGCCAGAAGACCGCTGACTGTTGAGTCGGCCATGGCCGTTAGGTCGTAATCAATTGGGACGCATGAATGAGTGAAATTGATACGTCTGATTATGGGACAAAATTGTGTGGCATGGTATGGGACGTGTCATAACGATTTGGCCCCATAATCGAGACCCTTGTGTTTGTTTGAGGTATAAGTTGAGGCATTCCAATTGATTGAGTTTTATTACTACTTATGTTTGTGATATGAACTTTACTAATATGTAGAAAGGAACCGAGACAAGGTGAGTCTTCTGTAATGTGTGATTAGACTGTCTCTAGGCGTATTTACTTTCTAATCGAGGTTTAAGGAATGTTGTCTCACCCATCGTGGGCTTAACCTTTCAGGTCCCTAAATGGAGGCTCCTCCCGTTCATTTTGGACATCCGCGAGGGTATATAGAGCAAAGTACCGAAGTCCCCATCCCCGGGAGTCCTTGGCTCCATGAGCTCATCGTGACCACTATCTTGGTTGATGTGGGCCGACCATAATTGGTACCTCATCGGTTCAGGGTGTGGTTCCGTCATGGGCCTAATGGGGTTTGAGAATATCCCTTGGAGGGTTTCGATATCCCCACCATTGCGGCCAATGCCGCCGCGAGTGAGGGGGTAGCTGACCCACCTAACAATGTCGTGGTAGACCTGGAATCCCCAGAGGTCTCGATTAAGGAGTCTTGTGCCTAGATGACTTAGTGACTCTCCTTTTTGGAGTTGACCCTTGTTTATAGACTAGTATTGTATATAACCAGTTTGTTTATGAAAGTGTGTTTTGTGAAATTTGTTGTCTTACTTTTCTATCCGATGCTGTTTGCTGTTAGGGGTTTTTATTTCGCTTCCGCATGTGCCTTAAAATGAATGGGTCAGCGACGTGTTCTGGGACGTTGCAATTTTATCGACCACCGAGGGATGTGCGCGCTATCACGTCCTGATCCTCGAGCGCATGCCCGTCCCTCGGTGGTCGATAAAATTTGCAACGTTCCAGGACGCGTCGCCGATCCATTCATTTTAATGTGCATGCAGAAGCAAAACAAAACCCTTAACAACAAACAACTTGGGATAGAAAAGCATGGCAACAATTCACAAAGGCAACACTTTCATAACCAATTGGGTTTAGGTACAAAAGGATTGATCCCAAAAGAAACTGTCCTACGACCTACTCGTCAGACACAATCGCCGATCCTTCGGACTCCACTTCAACAGGCTCCGGGGCTTCGAGTCCTCCATCTAAGGACTTGAAAAGTTTAAGCCCACGACGGGGTTAGACAATGTCTCAGCAAGTTCACCCCATAAACCCCGACTAGGAAGGAAATACGCCTAGAGGCAACTATACACACAAGTCAGAAGACTTACCTTACCTCAGTTCCTTCCTGCATGTCAATACAATTCATAATTTCAACCAATCAATTCAATCCAATCGATTACATACAATCGATACCATCCAACAATTAATACCATCTATGCACTCAAAACCATCTATCCATTCAATATCATCTATCAATCGGTCGATTCAATTACTGCTCACACAAGCTGAAATAAATAGTTAATGCTCTCACAAGCTGATATAGATATATGGTAGCTCACACAAGCTGATATATATAGATGGTAACTTGCACAAGCTGATATATATAGAGATCATTGCTCTCACAGACTGATAAACGATCATTGCTCTCACAAGCTGACATATATAGATCGTTGCTCTCACAAGCTGATAAACGGTCATTGCTCTCACAAGTTGACGGTTTATTGCTCACACAAGCTGACAATTCAATCAATACCGACCAAAGACATTGTGCTTCATGCACAAATTCCTCAATTAAAATAGTGCACTTGACCTATTTTTATCGTGTTAAAAATACGCGATAAAAATAATCGTGTGCGGGTACACGGTTACTTTAAATCGAAAATACAATATCTTCCTTTTTAAAAATTGAACTATTTATTATAGTGTGTAAAAACATTTTTGGTGTTAAAAACCGACGCCCTGGTATTTTCTAAACAAAATACCAAAATTACACAATTTTAGGATAAATATCCAAAATTACAATTTCCACTCAATTTGCACAATATAACATTCAATTGCAAAAAATAAACACTCCATTACAATCAGCACGAAATTCCGGTCACCGGCTATCCCAGTATAATTTTCGGAAAATAATAAATAATTAAATAAATACTAAAAATAATTAAATAAATAAAATTAATTACCAAAAATGCAAACTTAGGCTGGAAATACTTAATTAACCACCCGAACGGGTTGAGAAAATTTCCGAACCTATCTTGATAAATAGTATAACTTATCTAGTCCCTAATTAGGCTACTTTAACCACTTAACATGCATAAACGAATAATTAAATCACTAATCCATTCTAACTAACCACCTAAACCCTAATTAACTTAAACTAATCACCCCTTAAGCATCATTAACTCCCTAAGCAGAGTTTAACAGCAAACTCACCGGTTTAGTGCGAAAACAGGTTCATGGCGACGGCGGCCGAAACTCGGGCTTATGGCTGTGCCAAAGGAAGCTTGGACCAGGTTGAAAAAGGCCCTACAGGCCCATAGCGAAACTGCTGGGCTCGATCCAAACTTGATGAAGTTGCTGGTCGAGCCGAGTGGGCTGACATCGACTTAGTTTGGGGCTGAGATACGGGCTGAACTGGAGGTAGGGAGGCTGCTCGATTTGGTGCTGGATGCTGGACTCAGCTGGGCTGCGAAGGGGACACTGGCCGTGAGAGAAAATAGACGAGGGGGAAACGAAGCTTGGGGTTGATGCTTGGGGGGAAGCATCGGGGATACGGGCGTGATGTCGAAGGGGTATTCCACTGGGGGGTTTGACTTTGGTGGAGTGGTGTTGCACAAAGAGAATGGAGCAGGGCTGGCGTCGTGACTGCTGGCAACGAGAGGCAGCAATGGAGAGATGCTGGCGGCTTGGCAGAGGCAGAGGGAGATCATGGGTTGACTTCAACGCCTGGGATGGTGGAGACAAACAAAGATGGAGCAGCAGAACCGAAGTGGAGAAATGGGCTTCGAAGAAAAAGAAAATGAAAGAAGGGCAGAAACTGTTTCGTCCAAGGGGGATGATTGTGCAAGAGAGGAAAATGAAAGCAAAAGCTGCGGAGGGGGAGGAGTCGACCACCAAATGTACGTGGGAAGCTGAAGAAGAAGGGGGGGAAGAACCTTGAAAGTCAAGGAGAAAAAATCTAAAGCACTTAAGTGTTTTTCCCCCTTATCTTCAGCCAAGTGGAGCCAACAATATCAATTGGTCACCCAAAGCCAAATTCAACACCAACCTACACCAATTGAGGCCAAATTAAAGGCCAAAATATAACAGCCCCTCTAGCCCACGAATTTGCTGATTTCTAACTTCAGTTCTTCACAACACACCCCAAAATTAGCAGTCAAATTTGTTGAGGAGGGAGCCTACACAATTTTCACAATTTCCCTTTACCAAATAACTCACTTTGGATGCCAAAAATTCCCTCAATTTGGCCTCTCCAAATTTCTTTTTCTTTCCAAATCGTCCGAATTGATTTTCCATAAAAATCCCGAGCTCGCCGAAAATTCTTCGAATGATGAGTCGACATTCCTAAAATGACTCGTGACATGACAGAACTTTCAATTTTTGAAATCAAATTCAAACTTGCGGTTAATTTCAATCTGACGCGATTTTAGCTTGACCTAGTCTATCGGGTAGCGTGTTTGACCCGTGGTTGATTATTTTCAAGCCACAACGTACATCTTCAACACATTGGTAACTCTCGATTATCGTGAAAATCTCGAGGTTTCCAATACGGACACAGGGTACCAAAACGACAGAAAAACCGGTCTAGTGCCGATCGACAGAAATTTTGCGATTAGATGGAATCACCCACACACTAATCACATACTTTTGTAGAGTCGACCTATCTCCGGTCTTTAATCCGTTTTTAATTGTGCCGTAATGACCCTTGCAAATTAACACGGTCGAGTAGTCGATTCCTGGTCGAATTCTCAAGTCTATTGTATTAAAATCCCTTAATAGCTTCACCTAATAGGCTAGTTATCTCGTGAGTGGCCAACTCAGAGAAAAGAACTATAGGCGCATCGATGAAAAGCTCAACTTATTCAATCGAAATCAGAACCTGAAAATCAGGATATCACACGCGCGCTCGAGGTTCGGGGCGTGACACTATTTCTTGGCTAAATATTTGTCTCGAAAATAGAAAAATGAAATTATATTACTAAATAGATTTCCATTCCAGACTTGCTCTTGAGAACAAAAAAATAGAAAAATAGAGAAATAGAATGGTAATCATTCGCATCCTAAATACCCGCCCTATAGGTATTTCCAAATAGAATCTAAATACTATATAAACAATTATTTTGAACATCTATTACCAAAAAATGCACAATCCTGAAAAATAACATTTCAGACATTTAATTTTTCTTGTTATAGCTTAGATGGATGAATTGTTCCATCAACTTAATAGTTTAACCTCAAAATCAGTCTTTTTTTTCTTTTTCTTTTTCTTTTTATAGATGCTTAAAAGAAAAACATAAGCAATTATTTCAAATGATTGACCATCCAAATAGGTGCCATCGCAAAATATAACTTTTATTATAGAAATAAACTTTTAAATATTTATTTTTTCTATATAGGTGCTCTCAAGATGAACAATTTGACAATAGAAAAAAAAAAGAAAATGTCACAAAAATCTTAAATTATGTCCACCATAACACATTTAGTCAATTCTTTTTTACTTCAAAAGGCCCAAATTTGTATTGTGTGACAAATTTACCCTTTCATGGACAACGGTGATGATGTGCTGTCACAGGATTTAAGTGAAAGTGAAACACTATTTTGATCATGAAATTATTTGAATTGGCTGAAGTTACGAGAACAACGCCATTCACCTGAGTTTCTCTGAATCGATTTTGGGGCTTTAGGGTTCTTTTCTTATCGATCTCCGTAATTCTGAACTAGGAAGGGTGTTTTGTTGTTAGTCACTGATGTCTAATCATTAGCTAAATTGGGAGTAGTAATGACGTTTGTCCATTATCGTGTAACCATGGACGATATGTCAACCTATACACAGCTTGGAGCCCCACAAATCCGAGAAGGAGGCGCTGTCGTTGCCCTTTCGTTGCCTTAAATTGGTAGACAACGTTGGATCAGAAGGCCAAGATGACTAGAAGATTGTGATTGTAAGTTTGAAAACTAGTCATGGTGACTGCTGATGATTCCTTTACCCTCTTGCTTTGCTCAGCATCGATGTGTTTCATTTTGTGTGGCTCTTAATAATACATTATGGGTGTGGGGAAAAGAAAAGGCATCGATGCCACAGGCCCACAGGGATCAAAGAAGTGCCCTTATTGTGCTTTTATGGCCTGCGAGATGATCCATCTCCTACCAAATCTGTAGTTACTTTCTCGTCCGCAATTACAGTCAAAATGAGAGAAATTAGAATCCCTCTCGTGTTGATGTTGACTTTTGTTGCTCGTCTGCTATGATCTTTTGATTTGTTCACTTCTTTGACAAGTTGGTGGTTCAAGTAATGCACTTTTAATGTTGACTATAGAATGGAGAATCGAGCGTGACGTGATACTCGAATTCTGGGATGTCGTGGAAATCGTGTTGTTTGGCTGTACCCCTCGTTTCAGGGGAAATTTCTTAAAAATCAAGTTCTGTAGTCTTCGACAGAGTGCTAGAAGTGTTTAGACAGGCAAAGCATGCTAATAAGCTTTGCCGGGATGGGTATTGAAATGTCTTCAAGTTTCGTGGCTTTTAATAGTGTGCCAAATCGAGTTAGGGATGGCTATGTAACAGAATTTCCAGAGAGGTCTTTTTCCTGTGACTGGACTATTGTAGTTTTTGCCTTGTACTAATAAGAGTCACACAATGAAGGAAAGTGTGCTTATATTTGTTTAATGCAACGGATTTAAACAATTCATTGATATAACGAGTGCTAATAACCAACTATCATACAGCGCTATGGATGGCTATGTAACAAATGTATCTTAAATTCGTAGTGTTGCTTGTCAATATCTATAACCACTTTACATCAAGTAATGGTAAAATGGTAAGTTTCGCGAGAAAATATTGGGTAGCGCTCGGATTCCGCCGTGTCAAAATCCATATCTACTCATTGGGCGACACGTGTCATTCGGATCCCACCGTGCCAGAACCTCTTACAGCCTCACCCTCTCGCTTCTCTCTCTTCCCTCTCATCTTCTTTCCTTTTTTTTTTGTCCTCTCTTGCTCTCTCTCTCTCTTTCTCTCTCTCTCGATCACGCCTGCGATGACGCCCTGCTCACTCTCTCCCGATTATCATCAAACCAACATCAGATGAAATAACATAAATTCGCAACCGAACTTTTAAACAAGATGATTGAGAGACTATTAGTTCCCTTACTTCTTGTTTTCTCTGGTTCTTTTTGGTTCAAGAAGCTTTGACCTTTCATATCCAGTTCCGAATCTCCCCTTTTTGCTTGCAATTTTTCTTGTTATGGGTTAATGAGTCCTTTCGAAAACTGTTTTTCTGCATTTCTAAATTTGGTGGGTATCTGTGTTACATTTGGTTCTTTTACGTGGGAAGAAGAGGACTAGGGTTTTCATAACGACGGAAGCAATTCATAAGTTTTGGTGCATTAGTTTCCAGGACTGGAGCACTTCAATGTTGAGCTAATGCGACCCTTTTTGTGCTTTTAGCAACGATTGTTTACTTCATTCCAGGTTTAACTGGCGACTGTGGATACTTCATATGTGCAGAATCTGCGAAAAAGTTTCGTCTTTTAAGAGTTATCGATGCTAATAAGCTGGCAATGCCTGGATCTGGGCAGGGGCCGACGCCCTTGCTTGTGGCCGGTGAGGGCGTGGCGGCCCTCGCCAGTGGCCGGTGAGGGCGCGGGGCCCCTCGCCCTGACCAGCCGGTGGCCGGTGATGGTCGGCTGGCCGGCAACCTCACCGGCCAAATGATTAGGAGAAAAGAAAAAAAAAAAAAAAAAAAAAAAAAAGAAAAAAAAAATTATAAAATTTGTCCACGTGGCACCACATAAGACCGCCGGTGGCCACGTCAGCAATTTCTGGCTTAAATTAGCTGGATTGATTGAATTGGTACCAATGTAAAAAGATTTATGACTAAATTGGTCCAATTGAAAAGTTTATAACTGAATTGGTATCAATGCTAAAAGTTTAGAACTATTTTGGTATTTTTCCCACTAGGATGCACAAGGAACTCTATCAATAAGATAAAGTTGAAGAACAGAACAGAGTGCCAGTATCCTGCTTATGTCCTTATCAGGCAAAGAGATGAGTATCCTGCTTTCGAGAACAGCTGAACTTGATACTTGTACAAATTGTCCAAGTTCTGAGCACTACTTAGACTATTCCAAATGTTTGGAAAGAGAGAATAAGTAGCATTGTTACGATCATTACATAGGCAGCTTGCAGGAATTGATCTACTTCAACTAACGAATGCTCCTGATCAAAGGTAAGAGAAAAACATACGCATGATAATGGACATGGAAAATAGTAGGTGATTCGTCGAGAAGCCTGCCAGAGGAAATGCGAGAACTCCAAGACGAAACTGTGATGACTTTGAATAAATCGAGCTTCCGCAACCGATTCAACTCTCATCTCTGATTCTTCTCCAACAATCGTGAACTATTCTTGAAGAAATGCCCCTCATGCCTTACGTCCTGTTACATCTTTGCATCGACGAAATCCCTGTTCATTTGGTTCTACATGTCATGTTCTTAGAAAGAAAGAAAAAAATGTTGCCTTCGCAGATTCATAGAATTGCCGAATTAGAATTGAGCTTCTTTCTGGAGACCAAATCTAACAGAAAAACCCCAAAAAAGCCGCAAATCTCCTTCAGCGAGCAAACGAGCCTCAGCCCAATCGAGCTTCCTTCACGGAGAGAGAGAGAATCGAGCAACAAACTAAACCCTAATGCCCCAAATCGCCTTCAGCGAGCGAACGAGTTTCAAACAAATCGAGCTTCCTTGAGAGAGAGAATCGATCGGCATTAACCCTAAAGCCCTAAATAAATTCCTGTGGAGGAACAAAGAGAGAAACTGGTAAATGGCCTCATCCTTGTAACTTCAGCCATGTCAGATAATTTCGCGACCAAAACGGCTCCACATCACTACTGATTACCTTTCATTGTCCATATAAGTCGCCACGTAGAATTTTTAACAGTGTTGATTAATGGAATCATAAACTATAGGAAAAAGGAAAAAAAAATTGATGAAGGAAGAAGTAAAGCAAGAGAGCTTCACATAAAAATCAATTTATATTGTCCGTGGATGGAAAACCATCAATATAATTTTTGGTCTATGGTAGAGATTTTTGTAATAACAGAATATAAATATATATATGTGTACCATTTCAACCATTGTTTAAAATGCATGGTTACCATTTCAATCGGACTTGCCCGTCTTTGCTAATCATGCTTGGATAGCCATAAGTCAACTTGGATCCACCTCTACCGCCTAGAAATCTGACTTTAGTAATTTTCGTACCCATAATTAGCAAATTGATTTTGAGTGGAGAGATGGATCAGAATACATAAAAAGAAAAAGAAAAAAAGAGAGAGAACCGAAATTAGCCCAGACCTCTCCCTTTCTTCCTTTCAGAGGAACTATAGATTAACTCATGTATTAAGCATCATCATTAAAATGCACATTTAATATATTGCATTCGGGATAATTAGACCAAAGGACTGAACATTTACCGATTACCTGTCGTCAATTTTTGTACCGATCACTTGATAGTGTCCTTAAACTCATTTTAGTCAAATGGATTTTTAATTATGTCTTTCTTGTTCATGCTAGCTTTTGTATTCAAAGAATAAACAGAAATGTTTGAAGTGATGGTCAAATTATCATTGCATGTATGTTGGCAACTTACGCCATAGCCGAGGGTGGCCGGACCTTGTCCAGCTTGCTATACGTACTAAAGAGTGTGGGCGCGCAGGGAGCGACGAATGCGTACTACCGAAGGAAAGTTCCCCTGGCAAGCGATGACAATGGTCGTGAGCGAGACCCTTGCCAGCCTCTCTCTACAGTGTCTCGGCTTGAGCCCGATGACGGACGTCGAGCCATTGCTGAAGGTTGGGCAATGGCGACACCATCATGTAGCCACGCCCGGCCCTAGTTCGCCACTCTCACTCGCGCGCGCACTCATAGATACAGAGTTGTAGGAGGTCAGTATCCTTTTCCCTCTCAACTGTAAAAAATTAACGCGTAAGTATCATGATAGATAATAATTCTGATTAGTCCTGAATTTGGTGGAAAAGAGAATGGAAGAAAAAAGAAAAAGTGCATGTTGTTTATAGACAAAGATTGGCACCTTGGCGCTTTGCACCTGGCAAACTGAAGATGGTAATTTTTGGAAATAAAGAATTCCGATAAAATGATCTTTATATTTTCATGTTTATTAGTATTTATATTAATCCTAGAAAATCACTTTGTGACTGAGGGCTATGACTGTTGATTCGAAAAAAAGGCATGATTGTTCGCATCTCCTCTTTCATAATTGCTGTTTACGTTTTCAGGTGATTTTCTGAATCACTTTTCTTGTCGGTCGAAAAAAATCTCTTTCCCCTCCGCCTCGTTTTTTTTTCTTTTGTTTGAGAGACCATGCGAAGAAGTTTAAGAACCTTGTCGGGTGGCTTTACGTATTCCTTACTGCAGCATTTACGGTGTAGGAACAGTATTTATTCACTAACAGAATCGCAAATTTCAGTTCGAGTTTTCTTCTCTTCATCCCCAGTTCTCCAATACCAAGTGTGCGTGCACAAGAAGTGGTGAAGATTCTGCAGAAATTATAAGGAATGAACCGATATACCAAGTGCTCCCACTCTTCCTGTTGTCTGGGTGCGTTTTCCTTTTTTTTTGTATCTTCTGTTTCTCTCCAGATTTGGTTTAACTGTTGCTTTCCATCCAGCGAATGTTCCAGTTTTGAGCAATGAACGATGGTGACAAGCTGGGCGTTCTATACTCGCAACAACAGGGCGAAACGGAGCAGCGACACAGAAACAGAGCAGAACAGAGCAGAGTAATACCGTGGCTATTCAAGGCCAATGCGACGATTACAAGAGGTGCCACTGTATGTGGGAGTATCATCAGGATAACGGCACGAAAACGAAGCACCGCCATGAGGTGAATCCCCGGTGGAAGACTCGAATCAAGGAAAAACGCCAAGACAGGGAGCTGTCAAGTCCGTCTCTGCAAGGGCAGTTTTAGGCGAAACCAGTGCTTCCATGGCAGCCACTGAGGCGTCGGATGAGCGTCTGGAACTTCAGGAATGGATGAACAAAGGTTTGAACGAAAAAAGCAAGCTCTTGAAAGGCGAAAATTTAGGGTCCGAAAACAGAGCTTCTCGGCCAAACTCGTCGGAACCGACACCGGCTGTCACCTGAGGTCGAGTAGGTGTCGGCAACTGTGAGACGTTGTTTTAGAGGGTCAGATAGTGTTACAGTGAGGGAGCTCGTTAGGATGGTGAGGTGAGGGAGAAGAATCGTGAGAGCTCCCTGAAACCAGAGAGGGGAACCTGTTAAAGGACATATAATGGACGCACATGTTGCTGCTATTGGAGAATTTGGTTCTGATAAAAACAGAGGGAATAAAGTAAGGCAGCCTGCTGAGTCGAGTGCTGCTGATTCAATCTGAATTGAAGACAATAAGCTTGGTTCTGCTGTTGTGAACATAGACAAATGGAACAAAGTCAACGATGGGATCTGCAGTACCAGCACGTGTTCATTGAAGAATCGATATTCAGTTTTGAGTTGTAACTGAATAATTTCTGTTAATCTTTCTGTTAGTCTGTTGTTAGTCTGTTTGTTTAGTTAGTTAAGACTTTTGCAGCTTGGAATATAAATATAGTTGATGAGAAAACAATAGGCAGGCTCTCAAATGATTTTCACTTCGATCTTAGTTGAATACAGAAGCTTCATATTTTTTTCTCTCATCTCTGTTCTTTCTTCTCTTTTCCTTTGTCTCTGTTCTCTTCTTGTTCACATGGTATCAGAGCCATCCTGAGAGCATATATCATCTTAAATGTCAAATAGTTACAGCAGATTGAAATTGCATTTGTGTTGATAGTACGATCAAGATTCTATCGTGCAAATACAACATAGATTCTTCTCCTGCACACCATCTAGAGTTGAAAGTGCAAGATGGCAGCAAGAACTCAGAAATATCCATTTCCAATCCATGTTAACATCTCTAACTTCGTTACTATCAAGCTAGTTGAAGATAACTTTCTTCTCTAGCAAGCACAATTCCACAAGTTCTCATGCAGCTAGGAGCTATTTGGCTTCGTCAATGGAGAAATCTCAGCACCTGCACAATTGTTACAGGTTGAAGTCGAAGGGAATATTACAGAAGTTGTGAATCCTGACTACACTGACTGGGTAAGAACGGATCAACTTGTATCATCTTGGATCAATGGAGCTGTTTCAGAAAATATACTGAGTCTAATAATTGGCTTGGAAACTGCATATGAGGTATGGCAAACTCTACTTAATCGTTTCACACAAAAATCTATAGCCAGAGAGTTTGAGTTAAGAGGAAAGCTGCAAGCTGCAAGCCTGCCAAAAGCGAGATCGAGCATTGTCAGTTTATCTCAGGGAATATAAATCAATCTGTGATCAACCAATAGATGAGATAACAAAGCTATTTGTTGTTCTAGAGGGATTAGGATCTGAATATGAGAACTTTAAAACTACCATATATTGCTTGAAACCTCAACCAGAGTATGATAAAGTAATATCACAGTTGGAAAGATTCGAAGCAAGACTACAAAACTACTCATCAAGCCAATATAACCCTAATCTAGCATATTATGGTCAAAGAAAAACTGAAGTTCAGCAAAAGGAGGAATTTGACAGAGAATCTATCCAGCAAAACTCTGACTTTGGAGGTTCAAGAGTTTTTAGTCGTGGAGGACGTAACTATGGAAGAGGATGATTTTTCAATAATAGAGGTTGTGGTTATAGATACCCTGGAAGAGATCTGAACTACAGACCAAACAACTCGAACTATGTATAGGAAGGTCAGAGGTTTAAGCAGTTCAATAACTTCTCTAGCTTTGGTTCTAGTCAAGGATTTCGTCCTTATGCTGGTTCATCACAAAGATATCAAGAAACCAGATTATATCCCTCCTCAAATCTAACTTTTTCCAAAGACTTGCAGGTTGAGAAAACGACTGACAATATCATATTAGAGTGTCAAATTTGTAAACGCCCAGGACATGATGCACTTCACTGCTGGTATCGTTTTGACAATTCATATCAAGCTGAGGAAATTCAAACAGCATTAGCAGCAATGCACCTTGAAGATTCAAAAGGGAATGAATGGTATCCAGATACTGGTGTGACTGCTCATATCATTGCAAACTCTGGTATTCTTCATAATCCTTCTAAATACAATGGCACTGATACAGTTATGATTGGGAATGGCTCATGTTTACCTATTACCTATACTGGTGATGCATTGTTACATACTGAAGTGGACTCTTTACCTCTGAATGATGTGTTGATTGTTCCTGATATCAAGAAGAATCTTCTGTCAGTATCAAAACTAACAGATGACTATCCATGTTCATTTGTTTTTGATAAAATTGAGGTTTATGTAAAGGACAATTACACCAACACAACTCTGCTGCTTGGGAGGAAAGTTAAAGGATTGTATCGAGTAGATCCTCGAACCACAGAGGCATTCTTAACTCAGAGACACAAAGCTGTAGGAGAAGATATATGGCATCAGCGTTTAGCACACACCAACCTGAAAACACTGAAGTATCTGCAGAATCAACAATTGATTCGCTACAATACAAGAATACATAATATGTGTAGAAGCTGTCAAGTTGCTAAGAGTACTGCTTTACCATTTTCCTTATCAAATTCTATAGCATCTATACCTTTAGAAAAGGTTCACTGTGATATCTTGGGGTCCTTCACCAGTTAGTTCCTTTCAAAACTTCAAGTATTATGTCGTCTTTGTAGACAACTTCTCTCGATTTAGTTGGATCTATCCAATGAGATTGAAGTCAGACTTCTATGACATCTTTGTTATGTTCTAGAAACAAGTGGAAAACCAATTTAATTGTAGAATCAAGATCTTTCAATGTGATGGTGGAGGAGAATTCATCAGCCACAAGTTTAAGACTCATTTATAGAGTTGTGGCATTAAACAATACGTTTCTTGTCCCTATACACCATAACAGAATGGGATCTCTGAAAGAAAACATCGTCATGTTGTTGAACTGGGTCTTGCCATGCTCTATCATGCTAGAATTCCTTTGAAATACTAGGTTGATGCATTCATGACAGCTAACTACATTATCAATATACTTCCTACACCAAAGTTACAAATGCAATCACCTTACAGCAAACTGTATCAACAAGAACCAAGTTATGATCATCTCAAAGTCTTTGGCTGTGCATGTTACCCTTGTCTCAGGCCATCTGCACAACACAAATTTGATCCACGATCACTCACATGTGTCTTTATTGGATACAGTGAACGTCATAAGGGATATAGATGTCTCGTTCCTACCACTGGTCGTATATACATTAGTCGACATGTCATGTTCGACGAAAACTTCTTCCCTTTTACTAAGACATGTGTAACAGAGTGCACTCAATTTACAACACTGTATCGACTATGGACAGAAGAAGTTAAACTTCTAGACTCCACGAATGCAGGCTAAGTATCTCCTTCTTCACAAACATATGCAGGACATTTGCAGGATATTGGAATCATGACTACAGAAAATTTCGGTTCTCTTCATTCAGCTACAATGTCATTTACTTCCTTTCCATCAAATCTGCAAACAGCAGAACAAGATGCTCCTGCTTCCATAGCTATAACACAAGATGAAATCATTATTGATCAAGCTTATTCACCTTCTCAATCTACTTCACAAGAACAAGAAGCTCCTATTTACACAGCTGAGATATCAAATGAAAACAGTATTGACCAAGCACATTCAAATTCTCAGTCTGCCTCACAAGGTACTGCTTCAACTCATCCTATGCAAACTCGATCAAAATCTGGCATCATAAAGTTAAATCCCAGATATGCATGTCTTGCTGAATACAAAGTACCTCCTGAACCAAGATCAGTTAAATCAGCTTTAGCAAATAAAGGATGGTATACAGCTATGAAAGATGAAATGGATGCTTTGTATCAAAACCAGACTTGGATATTAGTTCCTCGAACTAATCAAATAAATGTGATAGGATGCAAATGGGTGTTTAAGACAAAACTTGCACCTGATAGAAGTCTTGATAGGTTGAAGGCTCGGTTAGTAGCAAAGGGGTTTCATCAAGAGGAAGGCATTGATTTTACAGAAACCTTCAGTCCTGTTGTCAAACATGCTACAATTCGTATAGTGCTTTCTGTGGCAATGATGAAACAATGGCCAATTCATCAACTTGATGTCAAAAATGCATTCTTACATGGCACATTGAATGAAATAGTATATATGGAGTAGCCTCCTGGCTTTATACAGTCACAGGAACCTCACCATATGTGTCTTCTTAAGAAATCTCTCTATGGACTTCGTCAAGCACCCCATGCTTGGTTTGATAAATTCAGTAATTTCCTTCTTGAAGTTGGATTCTTCTGTAGTACGACTGACCCATCACTGTTTATACTTCATGATGGACCAGACACGATACTTCTGTTACTCTATGTGGATGATATTGTATTAACTGGTAGTTCAAACCAATTACTCACCAAATTGATTTAGTCTCTCAGTCTTCAATTCCATATGAAAGATCTCGGTTGCCTTCATTATTTTCTAAGCATTGAAGCTAAGCGTACAGCTATTGATATATTCCTCTGTCAAACCAAATATGCTCTTGATCTTCTTACTAGAGCTCACATGATTGATTGTAAACCAATTTCCACTCCTCTGTCACTGAGACCACCTGTCCTGAAAACTGATGAAGTTCTACTCTCCAATTCACTTGAATACAGGAGTTTAGTTGGTGGCCTTCAATATTTGACACTAACTTGTCCAAATCTTGCATATGCCACAAACTTATTATGTCAAAAAATGCAAAAGCCCACCATTGGAGATTTTCATAAGCTAAAGAGGGTTCTACGTTATGTTAAAGGCACTATTCATCTCGGTATGTTTCTTCATTCTCAGTTCTATGAATCTCTATGGATTCTCAGATGCTGATTGGGCTGGCTGTACTAAAACCAGACACTCCACTACTGGTTTCTGCACATATCTTGGTTCTAATCTCATTTCATGGGCAGCAAAGAAGCAACCTACAGTTAGTCGCTCTTCTACAGAGGCAGAATATCGCGCTGTTGCCTCTACTACTGTTGATCTTACATGGATTAGCTTTGTCCTTCGTGACATTGATCTTTATCTTTCTCTCCAACTCTTTTATTTTGTGATAATTAGTCTACCATCTCACTTACTGCCAATCCCATCTTACATGCTCGTACTAAACACATTGAAGTTGATTTCCATTTTGTTCGCGAGAAAGTTTCCGTTGGAACTCTCAGTGTCGTTATGTTCCAAGCAATCACCAGCGTGCTCATATTTTTACTAAAGCTCTGTCACGTTTGGCACACTTTGATATCCAAATCAAATTGGGTATGGGCTCTTTACCCCTTCCCAATTTGCGGGGGGATGTTAAAGGACATATAATGGACGCACATGTTGCTGCTATTGGAGAATTTGGTTCTGATGAAAACAGAGGGAATAAGGCAGCCTGCTGAGTCGAATGCTGCTGATTCAATCAGAATTGAAGACAATAAGCTTGGTTCTGCTGTTGTGAACAAAGACAAATGGAACAAAGTCAACGATGGGATCTGCAGTACCAGCACGTGTTCATTGAAGAATCGATATTCAGTTTTGAGTTGTAACTGAATAATTTCTATTAATCTTTCTGTTAGTCTGTTGTTAGTCTGTTTGTTTAGTTAGTTAGACTTTTACAGCTTGGAATATAAATAGAGTTGATGAGAAAACGATAGGCAGGCTCTCAGATGATTTTCACTTCGATCTTAGTTGAATACAGAAGCTTCATATTTTTTCTCTCATCTCTGTTCTTTCTTCTCTTTTCCTTCGTCTTTGTTCTCTTCTTGTTCACAGGACCTTCGGTCCTGTGGGCGTGTATAGTGGAATCCAGGCGTGACGAAGGTGTAGGTAACCAGCAGAGGACTGGGATAAACTATTTTACACTCAAGCGTGTATAGAGGAATCCAGGCGCGACGAAGGTGTATGTAACCAGCAGAGGACTGGGATAAACTATTTTACACTCAAGTAATCCTACTGCCATAAAGTGGAAAAAAAGAAGATATGCTTGCTTGTTGTAATTGTAGAGGCTCACCTTTAAGTTAAGGAAGGAAATTGTATATAAAGGACTAAACTCTCCTTGGAGAAACTAAAACTACTTGATAACTGAATATCTTATCCATTTTTTGCATTCTCCGTTTACTTCGTTGTTCAAAGACTCCAACCAGGAGAGCAATCCAATGGCAACGCAACCAAGTGAAGAACAAGGAAAGTTGAATCATGCAGAACCAACAGCAAGTATCTGTTCAAGTTCCAAGCGAGAAAAATTAGGGTATAGGCAATATGGTCTTAAAATATTCCGCAACTTGTATTTTCTTCATAATTCTATTTCTTTGCTTTGTCATCGAACAAATATAATCTTGACCTTGGCTAAGAAAATCAATTTGAGAAGGACTTTGTGCTCACTTTTTCTACTACATTTATTGAAGATGTTTGTGTAAGCGTTCCATCAAACCCTTCTCAATCAAGAGGTGCTCCAGGTGCGTTATCCCTCGGAAGGGTTATTCCATTTTAAAATTAATATTTGGAGCGGATCTTCATGAAATTGTTCCTTTCTCGGACACTTCTCACTGTGAGCAAGAAAAAAAGTAATAACTTGGCCTGAAAGTTCTCATCCATTGCAGAAATACTGGAAAACGGAATGGATGCACACTATTACCGACCATTGATCCAAGCCGCATTCAGTGGCGATTGGGAATTTGCTAAAAGATTTTTCGAACGAGATGCTGCTTCAAGGACGGCCCAAATAACAAGCAGATCAGAAAGAGTGCTTCACATAGCCGCTTGGAGTGCACAAGACCAATTTTTGGAGAACCTGGTTGAGCTCTTTTCTCCACATTCGGAAGAGCTTGAAATGGTGGATTGTGACGGCTGCACAGCCCTCCACATTGCTGTCCTGTGTGGAAGGATAAGGATGGTCAAGGCATTAGTTAGACGTAATCCTAGGTTGACGCAACTCCCAGATAATGAAAAACGCATTCCTTTGGAAATATCTGCTAAGGAAGCTTCTATGCATAAGGAGATTGTCTGGTTCTTGGCGAAAAACACAACAGACGATGGGCCAAGTCAACCCTTCAACATTCCCTCCGCGATTGATATCATTGTATTGCTCAGCTTTGCTGGTCATCATGGTAAGATCACCATCGCTCTTTTATCTCAATTCCATCTGTTTCTTCTTTCACTTATTAGGCTCCGTTCATTTCGTGAAAGTATAATACTTCTGTAAAATGTTTTTCAGAAAATCATTTTCTAGGAAAATAATAATATTTTCTGGCGTTCGGTTGAAACTTGAAAATGAACAAGAAGACATTTCTGCCGTCGGTATAAATCATCACCTTTTTTGATTGGTTGCTAGCCACAGTGATGGCCGGCGATCGGCTAAAGGCGAGCTTGAACTCGCTGGCCTCAAGCCTCGTCGAATCAACAAGCCAGCTAGAGGCTTGCACTTGCCAATTTGGCGAGTGACTAGCTCGAGCTCACCGATTTGGCGAGTGGTGAGCTTGAGGCTTGCCTATGGCTAGTTGTCGTGGCCGAAACAAGAAAGAAAGAAATGAAAAAGAAAAAAAGAAAAAAAAAAAACATTAAAATTTCAGATTTTTTTTAGAGAGAGAGAGAGAGAGAAGAGAGAGAGAGAGAGAGAGAGAGTTGGAGGCTAGAGATAAGAGAAATTGAGTAAGAAAAATGTTTTCTCCTACTTGAAAAGTGGAAAATATTTTCCTCTATTTTAGAAGATTTTTTTCTGTTAACATAAAAATATTTTCTCCGACTAGTTCATTTTGTCATGAAAAGAATGTTGGAAAATCTGAAAAACATTTTTTTAGAAGTTATTTTCTGCGAAATGAGCGGAGATTTAGACTTAGCTTTTTTACCCGATCAACATTGCTGGTGAATTCAGATAGATATCACCCTTTATCTAGTTGGGCCATACGAGCACTTACTTACCATGAGAAGCACACGATACAAGCGAACATTACTGAACGTGTTGGCGAGGAATGAGTCTCACTTTCCCAGCGGAACCAGGCTAAGTGTTATGGAAGCATTGATATACAAATGTCCGTACTTTCTGCACTCGCATCCCCCTTCATTACTGATTCCCCTTCAAGAAGATCAACCTGTTTACCTGCTCCTTTGTCTCTGAACTAAAGGTATCCCGGTGGACTTGAACTCCAAACCAAAAGATAAAAATTCAGATCCGGGTGGGTATGCATTTTTGCTGTTGGGCATTATCTTAGGACATTTCATGATTTTGAACTTTCAATCAATTTTCTTAGATTATACTAGGAAAAGAAACTGGAAATGATCGTTTCTTTGCAAGATATATTCTGGTTCCTTGAGCCAGTGTTACTTGAATAATGGTCTGAAATCGAACTACTTTATAGATCAGCCATCCTCTAGAAACCAAAAATGATTCAACCAAATGCATAAGTATCTAATAACTTAATTGATTGGACAATGTAACGAATGAATTACAAAGTCTTACAATGATTTCAGATCTAGTGATTGAGCTCTCTTTGCAATTTGTTTGTAGCGCTTCAATGTCTTACAAGGTCATTCTGGAATGCCGCCAAAATTGCAGGTACACTTCCATTTTATCAAGATACAATCTCTATCTCTATCCACATCTCTCCAACCCAAAGTCTATGGCTTGTTTGTTTTTGACTTCTTTTACAAATAAAAAGAAGTTCCCACTTAATTCTTTGCCATTGGATGAGTGATGTGTATTTGACGTTAGTTTTGAAATTGAATTTTTCCACGGGTCAATTGTCCAACAATAAATGTGTAACTTATTCTTTACATCATCGATGGACCTAATAAAAATCCTTCAAAAAATTATTGAAACTCAAACAAAGTTATATATGATTTTCTGTGTTAATATTTAATATTTTGAAAGCTTTTAGGTATTCATCAAATTATAATTGCAAGAGTCGCAAGATTTATTTTTAAAAAGAGTTTAAAAAAATACTTGAAACTGAATATTGAGCGAGATTGGACGTCAACCTAGGAATTTCTTATTTATGGCTAAATGATCTAAGCCGAAGATATGGATAAGAGTTACCTAAACCTAGCACTTCTCCTTCTTTCTTGATAAGTGAATTATCTCTATCAAGCATGCAAATCTTTCTGGAAAAAGAAGAACAATGAACCCATTATGTATTTGTTTCCTCCATAGAGAGAGAAGCACAACACGAAAGAACACATTGAGAGGGTGCAGGAAGTGGGCGTGAGAACGGGGCCAAGCCCCTCACGTCATTGCCTATGAAATAAGGTTGCAATAGATGAAGGCATGAGTTTGTCATTTAATCGCATTTAACATAGTAAATTTACATTCTTATTTGGCAACTTTAAAAAGGCGTGAAGAATAGGGATAGGAGTATGTGGGGAAAATCAAAATAATTTGCTTAGGAGGGCTTGAAATGGAAGAATATTTTAGCAGCAGCTAATTTTGTGGGTCTCAACAAAATCATGCATCACAAAATTCCACTCCAAGTTATATATCCTGTACCAACAAGCCAATGATTAAAGGAGATTTCTCCTCTTCTTATAATCTTGTATTTCATATTTGTTGGAAGCACTCCAAAAAATAAGATCCCGAGTACATTAGGCCGATATGGGAGAATCGATCTTAAGATAACCCGAGACTGAGAAGGTGGACCATTCAATGTGTGCAAATCTGAGCCCAAACACCACCTCACTACAAAAAAAGACTACTGCAGTTTGCAAAACTTATTCACAACTTTTGCCCGTAGTTGCATTGTCATCTTGACTTAACCTTTGGATGCACCCAAAATACTCTTGAGCCTTGTCCCTAATTCTTCTATTTTTGTCAAAGAACAAAAAGGAAACAGAAGTATAGTGTTGTTGCGTATTTTTATTAAATCAGAATTTTTTTTTTTTTAAAGAATAGACTCAAGTTAACTCTACTCACTATGTCATTTAGGTGTGACAGGTAAACTCCGACGTCACATACCATTATGTATGTGACCTCATGTGGAAGTTTTGATTTTATTAGAGACAGATAGAATAGAGGGAGAAAGAAAAAAATTTGCTCTTGTGCTGAGCATGACTAACAATACAATGGATTGTGCATATAATATGATTATTATTTTTTTAATCACTAGCTGCTACGTATAATTGCATATTATTATCTAAAATAATCTTATATATGCAAAGACTACTGTGATTTGCTCTAGCTAGACAGATGTCATTGGCGTGGCTATTTTCAGAGCTATTCTATCAGGTTAAGTCTCATAATTAATTCTCATAATTATGATTGACATTATAAAGCCTCGTTTGAACTTCAAAGAAGATCACTTTCTTCAGTTGCCCTCTAATCACTTCTACTTTCTTGACATCCAATTTTTATTTCTTTTAGCATCCAGAGATGATATAAACATTTTCTTGGAAAATTCCAAAAATGACTTTATACCTTTTTAGTACTTTGCATCAGCAATTACTAACTCACACTTTGCACTGAATCCCAATGAAGAAAAAGATCAAAATAGCTTTTCTAAAAGAGTAAAAAAATATAAATAGAATGAGATAGTTTTCCCAATCTCCTGCCAACCCAAGCTAATGTGGTAGTGGCTTTTGTGGGAAAATATGACAATTAGTAAAGTGTTGTGTCTGATAACAAAAATTGGGATGCAAAGCTGGACTACTTTTTCCTTTTAAGTAAAATCCAATCGCCGACTCTTTGTTTTTCGTTTTCATTTTTATTTTAATATTTTGTAGTTCCTATGATCAAGAGGATTCACGAGGTGAAGCTAAGACACGTGGCGGTAGTCAAGTTGGCAAAAAAGTTTGCATTGCGATCTCTCATTGGGACATCTACCGATATCACCAATTATTTACGTGAGGACAACGTTTTGGGTGAAGCAACGGCAAGGGGAATCAGTGAAATCGTGAAGCTATGTATTCAATTTTTTTACAGAGCTTATTTGGATTTCTCCTCGCGATAAATCTGATAACAGGTTGACGTCAATGGCTGTGAAGTATCGCCAAGAAAGGACTCTCAGTCTCTTTTTGAAGGTAAGCTCAACCAATGAGTTGTCGTTAGTTCCAGGGCCTACGGTGGGAGAATCGAAGGAGATGATGGACGCAGCAGCAAATTATGAAGCGGCAGACTACCACCCCAGCTTCGATGCGGTACCTAACGTGGCTGGAGCAGTATTTCAAATGCAAAGAGAAATCCAATGGTACAAGGTAGAAATCTTTCCTTTCATGTATCTAATAGCCGCGCATAATGATAATTCTCATTATCATATCTTGTTAAATTTTTAAAATACGATGACTGGAACTTTATTTGGATAGTCTTGAGAATATACATAGAACATTTTCTTTACAAGAGTTGTGCGATATCGGGCCCAGCTCTTATGCACCACAAGGTTCACCTTCCTAGGTGAAGGGCAAAGCCCCACATTGGTCTGGTGTATTCGGGACTTTACCCTTGAAATGATTCCAATACGACTGGTATCCAAGATCACAATGAGAAGAAGAAACTCTTTCGACATCTAGGCTAACACTTTGTTGTACATAGAACTTATATATTCTGCATGCTAAACATAAATTAAGTTGAGATACAGAGTTAACGAAACTCTAATCCAATTGTTTACTTCCAAAAATTCACAAAACATTCACTCACCCTTAATGGAGCCTTATAAGGGTTTGTCCACATTTACAACTTGAATCAACCTTTTAAGTATAGGCAAATCCCAAGACATTTACCTTCTATTTTCAAGAAAAGACCAACAACCCTAGACATATTGTAAATGCTACCACTGACTCATGACTCAAAGGACTCTAGAAACAAAATACAATGCATAGGGTTCAATAAAGCACATAGAAGTACTAAAATACTCAATCTCAGATTTCTTGACTAGCTCTTAATATTTTTTGGGATAATTACCCATGTTGACTAGATCATCATGTTAGTGACTTTCGAGGCCAAGATTGGCTGGAAAGATTAAATTAGCAAATCATCAAAAGTTTTAGGACTAAATTGGCATGATTGAAAAATTTAAGATTGAATTGGCCACCGTACGAGTGATTTAGGATTTTTTGGACAATTTTTCCAATATTTTTTTCCATAAATTCTTCTTGAAGGATCCAAATTCCATGAAACTTGATTCTTTAGAATGTAGAAACATAGTGCTTTCCATGTATATATTATTTGACTAAATGAAGCATAAAATCATCATCGAAGCTTCGAAGAAAGTGACCTTTGAAATTCTGCCAACAAAGATGGACTTTACCTGAAAATTTCGCATCAAGTATTGGATATGTCTTAATCTCCCTGAGATGTGCCCTCGTCAGGTTTTTTTTTTTTTTTTTGAAAAATTTCATTACACTGTCCACTTATGGAAACTCCTATTTGTGGGTTTTATGCATAGGCTGTGGAAAGCTGGGTTTTGCCTATGATGGCATGTGCCTACTTTGACGATAAAACATATTGGAATAAATTCGTTGATAAACACCAAAAGTTGGTTGAGAAAGGAGAGACGTGGATGAAGGACACAGCAAATTCATGTATGCTTGTCTCAACTCTAATTGCCACAGTACTGTTCACAGCTGCTTTTACTGTGCCTGGAGGAAATGACGATAAAAGTGGAGCACCATTGTTGTTAGGACAGAATTCTTTCCATATTTTTGTAATTTCGGATGCGTTAGGTTTGTTCTCCTCCGTGACGGCCATCTTGCTATTCCTAGCTATTTTAACTTCACGCTATGAGGCGCAAGATTTTCTCTACTTGTTGCCTAAGAAGATCATAATGGGCCTCTCTTTACTCTTCCTCTCCTTGGCTTTCATGTTGGTGGCCTTCGCTGCAACTTTGACAATGGTGCTTGATGAGAGACTGGAGTGGGCTCTCATTCCTATCACTCTGCTAGCCTCTGTCCCTATGGCTTTGTTCGCAGTACTACAGCTTCCCCTGGGCATTTGGGATTCCAAATGGTTAAATTTGATTTGAGGGTGTATGTCCATTATATGGACCCAGCATCTTTCATCCCCAAGGGCATTTGGGCATTTGGGATGGAGTCAAATATACAAAAATGGTTAAATTCAAGATTAGGGCATTGACAAAACAAGAATTTGATTTGATTTGTGTATGTCTTCATTATAGTTGTTTTTTGTAGTAGAGCCAATGCAATTGAATGTATTTCCTCAAAGTATATGACCAATTACCATGCATTATGTTTCCCTGCCTTGTTACCAAAGATCTATTTATAGGATGATCTAATCAATTTAAAATTTCAGCACATACATAAACAATTTCTTTTAACATTCAGGACCAAAGTATGCTCAATCTTGGAATATAACATTTTAAAAATTAGTTTTTTTAGCTTTTTCTTTTTTTTTTAATAATTTAGATTCAGAATTTTTTTCCTTTAGCTTATTCATTCAGCCTCCAGCCTCCAGCCTCCAGGTACTTCAAAATATAATCTATATGAAAAATCTATATCTTCAACGTTTATTACCAAAATACATGCAATCATGTAATATATCTTTCATCATGGAATGAGAGATGAACAATTATTTATAGAAAAAATCTATAGATACAAAATTTCAGTGGTAAGAATATACCAAATGTAGACTTTATTCTTGTGAAATATAAAGCAATTGGAATCATACCAGTTATGATACTTTGTTTGTATTGATCGTGAAATAGATGATATCAAACCTACCATAAATCTTTGCCCCAGTGGCCATTATTGACACCTAAATTTTGATTAAATATTTAGATATTTATTGCATAAAAAGTTAGACACCAATTTTGGTCTTGGAAAAGCAATCCTCACCATCAAGGCCTTGGTGACTATTCGTTGCACCAACAGGCAACCAAAGACATGTCTTAGTCTTGAAAAAGTAACTTCCCTACGTCATCAGATGATACCTTGGTATTTGCCAAAAACTTGGGGTTCTCTATCCGTATCACTCCTTCCCAATAAGTAACTACAACTATCTTCATATCCATCTTAGTATGTATTATGCTATATTGCCCTTTTTACATAGGACACCTAATCCCAAACAAGATATTATCTATTACATATACATGGATAAAATTTAGGCATCGATTTTTCTTTGAATGCAACCTTTGCAAGCTTATTTTCAAAGAGGGATAGTTATTGACACCTAAATTTTGATTAAATATATAGATATTTATTGCATAGAAAATTGGGGACCAATTTAGCCATAACAAAAATGATTTTCGCATCGCCTATGAATTAATATTATTTGCATCTACTAAGATTTTTTTTTTTTTTATTTCCCCTTTATTTTACCCTATAGATATAAAACTATCTTCAGAGAGACATCCGAGAAGCGTGAGAGAGTGAGCGGAGGGGGTGAAGGTAGAGGGAGAGCACCGAGAGGGCGGAGGTCGGAGAGGAGATCTGATAGAGAGAGAGAGAGACCTCTCTCGGCCCTCTCGGCCAAGCCGCGGAGACCCTTGCCGCACGAGACCTCACGACACTGCTGCTCGCCGTGCGACACCGCCTGATCCTGCTCGCTGCGACGCCTACTGCGCCCAAATCAAGTCGCGCCATCGCTGTACCCGATGGTCGCTGTTGCCACGACACCGCTGCTCGCTGCTTCATCGATCTACCCTTGATCCTGCTCGCTGCACCACCACGACCAAGAATACTGGGCCAGCCGCCGTCTCTCGCCGTGGCCGTCTCCGTCGGGGTTCGCGGTGGGGGAGTAGAGGAGGCTACAAACCGGGTCGGGCGCGGGTCGTATTAGGATAGGGTTTCGGTTGTCTGGGCCAGCTGGGTCTGGGTGTGCATGGGCTTGCAAGGTTGTGGGCCTGGCTTTTCTTTCAAGTGAAATTTGGGCCTGATTAGAATTAATTCGAACTGGGCTCTTGGTAGAGCCCGGTCCGGCCAAACTCAAGCCCGAGATAGGACTCCTCCGTTTGCTTCGTCCAGCCTCTGTGCGTACGATGGATGACCTCCGTATCTCTGGGGGAAAGTGCTCGAAGTCTATGGTTTTCGTCCGCTGAGAATAACATCCGGCGAACTTCGAATTGATGGACTTAAGGTGAGAGAGAAAAAATCGTCAGGATTCTATATTCCGTCGGATGAAGCTCAGGGGATTATTGATTTTAAAGCTTAAATGGGTTGGGTATAACATTTCCATGTTGTAATCCCTAATTTGTGAATTAATTTTTATCGGCGAAATTCTAATGTCAAGTAACTCAATTGGTAAAATCAGAAAGTTTATGTTTGAATTGGCATCCTTACTATAAGTTTAGAACTGACTTTACAACTCTCCCTAAATATCTTATTTCAGCATTTATTTCTTCTAAATCAGTAATAATTTATTATAAAAGTTCTCATCAAAATTAGATATGCAAAATTTAGATATTTGCTAGAATTAGACCTCAGCTCACATTTTATAGGTTTGCTAACTGACATAAAAAGCAAATCAGTGCATGGAGCCTGCACAAGAGTGTGCCACGTGGGCCATCATCATGGGAGTTTTACCCCCTTTTATATCCATGGACAGAGATAGATTGAGATTGAAATGCTAGTATCATTTCCCTTGAATTACCTCATCTCACCCCGAAACTTCATGAGCAACTAAGTTTATTATAAGCTTTCCAATAAGATATCATTCGCCTGACACCCTTGTTCGTCTCAAATCGAATAGCCACCTTTTTTGGAGAAAACACATGATCAAATAAATACCCAAGGACCTAAATTAAACAATACTTAAACCTAACAATAGTGAGTCGAGCTTTCAGGCGGCATTTGATTGTTTCGAAATTTTATAATCTTATGGTCAAACAACTAATTAAATGCTACACCTCAACACTTTTAAGGCACATATTAAAAAAATCTTAGATGCATCCGGCGCATATGAGTTCATCTCACATGTACCATTGGATGAAGTGGGCCCCATGTGGAACACATTGATCTAATGGTAGCGTGAACTAGGTTTACATGATCCGGATGCATCCATTACTATCTCATTGTACAAGTGATTGCGACAAGATTCCAGTGTATCTAGAAAAAACGAAACAAGTCCAAAGCCAAGCTCTAAAATAGAACAATTGACAATCCTCCATAATGACGTCATGTGTAGAAAAGTTCGAACCAATGAATTGGTCCAGTTGGCCTCGTACAATACTAAATGAATGTATTGAATGTGTTGGCACGACGCACCATTACTAATAATACTTTGATTGGGTCAAATACACGGCACAATGTGAGCCGCCATTATATAAATCGATTCGGCCGTTGTGGAAAATTAATGGAAATTTGTAAGGGTCGAATTTAAGCGAGCTTTGACTTCCAAGCTGAGCCTTTGGGTATTGAGGACCTATAGAAAATTGTTCGGGATTTTCTTCAACGAAATCGGACCTCGATTTGGAGAAAATTTCGAAGAAATTGAATTCCAAACTTAGTGAAATTCGAAATCTGGTTTGGGACAGCAATTTTGACATCAAAATTTGGATTATTTGGATGGAAATTAATTGGAAAGAAATAGGGAACATGCAATTAATTAAGGGGATTGGATTGCTGGACTTTTGCTCCCTCATCTTCAACTTGCCGTGCACGCTGCTGCCCCGATCTTCTTCACGCGACAATTTCCACGGAAGACCAGCGACTTCAGTTTCCCTCGTGCACGCCAGCTTCTCTCTCCCTCTCCGCCAGCACCGTTCGAAGCCGCCTGCCCATCCATGCGACACCTCAAGCTGCAGCTCCACTAATCCCTGCTCCCCACCAATTCGACGCCAGCAAAACAGCCCAGACCAGTCAACCTTCAATCCACCGATTTCTTCTGCTCCAGCAACGAAGACCGCCAGCTGCAGCTCTCTTCGTCCATCACTTCGCTTGTTCGGTCAACTTCAACAACTCACGAAGCCAATTTTTTGACTGCCCATTCCTCACAATTTTAGCCGAGCATCCCACTGCCGTTGTCCACGTTTCTCTCCACCGGTTTGTTGACTCACACCCAACAGCTGCCGCCACCAACCTGCATCTCCACTTTCGTTTTTCCTCTCCCACGCGGCCATCATCCACCGAATCTGCTGCTTCCTTCGCCAGCTTGTTGGTCCACGCATCTCCTCAGTCAACTGAAGTTGCCGCCCGCTCGCCCATATCCACCGAAGACAGCCCAGCGAAGCCCAGCTTCCTGCCACCGATTGAAGCCAGCGATTTCTTCGAGCCCAGCCCATTTGAAATCCAATTCCAGCCCAACTCAGCCCAGTCTTGAAGCCCATAAGTCCAGCAGCCTATCCACTGAAGACAGGCCCACGTTTTATTCGGCCCAGCTTGCAAAGTTCAGCCCATGCATTTTCAGTGATCCAACTTGCAAGCCCATTCGAAGCCCAAGCCCGCGAAGGAAGGCCTCTTGGGCCCGGCCCGAGTATCCGCCGACTTTGCCGAAAATTTAGATTGCGGCCGCCGTCGCAGTGATTCGACCTTCGCGTTTAAACAAGTGAGTTTTGCTCACTAATCCCTTATTAGTCGGTTAATGATACTTAGGGGTTGTTTAGATTTAATTAAATGCAATTAGGTGATAGATTAGATTAAAATAATTAAATTAGAGATTTATCTATGCATGTTAGGCAAATGGATAGTATAGTTAGAAAGGAAATAGATCATGGTATTTAGTAAACGAGTCTTGGTAATTTTCCGAGCTCGTCTCAGCTTCCAATCAAGCACTACAGACTTAAATTGGATTTATTGCATTTATTTTTTGGAAATTCAACCGAGATGGCCGATAACCGAAATTTCATACTGAGTTCAGTGATGCTTTCTGTTTATGAAATTGGTGATTTTGAGGACTTATCCCAAAAATTAGATAATGTGGATATTAATCTAGGAATTGCCGAGTGGGGCCGTGATACCACTAAATATTGAAATTTGCCGAGTGGGGCCATGATGCCACTAAGTCTAAAATTGCCGAGTGGGGCCGTGATGCCACTAAATCTAAGAAAATTGCTTAGTGGGGCCGTGATTACCACCTATAAATAAGTTGTGTCTTAAGGACTGTGATTCATAATTGGGATTTGAGTTGAAATAGTTGAAATGACCGGGAGTGGTCTTGTTGACATGTATTGACTGAGTCAATTGATCAATGACTCGATTTTATTGATTGGATGACATGGTTGTCAGTATTTTTACATTGAACTAACTTGTAGGAAGGAACTGAAGCCAAGGTAAGCCCTATAACTTATGATTGTACTTAGGCAGCCCCAAAGCATATTTTCCTCCTAATCAGGTCTTAAGGGGTAGAACTTGCTGAGATATAGTCTCATCCCGATTGTGGGACAACATTTCAAGTCCCTAGATGCAGCAGACCTGGATTTTGAAGATCTCGGAAGTCCGGTGCAGTCTGCTGAAGGCTCCAATTGGAGTGTGGAGGATGATGAAAAGGAGGACGAGAACCCATAGTTTGTGGAATCCCCACCCTTACTTACAGACCTTGATTCTGAACTTGTTTAAGTTGAATCTGACTTAGTAGTCCGCTTTATATATATGTGCACCGGTTTGCAATGTATATAAGTGTTGTTGTTTTTTAAAGTTCGGAATTTAATCCTATTTTCCTATCTCATTGCTTTATTGTCTGGGGATTATTATTATATGCTTCCGCATGCATATTAAAATGAAAGAGTTGGCGATGCATCATGGGACATCGCTATTTAATCAACCAAGGTGAGGGATGGGTGCGTGCCCGAGGATCGAAGCGTGACAAAAATCATCCTATCCCCTTTGTCGATGTTCTTCAAGTAGACGGTGCTCGCTAACGGAGAGATGAACTTGGCATAGATCGACCCTTAGAGGACAAGGAGGACCTTCGAGGCTTTTGTGACCCTGCTGGGGGCCATATCAAAACTATTGGGTTGCAACCAATCTGTACATGATAGGGACTATATAGCTGCTGAGCATATTCACAACTTGAAAGTGGCAAAGAAGGTTCCATCTCTGCTAGAATGTTTGTAAGTTCTATTTTGGAAGTTTACTTAACAACAATAGGTATATAACATTCCTTGTCACTTACGATGCTTCTCTATCTCTAATTAAATAAATCTCTCCTCCTCCTGTCAATACGAAAAATAGTGGGGTTTTCTCATAAATTTTACACATAATTTTTATCCATTTGATAAAGACACAAATAAAAGTCTGGTTGACACCTAAATTTTATTTGGCAAATCCAACATGCATTTTTTGTAAAATCAAGAAGTATATGAAAATAATAAAAAATACTCAATAAAAGTTCGGCCCATCTCACTACAGCCTCGCTTCCGCATACACATATACATATATGCATTCGGCGGGGTAGAAGAGAGCAGAGAGGACGCACATACACAGAGCTCAGCGAATTCTCTCTCGCGTCATCATTTTCCAGCGGCTCCTAGGTCGCCATTCCCTCTTCATACTCGGCCACCTCCACTCCACCGGTAGCCGCTGCTCGTCTCTGATCGCCGACCACCATGGTCTCTTCGCATTTGAACCTCAGAGATTAAAGCAGAGAGTATAGGGAAGGAATTCTCATGTTCAGTTGTGATTCTCTCTCGATTTCCTCTATGCATCCTTACCCCTCTCTCTCTCACCGATTGTCATTCCAGGCAACTTCCCCAACACCACCAGCTTCGCAGCCACGGGAAGTGCTCTCTTCGCTTGTGTTTTCGGGCTAACTTCATCGAAGTGCTTGATTCTCCATCTCCCTCCTTTAGTCCATTCCAGTGTTTGGTGCTACAACTCCTGAAGATTCACTCCTCTGATTTGATCTCCAATCGCGGTCAGATGTTACTCTTCGTCAAGGTAAATCCACATACTCTGTTTCTGCTGAAGGTAAAGACCGAGTGTTCAATTCCACCAGCGTAAAATCTTGTCGCGTTTGAGGCTTTCCTGATGACCTTGAGCATGCTGAGTTGCCACTTTGTGATAATATCTGTCCCTTATTTCTGCATCTAGATCCTTTGACAGAAATATCTACCACCTGTTTAAAATTCCTGAACTAGATCAGTGTGTTTCGATTCAGATTCAGATTCTGATGGAGAGCTTCCCTTCGCTTGATCGATACATTTGCTTGGTTGTATAGACTTTACTTGTATTTTTTTTTTCCTTTCATTTCAGAAGTTAGTAGCTATCCATTTTAGGATTTGTTATTGAAATTCTCGGATTCGATGCATATCAAGTGTGTACATGAGATAAATCTGATATCTAAGTATTCCAGAACTTAGACCGAGGGCATCTTGAACGAAAATGAATCGATCCATGCACATTTACTTCTTATGCTTCACAAAATGTTGATCTATGTTTATTGTGCCCAACTGCAAACATATTATGAAAAAAATATTGCTGGGTTTGTTCTCTGTACATGTTGAGATCGCAAGCATATTGAACGAATGCTGATATCTTGAATCTTGGGTGCATGCTGCAAGAGCATTGAGCTGCTGCTCTAGTCATCACATACACATTCATTTTGGGTGGGCAGTGTGACTGATTGGTTCATCTTCATATCCGTTGAGTTGTTGATGTGGTCGCCTTGTTGTGTTCGTACCAATGTGTTATGCTACAGATTATGTCTATTCTGTGCATGCTTGCTGTTCATATGTCCTGGTATGTGGAATTGTTCAATTGTGTCATCAATGTGCTGTTCATTCATGCCAAGCAATTGCTGTCCAGATTTCCTCTTTCATTTTTTCTGTTCTATTTAGGTGCGCCCCTAGTGTTATGACTGAAGAATCTAGAGTAGTAACAGTGTGTATACGCATTCATTTTGGGTGGGCAGTGTTACTGATTGGTTCATCTTCGTATGTGTTGAGTTGTTGATGTGGTCACGTTGTTGTGTTTGTACCGATGTACGATGTGCTGTGTTACAGATTATGTCTATTCTGTGCGCGCTTGCCGTTCATATGTCCTGGTGTGTAGAATTGTTTAATTGTCATTGATGTGCTGTTCGTCCAAGCCAAGCAGTTGTTGTCCAGATTTCCTCTTTCATTTTTTTCTGTTCCATTTTGGTGAGCCTCTAGTGTCGAGGCTGAAGAATTCAGAGTTGTAACGGCTCAGTATGAGGAGACCATCGTTCAAATGCTTTTAGGTTTTGTTTGTTTCGTAAAAACTGAATGATTTGAAAATCATTTTCCCAAAAATGTTGGTGTCTTTTAAGACATTTATGTAATTTCAAACTAATCTAAAGGAATAAAAAAATTTCTCATAGAAAGTAAGTTGTTAGCTACATTCATATGGGAACTGTTAATTTCACGAAGCTATATCATTATCTGAAAATTTTTTGCTAAATAAATGTCTTGCGTAGCAAAATTATTTTGTTCAAACGATCGGAAAAGAAAAATATAATATGATTTTTTTCATATCCACTCATCTACCAATAAAGAAATGTCCTGTGGAGCAGAGTAATGCCGTGACTATTTGAGGCCACCACTGTATGTGAGTATCATCAGGGATAAAGGCGAGACAACCAAGCATCGCATGTTGTAATATATTTATTATTCTAAATATGATCCCAATATTGTATTCCCAATTAATTTCGATTTATTACCCAATTTATTATCCATGTTTATAACGTGATATTTGCCCACTAATATGTTACCATAACAGTCTTGATGGAAGACATTGGTAACGTAAGAAACGGAATAAAACGTCAAGTCGTTTAGTTCAAATCCGTCAAGTCGTCTAGTTCAAATCCTATCACTATAGAAAACACACCATCACGTTTGAGGGGTATTGGCTAGTAGAACAGGACGTACAGATCCGGTATTCCCATATCGCAGATCGATCGTATCACGTGGATCCGTCCAAGGTTTTGGGGTTTTTCGCTTTTGCAAATTTTCATAAATGGCCGGAGGTATGTTGATCTTTATTGATCCCCAAATTTTGTACAAATTTATCCGTGATTGATAAATTGGGATCATCAAGTTTTAGTTTACATTTAATCTAACACCGCCGTGAAGTGAGCTGCCGGCAGAAGACTCGAAACAAGGAAAAACGCCAAAATAGGGAGTTATCAAGTCCGTCTCTGCAAGGGCAGTTTAAGGCGAAACCCACGCTTCCATGGCAGTCACTGAGGTGCAGGACGAGCATCAAGAATTTCGGGAATGGATGAATAAAGGTTTGAACGAGAACAGCAAGCTCTTGAACGAGGAGCTAACAACAGAGCCTCTCAGCCAAACTCGTCAGAGCTGATGCCGACGATCGCGTGAGGTCGAGTTGGAGTTGGTAATGGTGGTGACGTTGCTCTAGAAACTCAGCTGGCGTTACAGTGAGGGAGCTCGGCGGAATGGTGAGGTGAGGGAGAAGAATCATCAGAGCTCCCGGACGCCGGTAGGAGAGCTCGTGAGATATAAAAGCCATAGAGAGGACCCTTCGGTCCTGTTGGCGTGTGTAGAGAAATTCAGGCGCGACAAAGGTGGAGGTCAGGAGAGGAAGAGAACCGGTTTCCATGAGTGATTCCAAGTCCGAGAGAATAAGTGGAGAGGGAATTCCTCTCTCTCTCTTTCTCTGTGGCCACTAAAAAAAACCAACGTCATACACATTGCAGAGGGGAGGGATTCTCTGGAATTTTGCGGAGAAGACGCACGCTCAGGAGTTCCTTCCTCCTCTGCGGCTGCATTCAATCTCGCCTACCCCCTGCGGATTCCACCATGACCAGGTCTTCTCTCTGATCCTGCCTCTCCCGACTGCCACTCATGAGCACCTGCAAGAAATGAGGCACGCGCATGCACAGAGAGAGCGAGAGAGAAAGAGAAAGGGAGAGTTCTGAAGAATTGTGAGCTGGGTTGGATCTGATGGGCTGGAGTGATGGGCCGAAAAGCCTAAAGTGATGTAATGAATGTGGATTTATATACACTAACTATTTTATTTTTTATATTTTATTATTATTATTTTTTTTTTTTTAGTAAATGCAATGTTCGACTTGCCGGCAAAAGTTAAGGTGTCAACCATATTCAGCAGATCGTCGGAGAGGAACGAATAATTTTAAAGTAAGTTCTTCCAAAAATAATAAATTTAAAATCTCATGAATTAGTTGGACATTTCAAATTATTTGAAAGTCATTTTTTCGTTGGTTGCACAGAAAATCTGTAGGCGATGGTTTTTAAGGAAAGATAGTTGAGTATGAGGCTTGAATTCAAGTATCCTGGAGTCGGGTCAAGAGAAAAACTGTAATTACAGGAGTGCCAACTTAGTCGAATTAACATTTCCACCTTTTGACTCAACCCATATATCATGACACCAGTTTTCTGAAAACCAAATCACCATCAAATCTCTCAAGGTATTTGGAAAATTACCTAATCAGTCATAAACATATTTCACAAATATCAATTCAGTCATAAACTTTTTGATTTTATGAATTTAGTCCCTAACTATTTAGCCAAAATTCTAATGCAGTCATTCCAATTAATCCTCATCGGAAATCGTTGACATAGCGGTCTAGTAATCACTGGCCTTTTGCCGTCACATAAGCGATTTTTGGTGAAAATTGGCTAAAATGATTACATTAGAATTTCAAGTAATTATTTAGAACTGAATTGGCATCCAGACAATATGTTTAAAACTGATTGGACAATTTCTCCCAAGATATTTAGCATGCATTTGGTTTGCAAAAATGTTCTAATAAAAAATGTCTTTTGTTTCATCTTCTACTTTCTTGATAATGTGTTTGGTGAGTGAAAAAAAAAAGTACGAGCTTTCAACGGGAATGAAAATCATATAAATATGTTTGGTGTCCTATATAAAACAAGGTCAATTTTGGTCGTTTTCAATTTTAAGGTTCAAAGTTTAGGAAACACAACAACCAAAATATCCACCCAACGTATTTTATTGAGAATTTTAGAGACAATGAATTGGAGAATTTCAATTGTATAACTATATTTTGCATGAAAGCTATCTCTTTATAAAGATTCTACCTTGAATCAAATTGAAGCTCTTTACTATTGCTTTTGGGCTCGACAAAAGTGATGTACTCATTTTGCTTATGAATTATGCAACTAAAGGCTTAAATATTAAGTTGCCCCAATAGCTTTTCCAAGCCTAGGAAGCAACTTAACTTGGTAAAGACTCGACTTGATCACGGTGTCAACTATCAAGGGATGGAATGAACTCGAAAAGAGGGACAAAGTCATCAAATTGAAAATTTTTACATTTGCTTTTGGGCTAAAGTGCTCATTTTGCTAATGAATGATACAACTAAGGCTTACAAATGAAGTTGTCCAAATAGCTTTCCCAAGCCCAAGAACGAACTTAACTTGGTAAAGACTCGACTTGATCTTGGTGCCAACTATCAAGGGATGGAATGAACTTTGTAGTAAGAAAGAGAGATAGAGTAATCAAATTGAAGTTCTTTACTTTCTTTTTTGTGCTTGAAAAAAGTCAAGGGATCATTTTGCTGATGAATGATATGACTAAAGGCTTGCAAATTAATGATTGAATAGCTTTTCCAAGCCTAAGGAGCAATTTAACATGGTAAAGAGTCGACTTGATCATGGTGTCAACTGTCGAGGGATGGAATGAACTCTATTGTAAGCAAGAGGAACATAGTCATCAAATTGAAGTTTTTCACTTTTGCTTTTGGGCTTGACAAAAATGAGGTGCTCATTTTGCTAATGAGTTATACGACTAAAGGCTTGCAAATTAAGTAGCCAAATAGCTTTTGTAAGCCCAAGAAGCAACTTAACTTGATAAAAACTCAACTTGATCCTTGTGTCAACTATCAAGGGATAAAGAACTCTCTAGTAAAAAGAGAGATAAGAGTCATCAAATTGAAGTTCTTTACTCTATTTTTTGTGCTTGACAAAAGTGAGGTGCTCATTTTGCTGATGAATTACACGACTAAAGGCTTGCGAATTAAGTTGCCCGAATAGCTTTTCCAAGCCCAAGGAGCAAATTAACTTGTTAAAGAGTCAACTTGATCATGGTAACTGTCAAGGAGTGGAATGAACTCTAAAGTAAGAAAGAGGGACAGGGTCATCAAATTGAAGTTCTTTACTTTTGCTTTTGGGCTTGACAAAAAGTGAGTTGCTCATTTTGCTAATGAGTTATATGACTAACGGCTTGCAAATTAAGTTGCCCAAATAGCTTTTGCAAAGCCAAGAAGCAACCTAACTTGGTAAATACTCAACTTGATCATTGTGTCAATAGTCAAAGGATGAAATGAACTCTATAGTAAGAAATAGAGATAGAGTCATCAAATTGAAGTTCTTTACTTTCTTTTATGTGCTAGACAAGAGTGAGGTACTCATTTTGATGATGATTTACACGACTAAAGGCTTGCAAATTAAGTTGCTGGAATAGCTTTTCCAAGCCCAAGGAGCAACTTAACTTGGTAAAGACTCAACTTGATCATGGTGTTAACTGTCAAGGGATGAAATGAACTCTAAAGTAAGAAAGAGGTACAAAGTCATCAAATTGAAGTTCTTTACTTTTGCTTTTGGGCTTGACAAAAGTGAGGCGCTCATTTTGCTGATTAGTTATACAACTAAAGGCTTGCAAATTAAGTTGCCTAATAGCTTTTGCAAGCCTAAGAAGCAACCTAACTTGGTAAAGACTCAACCTGATCATTGTGTCAATTGTCAAGGGATGAAATGAACTCTATTGTAAGAAATAGAGATAGAGTCATCAAATTGAAGTTCTTTACTTTCTTTTTGTGCTTGACAAAAGTGAGGTGCCCATATTGCTGATGAATTACACGACTAAAGACTTGCGAATTAAGTTGTCCGAATAGCTTTTCCAAGCCCAAGGAGCAACTTAACTTGGTAAAGACTCAACTTGCTCATGGTGTCAACTGTCAAGGGATGAAATGAACGCTAAAGTAAGAAAGAGGGACAAAGTCATCAAATTTAAGTTCTTTACTTTTGCTTTTGGGCTTGACAAAAGTGAGTTGCTCATTTTGCTAATGAGTTATATGACTAAAGGCTTGCAAATTAAGTTGCCCAAATAGCTTTTGCAAGCCCAAGAAGCAATTTAACTTGGTAAAGACTCAACTTGATCATGATGTCAACTATCAAGGGATGGAATGAACTCTATAGTAAGAAAGAGAGAGTCATCAAATTGAAGTTCTATACTTTCTTTTTTGTGCTTGACAAAAGTGAGGTCCTCATTTTGTTGATGAATTACACAACTAAAGACTTGCAAATTAAGTTGTCGGAATAGCTTTTCCAAGCCCAAGGAGCAACTTAACTTGGTAAAGAGTCAACTTGATCATGGTGTCAACTGTCAAGGGATAGAATGAACTCTATAGTACGAAAGAGAGTCAAAGTCATCAAATTGCAATTCTTTGCTTTTGATTTTGGGCTCGACAAAAGTGAGGTGCTCATTTTGCTAAAGGCTTGCAAATTGAGTTGTACAAATAGCTTTTGTAAGCCCATGAAGCAATTTGACTTGGTAAAGACTCAAGTTGATCTAGGTGTCAATTATTAAGGGATGGAATGAACTCTACAGTAAGAAAGAGGGATGGAGTCATCAAATTAAAGTTATTTACTTTTGCTTTCAAGCTTGACAAAGTGAGGTGCTCATTTTGCTTATGAATTATACGACTAAAGGCTTGCAATTTAACTTGCCCGAATAGCTTTCCAAGCCCAAGAAGCAACTTAACTTGGTAAAGACTCAACTTGATCATGATGTCAACTATCAATAGATGGAATGAACTCTATAGTAAGAAAGAGAGACAGAATCATCAAATTGAAGTTCTTTACTTTTGCTTTTGGGCTTGACAAAAGTGAGATGCTCATTTTGCAGATGAATTATACGACTAAAAGCTTGCAAATTAAGTTGCCCAAACAGCTTTCCCAAGCCCAAGAAGCAACTTACCTTGGTAAAAACTCAACTTGATCATGGTGTCAACTGTCAATGGATAGAATGAACTCTATAGGAAGAAAGAGGGACAGTCATCTTAAAGTATTGGTTTCATTACTAAGGACTAAACCTAATGGTCTGTTGCACCATAACATAAGGCTACTTGCCCACTAGTCATCTTAAAGTAAGTTATTAGCTACATTTGATGTGAGAAAGCGATATCATTGTTGAAAAACTATTAATAAATAAATCTCTTTTGTAGTATTTTTTTTTTCAAAAGATGTAAAAGAAATAATACGATTTACTCGTATCCACTCATCTCACCCATAAAGACATGAAGGACATCACAGAGATTTGTATGTGCTATAAGGTAAACATTTTTTATTGACAAATACTATGTAAAGAAAGAATTATGTCAATTTTTTTTTTTTCACTTTTCAATGATAATTATGACCAAAGAAACGTGCCAAGAGTCACCCGACCGTTGGCTAACGTTTATGCCTGGAGTCATTATACTAGCCACACGGCTCTCGCTTTAATAGACGAGTATTAATAAGTATCTTAATAGCATTTATTTTCTTCAATGTTAAGAGCATGTTTGAAACTTTTGTTTATTATAAAACTTTCCTATAGATGTTTAAGGAAAATTAATAAATGAAGAATTAAAACAACCTATAATTTTTACATCAATTACAGACATGTAAGCATGTTTCTACTTTAATTTTCTTGTGCATTGGAAAATGTTCATTTTGAAAGCTAACCTAGTAAGGTAATTATACCTCTACGTAATTATAGGGTAAAACTGTTGATTACGGAAACTTAACATTGATGGAGAAAATAAAATAAAATTACTCATTCATCAAAATTAGACAAGAGTAACACACACACACACACACACACACACACACACACCCACCCACACACACACCCACCCACAGACACACGCATACATACATAGAGAAAATACCAAATAGTGTGTGTATGTATTACTCTCGTCTAATTTTGATTTATGAGAATCACATTACAAGTATCACAAATATCTTCACCGTATAATATAATTTTTAATAATCAATTTGCTTTCTCTAGCTGTTCTGTAACATAATACAGGGTGGTAGTTGTAAATAGGATATAGATATCCAAATAATTAAAAGATTAACTTTATTGCGAAAATATAAAAGATAAGAGGATGTGTATCGAAACCATAAACTCCTATTTAAAGATCTCTACCATGTGGGAACACAAGTTGTCAAAATATTTAAATATATTGATCTATTTGTTTAAGTTTTTGAAATAAGCAGCTGCTCCCATAAATTTTTATGTGACATCAAAATTTCACATTTTGAGTTCAAATTTTTTTAGAATCTCTGCTACTGTATATATACATGTTTTAATCTTAGGCCAAAGTCCAACTTACACTTGAGGGGAATATTTGAATGTTTTTATATTAAACAATAGCTCCATTTATCTCCATAAGCTTTTTCATTTGAACAGTTGGTAGCGGTTTTACAAGATATTATAGAGGTGTAAAAAAATTAAATTGCAAATACAAACAAATGACATATGCATATAGATAAATAGATCACTTCATTAAAAAGAGGGAAAATTTCAATTAAGGGCCTGAAGTGGAACCGTTTTCTCAAAAAAGGGCCTAAAATGGACATTGTATCAAATAAAGGCCCGAAGTGACCGATTTAGTCTCGAATAAGGGTTTCAACTTGAAAGCTAGTCAAATCTTATTTGCAGCTATGGGTATTTTCGTCTAAAGACTTTTTTTTTCTTTTTTTCTTTTTCTTTTCTTTCTTTTTTTTTTTCATTTTGCTCACCTCCTTCTTGACAAATGCATCGACTCCTCACGCACGAGCTTGCACAGTGCAAAACAATTTGAACAATTTAGGAAAAGAAGAAAACAAAAGATATTCGAGAAGTTATGCAGTTTTGCAAAACCGCAAATTGCGTGCTTCGGTTCGCAGCCTCCCCATCAGCAAACTTCAAAGTGCATGCTCTACATTATGCAATTCTGCATCCTCACCCAAGAACTCATTGATTTTGGCATAAGCCGATTTTTAAGTTATTCGCCACCACTCACCTTCTCCGACGACGATAATGAACTTGAGAATCAAGAAATATCCATTAGTGGGTTTTATTACTATTCAATTTGCTTGTAAAAATTATTATGGCAATTAAAGTAATAGTTTCATGCTCTCCCCGCCAATGAAATTGCCTATGCCACGATAACTTTCACTCGTAGCTTTTTGGGAATGTTTTATTGGGTCCGGGTTGGATTATTCATAACATTCATAGACGCGGCTTGCATTGAGGTGGAATATGTGGCTTCTTGAGAGGGTCCAATTGTGTCGTGCATGCTAGTTATTTTTAAAGGCTGCTGAATCATTCTAACCCGTGATTGAAGATACTCGTCTTTGGTGGCGATTCGAATCAAATAGCACTCAATCTAAAAAATGAATGACTCTGGTCTACACTCTAACTCTGAAATATTATCTACATAGATTTGAGAGAGAATAATAAGATGAAAAAAGTGCAAAATCGCTTAGAAATTCCCAAAACCATGTATTTCACTAAACAAATCCATGCACATGAGTATCACAGAGATTCCTCAAAAACCTCTAATAAATTTGGCTTAGGCACTTCAATCTGGCTTCTCCTCGCTAAGATCGATCATAACCTGCGTGAGCACCAATTTGAATTCAAGCATCGACGACAACGAGGGCAGCAAGCTAATGGCTTACACCTCATCATGCTTCGTGCTTGACCACGACCACAAGATGTGGGGATCGAATCGAGCTGAGTGTCGCATCTTGGTCCACTTGTGCTCAATCTAGGGCTTGGATTGATCTCCATCTTTCAACAAAGGTACTGGAATTGCTGTTGAGGGCAATGACAAATGAGATTGAGGGCGTTGATGGCTAATTCGTCAAGGAAGATAGAGATGGACTTTGGAGAACGCGATCTAAAGAGTGAAAAAGGTGAAGGCACGATGATGATGAAAAAAAGAAAGAGAAGGAGAAAATAAATTTAAAAAAGAAGGAAAAAAAGTCTTTAGACGAAAATACCCCTAAATGCAAATAAGATTTGGTTGGCTTTTAAGTTGACGCCCTTATTTGAAACTAAGTTGGTCACTTTAGGTTTTTATTTGAGACAATGTCCCTTTTGGGTCCTTTTTTGAGAAAACGGTTTCACTTTAGGCCTTTAATTGAAATTTTCCCTTAAAAAGATTACTATATTAATTTTGAAGTCATGACTCATGATTAAATGCCACAAATGAAACTGGTGCGTTGATTCACGTTAAGTATGGCAAGTCACTCGCCCTACCAAAGAGTTTTTAGTGGGGATGGGATGAAACTTCCTATTCCGCCTGTAGGGCGAAGGAATATGCTTTGCCCCGCCCCAAGAACTAGCCCAAAGGGTGATCCTATATCTAAAACATGGAGAAATCTTGTATTAACCTTGTTCCTTTACATAAAATTGTATTATTTTTGTAATATAATGTTTCTCATTTTCAAAATTGATTTCAATATAATTTAAATACTTCAAACCCTTTTCTCATCAATTTTTCATGGAAATATTCCAAACAAAACTTTATGGTAATGGATCTAAGGACTCCAAATTCATATATATATATCGCCCATATGATTTATTTAATTTGCAAATTTTTTCGAGAGTTCATATAATTATGCTTGTTAAAGAATTTAATTGAAAATTTTTTATCTTGAAATTAATTGAACCTGCCCTGTCTTGTCCCAGCGCCACCCACCCCTATTTCACATGTAGTAGTATTTTCCGTTCCAACTAATATTTCAAAAATAAAAAAATAATGGAGTAATTACAGCTTACACCGGTGGAGTAAAAGAAATTTTCCACATGAGGCCTTATACAACCGTCGGTTTTGCTGGTTAGTAAAGAGAGTGAATGGTTAAAACTCTTAAATCAAGGATGGACAAAGATTGTTTGCGTGATTCTTTTTTTTTTTTTTACACTTGCACTACATTCGCTAATATTTCATATAAATGATATAACTAATAAAAAAAGAGTGAAAAAAAAAAAAAAAAACCAAAGAGTTCCTCATTCGCAAGTATGATTAGCGTAAGCAACTCAGGCGATAAACTGGGAACAGAGTGACCGTAAGGGGATCGAAATTATATAATATATTAATGCTTTCTGGCAAGATCCCACAGATACAAAAAGAGCAGGTGAACATGCATGGTCTTCTGAGTCGTCCGCATCAAATGCATTCGAGTAGAAAATCGGTGGAAGCGCTGACATTTGTATAGCAATCTTTCCTAGAGGTTGAGCCTAGCTCCGTTGACAAAGTAAGACGGCATGAAAGACACTGCTCTCAATACCGATCCGTTAGTATTGGCTGGACTGAACAGCGCAACCCTGTTGGCCTGTTAATCCACGGTAGCAACGAAAAAACAGCGATTTTATCAACGGCCGAAGAGTATCCAAGGTAGACTACTCAATTGGGACTCCTACAGCCTCGACCATCCATCTCAGGGTCAGGCCATACGGAGACTCCAGCGGGGATTTTAAACGCCTAGCGATGACGAGTTTTTGTGGCTACCACTCCCCTGTTTTCTTTTTTTGTGTTTTCTTTTCCTCCGTATCTTCCGTTTCTCTCCAGATTTGGTTGGGCTGTGGGTTTCCATCCCAGTGAATGTTCAGTTTTGAGCAATCAGCAATGGTGGCAACGTGGGCGCTCTATACTCGCAACAACAGGGCGAATCACAGCAGCGACGCAGAAACAGAGCAGAACAGAGCAGAGTAATACCATGGCTAGTTAAGGCCAATCTGACGGTTATGGGAGGTGCCGCTGTATGTGTAAGCATTATTGGGGATAAAGGCATGATGACGAAGCACCACCGTGAAGTGAGTTGCCGGAGGAAGGCTCAAATCAAGGAAAAACGCCAAGACAGGGAGTCCATCTCTGCCAGGGCAGTTTGAGGCGAAACCAGCGCTTCCATGGCACTCACTGAGGCGTGTTTCGAGCGTCTGGAGCTTCAGGAATGGATGAATAAAGGTTTGAACGAGAAAAGCAAGCTCTTGAACGGAAAAACTAGAGGATCCCAAAATGGAGCCTCTCGGCCAAACTCGTCCGAGCCGTAACCAGCGATCGCCTGAGGTCGAGTAGGAGTCGGAAACTGTGGTGACGTTGTTCTGGAAGCTCAGATGGTGTTACAGTGAGGGAGCTCAGAGGAATGGTGAGGTGACGGAGAAGAATCATGAGAGCTCCCTGATGCCAGAGAGTAGACCCTTCGGACCTGTTGGCCTGTGAAGAGGAATCCATGCGTGACGCAGGTGGAGCTCACTAGAATAGGACTAGTCTATATTCCCAAGAATAAACTATTCTACACTCAAGGAATCCAACTGCTATAAAGTGAAAAAAAAAAGATATGCTTGCTTGTTGTAATTGTAAAGGGTCACCTTTAATTTAAGGAAGGTAATTGTATATAAGGACTGAGCTCCCCCCCAGGGAGATTAGTACTCTTCGATAACTAAATATCTTACCCATTTTTTGCATACTCCGTTCAATTCGTTGTCGAAAACTCTAATCAGGAGAGCAATCCAATGGCGACGCAACCAACACCAGGTATCTGTTCAAGTTCCAAGCGAGAAACAATAGGGCATAGGCGATATTATCTTAAAATATTCCGTAACTTGTATTTTCTTCATAATTCTATTTCTTTGCTTTATCATCGAACAAACATAACCCTGACCTTGGCTACGAAAAGAAAAAGGAAAAATAAAGTCAGTTTGAGAAGGACATTGTGCTCACTCTTTCTCTTACATTTATTGAAGATGTTCGTTTAAGGGTTCCATCAGATCCTTCCCAATCCAAAGGTGCTCCAGGTGCGTTATCCCTCGAAAGGGTTATTCCATTGTGAAATTAATATTGGGGGCGGATCTTCATGAAATTGTTATTTTCTAGGACAGTTGTCAATGTCTGAGGAAAAAGTATTAACTTAAATAGCCTGAAAAGTACTCATCCATCGCAGAAATTTCGGAAAACGTAGTGGATGAACCCTATTACCGACCATTGTTGCAAGCTGCATTCAGGGGTGATTGGGAATTCGCTACAAGATTTTTCGAACAAGATGCTGCTTCGAAGACGGCCAAAATAACAAGCAGATCAGAAACATTGCTTCACATAGCCGCTTTGAGTGGATAGGACGAATTTTTGGTGAACCTAGTCGAGCTCTTGTCTCCAAATCCGGAAGCGCTTGAAATGGTTGATTGTGATGACCGCACAGCCCTGCACAATGCTGTCCTAGGTGGAAGGATAAGGATGGTCAAGGCATTAGTTAGAAGTAATCCTAGGTTGACGCAACTTCGAGATAAGAAAGGACGTGCTCCTTTTGAAATATCTGCTAATGAAGCCTCTATGCATAAGGAGATTGCTTGGTTCCTGGCGAAAAGTACGACAGACAATGAGCCAGGTCATCCCGCAAGCGATCCCTTTGCGATTGAGACCATCATAGATCTCACCTACGCTAGCCATCATGGTTCGATCACTATCACTCTTAATATTAAAATAATAATGTAATATTATATTATAAAATAAATGAACCTGGGTCGGGCCTTCGCCTCCTACTAGGGTCCAAGCCAACCCGGGCCTGCCTCCCCGGGTTGCGAGACCCCAGCAGGACCGGACATGATTTGCGGGCCCAGTCCAGTTGAGAAGAAATGGGTTCCCCCTAAAAGTCAATAAACTAAATCTAGCCCAAGAAAACAAAATAAGCCCAACATGCCTAATTCATCTCAGCCCAGAGACCAAACCCTCAAGACCGACCGGATCCGACCCGTAACTCCCTGGCGTTCTCCTCGCTCCTCGCGGCACCTTCTGCCCTCCGCGGTTGGCCGGCCGAGACAGCGGCGCCGCTCTCCTTGAGCGGGCTACACGCCAACTCGGGCGTCGCCTTGGCTGGCCCAAGCCAGCGGGCTTGGTCTTTTGCCCGAGTTGCCGCTCCTCAACCGGCGTTCTTGTCGCCGGTATCCTCGGCCGGACACACAGTAACAACAACGGAGGCAACAGAACAAGTGAACGGCCAACGCTCAGGGAATCCGGCATCACAGGAGCACCACCGCGGAGCATGACATGCACGGACGACTCAGCTCCGGCCAAAGCAGGAAATAAAACCCAGATCTCATTGTGGCATTTTGCCGAACGGCTCAAGTGCACTACTGAAACGAGAGAACCTGGGACGACGCTCTCGTCGACGAACCAAAATACGTACGATGGCATAACGAGGGACGGCCAGGGGCCGGAGCTCGCGTTAACCGGGTGACCGCGAGCTCTAACCCAACACGCCCAAAAGACAGGGTAGGCAAATAGCAGGGCTTACTGGTTTGGAGACGATGTCGGCCGAGAGAGGTCGTTGGACCGGGGCCCGCGCATGGCTGAAACGCCGGCCAAGGCTCTCTAGTTCGCGGTCTCTCTCTCTCTCTCTCTCGGCTTCCGGTTTCTCTCTCTGAAAAGCTCCCCATATCTCTCCTACTCTCTCAGCCCCGATTTCTCTCTCATCCACCGTTCTGCCCTCAACTGGGCTCGCAGATGTCCTATTTATAGGCCGAGGAGGCGGGTCGACAGAGGTTTCGGCCGCTGGTCCTTGGCGCGCCGACCAGCCCTGGTGCGGCCGAACCGGCGTGGCCTCCCCGTCCACTCGCGGAGCAGGTCTCCTCTGCTCTACTCCTCAGTTCGGCGGCATTGAAGATGCTTGCTCTGCGGTCCCATCCGTTGCCGGGCTACCTTCCTCTCTCTGCTGTAGGACGTCCTTAGCGCGTCGTCGGCCTCTGCGTGCGTGGGGTGCAGCGCGAGGAAGAAGGAGGAAGGGGAAGGAAGCAGAGGGGCCGAGCCTGGGGAAGAATGAGGATGAATGGGCCCAGGCCGGTGTGCGAGGAAGAGAAAACCAAAGGGGGCTGGGGTGAAAACCGAGCCCCCGAGCCCTACCTTTCGAAGCTCTTTGTTTCTGAAAAAAATTCTATTTATCTGAAAATAGGTAAAATAAAGGGAAAATAACATAGAAATGAAACTTAGTGGATGCAAATAACATTAATGCCTAGATGATGCGAAAATCCTTTTTGTTAGGACCAACCTAGTCCCTAATTTTCTTACACAATTTAATCCTAAATATTTAGCCAAGTTTATGTGTCAACACTAATAACTTGTTATTTTTATAGAAATTCAAACTTAAATCTTTGGAACAATGGATAGCACAAACAACACAAGATGTTTTTTTGCACAACACTTTTGAAGCCCAGCAATGGTTGACTACTATATGTCATTCAAATCAAGAATGCTATCTCTTGTCAAAAGTTCGTATGACAGACTGAAGAATACTAGAAGTACCAAAAATTATGTACGTCCCTCACTTTAGTATGGAAAGTTTCTCTTGGATCATTTAAGTGCGAAATCGGAGAAAAAATATCATTTAAGTGCTAATGGAGAGAAATTCCAACCAAAATCATGCATGACTTTTATGATTAAAATTTTTATATGACTTGGCATATTAGTTAAAAAATCTAGTCTACGTGGCATGTTTGGCACTGAAGTTATCACTTTTTAACAAAGATTGGCATTGAAATGATAACTTTTAACCAAATTTGGCACTCAAATAAATCACTATTCATAACTTTTAAACGACGTCGTCTAGGGGTTCCAAATTGACTGGGCACATTAGCATGCCACGTAGAACTGAAAAATTAATAAAATATGGCGGTGTCGGATTTCCAGCGACCCAAATTAAAATTGGCACTTAAGTGATCCAAAAAAAGCTTCGGCACTCAAATTAGTACTGTACGCAACTTTCAGCTCTTCGAGTATCCTTCTTTTGATATCATTGCCTACATCCTCAAGAGTAAAGTTCAATCACGTCCCGCCATAAATATTATCACAACTACTAGGTGGCTCAACATGAAATTATATAGAATGACTTTTAAATCATATAAAATTTGACTTTTAACTAAATTGATTAACATTGGACACAAAATTTGAACTCAAATTTGAAGAAACTAATGACCAAAACCAAGCCATGATAATATGTTGGGAAAATTGTCCCAAAAATCCTAAACTTACTGAATTTTGCCAACTCAATTCTAAATATTTTAACTTTGTCAATTGAGTCATAAACATTTTCACTTCTTGTCAATTCAGTCCATCCAGCAATTTTGGCCATAAATTACTAACGTAGACAATCGGCGCTTTTGAATTTTTTATGGTCTTTCTTTTTATACTTTTTTTTTTTTTTTTTTTTGGGGTTTTTAGATCTAGGGCCAACAACGACTAGCCATGTTAGTAGTTTCCAGCCAAAATTGGCCGGATGGATTTAATTGGCAAGAAATAAAATGGTTTAGGACTAAATTGACAAAATTAAAAGGTTTATAACTAAATTGGCAAAAGTACAATAGGTTTAGGACTTTTTGGACAATTTTCCGATAATACGTTTAACACATAAGATTTTGTCGATGGAATGCCGGATAAGTTTACTAATCATGAAGGCATGGCTCATTGAATGAAATGTCTCAAGAGCATATTAGTTATAAATTTTCAATAGATAAAGTAAGGACTAAACCGATTGATTAATAATACAAGCAGTTCGCGTTACTATAATAGCCAATTTCGAGCTTTGTCTTCATTGAGGAGTCTTTCATGAGGAGGCTGGCATTTCTGTGGTGAATTCTGAAAGAAACCGAAAGAGAGCATAAATCATCCCAGGCTATTGAGGAAAAATTCATGTAAAGATAATGAAATTGATTATGCATATGTTGGATGACTGAAACTTCTTAGCAGTTTGTTGTTGTTTATCAAGTTCAGTTGGGCTACCTGACCACATGCGTTTGTCCTACCACAATTGCAGATCATCATCAGATCTATCTCGAACAGTAGATGCCTGGTCCGTAAGTGTTTGTCCAACCAGAATTGCTCATCTAATGCTTGTGTCATTCGTGCTAATCAAATGTGTAAATCACGCACCTAGAATAGTATCCGTGCTCCGACAGCCAACGTGCCCTTCATCGAAAAAAACTTGGGAGACAATTTCCTTTGTATTCCTCTCGGTCAACTTCGCACGCATTCACACGTTCACATGGCACAACGAAAACAACTTCCTTCGTGTCTTTATACTATTTGTTGGCATGCGTCTGATTCTTGCCCATCCTTTTAAGAAGAGGATAATAACTCCTCTTTTCATCAAGGAAGGGGGCGAATGGAGGAAACCTTAATAAGGGTGGATTAAGCTTAAGTCGGACGGAGCAATTAATGTCTGGAGAACAGAGGAGGAGGAACGAGCAGTCTTTTGAGAGATCACCAGGGAACTGGATAGCTGGTTTCTCTCGAAACACGGAAAACAAACTTTCATTGATGAGATTTGGGAGTTAAGAGACGGAACTAGACTTATTGTTGCGAATAGTGTTAGGGATTTCTCTGGGGTAGTTTTCTTGTATTAGAGGAATTTTGATAATTTTGTTCATCTCCGCATTTCTCAAGATTGTGTGCATTATCTTGCTTTATTTGTACATATTTTGATTGATATGTTATAGATAGTCATCTAATAAAATCTATAAATAGGTTCACGTACTCTTCTTCAAGATACATTGAAATATATAGAAAATTTTACAATTCTCTCTTAAGAATAAACAGTCTCACGATCTTCGCATAGAACCTCTCCTTGTCAATGTGCAAGAAACAGGAAGGTACGCCGGTGTACTGAATTGAGCATATATACTGAAAAGCAAACGGATGCATGGATGCTGTCGATAGATTGGGAAAAAGAGAAGCGTGTGCAGTATACTATGTTCATTAGTACTCCAGACCTGAACAGTGGGTAGGTTTCCGAAGATGTTGGTAATTTCAAATACTACTGGTAAGAACATTTAATTCAGGATTTTAGCAACATCCGAAAGAGTTGGTAAATGACCAACTCCTCTAGAATTGTACGAGCGCTACTGATTTGGCAACACTACAATAAGTTTATCATCAATCCATTTAATTAACAACTTACCAACTTCTTTGAAATTTTACGAATTCGGTTAGTATGCCAATATTTTACCAACATCGTAATAAATTAATGATAAGTCACTGACTTCTTTTAAATTATATAAGCCTGAATTTATTATCTTCCTAATAAATTAGTAAATTACCAACTTATAAAATTTTACAAGTACAGCTAGTAGATTGCCAATGTAAAAATGAATTTATCTGATTTTACATTTTATTTCTTTATAATTGATTTTTGTAGAATCACTCCTTCGCAAGCCTCCGGCGAATGTAACATTTGAAGACCGATAACCCGGACTGACCCAAACTTTTCAAGGGCCTATCTATTCTTATTCTTCAAAAAGTTTTAAAAAAAACTTTGTAATTGTCCGCCAAAAGTTAAATATTTTTCAACTTTTAAAAGGTAATAACAATTTAAATATGAATTTAAGTGTCAACATCTATATATTGCCTATATTTCAGGCGTTACAAGCTAAAAAGTCCAAAGTGCATCACCACAAGATTTAAATTGAGCAAGAGGACAAAAGTAAGAATCTATCTAGACATGCCTCTAGAGAATTAAGAGAAGTGTAGATTAAGCAAACGACAATATATGGTCTTGTTTCAGGCGTTACAAAGAAATCAAACACGTCCTAAGTGACTCGTGCAATTTAGCAATTTATATTACCAAATGGTTGTGAAGCAATAAAAGACTGCACCACTCGATGATTGTTTCTCCACTCTTTCACCATTACTATCGTCAGTTGCTTCCGAAATTCATGGTTCCACTTTCTAACTGTTATGTCATTATTAAACTTGTGACATCCTGAAATTTGACCCCTGATTCGGATATATGAAATGGTTGTTTCGTCGATGCGTTTATGGTTATTTTGCTCTGAGCTGATCACTCACAAGTTAACTAATTTATTAGGTGAGGCTGTTAAGGAATATAAATGCGACAGACTGGAGAATTCGATTGGAAATTGACCGCTCGACCATAATAATCGGCAAGGGTCAATATAACACCGTTATAATCAAATTGCGATCGGATATAAGTCAATTCGATGGAATTACGTAGTCGAATTGTAGGTGGTTCCGCACGATTGTGATATTTGCGTCGAACGGCAGTAAACCGATTTTCTATTGATATTATACTCGAGACACGTAATTGTAACCTCGTGATTTTACGACAACCGAGAGTCATCTATGATTCGAAGATGCCCAAATGTGAATCGAAAATTATCGATCATGGGTCAAACGTGCTAAAATCCCTAAAAGCTACTCGATAGGTTAGGTCGTACTAAAATCACGTTTAGTCGATTTTAACCACGAAATTGAATTTGGTTTCGGGAATCGGACATTTGAGTGTGTTACGATTCATTTATAGGATGTCGTCTCATATTTCGGAGAATTTTCGTCGAATCCGAAAATTTTGCGGAAAATCGATTTTCAGACAAACAAGAAATTAAGGGAAATTCGGATGGGCTGAAGAATTGGATTTTTCTACCTTATTTAGGCTTATTTTTTAGGAAATTAGGACTAATTATTCATTGGTTGGGCACAAGACTTTAGGGCTGAAGACTTTGGGGCATTTCAATGAGTGTTTAGATATTTCTCAAGGCTTTTTATTGGTTGATGCTTGGACTTTCATTTTCTCATTTCTCTCTTCCCTTCCCTCCTCTCCATGCGCACATTCACTTCTTCTTCTTCATTCTGCGGGAGAAGTACAGTGCAAGTGCCAAAATTTGGCACGAATGACACTTAAGTGCCAAAAGTTAGGAAATCCCATAATGGCAATTTTTTATTATTTTTTTGAAAAGTGGGACACTTAAGTGACATCTCCGGCGAACCTCATCAAAAATCACATGTGGCAATTTTTTATTATTTTTTTCGTCTACGTGTGTGACACCCTGGGTTTTCAATTGAATAAATCAGGTCTTTCATCGATGCGCCTATAGTGCTATTTTCAGAGAAGATTACTCGTGAGATAACTAGACTATCTGGAGAAGTTATTAAGAGATTTTAATGCAATAGACTTGAGGATTCGACTAAGAATCAGTTACTCGACCGTGGTCATTTGCAGAGATCATTTCGGCACAGTAAGATTGATTGGAAATGAGAGATAGGTTAGTTCGATGGAAGTGTGTGATTAAACGTGGGTGATTCCACTAAATTACAAAATTCTCGTCGATTGGCACTAGACTAATTTTTCTGTTGTTTTGGTACTATATGTCCGTATTTGAAACCTCGAGATTTTCACAACTATTGAGAGTCGCCAATGTGTTGAAGAGGTTCATTGTGGCTCGAAGAAAATCGACTACGGGTCATTGCACTAAAAATTTCTAAAAGTTACCCGGTAGCTTAGGTCACGCTAAAATCGCGCCAGATTGAAATTAACCACGAATTTGAATCCGATTTTAGAAATTGAAAGTTCTGTCATGTCACAAGTCATTTTAGGAACGTCGGCTCGCTCTCCGAGATTTTTCTAAATCGAGACTTTTTGGAAAAAGTCGAGGTAGGGTCGTTTTTGTCCAAAAAGTCCAAGAACCGTTTTTGATTGCACAATTGGGATGCAAGTGGGTTCAATTGGCGATGAAAAATGCCAATTTAATTGTTGTTGTGATGGTTGAATTTTTTTGGGCCAATTTATGTTGGTTCAAGAACGATTTGGTGTCCAATTGGAGGAAATCAATGCAAATTCGTATGCCCCCCTTGGACCCAACAATTGGACTAGTTCAAAGGCTTTTGGAAGGCATTTTGTGGCTGCAAATGGTTGAGGGATCCAGCTGGTGGTGGGGACCAAGTTGGGAGACCAAAGAAGATAAGAAGAGACTAAGGTGGTCCCCCTTAGCTAAATGGTCCCCCTCTTCTTCCTTCCTCCCTCCTTCCTCCCTTCCCCTTTCCTCTTGGCTACCATCGACCACCACCTCCTTCTCCTCCTTGTCTCTTGCTGTTTGAAGTTCAACAAACCCACAATAGCAGACCAGCAAGCCAGCAACTCACCAAAACCGCCGCACATCGCCGTCGCGCCCTCTGGAGCCCAAGCGCTATCCTTCTGCTCAAGCGCCAACCCCATGCCTTCCAACCCTCCTTTTCGCTTCAGCCGTGTGCCCAGGAAGTCCCCGGAGTTGCTCGAGCTCGTCCTACCATTGCAGGAGCTCCCTCCGCCCCCGTGAAGCATTGTCCAGCCCCGCCTAGACTCGGTTTCGCCCGTCTCAGCCCGTCTCCGCCTCAGCTGAGCCTCCATCTAACCTTTTCAACCAAGAATAGAACCGAACAGTGGTGGGTCTCACCAGCTTTGGTCGCCCGGTTTTCAAGCCTTTCTCAACCCCGTTTGCGCAGTCCCGCTTTGGAGTTTGTTGCTCCTCGCCGCGTCCCCGTCGTTTTGATCCGAGCGGATCCTAAATCAAGTGAGTTTACTCACTAAACCTTACTTAGTAGGCTAATTATGCTTAAGGGTTGTTTAGATTAGCTTAAGTATGGATTAGTGATAATCTAGAATTGTTAGATTAACATTAGAATGGATTATTATTAATCTAATTAGTGAGATTTGCACCATTGATGATGGATTAGTCGAATCAAGTGGAATTCTTGCAGTTCTGATTTCTAGACCCTCGTTGTTTGCCATTTTTGTGGACCGAAATGTGTTACGAATTTGAGATTCATGTCTGCTTTAGAAATGTTTTAGACATTCTCAGCTATAACATATATTTTTCTTAAGATTTTTAGAGATTTAAAAGGAGATACCAGCTCCGTCATTTATAAACAAAACCTCAGTTTTTGTTGGAACTAGTGACCTTTCAGGATTCTAGGGGTTTTTATCAACTCTTAGAGTTCGAATTTAAAAAAGGTTTATTCACAAAAGTTGTTTCTTACATCTTCTAGTTTAACATACTAAAATTTCAGATCAAATGGACAAGTTTTGGACCTCAAACCAACGGACATATTTTTTGTACTGGATTGAACGATTTACTGGGCCGAAGCTAGAAGAATCTGGGTTAAGGTGTCCTCATGAAAAATGTTTTTTTATGTGTCGTCTACAACATATTCAAATTTGAGAATTTTCTGAGCTCGTTTGGCTAGGTTTCTGGAATTAAACTTGGAGACGCGTGAGTGGCCCGGTTTTTGCCAATTAGGACCAGTTATGGTTTTGTGGTTGATCTTGACGTTGTGCTTGCTAAATAAGGTGTATTTAGTGATGTGGTGGACTTATGGCATGCTGAGAACTTATGTGTAAGGTCATGAGATGGATTGCTCTATGTTGGTTGGTTTGTGACATGTCTAGAGATTATGCTTAATGATTGTGTGAAAGTTAAGAGAACCCATCCCCAGCATCTGTTGGTGGACGTTAAAAGTTAAGAGAACCCGTCCTTGGCGTGTGTCGGTGGATGTTAAAAGTTAAGAGAACCCATCCTTGTCCTAGTGTGTGTCGGTGGACATTAAAAGTTAAGAGAATCTATCATCGGCGTGTGTCGGTGGAAATCCCTTATCCCCGGTGTGTATTTAAAAACTAGTTTTGTTTGAAAATTTGTTGCCCTGTTTTTCTATCCCGAGATGGTTACTGTCAGGGGACTTGTTATTCGCTTCTGCATGTGCAATAAAATGAAATGGTCGAGCATTAAGGGATAGGCACGCGCTCGAGAATCGGGGTGTGACAACGTGGCTCACCGGAGTGCCGACTCAACAAAAAAAGGCAAAAACAACGTCGTTTTTGAGCGGATTTGAATTTTAATATAAATATTAATTAAATTAAATTATAAAAATAAATAATTATTAGTTTTTTTTTTTAAAAGTGGGGGAGAGGAGGCAACAGTTGAGGGCTAAGCCCTCGCTGCTGCCGCCTCCCCGCCGTCACTAGGAAAGGCCGGCGACCCCGGCTGATCGGCGGTGAGGGTCCGCAAGGCCTCCCCAAATTTGGGGCAAGGGTTGGTGGCCGTCGCTTGGCCGGGCCAAGGGCCGCCTCCGCCGCCGGGGTCGCTAGGGAGCGACGACCCTTGGTCCGGCCGGGCGAGGGCTGCCAACCCTCACCAAATCTGGGGAGGGTTGCGACCCTCGCCCAAGATCCGGCGAGGGCTCGTGGGCCCTCGCCGCCGCCGGCTGGGTCATCGGCCCTTGGCCAAAGCTCGACGACCTCGACCGACGCTCCCCCACCGTCGCCGACCCTTCCCGGCGATGGCGGGAGGTGGCGGCAACGAGGGCTCAGCCCTCAGCCGCTACCTCGTCTCTTTCACCTTTTTATTTTTATATAATTTAAATAATCATTATTATTTATTTTTATAATTTATTTAAATTAATTTTTATATTAATTATATACCACGGCAAAAAGCAAAACTACGTCGTTTGTGCTTTTATTTAGCCATGTTAACGTGCAAAACGACGTCATTTTGCGTTTATCTCGCCGGAAAATCGTCACATTAGCATTTTGGCCAAATTTTAGCTAGATTGGCACTTAAGTGATCCATTTTGCTCTGATTTTGGCACTTAAGTGTCACTTTCCTAACTTTTGGCACTTAAGTGTCCCTCCGTGCCAAGTTTTGGCACTCCAGGTATCTGGTACTCTCATTCTGCCGCCCTTGCTCCTTCTTCAACTCCCTGCTGCCGTACTACTCCACTATCATCTCCATCGCCTCACCCCACCAACTCACCCCATCCAGTAGCTCCATTTCACGCCATAGCCGACCAGCATGCTGCCTCACCGCCAATAGCCACCGCCCTAGCTTCTCCAAGTCTAGCTGACCGGTTGTCGTCTCGGCCATAGCAACTCCGTGTCCGCCTTCTAGTCCACCTCCGAGCGCTTCAACCCGGCAACACCTCGCCACCAGCTCATCGTTGACTGCCTTAGCTCCATCCATGTCAACAACCCCCGCGTCCAGCAGCTTAGCCCCACCGAATCGCCCATCTTGGCCATGAGCTTGTAGGGCCATCTCAGCCTTCGCTAAGCCTTCGTTCGAGGCACGATAGTCTCAGGTTTTTGCCGCCGTCGCGTTGCCATCGCCGTGAGCCCGCCACCGTCTTAATTCAGTGAGTTAACTCCCTAATCCTTGATTAGGATGTTAATTGTGCTTAGGAGGTTAGATTAGTCTTAAGATGGATTAGTGTTAAGCTAGCATGGTTAGGTTAGTTAGTTTAGTTAGGTTAGTTTACCTTAGTTAGGTTAGTTTACTTGGGTTAGGTTAGTTAACCATGGTAAGGTTAGTTAACCTTGGTTAGGTTAATTAAGTTGGATTATCTTTATTAATCGTAATTAGCGTAATTAGTAACGGATTAGCCGTTTCGTGAAATTCTATGCTTGTTCTCGTGGATGAATTTATACGTGAATTTGATGACTTATATGTGCTATGATGTGCAATTGAGTGCTCGATGATAGTTATTGATTTTTAGTATAAAACTCGGTTTTATGACCATTTAAATAGAAAAAAATACCAAGTGTCAGTTTTTTATGCCAATTTTTATGTACTATATAAAACCGTGGAGTTTTAAATTAGGAGCGCACCAAGTTTGACGGTTCGCTCTTAAATGCGTGACCACGTATGATTATTTTTACCGGGATTTTTAATACGAAGAAAATTGGCCAAGTTCATTATTTGAAAACGAGGTTTTTGAATGCAAAGTATGGTGTTCTTGGCTAGATATGTGTTCGTGTGGTCACTATCGGAACTTGTCACCCGACGAGAGTTGGGGAGGCGATGCCTAATTAAGTTCGGATGCCCCACGTCAACGGATGCTGAGTCGCGGTGGAGGTCGAGTCGATGCTCCTTTATGGAATGCCGTCTAGGCGTGTAGTGCTAGACGTTGCTGTGCCCGATGGGGCGGGACGATGCTCGGTTATGCTGGATGACTGCCGACTTTTGAGTTGGCCGTGACTGATGAGTCGTAATAATCGGAACACGCTTGAGTGGTTAAGCTATTGTGCTTGATTATGAGGCAAAATTGTGTGGCATGGTATGTGACATGTCATAACGGTTTTACCTTATAATCGGAACACGCTTGAGTGGTTAAGCTATTGTGCTTGATTATGGGGCAAAATTGTGTGGCACGGTATGTGACATGTCATAACGGTTTTACCTTATAATCGAGACCCATGTGAATGTTTGAAGAGTGAGAACATGTGTTCCGATTATTAATTATGCTTGTTGCATTGATAATAGCATATGTGATGCGCTAATATGTGGGGACATGCCGAGGCGAGGTGAGTTTTGTGTGGTGCGTGTTTAGGACCGCCTTCGAGGCGAATTTGCATCCCAATCGGGGTTTAGTGTTTTGACACACTGAGATTTATCTCACCCCATTGTTGTGACATCCTGAAATTCGAGCCTTCTGAGAGATGAATGAATGTGAATTTCATCAATGCATTGTTGGTTGATCTCACTCGGAATTGATCACTTCTAAGATACTGACCTTGAGGGAAAATGCTAATGAAGACAGAACTCGTATGACTAAAGAACTTGACCTAGGAAAACGACTTAACCGTGAGACCCGCGTGAGGACAATCCTGTAAATAGGCAGGCTGATTTTAAGGGCGACTAGAAGTCGATTCGCAAACAGAACATAATGGAATGACGAGTGATTTCGTTTACTGTTATTGAGCCCGCGAACGACCCTAGGTCGATCCTTAGTAATCATGTACTTTGAAATAAATCCATCATCCGCAATTTCATGTAGTCAAGGACATCCATGTGTCGAGATGTCTTGAATGTGGTTTAGCATGAGTCGGTTACGCGTGAATCCTCAAAGCCGCCTGTTAGTCTGAGTTGTACCCAAAACGGCATTAGGGAAAAATTGACATGGCATGAGAACTAAATATTGGACTTTGAATTATCGGGAACGCGTTCGGGATGGACTTTGGATGAAGCGCCGGCGCCAAGCAACCCAAGTATTTGGAAAAAGAGATTTTCGGACCGAGGAACCGAGCCCGTGAGAACGTGGGCTGGGCCAAGCCAGTGTGGTCCCTAGGCCCAAGGTGGGACAGCCACCATGATGGGCCCAAAGCAAGCAAGTGAGCCCATTGGGCCCAAACCAACTATTCATCTTCCAAGCCCATTGTCTAAGCCTTGAACCATTTCAAGCCTAATAAATTCCCAAGCCCATTCCTATTCATTTCCAAGCCCAATTCTTAGGCCTACCCATCATTTTCAGCCCAAGGACAGATTGGTCATTTGTGCAAGGTGGAAATGACTATTTTGCCCCTAAAAGTGTGTGGATAAGGGCAAAGGAAGAGAGAGAAAATGTGGGGACTTGCATGGGGACTTGGGGTAAGCTTTTAGGGCCATGATAGTAGCCCTCACTTCACTCTCTCTCTCTCCTCCATCAGCTCCATCTCGACCGGACCCTTCTCTCCCTTGTTTTCCTTTTCTTCTTCCTTCTACTCCAGTAGACCTTCTTGGGAAAACATGAGTTAATTGTTGCCTTCCAGGATGAATCAGCGCCTGTGCCACCCATCACTATGCTCAGGAGGTCCAAACCATCCACCTAGAGTTGGCCATTTGTTGGTCGGAGCTGTCGTCTGACTTGCCGGCTGGCCAGAAGCCAGCGATAGTCTGACTGTCTGGCCCTGTTCTGCTCTAGCTGACCTTTTTGTGAAAACTTGAGTTGTTCGTTACCTTCCCGTGAGAATCGCCCACCCTCCACCCACCACCGTGTCCCGGGAGGACCCGACCCTACGGACGAGCCCGGCTGCTCACCGAATGGAGTCGTCGGCCGAAAGAAGCCCCTCGTTGGACTGCTTTGAGTCCGCCTGGTTTCGCTTGTTTCACATTTTCTGCATTTTTCCTCCTATTTCGACCAAGCTTCCACCCAGCCTAGCCACCAGCAAGTCCCCCTTGACCCCCAAGTAATGCCAGTTGCCGACCACCCCCTCGCCGGAGCTCCGATAAGCCGTCCCACTTGTTTTCTCTTCCGACAGTCATGTTTTTAGGAGTTTCAGAGGGAAGCAGAGGCTGTGGCTATTGTTTCAGCCCCGGGACCATCTTGGATCATCGTGGTAGAGGTCCCCGGGCGTAACCTTCGTCGTCGCTGCCGCGTCCATGTCTCCGGCCCGCTTAACGGGTGAGTTTAGCTCTTAATCCTTCGATTAGTACCTAAAATTGCTTAGGTTTAGTTTAGTTAATGTTAATTCTAGTTGAGGTGATTTAATTAAGTTGTATTAGTCCTAAGATAGGTGGTTAGATGTATGGATTAGATTAGTTTAGCTTAATCTCGCTTTATTTGGTTAATGATGCTCATGTGCCTAATTAAGCATATTTAGCTTTAATTGATTGATTGTGTGCTTTAATTAATGTTTGGCTTAATTTCTGAATTTAATTTATTGTTTATTAAATTATGAAAATTTACTGTTCACACGACACTATTCACAGATTACTGTTCACGTGCACTGTTCATCCAAATTGTGAAAAATTGTCTAAATTTAAGGGACACCAAAATGGACCGCCTTTAGGAGAAAATGATTTGAAAGTGTATATGCAAGCGTGTGTGCATTGGCTAAGTACCCAAAGATAAAAAGGAATTGTGGTGGTGTGCTTGTGTGATCATTAAGTAGAATCCGTCCCCGCCGTGTGTCGTGGGCGATGCTCCTATGTGAAATACCATCACCGATGTGTGTCGGGTAGATTGTGCCTATATGGCCATAGTCAATAGGAGAGCATGATAAGCCGTGCTTGTGTGGCGGTATTCAGATCATGCCTGTGTGGCGGTATTTAGATCGTGCTTGTGTGGTGCAGATCGTGCCTGTGTGGCGTAGGACGTGCCTGTGTGGCATAAGATCATGCCTATGTGGCCTAAGATCGTGCTTGTGTGACGTAATATCGTGAATGTGTGGCGTAAGATAGTGCCTATGTGGCGTAATATCGTGCCTGTGTGGCCGTACCGCTATGTGTGAAGTAGATCGTGCCTGTGTGGCAATAATTAAGAACTGGAACACGCATGAGTGTTGAGATCATGGATTGATGTGGGGTAGGTGGCACACTAATGTGTAAGAACGCATGATAAGTCGTGCCTGTGTGGCCGTATTTCTATATGTCGGGTTCGTGCTGTGTGGCCGAAACTAATTGGAATGCATGAGTTGAGCATATCGGTTATGGCACACACGCATGAATCGATAACGTGTAAGGTGTGGTAATGGCCAAGTAAGATCGCTTGTGACGCGACTCGCATGTGATTGATGAACTGCATCATCTAATGGCCATGTGCATTGCGTGTATCATGCTGAGTTATAACGTGTAGAGTATGGCATACCAGGTAAGGTTGTATGCGAATCGACTGTTGTCCCTTGATTGTTGGTTGTTAGTCATGGTTTGTTTGTAGGGTGGTTTTGAAGAGATACCCCGAGTTGAGTTGGTGTCCTAACCGGGGGCTTAGGGGAGGACTTACTGAGACTTATATCTCACTGGTTATTGTATAACCATTTTTAGGTTCTTAGTGTGAAGAACCAGGAGCTTGAAGCAGAAAGGTCAGGAGCATAGGTGGCTCAGTAGTTCTTTTTGAGATAGACATTCTGTATAAGAATTTGAGCTGTTTTTGAAAGTGTGTTTTGATTTGGGAAATTGTTGTCCTACTATTCTATCCCATGTTTGTGTTGTTAGGGGATTAGCTAATTCCCTTCCGCTTGTGCATTAAAATGAATGGGTCGGTGACGCAACCTGGGAATGTCGCAAGATTTCTATCGACCACCGAAGGATGTACCCACGCTCGAGGTTCGAGGCGTGACATCCCCATTTAGTGGTAGCATAGTAGATCTGTGTATAGAGTGATAAGGTGCGAAGGGTCTTGAGATAGTTAGTAGGAAAGGCTTTTAATATGCTGATGCATGTGAGTGATAGCTATTTGATAGCTTATGTGGTGTGGATCACTCAAATTCTAATCTAGCATTAGAATTGGAAAACATGTGTCTATAAAGAGCTTGTAGCATGAGTGACCGGGAGCAGAGGGCTCCTAGGAAGAGGGCAGTAGGCCCCGTGACTCGGGGTAGGATGCCGACAAGAGTCGCTACCCGAGGTGCTTAGAGTAGAGCACAGGCTGAGGCCAGTGCAAGTGGAGTGGCACCACCATCGGTTGGTGCTGGGGTAGTAGCCCTTGGTGATCCGAGAATGGATGGGATTATGCAAGCATTAGAGACAATGGGAAATCGGATGGAGCAATAGGCCTAGAATCAAGCTACTAGTGCCGCCGCTTCAGCCGCCGCTATTGCTGCCGTTACTAATGTTGCCAATGCCACTGCCGCTGCCTTAGTTGCCGCTGCATATGTCGCCGCACCTGCTGAGGTTCCACCAGGGAACATGGTCACTAGGAGACCGATGCACAAACCAGTGGAACAGTTTTTGAAGTTGAACCCGCCGAGGCTCACCGGCGCAAGAGATCTCGAGGCTGCATCGCTCTGGATCCAAGACCTAGAAAAAGCCTTTGCACTGCTGATGTGCACTAAAGAGAAGAAGGTTGTTCTTGCAGTCTATCAGCTGCAGAGTAATGCGAGCACTTGGTGGAGGGCCACCGGAGGAATATTGTTCCCAAAAGGTGTGGTTCCGGTGTGGGATGCCTTCCTTGAAGCTTTTAATGGCAAGTACTTCTTTGATTGCGCCGGAGAGCAGAAGATGGAGGAATTATAGCACCTTCGACAGGGTTCAATAATTGTGGACCAGTACGAGGCCAAGTTTGCAGGGCTATCACAATACGCCCCCAGACTGATCGAGGATCTGGTAGACCGAGTTAGGAGGTTCAGAGATGGGCTCAGACTGGAATTGAGAAGTCCGTTGGTACCATTCAATTTGAAAAACCACAACGACTTGTATGAACAAGCCTAGTTGATAGAGGGAGACCGAATGAAAAACCACCGCATTATGGTCTAGGTTCGGTTCAAATAGGGATGGAGATCGGTTTGGGAAGAAATCGATGACTGGAGAAAAGTATTCTATTTTGCCCAATAGGAAGGGTGGGATAGACAAGTCGACCGAATTAGAATGGAGTATGTCGTTTTACGTGGAAGACGACATGGATTAGCCTCGTGTTTTCTAGGACAAGAGTTTGCTACGGGTGTTGCCAGCATGACCAAGATTGAAGCCATGATCAATTGGTCAAGATCGACGACAGTAATAGAGATAAGAAGTTTCTTAGGGTTGGTAGGTTTTTACAGGCGGTTTGTGGGAAGGTTGTCAACAATAGCTATGTCTTTGACTAAATTGTTGAAGAAGGCAAAGAAGTTCGTAGAGACAGGGTTGTTGGATGGAACTTCTCAAGGACTTTGATTGCAACCTTCTGTATCACCCCGAAAAAAACTAGTAAGGTTATAGAAGCAATGAATCGAAAGTCATCGATTGCGCAGATGGTGATTCAGGAGTGAGTTATACTCGAAGGAGTTGGAGATTCGATTTCAAATCTAAGGTAGGCCGCCTTTGTCTCATGGCCATCCTCAGAATTGAACCGAAAGTACAGCTAAGAATCAAGACATTGCAGTTGACAGATCCTGAGATCCAAAAGATTCTACAGGAAGATGCAAAAAAGAGAAAGGCTGATTTGCTAGCTATAGAGGAGGGAACACTAAAATTTGGTGGACGATTGTGTGTACCCGACGATGCGGAGTTAAAGGAAGAGATCCTATCAAAAGCACACTGTAGTAGTTATTAGCAAACCACCCAGATGGCACAGTTTGAAGTTGTATGGCAGAGCGTGTAGAACGCCACTGTGTTGGGATGAGGTCGGAGAACAAAAGATCACAAGCCCAAAGTTGGTTCAACAGTCAGTGGACGCAATTGCCATCATTAGAGACAGATTAAAGACTGCTCAGAGCCATCAGAAAAGTTACGCAGATAAATGTCAAAGGCCTTTGGAATTCCAAGTTGGTGATCACGTTTTTTCTAAAGGTGTCACCAATGATGGGTACTTGGCGCTTTGGTAAGAAAGGAAAGTTGAGTCCGAGATACGTAGGTCCCTTTGAGATTCTAGAAAGAATTGGGATCCTAGCGTATCGTCTTGCATTGTCACAGAGGTTGGCGCAAGTGCATGTCGTCTTTCACGTGTTGATGTTGAGGACGTATGAACTTGACCCGACCCACATGCTAAATTTTGAAAAGTTAGATGTGGACGACAGAGTGTCGTACGTGGGAAACCCGATTCAGATTGTGGATCGGAAAGAACAAGCGTTGCGTACCAAGATGACCTTTTTGGTCAAAGTGGTTTGGCAACACCACGGCACAGAAGAAGCTACTTAGGAAAGCGAAGAATCGACGAGACGACAATACCCCCACCATTTTGAAGAAGAATTTTAATGGTTTAAATTTCGAGGACGAAATTTTTGTAAGAGATGAAGAGTTGTGACATCCTGAAATTTGAGCCCTCTGAGGGATGAATGAATGTGAATTTCTTCAATGCATTATTGGTTGATCTCACTCAGAATTGATCACTCTTGAGATATTGACCTTGAGGGGAAAGGCTAATGAGGACAGAACTCGTATGACTAAAGAACTTTACCTGGGAAAACAACTTGACCGTGAGACCTGCGTGAAGACGATCCTATAGATAGGTAGGCCGATTTCAAGGGCTACTAGAAGTCGATTCGCAGACAGAACATAATGGAACGACGTGTGATTCCGTTTACTGTTATTGAGCCCGCAAACGACCCTAGGTCGATCCTTAGTAATCGTGTACTTTGAAATAAGAATCTATCCTCCACAATTTCATGTAGTCAAGGACGTCCATGTGTCGAGATGTCTTAAATGTGATTTAGCACGAGTCGGTTACGTGTGAATCCTCAAAGCCGCCCGTTAGTCCGAGTTGTACCCAAAATGGCATTAAGGCGAAATTGACATGGCATTAGAACTAAATATTGGACTTAGAATTATCGGGAACGTCCGGGACGGACTTTATGAAGCTACTTCGACAAAGTGGATAGCACTAGTTAAGCCGAGTTTTGGAAAAAGGAATTTTCGGACCGAGGAAGTGAAGCCCGTGAGGACGTGGGCTGGGCCAAGTTAGTGTGGGCCCTAGGCTTAAGGTGGGACAACCACCATGATGAGCCCAAAGCAAGCAAGTGAGCTCATTGGGCCCAAACCAACTATTCATCTTCCAAGCCCATTGTCTAAGCCTTGAACCATTTCAAGCCCAATCAATTCCCAAGCCCATTCTTATTCATTTCCAAGCCCAATTCTTAGGCCCACCCATCATTTTCAGCCTAATGACAAATTGGTAATTTGTGCAAGGTATAAATGACTATTTTGCCACTAAAAGTGTGTGGATAAGGGCAAAGGAAGAGAGAGAAGATGAGGGGACTTGCATGGGGACTTGGGGCCAACTTTTGGGGCCTTGATAGCATCCCTCACTTCACACTCTCTCTCCTCCATCAGCTTCATCTTGACCGGACCCCTCTCTCCCTCGTTTTCCCTTTCTTCTTCCTTCTACTCCAGCAGACCTTCTTGGGAAAACATGAGTTGATTGTTGCCTTCCCGGACGAATCAGCGCCCGTGCCACTCATCACTATGCTCAGGAGGTCCAAATAGTCCACCTGGAGTTGGCCATTTGCCGGTCGGAGCCATCGTTTGACCCGTCAGCTGGCCAGAAGCCAACGACAGTCTGACCGTTTGGCCCTGTTTTGCTCCGGCTGACACTCTTGTGAAAACTTGAGTTGTTCGTTGTCTTCCCGTGATGATCAGCCCACGCTCTACCCACCACCATGTCTAGGAGGCCGACCGTACCGATTGTTAGAGAAATCCTTCCGGAATATTTTGAAGCTGACAAAACGTTTCTATCAGTCTAGTCTGAAGATTTGCAGACTCTACCATTTAAAGTCCGAAGACCTCCTGGACTGCCGGCACCCAAGACTCAAAGTCTATTCTCACGACGGTTTGTAGTTTGTCGAAGAAGGTCTATCCGGGATTTGTGTGTTTCGTTAAGGATTTGATCTTATCGATCGACGAAGATCTCTTGGCTGGATATGACATAACGGATTACTTTATTCGATTCAAGATTGATTAAAGATCCGATGATTGGCGAAGTATACTTGGAATGTTCTACTTATGGAAACCGAGATCTTGATTGTATGGGCGAGCGGATTGATGGGCTATCGACATGTTCCTTTAATAGCTCGAATGATCTTTCTAATTGATTCTATCCAACGGGAAGATTGGAAGAATTCCTTTGGTAAATGCCAACGGGTATAATGGCATAAAGGAGTATATAAGGAAGACGTTCCAGTTGTTCGAGTGTGTGCGTGATAGAAGAATTTCAAAGTCTGAAGCTCCTTGTTTCTTGTCCATTCATTTACTGAGCGAAATCTTGTAGGCAAAAGAGAGTCTATATTTTGAGATACCTTGAGGAAGTGTGGTAGAATATCTACACTGTGGAATCAAGGGAAAGCATTGCTGTAACATCTCTTTTGTTCTTAGTGAAATCCAGCCGGTGGGCTGTCAGTGCGAAAGAGTGGACGTAGGCTTGGAATAAGCCGAACCACTATAAACCTTGTGTTCAATTTTCTCTTCCCTACTCTCTGTTTACCTTGATCATAATCTGTTTTGGAAAACTTCCTTTCTATTGTCTGCTTAGTATTGCTTTCGTATCTCGATAAATTGTTTTTACACCTATTCACCCCCATCTAGGTGTTTATACTAGCTATATCAATTGGTATCAGAGCCTGTGTACTCACTTTGTTTGAAGTGTTTTACTTCAGAGTTAAAGATCCATGACTAGTATGTTAGCTCCGTGGGCTGGTGGAAGGGCAAAGCAATACCAGACCTCCTTACTTTGATGGAAATGATTACAACATCTGGAAAAACAAGATGAAGGCGTTCCTAAGATCAAAGGATCCTCTGGAATGGGACGTTGTAGAAAAAGGAATCACTCCTAAAGTTGCAGTGAGAGGAAAAGAAACTGTTGAGTCTAGTGAAATGACTCAGGAAGAGATAATGAAGAGACAAGCTCTTGATGCAAAATCAATTTATTCTTTATATTGTGCTTTGTCACCTACTGAATATAACAGAATATCTTCTTGTGTTACAACAAAAGAAGTCTGGGATAGATTACATATTACCTATGAAGGAACTGATCGAGTGAAAGAGACCAGAATCAACATTCTCCTCGGTCAATACGAAGCCTTCAAAATGAAATCAGGAGAATCTATAACTGACATGTTTAGTCGTTTTACAGAAATCGTGAATGGCCTTGAAAATCAAGGTCAACCAATTTCTGATCCCATGAAAGTAAACAAGCTACTGCGTGGACTCTCCAAGGATTGGAATCACATAAAGACCTCAATAAGAGAGACACAAAGAATCATACCACTATCTGTCGATGAGTTGGTTGGAACTCTTCATCTTATGAAGTGGAACGAATCAATGAAGATGAAGATCCTAAAGGTAAGAAATCCATTGCATTAAAATCCAATGATGATTATGATGTTACAGATTCTGAAGATGATATGGATGATAAGGAGCTTGCTCTCATGATAAGAAGATTCAGAAAGCTGAACAGAAAAGGAAGAAGATTCAATCCAAAGAAACAGAGTTTTCAAAAGCAATAGACTAAGTCTGTTGAGGATGATGAACCAAACAAAGATGTAGTCTGCTTTGAATGTAAGAAAAAGGGACACATCAGACCCAACTGTCCTCTTCTGAGAAAGAAGAAAGGAAAAGCTGAAAAGTATTGAAAGGCTCTTAAAGCAGAGACCTAGAGTGATACAGAGTGTGAAGAAAGTGATGATGATTATGCCAACATATGTCCGATGGGACAATCGGATTCGATTCAAACTCCAAGATAGACTTCGATTCGAGACAAAGTGAGTTTGAGGTCACTATCAAGAAAAATGTAAAATGGTATCTAGATAGTGGATGCTCAAGACATATGACAGGAGATTCAAAATGCTTCATAAAGCTCGTTCAAGTGAATGGTGGAAAAGTCTTATTTGGAGGAAACAACAAAGGAAGAATTGTGGGGTTTGGAACTGTAAAAATTAGAAACCTCACAATAAGCAATGTTTCCCTAGTGGAAGGACTCAACTACAATCTGCTAAGTATCAGTCAGCTGTGTGATACCGGTTTCAAAATAAACTTTCAAGAGGGAATATGTTCAGGAACCAGTAAAGATTCTACTCGGTCATTTATGGGTCGAAGACATGGAAATATCTACCTCTTGGACGTGAAACCAGATGAATCGCAATGCCTAATTTCAATACAAGACAAAGTGAGCTTATGGCACAGAAAGCTTGGGCACATCAATATGAAGCAGATAGCCAAAATTTCAGCAAAGAAGCTTGTTCGTGGTTTACCCAAATTATCATACCAAAAGTCGGATCTATGCACTCCATGCGTATTGGGAAAACAGGTAAGAAATTCCTTTAAACCAATAAATCAAGTTTCCACTAATCGTGTATTGCAGCTTCTGCACATGGATCTCTTTGGACCAACCAGAACTCAGAGCATTGGAGGTAAGAAATATTGCCTAGTAATTGTGGATGACTACTCATGATTTACTTGGGTATATTTCCTGGTAAGTAAGTCTGAAACCTTCTCTTACTTTGAAAAGTTTGCTAAAAGGGTTCAAAATGAAAAAAAGGGTATGTTATCTCAAGTATAAGAATAGACCATGGAGGTGAATTTGAAAATCAAGATTTTACAAAATTCTGTGATGAATCTGGTTTTCATCATGTGTTCTCCTCTCCATATACTCCAGAGCAAAATGGAGTTGTGGAAAGAAAGAATAGATCGCTTCAAGAAATGGCTAGAACTCTTTTGATTGAAAGTAACATCTCTTCACGATTTTGGGCTGAAGCAGTTTCAACAACATGTTATATTATTAATAGAGTTTTTCTAAGGCCTATTATGGAAAAAACCCCCTATGAATTATTCAAAGGAAAGAAACCTATTGTTTCATACTTTCATGTGTTTGGATGTAAATGCTTTATTTTGAAAAATGTAAATGATCGAGTTGGCAAGTTTGAGGAAAAATCGACGAATGCATCTTCCTTGGATATTCTACCTCAAGCAAAGCCTTTAGAGTCTATAACAAGAAGACTCAATCCGTGGAGGAATCAATGAATGTTAAATTCCAGGATTCTATGCAAAATGAATCTATCCAGACTCATCTTGAAGAATCTGAACCTGCTTCAGACTCTACAAAGTCTAAAGAAGCAGCTCAGACTCTAAAAGACCAGCAACAAATGGTTATTGAAGATTCAAATGAATGAAGTGATCATCAACCTGATGAATCAACAAGTAACTAGAAGCATAAGTCCATTCATCCCAAAGATCTCATTATTGGCGACATTAATGAAGGAATTCGCACAAGATCCAAAAGGCGCGAAGAGTCTAGTGCTGTGGCTCTTATTTCTGAAATAGAACCCAAAAGCATAGAAGAAGCTTTATTTGATGAAAGCTGGATTGAAGCCATGCAAGAAGAACTCAAACAATTCAGCATTAATGATGTCGGGAGTTAACTCCTAAACCAAAAGGTAAATCTATTATTGGAGCTAAATGGGTTTTCAGGAACAAGATGAACGAGAAAAGAAAAGTCATAAGAAACAAAGCAAGACTCGTGGCCAATGGATATACGCAAGAAGAAGGGATAGACTATGACGAGACTTACGCACCAGTAGCAAGGTTAGAAGCAATTCGATTATTACTTGCTTTTGCCTGTTATAAGGATTTCAGGTTATTCCAAATGGACGTCAAGAGTGCTTTCCTGAATGGATTTATCCATGAGGAAGTCTATGTGGAACAACCACCTGGGTTTGAAGACCCAAGAAAACCTGACTCAGTATTCAGACTGAAAAAGGCCTTGCATGGTTTAAAGCAAGCATGTTGACACCTAAATTTTGCCTAATCATTTAGTAATTAGTTACATGAAAAAAAAATTAAAAATAAAAAAATAGTAAAATTGCATTTCATGTAGTCGCATTTGCATCGGTACTAAAAGGGCAACAAGACGCAGCGGCTCGCGATCGAAGGGATGGTCTCTCTCAACACGCAAAGGAGCGAAAGTCAAAAAGAGAGGAAGGAAGTTCTTGCACGTCCGTTGTCTCTCCTTCATTAATGCATGCGCATGCACGCACAAATTTGGCGGACGTGCGAATTTCAGAGGAATCCTCAGAGAAGCAAAAGGAGCCCATGATATATTATATAATATTCTCTCTCTCAAAGTGTAGGTTGTCAGGAGAAGCAACGAGAAATTTGCTGAAGGAGGAAGCAAATAACAAACGAGAAAAGTCAAAAGTTGCGGCAATCCTATAGAAGGGAGGGACAAGTAGCCGTATAAGAAGCCCCAAGCATGAAGAAGAAAAGAATCCATAAACGTGCATTTTCTCCCCCCTCATTAATGCATGCACATGCACGCATGGAATGGGGGATGTGAAAATTCTACAGACGCCTGCAAAAAAAAGATGGGCTGACATTTTTTTAATACTTTTCTTCCTAGAGAGCAGATTGGCAGCCACCATATTTGAAACAAAAAGAACCAAACTTGAACAAGCAAGGAAAAGTTGCGGCTGCCTCCTGTTCACCTGTTGCCTATAAATAAGCAAGGAAAAAAGGGGAGCAAGAGGGGAAAACGAAAAAAATTCACAGGAGAGGTTTGTGAGAGGTATTAAAAAAAAGGAGAGAACCCGTAGAGAGACACACGAGTGGAGAGAAAGGAAGAAATTAAAAAAAGGAGAGACGCTCGTCAGAGAGAAACAAGAAAAAATGAAGTCAAGGGGAGGAGATTAAAAAATAGAGAGGTTTGTTAAAGAAAAACAAAAAGGTGAAGTAAGAAGGAAAAAGTTCATTGAAAAAGTAGGCAGAGAGAGAGAGAGAGAAGCAAAAAAGAAGGGACGTGCGAAGGAGAGCACCCACTGTTCTTCTCTTTTCGCTGGACTTTCCGCCATCGACCCCTCGCTGCCGCGTCTGCGCTCACACCGCCGCGCCTCCACCTCCGCCGTGGCCGCCTCGCTTGCTGTGCGCACCGACCCACGACGACCCGACGCTGCTCCTTCTCCTCCCGCCCGCTGCTGCTGCCTCGCCGCTCCACCGCTCCATCGTGCCTCGCCGCCCGCCGCATTGCCGCGCTCTACCGCGCTTGTCGCTGCACCTCCGCCTGCAACCGCGTCGCATCTCCTTCCAGCAAGCTCCGAGCGCGCCACCATCTTAGCCCGAACACCAGCGAGCACCATCCGCCCACACTGCACCCAGCCGCGCCCGCATGCTCGCGATCCAGCTACGACGCCGCTCCTCCCAACGCTTCATCCCGTCCGTCTATGAAGCCGCCGCCTGCTCGAGCCATTGCTCTCCAACGCCGCTCGCCCTCGCCACACCGGCGCCGCACCACCAGTAGCCGTCCGAAGCTCCGTTGCCGTGACGGTCCCCGCATACATCATCGTCGCCGCACCACCGGAGTCGCCCCCCACGTGCCGCGACACGCCGCTGCCCCTCGCTGCTTGTGGCGACTGCGCGACGCCTTGCTCGACTCCGGCACGCTGCTCGCACGCAACTCACCTTTGCCAGCCCGACCACCATCGATCCGCCCCCTCCACTCAACGCCCGCCGCCGAGCCGCTCCATTCTCCGCTGCGCCGTACCTCCGTCTCCCTCGCTGCGCGACCTAGCGCCAACGACCGCCGTGCTCGCCTTTCTCCGAGCACCACCGCGCCACAATCCGACACCGTCTTACCCGCGACACCGCCTCGCCGCCTCTGCCAGCCCGCGCCTCTTCGCTCCGTCCGACGCCCGCCGTGGCCTTTGCCCCGATCCGAGTCTCACCCGAGCCTTCCGCCCGAGTGCATTGCTCTCCATCCACTGCTTTTCCCCGAGTTCGCAGCGCTAACGCCGCCGCCGGTCCACCCACGTCGGAGCTCCAACAACTACCCCCATTCCGACGGTGACCAGCCCCTACGCAGCTGCCCAAGCCGTGAAAATAAAAAAGAAGGAAAAAAAACAAAAAGGAGAAAATCAAATTAGGTAGTTTTTTCTATTTACTTTATTTTATTTTATTTTTATTTTATTTATTTTGCTTTTTTAGTAGAATTATTTCTTAACATATGGTTGAAATTCTTAACATGAAATAGCCTATTAAACTTGGGATTGACAGTCCGATTTTCACGCCCGAAATCTGACTCGCAATCACTTTAAAAAAAAATCGCTAATCCAATCTCCCGCCTGAGATTCGATTCGTGATTTATGTGAAATTGGCCAACCCGATCTCATGCGCGAGGTATGGTTTGTCAATTTGGGTACCGATATTGCTTGATTTGCCGTCGTGTAACTTAAGTTAATCTTCTAAAAAAATGTAAGTTAGAATTAGGTTTATTCCCTCTTTTAGGGTTTACATATTTAGAATATGAATTTTATTTCGAATTTTAAAAAAATTAGAAAAAAATAAAAAAAATCAAATCAATTAATTTAGGTTGCTAGTTTTTAACTTGGATTGCATGTTTAATTATTTGGCAATTATAAATTTCGAAATTAAAAAAAAAAAAAGGAAAAAAAACAAAAAACAAAAAATCATCATGCATATGTCGTGTAGAATTAGAGCATATTTTGTACGTCATTGCATATTAGGGTAAAATTACATTTAGTTTAATTTTAGATTTTTTTTTTTTCTTAATTTATTATAAGTTTAGGCATTTTCTTAAATAGATTGCATTTTAGGATTATTTGGGTTAAGATAATATTTTGGTTTAAATTAGGATTTGGCTTAACCTAACTCCTAATGCAAATTGAATAGAATCTTAATCTAGTCAGATAATTTTCACATCTTTCCTAATTCCGAATTTCATGAAAAATACAAAAAAATGTCTTAGAATAAATTAGTTTTACTTTCTTGGATAGATTGCATTTTTAGGAAAAATAAAAAATGTCATGTATATGTCATATAGGATTGGATTCATAAAATGCACGCCATTTATAGATTGTTATTAGGATCATTTAATTAAAAATTGCTCGTCATTAGAACTAAGTCATTCGGTTAATCTAGATTGCACATTTAATTATTGGACAATTTTCATTTCGAATTTCATGGAAAATACCAAAAAGAATTGTCTTAAAATTAATTTTATTCTCTAGGATAGATTGTGTGCACCTTAAGAAATTAAAAAAAAAAAAAAAAATTACTTTGCTCACGTCATATAGTTTTATGTCATATTGTTAGGTCATGTCATGTTAGACTAGAAGCATTGCATTGCATATGGATTATATCCTCATTAAATAAGTGAAAACAAAAAAAGAAAATTGCGTGTTAATTAGAAATCATATTTAGAACTGTCGATGTGAATTCTGATCTAACATTGCAGATGCTTTCGTTGCTACAAGGTAAGTCCCCGTTTTTTTTTTTATTTGCTTTCCTTGGATGTTAAATTGGTGGATTGCGCACCCGCATGATCACCTCACATATTAGGGAAATAGAATTAAAATCAATTCAAGCTGCCTGCAAAATATTTTTGAAATAAAAAAGAAAAGGTACCGAAAGGGCGTTAGAGAAATCTAGCGTAATCAAGTCCCCAAACTCATTTAATCTCTGGTTTGTAGGAGTGAAGTAATTCTCCCATTACTTTACTTGGGTTTCTAATCGACCCACCAAAAATAGATTAGTGGCGACTCCATGATAAAAATCATTTGCATATTAAGAACTTAAAACCTAAGTTGCGAATTGGTATGGGCTTGGGAGAGCTTGAGCTAAGTCTAGGCTTAGTAATCCATTAGCTGAACCCTTAGGTGGTCCAACCCGCTTCGGGAGGTCGCGACAGCTTGGCGACTCCGCTGGGGACTTGAGTTGAAACTCTTAGTGGACTTAGGCCAATTTTCTTTTTGAAAAATATTTTTGTTTGGCAGCGAGGATCCTGTGTACGTCCTTAACATTTAAGGTGTTAAATGTTCTTGCAGGATGGGAGGTATAAGGGGAAGTGTTTGCTAACCTTTGTTTTGCAGGAAGATGTAGGAATGTATGGTTTACTTTCACTTATGAAGTGTTGCTTGATATAAAATGCTGTGCATGCTTTGCATTTGCACTACACTATTGCACACACAACCCGCCGCTAGGACTCCGGCTGCATAGGATCATCTAGGATGGTATTGAGATGGATACCACTTCGACCGCATGCCCGCGGTATGAGTCGCCCATCTCAATCCCGAAGTTTCTTTTCTGACGTCAAGAGTACCCACCTCGGTTCGCATGCCCGCAACCCAGGTCGGCTCTTTGACCAAGCCGGAGTCATGAGGACCCGACATAGTCCGCACGCCCGCGGCTAGTCTGATCATCCTTGTGGCTTCACTTTGTTAAGCCTTATTGACTAGAAATCGAGCCACTTAACATGCACATGTCTATGTGATTGTCCTTTGTTTATGGTAAAGTAAGTTCTCTAAATTCTCGCCTTTGCAATTTACTTACTCTACCGTATTATTTTGTCGGTCCATGGCATTAGGATTGTTTTGAGTCCTGGTCAATATACAATGGGAATACCGGACATTCGAATTATTCTCCCTCCAAAGGAAGAGCTTAGTGCATGGTGGGACAAGTTAGACCAAGCTGGCCGTCAATTTGTAGAGTCACACATTAGTCGACTACTCCCATTGCTGCGTGTCAACATCCATGGCGGCCTCATCCAAGCACTTGCTCATTGTTGGTGCCCCGAGACTTCTACTTTCATCTTCGGCGATAAGCATGAACTCACGCCTACCTTGGAAGAGTATAGCACTGCCATAGGGAAATCTTTGAAAGCTGAATTAATTAGCCCACCTATCGGAATAGACCCCGTTGTGGCCTTATCCGATTTTTTAAGAATTAAGGAGGACAATGTAAGAAAGGTTTTAAAAGCTCACCGCAATACATGTCATTTATCTTTTCTAAAAGAATGTTTTGAAAATGGCAATTCATTTCAAATGCGAAGAGTTTTCCTTTTAGCTTTCTTTGGGTTTATAGTTTTCCCTCATTGCAAGAATGCCATTAACCCTTTGATTGCTCAATTAGTTAAACAAGTGTTGGAAGGAAAAAATTTTGTAAACACTGTTTTGACTGAAACTTTTCTTTCCCTCACTCGATTCAAAGAAGGTGGTGATAAGATTTTCCATTCCTCTCCTGAACTTTTGCAAATTTGGTTTCTTTCTCATATAAAAGGGTTTGGTGGTTTAATGACTATACATGATGTTAATAACTCTAATCACCCTATTATGAGATTTGAGAACAACCAAAACATGCACCGGATTACCATTATTCTAGATGGCTAGCTTTCATGAAAAACCGACTTCCAAGGGTTTCCTATGGCATGCTAAGTGGTTCCAAGTTTGTGTGGCGAGACTTTCCTGTGGAGGTGTTGGCCCAATCCCTCTACTAGGATTCACTGGAGCGACGGAGTACTATCCGACTAGAGTGACCCGTCAGTATCAAGTTGTGCAAGAGCTTCCCCCGGCATTGCAAGTAGATCCACTCCAAGCCAACTTCGTTGATGGAGACCGAGACCATGAAGATTCCATTCTCACAATCAAATCAATGTGGGATATGTGCCAGCCACGAAAACTCAAATGGCCCGAGGAGGAGTTGAAAGGCAAAGAAATGAAGTACTATGCCTCAATCAAGTACATTCAACAACACAAGATTCCATAGGAGTTACTTCCAAAGATACCAGAGGTGCCGTTGAAGATCACCAACCGCGCTGAGAATAAACGCCTCAAAAGGGTTGCTGAAAAAGCTCAAAAGGAGAATAAGCGATTGCGCCGAGTGGTGTCCCGAGTGTATATTGATCAAGCTAGATGAAGTGCTTGAATCAATCTTGTTGTTTTCATTTCTAGATTAATGTTTAGGAAGTTGAGTCATTTACTTTCCTAGTTTGTTTGTTTAAGGCATTTCGAGCTTCTATTTTGTTAGGATTGTCAAAAACTCCATTAATGAATAAAAGTTCTAGATCATTGCCATGGACCGGTGTATTTCATATGAGATACTTATTTTTGTTCGTTTCTTCCAATTAGGTGATAACGGATTCTCCACGTTCGCCCATCATTACATGATCAAGAGCAAAAATGGCCGACCAAACCGAAATGCGTGATCGTATGACCGCTATGGAAAACTAACTCCAGCAGTTGCTCACTTCTATGAAACTTATGACAGATCAAATGCAATCTCTCCAAGTAAATCAGACTCTTGCACCCGCTCTCCCCGAAATAGTAATCCCAAAGCAGACGGACAAGGCCCAAATGGGTGATGATGACATGCCTGAGCTGGAAGATGACCTACTGCTCGTCACTGCCGAAAAGGCTAAGCCCGACAATGTCCCTAAGGCGGAGCAAGATGAACGCTTCGCCAAACTTGAAGAGAAACTGAAACAATTGCAAGAGTCGCAGAATTCACTCCCGTTCGACTTGTCAGTTTATGAGAAGGTCAAAATGCCAAAGAAGTTTAAGATGCCAGAGTTCGAAAAATACGACGGTACTTCCTGCCCAAAAGCTCATTTGCAGATGTACCACGTACACATGGCCCAATACGTCAAGAATGAGCCTCTCATGATCCAATCGTTTCATGCAAGCTTGACTGGGCCCGCACTCAACTGGTACATAATAAAAAATGTAAACCTTCTCAACACCTGGAATGAAGTGGCTGACGCTTTCTTAAAACAATATAAGTTCAACATGGACATTGCACCTTCCCGAGAGGATCTCGAACGGATGGAGAAGAAGAAAAGTGAGTCATTTAAGGAGTACGCTGTAAGGTGGCGGAACTTGGTGGCTCAAATCACTCCTGAGCCTACAAACAAGGAGTTGATGAAGTTGTTCGTCAAAACTCTCCCGTATGAGTTCCGTAACCGGATGGCTAGCACATACGTTGAGAACTTCAACCAACTTATCCCAGTGGGTGAACAGATCGAGATTGGGCTAAGGGATGGATGGTTCAATGAACCAACTCATCAAGGCAAAAGGTTCACCATGAAGAAAGATAAAGAACCGACCACTGAAATCAATGTTGCATATGCGCAACCAGCCCCTAGTAAGCCTCAGATGGTTCGTGTCCCTAGGAATCAGCAAGATGGAGGCCGAGTGCCTGCACCACGGCAAATCACCAAAAGGCAGTTCTCTCCTCTTCCTGGCCCTCTATCTCATGTCCCGCCAATACTCCAAAAGAAGGGATTGATCTCCCACGAACCAAAGCGGCCCAATGCTGAAAAATTCTCCAACTATGATCCCTCCAAAAAATGTGAGTATCATATGGGAGAGGTCGGCCATTCAACTAATGAATGTTTGACTTTGAAGCACAAGATCCAAATTTTATTGGATACTAAGGCATTTTCTTTCCATACCACCCAACCGAATGTCAAGAAGAATCCATTGCCGGAACATCAGGGAAACGTGAATGCAATCTTTGAGTTCAATGCTGGCAAAAAGATGAACTTGAAGGTGTCTGTCAAAGATATTTATAGCGGATTAGTTAGAGTTGGTTACTATCCGACAGATGAGAATCCTCCCTTGCCTACCATGAAGGAAAGGGTTCAAGAAATGGTTAAGGCTGGCGTGATCGTGTATGCTGACTAAGTTGGAATAGTGTCAACTATCTCCGAAGTCGTCATTGATTGGGAGAAAGAATTTGCTAAGCTAAGTGCTGAAAAGAGTGAACCAGATCCATTGATCGAGGACATGCCCCCACTTGAGGACGCCTCCGACCATGAAGGACTGATAGTGGAAGTGCCTTCAACTGATGAAGAAATAATTATTGAGATGCCCCAATTGTATGAGTACACGGATAACAAAGCAGTCCCCTGGTCATACGAGTTAGATGTTGACCTGATTACAAGGTCTAGTCGGACCTATGCTCAAGCTAATACCCAACCTGCAAAGCCAGTTACTGATGAAGAGGCTATAGAATTTCTGGCTATAATCAAAGCAAGTGAGTATAACGTGGTTGACCAGTTGCGGAAATTGCCCGCTCAAATCTCTTTACATGAACTCTTGCAAACGTCTCCTACACATCAAAAGTCTCTAATGAAGGTTTTGAGTGAAGTTCGTGTACCAGAGTCGATCGAGGTAAACAGGTTGGAGGAATTTGTAGGGTCGATTCTTCTTAAGGATTTAATAGCCTTTTCTGATGAAGAATTCCCTCTTGAGGGGAGGGGACATACTAAAGCGTTATACATATCAGTCAAGTGCAAGGCTTCCCATGTGGCTCGAGTACTCATTGATAATGGGTCTGCCTTGAATATCTGTCCATTGGCAACTCTTCACCGCTTGAAAATAGATCCTTCAAAAATAAATGCTGCAAAGACCTCCGTCCGAGCTTTTGATGGTATAAGAAAGGAGGTGATAAGGGAGACCCACCTTGATATGCAAATAGGCCCAATAATGTTCAACGTCCTTTTCCAGGTGATGGACATTCCTACAAAGCATTCAATTTCCTATTAGGTCGCCCCTGGATTCATACTGCTGGAGCTGTGCCATCAAGTCTCCACCAAAGCGTGAAATTTGTTGTCAAAGGAAAGCTAGTCATTGTTCATGGCGAAGAGGATCATCGGATCTATCATGAGACGGCCATCCCCTATGTCGAGCCGGAGCGTAGGGAGGAGTCAAGTTACCAATCATTTGAACTTGTATCCACTATTCATGCATCTCGAGGATCGACAGCACCCATCCCTGATGTGTCGAATGCAGCAGTTATGGTAGCAAGAGTGATGGTTGGAAATGGCTTTATTCCTGGCCGTGGACTTGGTAAAAAAGAGCAGGGTATCCGGAATCCTATTGAAGCCCCTCAAAGGTCTTGTTCCGTCGGATTAGGGTACCATGGAAGAGGTGGAGGACATGAACAAGAGAAGAAAAACTCATTACTCCTTGATATCCGCGAGACATTCCCCAGCCTTGCTAGAATGATGCATGACGAAGGAGGAGTGATCGACACCTGAGGTATCGTGCCCAATGAATGGAGCTGCATGGATGACCCGACAACTTCAAAGACGGAGGATCCAGATAATGGGATGGAAGGGATCACGAGCCTATTCGATGATCTCCTTATAGGTGAAATTGACGAGGAACCATCGGAGGAAATGGGTGTTGGCCCACAAGAGTAACACATTTACTTTTCCGTACTCCCCTGCGTGGGAATCTTATCGCTTTTAGGATTTGATGTTTTCTAGGGTTTGCTTATCGTATTTTGCATATCGTTTGTCGAATGGATGTTTGCTAGGGTTTGATTGTTAGGGTTTCATTTCACTTTGATTGTCGTTCTTTTCAATCCAATAAATGTAATTTGGTTGATGAATATCAATTACAATTACAAGTTTTATTTTGAGAGCATGATGGGGTATACCAAACTAGCCCGTTGATGATATCCAACCGATGAAAGAAAAGAAAAATCCAAGGAGAATTCTGAGGCCTGGGCTTCATCATGCTTTCTCGTGACAAAAAGCTTTTCCAAAATGTTTTGCCAAAATTTTTAAAATAAAAATAAAAAATTGAAAAAAATCGGAAAAATCAGAAAAATAGATAAGAAATCCATGCCGTTTAGCCCTGTTTGTCTTTCCGAACTATCCATTTTATGTTTCAGAGCAACCTTATGGCGGCAAGGAGGTGAAAATGGTCTAATCCAATGCCATGAGCGATGACAATGATGACCCCGATGATCCAAATGGTGACTCCATTGAAGTACAACAAAGTTGGGAGCAACATGAAAAACCCAAAGTTCTCACCTCCGAGCAAACCATCACTATCAATTTGAGTGATGCCGAAGATCCCAAAGAGATAAAAATTGGGGCAAATCTTCCCAAAGATGAGGCCGAGCACCTGACTCAATTGCTAAAAGAATATCGGGATATCTTTGCTTGGACATACGCTGATATGCCAGGTCTAGATCCATCAATTGTGGAACATTGTTTGCCCACTAATCCAGGACATGCGTCCAAAGAAGCGAAGCTTCGGAGGACTAAACCTGAGCTCTCGAAGAAGATAGAAGAGGAAGTAATGAAACTCCTCAAAGTGGGATTCATCGAAGTCTCGCAATACCCTGAATGGGTGGCCAACATAGTACCGGTCATGAAGAAGGATGGTCGAGTCCGAGTGTGTGTTGATTAACGGGATTTGAACAAGGCCAGCCCAAAGGACGATTTCCCATTGCCACATATCGATGTTCTCGTGGATAGTACTGCCGGATTTGAATTATTCTCTTTCATGGATGGCTTTTCTAGGTACAACCAGATAAGAATGAAGGTTGAAGACAAAGAGAAGATAGCATTTATCACCCCGTGGGGAACCTTTCATTATAAGGTCATGCCCTTCGGACTCAAAAATGCAGGGGCAACTTACCAACGAGCCATGGTTGCATTGTTCCATGACATGATGCATGAAGAAATTGAGGTGTATGTTGATGATATGATTGCAAAAACCCAACCTGGAAGGAGTCATGTCAAGATCCTCAGGAAGTTATTTGATCGACTTCGTGAATTCAAGCTCCGTTTAAACCCTGCCAAGTGCGTGTTTGGGGTAGCGTCGGGTAAACTACTTGGGTTCATTGTGAGTAGTAAAGGGATCGAAATTGACCCATCTAAAGCCAAGGCAATATGTGAGCTGCAACCTCCGTCAACAGTGAAAGAGGTCCGGAGTCTCCTAAGGAGACTGAATTACATTGCACGATTCATTTCCCAACTCTCTGAGACCGCTAAGCCGTTCTTCAAACTCTTGAGGAAAAACGTACAAGTTGAGTGGAATGATGAATGTCGAGAGGCATTCGATAAGCTAAAGCAATATTTGATGAATCCACCAGTTCTTGTCCCACCAATATTGGGGCATCCTTTGATTTTGTACCTCACAATCCATAGTGAGTCACTCGGAGCGATGTTAGCTCAGAAAAGTCCCGTGGATCAGAAGGAATGGGCCATTTATTACCTCAGTAAAAAGTTCACTGTCTCGGAGCTAAAATATTCTGATGCTGAAAAAACTTGTGTTGCGTTAGTATGGGTATTGCATAGATTGCGATAGTACACCTTGCATTACCAGACGTTTCTCGTGACTGAGAACGATCCCATCAAGTATTTATTTAATCGACCAGCTTTGGTGGGTAAGTTAGCTAAATGGCAGGTCTTGATTTCGGAATTTGACGTGCAGTTCATGCCACAAAAATCAGTTAAAGGCCGAGTAATTGCTGATATATTGGCTGAGAATCCTAGAACCTTGAATGATGATGATTATCCTCTAGATGATCGTATTTTGGCCATAAATTAAGATGCATGGTCTATGTTCTTTGATGGAGTTGTGAACCTGTCCGGTTCTGGTACTGGGGCAGTACTAATATCCCCAGACGGACAACACCACCCGAGTCGCCGCGAAATTAATATTTCCATGCACTAACAATATTGTTGAATACGAAGCTTGTATTCTTGGACTTCAGCCGCAATTGAAATGGGAGTGGCCAAATTGAAAGTATATGGAGATTCTGCACCGATCATACTCATCGTAGGTGAATGGAAGACCGGGGATGCCAAATTACTGCCGTATCACAAGTACCTCGAAGAGTTGGTGAAGGAGTTCGATGAAATCTCGTTTGACTACTTGGCTAGATCTCATAATCAGTTCGCCGATGCCCTGGCAACGTTGTCATCTATGTTGCAAAGTACTGATGGTTTAGAAGTTGAGCCTTTGAAAATTGAGGTTCTAGCCAAACCTTCTTATTGTATGGTCGTGAATGAAGAACTTGATGAGAAGCCATGGTATTACGATATCATGAACTATATTCAAAAGCAGGAATTTCCTGAAGGGAGCACTCCAGTCGATAGAAAATACATATTGAAGATGGCCTCAAAGTTCTTTGTCAGTGGTAAGAATTTATACAAGAGATCTTATGATTCAGTTCTATTGAGGTGCGTAGATGCAGCAGAAGCTACCCAAATCATGCAAGAAGTGCATGAAGGAGTTTGTGGCCCACACATGAATGGGCACATGTTAGCCAAGAAGATTATGAGGCTAGGTTATTATTGGCTTGCACTGGAAAGTGACTGCATACAGCATGTAAGAAGTTGCCATCATTGCCAAATTCATGGAGATAAAATAAATGTTCCTCCAACGGAGTTACACCAGCTATCTGAGCCCTGGCCTCTCTTAATGTGGGGGATCGATGTGATTGGCCCGATAAATCCCAAAGCTTCAAATGGGCATCGGTTCATATTGGTGGCAATAGATTATTTCTCAAAGTGGATTGAAGCCACATCATATGTTAATGTCACGGCCCAAAACGTTGTGAAGTTTATTAGGCGTGACATAATTGCCCGTTATGGTGTCCCCGAAGCAATTGTCACTGACAATGGGACAAATCTGAATAACAAGTTTGTTGATGAATTGTTCAGTGAGTTCAAAATCAAGCATTTGAATTCATCACCCTATCGCCCACAAATGAATGGAGCTGTTGAGGCAGCTAATAAGAACATCAAGAAGATCTTGGCTAAGACAGCCGAGAATTATCGAGATTGGCATGACAGGTTACCCTTTGCTCTAATGGCGTATCGGACATCGATCCGAACATCTACCGGGGCGACCCCTTTCTCCTTAGTTTATGGTATGGAGGCAGTCTTGCCTGTGGAAGTAGAAATCCCTTCTTTGAGAGTCTTATCCCAAGTGGAATTGTCCGAGGCAGAATGGACACAACAAAGGTTCGAGCAGTTGAATCTGATTGATGAGAAAAGGTTAAAAGCTCTTTGCCATGGTCGGGTATATCAACAAAGAGTAGCCAAGTCTTTCAATCGGAAGGTACGGCCGAGACACTTCAAGTGAATGATCTAGTTCTAAGAAAGGTGTTGCCGATTTTTCCCGATCCTGGAGGCAAATTTGCTCCAAATTATAGCGGCCCATATATGGTGAAGAGGGTACTCCCTGGAGGTGCCTTAATCCTTACAGAAATGGATGGTCGTGAGTTTTCTAATCTTGTTAACTCTGATGCTGTGAAGAAGTATTACCATTGATAGAGTTTGTTGTGAATTGAAGGTACTCATTTCTTCATTGAATTATGTGGGAATGAATTGAATGAGATGAAAAGTATGCCCTGTTCCACACACATATCGAATCCATTTGATTTGGTATGTCAGACATGTTGACACAGAGTCAGTTCAATGAAAAAAGAAATGCCCTGAGGACACCACCAGCGCCTCGGCTTGGTGGCATGGGGAATGAAAGGGTCCGAGAATGACCAGGGTTCGATCCCTAGAAATGGCAACAAATTTGCCACACAAAAAAAAAAAAAAACAAAACAAATTTTTTGTTAATCCTTTTCTTTCTTTTGAGCTGCAAACTCTTTGTGTTCAAAGCTGATAAGTGCATGAAGTAATTGTGACCTTTCAAAGGAAAATTTTGCATGAAAGTTTTACCTGTTTAATTACCAATTCCACTGAGGATTGTCACCATCGATCAAGTTAATGAATGATGTGGAATGGATTGAGCATGCTAAATGAGACATATCAGGATGATGAAAGGCAAACCTTATCCTATACACAGTCCCTTGCTCATAAACTGGTAAGATGAGTGTAGGAAGTTTCATGTTCATAAGGTAAAGAGTTCTCTCGCAAAAGGTACAATGATCAAAATGATGAGAGGTGGTTCATTCTCTATCCCAAATACTACATGCATAACCATTGTTTAAACCCTTTTGAGCCCACACACGTGGATAATTTTTAAATTACCCCTGTCAAGAACCACCCCACATTGGGGCGAATTGGAGGTAAGATGACATCATGGGGTGAGGAAATTGATAGGAATGTTCTTGCTCTCACTCGCATCAATCTTCAAAGTGTTGCTATTACATTGAATTCATACGGTAATTTAAGTGCCTTAGGATGATGAAAAGCAGTTCTTTCTCTATCCAACACACTTTATCCATTGTATAGCCCCTTGAGCCTGTAAATTCGTTTCATTTAAACCCAATTGGTGATCATCCCTCACACTGGGGCAAGGCAAAAGGCTAATGTTCAAGCAGCAGAATCCCGAGTGCTGACAAAAAATGAAAACTCCTCAAGAACCCAAATGTTAAAGCATTACGTGGTTATTTAAAAAAAAAAAAAAGGGCATGAAAAAGCAGTGTGCCTGGTAAAAGTAAGGCCAATGCCCATAGAAAATGAAAGAAAGAGTCAAGATAAATGATTATCAGTTGTAAAAGGGTGTATTCCCAATGGAGTTGTACTCAAAGAACTCAAATGCCAAGTTTTTATAGTACCTATGAGGAAAATCCCAATGGTGAAAAAGAAGACCAGTGACAATGCCAAGATGATCACCAATTCTCATCCCCTTATACACATTTTGAGCCTAATGATCCATTCACTTCTCTACCCATGAACTTAATCTACGTTACGTCCCTTACAAAGTCTCTTCAGATTAGGGCACTGAAATTAACGTAGGAATTCATATGCTTAAAAGCATCGCTCGAAAAAGTGTGAGCAAGACCATTTCTATCTCATTTTGCAGGTTCCTTGACTTGTAAACCCGAAGATGATGGCGAAGTATTGTTCTTTCATTAGCCTTAACTCGAAGAGTCCCTCTTTGTTGAGCCATTGACCAAGCCTACATTACCGTCCTGATAAAGACCTCTCAGATTGACAAGGTCGTATCGCTTGCGAGAATACTCGAACCCTTGTCGACATGATAATGATAAGATGGAGTGATTCCTGTGATCCCACATTAATGGTTGGGGCAAAATAGCCTTCTTAATGAGAGTGAGTGAAAGTCCTTTCTAACTGAAAGTCTCTCATTTGGTATACTTGAAAATCCATGTCATGAGTGAAAATTGCCTTAAACGATGATTCTCCCCAGTGGAAATTTGGTGGTGCAAATATGGTAAAACCATCATGCATAAATCTTGATTGAATGGATAAAAGCTTCAGTGGACTTTGGAGTGTGCTGAATTGCTTACTTCTTTGGCAAATGCATGTATCTCTAATCATGTTTGACAGGTAATGTTTCCTTGAAGACCCAAGAGCTCCTGACATTTATGTTGCCTTTCAGAAGCCTCGAGGTGAGAAACCTCCACGAATATTTGAAGTACATCCTCGATGTTCCAAAACTTCTTTCTACCAAGAGGTAAGTGACCTTCATGAATATCCCAGATTTGTCCTAGGTATTCCCAAATTCTTGATATATGTCTCAAAACTCTTCGTCAAGCATTTCACTCTGAATGTGAATGTTTTTCGATCTTTTTCGTTATACCTTAGTCTGGATCTAGATATTTCGAATCTTCTTAATCCAATATTCATCTCACCTAACATTGAGTGTTTATTGGTTAAGTTCCAAAATTTTGACATCTCGACTGGATCTGGATGTCTCAAAACTCTTCGTCAAGCATTTCACTTTGGATGTGAATGTTTTTCGATCTTTGTCGTTATACCTTAGTCTGGATCTAGGTATTTCGAATCTTCTTAATCCAATATTCATCTCACCTAACATTGAGTGTTTATTGGTTAAGTTCCAAAATTTTTGACATCTCAGTCTGGATCTGGATGTCTCAAAACTCTTCGTCAAGCATTTCACTGATATGAATGTTTTTCGATCTTTTCGTTATACCTCGTCTGGATCTAGGTATTTCGAATCTTCTTAATCCAATATTCATCTCACCTAACATTGAGTGTTTATTGGTTAAGTTCCAAAATTTTTGACATCTCAGTCTGGATTTGGATGTCTCAAAACTCTTTGTCAAGCATTTCACTCTGGATGTGAATGTTTTTCGATCTTTTTCGTTATACCTTAGTCTCGATCTAAGTATTTCGAATCTTCTTAATCCAATATTCATCTCACCTAACATTGAGTGTCTATTGGTTAAGTTCCCAATTTCTTGACATCTCAGTCTGGATCTGGATGTCTCAAACCCTTTGTTAAGCATTTCATTCTGGATATATGCTTTCCGAGCTTTTTCGTTATACCTTAGTCTGGATCTAGGTATTTCGAATCCTCTTAATCCAATATTCATCTCACCTAACATTGAGTGTCTGTTGGATAGATTCATGTAGACTTGTCAGGGAACCTGGACACTTGCCGAGCAAATGAAAATTCATCCCGTACTTCAGGATGCTCTGACTGGTAAGTAATTACAGGTATGCTCTCCATTTCAACATCTCACACTTGCATTACCATTTTCATGACATTGCATAAAAAAAAAAGAAAAAAAAAGAAAAGAAAAATAGTCCCGCCAAAGTATCATCCATTGCATGTTCATGGTCAAAATTTAGGTATCATATTGTCTTTGAATGCAACCTCTACGAGCTCACCTTCAAAGATGGGCAGCTGTTGACACCTAAATTTTGCCTAATCATTTAGTAATTAGTTACATGAAAAAAAATTAAAAAAAAAATAGTAAAATTGCATTTCATGTAGTCGCATTTGCATCGGTACTAAAAGGGCAACAAGACGCAGCGGCTCGCGATCGAAAGGATGGTCTCTCACAACACGCAAAGGAGCGAAAGTCAAAAAGAGAGCAAGGAAGTTCTTGCACGTCCGTTGTCTCTCCTTCATTAATGCATGCGCATGCACGCACAAATTCGGCGGACGTGCGAATTTTAGAGGAATCCTCGAGAAGCAAAAGGAGCCCATGATATATTATACAATATTCTCTCCCTCAAAGTGTAGGTTGTCAGGAGAAGCAACGAGAAATTTGCTGAAGGAGGAAGCAAATAACAAACGAGAAAAGTCAAAAGTTGCGGCAATCCTATAGAAGGGAGGGACAAGTAGCCGTATAAGAAGCCCCAAGCATGAAGAAGAAAAGAATCCATAAACGTGCATTTTCTCCCCCCTCATTAATGCATGCACATGCACGCATGGAATGGGGGACGTGAAAATTCTACGACGCCCGCAAAAAAAAGATGGGCTGACATTTTTTAATACTTTTCTTCCTATAGAGCAGATCGGCGGCCACCATATTTGAAAAAAAGAACCAAACTTGAACAAGCAAGGAAAAGTTGCGGCTGCCTCCTGTTCACCTGTTGCCTATAAATAAGCAAGGAAAAAAGGGGAGCAAGAGGGGAAAATGAAAAAAATTCACTGGAGAGGTTTGTGAGAGCTATTAAAAAAATTAGAGAACCCGTAGAGAGACACACGAGTGGAGAAAAAGGAAGAAATTAAAAAAAGGAGAGACGCTCGTCAGAGAGAAACAAGAAAAAGTGAAGTCAGGGGGAGGAGATTAAAAAATAGAGAGGTTTGTTAGAGAAAAACAAAAAGGTGAAGTAAGAAGGAAAAAAGTTCACTGAAAAAGTACGAGAGAGAGAGAGTACCAGAGACGAAGAAGGGACGTGCGAAGGAGAAGCACCCACTTGTTCTTCTCTTTCGTTGGACTTTCCGCCGGCCTCCACCTCCGCCGTGCCCGCGCCTCGCTCTCGCACCGCCGCGCGCTCCACCTCCGCCGCGCGCCGCCTCGCTCCTGCTGTGCGCACCGACCCATGACGACCCGACGCTGCTCCTTCTCCGCCCGCTGCTGCTGCCTCGCCGCTCTACCACGCCTTTGCTCGCCCGTTGCCGCGCTCGTCGCTGCACCTCTGCCCGGCGTCAGCATCTCCTTCCAGCAAGCTCCGAGCGCGCCACCATCTTAGCCCGAACACCAGCAGCACCGTCCCGGACACCCGCACCCGCAGCCGCACCGTGACTCGCACGCTCGCGATCCAGCTACAACGCCGCTCCCGCTGTCCCTCATCCCGTCCGTCTCGTGAAACCGCCACGCTGCCCGACGCCATTGCTCCCCACCGCCGCTCAATCCCTCGCCACACCGGCGCCGCACCACCTGGTAGCCGTCGGAAGCTCCGCCACCGTGACGGTCCCCGTGTACATCATCGTCGCTGCACCACCGGAGTCGCCCCTCGCCGCGAGCACCACCCACATGCTCGCCGCTTGCTGCCGACCGTGCGACGCCTTGCTCGACTCCGCCGCTGCTCGCACGCAACTCACCTCGCCAGCCCCGACCACCATCGCTCCACCCCCGCTCACTCAACGCCCCGCGCCGAGCCGCTCCATTCTCTACTGCAGTACCTCCGTCTCCCTCGCTGCGACCTAGCGCCAACGACCGCCGTGCTCGCCTTTCTCCGAGCACCACCGCGCCACAATCCGACCGTCGCGCGCCACCGGCCGACCGCCTCGCCGCCTCTGCCCGCCCACGCCTCTACTCGCTCCGTCCGACGAAGCCGCTGCTGTGCAGATCCGAGTCTCACCCGAGCCTTCGACCGCCCGAGTACCGCCGCTCTTTGTTTCCCCCAGTTCGCCGCCGCCAACGCCGCCGGTCCGCCCACGTCGGAGCTCCGACGACTACCCCCATTCCGACGGTTACTAGCCCCTACGCGACCTGACTAAGCCGTGAAAATAAAAAAGAAGGAAAAAAAGAAAGGAGAAAATCAAATTAGGTAGTTTTTTCTATTTACTTTGTTTTATTTTATTTTTATTTTATTTATTTTGCTTTTTTAGTAGAATTATTCCTTAACATATGGTTGAAATTCTTAACATGACATAGCCTATTAAACTTGGAATTGACAGTCCGATTTTCGCGCCCGAAATTCGACTCTCAATCACTTTTAAAAAAAATCGCTAATCCAATTTGCCGCCCGAGATTCGATTCGTGATTTATGTAAAATTGACCAACCCGATCTCATGCGCGAGGTATGGTTTGTCAATTTGGGTACCGATATTGCTTGATTTGCCGTCGTGTAACTTAAGTTAATCTTCTAAAAAATGTAAGTTAGAATTAGGTTTATTCCCTCTTTTAGTGTTTACATATTTAGAATATGAATTTTATTTCGAATTTTAAAAAAATTAGAAAAAAATCAAATCAATTAATTTAGGTTGCTAGTTTTTAACTTGGATTGCATGTTTAATTATTTGGCAATTATAAATTTCGAAATTAAAAAAAAAAAAAGAAAAAAAGGAAAAACAACAAAAAATCATCATGCATATGTCGTGTAGAATTAGAGCATATTTTGTACGTCATTGCATATTAGGGTAAAATTACATTTAGTTTAATTTTAGATTTTTTTTTTTTTTTCTTAATCTATTATAAGTTTAGGCATTTTCTTAAATAGATTGCATTTTAGGATTATTTGGGTTAAGATAATATTTTGGTTTAAATTAGGATTTGGCTTAACCTAACTCCTAATGCAAATTGAATAGAATCTTAATCTAGTTAGATAATTTTCACATCTTTCCTAATTCCGAATTTCATGAAAAATACAAAAAAAATGTCTTAGAATAAATTAGTTTTACTTTCTTGGATAGATTGCATTTTTAGGAAAAATAAAAAATGTCATGTATATGTCATATAGGATTGGATTCATAAAATGCACGCCATTTATAGATTGTTATTAGGATCATTTAATTAAAAATTGCTCGTCATTAGAACTAAGTCATTCGGTTAATCTAGATTGCACATTTAATTATTGGACAATTTTCATTTCGAATTTCATGGAAAATACCAAAAAGAATATTCTTAAAATTAATTTTATTCTCTAGGATAGATTGTGTGCTCCTTAAGAAATTAAAAAAAATTATTACTTTGCTCACGTCATATAGTTTTATGTCATATTGTTAGGTCATGTCATGTTAGACTAGAAGCATTGCATTGCATATGGATTATATCCTCATTAAATAAGTGAAAACAAAAAAGAAAATTGCGTGTTAATTAGAAATCATATTTAGAACTGTCGATGTGAATTCTGATCTAACATTGCAGATGCTTTCGTTGCTACGAGGTAAGTCCCCGTTTTTTTTTATTTGCTTTCCTTGGATGTTAAATTGGTGGATTGCGCACCCGCATGATCACCTCACATATTAGGGAAATAGAATTAAAATCAATTCAAGCTGCCTGCAAAATATTTTTGAAATAAAAAAGAAAAGGTACCGAAAGGGCGTTAGAGAAATCTAGCGTAATCAAGTCCCCGAACTCATTTAATCTCTGGTTCGTAGGAGTGAAGTAATTCTCCCATTACATTACTTGGGTTTCTAATCGATCCACCAAAAATAGATTAGTGGCGACTCCATGATAAAAATCATCTTCATATTAAGAACTTAAAACCTAACTTGTGAATTGGTATGGGCTTGGGAGAGCTCGAGCTAAGTCTAGGCTTAGCAATCCATTAGCCGAACCCTTAGGTGGTCCAACCCGCTTCGGGGAGGTCGCGACAAAGCACCTTGAGCTTGGTACAACAGGCTGAGTAAGTTTTTAATTCAAAATGGTTTTGTAAAAGGTAAAGTAGACACTACTCTGTTTATCAAAAGAGAAAGCAAAAGCTTTCTGCTTGTTCAAATATATGTTGATGATATTATTTTTGGATCCTCTAATGAAAGTTTGTGCAAGAAATTCTCTAAGTTTATGCAGGATGAATTTGAAATGAGCATGATGGGTGAACTAACCTTCTTTCTTGGACTTCAAGTGAAACAATGGAAGGAATGGACTTTTATTCATCAAGAAAAATATGCTAATGATCTTGTCAAAAAGTTTGGACTGGAAAATTGCAAAAGGACTGATATACCAATGTCAAGTTCCTTGAAGATAGATAAAGATGAAGGAGGAAAGAAAGTTGACCAAAAGCTATACAGGAGTATCATTGGCTCACTTCTTTATCTTACTGCTTCTAGACCTGACATTTTGTTTAGTGTTTGCATTTGTGCTAGATTTCAAGCAGACCCTAAAGAATCTCATCTAAGTGCTGCAAAGCGAATTATCAAATACATTGCTTCAACTTCAAGCATAGGTCTTTGGTATCCTAAAAGGGAGACTTTACTCTTCTTGGATACTCGGGCGCGATCTAGCCGGTTGCGAGTACTTCGTGCACTTGTCAACCGCTTGGAAGTAGGACAAAGTGTCTTGGTTTTCAAGGAAGCAAAATACGGTAGCTCTTTCTACAAGAAGGCGTAGTATGTAGCTCTCCGAAGTTGTTGTTCACAAATTCTGTGGATAAAACAATAACTAAAAGACTTTGGAATTGAAGATTCATGCACGGAGATTAACTGTGACAACACCAGTGCAATCAATCTTACCAAAAATCCAATCCTTCACTCAAGAGCGAAGCATATAGAGATTCGACATCACTTCATTAGAGATCATGTTCAAAATGGAGAAATTTCGATTCAGTTTGTTGACTCAAAGAACCAACTCGGCGGATATATTTACAAAGCCTTTGGAGAAAAATCAATTTGAAATCATCCGTTCCGGACTCAACATCCTAAAGCTTGAAGAAGTTAAAGTCTAAAGACTCTCAGACTCAGAAGGTTCTTGACTGTAAGTTATTTTATTTTCTCTCATATTTAATCTCGGAAAGGTATGATCATCTATCTATAATTGATTCTTGCTATCTTCAATTTCCGTGATAAGTGCAATTTCTCTTTTTCAAAAAGGAGTTAATATTTTAATAATATTTTAAAAATGACAGTTATTTTTAAAAAGGCATCTTTTACTTTCCATTGCGACGCTTGGTATGCCTCCCTTTGACTGACCTATATACGCGTTCCTCTTCGTTCAAAAACCCTAAAAAGCATCGATCTCCCACTCTGTCTTCTTCACTTGTTTAATCTTCGAAAAGCTATCATCTTTCTTGGGAAAGTCAATTCGGAATCTTTCAAGATCGCGAAAGATGTCGTCTTCAAGAAAGTCTTCGAGGATTGTAAGCGGGGGACCACGACAAATGAGTGAGGGGTCTACTCACTTTGATCTCACCGAGGAAGAGGAGTTACCCAGTCAGCAACAGAGCCCACAACATTCTCAGCAGCGTCATTCTCCACCAACTAGTCCACAGGGTGTTGGTTATCGTGAAGAGGAAGAAGTCATTGAAAAAGCTAATCCTGTAAGAACTCAAAAGCCCTCTTTTATTTATAAGCTTTACCGTGCTTTAAAGAGGACCGATACTCCATTGAACTACATCGATGAGTTTCTTAAGGACAAGGGATATGGGAATGAGTACATCTTTTTGCGAAATATGGAGCATTTGGGAATTGCTCCTAAGGGGATAGCAGAAGAAACCCTTGCAAACATTCCAAGTGATCCGCGTGTTGGAGGACTGAATTCGATAGATGGGAATGATGATGACAAATTGTACAGCCAATTTCAACCGAGAATGGGTGTTGCGGCGAAAATTCGGGGAAAAATGACAGACTTGTTTCGATCAAAGGAACAGAGGGATTTATACTCTAAATTGTTGAAACGTGGAGTAATAAACCCTAGGAGTGTGGATTTTGATTTCCTTGATGCTGTGAATATTAAATTGAGGGAAAAGTTCCGTCTTCTTCAACTTGAACAGTTCTGTTCCGATACTTCAGAAGCCTATGCTGAACTAACTGCATATTTCTATTCGAATCTTAGCTTCTTGGATGCGAATAGAATCTCTTTTAGTGTCCGAGATCAGGACTTTGTGGTGGATGTAGATATGCTAGCTGATGTGATTGGGGTTGAGAGAGGAAGATATCAACCTATCAATGTCTTTATTGCTCGTGCCACATTGGAACTTGTTAAGGACAGAAAGATAGAGGGAAGGATTTCCTACTCAAGGATGCGTGCGTTCAATATTCTGCTTCACAAGATTGTGATAAATTGCCGCAGACCGAAATCTACTTCAAAGACTCGATGTTTCAAACTCGGAGGCAAAGCTGATGTATGCCATCATTACGGGAAAAAGTTTTCTCTTCCTCACACCATTTTGTTCCACATGTATAGAGCAGTGGTGAAGGATAAGGGTCAACTTCCTTATCCAGGTCTTGTGTCAAAGTTATTAAGATATTTGAATGTTCAGCCTCCACAATTTCTCTGTGTTCGATTGTGTGATAAAATGGTGGTAGGACTGAAAATGGTGTCCAAAATGCGTCTGAAAGAACTCGACAAGGCGTTGGAGAAATTCAAGGAGACAACCCCGCCAAGCCTATCAAGTCTCTTCGGCAAAAAAAAGAAAAGGGAAGGAGCCCATGGTTGCTGCATCCAAAAAGAGAAGAGCTCTCATCATTGAGGATGAAGATGATGAGGATGACATCACCATTTCGCTATGGCATTGAAGAACCTAAGTCGTTACTTCCCGAATCAATGGAACGACAGGGAAAAGGAAGCGAGAGGAGAAGGAAGCGAGAGGGGAAGGAAGCGGAAGAAAAGAAGCGAGAGGAGAAAGAAGCGAGAGGAGAGAGAAGTCAAGAAAGAGATGCAGAGGAAGAAAGATCTGAAGGAGAAGAAGAAGAAGAAGAAAGAGGAAATCCAGAGGAATGAGAGCATGAGGAACACTCCTCTCCACCTGAAGGCATGGAAACAGGGGGAGATGGTGAGAAAAGAGGAACATCCTCATATCCTACTGCCAGTGAAGGAGTCAGCCGCTCTCCAGCAGATCTAGAGGACATTCATGCCTCTCAATTTCCTGAGGAGGGACATGATGCTTCATCGCCAAATCTGCGTGACTATGCTGATGTACCATCGTCTACCTTTACTCCATCTGATCATGCCGAAGCCGACGCGACGATAATTCAGCGATTTCCGCAGAATTCTTGATGTTCTCTTGGAAATGCGGGGTCGATATATGCTCGGGAAGCGAAGTTCGAGAACTTGCGGAATGCGGGACAAGCTTCTTCGTTTCTTTGAATGATCGAGATCCAAGCTCTTGCTCTTCGAATCAAGCAAATGCTAAGAGTGAAGAGGTAGCTCAACTGAAGGAAGATTTGAAAAAGCTGGGAAGGCATCGTCCGTCAATGGGAGATTTCCAGCTTGTTCGTGTTCCCAAGCAATCTTGACTCTATTCCATTTTCATCTCAACCTTTTTTATGATAACAAAAATGGGGAGAGATGCAAAATTTGAAATCTTTGAACTTAATCTTTGAGTGTGTTGTTTTGATGTTTGACTTTGTTTAACTTTGTGTCTGGTTGTGGACTGCTGGGTTTTGGATTTGACTGCTTATATTAAGTACTATTGATATCTTATGAATGGCTTTACTCTCATGCAAGACTAACCTATTTTCTGTGGTTGCAGATTCTAGTGTTACCATTAAGCCATTAACCTTTATGAGATATCCATATTTGCTTGAGTAATGTTTTGCGGGTCAAAGATGTTCAAATCTGCAGGAAAGTTTTGTCACCATAAAAAGGGGGAGATTGTTGGAGAAATCCTTCGGAATATTTTGAAGCCGACAAAACGTTTCCATCGCTAGTCCGAAGATTTGCGAGACTCTACCATTTAAAGTTTGAAGACCTCGGGACTGCCGGACCCAAGACTCAAAGTCTATTCTCACCGACAGGTTTGTAGTTTGTCGAAGAAGGTCTATCCAGGGACTCGTGTGTTTCGTTAAGGATTTGATCTTATCGATCGACGAAGATCTCTTGGCTAGATATGACATAACGGATTACTTTATTCGAATCAAGATTGATTAAAGATCCGATGATTGGCGAAGTATACTTGGAAGGTTCTACTTATGGAAACCGAGATCCCGATTGTATGGGCGAGCGGATTGATGGGCTATCGACATGTTCCTTTAATAGCTCGAATGATCTTCCTAATTGATTCTGTCCAACGGGAAGATTGGAAGAATTCCTTTGGTAAATGCCAATGGGTATGATAGCATAAATGAGTATATAAAGAAGAGGTTCCAGTTGTTCGAATGTGTGCGCGATAGAAGAATTTCAAAGTCTGAAGCTCCTTGTTTCTTGTCCATTCATTTACTGAGCGAAATCTTGTACGTAAAAGAGAGTCTATATTTTGAGTTACCTTGAGGAAGTGTGGTAGAATATCTATACTATGGAATCAAGGGAAAGCATTGCTGTAACATCTCTTTTGTTCTTAGTGAAATCCAGTCGGTGGGCTGTCAGTGCGAAAGAGTGGACGTAAGCTTGGAATAAGCCGAACCACTATAAACCTTGTGTTCAATTTTCTCTTCCCTACTCTCTGTTTACCTTGATCATAATCTGTTTTGGAAAACTTCCTTTCTATTGTCTCGCTTAGTATTGCTTTCGTATCTCGATAAATTGTTTTTACACCTATTCACCCCCTCTAGGTGTTTATACTAGCTATATCACCGATGAGTGTGGCCTCTAGCCGAACGGAGTCGCCGACCGACTTGTTCGCCGGCCAGAAGCAACCTCTCGCCGGACCACTTGGAGTTCGCCCGGTTTCGCCGATTTCACGTTTTCTACATTGTTCCTCCCATTTCAACCAAGTTTCCACCTAGCCCAGCCACCAGCAAGTCCCCCTTAACCCCCAGGTGCCGCCGGTTGCCAGCCACCCCCTCGTCGGAGCTCTGATAAGCCGTCCCACTTGTTTTCTCCTTCGGCAGTCCAGTTTTTAGGGGTTTCAGAGGGAAGCAGAGGCTATGGCTATTTTTTTAGCCACGGGACCACCTTGGATCATCGTGGTAGAGGTCCCCAGGCATAACCTTCGTCGTCGTTGCCGCATCCATGTCTCCAGCCCGTTTAACGGGTGAGTTTAGCTCCTAATCCTTCGATTAGTGCCTAAATTTGCTTAAGGTTGGTTTAGTTAGTGTTAATTCTAGTTTAAGTGATTTAATTAAGTTGTATTAGTCCTAAGATAGGTGGTTAGATGAATGGATTAGATTAGTTTAGCTTAATCTCACTTTATTTGCTTAATGATGCTTATGTGCCTAATTAAGCATGTTTAGCTTTAATTGATTGATTATTTGCTTTAATTAATGTTTGGCTTAATTTCTGAATTTAATTTAATGTTATTAAATTCTGGGAGTTTACTGTTCATGCGACATTGTTCACAAAATACTGTTCATGTGCACTGTTAATCCAGAATGCAAAAAGTTGTCTAAATTTATGTGGGTTGATTTTATGAAGTGAATGGATGTATAAATGCATGGGCATCCGTATGAATCGAGTGATTTTCACAAAAAGGGGAACACGGTTTGTCCGAGGGACACCGAATTGGACCGCCTTGAAGAGAAAATGATTTGAAAGTGCATATGTAAGCGTGTGTGCATTGGCTAAGTGCCCAAAGATTAAAAGGGAGTTGTGGGGGTGTGCTTGCATGATTAGTAAGTCGAATCCGTCCCCCACTATGTGTCGGGTGGGCGATGCTCCTATGTGAAATGCCGTCATCGATGTGTGTCGGGTAGATTGTGCCTGAGTGGCCATAGTCAATAGAAATGCATGATAAGCCGTGCCTGTGTGGCTATATTGCTGTGTGTCGATCAAATCGTGCCTGTGTGGTGGTATTCAGATCGTGCCTATGTGGCGTAGGATCGTGCCTGTATGGTCGTACTGCTGTGTGTCGGGTAGATCGTGCCTGTGTGGCAATAATTAAGAACTCGAACACACGTGAGTGTTGAGATTATGGATTGATGCAGGTAGGTGGCACACTAATGTGCAAGAACGCATGATAAGTCGTGCCTATGTAGCCGTATTTCGACATGTCGGGTATCGTTCCTGTGTGGCTGAAATTAATTGGAATGCATGAGTTGAGCACATCGTTTATGGCACGCATGAATCGATAACGTGCAAGGTGTGGTAATGGTTAAGTGAGATCACTTGTGACACGACTCGTATGTGGTTGATGAACCGCATCATCTAATGGCCATGTGCATTGCGTGTATCGTGCTGAGTTATAACATGCAGGGTATGGCATACCAAGTAAGGTTGTATGCGAATCGACTGTTGTCTGTTGATTGTTGGTTGTTAGTCGTGGTTTGTTTGTGGGGTGGTTCTGTTGAGTTGGTGTCCTAACCGAGAGCGTAGGGGAGGACTCGTTGAGATTTATATCTCACTGGTTATTGTATAACCATTTTTAGGTTCCTAGTGTGAAGAACCAGGAGCTTGAAGTAGAAGGGTCAGGAGCATAGGTGGCTCAGTAATTCTTTTTGAGATAGACCTTCTATATAAGAACTTTAGGTGTTTTTGAAAGTGTGTTTTGATTTGGGAAATTGTTGTCCTACTTTTCTATCCCATGCTTCGTTGTTAGGGGATTAGCTAATTCGCTTCCGCTTGTGCATTAAAATGAATGGGTTGGTGACGCGTCCTGGGAACGTCACAAGATTTCTATTAACCACCGAGGGATGTGCGCGCGCTCAAGGTTCGGGGCATGACGGTCGTGGTTACCCTTTTCAAGTCCTTAGTATGGAGATACGTCCCATTCGTTTTTGGTATCCATGGGAAATGGACTCAGAGTCTACCTTTTTCCCTATTCCCGAGACCTATCAGACTCGTGAGTTAGTGGTGACTACAGTTTGGGTCGATGGGGGTCTCCTTTATTTGGTACCTCATCGCTTCAAGGCGTTCATTAACAAGCATAACCGCGCTCGGGAGGGTCCCCTGCAGAGTTTTGACAGACCGCCTGTTTGGACGAAGGATGGGGAGGTAGGATCCAGTGCCGAAGTTGGGGGGATCCGGGGTGTAGGTTGCCTAGGAGTTCTTTTGAGATAGACTAATATATATAAACTCGTAGGATTAACTTTGTATGTTTATAAATAGTAGTTTGTGAAAAAAAAAAATCGCTAGCATGTTTTGACTATCCATATGTTTGTTTGTTGGCCGAGGTTTATTTAATTCGCTTCTGCATGTGCTTAATTGAAAGATAAAACGAATGGGTTGGTGACGCATCTTGGGACGTTGCATTTTAATCAACCGCCGAGGGATGTGCGCGTACCTGGGGTTCCGGGCATGACAAAACCCTTTTTTGATTTTTTTAGCTTTACTTTTTTAACCCTTGTGTCATGATTGGCAGTGGCGTCGATTTCATCCTTCACGGTTGTCTCTATGACGGTTCTATTCGAACTTGTCAGCTCCAATAGGGGTGAGCAATTTCCAGTTCCTTATAGGTTCCGCTTGGAACCTGAAACTTACCCTTGGGTACAGGTTCCTCATTTTTTGGAACCTGAAACCTACCTGTCGAAAACCTGGAACCTACCTTGTCACAGGTTTCGGGGTCGGTTCTAGGTTCTAACAAGTTCTTTTCTTTTTTCTTTTTTTCTTTTTTTGATTTCTTCCTCTTTTCCTTTATCAATTGAGTACCCTAAAATTATAAAAAGTGGTACAAACTCAGTAACAGAGAAGAAAAAAAGCCAATAGATGTGCTGTCAACATTTACATAAGACCAACGTTTGAGAAAGCTAAGCAGCAAAAAACCCATGGGAATTTCCTGTCAGCATAGTAAAACTCATAGATGCTCACATCAAGCTATAGGCCCATGACCAAACAATAAGTCATACGCTACCTTTTGAAAGAATCTTTATTTGGATCAAGCTAATGCATATTCACTTAACATCAACATAATCACAATACAACTGGTGACACAAGGATTACCTCAAGAAGAAGAAGTCCCACAACACCCAGTATCAGCCCTGCACCTCCAATTAACCCAACGGATTCACCGAACAATAGGGCTGCAAGTATAGCTACTGTTAATGGCTGAGAGTTGTCGCGACCTAAATTTCTGGTGCACCACCTAGGTTTAGGCTAATGGACTACTGAGTCTTTAAACTTAGCTCGGACTCTCTCAAGCCCATACCAATTCGCGACTTAAAGTTCAAATATTTAACATGCAAATGATTATTATCCAGGAGTCGCCACTAATCTATTTTTGGTGGGTCGATTAGAAACCCAAGTAAAGTAACGGGAGATTTACTTTACTCCTACGAACCAGACTAAGGGTACGGGGACTTGGTTACGCTAGATTTCTCTAACGCCCTTTCGGTACCTTTTTCTTTTATTCTGAAAAAATGTTTGGCAAGCAGCTTGAATTGATTTTAATTTATCTCCCTAACATGTGAGGTGATCATGTGGATGCGCAAACCACCAATTTAACACCCAGATAAAGCAGTGAATAAATTACAGGACTTACCTCATAGCAACAAAATATCTGCAATGTTAGATCAGAATTCATAGCAACAACCCTAAATATTATTTCTAATTAACACGCAATTTCTTTTTGTTTTCACTAATGAAAATCATGCTTTATGCAATGCAATGTTACTAATCTAACATGAAATGATATGAAATGGCAATATGACCTAAACTACATGACAAAAATAAAATGCAGTCTATACTAAAGAATGAAATTGATTTATTCTAAGACAATTTTTTTTTGTATTTTCCATTAAATTCAAAATTAGAAAAAATGCAAAGATAATGTCTATCAAGATTGTGATATCATCCAATTTATATTAGGAATTAGGTTAGGCCGAACCCTAATTTAAACTAGAATGTTATCATAATTTAGAAATCCCTAATGCAATCTACCTAAAAATATATCTAACTTATAATAAATTTGGAAAAAAAAATTATCTAGAATTAAACTACGTGCAATTTTACCATAATATGCAATGATGTGCAAAGAATGCCCTAATTCTAATTTTTTCTCCTTTTTGTTTTTTTTTTTTTTTTAATAAAAATTCGAAATTAAGATTGGCAAATAATTAACATGCAATTTAAATCAGTGAAATGAAAATCTAACATCCTAAATTTATGTTTTTGGTATTTTTTATTTAAGAAATTCGAAATAAATAAATTTCCTATTCTAGACATGCAAATTAACCCTAAAACAAGTAATTTCCTAACATGCATCTAATCTAACTCAATTTTTTTTTTTTTTTCTGTTACGGGAGCAAACAAATAAAAGCATCAAGAATAGCATGGCAACAAATCCAGCAAAATATCATCCATGTCCATTTAATTTTGGAAATAAATTGACGAATCGTATCTCGTGCATAAGATCGGATTGGCCAATTTTAACAAAATCGCGAATCATATCTCGAGCGTGAGATCGGATTGGCGATTTTTCCGTGCGATTGCAAGTCATATTTCGGGCGTGAAATCGAACTATCAATCGTATGCACGTTGCGAAATTAGGAAGATTTCCTAATTTAGAAGGCTAATTGATATTTTGTGGATATGATGATATCATTCAAATATTCATACGAGATATTCCCGTGAATTAGGCAATAAGGATATATGAAAATCGAGTTAAACAAGATTCCTACCTAATATTTGGTGTCACGTGGACCACGTTGCCGAGTTCGGTCAAACAACGGACGGCGGGATGACTCACGGTTGGCAGTTCAAGATGACGTGCTGCTCAAAGATGGTGTCTCGCTCAGTAAGCAATAGCAAATTTCGAGTGGTGGCTGATGCTTCGTTGATTCGGCTTGGCAAAGTCAACAAGGATGACTAGCACAGTAGGGGACGTCCACCAGAAGACTTGAACAGCGAAAAGGAGGATTGTTGGCGTGAAGATTTGAACGTCCAGGGCTGGTCTCCAATGTGACTCAAGTGCACGCAAGAGGCCCTGGGACTCGTGGGAACAACAATAACGAAACCAAAGCAGCAGCGTAGTCACGCACAGTAGCTCGAACACAATTGACTTCTCAGGTGGCATGCCTGCAAGGAGCGGCTTGGTCGTCGTTGACGGCTCAATAGGGCAGCTGCAAGAAGTGGCAATGTTGGTGACAGAGGCACGGCCACAGGTTTGGCCGTGGAGTGGGCGCCTATTTGGAGGGTTGCCTCGGCCAAGAGCTGGTCAAGATTCCTTGTGTCTGCTCTCTCTCACGTGTGTCTCTCTGTGTATTGCTCAAAAAATTCCCCCAGTCTCCTTTTCGGCTCCGTTACGACCCCCTTTTATAGACAAGGAATCAACTAGGGTTTTCAGATTTTCTTTCCTCCTTCAAATCTACCAATATATTGATTCTTTCAACTTTCTCGCCCGTATCCCCTTTCTTTCCTATTCTCTGCCAGCTTTTGTTTCCTCAAAGACGTCTCCACCACATCTTTCCTTTCCTTAATTACTGAAAGTCGCGTGCCCACAAAAATTGAAAGAATTTTTGCATGGGTCAATAAATCAAAACTTTCACTTAACAGAATTAAAACTCTGGCATTTAAAGGGTGCGGTCATCATAGACTTTCAATGAGCTTGACCACGTTTTGCGGTCCAGTAGACTGGAGACGTTTCGAAGCCGCAGCCAGCTGTGAGATTGTGTTCCCATCGTTATCTTTGGCAGTCACAAGGTTGTCCGCATCTCCATCTTCGACAACTTCTTGAGTGCATCGGACTGATCGTTCTTCACTTGACCTTACGCTTGATGGCCGCATAGTGGAAAGGTGTCCAGCCATCTTTGTTCTCGATCATGCAAAGATCAGGGCCTACTGTTAGAAGCTCCCTCGTGACTTTCAAATCCCCCAAGGCCAACACAATGTGTAACGGTGTAAGGCCATCGTGACTCAACTCCCTTGCAAAATTGGGCTTTCCTATTTTTCCTGTTACAGGAGTACAAGGAAAGATGGCTACACAAATATAAGATTTGGCACTCATGTATTGAAACATGAAATAGACTTGATGGCGTCAATACATTCCAAACCGAAAAGGGATGAAAAGTCAGTGATAATAGTGAGCTGACTGATGATAACGCCATGTGACGATCATCACAAGCCTTTGTACATGTATGTTGTGACATCCTGAAATTCGAGCCCTCTGAGAGATGAATTAATGTGAATTTCGTCAATGCATTATTTGTTGATCTCACTCGGAATTGATCACTCCTGAGATACTGACCTTGAGGGGAAAGGCTAATGAGGACAAAACTCGTACGACTAAAGGACTCGACCTGGGAAAACGACTTGACCGTGAGATTTACGTGAGGACGATCCTGTAGATAGGCAGGCCGATTCTAAGGACGACTAAAAGTCGATTCGCGGACAGAACATAATAGAACGACGGGTGATTCCGTTTACTGTTATTGAATCCACAAACGACCCTATGTCGATCCTCAGTAATCGGGTACTTTGAAATAAGAATCTATCCTCCGTAATTTCATGTAATCAAGGACGTCCATGAGTCGAGATGTATTGAACGTGATTTGACAGGAGTCGATTACGCGGGAATCCTCGGAGCCGCCTGTCAGTTTGAGTTGTACTCGAAATGGCATTGGGCTAAATTTACATGGCATGAGAACTAAAGATTGAGCTTCGAATTATCGGGAATGTCCGGGATAAACATTAGATGAAGCTGCTTCAACAGTCGACAGAGCCAGCGAAGCCAAGCAATTGAAAAAGGGATTTTCGGACCGAGGAAGCAAGAATGTGAGGATGTGGGCTGGGCCAAGCCAGTGTGGGCCTTAGGCCCAAGGTGGGACAGCCCATGATGGGCCCAAAGCAAGCAAGTGAACCCATTGGGCCCAATCCACTATTCATCTTCTAAGCCCATGGGCCAATTCTTGGTCATTTCAAGCCCAACCAATTCCCAAGCCCATTCCTATTCATGGCCAAGCCCAATCCTTAGGCCCATCCACCAATTTTAGCCCAAGGACAGAATGGTAATTGTGCAAGGTGAAATGACCAAAATACCCCTAGTTGTAGGGAGAAAAAGGCTAGAGAAGAGAGAGAATGTGATGTCATCTTGCATGGGGAATTGAAGTGGCCATTTAATGGCTTTAATGAGGAGTGCAACAGCTCTCCAATCACCCTCGCTCTCCCTCATTCGGTCCCCATCTCGAACGGAGCTTTCTCTCTCCTCGTTTTCCCTCTCCTCCAGTTTCTGCTCCAGCTGACCCTTCGATGAAGAATCGAGTCAAAAGTGGTCTTCCTGGATGAATCAGCCAACGAATCACCTATCACCGTGACCACGAGAGACAGACCGTTCCAACGAGCCCAATTTTGTCTCGAACAGAGCCGCCCGCCGTCCTGGGTGCCGCCGTGAAGGAACCGGTCGCCAGTCCGTCGATCTGTTTGCAGCCTGCACTGTTTCGCGTTTTTGGCCATTTTTCTCCCATTCCGGTCCTTCCTCCGCCCATCCCAACCACCCACAAGATCCCCAAGACCCCCGGGAGCCACCGGTTGCCGGCCAAACCCCTCGCCGGAGCTTCGGCCAAGCCGTTCAACTCAGTTTCTCCTCCGGCAGGGCTGTTTTTCAGTGTTTTCAGTGGGAGTCCGAGCTGTGGTTGCTGTGTTGAGCTTGGGACCGCCTTGGATCATTGTTGTTGAGGTCCTGGAGCGTCGCCTCCGTCGTCGCCGCCGCGTCGGTGTCTCCGGCCCGCTTAACGGGTGAGTTTAGCTCCTAATCCTTCAATTAGTGCCTAAACTTGCTTAGGGTTGATTTAGTTAGATTTAATTCTAGTTTAAGTGATTTAATTAAGTTGTATTAGCACTAAGATAGGTGGTTAGATGGATGGATTAGATTAGTCTAGCTTAATCTTGCTTTATTTGCTTAATGTGGTTTATGTGGTTAATTAAGTATGCTTGGCTTTAATTAATTGATGGTTGCTTTAATTAATGCTTTTAATGATTTCTGAATTTAATTTATAGTTTATTAAATTCTGGAAATTTACTGTTCACGAGGTACTATTCACCTAGTACTGTTCACGTGCACTGTTCATCCAGAATGCGAAAAATGTCTAAAATTCATGTGTGTTGATTTTATGAAGTAAATGGATGTGAAAATGCATGGCATCCGTATGAATTGAGTGATGAGTGTAGAATTGAGTGAAATTGGAGAAGTTTTGGTATTTAACTTGAAAATACCCGGTGTCGGCTTTTGGCACCGCATTTGGTTTGTAGGACCAGTTTGAATCGATGGATTGATTGGATTGAGTGAATTGATGTTTATGTGGGGATTTATCCCAAAATTAATTAGTGTCGGTATTCAATCGGAATTTGATTGTGAAAGGTTGTGAGTGGATCTAAAAAACCACCGAAGTACGACTGTGCCCTATTAGGCCGTGATTTACCACCTGTTAGAGGTCGTGCCCACGGGGGCCGTGATTTACCATCGAATTTGGAATCGTTCATGCCGAGTGGGGCCGTGATGCCACTACATATAATATTGCCGAATGGGGCCGTGATGCCACTACATATAATATTGCCGAGTAGGGCCGTGAGGCCACTATTTATAACATTGCCGAGTGGGGCCGTGATGCCACTACATATAGACTTGCCTGATAAGGCCGTAATCTGCCACCTATTAAAGGTCGCGCCCATTGGGCCGTAATTTGCCACCTAAAGATAGGTCGTGTCCTTTGGACCGTAATTTGTTGCCAAGAAAAGTGGTAGACTATGCTCGTGGAGCCGTGAGTAAGACTTAAGACTGAATAAGTGAGACGACCGGGGAATGGTCGGATTGACATGTAATCGACTGAGTCTATTGATCGATAGCTCGATTTGAATTGATGCATTGATGTGTGAAATTGTTATATGCATTAATCATATGCATGAGTGAATCACATCGTTTATGGCACACACGCATGAATCGATAACGTGCAGAGTGTGGCAATGGCCAAGTGAGATTGCTTGTGACGTGACTCGTATGTGATTGATGAAATGTATCATCTAATGGCCATGTGCTTTGTGTGTATCATGCTGAGTGATATCGTGCAGGGTATGGCATACCAGGTAAGGTTGTATGCGAATTGACTATTGGTTGTTGCTTGTGGTGGGGTAGTACTGGATAGATACCCTGAGTTGAGTTGGTGTACTAACTGGGGCTTAGGTGTGGAACTCGCTGAGATTTATATCTCACTGGTTATTGAATAACCATTTTCAGGTCCCTAGTGTGAAGAGCCGGGAGCTTGAAGCGGAAGGGTCAGGAGCATAGGTGGCTCAGTAGTTCTTTATGACATAGACCTTCTGTATAAGCTTGAGGTGTTTATGAATGTGTATTTTGATTTGGTAATTGTTGTCCTGCTTTTCTATCCCATGTTTGTTGAGATCAGGGGATTAGTAATTCGCTTCCGTATATGCATTAAAAATGAAGGGTCGGCGACAAGACCTGGGAACGTCGCAAAATTCTATCGACCACCGAGGGATGTGCGTGCGCTCAAAGTTCGGGGCGTGACATATGCAATCTGACACGTTGAACTATGAACTTCCTAAAGTAGCTCAGAACTAGTCAGTTTCGCCCCTGTCTTGACGATGTTTCCAAAGTTTAGCATGTGAGGTGTCTACGTCTCTATCCAAACACATTTAATGGTTTTGCATCAACAAATAGCACCAAAGCACCATGCTAACTTAGCCTTCTTCATCGTAGTCTTCATCATCTTCATCCATCCCTTTTATTCAAGTTTGCAAGCTAAACGGGATCAATGGCCATCTTCTCAACTTCAGAAAAAGACCACTCAGGATATTCCTCATGCTTGAATCCAGCGTCAGGAGTGGCTAATATACTTGGTCGAACCAGAAGCTAATATCAATTTTAAATTCCCATTTTCATCCAAAACCACATTCAAGTCAGAGTTTCGAACAAGCAATTCTTGGGGTAGGAATGCTCTCTTTTGATTCATTGAGATGGTCACCATTTTCTGTCCTTTCAAGATCCCTATTTAAATTGTCCTACTTAGAAACATCTCCATCGGCTTCAAACTTCTCATCCCCCTCCAAGGCTCGACAAATGTATACTTAAATGAAATATGCGCCCTAATATCTATATGCTAAGAAATTTAATTTAATATTTTTGCTTAAGGGCTATATTTTAGTCCCTAATTTTCTATGTAATGAAGGAATGATTAGGTCACCAAAATTTAGGTGTCAACAAGAGTCAATTATTACTTGTAACAAATTTAGCTCTAGTAAGCCAAGCAGAGTAGCTCATTTCCTATCAGCTGCCAAATCTACTAAATAGATAGGGAACAAATATCAAGACATCTGATTCCATGTCAAGGATACAATGTGCAAAGACTAATCCAACTAATAGCTGCAGCCATACTAAGAGACCGATCTACCTTTGTATTACATATACTCATTCATCCATTAGTGTTGTGGAAAAGAAAAAAGGCAAGATTTTTCATATAACAGAACAAGATTAAGTGTAAGTGACATCAGTCTTCTAACATGAGCCATTTCCTTAAGGGCACATTTCTAAAGCAATATGCAAAAATTTCTGTTACTTAGTACCATATTTAACATCAAAGAACCTTATAGTTCACCTAAAATGTTGAAACTTTTTTTCCTTTTTCTTCTCATGGAGGCATTTAAACTGAAATAGAGAATACAATGAGTTCAACATACGCTTCTGAGACCCACCGACATCCTCTGCAACCCTTCCGCGAGAAATCCCTACCCCAAAAAACCCATCAGCAGGGTAAAATAATAATCAATCAAACATGTGACATCTTGATTTTCAGGATTCTGTTTCAATTTAATAAGTTGGGCTTTTCATCGATGGCTTTTCATTGATGCACCTATAGTTCTATTCTTTGAGCTGATCACTCACAAGATAATTAGACTATCTGGTGAAGCCGTTAAGGAATCTAAACGTAATAGACTTGAGAATTCGACCAGAAATTGATTGCTCGACCGTACTAATCTACAAGGGTCATTACGGCACTGTCAAAATCGATCAGAGATCGGAGATAGATCAATTCAACAAAGGTATGTGATTAGTATGTGGGTGATTTCACTTGATTGCAAAATTCTTGTCGAACGACACTAGACCGATTTTTTTGTCATTTTTTTACCCCGTGCCCGTATTTAAAACCTCGAGATTTTTACGATAATCGAGAGTCGCCAATGTGTTGAAGATACACAATGTAGTTCGAAAATAATCGACCACGGGTCAATTGTACTAAAAATTCCTAAAACCTATCCGGTAGGTTAGGTCACGCTAAAATCGTGTCTCATTAAAATTAACCTTGAATTTAAATCCAATTTCAGAAATTGAAAGTTCTTTCATGTCACGATTCATTTTAGGAACGTCGACTCATTCTCCGAAGATTTTTCTGTGAACCAAGATTTTGGCGAAAATTCAAAGTAGGCCCGTTTTGGACCGGAAAATTCAAGAGACCGTTTTTAGTCGCATTTTTGGGATTCAATGTTGACAAATTGACGAGGAAAATTCATGAGAGGGACGATGGCAACTTGGTTGAATTTATGAGCATCAAATTAGGTTCAGTTGAGGGGGAATTGAAGAGGAATTGAGTGGCAAATGTTCCAAAATTCGTAGGTCTTGGGGTGTGCAACATTTGGAGAACTTGGAGACTTGTTGAGGAAGCTTTGGTAGCTATAAATTGGCTAAGGAAGACAGCCAAGCTGGTGGGGCCAAGCACTTGAGAGTTTATGATATTTTGGTGGCCCCCTCCAATCTTCAGCAACCTTTTTCTTCTTCAGCAGCCACATTTCTCCATAGTTGAGGCTTGTGGAAGCTTAAGAAAACCAGAAACCAGCCAGCTCTCTCCCCCTAGCCTATCAACCACCGCCTAGAGCCACCAGAGCCACTGCATGTCGCTCGCGAGCTCGTCGCACCACCGCTGTCCCGCACGCATCGTCCCGCTTGCCCGCGCCTCCTATTGCACCCAGTCGCGTCCTCCGAGCCTCCCCGGTCACCGTTGTAGTCGCCTGAGCCATCTCTGCTGCCATCCAACAACCATCGTCACCTGCCTAGCCTCGCAATAGCCTCCGCTAGCCATCCCAAGCCTTTCTAGCCGTTGTTGTCACTCAGTTCAGCTTCTTCGACCAGCGAGCAAAGGCTGAAGTCAACAAGGGCCGTGAGCTTTTGTGGGCCGTTTCGGGCCTCTTTTGGGCCTTGGTTGGTGTCACCGTGGGCTTGGTTGTCGCCCGCCTTTACATCGCCTTTGCTGTGAACTCATCGGATCACTAAACCGGTGAGTTTACTTGCTAAACTCTACTTAGGGAGTTAATGATGCTTAAGGAGTGATTAGTTTAGGCTAATTAGGGTTTAGGTGGTTAGTTAGAATGGATTAGTGATTTAATTATCTATTTGTGCATGTTAGGTGATTAGAACGGATAGATTAGGGACTAAAGTAGTCGTGCTATTTATCTAGATAGGTTCGAAAATTTTCCCGGCTCGTTCGGGCGGTTAATTAAGCATTTGTGGTCTAAGTTGGCATTTTTGTTATTTAATTTAAATTATTTAATTAATTTTGGTATTTATTTAATTATTTATTATTTTTCGAAAATTAAACCGGGATAGTCGATGATCAGAATTTTGTGCTGATTGCAATGGTGTGCTTAGTTTCAGCAATTGAGTGTTAAATTGTGCATATTGAGTGGTAATTGTAATTTTGAGTATTTATTTCAAAATTGCGAAATTTTGGTAATTATTTAAAAATTACCAGGTGTTGGATTTTGACACCAAAAATTGTTTTGAATACTATATCAACTAGTGGAATTTGAAAATGAAGGGTATCCGTTTTTCTGGTTCAAATTGACCGTGTACCCACACACAATTATTTTTACCATGTGTTTTTAATACGAAAAAAATGAGCCAAGTACGTTATTTTAATTGTGACATTTGAGTGTAAAGCACGATGTCTTGGCCGAGAATTGGATGGGTGCATGAATGGTTATGAGAACCCGTCCCGAGCTGTTGAGCTGGACGTGCCCCTATATGGGATGCCCTACCAATGGATGCCGATCGCAGTAGAGGCTGGACCGATGCTCCTTTATGGAATGCCGTTGCCGTTGACATTGCCGTGCTCGATTGGGCGAGAGGATGCCTGGCTACGCTAGAAGATCACCGAACTTCGAGTAAGCCGTGCCCGTGTGTGGCCGTGATTTACAATTGGAACGCATGTTAAGTGAAATTGACGCGCCGAATTATGGGACAAAATCGTGTGGCACGGAATGAGATTTGTCATAACGATTTGGCCTTATAATTGGGACCCTTGTGTTTATTAGGATGAAAGTGATGGCGTTCCAATTGTTTGAGTTGATTACTACATATGGTTGGATATATAAACTGTGCTGACATGCAAGAAGGATCTGAGACGAGGTAAGTCTCTGTGATTGTGTGACTATGTGGTTAGGACGCCCTAGGCGTATTTCCTTCCTAGTCTGAGTTTAGGTGGTGAACTTGCTGAGACATTGTCTCATCCCGTCGTGGGCTCAATATTTTTAGGTCCTTAGATGGCGGTTCTTCCAAAATGTTTTGGTCGGCCTATGAGGGTCAGCGAGCGGAGTTTTGATTACCATGCCCTAAGGGGTCAATGGGTCTATGAACTTGTGGTGACCACTGTTTGGATTGATGAGGACCTACCTTAGAGGGTACCTCATCGGTTCAGAGCGTGGTTTCGCTATGGTTTCAATGGATTTCGTGTGGGTCTCCTCCAAGGTTTTGAAATTCCCGCCGTGGTAGTTAATGCCACTCTTGGTAAAAGTGCTGCTGACCCTCCTGATGGTGCTGTGGAGGACCCGACACCCCCGGAGCCTATGGAGACTGAAGGATCGGGCAATGTGTCCGGCTAGCTGGTCATAGGACAACTTCATTTTGAGAGCCGGTCTTTTGTAGACTTTTATCTTTAGACTAGTCTTGTATATAAACCGGGGTGTTGATAAAAGTGTTTTGGTTGTGAATTTGTTTCATGCTTTTCTATCCCGTGTTGGTTGTTGTCAAGAGTATTGTTTATTTGCTTCCGCATGTGTAATAAAATGAATGAGTTGGCGACGCATCCTAGGACATCGCAAATTTTATCGACCACTGAGGGATGGGCACGCGCTCGAGGATCGAGGCGTGACATCCCCGCCCAGAGTGGTATCAAAGCTGGTCAATAGTTGGAGTGATAAGATGTGAGGATTCATGGGATAGTTAGTAGGAACAACCTTTATTTTCTACTGATGTATGTGAGTGATAGCTGTTTGGTAGATTGCTTTGTGGAGATCACTCAGTTTCTAATTTTGTAGGGAATTGGGAATAGGTTTTGTAGAAAGTCTACATATTGAGTGATCAGGAGTAGAGGACTTCTAGGAAGAGAACCATTAGACCTGCGACTCGAGGTAGGACGTCGACTAGGGTTGGTATCTGAGGGGGTCATGGTAGAGCGTTGGCTCAAGCTAGCGCTAATGGAGTAACACCGCCTCCAGTCGGTGCTGGGGTAGTAGCCCCTGGTGATCCAAGGTTCGATGGGATCATGCAGGTGCTAGAGACGCTTGGGAATGTGGTAGGGGAGCGGGCCCATAATCAAGCTGTCGCCGCCACCGCTTCAACCGCCATTACTGCAGTTGCCACTATTACCACCAATGCCACTGCTGATGCTGCTGCTGCTGCCACACCTACTGAAGTTCCACCTAGAACGTGGTTGTTGAGAGAGAAAGGCCTATGCATAAGCTCGTTGAGCAATTTCTGAAGTTGAACCCACCGAGGTTCACTGGCGCAGGAGACCCCAAAGTTGCAGCCTTCTAGATCCAAGATTTGAAAAAGGCATTTGCACTGTTGATGTGCATGGAGGAGGAGAAGGTTGTCCTTGCAGTTTATCAGTTGCAAGGCAACACAACCACTTGGTGGAGGGCCACCAGAGGAGGAGTGTTCCTAGAAGGTGTGGTTCCGGAATGGAACGCCTTCATCGAAGTATTCAATGGCAAGTACTTTTCGGATAGTGCTAGGGAACTGAAGATGGCAGAATTCTAGTGCCTTCGCCATGGTTCGATGACTGTAGATCAATACGAAGCGAAGTTCACTAAATTGTCACAGTACGCCCCCAGACTAATTGAGGATCTAGTAGACTAAGCTAGAAGGTTTAGAGATGGGCTCAGACCAGAATTGAGGAATCCGCTGGTGCCATTTAATTTGAAGGACTACAACGACTTGTATAAACAGGCCCAATTAATAGAGAGAGACCAGAATGAACAAGCCGCTGCATCTAGGTCGCAGTTTGGTTCGATTAGGGATGGAAATAAGTTTGGGAAGAAACCTATGACTGGAGGAATATATCATGTTCCGCCTAACGGGAAGGGTGTGATAGGAAAGTTAGCGCCAAGATAGAATGGCATGTGTCATTTCTGTGGAAGACGACATGGATCAGTCACGTGCCATTCTAGGCCGAGTTCTTGTTATGAGTATGGCTAGCAGGGTCACATAGCTATAAACTGTCCCAGAAGACCGATGAGACCGCCGCAGTTGCCGCCACCACCACCGATGGGTCAGAACGAAGGATTTCCACCCCTGAATGCATAGCGGGGTGGACTGAACAGGCCTCCAGCTCAAGGAATGATGTACGCTATCACTAGAGGACAGGCTATGGACTCGCTTAATGTGGTTACAGGTACTGTTTCCCTGAACAACCACACTACTTATGCTTTATTTGACCCTAGTGCAACTCATTCGTTTATAGCTGAGCAATTTCTTAAGCTGATAAGATTGAGTCCTGAAATATTGGAGTTTATGGTTAGTATATTTACACCGCTAAAGGATAAGGTGTTGCCTACTATAGGTTGTACTAGTTGTAAGTTAGTGATTGATGGGCGAGAGGGGCGGATAGATTTGATAGTCCTAGTCATGTATGATTTTGACGTAATAATTGGCATGAACTGGCTCACTAAGTAACAAGCTAAGATGGACTCCTACCGTAAAGCGATTCAGTTTAATCCATTAGCGGGTGAAAGTTTCGAGTTTATTGGAAGTTGAGGAGGACCCTCGATTACCTTGATTTTGTCACTTGAGGCAACCCATTTGTTAGACAGGGGTTGTCAGGGTTACCTGGTGACTATCGTGGATACGATAGTTGAGGAGCTAAAGATCGAAGATATCGCATTGGTGCAAGAATTTCCAGACGTGTTTCCGAAAGAATTGCTAGGCTTGTCGCTAAAGATAGAGATTGAGTTCGTGATCGAGTTAGCACCCGGGACAGAGCTAATTTTTAAGGCTCCTTACCGAATGGCGTTGTCTGAGTTGAAAGAACTGAAGGTGTAGATGCAAGAGTTGTTGGATAAGGGATTCATACGTCCTTGTGCATCACCTTGGGGAGCACTAGTTCTGTTCGTGAAGAAAAAAGGTGGTTCGTTGCGCCTGTACATCGACTATCATCAACTCAATCAGGTGATGATCAAGAACAAGTATCCACTGCTGAGGATCGACGACTTATTTGACTAGTTGCAAGGAGCGTCAATATTTTCTAAGATCGACTTGAGGACGGGATATCATCAGCTGAAGATAAAAAATGAGGACATACCGAAGTCACCATTTCGTACGCGATACGGCCATTATGAGTTCACCGTAATGCCGTTTGATTTGACGAACGCCCTAGTTGCTTTCATGGATTTGATGAACCCAGTGCTCAAAGAGTATCTGAATCAATTTGTGATCGTGTTCATTGACGATATCCTGGTGTACTCGAGAAGTCCAGAGGAGCACGAAAGGCATTTGAGGATGGTACTTCAGACACTGAGGAATCATGGATTGTACACCAAGTTCAACAAGTGTGAGTTTTGGTTGACTCGTGTTGGTTTCCTAGGTCATGTGATTTCAGGCAAAGGAATCTCCGTGGACTCGACCAAGATCAAAGCAGTTATCAACTGCCAAAATCGACAACCGTGACAAAGATCAGAAGCTTTTTGGGTTTGGCAAGTTACTACAGCAGGTTCATGGAAGGGTTTTCAACTTTAGTCTCACCATTGACTCGACTACTGAAGAATGAAGAGAAATTTGTATGGATAGATAAGTGCGAGTGTAGTTTTCAAGAGCTTAAGCAGAAGCTGACTACCGCACCTGTGCTGACCATACCATTTGGTCTTAGAGGATACGAGATCTATAGCGATGTGTCGTTTAGAGGACTAGGTTTCGTGCTGATGCAACATGGTAGGGTTGTTGTATACACGTCCCGTCAGTTGAGACCTTATGAGCTAAATTATCCGACGCATGACTTAGAACTCGCAGCAATTATTTTTGCTCTAAAGATTTGGAGACATTACTTGTGTAGAGAAAGATCACAAATCTTCATAGACCATCAAAGTCTCAAGTATTTATTCTCTCAGAAGGAGTTGAATATGAGACAGCATCGCTGGATGGAACTTCTGAAGGACTATGATCGTGATATTTTGTATCATCCTAGAAAGGCGAATAAGGTCGTAGATGCGCTAAGTCGGAAGTCTTCAATTGCCCATAAGATGGTCAAGGAATGGATTTTACTCGAGAGAGCTCGAGATTCGATTTTCAAGTTTGAGGTAGGCCACCTTGCAAATCTTATGGCCACCCTTAGAATTGAGCCGGAAGTGCAAATCAGAATCAGAACGCTTCAGCCGATAGACCTAAAAATTCAGAAGATTATGCAAGAGGATATCGAAAAGAGGAAGGCTGACTTTTAGATTTATGAAGACGGAACACTAAGGTTCCGAGGACGATTGTGTGTACTTGACGATGTAGAGCTTTAAGAAGAGATCTTATCAGAAGCTCATCGTAATAGTTACAGCATTCATCTTGGCAGTACGAAGATGTATCAGAATCTGCGTCAACATTATTGGTGGACCGGTATGAAGGCGGATATCATCATGCATGTCGCCAAGTGTCTAACGTGTCAGCAAGTGAAAATACAGTGCTGTAAGCCAGGAGGACTTCTGTAACCTCTCGAGATTCAGAGTGGAAATAGGAACACATCGCAATGGATTTTGTGACGGGCTTACCAAGGAGTCAGAGAGGTAATGATTCCAATTGGGTAGTGGTCAACAGACTGACGAAGTCGGCTCATTTCATCGCAGTATGAAAGGACCTTGATTTGGATAGGCATGCAGAATTGTATGTGCGTCAGATTGTTCGTCTGCATGGAGTGTCAGTGACGATTACATTAGATCGAGACCCGAGGTTCACAGCTGCCTTCTAGAAGAGTTTGCAGGCTGCCTTAGGAACAAAGCTGCAGTATAGTACGGCCTATCATCCTCAAATGGATGGCTAGTTTAAAAGGACGATTCAAACCCTCGAAGACATGCAGCGAGCTTGCATGTTGGATTTCAAGAGAAGCTGGGAGGAACAGCTTCATCTGGTCGAGTTGGCCTACAACAACAGCTACCAATAGAGAATTCAGATGGCTCCTTTCAAAGCGTTGTATGGTAGAGTGTGCAAAACGCCAGTTTGTTGGGATGAGGTCGGAGAACGAAAAATCACAAGCCCAAAGTTAGTCCAACAGTCAATGGATGCAGTTGCCGTTATCAGAAACATATTAAAGGCCGCTCAAAGCTGCTAGAAAAGCTATGTAGATAAGCGTCGAAGACCTTTGGAATTCTAAGTTGGTGAACACGTCTTTTTGAAAGTGTCACCGATGAGGGATATTTCGCGCTTCGGCAAGAAAGGAAAACTGAGTTCGAGATACGTAGGACCGTTTGAGATTCTAGAAAGAATAGGGACTCTAGCGTATCGTCTTGCATTACCACCGAGGTTGGCGCAAGTGCATGACGTCTTTCACGTGTCGATGTTGAGGAAGTATGAACCTGACCCAACCCACGTGCTAAATTTTGAAGAGTTAGACGTGGATGATAAGGTGTCGTACGTGGAACGGCCGATTCAGATTGTGGATCGCAAGGAACAGGTTTTGCGCGCCAAGACGATTCCGTTGGTTAAAGTGGTCTGGCAACACCACGGCACGGAGGGAGCAACCTGGCAACGTGAAGATTCGATGAGATGATTGTATCCCCACCTTTTTGTTTAAAGATTGTAATGGTTTAAATTTCAAGGACGAAATTTTTATAAGAGAGGAAAAGTTGTGACATCCTGATTTTTAGGATTCTGTTTCAATTTAATAAGTTGGGCTTTTCATTGATGTGCCTATAGTTCTATTCTCTGAGCTGATCACTCATGAGATAACTAGACTATTCGGTGAATCCGTTAAGGAATCTCAACGTAATAAACTTGAGAATTCGACCAAAAATCGATTGCTCGACCGTATTAATCTGCAAGGGTCATTACAACACTACCAAAATCGATCAGAGACCGGAGATAGGTCCATTCGATAGAGGTATGTGATTAGTGTGTGGGTGATTCCACCTAATTGCAAAATTCTTGTCGAATGACACTAGACCAATTTTTCTATCATTTCTGTACTCTATGCCCGTATTTAAAATCTCGAGATTTTCACGACAACCGAGAGTCGTCAATGTGTCAAAGATGCACAATGTGATTCGAAAATAATCGACCACAGGTCAATTGCACTAAAAATTCCTAAAAGCTACCTAGTAGGTTAGGTCACGCTAAAATCACATCGATTGAGATTAACTGCGAATTTTAACCCGATTTCAGAAATTGAAATTTCTATCATGTCACGATTCATTTTAGGAACGTTGACTCATCCTCCGAAGATTTTTCTATGAACCAATATTTCGGTGAAAATTCAAAGTAGGGCCGTTTTGGACTGGAAAATTCAAAAGACCATTTTTAGTCGCGTTTTTGGGATTCAAGTTGGACAAATTGATGAGGAAAATTCATGATAGGGATGATGGCAACTTGGTTGAATTTATGGGCATCAAATTAGGTTCAGGTTGAGGGAGAATTAAAGAGGAGTTGAGTGGCAAATGTTCCAAAATTCGTAGGTCTTGGGGTGTGCAACATTTGGACCACTTGGAGACTTGTTGAGGAAGCTTTGGCAGCTGCAGATTGGCTAAGGAAAACAGCCAAGTTGGTGGGGGCAAGCACTTGAGAGTTTAGGAAATTTTAGTGGTCCCCTCTAATCTTTAGCAGCCTTCTTCTTCTTCAGCAGCCACCTTTCTCCATAGTTGAGGCTTGTGGAAGCTTAAGAAAACTAGAAACCAGCCAGCTCTCTCCCTTTAGCCATCGACCACCGCCCGGAACCACTTTGCATGCCACTTGGAAGCTTGTCAAGCCACCGTTGTCCCGCGCGCATCGTCCTGCTTGCCCGCGCCTCCTGTCGTGCCCAGCCGCATCCTCTGAGCCTCCCTAGTCACCATCGTGGTCGCTTGAGCCGTCTCTGCCGCCGTCCAATAGCCGCCGTCGCTGGCTTAGCCTTATAGCAGCTTCTGCCAGCCATTCTGAGCCTTTCCAGCTGCTGTTGTTGCTCGGTTCAGCTTCTTCAGCCCGCGAGCAGAGGCCGAAGCTAGCAAGGGCCGTGAGCCTTCGTGGGCTGTTTTTGGCCTCTTCTGGGCCTTGGTTGATGTTGCCGTGGGCTTGGTTGTCACTCGACTTCGCATCGCCCTCGTCATGAACTCATCGGATCGCTAAACTGGTGAGTTTACTTGCTAAACTCTGATTAGGGAGTTAATGATGCTTAAGGGGTGATTAGTTTAGACTAATTAGGGTTTAGGTAGTTAGTTAGAATGGATTAGTGATTTAATTATCCATTTGTGCATGTTAGATGGTTAGAATGGATAGATTGGGGATTAAAGTAGTCGTACTATTTATCTATATAGGTTCAGTAATTTTCCCGGCTCATTTGAGCGGTTAATTAAGCATTTCCGGCCTAAGTTGGTATTTTTGGTATTTAATTTGAATTATTTAATTAATTTTGGTATTTATTTAATTATTTATATTTTTTGGAAATTATATCTAGATAGCCAGTGACCAGAAGTTTGTGATGATTGCAATGGTGTGCTTAGTTTCAGCAATTGAGTGTTAAATTGTGCAGATTGAGTGGTAATTATAATTTTGAGTATTTATTTCAAAATTGCGAAATTTTGGTAATTATTTAAAAATTACCGGGTGTCGGTTTTGACACCAAAAATGGTTTTAAATACTATATCAAATAGTGGGATTTGAAAGGGAAGGGTATCGGTTTTTTGGGTTAGAATTGACCATGTACCCACACACGATTATTTTTACCGTGTGTTTTTAATACGAAGAAAATGGGCCAAGTACGTTATTTTAATTGGAACATTTCGGTGCAAAGTACGATGTCTTGGCTGAGAATTGGATGGGTGCATGAATGGTTATAAGAACCCGTCTCGAGCTATTGAGCTGGACGCGCCCCTTTATGGAATGCCGTCGACGTAGTGATGTTGCCGTGCTCGATGGGGCGAGACGACGCCTAGCTATGCCAGAAGACCGCTGAACTTTGAGTAGGCTGTGCCCGTGTGTGGCCGTGATTAACAATTGGAACGCATGTTGAGTGAAATTGACACGCCAAATTATGGGACAATATCGTGTGGCACGGAATGGGACGTGTCATAACGATTTGGCCTTATAATCGGGACCTTTGTGTTTATTAAGATGAAAGTGATGACGTTCCAATTGTTTGAGTTGATTACCACATATGGTTGGATATATAAAATGTGCTAACATGCAAAAAGGATCTGAGATGAGGTAAGTCTCTACGATCGTGTGACTGTGTGGTTAGGACGCTCTAGACGTATTTCCTTCTTAGTCGGAGTTTAGGGGGTGAACTTGCTGAGACATTGTCTCATCTTGTCGTGGGCTCAATATTTTCAAGTCCTTAGATGGCGGTTCCTCCAAAACATTTTGCTCGGCTTATGAGGGTTACCAAGCGGAGTTTTGATTACCATGCCCCAGGGGGTTAATGGGTCTATGAACTCGTGGTGACCACCGTCTGGGTCAATGAGAGCCTACCTCAGAGGGTACCTCATCGATTCAAAGCATGGTTTCGCTATGGTTTCAATGGATTTCGTGTGGGTCCCCTCCGGGGTTTTGAAATTCCCGCTGTGGTAGTCGATGCCACTCTAGGTGAGAGTACAGCTGACCCTCCTGATGGTGTTGTGGAGCACCTGACACCCCCGGAACCTGTGGAGAATGAAGGATCGGCGAATGTGTCCAGCTAGCTAGTCATAAGACAGCTTCGTTTTGAGAGCCGGTCTTTTATAGACTTTTGTCTTTAGACTAGTCTTGTATATAAACTGGGGTGTTTATAAAAGTGTTTTGGTTGTAAATTTGTTTCTTGTTTTTCTATCCCGTGTTGGTTGTTGTCGTGGATATTTTTTATTCACTTCCACATGTGCAACAAAATGAATGGGTCGGTGATGCGTCCTGGGACGTTGCAAATTTTATCGACCACCGAGGGATGGGCACGCACTCGAGGATTGGGGTGTGACAACACATGTCAATCTCACTTTTTTGAAAAGAAAGAAAAGCAAAAAATGGCACACGTATACACATTTGGGGGGCGGGCGCAAAGAGGGGTGTGACTTGAAAACAAGAGGTGTCCATAAAGGAGAACAGGGTGATGGAGAGCCAAGCGTTGAGGCCGGAGGGCGGCTTACGGCTGTGGGAGGCCACAAAGGCAACGGGGAAGAGCCTTATGGGGATGAGGCGGAAGGAGGACACGAATGAGGCGGAAGGAGGACACGAAGAAAGGGCCGGCCTTGGGGAGGACCTCCTTCATGGGAACCATGGCCATGCCCCAGAAGAAGAAGGGCGACACCAACATGGCCCACTCCCACAGCAAGATTACATGGCAGATTGGATCAAGATTACAAGTGTCGTCAGAGAGAGGCTAGGTAAGCGGCGAGCAACATCGGGGATGGCTGGCGGGTGGTGAACGATGTCAAGAGTGGCTGGGCGAGTGGCCAGTGACGTTAGGGGCGGCTAGGCAAGTAGCCAGCGGCGTCCACCAGGGGGACGAGCAGCGTTCGACGGCAAAGTCGAGGGCGAGTGGCATCCAGCGGCAGCATCGAGGGCGAGTGGCGTCCAGTGGCTGAGCGTCGAGGTGAGTGGGGGGTGACGGCATCGAGGGAGGCTAGAGCGGGGTGAACGGGCGGCGAGCGGTGTCCTATAGCAGCGGCATCAAGGGTGAGCGGTGAGTAGCATCAGGGACGGGGTAGAGGTAGAGAATAGGAGAGAACAACTGAGATAAAAATTGATTTGGGTTGGGGGTTTTTACTTTTTAGGAACCCTAACCGAAACCAGGAACCGCCGGTTCCTAGAAAAAGGGAATTGGGAACCAGAACTGGCCTCTTTAGAACTGGGAACCGGAGGTCTGGTTCGGTTCTCCGGTTCCCGGTTCTACCCGAGAACCGCGCTCACCCCTAAGCTCCAACACTTCATTTTCATCCCCTCGAAGATTAAGTTGATCGTAGCCTTTTGTCAACCTGATCGATCCTAGTCAACCTACTCCTTTGCTTCAAGACTCGCTTATTTTCACTCATATTTCTCAATCAATTGAGTTTGCTTACTCGAAGCCTTCAACACTTAATAGATTTCGCCTCTCTAGCATCTTGCTTGGTCTCATCCAGTCCAGGTTGACAATGAAAAGACTTGGACGTCTTTTTGGTGTCGGTGGATCTTCGGCAAAAGGCTAAGCAAAAGTTATATCAGTCGATCTTTTGTAAAGGACAGAACTAGGAAATGCAAATAAATCTACGTCCCAACTACTTTGCTGTCCAAAAGTTATGATCGTCCTAGGCGAACGGTTGAAGTCGATTTATATGTGAAGTACCTTGGTGGCTACCTTTCTGTCGCTTAATTAATACATTAATTTGTACGTTGAAATGGTCGAAACCACCTATTAGTCATGAGGGATATTTGTGTTGCGGATCCTCATCTACGTGCTCTTAGGACAATTTATGACAATTGAAGTGTTGCTACCCCGCCGTACCCTCTATCGAACTTCAATTATTGGCGATTCGGTGGTTGCAAGTATGCCACGCTTCATTGTGTTATTTGACGTTTATTTTAGCTGACAAATAAATCTACGTCCCAACTACTTTGCTGTCCAAAAGTTATGATCGTCCTAGGCGAACGGTTGAAGTCGATTTATATGTGAAGTACCTTGGTGGCTACCTTTCTGTCGCTTAATTAATACATTAATTTGTACGTTGAAATGGTCGAAACCACCTATTAGTCATGAGGGATATTTGTGTTGCGGATCCTCATCTACGTGCTCTTAGGACAATTTATGACAATTGAAGTGTTGCTACCCCGCCGTACCCTCTATCGAACTTCAATTATTGGCGATTCGGTGGTTGCAAGTATGCCACGCTTCATTGTGTTATTTGACGTTTATTTTAGCTGTCGTATTTTATTGTATCTGATCTCCTTTTGCTGTAAATATTGCACGGTAAGATAATTATGGGTGTTGCCCGTGAACTAGTCAGCGCCCTCATGTTTCATGCTAGCAAGGACAAGTTGAAGGGAAAATTTGGAAAACTTTCGAAGTTGGATGATTTCTATAACTGTTGGCAAATTTCAAATGGTCTTGGTGGAAAAAGTATGCTCAGTAACTTAATAATCAGGTAACTCGTGAAAAACTTACCCACAAATGCTATTTAGAATTTACTCATTTCCAAATAACTTCTTGGGAGATGACTTCCTTTGTGTTCCTCTCGATCAACCTCGCGCACATTCACACGAGCGCTCTGTGTTTGTTCTTTTCTCGCATATTCACATAGCACAACGAACACAACTTCCATAGTGTCTTTATGTTATTTGTGTTGTGCGGAAGAACACCCTACTAAATGAGAAAAGTAAACAAGAATAATCAAGAACACGGAGATTTACGTGGTTCGGCCAAAAATCTGCCTATGTCCACGGGGGAGAGAGAGAGACGATTTCTTATTTGAGCGTATCACCAGAGTACAAGGTACAATGCTGAAATAAATAGATCTTTAGATCCCCACTTTCCTAATCCTAGTAGGAAAGGAATTCCACCATAAAGATATTATCAAATTTGAAACTAATTGATAAATCTTCAGTGATTATCCCCTATATATTAGAGATATCATGATACATCCTAGTTACATTGAATCAAGACTATTTCCCATGAAAGTCTCTTATAGATAGGTCCAATTCTAGGAAATATATTTGGAAACAAATAGCCTGCAATCTTCAAGCTTTCCTAGATTTTCCGATTGAATTTTGTGGAATTCAAGACAACATCAGCAAATCTCCACCTTTGGCTTGAATAAACCACAAGCCTCCACTTGCACCAAGAAAATGAATATATCTCTCCCTCTATTGTACCTTCGCAAAGGTATGCCCGCACCTGGATCGGTGCGACCTCCATCAACTTCAATGATAAGTGAGAGGAATTGAGTCCCTATAGGACTTGAACTTCTCTGTAGTAACCGTCTTCGTGAGCATATCTGCAGGATTTTGTTTTTTTTTTTGTATGGATTTTCTTCAAAGCAATGCTACCATTCTCCACAAATTCTTGAATTTTGTGGTACCAAACTTCAATGTGTTTCGTTCTGGAATGGAACACTTGATTATTTGTGAGACATATTGTGCTCTGGCTATCGCAATATAATGTAGCACTTTCTTGCTTTATACCCAACTCTGTGACCAAACCAGTCAGCCATATTCCCTCCTTCACAACCTCAGTTACTGCCATATACTCAACTTCGGTTGTAGACAATGCTACAGTAGGTTGAAGCATTGCCTTCCACAAAATAGCTCCACCACCAAGAGTAAAGACATATCCCGTGATGAACCTTCGCTTGTCCAAATCACCAGCGAAATATGAATCAACATAACTTGCTAAATCGATTGATCCTCCCTTAGAACTGAACATTAAACCCATCCCGGCAGTTCTAGCCAAATAACGAAAGATCCACTTAACAGCTTCCCAATGCTCCTTACGCAGATTGCTCATGTATTGGTTGACGAGACTCACCACATGAGCTAAATCCGGTCTGCTACAAACCATAGCATACATGAGGCTCCATATTGCGCTGGCATAGGGTACTCAAGACACCCTTACAACTTCCTCGTGTGAAACAGGACATTGTTTCTCAGATAATTTGAAGTGATTTGCTAAGGGTGTACTAACCGGTTTAGCTTTACCCATGTTGAACCGCTCCAAGACCTTCTCAACATACTTCTTTTGATTTACCCAAAGCTTACTTGCATGTCTATCTCGAAAGATTTCCATGCCAAGGATCCTGTTTGCAGCACCAAGATCCTTCATATCAAACTCACTACTTAACTGAGACTTTAGGGAAATAATGTCTCTCATTTTTCTTGCAGCAATCAACATATTATCAACATAGAGCATCAACAGAATAAGCGACTTATCATCCAAAACTTTGTAGTAGACACAAGAATCATGCACACTCCTCATGTAGCCAATATGAAGCATAAAAGAATCAAACATTTTATTCCATTGCCTCGGAGATTGCTTCAAACCGTAAAGTGATCTCTTAAGCAAACAAACATGATCCTCTTTCCCTTTCACCTTGAAGCCTTCAGGCTGCTCCATATAAATTTTCTCCTCCAAGTCACCACAAAGGAAGGCCATCTTCACATCTAGCTACTCAAGCTCCAAGTCATACATAGCTACCATAGCTAGTAAAACACGAATTAATGTGTGTTTTACAACCGAGGAAAATATTTCGTCATAATCAATCCCCTCCTTTTGTGTATAGCCCTTAGCAACAAGTCGGGCCTTGTATCTCTCTTGCTCTTTCTCCATTGTTGCTTCCTTTCTTCGAAGAACCCATTTGCAACCAATGACATTTCAATCCTTGGGCTTCTTCACGAGTTCCCATGTCTCATTCTTTTGTAACGACTCCATCTCCTCCATCATTGCGGTCATCCACTTTTCTTTGTGATCACTTTTCAAAGCTTCATGGTAGGAGCTTGGATCACCAGAGCCTACGATAAGAGCATAAGCAACTATATCCTCAAAATCATACCTCTCCGGTGCTTTGGGAGTGCGCCTTCCTCTACTCGTCGCAATGGTACGAGGAACTTTTACCGTTTCTTTGACTTCCGGAGCCTCATCGGATGACTCGCCATTCTCTACAAATTCTCTGATTTCAAGCTCCACCTTAACGATAGATTTATCACTCTCCTCTTCAACAGCCGCGCATGGCACGCATCTTGACTTCAACATTGCAGATTCATCAAACATAACATCCTTGCTCATCAGAATTTTCTTCTCACTTAGATCCCATAATTTGTAGCCTTTCACTCCTTTCTTGTAATCGAGAAATATGCATTGTTTTGATTTTGGATCCAACTTCGAGCGCTTCAAGCTCTGCACATGTACAATAGCAGGACAACCAAATATTCTTGAATTAGAATAATCGACAATTTTACCAGTCCATACCTCTTCGGGAATTTTGCATTTAATTACAGTTGATAGAGACCGATTCACAAGATAACATGCCATGCAGATAGCTTCTGCCCAAAACTCCTTGCTTAGTCCCGCATGTAGCCTTATGCTTTGAGCTCTCTCTAAAAATGTCCGGTTCATCCTTTCCGCTACGCCATTCTGTTGGGGTGTATCCGGAACTGTGAAGTGACATTTAATCCCTTCATTCTTGCAAAGCTCCATGAATGGTGTCGATTTGTACTCTCCTCCATTGTTCGATCTCAAGCCCTTAACCTTCTTCCCTGTTGAAGTCTCAACTTCAGCTTTCCATTCTTTGAACTTTTCAAAGACTTCACTTTTGTGTCACATGAAGTAGACCCAAACTTTGCGAGAGAAATCATCAATGAATATCACGAAGTATTCCTTCCCTCCTTTTGACTTTACCGGTGAAGGACCCCATACATCCATGTGTACATACTCAAGCAAACATTGAACCGTACTCTACATTGTTTTCCAAACACACAAAATTTGTAGAAATCTAATTTGCATGTTTTTATACCTTGGAGTGAATTCCTCTTGTGAAACTCCATCAATCCTCTTTCCCCCATATGCCCGAGACGCATATGCCATAGATAGGTGTTATCTATCTCTGTGCTAGCATTCGTGGACACAGATGCTCCACCTTCCACTGTGGTTCCTATAAGTCGATATAGGTTCCCGTGCCTTTGTCCCTTAAGAACAACCGGAGCTCCCTTAATCACTTTTAAGACTCCACCTTGAGCTGTGTAGTTGCATCCATTGGATTCAAGTGCTCCCAATGAGATCAAATTCTTCCTTAGACTCGGAACATGACGCACGTCTGCCAAGGTTCTAATCATGCCATCAAACATCTTGATTTTCACGGTTCTAACACCCACAGTCTTGCACGAAGTATCATTCCCCATGAGAACTGAACCACCATCATATGCCTTGTACTCATTGAAGGCTTCTCGATGAGGACACATGTAAAAAGTGCATCTGGAGTCCATGATCCACGAATCTTCAAAGATTTCCTTCCCTGACGATATGGACAAGACGTCCCCATCGTTAGTCTCAATACTGTCAGCTATACTTGCCTCATCCGAGCTCTTCTTCTTTTTCTCGTTCTTATTTGGACAGAATCTCTTGGTATGCCCTTCCTAATTGCACCCATAGCATCTTCCTTTGAACTTTCCCTTGGATTGTGATCGACCCTTATTACTCAATCCTCGATTCGTTGATCTTCCTTTTCCTTGATTGCTTTTCTCCTTTGCAAAGAGTCCATCTCCCGAAGATTTTGAACTACTTGCCCTTTTTCCGGGTGTCGCTTGAAATTAGGGTAGCAGTCACCTCTCCGATCTCCAGGTTGCCATAAAGGAGCGCAATCACCAAGTGGTCAAACGAATCTGGCAACAATGCTAGTAGCAGAAGCACTATGTCTTCATCCTCAAACCTTACCTCCAAGCTTGTAAGTTCACTAATCATCTGATTGAACATGTTGAGGTGTTCCAACAGATCTCCTCCTTCACTCATCTAAAGTGAATACAATCTCTTCTTCAAGAACAACTTGTTCGTAAGAGATTTCGTCATGTAAATGCTTTTGAGTTTGAGCCATACCTCCGGAGCATATTCGATTTCCGCTACATATTGAAGGGCCTCATCCGATAGGATCAATCAGATTGTGCCGCACGCCCTCTCCTCCATGTCGGCCCAATCATAATTAGTGATGGTGTCCAGTTTGTTCGATCTTCCCATAAGAACCTTTGATAAACCTTGTTGAATCAACAGATCCGTCATCCTTCTCTGTCATAGTGTAAAATTATTCTTCCCGGTGAATCGTTCAATATCAAATCGAACGGTTGAACCTTTTCCAGCCATCTAGTTAGAAGTCGCAATACAGGAGCGGAGAACGTGGATTGCTCTGATACCAATTGTTATGCGGAAGAACACCTTAACTAAATGAGAAAAGTAAACAAGAATAATCAAGAACACAAAGATTTACGTGGTTTGGCGAAAAATCCGCCTACGTCCACAGGAGAGAGAGAGAGACGATTTCTTATTTGAGCATAAAAACAGAGTACAAGGTACAATGCTGAAATAAATAGATCTTTAGATCCCCACTTTCCCAATCCTAGTAGGAAAGGAATTCCACCATAAAGATATTATCAAATTTGAAACTAATTGATAAATCTTCAGTGATTATCCCCTATATATTAGAGATATCATGATACATCCCAGTTACATTGAATCAAGACTATTTCCCATGAAAGTCTCTTATAGATAGGTCCAATTCTAGGAAATATATTTGGAAACAAATAGCTTGCAATCTTCATGCCTTCCTAAATTTCCCGATTGAATTTTGTGGAATTCAAGACAACATCAGCAATTTGTTGGCATGCGTCTGCTTCTTTATACTACGTCTGCCCATGCTTTTAGGACGAGGAAAATAACTCCTCTTTTCATTGAGGTAGGGGGCCGGATGGAGGAACACTTAATAAGGGTGGATTAAGCTTAAATCGAACAAAGCAATTAATGTCTATAGAGAACGGAGAAGCAGGAACTGGAGGTCTCTCGAGAGACCACCAGGGAAACTAGATAGCTAGTTTCCTCTCGAAACACAGGTAGAACGAATGCTTTCATAGCTGAGATCTGGACGTTAGGAGATGGAATTCGAATTATTGTTGCGAATAGGGATATTCATTTGCATTGTTAGAAAAAATTAGGGATTTTCCTAAGATAATTTCTTATGTTAGAAATATTTTGGTAATTTTGTTTATTTTTCGCATCTCTCGAAATTGCACATATATCTCGCTTTAATTTTGCATATCTTGATTGATATGTTATTTTAGATAATCATCTAATAAATCTTATAAATAAGCTCATATATTATATTTCAAGATACATTTTTTTGTCGAACTTCAAGATATGTTGAAATATGCAGAAAATTCCACAACTCTCTCTTTGCTTTATTTTTCTCAACTATTGAATTAGATGCTTTAGTGGTTATTCATGCTCTTAAGAATAAACAATCTCAGAATCTTCTCATAGAACCTCTTCTTGTCAGAGTGTATGAACTTGCAGGAAGGAATGCAGGCGTAAATAGTGATTGATCAAATTTGAAAAGAGAATATAACATGTGAATGAAGGTGAAAATGAAAGGAGTTCTTGAAATGTGGTGGAACGGTCGCTGACCATGTGACCATTCGACCATTTGATTTCTCTTTTAAAATGTCATTGATCAAACGGTCACGAGTGGGCCCCTCGAGGAGGAAATATAACTCTTCACAAACGAAAAGCAAAATTACACGTAAAAAAAGAGAGAAGAAAACAATAGAGATAAGAGAAGTGAAGATTAAACAAACAATAGTATATGGTCTTGTTTCACCGTTATAAAGAAATCACATACTTCCTAAGTGACTCCTACAATTTAGCAATCTATATTTACAAATGATTGTTTAGCCACAAACGACTTCACTACTCAACCTTTGTTTCTTTACCCTTTCATGATTACCATCATAGTTGTTCTCCCATAGAGGAAAATCCATTATTAATTAAAGCTTGATCAAATTTTTCACCCTTTTGTTTGGTGCTTGCTTTAAATGATATAGGGATTTAAGGAGTTAACACAATTTCTTTTCTTGGCTAGGAAGATTAAAGTCCTTAGGTTGCACCATGTAAATTTCTTCTCCTAAATTATCAATTAGAAGAGTTATTTTAACATCCATTTGATGAACATCAAACTTGAAAATAAAAGCTAAGATAATTAAAACACGAACAAATGAAGTGTTAGTTACTGGAGCAAATGTGTCAAAATAATCAACATTTTATTTTTGAGTTCTTTCCTTTCTAAGGAAGATACTAGTCTTAGGGAAAATGAAATTTCCACAATGACTGCAAATCCCTTGGAACCGTTTCCAATTAATCTTGCTTTACATTTAACAATGGAACCGTTAGGATTAATTTTTTTTTAAATCCATTTACAACCAATTGATTTTGGTAAATCAACCATTCCTTAGTTTAAATTTGTAAAATAGAATCGATCTCAATTTTTAGGGCTTAAAAAAAAAAAACGACTTTCTTTAGCAAAAATTGCTTTAGAGTAAGTTAAAAAATCATTATCAACAAGATAATCATTAAAATCATTTTCAAAAGAAGTTTCTTTCCCCGGTCTTTTACTCCTCCTCAATTCGTCATTTGATTTTTCAATATCAATTATATGAAAAGGTGCATGAGAAATAGTTCAATTCTTAATGGAATAATATGCTAAAAAATTATGCATTCTTTGTCTCAACATTGTATTGCTATCAAGCCCATCACTTTTTAGTACAAGAAATGCACTATAATGTTCAACATAACCAATAAACATGCAATCATATGTCTTAAAGCCTATTTTCCTTTTCTTAGTACCAAGAAGCATAACCTTAGCAAGGCATCCCACACTTGCAAATATTTTAATATGAAAAGTACATTAAAAGTTCTAAAACTCGTCATAAAAGTACAGTTGAATTCTAAAATTTTCAATAAATGCAATTAAATACTAAGATTTATCAAATTAGTGCAATCAAGTTTTTCTGTTAACTCCGTCTAATTTGACTGACGGAAAATATTGGCCAACATGAAGGATAAGGCTAAAATGATGTTGTTTGGGTTCAAATCTAATTTTTTGATCTAACCATTATTTAAATTAAATTAACAAATTAATATAAACTTATATAAAAACATGGGGAAAGGATAGCTAAATCAATCAAGGGCTTATGGGGCCCTCGTCATTGACGCCCCACCATCACTAGAATGGGCTAGCGACAATGGGGTGAGGGTCGACTAGGGTCACTGTTCCCTGGCCAGTGGCTAGCAATCCTAATTGACCATAAGGTCAACCACTTCTGATGCATTACATTCAATTGAGCTAAACCAGCACATATCTTTCCTTTATTTTCAAAACCTTTTGAAATAGATGGCATATTGTTGGATATTTCAATAATTTTGAAATATTTAAAGTCATTGTTTGTAACAACTCTAATAGAAGTTATGACCACCGTCAATTTGTCAAAGTTTTGAAGCAGGGAAAGAAACAAAGGAAAGGGTGTAAACCAAATTTTTCATTGCATGCCTAGTTTTATTTTTGTCAAAACAAAAATATCTTCTTGAGAGGATGCCAAGGCCACATACGCTATATCTCAATTTTGATGTCCAAATTTGGTGGACCGAAAATGAGCTCTCTCTCTCTCTCTCTCTCTCTCTCTCTCTCTCTCTCTCTCTCTCTCTCTCTCTCTCTCTCTCTCTCTCTCTCTCTCTCTCTCTCTCTCTCTCTCTCTCTCTCTCTCAGAAAAACAACCCTCGAGGTTCAAAACAATTACTAGGGTGCCATTGTTGGGCTAGTCGAAAGGTTTTCAGTCACTGTCTTATCCTTTCCGTGCAGATGCCTCATCTCTATCTCTTCCATCTTTTCATGTGAGATGCCTAGCAAGCGTCAGAATCCTTTTCAGGATCTAGGTAGCACGGACATGTTCAAAGGGCCTCTGTATCGTGTCGGACACCCCGACACGTGTCCGACACGCTCGGACACGCGGTCAACACGTGTCAGAGTTTCCAACACGTGGTCAACTCTTTCCGACACGCGCGTCGGAGCATGTCCGGAGGTTTGTGGGTGGATCTGCAGGTGTGAAGGGAATAAGGTGATGGAGGGTGGAGGCAAGGGAGGGTTGCGACCGCTGACTGCAACGCCGAGATGGAAAACCGCAACGCCGCAATGGAAGGTTGGACGCAAGGCTACGACGGCAAAGGGGAGAACGGAGGTGAGGCAGTGGCGAGAGAGGTGGAGACTGAGCAAAGGGAGAGGAGAAAGAAGGTGATTGCTAGGGTTTTTGCCCTTTAGGCTGTTTTTAGGAAGAAGATAAAAGAGAGTGACGAGGCGTCAACGGCTTTTGGGAAAGAAAGCCTCGTGCAGGGGAAGTGACAGGTGCAGGGGTGGGTGGGGGTGGGGGAAGAGAACGCGTGCTGAAATAAATGGGTGGGACCCATTTAACCCTAAAAAGAAATATTGAACATTAAATAACTTTATTAATACATGATAAGGCTAAAAAATAAATAAATAGACGGGTTAAAAAGTTACTTCGAAAAATAAAAGCACTAGATATTAAATAATAATAAATTTTGATCATCGTAGAAAAATATAAATTTATTTTGACTCTAATCTTTCATTAGTTATTTATTTCATCGATAACTTTTGTTAAAGTAAAAAAATGTCTTTCCAATTTTTTATGAATAAATTTATTAATGTTATTAGTATAGATTTATTATAGGCTCTTTGTTTATTGTTTATTTATTTATGAATTTGAATAAATTAATTTAAATATAATAATTAATCATGTATATATAAAAATATTTATTTAATATTTAACGTGTCGGAACGTGTCGGAATTCTCTACTTTTTGAGAAATGGCGTGTCGCGTGTCGTGTCGTGTCGTGTCGCGTGTCGCGTGTCGGTGCTACCTAGTTCAGGATGCGACCCGGACTTTCATCATGAGGATGTAAGTAATTACGTCATACAAACTTTGGAGAAGACGCAAGAATGTCACATCACTGTAGGGGAGGAACTTTGGCAGAATCCTCCGAATTCAATGGCATCTTTAAGGTTGCGTTTAGCAACGTTGTCAGGAATAAGTATTTCTATTTTTTTATTTTTGAAAGTAAAAATAAAATAGGAATACATTTCGTAAATTTTTTGTTTTCGAGAACAAATTTATTCTTGGAAGTAGATTTAAAATAGAAACAAGAAACAAAATAAAGTTATTTTGTTTCTATTTTTATATTTCTAGGAGTAGAAATAAAATAGAAATGCGTTTCATAAATTTTTTGTTTCGAGAACAAATTTATTCTCGGGAACAGATTTAAAACAGGAACAAGAAACAAAATAAAATCATTTTTTATCCCGGGAACAACTCTAGAAACAAGCTTTTTCTCCTTCTTTTTTATTTCTCTTCCTCTCTTCTTCCCCTACCCGGTCGCTAGCCTTGACAAAGTGACCAGCCTGACAAAGTCACCTTGAGCTCGTCGGCCATCGATAAGGCCCCCTCGAGCCTCGCCAGCCTTGGCGACCAGTCAGAGAAAGGAAAAGAAAAAGAAAAAAAGAAAAATGTAATAAAATTATTAATAAATTAAAAAATTCTAAATCACAAAAATATATGAAGTCATACCAAACTCATTTAACTCTCGGGAATAGAAATTTTGCGTAGTTACCAAACGCAGAGACTATTTTCGGGAACAAAAAAAATGTTTTTGAAAAAAATTATTCCTCAGAACATAAACGTTACCAAACACATCATAAGTCGCCTAATGCGAGGCCAAAATGATGTTGTGCAAAGGACATCCTTTACTCAATAATTTCATACATAATTGCACATTTTCGGACATGTCCGTGAGTGGACGTTCCATCTCTGTTTTTTAAACATGAGCTGATAACATCCATTAACTTTCAATCTAAATTTTTATCCTCCTCATTTTCCTTTTTTCAGAGATAACATAAATTCCATATTCGGTCACTTATCTTTTCTTAGAAGAAATGATCGATGTTAAGCTTTTGAGAGTACCCACGTCAAGCTAAATGTAAATAAAAATATTATTGGTCAACGATGCCGATGTTCTAATTTGATGAGGTAAAATTAAAAATGTCAATGTATTTTTTTAATGAGAAGGGCATGCCAATGCGATTTAAATTCAAATTACGTCGAAAAGACATATTGAATTGACGATGAGAAGTGAAGAAAAGGAAAGTGAAGAGAAAGATTTTCCTCTGCTGCTTTGAAAGAACTGATCTGAGGCAATGAATAAAAATATTATTAATATATATGTATATTACATGCGTCATCGTCAAAAAAAAAAAATTGTACAAATGATCTCATGATGCATACAAACCTATTTAAAAAATATAGTTACAAGCAAAAAAAAGTTAATTATGTATCATTTTATAAAACCTATTTGTGTGAAGAAATTTTTATTTTGCCAATGTACAAAATTAAAGCATTTTGAAGAGGGTAAATGTTACATACATGGTCAGTGTAATCCTTTTTTGCATAAGGAATCTTAGAATGAGAGCATAACCTATTCATGAAATATATCTATATGCTAAAAATAAAAATTGAATGTGCAATCCATAAAAACCAGATTATGTAAAGAAATTGTGACAATCTTAGTGCACTGATTAAATTTTTTATTAAAATCTGTTGTTTGGAAAGTAGGGGACGATGGCAGAAAAATTGAAGCAGGGCAATGCTGTGATTTTGGCACTATTGAGTGGCCGATTCCACAACTTTTGCACCAACGGGAGAGATCCAGAAACGCTGGCAACACGCATTAATCGAATGGCTGCTATTAAACCGCTTGAATCCAACGGCTGAAGAGAAACATGACAAAGTTGTCATGCGCGAAAGCACGGGATTGCAGAAATGGCCCTCGCTCCACTTTTTTTTTTTTTTTTTCCACATATCAAATAAAATTAGTAAATCACCAATTTCTTCGAAATTTTATGAGTACAGCTAGTAAATTACCATTGTTACAATGCATATATTCGATTTTCCATTTAAGTCTTATCAATTTATTTTTTTACCACACCTTTGTAAGCCTTTGCCGAGTGTAGCGTTTGAAGTCCTATAACCCGAATTGACCCAAACTTTTCAAGGGTAGTTCTGTTCGTGTTTTTCAAAAAGTTAAAAAGAAACATATACTTTTCCACCAAAATTTAAATATTATCCAACTTATAAAAGGTCATGAAAATTTTTACATATGATCTAAGTGCCAACGTGTATATCTTGTCAAAATATCAGGTGTTACGAGCTGGAAAGGGCCTAAATGCATTATCACAATATATAACTTGGGTAAACAAAGAAAAGTAAAAATTTATGCAGACATGTCCGAAGAGAATTGAGATGGGCTCATGGCAATTCTGACCTAAAATTAAGGTCCAAAGTGGCTAGGCTAGTCAGATTTTCTGCCTTGGAAAAAGAATTGGTCAGCCAATATGTAAGATTATTTGCATTTTTGTTAAATTTAAAGAGAAAAAAATCACATGAGCAAAATTCGGACCACATAGTTTTTCAAATCACTCATTTTCCGTGAAATGAACTTACCTTAAGAGTTGGATCATTTTTGGTCTGCCAAATTCGGACCTGGTAGTTTTTCTTCTATATCTAGGTATTCTAAGGTTAATAGTTTTATGTCAATGTGAGCCTTCAAAATTTGAGATAATGTCTATGTGGGATTGGGCATCATCTCAAGAAGATGTACATTCAAATTTGGTATAAATATATGTTGGAAGTATGCCCTAAAGCTACTATTTAATAGTTACATATTAGGGATTTCAGTTGTACTATCATTATTATTATTTAATTAATGGCAATGACGTACTCATTCATTTGTCAAACTATTTTATATTTATGAATGATTCCATAATATCAGTTGCAACTAGAACTATTCTTGAGACGTCAAGAATATATGTGACGGGTTCATAGTTAGACTGAATCTTTAAATCGTTCCCGGTCGATGGATTATTGAGTAGATATTAATAATCCTATTGAGGTTGGTGTATTCATAACTTCACTATTAAGTATTGGATACTTAAGGGAATGATGAGTCACAAGTCATTGAGTATTGTGATGCCTGAGTTAAGAACACGAGTGTCTGTATTAGACAAGTTCACTGAACATGACGTATATGGAACGATTAGTTAAATGGAAGCTTTTAGTGTGGTCAAAGTCTAATTATTCATGCTTTGGTCTTGTGTAAATAATCCTTAGACCTAAGGTACAGTGTTAACTTGTGAGTCGAAAAACTATGGTTCATAAGTTCACGTAATGCCGGGTCATTGATCCATTTTTATACCTAATAGTCATTAGTTTGTTCATATACGAAGTTGCATGTGTGCGCAATATGGAATCTGTCTCATTGTTAAATGCAAGGTATAATAATGATGTCCCATGCGATCTAATTATGACACTGCATTGAAATCCTCAGTCGGGGTTGTAACCGAGAATAAATTGTTTATGTCTCAAATAAAATACATGTCAATTAGATTTGTACATATGATCGAATTGGTGACTTGACAAATATTCCATGGTCTTTATTTGATCGAGACATAGTAAGGCAAAGTGATTGAATTACACTGTAGCCAAAATTAACGGGTTCATTATGTTCTTAAAGCATTTACACTATCTGGGTAGCCATGATATATTGCTAGATGTCAATCATGGCTTGTAAGACCCAAAGATTAATTGGGACAATTAATTCTTTTGGGAGCACTAATGTGTTAGGACAAGTCTTACTACCAGCTTAGTGATGAACCTAGGGATGTCACACACCATAAACAATTAGGATAACATGGAACAAGAGAGAAATATTGTTGCAAATGTGTTTGCAATTACTGCAATCAAATTGAGTCGATTTGAAATTAAATTAAATGAGATTTAATTTAATTTGTATTATAGTCACGAGCCTACTTGCATATGATGCACACGCATGCCCAAAGTGGATACATGTTGATGTACCCTGATTGCACACACAAAGATTATGTTCATATTATTTTTTGTTTTATGAATTGATTAATTAATTATTTAATTAAATAAATTATGGTGCACGTGTGTGATGCACACCATGTGTGTTTCTTTTAATTAAAAAAAAATTAAAGCATGTGCACAAAGTCATGCACCTGCACGCAAGAATTCGTGCATGATGGTCAGCAACCGCTAACCGTTCATGCACGTTCATGCACGATGCACGATCTTGCATGATCGTGCATGATCAGCAACCGTTGTTGATTCGTGAATAAATTATTGAAATGAAATGTTGCAAAAGGTTGCAACAAAACAAGAGAAAAACGGGTGTGCGTGTTTGTGTGGTTTTTTGTGTGTTCTTGTGTTTTTCGAAACGTGAGAAACAAGAGGGATTCTCTCTCATTCGGGCTGTGACTAAAACATCAAGGATACGGTGGATTGTCTCCACGAGATTGCTAGCACGATCAAAGTGGTGATTATCTTAAAGTTCTCCCTTCCGTTCGATGTCCATTGTTGGTATGTCAGAACTAGAGGTCCGACGTTTGTGGGGCTCGAAATGTAGAACATCCGAACAAATTCTTTTAAAGCGCGCTTCGAGAGGTAATTTGTTTAACTCCCTTTTTATATTCAGATTTTTTATTAAAACGCACGAACAATGCCTTCGGAGAATCATGTATAAAATATATCTTTATTTCTGCTACATTCTTCTTGTTAATTTTACTTATACATGATTCATGAAACCCCAACAGTGGTATCAGAGCCAACCTTAGGCGTTTTTCGTTCGTTTAATTGATTTATAGTTCAAATATATTTTTGCGTTCTAATGGCCAATTTATTTTTGTTAAGAGAATTGGTTCTCTTGCTCTTATGTGGCCTATAGAAGTTGATTAATTTATGTGATAAATTTAATCAACTAAGCAAAAATTAGAACTAAATCAATTTTGAATCAAAAATCCGTAATTTGTTATACTTTGTGTTTATATTCTACGAATGATTTGCGATTGTGAATTTAAAGAGTACAACGCAACTTCCGTTCAAAATCATGCTCGTGAACTTTGTTTCATCGATTTGATTCCTTAACGTAATTTGCGTTGTTCGACTTTAAATTTGATCAAATGCAGAATTTTATCTATGCCTTCCGGAGCTTTAAATTTTGAATTTATGGCTTGTAAGGAAGGGTGATGATCATGGAAAAATCCCTAATCATTATGATTGTTGTATGGATGAATGTATGATGATTACAGGTATTCTTTTTGGGGATGTAATTATTAAATGGAGGCCGCGACCTTCCTTTTATTTTATTTTAATTTTTCATGAAATGTAATTTTAGCATAGTTTATTATATCAATTGTTGATGTAAATACTACGAGTTCAAGAGGAGCCATTTGAGGAGCCATTAAGCCAGAGAGCTCTATGGGCCCGGTCTTTGAAGAGTTCAAAGATTGAAGAAGAAGTAAAGAGCAAGTCCCTATTATTAAAACATTAAAATGGCTAAATGGGTCTCTTTGACTCGAGACCCATTGAACCATAATTTCTTGATCACCACATAGGATATATGTTTATGTGATATCTATTTATTTTTGTGTTTATGTTATCGTGCATGTTATACCGGTTAATGTGCAAAGTGAGACCATTAATAATGACCCAAATCTCCTTATTAATAATATTAAGTCGAAAAGGGTTTCGGACTCATGGCCTTTCATCGTCGTGGTTTGATCCAATATTATAGTGGTTAACTGATCGGCTATTGATACATAGGGGTTAATTACCATTCATAATATTGGACCACTCCATTATGCATGTGATGCTGTGGGGTTAGAGTCAAATGATTTCTAATAACTGTCACGTGAGGGAATCGTTTGTGTTTTCAAAACTTACATGAGACGATGGGCTAGACTTAACTATGATCGTGATGCTAATAACTGTTAGGTGCAGCTTTCATGGTCTAGAGGCCGAAGTTATGATTGGGACTCGCATATGATGCGTTGAACAAGTTGGTTCACTCACTAAGTTCATAGAACACCAATAACTATTAGGTGAGGTAGGCTTTGGGCTAGTAGGACTCCAATCCCCACTAGTAATCTTTACCCAACAAAGATTATTGCTTCCCATCTTAAGGAGTATGAGATTCAAATATAAATTTAGTGGGAGGATCTATTTCATTTAAAGGCCAAAATGAAATAGTTATTTTAAAATATACAACGGCTAACAATTTAATTTTCTACAACAAATATATTATTACTCTGAAAATGATGACCACAAACCCACTCGCTTCTATACTTGACAAAAATTGTTTGACTAGACCCAATTTCACTGACTGGGTGAGGAATTTGAGAATTGTTCTCAATTCAGAAAAAATTGGGTATGTGCTTGATGAAAAGATGCCAATCTCATTTCCTGAGGGTGGGACCCAAGAAGAGCATGTCACTTATGATAAGTGGCATGACGATGACTTAAAAGTTAGGTCATATATGCTTGCTTCGATGAATAATGAATTATAGAAGAAGTATGAATCTATGGAAGATGCTAGGTCGATCATTTTGCACTGAAATGAATATTTTGATGAGAATGGTCGAAGCTCTAGATATGAGATATCTAAGGCATTGTACTGTATGAGGATGGCTGAAGGATCATCAGTTAATGATCATGCTTTGAAAATGATCTGGCACATTGAATAATTGGCTAGGCTGAATCTCGTTATGGACAACGAGTTAGCTGTGGATTTGATCCTCCAATCTTTACTCGATTTATTCTCTGGTTTTGTCCAAAACTTTCACATGCATAAGATGGAGAAAAATCTCGTTAAATTACATAGCATGCTGGTAGTTTATGAAAAAGAAATGCACAACATGAGACCAAATGTAGTGACTATGGCTAAGGCTTCTTCCTCAAGGGGTAAGACTGTTTTAAAGAAAAAGAAATGGAAGAGGCCTGTCAAACCTATTATGGAACCAAAACCCAAGATTGATAAAGGAAAATGTCATTACTATGGTGTTAAGGGGCACTGGAGGAGGAACTGTAAGAAGTACCTCATGAGCTTGAAGGTCAAGCCCAAGGACCAACTTTATGAAGGTATGGTGTTTATGCTTATTGAAACTAATCTTATGGTTAGTGCTAAATCCAGCTCATGGGTTCTAGATTCTGCTGCAACTTCACATATTTGCATGTCTTTGCAGAATCTGAAAACAAGCAGGATGCTAGGGCGAAATGAGATTGTCCTGACATTTGCTAATGGAGCAAGAGTTGTTGCGTTAACTATAGGGACTTTTCGTTTATGTTTGCCTTCTAGACATGTATTGGTTTTAAAGAACTGTTTGCATTATAAGAATATTGTTAGGAACATCATCTCTATACCTCGTTTGGGTAAAGAGAATTATGAATTTTCTTTTGCTGATGATGTATGTTCTATTCGACCAGAAATCGGCTACTCGACCGTGCTCATATTTAGAGGCCATTACGGCACAGTTAAAAAAGTCGATCAGGGATCAGAGATAGGTCAGTTCAACTGAGATATGTGGTTAAACGTGGGTGATTCCACTGAATTGGAAAATTCTCGTCGATCGACATTAGACTGTTTTTTCTGTCTTTTTAGTACCCTGTGTCTGTATTGGAATCCTCGAGATTTTCACGATCACTAAGAGTTGCCAATGTGTCAAATGGGTTCATTGTGGCTCGAAGAAAATCGACCACGGGTCTTTTGCACTAAAAATTTCTAAAAGCTACCCGGTAGCCTAGGTCACGCTAAAATCGCGCAAGATTGAAATTAATCACAAATGTGAATCTGATTTCAGAAATTGAAAGTTTTGTCATGTTATGAATCATTTTAGAAATGTTGACTCAGTCTCCAAATATTTTTCTGCAAACCGAGACTTTTTGAGAAAAAGTCAAGGTAGGGTCGTTTTTGTATGGAAAATGTCGAGGACCGTTTTTTATTGCGCAATTGGGAGGCAAGTAGGTTCAATTGGTGAGGAAAAATACCAATTTGATAGAGGGTATGACGGTTGAATTTATAGAGGCCAAATTGAGTTGATTCAACGGCCAATTGATGTCCAATTGGAGGAATTTCAAACCAAATTCGTATGCCCTATGGACCCAACCTTTTCCACCAACTCAAGTCTTCTAGAAGGGGTATTTGTGGCTGATTTTTGTTGAGGAAAGCCAGCTAGACAGGTTGGACCAGTCAAGGGAGACAAGAAGAGGATAGGTGTGAGATCAAGTGGTCCTCTTGCCCCCTCTTCTACTCTTCCCCTAGCTGTTATCGACCAGCCCTTCTCCCTCTTCATTGTGCCTTGAGAGCTCCAAAAATCTGCAGAGAAGAACCAGCAAGCTATCGAGCAGCCGTTCGCCTGCCAAGTATCGCCATAACGCCGTCCTAGCGCTGTCGTGCCTCGCCCTACCGCACCACCGTCCCCTGCCGTTCCCTGGCCGTCCCCTTGCCTCAGCTGCGTCCCAGAGCCTCCCCTGTGACCGTCGGACCACTGTGCGCCACTATCTCGCCGCCGGTCAACCCCGCCTAGACCGCTGCAACTCCGCCGATCTACCGCCTGCCTTGTCGTGCCCAAGCAGCCACCGAAGTAGCACCGATCACCAGCAGCACAGAATCGGTCCGAGTGGCTCTTTACAGCACTGTTCAGCCCATTTTGAGGTTGTTCCGGACCCTGGTTAGCAAGCCCACTTTGAAGTTTCTTGCCCCTCGTCGCGTCCCCGTTGATTTGATCCAAGCGGATTAATGAACAAGTGAGTTTAACTCACTAATCCTCGCTTAGTAAGTTAATGATGTTTAAAGGTTGATTAGTTTAGACTAAGCTAGGATTAGGTGGTTAGTTAGAATGGTTTAGTGAATTATTTAATTATTGATGCATGTTAGGTGGATAGTTTAGTGCAATTAGGGTCTAGACAAGCTCTAATATTTACCTAGAGTGGTTTGGAAATTTTCCGGGCCCGTCTCGGCTTTTAATTAGGCTTTTTCGGCCTAAGTTGCTATTTTTGGTATTTAATAATTATTTCCCATAATTATTTTATAATTATTTACTTTCAGAAAATTAGATCGGGATAGCCAGTAATTGGAATTTCATGCTGAGTGCAGTGGTGTATTCGGTTTACAGTTATTTTAGGCAAATTGAATGTAATTGGTGATTGTGGGTAATTATCCTAAAAATTGATAATTTTGGTAATTAATTAGAAAATTACCGGGCATCGGTCTACAGCGCTAAAAATCTATTTTTGGACTGTTGAAACTAGTCGGATGTTCAAAAGTGAAAGTATTGTATTTTGGCTAAGGTTGACCGTGTACCCACACACGAGTATTTTTATTGAGTGTGATAAAAATGATGAATTGATTAAATGGTTGGGTGGTATACTATATTAGCCTACAGGCGATATGTCAACTTAGATTGCGAGCAGTATACCGGTATACCATATCAACCTACGGACTTTGATATGTCAGCTTAATAAGAGAACATTATATCTTATTAGCTTAGAGCGAGCTATATTACTTATCAGCTTAGAGTGAGCATTATTAGTATACTATATCAGCCTATAGGCTTTGATATGTCAGCTTAGTAAGAGAGCAGTATATTATTTATCAACTTAGTGCGAGCTATACTATCTATTATCAGCTTAGAGAAAGCAATCCTAACATGATTGGACTTATTAGAAAGTATTGATTAGGCCAACCAAAGGAAGGTCATGATGACATGTAATCGACTAAGTTGATTGATTGATGATTCGATCTGATTTGGTGAATTCGTTTGAATAGTTGATGTGATTCGTGTATCTATCAGATAAACTGACTTGCAGGAAGAGACTGAGGCAAAGGTAAGCCATTTATCTCGTGTTTGTGGTTAGGCAACCCTTTAGGTGTATTTTCTTCCTAATCGAGTCTTAGGGGGTTGAACTTGTTGAGACGTCATCTCATCCCATTATGGGATAACATTTCAGGTCCCTAGATGGCGGTCATGGAGGACTAGAAGCCCTAGAGTCAGGGAAGGTGGAGATCGAAGGATCGGCAAACGTGTCTGACTAGTAGGTCATAGGACAGTTCCCTTTTTGTTGAGTCGATATTTTTGTAAACAGCCTAGTATTGTAAATAAACCTGTTTGTTTATAAAAATGCTTATTTTGGTTGTGAATTATGGCCTTACTTTCCTTTCCCATTGTGTTATTGTCTAGGGATTATTTATATACTTCCGCATGCGTATTAAAATGAATGGGTCGGCGATGTGTCCTAGGACGTCACTATTAATCGACCAAGCCAGGATGGGCATGCGCTCGGAGGATTGGAGCGTGACATCCCCATTAAGTGGTATTAGAGCAAGGTTAAGGATTAGAGTGATAAGGTGCGATGGTCTTTGGGATAGTTAGTAGGAAAGACCTTTAAATTCATGCTAGTGCATGTCTGTGATAGCTTATTGGTAGAATTGTTTGTTGTTATCGCTCGATTTCTAATTCGGTATGGAATTGGAAGTCAGGTTTTTGTAGAAAGCCTGCAAGATGAGCGATCAAGAGCAAAAGACTCCTAGTAAGAGATTTGTTAGGCCTGCAGCTTAGGGTAGAACACCGACGAGGGTTGATACCCGAGGAGGCCGAGGTAAAGCGCCAGCTGAAGCTAGCGCGAGTGGAGTAGCACCACGTCCAGTTGGTGCTAGGGTAGTAGCCCCTAGTGATCCTAGAATGGAAGGGATCATGCATGCACTTGAGACTATGAGAGACTTGATAGTGCAGCAGGCCCATAATCAAGCCACCGTTGCTGCAGCCGCTACTACTGCTACCGTTGCCGCCGCCGCCGAGGCACTTGTTGCTGCACCTGCCGAAGTTCAGCCTGAGAATGTAGTAGTATAGAGAGAGAGGCCGATACATAAGTTGATGGAGCAGTTCTTGAAGCTGAACCCACCAAGGTTCACGGGTACTGGAGACCCCAAGGCCGCGTCTCTTTAGATCCAAGATCTAGAGAAGGCATTTGCACTTCTAATATGCATCGAGGCAAAGAAGGTTGTCCTGGCAGTCTACTAACAACAGGGTAACGCCAATACCTAGTGGAGAGCCACCAGAGAGATTGTGTTTCCAGGAGGAGTAGTCCCGCTGTGGGACGCCTTCCTCAAGGCATTCAATGAACAATATTTTTCGAAGAATGCCAGAGAGTAGAAAATGGATGAGTTCCAACGTCTCCGTCAGGGGACAATGACCATTGACCAGTATGAGGTCAAATTAGTGGAGCTTTCTCAATATGCTCTGAGGCTAATAGAGGACCCTGAAGAAAAGGCTCGAAGGTTCAAGAATGGCCTTCGACTAGAACTGAAATAGTCGCTGGTGCCGTTGGATTTGATTGACTATCGAGAAGTTTACCATCGTGCACAGCTGCTCGAAAGAAGTTTGAACGAGCAAGTCACCTCATATGGATCGAGGTTTAGTTCGCACTGAGAAGGGATCTTCCATGGGAAGAGGCTCATGATTGGAGGTAGATTCCATGTCTCGCCCAATAGGAATGGTGGAATTGGAAAGTTAGGGCCAAGCCAGAATGTTGCGTGTCGTCTGTGTGGAAGGCGACACGGTTCAGCCCCGTGCCCTCGAAGGACAGGCGCCTGTTTTGAATGTGGCCAGCAGGATCACATGGCTAGAGATTGTCCTAAGAGGCCAAAAGGACAATCACAATTACTGCCGCCGCCACCGTTGGGTCAGATTAGAGGGTACGCACCTTAGAATGCACCGCAAGGAGGACAGCTCAGACCCCCAGCTCAGGGAACGGTGTATGCCATCACCCGAGGTCAGGCTGAGGATGCACCTGACATGATCATAGGTATGATTTCGTTGAACGACCATCCTGCTTACGCTTTATTCGACCCAGGAGTAACCCATTCTTTTATTGCCGAGCAGTATGTGAAGCTGATAGGATTAAGTCATGTATTATTGGACTTAGTAGTTAGCATATCTACATCATTGAAGGATAAAATCAACTGGAATGCGGGCACAACCTATTCCATGCTAGGTAGTCATCTAGTAAAACTAGGTTCATCATGGCCCAAGGCATAACCTACTAATTATTTGAAGGTAATTCATGGCTCATTAAGCACAACCTACATCGGTGGTTCATCACGGGCATAAAGGCACAGCCATCTTTTGGCAATAAATCACGGCCATAAAGGCATAGCCATACTTCGGCGGTAAATCACGGCCATAAAGGCACAGCCATACTTCGGTAGTAAATCACGGCCATATCGGCACAACCATACTTCAGCGGTTCTCTGGCTTAGTCAGGTGTCAAAATCAATTGCTTGTAAACCATGATCAACACACGACTTCACAATTCACCATTCAATTGTACAATCAACAATCAATTGCATAATCCACTCAATTCATAGCTCATCAACAATTGACCAATCCAATATTCAAATACAAAATCTGACCACACCACAAAGAGTCGAATGAACTTCTAACGAACGATTCTCTCGGTATCATTTTCGGAAACTAATTATTAATTAATTAAATTCTGAAAATTAAATAAATAATATTATATTATAATAATTTAATTTAATAAAATAATATTTATAAATTCGAAATAATTATTAATCTCAAATAATTAATTAAGGTCTAAACAAGATTATAATAATCTAAACATCTACTTAGCCTTAATTAATCCACACTTAATTAAACTAATCTAACAACATAATCTTACTTAGCTTAATCTAAACACCCCTTAAGCATAATTAACCCATTAAGCAAGGTTTAGAGGATAAACTCACCAGAATTGCTTTCCGATGAGTCCACGGTGATGGCAACAGCGAGGTGAGCGACAAACGAGCTTGTGGCGACACTAAGTGAGGATCGGAAGGCACCTAAAATGGGCCTTTAAGCTTCAAAGCTTTTGTTGGTTCGGTTTTTGCTGGATTGAGGGGAACCAGGCTGAACAGCAAGGAAACGGGCTTATCGAAGCTTTAGCAAGCGGGTGGTTGGCAACCGGTGGCTCCCGAGAGTTAAGAGGGACTTGCTGGTGGTAGGTATGGGTAGAGGTAGGGTAGAAATGGGGAGAAAATGGTTGAAAACCGCGAAACAGGCGGAACTAGGCGGGTCTAGACTGTCCGGCGAGCCGTTCCTTTGTGCCGGTGGACGAGTGGCTACGGGACTCCTTTCCGGGCACTGTCAGGTCCTCCTGAACGACTTTGATGTCCCGGAGATGATGGCAGGTGGATCGTTGGCTGATTCTCACGGGAAAATAACTTTTAACTCGAGTTTTTTACGAAAGGTCACCGGAGCGAAACCGGCGAAGGAGAAAACAGGGGAGGAAATGAGGTAGACGGCAAAGGGGAAGGGGCTGGCTCATTTTCTCAGCTCTCCTCTGGTTTTGCTAAGCTTTCTCCCTTCAACAACAATGGATAAAGCCTAGAATTGAGGGAGAAGAAGCTGCTGAAGAGAGGGGGGTCTCCTTGGGCTCCTTAGAGCTCAACACTTGTCATTTTCTCATTTGCTTTGCCCCCACCATGACATCACATGACATCATCCACTCTCTCTCCTCAATCTTCCTCCACAACCTTGCCAATAGGTACAAAATGTCCCTAGGCCCTTGGCATACGAATTTTGTAACTTTGTACATCAAATTCCTTCAATTCTCTTCCAATTAAGTCCACTTGAGCTCAAATTGAAGTCTATAAAAAACACCAATGTAACCACACTTAAATCCACATTTTTCCATGTCCATAGAACCATCTTGGATGCCAAAAGTGCAACCAAAAGTGGGCCTACCAATTTTCCCAAACCAAAACAACCATACTTTGATTTTTCGCTGAAAAACTCGGTTTGTAGAAAAATCCTCTGAAGATGAGTCAACATTCCTAAATTGATTTGTGACACAACAGGACTTCCAATTTTAGAATTCAGTTTCAATTTCACGGTTAATTTCAATCTGGCGTGAATTTAGTGCATCATAATCTACCGGGTAGCTTTTAGGAATTTTCGTGCATTTAACCTGTGGTTGATCATTTTCAAGCCACAATGTACATCTTCGATCCATTGGCGACTCTCGGTTGTCATGAAAATCTCGAGATTTCAAATACAGACACATAATACCAAAATGACAGAAGAATCGGTCTAGTGCCGGTCGACAAGAATCGTGCAATTAGGTGAAATCACCCACACTAAATCACATGCCTTTGTCGAGTCCACCTATCTCTAACTTATAATTGATTTTTAACTGTGCCGTAATGATCTCTGCAGATGAGCACAGTCAAAAAGTCGTTTCCTGGTCGAATTCTCAAGTTTGATGCGTTAGAATCCCTTAACGGCTTTACCTGATAAACTAGTTATCTCTTGAGTGGCCAACTCAGAGAAAAGAACTATAAGCGCGAAGATGAAATGCCTGACTCATTCTATTGAAAACAGAATTGGACAATCAGGATGTCACACCCACTCTACACGTCGCCGAGCGACGGCCCTGAGTTGCGGCTCATCTCCTTATAGCTCACCGGACCGGAAAATTACAATACCTGGGCTCGAGATCTCTTATAGGCGTTGGTGACGAAAGAAAAAGACGGGTTCCTTGACGGAACTGTGGCCTTCCCGTTTGACGAGCGCTCATGATGACACTGGTGTAGATGCAACCAGCATGTACAGACATGGATCGACAATTGCTTGGCTCCCGAGGTGGCTGCTGGACTTCCACCAACTGAGGATTCGAAGAAGATATGGGATAACATCCGCGAGATGTACGGAAAACTCGACCGGGTCAAGATCTTCTTGCTCACCCAAGCCATGTCTAAACTAAAACAAGGAAATCAGTTCGTTACAATGCGTTTCAACCGACTTTCAGCCCTTTGGAATGAACTCAAGGCTGCTGAGGAGAAGCTTGAGGGACTGGAGGAAACGCTTCGACAATATCGAGCCATACGAGAAAGGGAAAAGGCGACTCAGCTCTTATTAATCTTAAATGAAAGCTACTCATATTTCAGGTTGCAAATACTTGCAATGGAGCCACCGCCGCCGCTCAGGCAGATCTACCAATTGGCAGTCTAAGAGGAGAGCCAGAGGATGGTAGTGGCTAGGCATGCACGAACCGGAGATGGAGTCACCTTCGCTGCCCTTGGATCTGGATTTTCACCCATCGGCAGCTCCTCACCAGCGTTCGCTGCCCTCAGATCTGCCCTCTCACCGACTGGCGGCTCCTCACAAGTCCTCTCTTCGGCCAAACAGTCCTTTGGCTTCCATGGAGAGAACCCCCCACGAGCGGCTGCAAGAATGAAAGAAGAAGAAGGGAACCCTACCTCTTTTCGGATGGACGGCTCAGATCCACGCTCCAGATCTGACGGTTATTATTCAGCTATGGTTTCGGCTGAATCCAACAGCTCCCAACATGGCATGATGGCATCTTCTTTTAAGGGATCCTATGGTCCTCGTAATGCCGCATCATCCATGAAGGAAAATACTAAAGGAAAAGGGAAATTGTATTGCAACTATTGCAAACGCCCTTATCACACAGTGGAAACCTGTTGGAAAGTGCACTGTAAACCCGGAGAGAAGGGAAATGAGGAATCTTTGGCTAATTAAGTCACTAGGCATAATATCAATCGGTCAGTTACTCAAAATCAGTATTAGCAAATCATGAGGGTCTTGAAACAGTTGGAAATATCTAATAAAAGGGCAAGCTTCTTAGGTACTTCATATTGCCTCAGCTCTATTTCTCATGATGCATGGATTACTGAATTAGATGCTAGTGACCACATATATGTAATGAAAGTTTCTTTTCCCATACCCATAAATATATTTTCCCTGTCACTGTGAAACTTCCAAATAGAAATACCACAAATGTCACAAAAATAGGGACAGTAAATCTTATTCCTTCCATTACCCTTCGAAATGTGCTTTATATCCCTCAGTTTGAATTCAATCTTATCTCAGTATCAAAGGCCTATAAGGATAATTCATGCCGCATCCTCTTCAATTTTGACATCTGTTTTTTTCAGGCCCTTTCGATTGCCAAATTGATGGGCTTGGGTAGTCTTTCACAAGGATTGTATTTTTGGACAAATTTTCCCAAAAATTTTGATTTATCATGTATTTCCGTAAATAAAAAATCATTGTGTAATATTGTTGCCAATGATAAAGTTATCATTTCTCATCGACGTGTGGGTCACAGTGCTTTCTTTCCACATCTTCAATGTAATGTTTGTCCCCTTGCAAAGCAATCACGTGCCTCCTTTCCCACGAGCAAATCTCGAACTACAAATAACTTCTCTTTAGCTCATGTAGACATTTGGGGGCTTTATCATACCCCACATCGTGATGGGTCTCATTTCTTTCTCAATATTGTAGACAATCATTCTCGTGCTACATGGGTCTTTCTTATGCAGTCAAAGAGTCAAGCCCTTTCCCACTTAAAAGATTTCTTCACTCTAACGAAAAATCAGTTTGGAAAATCTGTTCAACATATTCGAACGGATAATAGGAAAGAATTTTCTAGTCATGAATATCAATCACTATTTTCCTCTCATGAAATTCTACATGAAAGTACATGCACTTATATGCCTCAACAAAATGGGGTTGTTGAGTGTAAACACCGCCATCTTTTGGAAGTCGCACGTGCCCTTAAATTTCAAGCTTTCATTTCTGAGACTTTCTGGGGAGATTGCGTGGTTATAGCAGCTTACCCAATCAATCGCATGCCAACTCGAGTTCTCAATGGACGTACTCCTTCTGAGGTTCTATTTGGAAAGAAGCCTGAAGTTAATCACTTGAGAGTTTTTGGCTGCTTATGTTATGTTACTGCCCTAAGTCCTCATGACAATATGAGTCCTCAAGCCAGACGATGCATTTTTATGGGATATCCAACTTTCCAGAAAGGTTATCGTGTCTTTGAGCCATCGACAGGTAACTTTTTCATAAGTAGAGACGTCATTTTCCATGAAGACATTTTCCCTTTTTAGGATGAGGCATCTTCAAGTGAACCTCCAAGCTCAAATCAGCATAACAAAAATTTTCTATTTGAGGAAGATTTATCACATAATTCCCACTATATATATGTCCCAACTTCTTCTCCAATGATCGAAACCAACGCAGTTTCTTCATCTACCCCAGAGTACTCAGCTACAGAGTCTATAGTGCCAATTGAAGAGAAATCTGATTAAGAACAATTGTCTTCTTAGTTTATTTCTGAGATATCATCTTCTACACCTGATCGTATTCCTCATTGACAATCAGGACAAATTACCCGTCCCCCCACTTGGACGAAGGACTATGTTTGTGCGTCTCTCAACTCATCAGGTACCCCATATCCCTATCTCCTCTTATGTTTCGTTCGATCACATGTCTACGGAGCATATGTGCTGCATTAGTCGTATCTCAGAGGAAATGGAGCCATCATCCTATGATGTGGCTGTTCGTGATCCACGATGGCAAAAGGCCACAGAAGCTGAATTGCATGCCTTGATAGAGAATCACACATGGGATATAGTTCCATTACCTGTTGATCGTAAACCAATTGATTGCAAATGGGTATATAAGATCAAGTACAAGGCTTATGGTTCTGTTGAATGCTATAAGGCTCACTTAGTTGCAAAAGGCTTTACGCAATGGGAAGGTTTTGACTACCACGAGACATTTTCTCCAGTTGCGAAGGATGTCACTGTTCGTTCCTTCCTTTCCGTTGCTACTTTCCGGGACTGGGAACTACATCAAATGGATGTCCACAATGCCTTTCTTCATGGAAATCTTGATGAGGAAATATATATGGATCTTTCATCGGGATTATGGCAATAGGAGGAGTCTAGAGTGTGTTGTCTCCATAAGTCCCTTTATAGGCTCAAGGAAGCTTCTCGTCAATGGTATGCAAAGTTTACTTCAGCTCTTACAGCCATTGGTTCAAGCAATCCAAGCACGATTATGCCCTATTCTCTTGGACAAAAGGTACGTCTTCAATCTACCTTATGATATATGTTGATGACATACTTATTATGGGGAATGATTAATTGGGCATCAAGATACTTAAAGAATATTTGCACTCTAGCTTTCATATTAAAGATTTGGGACCTCTCAAGTATTTCATTGGTATTGAGATTGCTTGTTTAGAACTAGGAATCTCTCTTCGTCAACGGAAATTTGTGTTAGAGATCATATCAAAAGCAGGCTTATCAGGACATAAACCGGCTGTCATTCCTATTGACCATAACATCAAGTTGACTACCATTGACTACAACACTGGATCATCTTCTAAGATCGACAACCCTCTGCTTGAAGATCCATCCCGCTATCAAAGGCTCATAGGGAAACTTTTATATCTCACCATGACTAAGCTAGACATATGTTATGCAGTACAAACACTTAGTCAATTTATGCATAACCCGAAGGAATCTCACATGAATGCAGCCTTGAAGGTTATAAATTATTTGAAGAGATGTCCAAGGTCTTGGAATACTCCTCTCTCAAGATTGCAATTTAGAAATGGCAGCTTATTGTGACACAGATTATGCCACATGCCCAATGAGTCGGAGATCAATCAATGTTTTTTGTATTAAGCTGGGAAATTCGTTGCTTTCGTGGAAGACGGAGAAGCAATCAACTGTATCACTATCATCCGTTGAAACTGAATATCGAGCTATGGCTAAAACCGTTTGTGAAATAGTTTGGATACGAGGCTTGCTTTTAGATCTTGGGATACAAGTTAAAGGGCCAACGAACTTATATTGTGACAATGATGTAGCACTCAAACTTGCAGCAAATCCCATTTTTCATGAGAGAACGAAACACATTGAAGTAGACTGCCACTACACTCAAGACAAGATCCAAGAAGAAGTAATCAAGACAAATGGAATTGGAACCATAGAATAGCTTGCTGATATTTTTACCAAACTATTATGTCAAAGACAACACGCATATCTACTAAGCAAGCTGGGCGTCTTGGATATATATCAGCCACCGGCTTGCGGGGGAGTGTTGGAGATATGCGAGGATCGAGCTGAAGATTATGATCGATCAATCCAAGATTATAGGAGATTATATTTGATTAATTATGTTAATCTGTGATTGGATTTGATTTGATGTATCTTCTCTTTCTTTTTCTTAGTTAGACATTTAATGTATTATAAATAGGCGCTTATACAATGTAAATGTACACAAAAGAATACATAAGAAATTACAAGTATTCTCTTATTCTTGGCCTAATTTTCCAACTCTGACATTTTTTCAAGTGGAAGAAGTAAGGTGATTCCAAAGGATCTTGCACTCGGGCAGAGTGAAATGCTTTTATATATATATTACTTGCCAACAGTGGGAGGGACTCCGAACAACTCTTGCGTGAAGATAGACTTGGATCTACGAATCATAGTAACTTGCTTTCGGACACTAGTAGACCTCTTTTATTTGCTGCACATGGTTATAAAGTTCATAACAGCTTATGTTGCGCCGAGCTCTTAAGGGTTTGGTAGGGGTGAGCTTGTAATGGATTCGATGAAAATGGTATATTAGATTTGACTTCTTTGTTGATCCCATTGCAGCGTTGCCTCTTCCTCATATAGTGATCTGGTTCATCACATCAGCAGCCAGGAGTTCTCAGACCGATCATAACAACAACGCCCTTGTGTTGATTGTTTTGTTGGAGTATGTCCCAAGTTGTATCTTATTTAGCCGTTAAGTTCTTAAATAATCAAAGCAACCGGAGTGGTTACAAAAATAGCTTGGGCCGGGGCTACATGTAACTTGTTACTTTTCATGTCGGCAAGCCAAGTTATAGGAGTAGCATGGCACTTTTTGTCAGTTGACAGGTACACATCATGCTGGAAATCAATTTGTCAAAAGAGGAAAGCCCAATAAAGTGTGTTCTTGAATATTTGAGTTGTGATAGTTTTGATCTTAATTGCCAAAGATGGGGCAACAGTACAATTGTTTTCAAGAATTGTAATCCCAATAATGACAAGACCACATTCAACTATGGGATAGTTGAAAATGCAGTGACCAAAAGTGTTGTTTCTTCTAATTTTTGTGGAAAGGTACTGCTATTGTCAATTTGGGGTTACGTCGTTTTGGCCAATTCATATGGCGTGCTACTAGAGGAGTCGACAGAACCCATCCTCTGTGGTCTACTAGTTGATCTCATTGTAATATATGGGTTTTGACCCGGTCAAAAGGCAAAATCAAAAGGGGAAAAAAAAACAAGAAACGGTGAACAGTCAAAAGAAAAAGGGAAGTGGGTGCTTTAGTTTATAAAGGGCCCAAGAGCTCACTCAGTAAAAAGAAAGAAAGAGAAAGAAGATAAAGAAAAGAAGGGAAGAAGAAGAAGAAAGAGGAAAGAGAAGAGGAGCTCTTACGTTCTTGTCATGGGCACCTCGCCAAGATCCTACCTTGATTAGGTTTCCATCTATTATTAGTTGATTGCTTGGCCTACAATGATATCTTAAATTAGTATACGCATACCCATAAACCCCTTGTTGGGCTCACGGCGATATTGAGTATTAACATCAATCCATAACCATTTCTACAAGGTACAAAGTGAAACCAAAATATATATCATAGATCGATTTAACAAATCAAAACACATAATCTTTATGCAACCTAGCTCATTCACCAGAAATACTTTTTATAAAGTATTTATGATGTCATTTCAAAAATCGTTTCTTAAGCCAGAATAAATTTCACATACCTATATACATACATACATACATACATACATACATATAACCTTTTGCAACAACTTTCCAAATATATTTAGCAAACCATTCATAAATACTAAATCGTAGTAAAAGTTGGATCCAAATTTTATGCAACCAAATATACTTTTAATAACTTATGATATATCAAATGTCCATAACTTTCAAGGCATGAGTTTACAAACTCATAAAAGAAATAGTATCACTCACCTAGAAAAGTCAAAAAACAACCTATGAAGATTACTCGAAGCCACACACTTGAATTCCTAACAAATAACCAAAAACAATCAAAAAACCAAGTAATGAAATATTCTAATGAACAACTCATCTACACTATGTCTATAAGTTGATGAAATAACACCTACGCTCAAATAAGAAGCTTGCCCATAGTAGAAATATATTGTTATCCCCTATGCGCAACTTGCGCTCGAAACTTAATTGAGCCATAACTTCTTCCACATAAGTCCATTTCAAACAAGTGTATAGTCCATAGAAAGCTATTTCAATAAACTACAACAATTACAACTCAATTGTCCTAAAACCTCACCGAAAATGGCTGAAATTCAAGCTCGAATGTTATTGATAGGATATGATTAGCATGCGCGACGGATTTCGAAATTTCATTCCAGGCAAACCGTAAACTCAAATTGAGATCCGTAAAATCCTACAACTTCAAACACCCTAAACTATTATTTCTATATAAATACACGGCTTAACAATTCAAAAATCGGACTTCATCATATGAATCTCCAATAATTCTGAATTCAAGTCCTAAATTTGAAACTACTCCGATTGAATGAACAAAAGGCGCGAACACTTATCAAGCATTATTGAAGATGAGTTAGCTTAGCGAGACGTCGGTGACAAGAATGTGAGAACCTCCCTTCTCTTTCCCCTATCTTCTTCTTCTTTCCTTCTTTTTCTTTCTCTCCTCTCTTTTTCCTCCTTTTTCCCCGAGCGAGCTGTCGGGCCCTTTATAAGCTGAAGCACCCGCTTCCCTTTTTCTTTTGGCTTTTCACCGTTTCTTTTTTGTCTTTTGCTTTTGCCTTTTGACTGGGTTAAAACCCATATATTACACTTCGGCTGAAAAATCCAGAGAGAGAGGGAGATCCGACGAGAGGGCCGCGAGTGAGAGCGAGGGAAGAGAGTCGGAGGGAGAGACTGCCGGCCACCGCGCCTGAGTCGCGGCCGACTACCCGCTGCCGTGCCTCCTTTCCTGCGCCGAAGCTCCAGTAAGCCTCGACCCTATTTTGGCCCTGTTTTCGGCCGTGCCGGGCCGGAGCTCGCGGTCGTCTGGCTCTCACGAGCTCCGGCCCCGACCATCCTTTCTCCAGCTACTGTGTGTGTCGTTGCTTGTTTGTCGAGAGTCCCGTCGAAAATCCCGGTTGAAGTTGAGCTGGAAACCTCATGATTCGCCAGCGCCCTTCACTCGTTCGACGAAGTGCTTAAGCGAGATCTAGTTTTCATCCTCCCATTTTTGGCCGAAATCGAGTCGTTCGAGCACGCCGTGATCTATGGGAATGTTCCAGTGGTGTTGGGCGACCTTGGGCGTCTTCTGTGTAGTCGTTCGCCACGTTTTCATCGTCGTTGTAGTTTGTTCGGTGTTTGGCCGTGGTGTGGCTCTCGACCGGCGGCGGGGAGGTCGGCCGACGAGTGGCGTTCGGAGTGGACGACGCTGGGTGGTAGGTCGGTGGTGACTTGAGCGCCGGCGAGGGCTTGTCTAAGTGGCGTCGGTTCGGGTGAGGAGCTTCGGTGAAGAAGATATTAAAATAATGAATTAAAAAAGATTAAAAAATTAACTTTTAATTTGAGGCGGGTCATATCCCGGTAGGTGAATCGGGTTATCGGGTCGGACCGGGTTTACCAGTCCGAATCCCTTTTCCCAATTATAATAATAAAAAAATTTACTTAAAAAGTTAATTTAAAATATATAGTTGCTATTCATTTTTATGTGGGTCCCATCCACCGAGAGAGAATCGTTGCCGACCATAGTCGACTTCGGTCAGCAGTGGAAATAGAGGGAGGAGAGAGAGGCAAGCTCGAAAGAAATCAGATAATTTCTTTATTTTTTAAATTTTTAATACTAAAAAAATCTAAAATTTATAAATGTGCCATATTTAACTTAAATTAATTTTCCCGTAACAAGAGCTTTATTTTTCCAATGCCGACAGACTTTTCATCAACGAGAACCACATGGTATAATAGGCCCCCGCAACTTACACCGATTGACGTCAGAGATTCAACTTTCTAGGAAAATCGAAAGTCTCTTTTGTATTGTCTGTTTACTTCGTTGTTGAAAGACTAACCAGGAGAGCAACCCAATGGCGACGCAACCAAGTGAAGAACTAAGAAATTTGAATCATGCAGATCCAGCAGCAGGTACACGTTCAAGTTCTGACCAAGAAAGAATATGGTATAATCGATGGAGTCCCAAATATGCTGGAACTTGTATTTTCTCATGGTTCTTTTTATTTTCTTTGTCACCAAACAAACATAATGCTGACCTTGGCTAGAAAAAAGGGGAAAAAAAAAAGCATGCGAAGGACTAAGTGCTCACTCTTTCTCCTACAGATATCCAAAATGCTTGTGTAAGCATTGGATCAGCTCCTTCTCAGTCCAGAGGTGCTCCAGGTGCGTTATTCCTCAAAAGAGTTATTTCATTGTGAAATCTCAATCTTCATGAAATTATTCTTTTCTGGGCACTTCTCAATATCTTTTTTTTTGGTCAGAACACTTCTCAATATCTACAAGGAAAAAGTATTAACAAAATGGCCTGAAAAGTTTTCATCTATTGCAGAAATATCGGAACAGGAAGCAAAAAGTCACTATTACCGACCATTGTTGCACGCAGCATTCAAGGGTGATTGGGAATCTGCTAAAAGATTTTTCGAACGAGATTCTGCTTCAAAGACAGCCAAAATAACAAGCAGATCAGAAACAGCGCTTCACATAGCTGCTTTCAGTGCACATGACCATTTTGTTGAGAAACTGGTTGAGCTCTTGTCTCCATATCCGGAAGCGCTTGAAGAGGTTGATTGTGATGGCTGCACAGCCCTCCACGTTGCTGTCCTGTGTGGAAGAATAAGGATGGTCAAGGCATTAGTTGGAAGTAATCCTAAGTTAACACAACTTGCAGATAATGAAGGACGTGTTCCTTTGGAAATATCTGCTATGGAAGCTTCTATGCATAAGGAGATTGCCTGGTTCTTGGCGAAAAGGACGACAGACGATGGGCCAAGTCATCATCCCTTCAGCAGTCCGTCTGCGTTTAAAACCATGATAGGCCTTACCTATGCTGGTTATCACGGTAAGATTGCCATCACTCTTTTATCTCAATTCCATCTGTTTTTGCCGTCACTCTAGACTTGGCTTATTTTCCTTATCAACTTTACTGGTGAATTCGGACAGATATCACCCTTTATCTGGTTGGGCGGTACCCTCACTTAATTACCATGAGAAGCAGAGATCCTGATGCACCCTATTCTATACTGGATGCGTTGGCGAGGATGGTGTTTCACTTTCCCAGCGGAACCAGGCTCAGTTTTTTGGAAGCCTTGATATACAAATGTGAGTACTTTCCGCACTCTGCATCCCTTCATTACTGATTCCCTTCAAGATGATCATACCTGGCTCATCACTCACTATTTTGTTTCCCAACTGAAGGTATTCCAGTGGACTTGAACTCCGAACCAACAAATGAAAATTCGAATCCTGGTGGGTGGGCTTTTTTGTTGTTGGGCATTATCTTAGGATCTTTCATGATTTTGAACTTTAAGTCAATTTTCTTAGATTGATTTCCTCCGTACTGGCAAAAGAAACTGGAAATTATCGTTTCTTTGTAGGACATATTCTTGTTCCTTAACCTAGTTCTACTTTAATAATGGCCTGAAATCAAACTACTTTATGGATTAGATGATTCAACCAAGTGCATAAGTATTGTTAGCTTAATTGATTGGACAATGTATCCTAGTGCATAAGTGTCAAATCACGAGGTCTTACAATGACTTCATATCCAGTAATCAGGTTTTCATTGTAACTTGATTGCAGCAAGGTCACTTTGGAATGCTATCAAAATTGTAGGTACGCTTCCATTTTATCAAGATATTATCTCTATCTTTGTTCTTCTCTCTCTACTAAAAGTTGCTTGTTTGTTTTTCACTTGTTTTGTAAGTCTAAAAAAGCTCATACTTGATTCTTTGCCATAATTTGGGAAAGAATTTGTGTTAGGCCCACTGCCAATATGAAAAAATTGTTAACATATTCACCATTGGATGAGTGACATGTGTGAAATGATGACATGTGTGTTTGAAATTAGTTTTGTAATTAAATTTTTCCACTTAACTATTCAATAGTGACTGTGTAACTTATTTTTAAGCTATTGATCGATCTAATAAAAATTGGGAGAAGTGTTAAAAAAGTCATAAACCTTTTGCATTTGTGCCAATTTAGTCCTAAACCTTTTTTTTATTGCCAATTCAGTCTTAAACATTTTTTACGTTGTGCCAATTCAGTCATTTCCAGCTAATTTTGGCCAAATTTTGCTGATCGACGCCGCCAGCTGATGTGGTTTGATTGGCGTTGATGTGGACAATTTTTAATAATATTTTAATATTTTTGAATTTTTTTCTTTTTTCTTTCTCCTCCTTCTTCCTCCAGCCGGTTGCCGAACCTCGGCCGACTAGCCGGGCGACGGTTGGCAAGGTTGAGGTCGACCTCGCTGGCCACCTCGCCAGTGGTGGCGAGGGCGGACTCGCGTGGGGTAGCGAGGGCTCGGCTGGGCGGCAAGGTCGCTGCCCGTCGCCTTTGGTCAGTCGGCGAGGTCCGCGACCGGCTGTAGGAAGAAAGAGGAGAAGTAAAAAAGAAAAATTCCAAAATATTAAAATATTATTAAAAGTTGTTTACGCGCCGCCGATCAGTTTACGTAAGCCGACCGGCATCCAATCATCAAAATCCGGTCAAAATTGGCCGAAAATGACTAAATTGGCACAACATAAAAATATTTAGAACTAAATTGGCAAAACAAAATGTTTAGGATTAAATTGGCCCAAATGTAAAATGTTTAGGACTTTTTAACCCCTCTCCCAATAAAATTCTTCAAAAAATTATTCAAACTCAAACAAAGTTATTATGATTTTCATTGTTAATATTTTTATGTATTGAAATATTTCAAATATTCACCAAATTCTAATTGCAAGAGTTGCGAAATTGTTATAAAAAAATTTAAAAAAGAAAATTTGAAACTTCAAATTAAGGTGGGATTTGATGTTAACCTAGGAATTTCTTGCCTATGGGTAAATGATCTAAGCAGAAGATATTGAATAAGAGTTATGTAAACCTAGCACTTTTCCTTCAATCTTGATTGGTGAAATCATGTTCACTTTATCATCTCTATCAAGTATGTAAATTTTCCGGGAAAAATAAGAACAATGAACCCATTATGTATTTGTTTCCTCCTTTATGGGTGAGGTGCCTAAAGCCTTGACTTCTTTGACTACCACTTCATCTGAATACAGTACGAAAGAAAACGTTGACAGGGTGCAAGAAGTGGGCATGGGACCGGGGGCCTAGCGTCATTGACTATGAAATAAGGTTGCAATAGATAATGCCATGGGTTTATCATTTAATCACATTTAACATAGCAAATTTGCACTTTTAGTTGGCAACTCTAAGAAGGCGTGAAGAATAGGAACAGAGCAGGTGGGAAAAATCAAAATAATTTGTTGGGAGGCATTCGAATAGAAGAATTAGTGGGGGCGAGTGTCATGGGTCCCAACAAAATCGTGCATCCCAAAATGCCACCCCAAGTTATATATCCTATACCAAGAAACTGTTAATTAGATAATAAAAGGAGTTTCCTCCTCTTCTTATAATCCTGTATTTTAGATTTGTTGGGAGCACTCAAGAAAATAAGACCTGAATACATCAGGCTGTAATGGAAGAATTGCGCTCTCAAGATTACCTGAAAAGATGGACAACTCAAAGTGCGCAAAAATTAGCCCAACAACCACCTGATAGCTAAAAAGATTCTATAGTTCCCAAAACTTATTCACAACTTTTGCCAGCAGTTGCACTTATCATCTTCACCCAACTTTTATATGCATCCGAAATACCCTTTAGCCTTCTCCCCAATTTTTTTCTTTTTGTCAAAGAACATAAAGGAAACAGAGGTATAGTGTTGTGTATTTTTATCGAATTAGGTGTAACAAGTAAACTTGAACTTGACATACCATTATGTGACCTCATGTGGAAGTTTTGATTTTGTTAGAGACAGATAGAATGGGAAAGAAAAAAAAAATTCGCTACATAAATAACAATTCATTGGATTGTATTATTAATATGATATTTTTATTACTAGTTGCTATGCATATTTGAATAATATTATCTAAAATAATCTTATATATGTTCTAGCTAGATAAATGTGATTAGCATGGTTATTTTCTGAGTTGTTTGATTAGGTTAAGTCTTATAATTATATTCTCTTGTTATGACAAATGCGGAATGACGACAAAATTAAAACTAAGAAGAATAAAAGAACACATAGATTTACGTGGAAAATCCTAGCGAGAAAAATTACAGGGAGAGGAGAAGCAAAATCTATTATGGAAATTTAAGGATTTCAAAAGGTGTCTCAAAAGATTTAAGACTCATTTGTTTCAACTTCTTAAAGTAATAACTTTATATATATATTGTTCACGAGCCCAACGTTGGCACAAGCCCTCAAGACATACTCAACAATTCTCCACCTTGACTTCAATGTTACATAAGCAACAAATAATCTTCTCCTTCCACTGGAGCAAAACTCAGGTACAACAAACATTAATCAAATCCAAGTAAGGCTTGAATTTAGCAATAGGTAAGGGCTTTGTCAACATATCGAGTGTTTTTCGTACCAATATTCCAAAACTTGATATAGCCATCAACAATAATGTGCTGAATAAAAACCGTACATCAATGTGATATGTCCTCTTATGATTCAAATAATCTTCAGTAAGATGTAAAACACTTTGACTCATAGTGAACAACACTCACACCATGATCTACACTAAGCTCTCCAAATAAGCCTCTTAACCATATGTCCCCTTAAATGGCCTTTATAATAGCCATGTACTTTGTTTTTTTGTTGTAGACAAATCAACTATAAGCAATAAAATAACTTTCCAACTGACTGCACAACCTCCAATAGTAAAAATATACCTAGTCAAAGACCTACTTTTGTCAAAGTCACCAATATAATCAGAATCAACATATCTAGTAAGAGTGTCACTAAGTTTCCCAAACTTTAAAAAAATTAGAAGTACCCTTCAAATGTATTTAAAAATCCTCTTTATAGTTTGCCAATGAACTTTGCTTAGGCATGATAAATATCTACACCACGTTGACACCATGCGAAATGTGGGGCCAATTACAACTCAAGGCATATATATAAGGCTGCCAATTACACTAGAGTATTGTATATCCTTATTTGTTTGCAGACATAGACTAAATGATAATCTAAAAAGAATTGGTTTGAGATCTTTTATGTCAAAATGATCTAGCACCTTCTCAATGTAGCTTTTTCTGGGAGAGGTACAGTTTTTCCCTTTTTTGAGCTTGCCAAATTTCCATGCTTGGGATTTTCTTTGCTACACCTAGATCCTTCATGTCAAATTCAATGCTCAACCGTGTCTTAAAATTCTATATATCAAATTTATCATTTGCTGCACTCAACATATCATCAACATATAATTCCATTTGGAAGATTGCATAGATATACACAGCTATCGTATTTGCTCCTTCTAATAGGCAAGTTACACCATAAATGAATCAAACCTTTATACCGTTGTCTAGGTGATTGCTTTAAGCCATGTATAGACTTTTTCAATAGACAAATGTGATCTGCCTTACCTTCAAATTGAAAACCCTCTAGTCGGCACATATATATCTCCTCTTCAAGTTCAATGCAAGAAAGTTGTTTTCATATTGAATTGTTCCAACTCTAAATTATGAATAGCAATTAATGCAAGAAAAACCCAAATGGGCTTGTATTTAACAACAGGTGAAAATACATCATTAAAATCAACTCTCTCAATCTGACTATAACCCTTAGAACCTAAACGAGTTTCGAACCTGATATCTTCAACTCTAGGAATACCTTCATTTCTTTTGAAAACCATTTGTAGCCCATAATTTTTTTTCCTACTGGTGATTTGACAAGCTCCCAAGTCTGATCCTTTTCAAGAGATGTCATCTTTTTATTTACGGTAACTAACCACTTTGCCGAATCTTTTAAAGAGATAATGTCTTTGTAAGTTTAAAGCTCACTATTCTATTTGCAATTGAAAGAGCAAAAGTAACAAAATCTAAGAACCCATATTTCTGTGGGGGCTTCGTTGTCTTTCTTGATCTATCTCTAGCAATAGAATAGTATTCCTCTTTAGGTTCTTCAATCTCAATATTATCATTAGATGACTAAACTTATTGCAAAGAAGTTACTTCAAGCTCCACTTTCTCTACAGCATTTTCCATATTTTCATGACTAGGAACAAACGATTCCTTGCTAAGAAAAAACATGGCAGACTTATCAAAAGTAACATCTTTGTTGATGATAATTTTAGATGAACCAGTTGACTAAAGTCTATAACCCTTTACACCATAAGCATAATTAAGAAAGATGCATTTTTTTTTCTTTAGGCTCTAGTTTCCCTTTACTAACATGTGCATATACTAGACATCCATATACTCGAAGAGAAGCATAGTCGGCAAGTTTACTTGGCCATACTTTCTCAAGTATCTTGCACTAAATAGATGCGCAAGGAAAATGATTTATCAACCAACAAGTTATATTGACTGCCTTAGCCTAGAACTCTTTGCTTAAACTAGCATTAGACAACATGCACCTAGTCCTTTTTAATAAAGTTCTATTCATTCATTCTATAATACCGTTATGCTATGATGTATTTATTTTAGTATGATACCTCATAATGTCTTCAATTTCGCAAAACTTATTAAACTCGCATCCACAAAATTCCAGCCCATTTTATGTTCTCAGCGTCTTGATCTTCTTGCTGATTTGCTTCTTGATTAATGTTTTCCATTGCTTAAACGTGACAAGAATATCACTCTTCTACGGAAGTGAGTAAATAGCTCGAAATAAGTCCTTTCGAAGGAACTTTCGTAGGCCCCCAAAGTTCAAAATAAATATAATCCAAAGTGCCATTTGTTGTGTAAATTCCTATTTTGAAATTAATACTTTTTTGTTTCCTAAAAGCACAATGCTCATAGAAATCCACTTTTCCAATTTTCTGACCATATGGAAGCCCTCTCTTACTCAACACATCATCCCCCTAGTACTAATATGGCCTAATCTCATATGCCATAATTAAGTATTGTCTAATTTTGACATAGCGGATGAGACTGTAACTAAACCACTAACTGTAGTGCCTTGCAACTGATATAAAGTGCCAGTTTTTAGCTACTTCATCAACAAAAGTGAGCTTCTCATAATCTTAATAACTCCATCTTCAACTGTAAACTTGTTACTATTAGCATCAAGTGTACCCAAAGAGATAAGATTTTTCTTCAAATCAACAACGTGTCCAACATTTTCCATGGTTTTGATCATGCCATCGTGTATCTTATTGCTAACAGTTCTAACCCCAACCACTTTGCATTTAGCGCCATTTCCCATTAGAATAACTCCACCATTATATCCTTTATACGTGGAGAGCTAATAATGATTAGGACACATGAGGTATGAATAGCCTAAATCAAGAATGCAACTATTACTAAATTTGTGTTTATCATCTACAACTGATAACCAATCTTTGTTTTCTTCTTCAACAACATCGACTTGAGTGGGATTTTCGTTTCCTCAATTCTATCCGTTCTCGTAATTCTGATTATTCTGTCAATTTGCATTTCCTTAATTTTCCTGATTCAGATTATTTTCTCTTTGCTGCTTGGCCTTCAATTTTAGACAATTTATCTTGATATACTCCCTTAGACTTATAGTAGTTGCAAGTCAAATCATTATGCTTCGATTTTGATGTGCTCCTGCCACCATTGCTTCTTTCAATAGATGTTCCATTAGCAACTAAATCAGCCCCATGATCATTATTCCTTCAAAAATCATTATTGCTTCTTGACATCTTCAAGATTGATAGTTTCTCTACTAATAATCATAGTCTTTCTAAAATTCTAGCGAGAGGGAGGTAGTGAAACTAATAATAACAGAACTTGATCCTCACCATCTATCTTAACTTTTTTTTTTTTTTTTTTTTGGTCGAAGTAATAATACCATATCTTAACATTAGTACTTCTTAATTTAGAGATGATAGCATTGAACTTAGAAAAATGAGACTTAAGCACATTTAGCCATATAAAAAGTGAAGAGTCTTTGCTTGAGCGTCAACTGATTGGTGAGGAATTATATAAAAAAAAAATAATACTCTCCATTTTCGTCCATAATCTTGCAGCTATTTTTTTATCTTGTAACTCGTACAGAATGTCATTTGTGAGACAATGGGATGTGGATAGACTATATTTATCCAATTCTTTGCAGGTTTCATCCAATATGCTTTCTAGTTTCTTCCATTTTTCAAAGGGATAAGTGCATTAGAAGTCATAAAACTTATCATAAAAATACAATTAAGTCCTAAAACTTTTAAAAAGTGCAATTAAGTCTTAAACTTGTTACGAAAGTTCAATCAAGTCCTAAAACTTTCAAAATGTTCAATAAAGTCCAAAAACTTGTCTCGAAAGTGCAATCGAGACCTAAAATTTTCAAAAAGTGCAATCAATGGAAGGATTTATATTGAACCACTTTGATAAGTTTTAGGACTTGATTGCACTTTTTGAAAGTTTTAGGACTTAATTGCACTTTGTGACAAGTTTTAGGATTTAATTGTACTTTATGAAAGTTTCAAGACTTAATTGCATTTTCATGACAAATTTTAGGACTTCCAATACACTTATCCCTTTTCCAAACAATGCTTTCTTGAAACCCTGCTATGTAAGAATAGCCAACATACGAACTTGCCAAAATTCCGCTCCCATCAACTTGAAGCCATAACCAGAAGATAGGAAAAAAAGAAGAAGAAGAAGCTTCCTAAGGCTCTAATAACATATTATTTTGATAAATATGAAAATGACAACGAACTTAAAACCGAGAAGAATTAAAGAACACGCAGATTTACATTAAAAGCCCTTGTGGGAAAAACTACGGGGAGAGGAGAAGCAAAATCCACTATGGAAATTTAAGGATTACAAAACAGTGGCTCAAAAACTTAAGACTCTTTCTACCTGAATTTCTTAATCTAATAACTTGAGGAAAACAAAATTTATATTGCTCTCAAGCCCTAAAAAGGCCCAAGCCCATAGAGAATTCAAGACATACTTCCCAAGCCCATAGAAAATTCAAGACATACTCAACATCTCTTAATTATGATTAACATTATAAAGCCACGTTTGAACTTTGAGGAAGATCACTTTCTTCAGTTGCCCTCTAATCACCTCTCATTCGTTCACATCCAATTAATTTTTTTTTTTTCGATCCAGACATGATATCAAGCTATTCTTGAAAAATGCCAAAGATGCTTTGTTTTACCTTTTTTTGTACTTTGCATCAGCAATTACTAGAACTCACACTTTGCAATTGAGGACTGAATCCCAAAGGAGAAAATAATATCAAAATAGTTTTCCTAAAAGATTAAAAAACAAAAAAAAAGGAATGAGATCGTTTTCCCAAATCACCCGCCAACCTAAGCTCTAAATGTTGGAAATTATGACAATGAGTAAACTATCGTTAGACGCAATTTGGTGTCTAAAAAAATTTTTTGGACCTAGAGCTGGAGAATTTTTTTCTTAAACCAATTGCCGCCCCTTCGTTTCATTTTCTTTTTTTATATCTTTTTTTTTTTTTTTTTTTTTTTTACATCTTACAGTTCCTATAATCGAGAGAGTTCATGAGGTGAAGCTGAGACACATGGCGGCAATCCAGTTGGCAAAACAATGTTGCATTGCGATTTCTAATATGCATACCACTGAGATCAATGATTTTTTCCGAGAGGGGGGCGTGCTGTATCAAGCTACAGTCATGGGAGTTAGTGAAATCGTGAAGCTATGTATTCAGTATTTCCCGGAGCTTATTCGGGTGTCGCATTATGATACAAGGTTGACGACACTTGCGGTGAAATATCGCCGAGAAAGGACTCTCGGACTCTTTTTGAAGGTAAGCTCAACCAATAAGTTGTCATTAGCTCCAGGGCCTACGCGGGTAGAATCGTCAAGCATGATGCTCGCAGCAGCAAATTACGCAGTAGCACAGTACTACCCAAGTTTCGATGCTGTAACTGACGCGGCTGGAGCTGCTTTCCAAATGCAAAGGGAACTCCAATGGTATAAGGTCAGTATCTTTATTTTCATATATTTGATAACAACCCTTAATGAAAATTATCATATCCTCATCATATCTTCTCAACAACCTCCTTAGAGTATGATAGCTAGAACTCTATTTGGATAGTTTTGAGAATATACATAGAACATTATTTTTTACTGTGATCGGGTGATGTCTGGCCCAGCTTTTGCGCACCACGGGGTCCACCTTCCCGGGTGATTTTAAGGGTGGACTGCCACACATCGATCTGGTGCATTTAGAACTCTACTCCTGAAATGCTTCAAATGTCAACTGAATCCAAGATCACTATGAGAAAAAGAAACTCTTTTGCCATATAAGCCAACACTTCGTTGGTGCATAGAACTTTTAAATTCCGCATGCTAAACATATATTACTAAAGTAAGTTGAGAAAGAACCTTACATCCTCAGAACAATTTACTGAAAATAAGGGAGGCTGATTAGAGAAGTTTGGGCACTAAAAACTTATTGAAACTCATCAAATAAATTGCATATCAATTTTACTAATATAATTATGATCCACCATGTAATCTAATCTAAGTGACTCTTATCTTAAATTCGACCAAATCTTTGTAGAGGTCTCTGACACCCTGCAATTAGGGGATTATGATGCAGATCATTTCATGTATAACCCACGTATATTAATTTGGAGCCCAAAAATAATTTAAATCAGTTTTGCATATATTTTCATGATAACTTTGCAAGTTCCGTTGTATCATATTTTGCATTTAAGATTGTAGGGTATTTCCGATATAATTGAATGTATTTAGATGGATAGTGATTTTAAAGCACTATGACATGAATCTTCTCCTTCTCAATCAAAAGATCAGCTAAGTTCATTTATGGTCATTGTTTTCATTTGATTAGCTGTTAATGCAAGAACACTTTTCATTAGTTAACTTAGCTACTAACTAAAGTTTTACCGAAGCAAACCATTGTCTACAAAACAAAAAATGATATCACAAAGCTTTTACTATATATTCACCTTTATTTCATTTCAACTCTCCATTCTGTCATGAAAAAAAAAAATTTATTTGGGACGATGACATGCAACAAGAGTCCTAAAATTTGTGTCAATCTTGTGCTTGAGTCCTTAAACTTTGAAATGTTTATGACTAAATTGACACAATTGAAAGGTCCATGACTGAATTAGTCACCGTACAATAAGTTTAGGATTTTTTAGACAATTTTCTTGAAAAATTTTATAACTAAAGTGGCCACAACAATATTTAGGATTTTTTTTTTTGGGCAATTTTTTCAATATATATATTTTTTTCCATACATTCCTCTTGAAGACTCCATAATTCAAGAAACTTGATTCATTAGCTAAAATGGAGCACAAAATCATCATCGAAACTCTTAAGAAAGTGGCGTTTGAAATTCTGCAAGTAAAGATGGACTTGACCTCTAAAAAATTTCGCATCAAGTGTTCGAGAAGTCTGAGTCTCCTTGAGATGTTCCCTCTCTTTTTTTTTTTTTTTTTGAAAATTTACAATACTTTTTCCATTATTGAAATGCCTATTTGTGAATTTTATGCATAGGCTGTGGAAAGCTGCGTTATCCCTGACTTAAGAACCGCCTTCTACGGGGGAAAATCAGGTTGGAATATATTCATGGAGGAGCACAAAGATTTGCTTGAGGAAGGAGAGAAGTGGATGAAGGACACGGCAGATAAATGTATGCTTGTCTCAACTCTAATTGCCACGGTACTGTTTGCTGCCGCTTTCACCATGCCCGGAGGCAATGATGACAAAACTGGAGTTCCATTGTTATTAGGAAAGGACTCTCTCCTGATTTTCGCAATTTCGGATGCATTGGGTTTGTTCTCCTCTGTGACGGCCATCTTGCTATTCCTAGCCATCTTAACGTCGCGGTATGAGGCGCAAGATTTCCTTGACTCGTTGCCTAAGAAGATCATAATGGGCCTCTGTTTACTCTTTCTCTCTTTGGCTTTCATGTTGGTGGCTTTTGCTGCAACTCTCACAATTGTGCTGGATGACAGGCTGGGGTGGGTTCTCCTTCCCATCTCTTTGTTGGCCTCTCTCCCCGTGACTTTGTTCGTACTACTACAGCTTCCCCTGCTATACCAAATGGTTAAATCCACTTATGGGCCGAGCATCTTTCATGCCGAGGACATTTGGAAGTGAGGCATAATCATTGGAAGAGATAAAAGTGATTGACTAGTTTGATTTGAGGGTAGAGGTCTTCGTTATAGTTGTTTGGCGCGGGGCCAGTATGTTTATGTATTTCCTTAAATCATATTGACAATTCTATGCAAAATTATATTTCCCTGCCCTGTTACCAAACATCTATTTATAAAATGATCTGATCAATTTAAAATTTCATCCTATGGATATTTCGAAATAGAATCTATACATACATACATACATACATACATACATACATACATACATACATGGGCAATTATGTTTAAACATATAGTACCAAAATATGCTTAATTCGGGGAATATAATTTTCAAAAAGTAAGTTTTTTTTAGTTTTTTTTCTTATAATTTAGATGCACAAATTTCTTCCATCAGCTTAAATATCCAGCCTCTAAGTATTTCCAAATAGAATCTAAATGTTGTATAAACAATTACTTTAAACATCTATTACCAAAAGTATGCACAATCGTGGTAAATAACTTTTTAAACAGTTAACAGTTAATTTTTCTTGATAAAGCTTAGATGCATTGATTGTTCCATCAACTCAATAATGTAGCTCAAAATACTTCAAAATGAAACCTATATAACATATAAATTATTTTTAAATAATTTACTATCCAAGCATGCCAATCCTGAAATATAACTTTCTTCACAGAAATAAGTTTTTATTCATTTAATTTTTCTATATAGGTGCTTGAGATGAACAATTTGATACCAAAAATCCTAAACTATGTTTGCGGTGTTACATTTACTCAAATTCTTTTTTGTGACTTCAAGTCTTAAACTTGCATTGAAACTCGTTTGCTGTATGAAGGCGATTTGGGGCATTCAGTATGTCACTAGATTCTCTCTCTCTCTCTCTCTCTCATGGATGCTCCATTCAGCTGAAGCTCAATCTGTTTGAAGTTTGTTTGCTCGTTGAAGGCGATTCGAGGCTTTTCCTAGGGATTTCCTGCTGGATTCAGTCTCCATACAAGTGACTTGGTAATTCTCCAAATCTGCGACATCCCATCCTTGAGTTTCTTTAGCACATGACATATTTGGACGATATTGAGTAGCAGTTCATGCTGCTTTCTAGCCGGTTCTTTATATCAAGCAAAAGTATACTATGAGTGTCAAAACTTGACACGACTGAATATTTAAGTGCTAGAAATTCTAAAATGTACATTTAAGTAGTACTTTTTTAAAAAATTGGACACTTAAGTATCAACTCGTGAAGTTAGCTGGTAATCTGATAGGGCATCATTTTAAGAATAAATGTGGTCTACATGGCTCGCCGAAGTTGTCTACTTAGCAATCAATGTGCAAAACGACCTTGTTTTGCCCCCAAATTTGATTTTTACTATAAATATTAATTAAATTAAAATTTAAAAACTGTATTTCTTTTTTTTGAAGGAGGGGGCAACATTTAGCAAGGAACAACATTTAGCAAGGGCTTCCATAGTCCTTGCCACCACCACCCCACCATCACTAGAAAGGGCTGGCAAGAGTGAGGCGAGGGTTGGCTAGGGTCGTTAGGCCTTGGCCAATGGCTAGTGACCCTGGCCAACTCAACGAGGGCCATTGACCTATGCTATCCCGAAATTTAGTCCCGTTCGAAATATATGAAACAGTTATTTTATCAATGCATTGGTAATTAATTTACTATGAATCGATCATTCAATCAAGGCCGTAAATGGTTAAAATTCGAAAGACTGGAGAATTCAATCAAGGATCGATTGCTCGACCATAAGGATTGTCAAGAGTCAATACTACGTTGTTATAAGTCAATTAGCAAATGGATATAAATCGATTTGACGGAAATATGTAGTTGGTTCGTGGGTGATTCCGCATAATTACAATACTCACATTGAATGACGATAAACCGATTTTCAATTGATCTTATACTCAGGTATGTAATTAAACCTTCGCGATTACATGATAATCGAGGGTCGTCAGCGTTTTGAAGAGGTACAAACGTGAATAGAAAATAATTGATCACGGGTTAACCATGCGACAACCCCTAAAAGTCACCAAATAGTTTAGGTTGTACTAAAGTCGTATTCAATCGATTTTTAATTGTGAAATTTAATTCGATTTCGGGTATTGAACTTTTGAGGATTTCAAGACTAATTTATTGGACATCGCTTCATTATCCGTCGAATCATCGGCAAGTTCGAAATTTTTAGGAAAAAAAAAAAAAAGATTATCAAATGAAAATTTGAAATCGGAAAGGGAACTGGGGCCAAGGGAAAAATTGCAAAGTTCAAATAAAAGGTGTGAAATGTCCAAAATGCCCTTGCATTTATGGACTAAAGGACAAAAGACATGAAGGAAAGGAGAAAAGGATTTTAAGGGATTTTGTTGAATTTTGTAATGACGAAGATTTTGGGGAAAATCTTGGAAAATCTCTCTCTCTCTCTCTCTCTCTCTCTCTCGTTACCTCCCTTTAGCCAAACCATCTCCTCTTCCTTCTTCTTCATTTTCATTTTCATCTTCATCTTCTTCTTTTTCTTCTTCCATTTTCCTCCATAGCCACCCCTCCTTTGCAGTGACCACCGCCACTCACCGCCACTGTCAACACCGCTCATCCACTATCCTTTGCACCACCCCTCAAGCCACCACCAGAAGTTGTCGAGCCTCCCAAGTTTTGCCGCCCACTCAAGCCTCTTATTGCCGTTGTTCTTCACTATCGCTTGCTCCGCCATCCATCGCGCTATCGCCGTCCCTCACCTCCAACCCAAGCCACCACCGAACCACCCTTGGTGGCCATGGGCTTCAAAAGTTGAACCGCCGATGTTTGTATCCCTATTCAAGTCGAGAATGGCATATCCTTGATGCTGTCGCGCCGTCATCGCCGTGAGCTTGCCGTCGCCGTAAAATAGTGAGTTAACTCCTAATCATTAATTAGGAAGTTAATTCTGTTTAGTGGTATGATTAGATTATGGTTAATAGCAGTTAGTTTTAGTTAATTATGCTTAATTATGGATTAGATTAAACTAATGGAGATTAGTATTAATTAATGATGATTAGTTCAAAGTAACCGTGGTTAGGCTAATTACCGTACTTAGTTTAAAGTAACCGTTGTTAGGTTAATTAACCATAGTTGCTTTAAGTAATCTTGGTTAGATTAATTAAGCGTGGTTGGTTTAATTAATCGCAATTAGCTTAATTAATAGTAGTTAGTTTAATTAAGCACATTTAATCTTAGTTAATCATAGTTAGACTAATTAATGATAATTAGTCTTAATTAATTATAGTTAGTCTTAAGTATTCGTGGTTAGTGTAATTAATCGCGATTAATGTAAATTAATGACGGATTAGTTGTTAAGTAAAATTTTATGCTTGATTTTTCGGGAGAAATTATGCATAATTATGACTGTTTAAGCTTGTAATGCCATGTTGTTGATTGTCCAAATCATGAGTTTAAGTGCTACTTTAAAAGAAGGTTTATTTGAAAAGAAAACAACAAACTTTAAAGTGTCATGTTTGGATGCTGTGTTTTACATGTTAAATGGGGCAATGGGGTTTTAAAATGAAAATGTGCAAAGTTTGGCGGGTTGATTTTAAGTATGTGACCACGTGTGATTATATTACCGAAATTTTAAAGTCAAAGATTTTATGAGATTTGTTATTTGAGCAAGAATTCTTTTACACTAGGCTAATTGATGACAAATAAAATTTGCTTGAGTGTTAGCGTGCTTGTGTGGTCACTTGATTGAACCTGTCACTCAACGAGAGTTTGGGGACGATGCCTGATGTTTATCGAATGCTCGGTGAGGGCTCGGATGCCAAGTTGCGATTGTGGCCGGGTCGATGCTCCTTATAAAATGCCGTCTAGGTGGGGGTTATAGACGATGCTGTGTCCAATGGGACGAGACGATGTCCTATTATGCTTGAAGACCGCCAACTTATGTGTTGGCCGTGGCCCGATGAGTCGTAGTAATCAGAACACGTGTGAATAATTGTGATGCATTGCGCTTGATTATGTGGTAAAACTGTGACACATGGTATTGGATGGGCCAAAATAGGTTTTATCTTATAATTGGGACCCATATGGATGCTCGGTGCATGAGAATTATGTGTTATGATTATTGAGTATGCTTGTTGCATCGGTGTCATTATATGTGATGTACTACTATGCAAGGGTGTGCCAATGTGATGTAAGATTGTATGTTGTTACATGTTTAGGCTACTTCCAAGACAAATTTGCATCCTAATCGAGGCTTAGGCCGTTAACCCACTAAGATTTTTATCTCATCCCGTTATTGTTTATTATTATTTTTAGGTCCGTAATATGGAGAACCATAGTGTTTGGTTCAGGGTCCCTGTGGAGATGAGAAGTTGGCCTTGCATTAGGGTATTTTAAGTTAACCTTAGACCCCTACTGGTTTTTGTAATGGTTTGTAAATATGAAACTTCTCGGGGGTAACAAATATATAAAACAAATTAGCATTTTGGAAGTGTCACTATTGTACTGCTTTACCATCCATTTCTTTGCTGGTTGACTGGGTGTTTATATAAATTGCTTCTGCATGCGTTTAATTGAAAGATAAAAAAAAATGGGTCAGTGACGCGTATTGGTATGTCGCTACTAATCAACCATTAAGGGACGTTCGCGCGCTCAAGGGTTTGGGGCATGACACGATCCTTGTCGAATCTGGAGAAGGGCCACGACCCATCACCCCTCATCAGCAATTGACCAGGGTCGCCGACCACTGGATGGGGCCCTGCAACTTTGACCGACCCTTGCCCCACCATCACCAACCCTTTTCGACGATGGTGGGGCAACGATAGCGATGGCTATGAAGGCCCTCGCTGAATGCTGCCTCCTCGTTAACAACTGTTGGTTTTTGTAATGGTTTGTAAATACGAAACTTCTCGGGATTAACAAATATATAAAACAAATTAGTATTTTGGAAGTGTCACTATTGTACTGCTTTACTATGCTTATTTTTTGCTAGTTGACTGGGTGTTTATATAAATTGCTTCTGCATGCGTTTAATCGAAAGATAAAAAAAATGGATCGGTGACCCATGCTGGTACGTCGCTACTAATCAACCGTTAAGGAACGTTCGCGTGCTCAAGGGTTCAAGGCATGACATGATCCTTGTCGGATCTGGAGGAGGTTCACGACCCATTACCCCTCGTCAACAGTTGACCAAGGTCACCAACCATTGGCTGGGGCCCAGCAACTTCGACTGACCCTTGCCCCACCATGGCCAACCCTTTCCAACGATGGTGAGGCAACAATAGCGAGGGCTATAGAGGCCCTCGCTGAATGTTGCCTCCTCCTCCCCCTCCCTCTCTCCTCCTCTTCTTTATATAAAAATTTATAATTTTAATTTAATTTAATTAATATTCATATCAAATTTGGGGGCAAAACGACATCTTTGAGTTTATCTAGCCACGTTAGAGCCATATGGATAAGTTTTTTTCAAAAGAATTGCCACGTTAGTAAACAATCTCGCTGGAAAAAGCCATATTAGCAGTTTGGCTAGAAATCCTTGATACTGGCACTTGAGTGTTCATTTCTTCTCTGATTTTGATACTTAAGTATACATTTTAAAAATTTTGACACTTAAGTATTCACCTATGCAAAGTTTTGGCATTTGGAGTATCCAACACTCCTTTATCTTAGTTTTGTAACCAGACATCCATTTCGTCAGAGGACTTTAAATTGGCCCCTCAAATTTCACCACCTTGTCGAGCATACATTATTGTCCTCGAGAATCTATCCTTCATGTATGCTGGAAATGCAATTCTTAAGTCACGTGCATCGTGTTCTTTTCCTGTTGATCTCGAGTTTGCATTGTGCATTTTGGAGTTGGTAATTCTAAACTAGTAAGGGTGTTTGTTGGTAGTCACTGACGTATAATTGAATTAGCTAAATTGAAGGAATGATGTCAAATTCATTACGTTTACCTATTTTTTTGCTAGGGTTATGAATGGATTCAATTGAGAGTAGCACCATGCTTGGCGCATCACGTGACAGCTCCAGCAATACATTTGTCCATTGTCGTGTAACCGTGGACAACATGTCAAGGTATACACAGCTTGGACACCCACAAACCCGGGAAGGAGGTTCTATCGTTACGCATTCGTTGCCTTAGATTGCCAACAATGTTGGATTAGAAGGCCAAGATGATGAGAAGATTGACTGTAAGTTTGAAATCGAGGGCTCTAGTCATGGTGGTTGCTGATGATTCCTCCATTCCCTTGCCATGCTCAGCATCGACGTGTTTCATTCCGGGTGGTTCTTAATCCATCATGGGCGTAGGGAAAAGAAAAGGCATCGATCCAACAGTGATAAAATAAGTGCCCTTATTGTGCTTTTATTGCCTGCGAATCTTCTAGCAAATCTGTAATTACTTTCTCGTCTACAATTACAGTCAAAATGAGAGAAATTAGAATCCTCTCTCGTGTTGATGTTGACTTCTGTTGCTCGTCTGCTACGATCTTTTGATTTGTTCACTTCTTCGATAAAGTTGGTGGTTCAAGCAATGCACTTTTAATGTTGATGATAGAATGGAAAATCGAGCGTGACGAGATACTCGAATTCTGATATTTAGTGGAAGCTGTTGTCTAGCTGTACCCCGTTGTTTCAGGAAAAAATTCTTAAAAATCAAGTTCTGTACTTTTCGACAGCGTGCTCGTTGTGTTTAGACAGGTTTGGCATGCTCAAAAGCTTTGCCGGGATGGGTAATGGAATGCCTTCAACTTTCGTTACGTTTAATAGTGTGTCAGATCGAGTTAGGGATGATTTATGTAACAGAATTCCAAGGAGGTATTTTGGCTGTGACTGGACTTTTGTAGTTCTCGTCTTGTACTAATATGAATCACAATGAAGGAAAAGCGTGTTCATATTTGTTTAAATGAGACAGATTTCTTTCCAGCTCTGCAGAAGCGCTCGCACTTCTACCGGTGATTACCAGAAATGCGAAAAACTGGTGGAGATTTTCTATTTGAAATTGTTGAAAATATATTTTGAGTTTGAGCACGCATGAAACCCAATTCGATGTGTTGTGCGGCCGCTCGACCACGCGAAAGTGAAAAGAAGGAGCGTGCCGGGGCACACAATATTTGACAAAAAGATTTCTTTATTCCCTTTCTTCATGCACTAAAGAATGCATGTGATGTTCATCTTCCAAGTCATGCGCCGATGCATTAAATGAACGGAGGAATAAAGAAGGCGGCCAGAAGGTAGCATGCAGCCCAAGGGGGACAGTCCAAAATTGCTGCCTTCATTTAATGCAAATAGAAGCTCTCTGCCTTTAATTGCAGAGGAGAGAGAGAAGATGAAGTGCAACGATGACCATTGAATGGTCATGGCTATTCCTCATTGTCTTCTTCCTTCCTCATTAACTCAGCGGCAGGAGGAATTAATTGAGAAAAAAAGGCATGTGGGCTTTGGTTGTCTTCTTCTTGAAAAATAATGACTCCCTCATGCCCAGTCAAAAAGAAGAAGCCATTGGCAGCCCATCTTAACAAATAACACAGAGATGGATTCTCTATAAAAGGCAGAGGAACGAAGGAGAACAGTGGCGCCAAGTTCCTTTGGTGGCCGAGAGAGGAGAGAATTCTGAGACTACACAGAGGAGTGTGCAGAGAGTCCTTCTCGTGAGGGTTTGTCCATTATAATTACAGAGAGTGATTTAGCCAATTAAATTCTTATTAATTGAATTTGTCTAGTTCTTCAAATGAGATTTCACTAGGAATTGTGAGGGGCTAAACTCTGTGTAAATTATTAGGTGTAATTAGGGGTTAGGAAACACCGAGAGAGTATTTGAGTGCTCACAAGTGATTGTAATCTACATTGTATCGCTTGTTTCTATAGTGGAATTCTCTGCTATTCTCTGTGGATGTAAGTTGTGATATTCGGATTGAACCACATATATACGGTATTCAATTTCCTTTCCTTCCTTCCGACTAATTTTATCCGATTTCTTTTCCTTCCTTCCGACTATTTTACTGATTTGTTTGTCTATAATCTCAATAGAAATTTTGAAAATTACAAATGTATCTTGAATTAATCTGGTTTTGCTTGTCAATGTCTACAAGCATTTCACATTAAGTAAAAATAAAATGCTAAGTCTAGTAAGATTCACAACAAGAAACTAAAACTGAAGCACTTTTTTTTCTTAGTTTTCAATATCTGCAGCTAGTATCAAATAATTCATTGATATAACTAGTGTTCATGACCAATAATCATAGCCAAAAAATCGAATCAAAAGGCATCTCGATTGCCAAAAAGGGTTAAACCCATGCACCAACTAGAAACACTCTTTCTTGGATTATAACCAAAAAGAACAAGCAGCCGAGATTCTACCATTTTGGAATCAAAAGATATCGCAATTAAGAATCCTATTCCCAGGGAAAAAAATGAAGGAATTCTGCAACTAGAGAGTTCATATTATGCTTGTTAAGCCATTCTGGATCAACATGCACATCCGCCAGCCTCAGGGATGCCCTGTTAATATCTGTAAGCAATTTCAAAAGATCACTACAAAGCAAAAGAGATTTGATAATGTTAGAGAAAACTCCTACGTTGTTTTGAAACTGACAAAACTTTTCCAAGTTTTATTCTGAAGATTGCTAGACTTTTGAATCAAAGTCTATCTTACAACAGAAGTCTACCCACTCTGACAAATTCCAGACTGAACGCAAGTGAAGAATGAAGACTTATCGAGATGTAGGATTATATTTCTTTCTTCAAGGGTTCAGTTCGTACAGGATATATATGGTCTTCTAGATGGAAATATCACATACGAGATTGATTATCTTTATTGGAATCAACTTAGATACATTAAATCTTTCCGGATGGCAAGTTAGTTTGGAAAGAATCTACTTATGAAAATCAAGATCCTGATTGTATGGGCGAACAGAATTGATGGGCTTTCATCACAATCTTCAAATGACTTGAGATCTCTTTAATTGATTCTGTCCAACGGGTTGATTGGAAGAATTCATTTGGAAAATGCCAACGGTCGAAAAGGCATGAAAGAGTATTTAAGGAGGACTCTTAAAAGCTATCATGTGGGTTAGCTTACATTAAAATCGCGTCAGATTGAAATTAACTACGAAATTAAACCCGATTTCAGAAATTGAAAGTTCTATCATGTCACAATTCATTTTAGGAACGTCGACTTATCTTTTGAAGAATTTTCGGCGAGTTTAGGATTTTTACGGAAAATCAATTCGAACGATTCAGAAAAGAACAGAAATTCGGATAGACTCATTTGAAGGGATTTTTGGCTTCCAAACCGAGCTATTTGGTGAAGGAGACTTGCAGAAATTGTATGGGCTTTTTCTTCAATAAATTTGGACATCAAATTGGGGAATTTGGTGAAGAAATTGAAGTCTAAGGTGAGGAAATTCGGAGCCTTGGATGGGGGCTGCAACATTGACACCAAAATTGAGTTATTTATGGAAATAAAAGGCAAGAAAGTAATGGGGAACCAAAGAGGATATGCATGAAGACCTAGGGACCAAGCATTAATGGAAATAGGATATTTTGCTTGACTTTTGCTCCTTCTTCCTTAGCTTCCTTCGCATGCCTGTCTGCCGTCTCTCCCTTCTTCGTGCGAACCGTCCACTTGACCGAACTGAGGTGCTTCGGTCTTCTCTCCATTTGCTTTCTTTCTCTCGTTCTTCCCCCGCTCCATCAGCGAACTGTCCACCTTGCCAGCAGCTGCCACTTGTCCCCAACATCACCTCCCTTGGTCAACGTTTTCTCCTCTCCTTGAAGCTGCCACGAAGCCCATCTCTCCAACCGAAGCTGCTACTCCACTTCCCCTCTCACGCTGCCACTTCACCCAACGATTCAGCCCCAGCAAACTCCCGTTGACGCCAGCAGCTCCTTCCCATTTTTCCTTCGTGTGGCAGCCTCTCCACCGAAGAATTCCCCAACGTCAGACCCCCACCGAAGCAACCCATCTCCAACGTTTCATCCCATCATCATTCCCCATCTTCATCACTCCATCATCCCTACCACATCTCCACCATCACCCCCATGTTCACCCACATTTCCAGCACCATCATACGCCATCATCACCAGCGCATCACCCATCTTTCCCCTCCCATCCATCAGCAGCATCATCCCATTGTTTTCACACCGCACCACCACCCATTTTCACGCGTCCACAGCACCAGAATTCCCTCACGCTCCAGCCCCTTCAAGACCGAACCCAGCAGTAACCGTGGGCCTTGCGGAGCCGTTTTCAGCCCAGTCCAAGTGTCCATTGGTGCCACCGAAAGTTCAAGTTTCAGCCGCCGTCGCGGTGAACCGATTTTTGCTTTAAACCGGTGAGTTTATGCACTAAACTCTACTTATTAGGCTAATGACATTTAAGGAGTGTTTAATTTAAGTTAATTAGGGATTAGGTGGTTAGTTAGATTAGATTAGTGATTTAATTATTCAATTATGCATGTTAGGTGGTTAAATTAGATTAATTAAGGGCTAGATAGTATGTGCTATTTATCTAGAGTGGTTTGAAATTTTTCAGGCCCGTTTCGGTATTTAGTTTAGCAATTACGGCCTAAGCTAGTATTTTTGGTATTTAAATTGAATTATTTAATTAATTTTAGTAATTATTTAATTATTAAATATTTTCCGGAAATTAGACCGGGATAGTCGGTAACCGGAATTTCGTGCCGATTGCAATGGTGTGTTCAATTTATGCAATTGAATGTTAATTTGTACAAATTGAGTGCTGATTGGAATTTTGAGTATTTAATTTCAAAATTTGTGAATTTCGATATTTATTCAGAAAATCCCAGTGTCGGATTTTAACACCGAAAATGGTTTTATATACTATATGAAATAGTGGGATTTTAAATTAGAGATTATGAATTTTTCGGGTCCAATCTGATCGTGTTCCCACACATGACTATTTTCACCGGTATTTTTAATACTAAGAAAATAGGCCAAGATCACTATTTTAATTGAAGCATTTGAGTGCAATGCATGGTGTCCTAGGCCGAGATTGATTGGTCGTGTGTTGGTTAAGAGAACCCGTCTCAATCGAGTATGCCAGACATTACTAAATCCCTTTTCAAGTTACCCATGCATTAGAGTATCGGGTCGCAGTAGATTCTGGACCTACGCTCCTTTGGAAATGCCGTTTTTGAGAGACGAAGCCGTGCTCAATGGTGGTGAGACGATGCTTGGCTATGCCTGTAGACTGCCGAACTTGGGAGTCGGTTGTACCCTTGAGGGGTGTAATTATCAATTGGAACGCATGATTGATTGAGATAGATGCGCCGGATTATGGTACAAAATTGTGTGGCTCGGTATGAGACGTGTCATAACGATTTGGTTCTATAATCGAGACCCCTTGTTTTGTTGAGATAAAGGTGTTGGCATTCCAATTGTTTGAGCATGAATGTTGTGTATATCTATGATGTGAATTGTACTGACTTGCAGGGAGCATCTGAGACGAAATAAATTTCTGTGATTGTGCGGTTAGAACACTTCTAGGCGTATTACCTTCCTAATCAGGATTTAGAGCGTGAACTTGCTAAAATTTATATCTCACCCCGTCGTGGGCTTAAATTTTCAAGACCGTAGAGGGAGGACCTGGAGCCAAGCTGAGGAGATCTGAGGTGTAGGTCAGATAGGACAGCTCCTTTTTGAGAGTCGGTCTTTTGAAATCTTTTGGGTATCGATTTTTGTACATGACTCAGGATGTTTATAAAAGCATGTTCATTTGTGAATGTGTTGTCCTACCTTTCTATCCCGAGATAATACTGTCAGGGAATTTGTTATTCGCTTCCGCATGTGCAATAAAATGAAAGAGTCAGCGACTTGTCTTAGGAAATTGCAAATTTTTATCGACCTCAGAGGGATGGGCACGCGCTCGAGGATTGGGGCGTGATATGGCTGCCCTCACTCAATGGTGGTAGCGACGTAACTTGCTATCACTTGAGAAGGCTCGATTGGCCCTCGCATAGGTATCATAGTTGCCAGCGCTACAGACCCATGGAAAACCTTTATAATCAACCTCTCAAATTAGTTAAATCCAAACATTTGGCATGTGTATATAGTTGATTGGATATGAAATACTAAATTTCAGTTTCCAAATTGAAAATCCCCTGCTTTCTAACCAATTATGCTGACCTTGAAAGGTTAAGTTGCGTCTTTTCCTATTACGTCGTTATCCTTTCATATAGCATCTTATTTAATTTACTTTTGAACAATCAATTATGCAATATGAAGACATAACTCCCACTAGCAATGCACTTGACTACCATCCGTTGGATGCTTGAAAATGAAATTTTCTTTCTAAAAGAAACGAATATGTGCGCTACAAATTAATGAGAAAATGATAAGGGATAAATAAATAAAAAAGATAGGGCTGGTTCTAGTGTATGAATCAGGATGGCAAAGACCATGACAACTCTCAAATCAATTACATCAATTAATCAAAGAAATAAGAACATATCTGCAGATTTTAGAAGAATGGGAAACACATATAATCCAACTAAAGAAAAGAAACAGGATAATTATGAATAAGGAAAATTGTTCAATCAGACTTAATTCTATAGTACATAAGTCATTCTAAATTTTTCAATTTTGCCAATTTAGTCCTAAACCTTTACATGAAATTCTAACGTAATCCTTGTGGCCAACTTTCCTCTAAAATCGTTGACGTGGCAGTGTGTTGCGAAGGATAGTTGGCGACGATCGGATCACTATGTTAACAATTTTCAGTGTAACTAACTGCAATGACTATACTAGAATTTCGTGCAAAAATTTAGGATTAAATTGGTAAAATTGAAAAGTTTAAAATTGAATTGGCATTCATACAGTAAAGTTATGATATATTGGTTAATTTTCCCGGTATGAATACGAATCAAGTACCACGGTTGAACAAAACGTCTCAAGTGGCCAAACGTTGTGCCTTTTTTCTTTCAACGTGTCTCAAGCCAATAGATGAAGTTTTTCAAGATGTCGAATTTGACATCAAAATCGTAAGAATCACCATTCCTTTAATGATGGCATAATGAAGCATCTTCACTAGTTGCGTTGGAACAGACATCACGGAAGAGGCAATCTCATGCATAGAAAAGTTCATCTCAATAAATTGGTCCATTGGCCCCACAAGCAAACCAAATAAAACCTTAGGAAAAATCCATGGAAAGCCATTGACGATGAGCATATAAGCCGAATTATTATTTTCCTCATTTTTTTAATCCTTTTTAGAAGAGGCTTGAAAATGTGGTGTTCTTCAGTGATGGTAACTCTACTAAAATGAAATAAGCCACTTAGCTAGTGCCACCAAGAACACCCTTAAGCTTCTTAACCTGAGCACAATAAAGGAAAGTGGTGGCCTCCAACCGAACAGAGCAAGGTCCAAGATTTGAAGCCCGGGGCTTGGATTGTTGAAGCTGACTATGGCAAGAGCTGGACCTTTACTAGCATTCAATTGGAAGTTCAATAGCCCCCGAGTGGAAATCATGCAATCCCCTCAGTCGAGGTTCTTCAAGTAGATGGTGTTTGCTGATGACGAGATGAACCCTAGACAGATTGACCCTAGAAGGATGATGAGGATTGAGGACCTCTAAGCTGCCCGGGTGCGTGTGCGTCAGGATGACCCGGCAGGTGGCCATATTAAAATTAATGGTTGACAACCAATATGTATAAGGTAAGGACTACATTGCTGCTGAGCATATTCACAACTAATCAAAAAAGTGGCAAAGAAAGTTCATTCTGCACTAAAATGTTCTATTTTGGAAGTTTACCTAACTACAAAGTGAGCACTACACCACCGACGAACCAATAAGTACATAACACTACTTGTCACTCACGATGCTTCTCCATCTCTAATTGAATGAATCTCTCCCTCTGTCGATATAAAAATAGTGGGTTTTTCTCATAAAATTTACACACAAATTTTCATCCATTCGATAAAAACACAAATAAAAATCCTTATTTTATTGACATCTGAATTTTTGCCGGTGAATCGAACCTGCATTTTTGTTAAAATAAGAAGTGTATGAAAAAAATAAAAAATACTAAATAAAATTTCGGCCCATCTCACTTCAGCCTCGCGTCCACATTTACGTATCTTATACAAGTAAGCATTCGGCGGGGTGGAATAGAACAGTGATAACGCAGATACACGGAGCTCAGAAAATTCTCTCTCGCATCATCAATTTCCAGGAGCTTCTAGGTACTTGGCCACCAGTAGCTGCTGCTCGTCTCCGATCACCGACCCCCATAGGCTCTTTGCATTGGAACGTGAGAGAATAGAGCACAAAGCAAAGGGAAGGAACTCTCACGTTTGGTTGTGATTTTCTCTTGATTTCCTCTATGAATCTTTACTCCTCTCTCTGTCACTGATTTCCGTCGCAGGCCACTTCCCCAACACCACCAGCTTCGCAGCCACAGGAAATGCTCTGTTCGACCCTGCTTTCGGCCAACATCATCGAAGTGCTGGATTCTCCTTCTCCCTCCTTTATTCGGTTCCAGTCTTCGGCGCTACAACTCCTGAAACTTCGCTCCCTGCTTTGATCACCAATCGCGGTCAGCTATTACTCTTCATCAATGTATATTTGCATGCTTTGTTTCTGCTGAAGGTAGGGACCGAGTGCTCGATACCACCAGGGTGAAATCCAGCCAAGTTCGAGCCTTTGTGAAAAGTCTGGATACGACCTCTCTTTATTTCTTCACCTAGATCCTTTGGCCGAAATATCTACCACCGGTTTGATAAAATTCCTGAACTAGATCAGTGTGTGTTTTGTTTCAGATTCTGATTGAGAGCTTTCCTTTGCTTGATCGATACATTATTTTCGTTGCATAGGCTTTACATGTATTTCGTTTCCTTTCATTTCAGAATTTAGTAGCTATTCATTTTAGGATTTGTTATTGAAATTCTCGGATTAGATGCGAATCAAGTGTGTACATGAGATGAAACTTATAACTGAGTATTCCAGAACTTAGACCGGCATCTTGAACGAAAATGAATTGATCCGTCCACATTTACTTCTTATGCTTCACTATATGTCGGTCCCTGTTTGTTGTTCGAATTGCAAACATATTATGAGAATGTTGCTGGTTAGTATCTGTACGTGTTGAAATCGCAAGCTTATTGAACAAATGCTAATATCTCGACTACCGAGTTGCTGATGTACTCACTGTGTTGTGTTCGTACCGATGTGTTGTGTTACAGATTATGTCCATTCTGTGGGCGCTTGCTGTTTGTATGTCCTGGTATGTGTAATTGTGTCATTGATGTGCTGTTCGTTGATACCAAGTACTTAGGTAGCGCATGAGAACGTTTATGTTTCTCATGGTTTCTGTTCTTTTGTTCCCCGGAACAAAGCAAAAATAGAAACTCATTTGGTAACGCCAAGTTGTTTGGGAATAGAAAGTTAGCCCGGGAATAGATTAGGAGCAGAAACGACAAGCAAAAAAAAAGTTCTTCTTGTTCTCGGAAATAATTTCTAAAAATAAGCTAATTTTCTTTTTTATTTTTCTTTTATTTCTCTTTCTTGCCGCGGCCACCGTCAACCGTTCGGAGCCACCGCCCACCGCCAGCCACCGCCACCACCGCTGATCGCCCGCCACCGCCGCCACCGCTGCCGGTCGCCGGTCGCCGCCGCTGGTCGCCAATCGCCGGTCGTGGCCGCCGCCGCCGCCCGCTGCCGCCACTACACGACCACCGGCCACCAACCGTCACCGCCGACCACCGCCGCAAGCCCATCGGCTGCCGACAACTGTCGACCACCGGAGGCGGCCGGGCGTGTGACGGCCCAAGCGTGGGGCGCGTCTCCTGTCCCACATCGCTTAAGGGGGAGTCCTGGGGCTAGTTTATAAAGCTTGAGTCCCTCTAATCTGTGTGACGCGTTTTAAAGCCGTGAGGACTCGGTGTCCAAAGCGGACAATATTACACAGTGAGGCCCGGGTCGTTACAAATGATATCAGAGTTAACTCCCGACCGCGTGTGGGATCACAGGAGAGTGTGACGGCCCAAGCGCGAGGCGCGTCTCCTGTCCCACATCGCTTAAAGGGAGGTCCTAGGGCTAGTTTATAAGACTTAGGTCCCTCTAATCTGTGTGACGTGTTTTAAAGCCGTGAGAACTCAATGTCCAAAGCGGACAATATTACACAGTGGGGCCCAGGTTGTTACAGGGCGGCACAGGAGAGGGCAGCCGATGGGCTTGGAGCGAGGTTGGCGGTCATGCAATGGCGGCGGCGGGCAGTGGCTGCGATCCGTGAGCAAGAATAAAGATTGAATAAATACAAAAAGAAATTATTGCGTTACCAAACGTATTTCTATTCTTTTTCTATTCCAAGAGTAGAAATTTTGTGTAACTACCAAACGAGTTCTTTTACTCAGAAATTGTTCCCCGGAACAAAAATAGAAAATAACAATGTCTGAAAAAAAAAACTCTTTCCCGGAACAGAAGCGTTGTCATGCGCAGCCTTACTATCCACATTTCCTCAATTCATTTTTTTCTCTTCTAGTTTGGTGAGCCTCTAGTTTTCTCGTACAAATTAAGTTACTAGCTACATTTTATGTGTGAACTGTCAATTTAAGGAAGCTATATCATTGTCCGAAAATTTTTCACTAAATTAATGTCTTGTATAGAAAATATTTTTTGTTCAAAGAATCGAAAAAGGAAAATATAATATAATTTATTCATGTCCACTCATCTACCAATAAAGAAACGTCTTGTAGAGCAGAGTGATACGGTGGCTAGTCAAGGCCAGTTGAACGATTACGGGAGGTGCCGCTGCATGTGTGGGTATCATCGGGTAGGGGTGTCAACGGTTCGGTTCGATTCGGTTTTTGAAAAATCAAACCGAACCGAACCGTTAGAAAAATTTTTCAAACCGAACCGAATGAATCCCAAACCGAATACGAAGCGAACCGAAATTTCAGTTCAGTTCGGTTCGGTTTTTCGGTTTTTGGTTTTCGGTTTTTTTTCGTTTTTTGGTTTCGTTTTTCTGTTCGGTTTTTTTTTAGACGGACCTCTTCTTTCTTTTCTTCGGGTTTGGGGGCTTCTTTCTCCTCAGGCTTCTTCTCTTATGGAGCAGGTGGCTTCGGAATAGGGGAGAGAAGCTCCACTATTCACAAATCCATGCAGACCAAAAAGGAATCAGCGCACTAAACCCACAAAGCAAAGCGAAGGCAGAGCTTTGAAAGCGAAGAAGAAGACCTCTCCCATTGGGGCTGTTCCGTTTAACTCTGGTTCAGAAGAAAAGACTTGAAGAAGAAGAAAGGTACGGAGACACTTGGGGTTAGGGTGGAGATAAGATTTGAGGCTCTCTCTCCTGGGTGTTGCTGCAATGGCTACCAGAAATTGCTCAGGACCATTAGATCTCGCTCGCAACTCCCACCACCATCACCAGCACCACGAACACCACCAACATCAGCATCCGAGCTCGAGAGCCAAGCTCGGCAACCGAGCTCTCTCCACCTCCTGTGAGCCCCAATCCGCCATGGAATCTCGACCCGCTCGGAGCGAATCAATCGGTCGATGGATGATGTAAGAGCCGGAGTCAAATAGAATCGAATTGCTGTTCTCTCGGAGGAGATGGGAGAGAATAACCAAACCGTTTGGTTAATGGTTTATTTTATTGGTTTGTGGTTCGGTTTGGTTCAGTTCGGTTAACCGATAACAAAAATTTCAGTTTTTAATGAGAACCAAACCGAATACGAATCGAACCGAAAAAACCGAATTTATCGGTTCAGTTCAGTTCGGTTCGATTTTTGGTTCGGTTCTTGACACCCCTATCATCAGGGATAAAGGTGCCATAACGAAGCACCTCCGTGAAGTGAGTTGCCGGCGGAAGACTCGAATCAATCTGTTTTCTCCGATGGGAGTGTATAATAGATTATATTGTCAATATCATAGTAAGCTGTTTTGTAATATATAAAAAAGTAGTAGCTGTAATTAGACTATAGAATCTCCAAATATTCAAGAGTAGTATCTTTATTATAAAATATAAAGACCACGAGGATGTATATGAAACCTTAAACTCCAATTTAAGGATTTCTTCCACCTTGGAAACATAAGTTATTAGAATATTTAAATAATAAATGACACATTAATACGACAGCATATGCTTTTAGAATAATTTACAATGCTCCTGCAAAATTTAATACGGTATCAAAATAGGAAGTTTTGAATTCAAATTTTTTGAAATCCCTTATTTGCCTCCTTTAGTATATATTTTCACTCTTTGGTATTAGGCCAAAGTCTAACTTAAGTGTGAGGATGATTATTAAAATATTAAAGGAATGCATTCATCTATCAATTTAATTTTTTTTATTAGGATAGTTAGTAGTAGTTCTACAAAATTTTATAAATATATTAAAGAATTTGTTGCAAATACTAACAACTAACAACCTACCCGTACATGTAGATAAATAAATCACTTCATTAAAAAAATGCATATTAAGCTCGAAATACTGATTAAGTACCATAAATAGAACTAACGCCTCATTTTAGCTTTGGGATGGCAATTTTACCCCACGTACCGAATACTCGCGCTATGTCAACTAAAATGGGGTGGATAAGACCAGCGAACATGGAGATTTCTAGTATTAACCTTCTTCCTTTATATAAGTTGTATTACTTTGGTAATATAAAGTTTCTTATTTTCAACATAGATTTCAATTTAACATGAATATTTCCAATACTTCATTCCTTTTTCTCATCAATTTATCACGGAAAATTTTCCAACTAAATTATATTCTAAAGGATCCAAGAATCACAAATTCGTTTTTTTTTTTTTTTTTCGCATAAATGATTTTTTTTCGATGCTTGTTGAAGAAATAAGTTTTAATCTTGAAGTTATTATCGAATAGGGCAAGTGTAACGTCGAAATCCCCACTCTTGCTCGCGGTTGGGGATGGAGTATGTCCTCGTGCGGGACATGGGCCGATAAAGGGGCATCTGTAATGATAGTGAAGCCACGATACAATCCCCTGCATCCGCTTTGCAATCGTGCACCTGCCCAATCCCAATGCCTCTCCCAATTGACATGTGTTCCAGCTAATAAATTATAAATAGAAATGTTAACACAGTAATTACATCATTCACCCGCAAACAAAAAGAAAATTTTTCTACTTACAGCTTTATATACTGTTGATTTTGATGGTTATTGAAGATAGTAAGCCGTTCAAACTCTTAAATCAACAGTAGATAAGACCGTTTGTGAAAAAAAAAAATTACACTCACACTGTATGCGTCAATATTTCATATTAATGACGTAACTACTTATCGAGAAAAGAGCGAAAAGACGAAATAGCCCCTCATTCGCAAGTATTATTAGCGTAAGCAACTTAGGCGATAAAATGGGAAAAGGGCGACCCTGCGGTGATTAAAATAATATAATATATAAATGCTCTCTGAGCTGATCCTGCGCACCCAAGTCGGTATGGAGTTCAACTCCAGGAGCACCTTCAGATAGAAAAAGAGCAGGCGGACGTCTCTGATCTTATGAGTCGTCCGTGTCAAATGCATTCGAGTAGAAAATCGGTCGAAGTGCTGAAATTTGCATAGCAATCTCTCCCGGAGGTCGAGCCTAGCTCCGCTGAGAAAGTGAAACGGCATAACAGACAATGCTCTTGAGAGAGACGAGAGACGTCATCCTCTCCGTCTTTCTCTTCTCTATTGGATATGCTTTCAGCCAAGGTCTCTTGATTTTGTGTTGTGTTCTCTACAGCTGAATCAAATCGTCCCCAAGTGCTCTCTGCCCATGATTCGATCCCATAACAGGAACTTATACCCACTAATTTATCGAGTAAAACTCACTGGTTTTTTCAATGCACCTCTACGTGCAATTGAAAAAGATCATGATAAAAACTACCAGCGATTCATGAAGTGATAGTAACGTGAAATAACACATTCTCTAGGTTTTGATGGGACTAGAATAAGGAGGGGTCGGAGAACTTAGGCACTGTTTGGTAACCATCCAAATAGTGCTTGATTCTGCTTTTTGTTCCTGCACTAGTTTGGGAACAAAATCGCATTTGTAAAATTTTTATTCCTGAACAGTTTTGGACAAGAATTAAGAATATAAAAAAAAATGTGATTCTCGGTCTGAGAATCAAAAAAAGAATCAAGGTCTTCTTCTTCCCTTCTGTCATCCTGCGACTGCCGTCTACCACAGCCCACCGCCGTCTCCCGCCGCCTGCTGCCGCCCGCCGCCGCTACCGGTCGCCGTCCATCAGTCTGGCGAGCTCACCAAGCCGGGGTGAGGTCCGCGAGCTCGCCGAAGGCAACCCCAGCCACCGGCGAGGCCCGCCTAGCCCCGGCGAGGCTCACCCGCCCCACCGGTGGCCAAGCGAGCCTCGCCCGGCCTCGGCAAGGCCAAGCCTCGGCCGAGGCTAGGCAAGCCTCGCGATGCCCGGCCTTGCTTGTTGGCCGGGCGGGCCTCGCTCAGCCCCGGCGAGGCCGGCCTGGCCACTGGCGAGGCTCGGCCGACGAGGGCTGGCCTCGCCAAGGGCCTACGATGCTCTAGTGAGGTCGCCGGCCCTCGTCTGGCCGGTCCCCGGTCCAGCGACCGGCCACAAGAAGAAGAAGAAGAATAGGAGAAAAAGGAAAAAAAGAAAAGAAAAAAGGAAAAAAAAAAAAAAAAAAAGGAAAAAAAGGAAAAACTAAAAGAAAAAAATGTAAAAAAATTATTTAAAAATTAAAAGAAATTGATTTGGAACAAAATCAATGAGCACGGTACCAAACGCAATTCCCTTCCAAAATAAAAAAATTTGGACAGTTACCAAATGTGTTTTTTTACCCAAAATCAGTTTCTTGAAACAGAATCAAAAATAATTATTTCTTGTCAAAATCTGTTCCTGGAATAAAATCGTTACCAAACACACCCTTAGTATTCTAGGATCTTGACATACACGGAAACCGAGCCTGTGATTTCGCCGGTAGCAGCAGTGAAATGTCGGTCATTACATCATCTGTGACGTCTGGCGTTCTCTTCAACTTCGGCTAACCAGAACAGGGAAAGCATAGTGAGATGAAAATCCAGACAGGCAATCGACTTTGAAACTCAATCGGAAAATAAACGGCCTGATGGCATTGAAGCGAATTGATGTTGGCAACATGCCATGGAGGCCACTGCGCGATTTTAGAGGCTCTACAATAACAAGACGTGATTTGGCTTGACTGAATAGCCTAATAATTTACAGTGGCAAAGAACAAACGGTGATTTTATCAACGGCCGAAGAGTATTCAAGGTAGACTACTTGGATTGGAGCTTTTATAGCCACGACCAACCATCTGAGGTTCAGACAATACAGAGATTGTAGCGGGGTTTCGTAAACACCAAGGGATGATGAATTTTCGTGGCTCCCACTCTCCCTTTTTCCTTTGTGTGTTATCTTTTCCTCGTATCTTCTGTTTCTCTCACGATTTGGTTTGGCTCTTGCTTTCCATCCCGGTGAATGTTCAGTTTTGAGCAATCAGCGATGGTGGCAAGCTGGGCGTTCATATTCTCTCAACAACAGGGCGAACCACAGCGGTAGCGACCCAGAAACAGAGCAGAAAATCAAGTCGCCAGCGGAAGACTTGAATCAAGGAAAAACTCCAAAACAGGGAGCTGTCAAGTCCGTCTCGGCATGGGCACTTTTAGGCGAAACCAGCGCTTCCACGGCAGTCACTGAGGCGTGGGACGAGCGACTGGAACTTCAGGAACGGATGAATAAAGGTTTGAACGAGAAGAGCAAGCTCTTGAGCGCCGAAAATATAGGATCCGATATTTGATATTGCACCACCTCTCTCTCTCTAGACTTGTCCTGATTAGGAGCCATTTTTGCCGGTTTCCTGAACAGCTGGAAACGGTGGCTTTTGTCTTTTGTGGAATTTCCTTAAGGAGCAAGTTTGTCAACAATCATGGAGCAGTCGACGTAGAGACATGAGAGGAAAGTCTAGAGGCCAGAGAAAGCCTCAAGATTTAGAGAATCTCGCAGATATATAGATGGGAATCAGTCCGTGAGTGTAAGGAAAATAAAAAGAGTTGAGTATTTGTAGGAGTCGATGTACTCCGAGCATTGCAGGAGGTAGTTTGCTCCAAGTGTTGTATTGTGGTGTGAGAAAAATATTGCAAGAGGGAAAGTGAGTTTTTGTGATTTATACTTGTATCACGTTTCCACAAATTCAACATCCAGAAAACAGAGCCTCTCCACCGGACTCGTTGGTGCCAACACCAACGATTGCCTGAAGTCGAGTAGGTGTCGGCAACGGTGGCGACATTGTTCTGGCAGCTCAGCTGGTGTTACATTGAGGGAGCCCAGAGAGGTGAGGGAGAAGAATCATGAGAGCTCCCTGATGCTGCTGGAGGGCTCGAGAGTGTTGGGGAGAACGGGCAACAATTTATCAAGAGCTAAACCCAATCCAAGATTAATTTTTCCACAGAAACTAAACTGACCGAAAACAACTTAGCTTTAGTAACAACTAGAGGTGGCAAAATGGGTCTTAAACCCATATAGGACCCATTTAAATCATAAATGGGTCATATATGGATCGCTTGTTTTTTGACAAAAAGCAGTTTAATGGGTTTAATAATTAAAAACTTTGTTAGGTGGGTCTTAAGTGGGTTTTAAATGGGTTGGATTTAGAACCCATTTTCAATCAAAACCTCACAATCTCTCTTCCCTCTTTAACTTTACAAAAATAATTTTTTTTTTTTTATAAAAATCGAAATTATAATTATTTTTATTTTAATTTTCTTTTTTTTTTTTTTTTTCCTTTTTTTTTTTCTTTCTTCTTCCTCCGGTGGGCTGGCACGGCGATGGCGAACCTTGAGCTCATCGGATCTCGGCGAGGCGGGAGGCCTTGCCGATGCCTGGTGAGGCTCTATGCCCGGCGAGGCTTGAGCCTCACCGATCCGGCGAGACTCGAACTTGCCGGCGTTGGGCGAGCCTCGAGCCTCGCCGGATCCGGCGAGGGGCAAGCTCGAGCTCGCCGGATCTAGCAAGGCGAAGGCCTCGCTAACGTTCGGCGAGGGGCGAGCTCAAGCTTGCCGGATCGGCGAGGTGGAGGCCTCGCCGACGTCCTCGCCAACTTCCAGCGAGGCTCAAGCTTGGCCGATTTGGCGAGCTTTGAGCTCACCGCGTCGGGCGAGCTCGAGCTCGCTGGATCCGGCGAGCCTCGAGCTCGTTGGTGTTGGCAAGCTAGGCGAGCTCGAGGCTGGCCTATGGCTAGCCGCCGTCGTCGTGGTGGCGGTGGCCGGCCAAAGAAGAAGAAGAACAAAAAATAAAAAAGAAAAAGAAAAATTATATTTAAAAAATAAAAAATAAAAAGAAAAATTATATTTAAAAATAAAAAATAATTAAGATTAGATTTTTAAATAATTATTTAAAAAATTATAAAAATTTTCCATTAAATTTGTGTTGTATAAAACTATTTTAGCAGTACCATTTTAAAATATATATATTATAAGCTTTTTAAGTTTAGTTAAATGGATCGGGTATGGGTCAAAATTTTGCATTGCAATAAATTGATCATAAACGGTTTAAATGGGTCGATTTGGGTCGAATCATTTATGACCCGACCCAAACCAGAGACCAGACCCACCCGTTTAACGGGTCTAGTAACAACCAATCATCACAACCTTACAATAAATAAGTATAATGCCGAAATGATAAGAAGACAAAATCAATAACAACATCATGGAAACCCAATGTGGAAAAAATCACTGACCACCCAAAAACTTCCATTAATCATCAAGAAGGATAAATGAAGTGTTCTTTTGTAATCACACAGTAGGGACTTAATATTAATAATACAATGATATTTCCTCACCATAAATGTTGATTAACATAAATGAAGTAAAAAAACTTTAACTGTAATTGAAAATTTTGGAGGGGTTCTTAACGAACGAAACTGACCAACTCGTGACCCTCGATCGCACGAATAATATACTCAAATTTGAGCTAATTCCGTCTGGCCATAGAATCCAGACAGCAAAGTAGCAGCCCTCTTTTCCCTTCTTCTTCGAGCTCTTTCGGTGCCCCGCTCTCGGTGTACTCTCCGTTTTTCTCTCTCCTCTTCTCTCGGGCTCGCCCACGCACGAAGCAACTCTTTTCTTTTGTTCTTTTTGCTTTTTGACTTTTGACTCCTTCTCTTTTCTTTTATTAATGTTAGTTGGGCCCACAAGAGGCGGACCCAGCCCATAGAGAGAGATTAAAAAAAAAGCCACAGAGAGACTGTTGGCATGGGTAGAGGAATCCAGGGGTGAGGAAGGTGGAGCTCAGTAGAGGGAGAGAACCGGTCTCCATGAGTGACTCAATCATCCCCCCTACTTGCTGCATCAAAAATTAAATCACAAGCTTATGATAAAAAACGAGCAGTTCGCACAAATTCTCTCTCTGTGCAGGAAGGTGTGTGCCTCATCTCTGTAGGCGCTCCGGAGTGCCAGTCGTGAGAGGGAGCTTCAGAAAGAAGATTTTCGGTGAAAATAAGCTGAACAGACTACATTAGAATTTTGCAAATATTTATAACTTGGCAAAATAGGCATCTATACCATAGATTTAGGACATATTAGACAATTTCTCCCAAAGTATTTGGTTCACAAAAATGTTCTAATGAAATCTGTTTTTTGTTTACAACTTCTATTATCATGATAATATGCTTGGTGAGTAAAAAACCAAGAGTTTTCAACGAGAATGAAAATCATAAATACTTTTTTGGCGTACTGTAAAATATAAGGTCAATTTTGGCCGTTTTCGGTTTTAAGGTTCAAAGTTTAGAAAACTGTGCAACCAAAAATTTCCACCAAATGTATTTCATTGAGAATTTCGGAGATGAAAACTAGAAAATGGAAAATTTCCATTGCATAACTAATTTTGATCGAAAGCTGTATTTTTAGAAAGGTTCTACCTTAAATCAAATTGAAGTTCTTTAATTTTGCTTTGGGGCTTGATGAAAGTGAGATGCCCATTTTGCTGAGAGCTTTATACGGCTAAAGGCTTTCAAATTAAATTTTGCTTGAATGGCTTTTTTGGAGCTCAAGAAAAGAAGCAACTTATCTTGGTAGAGACTCAACTTGATCATGGGGTAAGGGGATGGAATGAACTCTATTGTAACAAAGAGTGACGAAGTCACCTTAAAGTAATGTAAACCTAATGATTTGTGGCACAAAAGCGTGAGGCTGCTTGCCCACTGACATAGGACTAGTCTATATTCTCATGGATAAACTATTTTACACTCAAGTAATTTAATTGCTATAAAGTGGGAAAAAAAGGAAAAAAGATGTGCTTGCTTGCTGTAATTGTAGAGGCTTACCTTTACTTTAAGGGAGGTAGTTGTATAAAAGGAAGGAATGAACATCCTAGGGAGAGTAAAACTCTTTGATAACTGAATATCTTACCCAATTTTGCATTCTTCGTTTCCTTTGTTGTTGAAAGACTCTAACCAGGAGAGCACACTAGTGATGGCGCAACCAACTGAAATACAAGGAAATTCTAATCAAGCAAAACCACCGGCAGGTATAGGCGATGTGGTTTTAAAATTTGCTGGAACTTGTATTTTCTCATGGTTCTATTTCTTTGCTCCATCATCGGACAAACATAACCCTGACCTTGGCTAGTAAAAGAAATGAGAAAAAATAATCAGTATGGGAAGGATTTTGTGCTCGCTCTGTCTCCTGCATTTATTGAAGATGTTCGGGTACAGTGTTGGATCAGGTCCTTCTCAATCCAGAGGCGGTCCGGGTGTGTTATCTTTCAAAATTGTTATTGCATCGTGAAATTAATATCTGAGGTGGATCTTCATCAAATTGTTCTTTTCTGGGACACTTCTCAATGTCTGCAAGGAAAGCGTATTAACGAAATGGCCTAAAAGCTCGCATTCATTGCCGTGACGCTCCTGCGTTGGCCACCGAGGGCATCGAGGGAGGCCTGCCAAGCCCTCACCGGCCACAACGAGGGCCACGAGCCCTCGCCAGCTCTAAATCCAAAAAACAAAAAAATAAATAAAGAAAAAGAAAAAACCAAAAAATATATACAAAATTCAAAAAATTATAAAGATATAATTAAATAATGTCCACATTAACTTTGGCCATGCTAGGTAGGACAGTTAGCATCTATGTTAGCAATTTCCAACTAAAATTGATTGAATGGACTCTATTAATAAAACGTGAAAATGTTTAAAACTTAATTGGCACAATTAAAAGATTTAGGCTTGAATTGGCACAAAGGTAATAGATTTAAGACAAATTTGATGATTTTCTCATTAAAGGTGTATGGCTTGTTTGTTTTTTACTTCTTTTACAAGTAGAAAAAAATCTCCTCCTTAATTTTTTGCCATACTTTGGAAAAGAACTTGTGTTAGGCCCACTGCCTATATAAAAAAAATCGTTGCACATTTATCATTGAATGAGTAACATGTGTATTAAAGTTTGTTTAGTAATTCAATTTTTTCACATGTCAACCAACAGAGAATGTGTAACTAAGTTATATATGATTTCATGTGCTAATATTCTTAAATTTTGAAAGATTTTCGATATTCACCAAATTCTAATTGCAAGAGCCGTGACATTGTAAATTGAGACGAGATTTGATGATAACCTAATTATTATTTTCTTGGACTGCTACTTCATCTCGATACAGCACAAAAGAATACGTTGAGTGAGTGCAGAAATTGGGCATGAGACTGAGGGCAAGCCTCTAGCGTCATTGACTCTGAAATAAGGTTGCCATAGATGATCGCATGAGTTTATTATTTAATTGCATTCAACATAGTAAATTGACACTTTTTTTTTGCAATAATTTGTTTGGGAGGGCTTGCTTTAGAAGAATATTTTAGTTAGAGCGAATTTCGTGGGTCCCAATAAAATCGTTCATCCCATAATTCGAACCCAATTTATGTATCCTATGCCAATAAGCTATTGGTTAGATAACAAAGGAGTTTTCTCCTCTTCTTATAATCCTGTAATCCAGATTTGTTGGAAGCACTCAAGAAAATAAGATCCTAAATACATTAGGCTGACATGGGACGCTTTTAAGATTACTCAAGAAGGTGGACCATTGGAAGTGCATAAAATTAGCCCAAAAGCCGCCTGACCGCAAAAAAAAGTCCTTTTGTTCCCAAAACTTTTCACAACTATTGCCCATAGTTGCAGTTGTCATCTTCACCCAACTTTTGTATGCACCCGAAATACCCTTTATCCTTGCCCCTAATTCTTCTATTTTTGTCAAAGAATAAAAAGAAAACAGAAGTATAGTGCGTTGCATTTTTTTATCAGATTAAAAGTGATTTTAAAATAGAGTCAATTTTAACTCTACTCGCAATGTCATTGCGGTGTAACAAGTAAACTCAAACGTGTGGAAATTTCGATTTTGTTGGAGACAATAGAATGGAGAAAGAAAAAGCTTTTGCTCCTGCTGAGCATAAATAACTATACAATGGATTGCACGAATAATATAATACTCCATGAAGAAATGGTCTTCCTAATCAGGCCAAGTTAGGACTTCGATAGTCCGGATATTGCAATATTACACGTTACACGGAATTGAGCTAGAGTAGTAACAAAATGGTTTCTTCGAGACGACTATATCTAAAGGCTTGGTTGTCGTAGCTCTATGTGCATTATGACTCTGTTTGGCAATTGGGGAAAATTGGGGGAAAGATAATTGGAGTGGAAAATTTGGAAAGTTTTCCTTTCGGTGAGTAGAAAGAGGAGGCAAATTTAAAATTGTGAGAACTTTTTCTTTTTTTTTTGCATTTTCCATACGCTCATGCTTCCAAGAATAGTACATGTAAGGCACTCACCACAATGGCATGTGTTAATGAAATCAGAAGCAGGACATTTGAGGTGTGGTCAAGGCGTTTTTATGAAGATAAAACACCAATGTTGTTTATCCACGATTATCTTTTGTTTGTTACTTTTACGTATCAACTTGCTGGTATATAGGCAGAAGAGATTGGATATGGAACCTAACGTATCTCCCACCAACAAGGTAGTACCTACACTCCTTGGAGTTTCGGAGGGATTTTCGGGGGATAAGTACACTATCAGTAGCATAAGTTGTATACGGTGCTCACTTTGGTGCCAAAAATTTCTGTTAGATCACTTAAGCGCCAAAAAGTTTGAAAAACGATCATTTTAGTGCCAACTCCGATCTGGTTGGCCCGAAATCCGACATGGCACTTTTTTTTATTAATTTTTGAAGTTGATGTGGCTCGCCGGAGAGTACAGTAAGCATTTAAACAACAAAACGACGCCGTTTGGTATGTCTCCCCCAATTCAAAACCCTAAATCTCCGGCCAGTCGCCGTCCTCGACGGCCCCCGCGCTCGACGGCCGCGGCTCCGACCCCGACCCCGACCCCGACGACAGCCAAGTTGAAGGCCATGATCTGGCCAGTGCTCGGGGAGGCCGTCGATGAGTGTGCCGCCCCCGATCTCTCCCTCTCCATCTCTGATCTCCCTGACAAGTGCCTGGCTTGCGTCTTCCAGTACCTAGGCTCTGGCGACCCGGGTTGGTGCTCCCTTGTGTGCCACCACTGGCTCGCGATCGAAGGCCAAATCCACCAGAGGCTCGCCCTCCACGCCCACTCGAAGCTGCTGGATGCGGTCCCAGCTCGAAGAATTTGAGGACATTGAAGCTAGTGAAATGTTATCAAGATTGGGACATGGTGCTACTACGACGGAGGCTGAGCGACTTTGGTCGAGCGACGGCAGCCAAGCGATGGAGGCCAAGTGACGGCGGCCGAGCGATGGAGGCCGAGCGACGGCGGCCGACGTTGGGCGAGGATCGGACAAAAAAACCCTAATTTCAATCCAAAAAAAAAAAAAAAACCCAAATGAGTCATGCGACATCGTTTTCTCAAGGCCATCCATTTAGGACGGCAAAACGATGTCGTTTTCTTAAGGAGGATGGAAAACAATGTCGTTTAAAGACCTTGTTGATTTTTTTTAAAAAGAAAAAAGCCACGTAATCATTTTGGCCAAAATCTCTTGCCGGTGGCACCAAAGTGATCGTTTTTCCTCTGATTTGACACTTAAGTAATCCGACGGAAACTTTTGGCATCAAAGTGAGTGCCGTACACAACTTATAGCACTGATAGTGTACTTCTCCCGATTTTTGGCAAAGTAGTTTTGGATGACAATCAATATTTGTGGGTCCACGTTCCCGAAGCATTTCAGATGACCCTGAAAGGTAATTTTTCTTCCAATCAATATTTGTTGGTCCACGTTCATCTGCATATTTTTTTCTCCTTAAACTCAAATGATCATGCTTCATTCGTTTTGCAAAAACATTTTTTAGAAAGATATTTTTCTCATTTTCTAACATTTAGTTCGCTCAAGAAAATGAGTAGATAGAAAATGTTTTCTTAATCAATAGAAAACCTATGATTAAAATCAGGAAAATGATTTCTCTTTTTGAAAAACTAGAAAATATTTTCCAAAGTATGACTAGGTATCGGTGATTGGACCTAAAACTCTATGCTTGGGCACAAAAACTCTACCGTTGATCCATGAGTCCTAGCATTCAAGACCAAGTCTCTAATGGCTGAGCCTCGGCCCTTTGTGCCCACACTTGGATCCATTGAGGCCGGGCGCGTACCCCTAGTGCCTATACCCGATTCCTTGGCACTTAGCCTAGGTCCATAAAGGACGTACTTAGGTCCCTAATACTCGAGTTCTGGTTCATAAAGGGCATGGACGGGTTCATTTTCAAGTTTTAACAAAACACTAGAAAATAGTCATTTTCTTGATAAATGACTTTTTGGAAAACATTTTCCAGAATCGTCACATTTTTTGCAAAAGGAATAGAGTACGTTAGTGTTTTCTAGACATTAACTTTGCTAGCACCTTACCAAAACAAAACTTTGCTAGCATTCGCACTACTTGTTTTTCAGGTAGTTTCGAAATCGAGTCCGTCACTTGATAATGCTATTGCCTCATGGTGGATAGAACATTAATTGGTTGTCTAGATTTCTAATCGAAATAGGATTGAAAAAAATAGAATATAAAATCTTGAAATTTTCCTATATCTTTTCTACTGCTTGGTGAATCACAATATTAAAATCGGATATCTTCAGATTCTATCATGTATATTTTTTTGATATAAATAACATATCATAATAAATGAACCTAAAAGTTCATGAACATAGATGGTAAAAATCTTTTGCAACACTATTCCCTAATTTATTTGTATTTGTATTTGTATTTTATTTTTCCTCTCTTTTTTTATTATTTTCTTTATTATTTCTTTTTTGCCCTCCCATCATTCTCTAATAAAATTTTATCAGATAGTAATATATACTAATATACCTAAAATACAAAAATACCTAATATATGTAATAAATATAAATATATAATTTATATATTGAATGTATATTATAAGATAGAATTAAAGTTGAATATATAAATTAAAATAATATTAAATTAAAAAAATTATTTTTTATTTTATTTTTATTTTTCTTAAATTAGAATTCAAATATTATTTATATTGAAATATAACTTCAATTTTGTTAATTTAATCAGTTTGTTTATTCAAGAAAAATAACTTTCCTGTTATGAACATTAAAAATCCTATTTGCTTTTATCACATCTCCTTCATGAGATAATTTTATCCGGCCTATATTCCCTTTATATGTGACTTTATCTTGTCCTAAACAAGTACAAAATGTAGGATATGATAATTATATCATATCTTGAATTTTATCCTGACTACTAAACGCAACCTAAGTGGTCATTGATCGTGCTATTTCATGTGGACGTTTTAGTTTTAATGTTCAAAGTTTAAAAAACACAACAACAAAAATTTCTACCAAACGTATTTCTTTGAGAATTTTGGAGATGAAAACAAAAAATTGGAGAATTTACATGGTATAACTATATTTTGCATGAATGCCGTCCCTTTAGAAAGATTCTACCTTATATTAAATTGAAGGTCTTTGCTTTTCCTTTTAGGCTTATGACAAAAGTGAGGTGCTCATTTTGCTCATATCTATATATAAGTATAGGCTTGCAAATTAAGTTGCCCGAATAGCTTTCCCAAGCCAAAGAACCAACTTAACTTGGTAACAACTCAACTTAATCATAGTGTAAAGGGAAGGAATGATCTATATAATAAGAAAGAGGAACATAATCATCTTAAAGTAATGGTTCCATTACTAAGGACTGAAACCTAATGATCTATGACACTAGAGCCTAAGGTTACTTGCCCACTAGTAAAGGTCTAGTTTATATTTCCAAGGATAAACTAGTTTACACTCAACTAATCCAATCGCTATAAAACGGAAAAAAAGATATGCTTGCTTGTCGTAATTGTAGATGCTCACCTTTATTTAAGGGAATTACTTGTATATAAGAAATGAATGAACTCCCCCTAGGGAGACTAAAACTCTTAATCTTACCCATTTTTGCATTCTTCATTTATTTTGTTGTTGAAACACTCAAACTAGGAGAGCAACCCAATGGCAACGCAACTAAGGGAAAAACAAGGAAATTCGAATCATGCAGCACAACTTGCAGGTAAATGTTCATGTCCCAACCAAGAAAAAAAATTAGATATGAGCCACATTAAAATATGCTGGAACTTGTATTTTCTCGAGGTTCTTTTTCTTTGCTTTATCATCGAATAAACATAACCCTGACCTTGGCTAAGAAAGAGATAAAAGAAAAAAATGTTCAGGATGGGAAGGATTTTGTGCTCACTACTTCTCCTACACATATTACAGATTATCGTTCAATCAATATAGCAGCTCCTCCTCAATTTAGAGGTGCCGGAGGTGCGTTATCCTTCAAAAGAGTTATTTCATTGTGAAATTAATATCTGGAGCAGATCTTCATGACATTGTTCTTTTCTGGGGGACTTCTCAATGTCTGAAAGGAAAACGTATGGACAAAATGGCCTGAAAAGTTTGCATCTATTGCAGGCAAAAACCGACCATTGTTGCAAGCTGCATACAAGGGTGATTGGGAATCTGCTAAAAATTTTTTTGAAAAAGATTCCGATTTAAAGATGGCCAAAATAACACGCAGATCAGAAACAGTGCTTCACATAGCCGCTTTGAGTGCACAAGACCAATTTGTTGAGAACCTGGCTAAGCTCTTGTCTCCAGATGCGCTTGAAAAGGTTGATTGTGATGTTCGCACAGCCCTCCACATTGCTGTCCTGAGTCAAAGGATAAGGATGGTCAAGGCATTAGTTAGAACAAATTCTAGGTTAACGCAACTTGCTGATAAAGATGGACGCGTTCCTTTGGAAATATCTGCTCAGGAAGCTCCTATGCATAAGGAGATTGCCTGGTTCCTGGCGAAAAATACAAAAGACGATGAGCCAACTAAGCCCTTCAGCCGTCTCTCTGCCATTGATTTCATCTTGGATCTCACCTACGCTGGTTATCATGGTAAGATCACCATTGCTCTTTATCTCAATTCCATCTATTTATTCCTCTATTCTAGACTTGGCTAATTTTCCTGATCAACTTTGATGGTGAATTCGGATAGATATCATCCTTCATCTAGTCAGGCAGTATCCTGGCTTAATGACCATGAAAAGTGAAAAGCATGAAGGCAAAACTATATTGTACATGTTGGCATCGATGCGGTCTCACTTTCCCAGCGGAACCAGGTTGAGTGTTTGGGAAGCTTTGATATACAAATGTACGTACATTCTGCACTCGCATCCTTTCGTTGCTGATTCCCTTCAAGATGATCATACTCGGCTCATCACTTGCTCTTTTGTTTCTGAACTGAAGGTATTCCGGTGGACTTGAACAACACACCAGCAGATAAAAATTCGGATCTGGGTGGGTATGCATATTTGCTGATGGGTATTATCTTAGAAACTTTCATGATTGTGAACTTGAAGTCAATTTTCTTAGATTGATTCTCTCCGTACTAGCAAAAGAAACCGGAAATGATCGTTTCTTTTTGGGATGTGTTCTGGTTCCTTGACCCAGTTTTACCTGAATGATGGACTGAAATGGAACTACTTTATGGATTAGCTATCCATTGGGAACCGTATATGATTCAACCTAGTGCATAAGTATCACATAACTTAATTAATCCGACAATGTAACTAACTAATCATGAGGTCTTACAATGATTTCTATCTAGTGACTGCGTTCTCTCTGTAATATGATTGTAGTGCTTCAATGTCTTACAGGATCACTTTGGAATGCCGCCAAAATTTTAGGTATGCTTACATTTTATTAAGATACCATCATTATCTCTATCCCTCTCTCTCCAACTAAAACTCTATGACTTGTTTGTTTTTAACTTGTTTTATAAGTAGAAAAAAGTTCCCACCCAATTCTTTGCCATAATTTGGAATAGAACTTGTGTCAGGCTCACTGCTTGTGTGAAAGAACCGTTGGACATTCATCATTGGATGAGTGCTATGCGTGTTTAATTTAATTTTGTTATTAATTTTTTCACGGGTCAACCGTTCAATATTGAATATGTAACATATTCTTTACAACATGTGCACCTAAAAATAGTCCTTCATGAAATTATTCAAACTCAAACATAGTTATAAATGAATTTCTAGGTTTACATTTTTATATTTTGAAAGATTTCAGATATTCTCCAAATCATAATTGCTAGGGTCGTGAATTTTTTTAAAAAAAGATAGATGAAACTGCAAATTGAGTTGAGATTTTATGTTAACAAATTGAGTTGAGATTTTATGTTAACCTAGGAATTTCTTGCCTATGGCTAAATGCTCTAAGCATATAATATGGAATAAGAGTTACGTAAACCTAGGACTTCTCCTTCAATGTTGATTGGTGAAATCATGTTCGCTTCATCATCTCTATCAAGCATGTAAATCTTTTTGGGAAAATAAGAACGATGACACCATCTGTATTTTTGTATGTGCTTAAAGCCTAAATATATTTTTCTTTGACTACTACTTCATCTCAATACAACACGAAAGAATACATTAAGAGGGTACAAGAATCAGGCATGGGACCGGGGGCAAGCTCCTAGCGTCATTGATTATGGAAATAAGGTTACAACGGAAGAAGGCGTGGGTTTATCATTTAATCACATTTAACATGGTAAATTTACAAATTTATTTGGCAATTTAAAAAAAAAAAAAAAAAAAGGCGTGAAGAATAGGAAAAGGAACAGGTAGGAAAAATCAAAGTAATTTGTTTTGGAGGGCTTGAAATAGAAGAATATTTCAGTGGGAACAAATTTCGTGGGTCCCAACAAAATCATGCATCCTAGAATTCCATCCCAAATTATATATCCTATGCCAACAAGGGAAAAATTACCCAAAAAGTCCTAAACCTATTACAATTGTGCCAATTCAGTCCTAAACTTATTTTTGACCAAGTGAGTCCAAAACATTTTAATATTATTCCCGATCAGTCCATCCGGCCAAAAATGGCCGGCCGGCGTGACGTGGCAGCCGGCCGACGCCTGCAACATTTTTTTAATAATATTTTATTTTTTGAAATATTTTATTAATTATTTTTATCTTTTTCCTTTTTTTTTTTTTTTCCTCTCCCTCCTTCCTCCTCCTCCCTCCTTCTTCCCTGGCTCCGCGACCGGCCAAAGGGGGAGGGCTGGCCGGTCCGGATCTCGCGAGGGCTCGCCGCGCGCTGGCGCGCGCCCGCCGATGGCGGGGTGAGCCCCCGCCGGATCCGGCGAGGGCTCGCCTCGCGGTCGCCGGGCGAGGCGAGCCCTCGCCAAATCCTCCGCGAGGCAAGCCCTCACCAAATTCGGTGAGGGGGCTCGCCAACGGTCCAGAACTAATCTAGAGGAAGAAGACCTTGGAGTCGCCGACGAAGGCGGCGGGGATGAGGCGGGAGTCAAGGAGGCCAAGGATGCCATCGCAGATCTTGGAGAGCTCGGCCTCGATCTTGGTGCGGTAGTCGCGGATCGCGTCGGCAAGGCCCTCCTCGCAGATCCGGCAAGGACTCGCCTCTCGGTCGCCGGGTGAGGCGAGCTCTCGCCGCATTCGACGAGGAGGGCCTTGCCGATGCGACGGCGAGCCCCCTCACGGACAAGGCGAGCCCTCACCGGATCAAAGGGCGGGGCTCGCCTCGCCAGACCCGGTGATGGTGAGGGCTCACCCCGCCGGCCGCCTCAATCGGCGACTGGCCAGCCCTCCCCTCTGGCCGGTCGCCGGAGCCAAGGGAAGAAGGAGGAGAGGAGGAGGAAGGAGGGAGAGGGGGAAAAAAACAAGAAAAAAAGATTAAAAAAATTAATAAAATATTTTTAAAAAATAAAATATTATTAAAAATATGTCGCCGGTGCCGGCTTTGCTGCCACATCACGCCAACCGGCCATTTTTGGCCGGATGGACTGATTGAGAATAATTATAAAAGGTTTAGGACTCAATTGGTCAAAAAAATAAGTTTATGACTGAATTGGCACAATTGCAATAGGTTTAAGACTTTTTTAGTAATTTTCCTGCCAACAAGCTGTTGGTTAGATAATAAAGGTGTTTTCTCCTTTTCTTATAATCTAGATTTCAAAAAAAAAAAAAAAAATTTTTTACTCTCGTGCTGAGCATAAATAAAAATACAATGTGATTAAAAAAAAAAGGATTTGCTCTTGTGCACGATTAATATGATTTTTTTATCACTAATTGCTATGCATATTTGGAAAAATACTATCCAAAATAATCTTATATATGCAAAGAGTACTGTGATTTACTCTAGCTATACATATGTTATTAGCGCGGTCGTTTTCAGAGCTGTTGTATCGGCTTAAGTCTTATAATTATATTTTCTTAATAATGATTAACATTATAAAGCCCCATTTGAACTTTAGGGAAAATCACTACCCTCTAATCACTTCTCCTTTCTTAACATCTATTTTTTTCATCTAGACATGAGATAAACCTTTTCTTGGACAATGCCAGAAATGATTTTATACTCTTTTTGTACTTTGCATCAGCAATTGCTAAAACTCACTGTTTGCATTTGAGGACTGAATCGCAAAGGAGAAAAAAAAAAAGTCAAAATTGCCTTCCTTAACATATATACATATTAAAAAAGAGAATGGGATCATTCTCCCAGTCACCCGCCAACCCAAACTCTAAATGAGTGAAATTATGACAATTAGTAAGATGTTTGTTAGATGCAATTTGATGTCTAAAAAAAAATAGGACCCAGAGCTAGGGAAATTTTTTCTTAATCCAATTGCCGTCCCTTCGTTTCACTTTTTCTTTTTTTTTTTCCTTTATTTTTGACATTCTGTAGTTCCTAGAATCAAGAGAGTTCATGAGGTGAAGCTGAGACACATGGTGGCAATCGAGTTGGCAAAAAAAGTTTGCAGTGCGATCTCTGCTATGAAAACTAACGACATCATCCAATTTCTTCAAGAGGACTTGTTGGACCGAGCTGCAGGAAACGGAATCAGTGAAGTCGTGAAGTTATGTATTCAGTCTTTTTGGAATCTTAATGTTGTTTCACGCCGTAGTAAGAAGTTGATAACACTTGCTGTGAAGTGTCGCCAAGAAAGGACTCTCGGCCTCTTTTTGAAGGTAGACTCAACTAATAAGTTGTCAATAGTTCGAGCGCCTACACGAAATGAATCGAAGGAAATGATGATCGCAGTAGCAGAGTACGCAGCAGAACAGTACTACCCTAACTTCAATGCGCTAACTAATGTTGCGGGAGCAGCTTTTCAAATGCAGAGAGAACTCCAATGGTTTGAGGTATGTCTTTCATTTCATATATTTAATAATCACGCTTAACGATAAATATTATATCTCCTTGACTAGTTTCTTAAAATATGATAGCTAGAACTTTATTTAGATAGTCTTGGGAATATATGAAGAACCTTGTTTTTAATAGCGGTTGGGTGATATCAGGTCAAGCTTTTGTGCACCACGAGGTTTACTTTCTTGAGTGATTTTAAGGACGGATTGCGCCATATCAATTAGATGCATTTAGGACTATACTCCTGAAATGCTTCCAAGATGACTTGAATCCAAGACCACAATGACAAGAAGAAAATCGTTTGTCATCTAAGCCAACACTTTGTTATTACATAGAACTTTTAAATTCCACATGCTAAACATAAATTGATAAGGTACATCGAGAAGCAACAATACATCCTTAAAAAAATTTATAGAAAATTAGGGAGATTAATTAGAGAAATTATGGCATTGAAAACTGATCGAGACTAATCATAATTAAATTGCATTTCAATTTTACTAATATAACTATGGTCCACCACTTAAATTCGACCGACTCTTTACATAGGTGTCTGCCACAATGCAATTAGGGGATTATTATTCAAATCATTTCATGTATAACCCACATATATTAACGTGGAGCCCAAAAAACATTTAGATCAGTTTTACTTATACTTTCACGATAGCTTTGCTCGTTCCATTGTATCATATTCTGTATTTAAGATTATACTGTAGTTCAGCTATAATTAAATGTATGCAGATGGATAATGATTTAATAAAAGTAATATGAATTGTATCTTCTATTTTTTTTATCAAAAGGTTAGCTAAGTTCATTTATGGCCGCTATTTTCATTTGAATAACCATTAAATCAATAACATTTCTCATTAGTTACTTTAGCTATTAACTAAAGTTTTAGTCATGCAAACGTTTTATGCCCAAAAAAAAAAAATGATATCTGAAGCTTTTACTATATGTTTACCTTTATTTCATTTCAAGTCTTTAGTCTCTGTCATGAAAAATTAAACTTGGGACAATTAAGTACAACAAGAGTCCTAAAATTTTTGTCAACCTTGCACTTAAGTTCTACAACTTTGAATTCATACTCGGTAAGTCCTAGAGTTTGTCTTTGCCTTTCAAGTTAGCCCTTCCTTTAGTTCAATCAATTTTTAATGAACGGTAAATTTATTATTTTATTTTATTTTATTTTTTGAACGAGTGGCATTGATATGGTGCAAATAGGTGCCACATCATTAAAACTAAAGTATGAATGACCAAAGTTTAAAAAAAAGTAAAAAAAATAGAGAGAAAGTGATGATCGAAGAGGAACAGGAAGGGGTCGCCCCCTTTGTCACTACTCACTAGCAAGGTTTAGGGATCCTCACGAGGTAGCTTCGAGTGCAACGACCCATGCAGGACCGCCAATGAGTATTGGCCGCCCTTGCTCGATGGTGGCAGCGACATAGCTCGACACCACTAGAGGAGGCGTGATTGGCCCTCACATGGACATCATCGTTGCCACCACTGTAGACCCATAAAACACCCCTGTACCCTCACTATCTGGTCAAATCCAAACATTTGGCATGTATAACTGATTCTAACTTGGAGCAATTTATATATAATTGATTGGATCTGAAACACAAAATTTTGGTTTCTAAGTTGGAAATTCCCTACTTTCTAACCAATTGCATCAATCCTTTGTCAATCCTTTCGCATAGCATGTTATTTAATTTACTTGTGAACAATCAATTAAGTGATATGAAGACATTACTCCAACTAGCAATGCACTTAATTACCATCCGTTGGATGCTTGAAACTGAAATTTATAAAAGCAAAACAAATATGTGCGCTACAAATTAATGTGAAGATGATAGGGGATAAATAAAGAGATTAATAGGGTTAGTTCTAATGTATGAAACAGGATGGCCAACATCATGACAACTTCTCAATCAATCACATCAATCAATCTAAGAAATAAGAAGAGCAGATTTGCAGAATTTAGAAGAATGCAAAATACATATAACTCTACTAGAGAAGTGAACCAAGAGAAATATGAATATGGGAAATTGTTCAATCAGTCTTAAATCTATCATACGAATATTATCCTAAACTTTTCAATATTTTCAATTTCATCTTAAACTTCCGTGTGAAATTTTAATGTAATTTTTACAATCAATAATGTGGCAGTATGCCATAGAGGACAACTAGCGACAACTAGATTGCCGCGAGCAATTTCTAGTGGAATTGATCGAAATAATTATATTGGAATTTTATGTAAAATTTTATGACTAAATTTGTAAAATTTAAAAAGTTTAGAACTGAATTGACATCTGTACAATAAATTTAAGATAAATTGGTTAATTTTTCTAATATGAATGTGAATCCATAGTTGAACAAAGCATCCCAAGTGGAGAAACAATGCACCTTTTTTTTTTTCTTTCAACATGTCTCAAGCCAATAGATGAAGTCTTTCAATATGTTGTATTTCACATTGAAATTGTAAGAATCATCATTCCTTTAACAATGGAACAATGGAGCCTCTTCACTAGTTGCGTTTAACAGACATCACGGAAGAGGGGTAATATCCTCTTTATTGTCTTCTTCTTCAATGTCATAACGGGAATCGTCATGACGCAACACTGAAATTTCTCCGATTGTACTTGGAGTTGTGTGTCTGTCTACTGAAATTTTTTAGTTTGACATCACAATGATTACCATTGAGTCCATAGTGAAGACAACCAACCATAACCTAGGTTTTGATACCAACTCATACTAGACGGTCGGAGATTTATTAAATAACACAAGTGCGATGAGAGAAACGCTCACCACCTAAAGAAAATTTTCTCAAGATACTGGGCATATGATTGGATAAATGCTCACCATCTAGGGAATCCTCTTGAGAATATAAGGCATATAAAGAGTAGATGCTCACTTCCCAAGGAATCTGCCTCAAGACACAAGATATGTAAGTCACCACTCAATGGAATCCACCAAAGAGATATAGAGTTAGCAAAACTCTAATCCAAATGTTTAATTCCAGAAATTCAGAAAACTTTCACTCACCATTAATGGAGCCTTAGAGGGGTTTGTCTATGTTTGTAACTTCAAACCACCTTCTAGGTATAGGCAAATTCTAAGACATTCAACTTTAATTTCCAAGAGAAGACCAATAACCCTAGACAAATCATAACTACTACCATTGACTTTTGACTCAAATGACTTTAGAAACAAAGCATGGGGTTCAATAAAGCACGTATCCAAACAAAAAATAAAGCACATAGAAATACTAAAATTCTCATTCTCGGATTTTTGAACTTTGCTAGCATAACAGTTTTTGGGCTACTATGAGAATAATAACTTGTTGTAAGCCATAAATTCTTAAAGGAGTAGACCCTGCAATAATTTGTAATTATTTATTATTTGATTTTTTATGATTCATAACAAATTGTTATTCTCACAATACATTAAATATTGTTATCCAATTATTTCTCTCTTAGAAAATAGAAACATTGTCCTCTCCATGTCTATAATATTTGAGTAAAATGAAGCACAAAATCATCATAGAAACTCAGAAGAAATGACCCTTGAATTTCTACATGCAAAGATGGAATTGATCTCTAAGTAATTTTGCATCTAAATGTTAGATAAGCCTTAATCTCCTTGAGATGTTCCCTCGTCATTTTTTTTTTTAAATTATCAATGCTTTATCCACTTATTGAAACTTTTATTTGTGAGTTTTATACCTAGGCTGTGGAAAGCTGGATTGTCCCTGGCATGAGAGACGAATACTACGAGGGGAAAACATTTTGGAATCACTTCGTGGAGAATCACAAAATGTTGCTTGAGAATGCAGAGAAGTGGGTGAAGGACACAACAAATTCTTGTATGATCGTCTCAACTCTAATAGCCACTGTATTGTTTGCTGCTGCTTTTACTGTGCCTGGAGGGAATGATGGCACAACTGGAGTCCCATTGTTATTAGGAAAGGACTCTCTCCTGATTTTCACAATTTCAGATGCGTTAGGTTTGTTCTCCTCCATGATGGCCATCTTACTATTTCTAGCCATCTTAACTTCACGATACGAGCCACAAGATTTTCTCTACTCGTTGCCTAAGAAGATCATAACGGGCCTTGGTTTTCTCTTCCTTTCCTTGGCTTTCATGTTGGTGGCCTTTGGTGCAACTCTCACAATTGTGCTGGATAAGAGAGTGGAGTGGGTTCTCATTCCCATCACTTTGCTAACCTCTCTCCCTGTGGCTTTATTCATTGTACTACAGTTTTCCCTACCCCTCCAAATGCTTGAATCCACTTATGGGCGGAGCATCTTTAGTGCTGAGGACATCTGGAGTGAGGCATAATTATTGAATGAGGTCACATAATGGACAATTTCTATGCAAAATTATGTTTCCCTACTTTGTTACCAAATATCTATTTATAAAATGATATGATCAATTTAAGATTTCCTCCTAAGGATATTTAACAATAGAATCTATATATAAATAGGCAATTATGTTATCTCATTTAGTACCTAAATCTGCTCAATTCATGGAATATAAATTTCAAAAAGATTCTTTTTTTTTTTTTAGTTTTCTTCTTATAATTTAGATGCAAGAATTTCTTTCCTCAATCATTCTATTCCCTAGCCCTATTTCTAGTCAAAAACATATTTTTCTATTTTTATTCCTCAGACAAGTTTCTGAGAAAAAATATAGGTTTGATAATGACACAATTTTTTTGTTCTCAGAACAATTTTTTTTTATAGACTTTCTTAAATTTTTCCCTCTGGGCGGCCTGGCGAAGAGGCGGTGACAGCGGTGACGGCAGGAGGTGGCGGGTTGGTGGTTGGTTAGCAACGGGGTGAACATTGAGAAAAGTTTTTATTTCTCATTTCTGTTATAAATAAAAACTTCTCATTTTATTCTAAACCTTTTTCTTGGCTAAAAATCTATCCTAGAAATAGGAAAATGAAATTGCTTTATCAAATAGAATTCTATACTAGACCTGTTCCGTGAGCAAAAAAATAGAAAAATAGAGAAACCGAATATTTATTATTCGCCCCCTAAATATCTGGCCTATGGGTATTTCCAAATAGAATCTAAATGCTATATAAATGAATATTTTAAACATCTATTACCAAAATATGCCCAATCCCGAAAATAACTTTTTGGACATTTAATTTATCTTTTCCTAGCTTAGATGCATGAATTGTTCCATCAACTTAATAGTTCAACCTCAAAATTGGTCTTATTTTTTTCCTAGATGCTTCAAAATAAAACCTATATATACACAAACAATTATTTTAAACAATTGACAATCCAAATAGGTGATCACGAAATATAACTTTCATTATAGAAATATACTTTTGAATATTTAATTTTTCTATATATGTGCTGTCACGCCCGATCCTCCAAGCACGTGCTCATCCCTTCTTGGTTGATTAATAGCGATGTCTCAGGACTTATCGTTGACCCATTGTCGCGACCTCTTTTTTTTTCGGCGCTCGATCAGGGGCGAGCGCCTTGCGGAGGCTAATGGCTCGGCTGAATTTAGTTATGCCCGGACTCTCCCAAGTCCACCAATTCACGACTTAATGGTTCAAGTTTTTTTAACCTGTGAGTTAATTTAAAAAGGAGTTGCCACTAATCGATTAGGGGTGGGTCGTCGGGAGAAATACTCGCTCCCGCGCGACCAGAGAAATTAGGATCGGGGACTTGATTACATTAGTTAATCACTAATGCCTTTTTGGTACCTAATCTTGTTTAAACCCTAAGGCTTTTTGGATATTTGAGGGATTTTCCATGCATTTTTGGAGAGGAAAAACATTTTTTGGGTCCTTTTCTATTTTTTTGGACATAAAAAGGACTTTCTTTGGGATTTTTGGTATTTTTTTTATAAAATACAAGTCTTTTGGCTTTTTGGATGGATTTTTTTGGCATTTTTTGGATTTTTGAAATTTTTTGATTTTTTTATTTTTCGGAAAATAAAAATATTTTTAATTTTTTAATATTTTTTGGAAAATAAAGTATTTTTATTTTTCTTGATTTTTGGGAAAATAAAATATTTTTTACTATTTTTTAAATATTTTTTCGAAAATAAATCTTTTTTGATTTTTTTGATTTTTTTAATATAAATTATTTATTTTTAAAATATTAATTAAAATAAAAGAAAAGCCGACCCGGGTCGGGTCCGTAGGTTGGGTCCGACCCGGGTTGTTGACCCGAAACGCAGATTTTTTTTTTTTTTAAATCTTTAAACGACGTTGTGGCCGGGCATTTGGGGACGCCTAGCCCGACCCGATGACCCGGCCCGAACTCCAAACCCGGCCCGACAAGTGCAGGTCCGACCCGAGGAAACCCTACCCAGAGACAGGGAAACCGAGTCGGACGGACCCGTGAATTGACCCGATTTCCGACCTCCTTTCCCCTTCGTTCGTTCGCGGCGCTGGTGAAGGGACCGAGGTGGCAGCTCGCATCGTCGACGACGGCTACGCAGAGGATGGCGGCTTGCGTCGACGACGGCAGCGACAACGGTCTCCCATGGCAACGACGACTAGGGCGACGACAAACGGCTGCTGGTTTCTCGAGGGGGAAGCGATAGCGAGCTATGGCGATAGGCAGAGACGGCGACTAGGGTCTCAAGTGGAAAAACAACGACGGGCGGTGGTTGACACTTGTCTGCAGACGGATCACGGCGCCGGGGCATTGCTGGTCGGCGTCGGGGCCGTGAGCGCAGGCGGTTTCGTCGGTGGCGACTAAGCGACGGCGTCGAGGAGGGATCGCAACACGGCGGTGGACAGATCCAGCCCTCCCCCTTCTGGTTTCCCTCTCGCTCAAACCCCTACGCCCTTTGATTTCCCTCCTCTTCGCGGGTTCGCTTGCCGGCGGCCTCCCCCGATGTCTCTCGGTGGGGGGTCGTTCAGGCTCACGACCCGCTCTCTCTCTCGCTCATTGGATCTCGGCCTGCTCGTCCTCGACCCCCCTCCGAAGTCTCTCAGTGGGAGGTTCGAAGCTTTGCAGTCCCTCGATCTTTCGTTCTCTGTGTGTGTGTTCGACGACAGAGGTGCTCCTCTATTTGTAGGCGAGGAAGAGGCTGGTCGACGAAGGTTTGGTCGTCGGCCCTCGCACGCCAACCGGCCCTGGGTGCGGCCGAACCGGTGTCAAATCCTCCCCCTTCCACGGAGGCATGCTTGCCTTCAATGTTGCGTCCTTTCAGCCATTGGCCTACGCTCCTCTCTCCGTTGTAGGTTGTGCTTGAGCGCGTCTTCGTTTCCACGCGTGACCTGCAGAGGCGGAAGAAGGAGGAAGGAAGAAGAAGATGGGAGGAAGAAGACAAAGGAGAAAGAGGGGGCCTGGGCTGGGGGAGAAGTAGGTTGGGCCATAGGGGCCCATGCGATGAGAGAAAAAAAAGGAAGGAGGGGGCTGCTTCTTTTTTTTTTTTATTTTTTTTTGTTTGTTTTGTTTTGTTGTTTTTATTTATTTTTTATTATCCGCAAAATAAATAAAATAATAATAATAATAACTTATTTAATTAAAAAACGAAATTTAGGTGTCAATAGCTACCCCTCTTTGAAGGTGAGTTCGCAGAGGTTGCATTCAAAGACAAACCGATGCCTAAATTTTTATCCATGCATGCGTAGCAGATTATATTTTATTTGGGACCTATTATTCTATGCAGAAAAAGAGCAATATAACTTTACATATACTAAAACAGATAAGAAGATACCTGGAGTTACTTACCAAGAGTGGGTGAGATAGGGTGTGAACCCCGAGTTTTGGTAAATATCAAGGTGTCATCTTATCTGGTGACATGAGAAGGTTGCTTCTCTAGGACCCGAACCATTCTTCGGTCGCTTGTTAGAGCAATCAATAGTTTGTCTTGGACTCGAACCTTTCTTCGATCGCTTTGACAGGAAATTGCTTTTCCAGGACCCGAACCTTTCTTTGGTCGCCTGCCAGAGCAGTAAGTGTTTTGTCTCAAACCCAAACCTTTCTTCAGTCATCATAACGGGAGATGCGCCGACCTTTCTCAGGGCATCTATTTGTGGGTGCCTGATTTGTATCGAGGACACTAGTTGGTACTCGACCTTTCTCGGGAAATATGCACGACCTTTCTCGGGCATCAATTTTGGGGGTGCCGATCTTTGTTAAGGACACTAGTTGGTACCCGACCTTTCTCGGAGATGCACCGACCTTTCTTAGGGCATCGATTTGTGGGGTGTCCGATTTGTATCGAGGACACCGGTTGGTACCCACCTTTCTCGAGGATGCACCGACCTTTCTCGGGGCATCGATTTGTGGGTGCCTAATTTGTATCGAGGACACCCGTTGGAATCCGACCTTTCTCGGAGGATGCGCCGACCTTTCTCAAGGCATCGATTTGTGGGTGTCCGATTTGTATGACACCAGGACACCGACCTTTCTCGGAGGATGCCCGACCTTTCTCGGATTTGTGGGGTGCCTAATCTTTGTCGACCTTTCTCAACCTTTCGTGGGCATCTATTTGCGGTGCCCGATTTGTATCGAGGACACCCGCTGCACCCGACCTTTCTTGCACCAACCTTTCATCAGGGCATCGATTTGTGAGGTGCCTGATCTTTGTCGAGGACACCAGTTGGTACCCGACCTTTCTCGGGGGATGCACCGACCTTTCTCAAGGCATCTATTCTGGAAGATACCTGGACATTCATAGGCATTTCAAAGAGTACCTGGATATTCACAAGTACTAACCCGAAGGATATTTGGGCCTTTCCAGGCGTTGAATAGGGTATCTGGCTGATCATAGGTATTGAAGGGGTACTTGGATGATCCTAAGCACAAACTCTTGAAGGATACCTGGATGTTCACAAGTATCGAAGGAGTATGGAACATCGATGACATATTCGAGATATTTGTGAAGGTCTTTCATCTCTTGGTATAGGGGAATATCGAGGACATATCTGAGATATTCGTGAAGGTTTCTTACCTCTTGATATTTGGGAATATCGAGGACATACCTGAGATATTCGTGAAGGTTTCTCGCCTCTTGGTATTTGAGAATATCGAGGAAGAACCTGAGATATTCGTGAAGATTTCTCACCTCCTAGTAAAGGGAATATTGAGGACGTACCTTGGATATTCGTAAAAGTTTCTCACCTCTTAGTAAAAGAGAATATGGGAATATATTCGTGAAGGTCTCCTACCTTTTGGTAAGGGGAATATCGAGGGCGTACCTTGGATATTCGTGAAGGTTTTCCATCTTCTAGCAATAAGGAATATTGAGGACGTACCTTGGATATTCGTGAAGGTCTTTCACCTTTTGGTAAGAGGGAATATCGAGGACGTACCTAAGATATTCTTGAAGGTTTCTCACCCCCTGGAAATTGGGAATATCGAGGGCGTACCTGGGATATTCGTGAAGGTCTCTCACCTCTTGGTAATTGGGAATATCGAGGACATACCTGAGATATTCGTGAAGGTCTCTCACCTCCTGGTAAAATGGAATATTGAGGACGTACCCGAGATATTCGTAAAGGTCTCTCATCTCCTGGTAGTGGGAATATCGACGACGTACCTGAGATATTCGTGAAGGTCTCTCACCTCCTGGTAAAAGGGAATATCGAGGACGTACCTGAGATATTCGTGAAGATCTCTCACCTCTTGGTAAAAAGGGAATATCGAGGACGTACCTAAGAAATTCTTGAAGGTTTCTCACCCCCTAGAAATTGAGAATATCGAGGACGTACCTTGGATATTCGTGAAGGTCTCTCACCTCTTGGAAATTGGGAATATTGAGGGCGTACCTGGGATATTCGTGAAGGTCTCTCACCTCCTGGTAATTGGGAATATCGAGGACGTACCTTGGATATTCGTGAAGGTGTCTTACCTTCTGGAAATCGGGAATACCGAGGACGTACCTGGGATATTCGCAAAGGTTTCTCGCCTTCTGGAAATTGGGAATATCGAGGGCGTACCTGGGATATTCGTGAAGGTCTTTCACCTCTTGGTAATTGGGAATATCGAGGACGTACCTTGGATATTCGTGAAGGTCTTACCTCACCTCTTATTCGGGTTTTCGCCTTCTCTCGGATTGGGAATATCGAGGGCGTACGGGATATTCGTGAAGGTCTTTCACCTCCTGGCAATTGGGAATATGTACCTCGCATGAAGGTCTCTCACCTCCTGGTAAAATATCGGGAATATTCGAGGGTCGTCGCCTCCCAGGGGGAATATTCCTCGCATATTCGTGAAGGTCTCTCACCTCCTGGTAAAAGGGAATATCCAGGACGTACCTGAGATATTCGTGAAGGTCTCTCACCTCTTAGAAATTGAGAATTTGAATGTAGTGCAAGACTTACCTGGATGGCCGCAGGCACACAAGTGTACAAAGTAGAGGAATATTTGGATAAACACAAATATTTAATGATATGATCAGAGACCACTCAATTGGTCCAAGTGTAAGAAAGCATACCTGGGTGATCACAGGTGCATAATGTGGTGGAATACTTGAGTAGCTGCTAGCATTCAATGGCGTAATTTTGAGGATAACTTGGACAGGTCGAGTGTCACAGAAATGGAGTATCCGAACGGTGGTCGGTACTCAAAGACAAGAGGATATTTGGACAGTCATGAGTATCCAAATTTTAAAGACAACTTGAATAGGTCGAGTGTCAACAAAGAGAGCACTTGAGTAGCGGCAAACACTCGAAAATAGGGTGATGCTTAGACAATCGCAAATATCAATACTTGGGGACAACTCGAACAAGCTGAGTGTCGATAAGAGGGAGCACTTAGATGGTGGGTACTCAAAGATTATCAGACATAAAGTTCTGGGAATAGGGATGGGGATATGCTTTTCTGGCGATACCTTTGATCTCTAAGAGTATGTCTGCTATTTGCACAATATGCACACATGTACACAATGATTGTGTATGCTGTAAATTCATAAATTCAAATGTGATTTATGCATGACAATTTTGTCGGTTTTGTACCATTTGAATTCCACTGGGGAAGATTTTGAAAGACAACCCTCATTTAGAATGTAAATGTCTTGAGCATGCCAGATGAGGGACTTTCAGTCTAAAAGGACTTTTCACTCACTCTCATGGAAAGTCTGTTTTATCCTGACCATTGATGTAGGATTTATAAGGATCAGACTTCTCACTGTCATCATGTCAGCAGGGGTTTGAGTATTCTCGCGAGTGATACAACTTTACCAATGTGAGAGGTCTTTGTTGAAATTGTGATGAAGGCTTGGTCAATGGCTTATCAAATGGGACCGTCGAGGTTGAAGCCGATGGACGAAAATGCTGCACGATCATCTCCGGGTTTATAAGTCAAGAACCCTGTGAAAAGAGTTAGAATAATCTTGCTCGTACTTCTTCGGGCGATGTTTATAAACATATGAAATCCTACGTTAATTGAAGTGCCCCTAGTCTGAAGAGACTTTTACAATGGGACGCAATGTAGGCTTGACTCATGTGTAAGAGGGTGAGAGTTGGTGACTGTCTTGGCATTTGTCACTTGTCTTTCTTGTCAGATAGAGGTTCTACATACCACAACAACAACTTTTCTTGGCTGTATTTTTAACTGAGGGGCATTGGCCTTGCTTTTACCAGGCACATTGCTTTTTCATGCCCCTATTTTTATTCCAGTTCTTCATTTATGGGCATTGACCTTGCTTTTACCAGGTACACTGCTTTTTTATGCCCTGTTTTTTCATTTTTGTTGCTTGAGGAACTAATCTAGGCAAGTTCAATTGAAGCACCATTATTTAGACTCTTGAGTCTTCATTTTCAACCGGCGCTCTAGGCTATGGCAATAACTTCTGCTTTGTCTCAATGTGAGGGTAAAATTACAGACTCACTTGGGCTGTATAATGAATACAAGTGCGTAGAGAAAGAATTGCTCTTTTGTCATTCTAAGGCACTTAAATTAACGCGAGTGTTCATATGCAATAAAGACACCCGAAGATTTATGCAAGTGCGAGCAAGAAAATTTCTATCTCTCTTCTCACCTTGTGATGCTGCTTCGCCTCCGATCTACCCCAGTGTGGGGTGGTTCTTGACGGGAGTAGGATAGAAATTTCACCAGTGTATGGGGCTTAAAGGGGGTGAGCAATGAAATGCCTCTCACTATTTTGGTCATCGTACCATTCGCGAGAGAACTTTTTACCCTGCAGTCATGGAATCTTCTGCACTTATCTCACAAGTGTATAGATGGGGGGACTGTGTGTGGGATATGGCTTGCCTGTCATCATTCTGACGCGCCTCATCCAGCATACTCAATTAATCTTGTATTCCTCACTTAGCTGTCTATTCTAATAATCCTTGTAGAATCAATGACTTAGATAGACAAAATTATCATGCAAAATCCATTTGGAAAAGGCATGTAGCATTTCAAATATGATGGAGTTTGTATTCTCAAAACAAATGAATGGTTTTTACTCAAAAAAGACCCTATTGACAACTTTAGGGGTTAACAAAATGGTGTTTCCAAAAATGTTAAATTTTGAATATCAAAAGGGTTATTCACAAAGGGGTGTCGATAGTTATCCCTATTGATTAAGGATATGACACATGAATGATCAGCCAAGGATTGAGAATCTAATCGGGCATCTCTGCTTTTGCCCCTGCAGAAGAGAAGATGTACAAGTAGATCAATTAGTCTGGCCAAAATCAAATTTGAGTTGAGGCCTGAAGATTTTCTGTCATTTGCTTTGGCGTTTACTCAAGACGCCATTTTGCTTAGGAGAGTTTGTCATGCCTCTCATTGATTTGCTTTCCGCATCTTGGATGGTCAGGTGATCTTGTAACAGATAAGAGGGGGCATGTTAGTCATGAACTCTTTCAAAGGTCAAACAATTGGAAGCGATACAACATTACCCTTCACTAATTTGCAAATGATTAAGAGGACTGGAGTACGAGGAGGACACGAAGTCCCGTCTCTCCATTTTGTTAGGTCAATTATTCTCCTTGATTGGTTTATGGATGACACGTCCTTTTATATGAAGTGGTGAATTCGATATGGTCATTCTCATGAACCTCACTTGGCCAATATTGACCATTAAGTTTGGTTCTTGATTCCTAATGTCTCCTGTCAATATGGAAAATACGTCAAAAGTGGGTTTAGATAGTGGGAGTATTGAAACGATACCAAATTACTCTTCCCCAGAGTTTGTCTGTGCTAGCTCCTAAGGATATTTGAATGTTGATGATGGCCTCTTTATCTTGGCACAGTTCAACGTTTCCTTCAATTGTCCTTTCTCATTTGTGACCATGTATGCATGATTGCTAGTCGTTGACTCATCTTCAACGCTTTCCTTCTGTGGAATTTCTCCTTCTGTCTTTGACTATAGCTACATTGAGCAAAAAGTCACGTACCTCAAGCTTCTATGGAATCTGAGATGGACAATCAAAATCTCCAGTCTTCTAATGGAAATTATTTCTTGGGAGAATGTGTGTCTGGAACACAGAGTGAAGCTTCCGGGCCTTAACGTCATCATCTAAAAATAGGAGGCTAGAGACCGCTTCAACTGTCTAGATTTCCTCCCTATTGACAGTAGTCAACTCAAAGAAAAAGATCCCTTCCTTGTGCTTCTAGGCTTGTCGAAGCTGGAAGTCCCGTTGATGAAACCACATCATCTAGTTGCTCAGGCACATTGTGGGGGAAGGATATTGTTCCGGCTTGAGGAGGAGTTGGGTAGGAGTGAGGTGGAGTGCACAGAGCTCCTGGGAACAGCTTGATTTCAACCCTATGCATGTACCTATTACGTCCTATCTTTTGTTTTCTGTAAATAGAAGAGAGATGACATCATTTTCAAAATTATATTCAGAAAATAAAGCTTACCTTCTTTGAAGTGGGATGATTTTTTTGTTTGCCCCACTGCCTTCTTGAAAGACTGTCTTTGAATTCGGCGAGTTCACATGATGCGCCGGCTTCAACTGCCTCCTATCACACTAAGTCAATGGGGATGAGGATGATATTCTGAGACATAGAGTGAGTGAGTCAGAAAGAAAAATATAATTAAATCTAACATCTTATTTTGACGAAAGCTTTTGGTAATGAAACATTTTTTTGTTTTCAAAAGTATATATCTTTGAGGGGAAGAAAGCATAAGGAAGCCCAGCCCTCAGTATTCTCCTTGGATGATATTTTCTTTTCATGGTTGGATAGCATCACCGGGCTGGTTTGGAATACCGCCTCATGCTTTTCAAAACAAAATATTAGAACTATACATTAGATTATTGGAATGGAAAATGCAACAGTAGCACACTAGACAGGATAAGAAGCATGAAATTATAAAAACAAGCAACACCCATGAAAACTCCTATGAAAAAGAGCACTTTGATAATGTTGGTTTTGAAATCAAGCGCTTTTGAGTTCCTTGCCTCCAGTAGACTCGAAGTATTCGCATGCGATGATTACTTCATTGAAGCTACAAAAATGTAACCCATGCAGCCAACAGTGATGCTTGCAGGGTAAAGCTTCTATGAACTGCTTTATCAATTCCTCTTCGGCTAGTTGAGGGTAGGTTTGCATCATAAAAGCCTTCCACCTCCTTGCATATGCTCGAAAATCCTCCGCTAATCTTCTTCTAAAGTGAACCAAGCTCTCGCAAGGTTCCAATTTGGTTTTGGTACTAATGCAAGAATGTGGAAGACAACTCATTCCAATCTTTTATGAGGCAAATATTTGTTATGACCAACCATTGCAATGCAGACCCGGTAAGAGTTTCTTGGAACGCCTGAGTTGTGAATGACATTGAGCTATAGTACCGACTCATTTCAACGTGGAAGTATTGCAAATGAGCCACGGGGCAAGTTGTGCCGTTGTACTTGCGGAGATTAGGTATCAACGTTTCTCTGGGGGTCATGATTCTATGAGGGTGAGACCGGCCTGATATGTCTTGGTTAGGCCACTAGTTTTCCCATTGCATATTCATCATAGTGGTGAATTTTTCTGTTTTAGGGAAGTTGGACTCTCGAGATTATCCCATTGCTTTCTTCGGGTCAAAATCGCTAAACGAGGATGAGGCATTTAAGCTAACCTTATGGTCAAGTGACAAGCTTAGTAGTTCATTGGGATCATAGCAAATAAGGACAAATGTTCCCTCTTCTGACAGGCTTTCGACCTTGTGTGTGGGTAGGAAGCAGTTACACGATGAATGGTCGATTTCATCTATATAACACTGGTAGTCCTTGGGATTGTATCCTAGGGACTGGAAGTCTTCAAGGTTGTACTCTAGGGAATGCTCGAAGTTTTGGTGTGGCGGCTCATCAGCTATCAAATTTCGCCTATACTCAGTGGTAGATGCTGAATTGATTTGTTTAGGTTTTCTTTTCTTGGTTCCTGGTCCAAACCTCTTAAGTAAGGCCCTTCACTTCGCTAGTTCGATTTTGTCAAGGGGAGTGAGAGATATTAGAGTTTCACTCTCTGCTTCACTTTCTAGGTTGATAGGGGTCGGTATTTTTTGAACCCTAGCTCTTGTAATAAGCTTGAGGAGCTGTCTTGTCGTGTCCCGGTCTTGAACAGGCTCCGTGTCTTTGATCTCTTACACAGGTTCCTTGCCTTTCCTAATGGGAAACTTTTCAGTAATATGATGTTGCTCAGTCGCCCATTTATCATGCAAGGCTTCATTGACATCTTTTCTCCTATCTCGGCAACTAACGGCTCCTCATGCTCCGCGATCATCGGTTCTTCGTAGGGCAAGGCAATGTCAGGGTAGATGTCAATATTACATTCTTGGTGGAAAACATTGATTAATTCCCTCCAGGTTTTAAGGGGACTAATCTTCCTAACAATGTACCATCGGAAGGCGGGGCCAGTCAAGCTTGATTGGTACGATTGAATCATCCTTCGGACCATGTAGGCCTGCAAGTAGGTCTCTAGGCGGGAGGTATCAGCATACCTTTCGCATTCAGGTGCTTTGAGCTCTTCAGGGATCTCAACGCCGGCGTAATTGGACAGGTCCATGGGATTCTTCCCCTGTAGTTGGTTTAGCTTTTTCATGATCTTCTCAAACTGTCTATGGTGTTGGTTATTCTCTGGCAAATTCGCAAGTGTCATGCTGGTGCTTAAAACAGCTACGGAGTTGGGCTCAGTTTGAGTGGATTCCATTTGCCTCGAGAATTGTCGAAGGACAATGGACATCTGTCCTACGCCGTCTTCAATGTTGGTGAGGCGATTTTGTACATCATTTTGATCGGCCCCTATCACATGAAGCCATTTGCGGGTGGCTGATAGTTGGCAATTCATAATTACCTGTCATCGCGAAAATAATGAATGAGCACGAAAGTAAATAGAGATTGACCCATGGCAATGGTCTAACTGCTTTTTATTTATTAAAAGAGGATTTATAGACCACCAACTTCTAACATCTAAAACTTGAAATTGAAATGACAGAATGAAATACTAGATTTTAAACAAAAGTCCCTAAACAATGGGACAAAATTTTCACAATATTAACACTAAGGGGCACACGATTGCCAATTTATATGCGACGGGGAGCTTTGTTCTTGCGAGGATACCTGCTTCCTTGAACTGGCTCTGAGACATGTATCCAGTTTATTCCCAAATCCTTTTACATAAGCTCTGCTTGCTCGTGCTGGCTAATCTCACTGATTGGATGAGGGACCGATGGCTTTAGTTTTGTCGTAATACGATGGTTGTGGATGTAGGATGTAGAGGCGTGGTGGGATTTTTCTTCTCCCTCAAGCCCTTCAAGTACCACGATCCTTTTGCGATGGCACTTGTCCCATGTTTCCTCGATAGAAATTTCGAATGCATAGTCACGGCTTGTGTTGAAAAGAACGGAGGGATCATCCTCTTGAAAGGCGGTGGGATCTCTTGAAGGGCTCCATATTGTCGTGCCACTCGATATGGGTAATAGGGAATAGTGCCAGTGAGGCCGAGCAATGGAATTGGACGGCAGTATTTGTAAGCGAAGCGAGCTCTCTTTTCATGGAACCAACCAACACACCATTGGAATGCCTCAGGAGCTGGGTCTCTTAGGAAGTTTATCCAATTTAAACAGCTTTGATTGGGAATGTATGGTCCTAAAACCATAAATTTTTGTAATGGATTTTCGAAATCATTTGTTTCAGACGATCACATGAAGCCTCGGAATTCGCTTAGGTGAGAAAAGAACCAGACTTGTAAAATTTCCGAGAGACCTCGCATGATTTTTTCCTTGTTTTCTTTAAAATGATTAAAGGATAAGAATGTTTCGGCTTAAAATCATGTTGACATAATTTTGCCCCTTGAGATCTGATCAACCATCCATGCCATCTTAGGACTTATGACATTTCTTTGATGGGGAAAATGATGAACCCGAAAAAGGCTAGAGGAAAATCTTCACTTTTTTTGGTCATAGGCTGATTTTGAAAACATGCATTCATAAATTCTAGTGGGCAAGTATTATGGTTGTTTTCAAGAATTTGCCTCATAACATGAACTTCAGTTCTTAAAAGCCGCGCTAACCCACGCAACGGGGATGATGCCTCGTTGATGGCCTAACAAGCTTATTCTCGAGAGACATTCCAATGATGATGCTATATTCTTCTAGAGTTGGGGTTAGCTCAAACTTACCAAATATGAAAGTGGAGTCCTTCGGGCACCGAAATGTGCCATGGCTTGTATACTTATGGATGAACAGTGATTTGAATCAATGATAGGAGATGACCGACTTTGGCTTTCACACGCTCTTGGGCATACTGGTCCAATTGACCCCACCATCTGAAGAGCTCCGCTTTGGGAGCAGGAATAAACTGGATATCATCTTCTCCCATCGCATATAAACTAGGACTCGAAAAACCCACCTTAAATTGCCATGGGCCAATAAAAGACTGAGTAAAAGTAAAGAAATTACTTTGCTTTTAAAGAAAATGGCAAACACAAGGACATGCACATGGGATGTGTGGCTCGATTTCTAACTAAGAAGGTTTGTTGAAATTAAAAGGGTATCCGATCGTCGCAGTCTCACGTTAGCAACATACCCTCCTAACCTCGGCTAAGAAATTCGGGGAAAAGAAAGGCAACCTCTACATCGTAGTCTCGCGTTCGAGGTCGTATCTTTCTTAACACCATCCTAGAAATCCTATGGCGGCCTAGTCCGGCGGTCGGGTTGTGTGTGCCATGTGTAGTGTAAAACATTTAAGGACGCACAACGGTTTATAATCACAAAATATTTTATTTTAACAAAATTAAAATAAATTTCTAAGCTATTAACCCTGCAAAAAGAAAAAAAAAACCCAAGTCAAGTAAAGAAATTAAACAAAGACAAAATGGCCTAAGTCCTCAAAAATTGTCCCCAGCGGAGTCGCCAAGCTGTCACTACCTCTTTTTTTTTTTGCGCCCGCAATCGGGTACTGGCACCGATGGAGGCTAATGGCTCGGCTGAATTTTAGTTATGCCTAGACTCTCCCAAGTCCACCAATTCACGACTTAATGGTTCAAGTTTTTTTAACTTGTGAGTTAATTTAAAAAGGAGTCGCCACTAATCGATTAGGGGTGGGTCGATTAGAAACCCAAGCGAAGTATCGGGAGAAATACTCGCTCCTGCGCAACCAGAGAAATTAGGATCGGGGACTTGATTACACTAGTTAATCACTAATGCCCTTTTGGACCTAATCTTGTTTAAACCTAAGGCTTTTGGATATTTGAGGGATTTTCCATGCATTTTTGGAGAGGAAAAACATTTTTTGAGTCCTTTTCTATTTTTTGGACATAAAAGGACTTTTTTTGGATTTTTTGGTATTTTTTTTATAGAAAATACAAGTCTTTTTGGCTTTTTATGGATTTTTTTGGCTTTTTTTATGAATTTTTTTTGGCATTTTTTTTTTTTGATTTTTGATTTTTTTGGAAAATAAATATTTTTTTTGAAAATTTTTTTATTTTTTAAAATATTTTTCAATATTTTTGATTTTTTGGAAAATAAAAATATTTTTTAATATTTTTAAATATTTTTCGAAAATAAATCTTTTTGATTTTTTGATTTTTTTTTTTGAAAATAAATTATTTATTTATTTATTTATTTAAAATATTATTTAAAATAAAAGAAAAGCCGACCGGGTCAAGTCCGCGGTCGTTAGGTCCGAGCCGGGTCATTGACCCGGGCCCGACTTTTTTTTTTTAAAATCTTTAAACGATGCCGTGGCCGGGCGTTTGGGGACGTTTGGGGACGCCCAAACTCCAAACCCGGCCCAACGAGTGCAGGTCGACCCGAGGAAACCCTACTCGGAGATAGGGAAACCGGGTTGGACGGACCCGCGAATTGACCCGATTTCCGGCCTCCTTTCCCCTTCGTTCGTTCGCAGCGCTGGTGAAGGGACCGAGGCAGCTCGCATCGTCGACGACGGCCACGTAGAGGACGGCGGCTTGCGTCGACGGCGGCAGCGACGATGGTCTCCCATGGCAACGACGACTAGGGCGATGACAGGTGGCTATTGGTTTCTCGAGGGGGAAGCGACGGCGGAGCTATGGCTATAGGCAGAGACGATGACCAGGGTCTCAAGCGAAAAAACAACGATGGGCAGTGGTTGACACCTATCTACAGAGGGAGCACAGCGCGGGGGCGTTGCTAGTCGCCGTCGGAGTCGTGAGCGTAGGCGGTTTCGTTGGTGGCGATTGAGCGACGACGTCAAGGAAGGATCGCAACACGGTGGTGGACAGATCCAGCCCTCCCCCTTCTGGTTTCCCTCTCGCTTGAACCCCTGCGCCCTCTGTTTATCCTCCTCTCCGCGGGTTCGCTTGCCGATGGCCTCCCCCGATGTTTCTCGGTGGGGGGTCGTTTAGGGTCACGACCCGCTCTCTCTCTCGCTTGCTGGATCTTAGCTTGCTCGTCCTCGGCCCCCCTCCGAAGTCTCTCAGTGGGAGGTTCAAAGCTTTGCAGCCCTCGATCTTTCGCTCTCTCTGTGTGTGTTCGACGACGGAGGTGCTCCTCTATTTATAGGCGAGGAGGAGGCTGGTCGACGGAGGTTCGGTCGTCGGCCCTCGCACGCCGACCGGCCCTGGGTGTGGCCAAACCGGTGTCAAATCCTCCCCCTTCCACCGAGGCATGCTCGCCTTCAATGTTGCGCCCTCTCAGCCACCGGCCTATGCTCCTCTCTCCGTTGTAGGTTGTGCTCGAGCGCGTCTTCGTTGCCGCGCGTGACCTGCAGAGGCGGAAGAAGGAGGAAGGAAGAAGAAGATGGGAGGAAGAAGACAAAGGAGAAAGTGGGGGCCGGGCCGGAGGGAGAAGTAGGTTGGGCCATAGGGGCCTATGCGGGGGGAGAAAAAAAGGAAGGAGGGGGCTGCTTCTTTTTGTTTTTGTTTGTTTTGTTTTGTTTTGTCTTTATTAAGGAAAATAAATAATAATAATAATAACTTATTTAATTAAAAAACGAAATTTAGGTGTCAACACCCATTCATTTTAATATACGCATGCGAAAGCAGATATAAATCCCAAACAATAAAACAATGTGATAGAAAAGTAAGGCCGCAATTTTTCAAACCAAAATAAACCTTTTATAAATAAACAGGTTTATTCACAACATTAGGCTGGTTACAAAACATCGGCTCAACGAAAGGAAACTATCCTAATACCCACTAGTCGGACATGTTTGCCGATTCCTCGGTCTCCACCTTCCTAAACTCCAGGGCTTCTGGTCCTTCACCAACACCATCTAAGCACCTAAAAATGATTATACAACAACCAGTGAGACAACATCTTAGCAAGTTCTACCCCTTAAGACCCGATTAGGAAGCTAATACGCCCTAAGGTCTACCTAAGCACAACACGGGTGAGAGAACTTACCTTGGCCTCAATTCCATCCTGCAAATCAATAACATTTACAGATACCTCAAATCACATCAATCAATCATTGAATCACGTCATCACGTCAATTCAGAACTCAAATTGAATCGTCGATCATCAACCTAGTCGATTTCATGTCATTGGACCATCCCATGGTCAATTCAAGCAACACTATCTATAAAGTCTGACTATATCAGGACTGTTCACTCTAAGCTGATAAATAGATAATATAACTCGCACTAAGCTGATAAGGTTAAGGTATACTACTTTTGCTAAGCTGACATATCACCCGCAAACTAATATAGCATACCGGTATACCGCTCTCACTAAGCTAACATATCGTCTGCAGGCTGATATAGTATACCCATGATGCTCACTCTAAGCTGATAAAGTGTACTGCTTGCGCTAAGCTGACATATCGCCCGCAAGTTGATATAATACACCAATATACTGCTCTCGCTAAGCTGACATATCAGAGCTCATAGGATGATATAATATATCATCATGACCATTCAATCAATTCTCCAATTTTTATCATCTCCAATAAAAATAGCCGTGTGTGGGTATACGATTGGCCTTAGCCAAAATATCATAATTTCACTTTTTGAACATCCCACCAGTTTCACTAGCCCATAACATACTTTTGGCGTTATAAACCGACGCCCGGTAATTTTCCCATTAATTACCAAATTTAAATAATTTAGGAATAAAATCCTAAAATCATAATTAGTTCAATTCAGCACAAATAAATGCCCAAATAAATAAATGGACTACACCACAATAATCAGCATAAAATTTCGGTCGTCGACTATCCCAGCCTAATTTCCGGTTACGGAAAATATTAAATAAACGCAATAAATCCAATTTAGGCCCGTAATGCCTGATTGGAAGCCGAAATGGACCCGGAAAATTTCCGAGATTCGTTCAATAAATAATAACACGAATCTTCTTGCTAATATCACTAACCATTTGTCTAACATACATTATTAAGGCACTAATTTAATTACTCTACTCTAATCTATCCACCTAATCACACTTAATTAAATCTAAACAACCCCTAAGCATCATTAACCAACTAATAAGGGATTAGTGAGCAAAACTCACTTGTGCAAAACGAAGACCGGAACACCGCGACGGGGACACGACTGCGGCCGAATTCCGAAGTTTCGGCAGCGTCGACGGACATTCGAATCGGGCCAAAAGCCTTGCAAGCCCACAGAAATTTCTGGGCTTATACTTGGGCTTGGGCTTGCTGCAAAACTTTCTGGACTGAAATTCACGGGCTTGCTGGGCTCAATTGAAGATGGGCCGCTGCACGGGCTCAAAGGAGTTGCTAGGCTTCAAAGGCTAATCCATGAAGAAGTTGGGCCCATGAAATTCGTTGGGCTGAAGGTTGCTGGAGATGGGCCGATTGTAGCCTGACTTGCAGCCCAAATGGGCTGAATTTGTGCGGCTGACTTCAAGTGGCCCAGATGCGCGGACGGGGCTGCTTGACTAACCTTCACGGGCCAAACAAGAGAAGCAACAAAGGGGGGAAGCAGCTACTGACGTTGGGCTCAGTGGAGAGAAGAACGTGGACGTCGTTACTGCTGAAGACCACGCGGACGAAGGCAACTGCTTCGTGGAACGTGGGCTGAGCGGAGAGAAAGGGAAAGCAGCTTCGGTTGACTGAGGAGATGGAGACACGAGGCAGAAGGAGCTGGGGCTTCAATGAGGAAAATAAAAGCAAGGCAAACGGTGGGGGGCAGAATTCACGTGCCGGTGAATGAAAGAAGAAATCGAAAGAAAACAGGGGCGGTTCGTCGAAGTCGCGGGGTCAAAAAGGAGACCAAGGAAGAGACAAAAATAGAAATTAAAAGATAAGGGTAAAGGGTGTGTCGACTAAGAGAGAAAAGATCCGTGAGAGAGTGAAAGAGTCATGCGTGGATAAGAAGGCCAAAGTCAAAGGAACTTAAAAGCAAAGTGAAGACTACGGGGGTGTTGTCGGCCGAAGGGGGTGTGCGCAAATTGGACGTGAGACCAAAGGGAAGAGAAAGAAAATAAAATAAAACACTAACATTTCTAATCAACTTCACAACTTTGTCAATTGGTCATCCTAGGGCCAATTTCTTCACCATTTTGCACAAATCGAAGTCCAATAGAAGACCAAAATAGGACGGTCCCTCAATCCCACGAATTTCCTTCAAAACCGAATTCTATTTCCTTTTTTTCTTGGAATCTGATTTTCTGAACAAACTTCTCCAGTTGAGGTCCGATTTGATGCAAAAAAAGCCCACGAAATTTCCTTTCACCTATTTACCCCCACTAGATGCCAAAAATCCCTTCAAATTGGCCAATCCGAATTTCCGTTTTGATTTTCCATAAAAAATCCAAACTCGCCGGAAATTCCTCGAAAGGTGAGTCAACATTCCTAGAATGACTCATGACACGACAGAACTTTCAACTTTTGAAATTGAATTCAAATTCATGGTTAATTTCAATCAAACGCGGTTTTAGTGTAACCTAGTCTACCGAGCAGCTTTTAAGAATTTTTGGTACAATTGACCTGTGGTCGATTTTCTTTGAGCCACACATACCTCTTCGACACATTGGCGACTCTTGGTGATCGTGAAAATCTCGAGGTTTCAAATACGGACATAGGGTACCCAAAACGAAAGAAAATTGGTCTAGTGCCGATCGATGAGAATTTTGCAATCAAGTGCAATCACCCACATTTTAATCACACATCTTAATCGAATTGACCTATCTCTGGTCTCCAATCGATTTTTTTAATTGTGCCGTAATGACCCTTGCAGACTAGCACGGTCGAGCAGTCGATTCCTAGTCAAATTCTCAAGTTTATTGCTTTTAAAATCCCTTAATGGCTTCACCGGATAGGCCAATTGTCTCATGAGTGGTCAACTCAGAGAAAAGCACTATAGTCGCGTTGAGGAAAGGCCCATCTTATCCAATCGAAATCATACGCTAAAATTCAGGATGTCACAACTCTTCCCCTCTTATAAAAATTTCGTCCTCGAAATTTAAACCTTTACCAATCCTTAAACAAAAAGGTGGGGGTTATCGTCGTCTCATCAAGTCTCACTTTTTCCGATTGCTTCTTCAGTCTCGTGGTGTTGTCGGACCACTTTGACCAAGGAGACTATCTTGTTACACAGGATCTGATCTTTCTGATCCACAGTCTGAACCGGGCTTCCTACACACAACAGTTGTCATCCACGTCTACTTTTTCAAGATTTAGCCCGTCGGTCGAGTCAGGCTCAGATGTTCTCAACCTCGACACGTGAAAGACGTCATGCACCCGCGCCTACTTCGGCGATACTACAAGAAGATACGCTAGGATCCCGATTCTCTCTCTAGAATCTCAATGGGACCTACGTACCTCGGTTTTAGTTTTCTCTCCTTGCTGAAGCGCAAGGTATCCCTCATTGGTGACACCTTCAAAAAGATGCAATCACCAATTTGGAACTCTAAGGGCCTTCAATGCTCAACGATACAACTTTTCTGATGGCTCTGTGCGGTCCTTAATCTAATTCTGATCACGACAACCGCAATCACCGACCGTTGAACTGACTTTGGGCCCGTGATATTTCTTTCCCTGACTTCATCTTAGCAACTGAAGTTCTACACACTCTACTATGTACTGCTTCAAAAGGAACCATCTAATTGTTCTGCTGAAATTGAGAATCCTCAAAGCTAGATCTGATATAGACCCGTCATTGGCACTCTAGGTAGACGAACTATCTGACTCACGTACACTTATGCGTGTCTTTATAAGCCCAAATCCTCTCATACTACCAAGAAGTGAGCCAACTTCGTTAGTCTGTTGACCACTATCCAAATGGAATCATTGTCTCCCTGATTCCTCGACAAGTTCGTTACAAGGTTCATTGTGATATACTTCTATTCCCACTCAGGACTCTCGAGTGATTGTAAAAGTCCTCCCGGCTTGCATTATTGGACTTCTACTTTTTAGCACATTTAACACTTGCAACATGTCTGACAATATCTAACTATATATCGGTTTACCAAACGAATTGACACCGATTCTGACCTACTTTGTACTGCCTGGTCAAATACTGCAACTACTATAGTGAATTTCTGACAAGGTCTCTTACTTGAGTGCTACAACGTCAAGTACACCCAATCACTCTCGGAACTGGAGTGTTTCAATCAAAAACCTCAAATTTGAAAACCGAATTTCGAACCTGTTTCAAGTAAGGTCTATACTTTAACTAGTCTATGCACAATTGAAGACTCTCGACTTAACGCCTCAGTGACTTCTTTTGTTCTTCCAGGGTGATACCGAATATCACCATCCTAGTCCTTCCAAGGTTCTGATTCACAATATCATCTCATATTCAACTCCTTCTAAGAGAATAAACACTTGAAACTTTAATAGTCGATGAAGATCTAGAATCTTTCTTCATACTAATGATGTCTCTAAATCTTTAGAGCGAAAATTAGTGCTGCAAGTCACAAGTCATGCGTCGGTAATTCAACTCATGAGATCTCAACTGGCGGGATGCGTATGTAACAATCTTATCATGTTACATCAGTACGCACTAGTCTTCTGAACGACACATCACTATAGATCTCGTATCTTCCAGGACCAGATGGAATTGTCAGTACAGGTGCGGTAGTCACTTTCATTTAAGCTTTTGGAAACTACACTCGCACTTGTCTGTCCACACGAACTTTTCTTCTTTCTTCAGGAATTAAGTCAATGGCGACACTGATGTAGAAAATCCTTCCATGAACCTTCTGTAGAAATCTATCCAATCCATAAGGCTTCTGATCTCTAATATTGTTGTCGGTTTTGGTCCACTAATAACTGTTTCGATCTTGGTCGGGTCCACAGAGATTCCTTCGCTTGAAATCTTGTGACCATTCTCAGATGACTCTCGTGCTCCTCAGCACTCATCGAATACACATCGGAATAACATTGATGGACATGATCATAAACTGATCTAGGTATTCTTTGAATACTCGGTTTGTCAAATCCATAATAGCAGCTGGAGTTTCACCAGGCCAAACGGTCTTACAATACTCTCGTAAAGACCATCTCGAGTACTAAACACAAATTTCAATATGTCCTTCTTTCGATCCTCAACTGATGATGCTCTGTTCTCAAGTCGATCTTTGAAAGCATCGACACTCTTTGTCACTGGTCACACAATTCGTCGATCATCGACAATGAACACCTGTTCTTGCCCGTCACCTGATTGAGTTGACGATAGTTGATGCATAATTGCAATGAACAATCTTTCTTCACAAACCAAACTGGTGTTTCCCACCGTGGTGCACTATCTCGTATAAATTTCTTATCCAGTAATTCTCGCATCTACGTCATCAATTCTTTCAGCTCAAACAACAACAACTGGTAAGAAGCCTTAGTGAGTGTCTCTATCCCAGATGCTGACTCAATTGCAAATTCCATCTCATTCACTAACAACCAGCCTGGCAATACCTATGGAAACACATTTAGAATTTCTTGGACTACTAAGATGTCCTAAATTTTCAGTTCTTCAATCTGTCTTATCTATGACAATCGCCAAGTAACCTAGGCAACCTCCGTCTAACAAACAGGTTGCCTTCAAGCGATGAGATTAATGAAATCGAGGATCCTTCTCGACTCCCAATAAAAGTCGGCACTTCCACATGCAAATGGAATAAGCTGGGTTACTCCACAATAACAATTTATCACCACGAGATGCTCCAAGAGCCAATTCTTCCCACACTTGACGATAAAGTTGTACACCAATAGTCAATCAAGTACAACTCTAGTCAATGATTCTTCTCCTACAACCTTAACACACAAACTGAAATTTCATAACTTAATCCCCAAAACTCTGAGGCACTACTCTGGTAAAAATCACCTCAAAACATTCTTCCATTGTTCGGTGCATGGTCGGTTCAACTCCTACCCCTTTCGCCATCCCAGAGACGTCCTATCAAAGGTAACAGTGTTGGTGTTCTTCCTAAACTCCAATTGACAGTCCCTCACCTGATAGCCGTGCTGACTACTTTCAAAGCACGCTCCAGTTATACCGGGACACTGGGTTGATCCGTGTTTCCTTCTACAAACTCGGTATCCATCTAGTGAGTCCTCTGTCATCTGCCAGGTGACAACATGCACCCTTTATTGCACCAGAAACCAATTCAGAAAAATCCTGTGGTGTGTTCTACGGCGCAATCCTACTAATCTTAACCTATCAGCGGCTAGGGGTGAGCGGTTCCCAGTTCCTTACATGTTCCGCTTGGAACCTGGAACCTACCCTCAGGTACAGGTTCCTCATTTTTTGGAACCTAGAACCTACCCGTCAGAACCAAGAACACCGGAACCTACCCTGTCACAAGTTCCGGGGTCGGTTCCAGGTTCCAACAAGTTCCAACAAGTTTTTTTTTTTTCATTTTTAGTTAAAAAAAAATGGAAATGAATGCAGCAATAATAAACAAACTTGTCATTTATCAAAGAGAATATAACACAAACAGCAAACAGCATTTTAGAAGCAATAATAAACAAACTATTTTTACACTCATGAACAATCCAGTAGTTCGAGCACATGATGGATGAAACGTGCTTTGACAATGACCATAATTGCACTGCAAGCATAAGAGCCAGACTTAGCTTCATCTACTTATAATAAACACAGAGTTCATTTCATCACCCGCACGTTTCTATCAAATGATGTCGTGGGAAAAATTGTGCATTCCTTGCTATCCTACTAACTTTATGCAGGTGGCATACATGGGAAAACTTGTTTAAATCAGCAAAAGACTCATAGCTCATGCTTTGATGCAGCTTCTGATAAAGCGTCTTCAAGTTCCCAAAGATTTTCGCCAAAGTTAGCACTCCTCTCCATTGTACTTGTCTTTGCGCCATTATCAGCAAGCTTCAGATCATCCTGGCATAAAAAATTCAGAAAACAGAGATTTTAGCCTCTGAAGGAGCAATATGTGAACTTACTTGCCAATGTGATTTCATTTACACTTTATAATTAATGGGATAACAGGTGATATTTTGCAGGTATGTGAGTGCATCCAGGGAATGTGCGGTGGGATAAATGTCGTGATAGAAAAATAAGCAAGAGAAATCCGGTTCTTACGGCATCGCATCATCAACTAGTGGAAGCTCTCTCGGTAAAATTGAGTCTACTATTGCCGATCCTAAAATTAAGAGAGAAAGGCACTGAATTTATGATCAAAATCCATATACCATTATATACTTCTTTTAGCAAAAGAGTAAATGACTGGATAAATCTGAGAAAGGGATAGACCTTAAATGGCATTCCCAGAGAACAAGCTTTGTAGCAAGAGAACGGTAGAAATTTTCCGGGGCTTGCACTAACAAATTCTTGATGAAGACCACTTCACCAAAACTTACAACATACTTGCATCCTCGCCCCACCCAGAGAGAGAGAGAGAGAGAGAGAGAGAGAGAGAAGAGAAGAGAAGTACACCCAAGTGAAAAGGTTCTCAAATATTTTCTGTTTTGTGAAAGTTGAAATGATACCTTCAATTGATTCAAGGAGACAGACATGAGAACGGAACCATCACGGTGGAGGACACCTCTGTAATCCACCTCCTCGCCCTACTCCCATGTTAAGTATAGTTGTTAGAAAATGGAACTATCTAAAATTTTATGGCCAATGTCATTTTCAAGTTGATGACCAACCTCCTTTTGCATTGGCAATTGACCCAATCGTCGCTGGAAATCAAAATAATGTCTGTGCTTTTCCTCAAATGGTGCCTGATGGTAATTAGAAATAAAGACGGGGCGAATAAGAATCCCAAAATGGTCGACTAATGCAGAATGATACAATAAACTAAATTAAAAACCTACCACCCCCTTCGAAGCTCTGCTGCTCTCATACCGAGATTTGCTAGCCTTTTACGGGGATCTATCTCTTCTTTAGGTGGTTCAGTAAGAGAGACTCTGATTGTATCACCTAAACCATCCTGCATTAAAATGTTCCATGAACTTCAAGGTCTAATTAGGGTTTAAGGAGCATTTCACATATCACCAACAATGGCCCGTTATGCGCAGTCCACCAAATTCAAGCCCACACACATAAAAAGAGCTAGTCATTGTCGAATGAACCTTCTTTGATTTTACTAACAGAAAAAAGAAAGACTGCCGCCACATTGACACTTCTTTCTTGTGGTACAGGCTGGGAATCTAAAATCATACAATTCATGCCTAAAGATAAATTGTTATGGCATTTACCTTCTATCTTGTAAATTTATTTTTCTATACAATCTCATCACTATAGATAGAATATATGCAAGTCATGCACCCACTTCTGCAGCTACAAGGAAGGGGTTCAAGTCAAACATGCCACAAGAGGTTGAGCGATTGATGTATCAGTAATATAACCTGTTCAATATGCTCAAGTTCTTTCTAGTACTCCTCATCTGTGTATTCTATCTGCTCAAACTGAGCCCTTCTATCAGCTACAATATACAACCTTGTTGTGGAAGTGTACATCATACACAATTAACAACCAAGAAGGACTTTTACATACCAAAATTTCCTAGATTAACACGAATCTTGTCAAAGCATTCAGCCACCCGCAGTGCAACTAAAGGTGCGAAATGAATATCTGCTACCAGCGGGATATTGTAACTGCCAAAATCAACAAATATATATCACTCAACATGAATCGTTCCATAACTTTCAATAGCAGTAGATAAAGACCTACTTTTTCTGCACCTCAAAGCATGCATCTGCTTCTCTCTTTCCTTGAACTGTTATCCGGACAATATCAGCTCCCTTGTCAACAATTCTCATCACCTACAACCAGAACAGAAAATTAATAAAGGAAGATTCTTCACAAATGTGTGATAGTACCAATGTTGGCCGCATGATTTAACTAGTCCACCACATCACATTTCCATAAAAGCAATATTTTTATGCCATGAAAATGTTTCAGTTACTCAGTTTCTATCTAGCCTTTTAACTATCACCAATAGTATCTGCATTCACCTCAGTCTCTCTTGGTCTTCTTCAACATGCAGATGCTTTGAACGAACCTAAACAGAAACTACATCTCGCGAACTTTAAATGCATGAGCACGAGCGCTGCCTTAGCCAACAGGGGGAAAGACTAAGGGCATTCAACTAGCTGAATCGGAAGGAAAGACAGAGAGAGAACACTCACAAGAAGAGGTCAACGATGGCGAGGGCGAGCGGCTGTGGTCGAGGGCGAGCGACGGTGGCGTCGAGGGCAAGCGGTGAGCTGCAGCAGCGTCGCTTGAGGAAAGCTCGGAGCTAAGCGAGGGAGCTGCGGGTCGCGGGCTTCGAGGCACGGCGGAGGCAGAGCAGCGGTGTCACAGGCTTCGGGTGCGACTTCGGGGCACGGCGAAAGGCGGCAGCAGCGGCGTCACAAGCTGCGGGCGGGCGTGGCGAAGGCAGCAGCGAACGGAGCGGAAGCAACGTCGATGCAGGCTGCAGGCGAGGCGTGGCGGGGATGCTACTTGGTGGCGTCGAGCAAAGGGCAAAGAGAGAAAGTGAGTGGTGACGGCAACTACTGTTGTGGTCCCATCGACCTTCTAGAACAGTTTATTGCCAAGTGACCCTATCGGTCATAATCAAAACAACCACCCGTCCTAAAATGGCATGGGGCCAATTCATGTTGTCTTCCACGACACACTACACTCTGATTCGATAATAACTTGTCTATCCCCACCCTTCCTATTAGGCAGAATAGAACACTTTTCTCCGATCATAGGCTCCTTCCCAAATTGGTTTCCATTTCTACTGAATCTAAACCTTGACTCGGATGTAACAGCTTGCTCCCAGATCACATCTCCATGCTGGACCTCAGCAGATGTGGGAACAACAGCGATGACGGCACTAGCGGCGATAGTGACAGTGGCAACAGCGGCGACTCGATCCTAAGCTTGTTGGCTCAACCAACTTCCAAGGATACTAGCGCCTGAACGATCCCGTCGAACCTAAGATTGCTCGGTGTTGCTACACTAGTACCAGCTTACAGCGATATTCTAACACTCGCACTAGCATAAACCGGTGCTCTGTCACAACCACCTCAGGTACCAATCCTTGTCAGCGTTCTACCTCGAGTCACAGAGGCTACTACCCTCTTACTAGGAGTTCTCAGCTCTCGATCACTCATATTACAGGATCTTTATATAAACATGTTTTCTAATTCCAATACCATAGTAGAATTTAAGTGACCCACAAACAAGCTACCAATCAGCTATTATAGACATGCACCAGCATGAATTAAAGGTCATTCCTACTAACTATCCCATGACTCATCGCACCTTATCACTCCAAACACAGACACGCTCTGATACCACTTAAACGGGGATGTCACGCCCCGATCCTCTGAACACGTGCCCATTCCTTCTTGGTCGATTAATAGCGATGTCCTAGGATGCATCGCCAACCCATTCATTTTAATATACGCATGTGAAAGCAGATATAAATCTCTAGACAATAAAACAATGGGATAGAAAAGTAAGGCCACAATTTTTCAAACCAAAATAAACATTTTATAAATAAACAAGTTTATTCACAACATCAGGCTGGTTACAAAACATCGACTCAACAGAAAGGGAACTGTCCTATGACCCACTAGTCTGACATGTTCGCCGATTCCTCGATCTCCACCTTACCAGACTCCGGGACTTTCGGTCCTTCACTAACACCATCTAAGCACTTGAAAATGATTATACAATAACTAGTGAGACAACGTTTCAGTAAGTTCTACCTCCTAAGACCTAATTAGGAAGCCAATATGCCTTAAGGGCTGCCTAAGCACAACACGGGTCAGAGGACTTACCTTGACCTCAATTCCATCCTGAAATCAATAACATTTACAGATACCTCAAATCATATCAATCAATCATTGAATCACGTCATCAAGTCAATTCAGAACTCAGATCGAATCATCGATTAATCAACCTAGTCGATTTCATGTCATCAGACCATCCCATGGTCAATTCAATCAATACTATCTATAAAGTCCGACTATATCATGACTGCTCACTCTAAGATGATAAATAGATAGTATAGCTCACACTAAGTTGATAAGGTTAAGGTATACTGCTCTTGCTAAACTGACATATCACCCGCAAGCTAATATAGTATATCGAAATATTGCTCTCGCTAAGCTGATATATCGTCCGCAAGCTGATATAGTATACCCCTAATGCTCGCTCTAACCTGATAAAGTGTACTGCTCGCGCTAAGCTGACATATCGCCCGCAGGTTGATATAGTACACCAGTATACTGCTCTCGCTAAGCTGACATATCAAAGCCCGTAAGATGATATAGTATATTATCCTGACCATTCAATCAATTCACCAATTTTTATCATCTCCAATAAAAATAGCCGTGTGGGTATACGGTTGACGTTAGCCAAAATATCATAATTTCACTTTTTGAACATCCCACCAGTTTCAACAACCCATAACATATTTTTGGCGTTGTAAACCGCCGCCCGGTAATTTTCCCATTAATTACCAAAATTAATTAACTTATGAATAAAATCCTAAAATCATAATAAATTCAATTTAGCACAAATCAACGCTCAAGTAAATAAATGGACTGCACCACAATAATCAACATAAAATTTCGGTCGTCGGCTATCCCAGCCTAATTTCCAAAAATTAATTAATTAATTAATTAATTACAAAAAATATTAAATAAATCCAATAAATCCAATTTAGGCCCGTAATAGCTGATTGGAAGCCGAAACGGACACGAAAAATTTTCGAGATTCGTTCAATAAATAATAACACAAATCTACTTGCTAATATCACTAACCATTTGTCTAACATGCATCATTAATGCACTAATTTAATTACTCTACTCTAATCTATCCACCTAATCACACTTAATTAAATCTAAACAACCCCTAAGCATCATTAATCGACTAATAAGGGATTAGTGAGCAAAACTCACTTGTGCAAAATGAAGACCGAAACACCACGACGGCGGCCGAATTTCGAATTTTTGGCGGCGTCGACGAACATTCGAACCGGGCCAAAAGCCTTGCAAGCCCACAAACATTTCTGGGCTTATACTTGGGCTTGGGCTTGCTGCGAAACTTTCTAGACTGAAATTCACAGGCTTGTTGGGCTCAATTGAAGATGGGCCGCTGCACGAGCTCAAAGGAGTTACTGGGCTTCAAAGGCTGATCCACGAAGAAGTTGGGCCCATGAAATTCGCTAGGCTGAAGGCTGCTGGAGATGGGCCAATTGTAGCCTGACTTGTGGCCCAAATGGGCCGAATTTGTGCGGCTGACTTCAAGTGGCCCAGATGCGCGGACGGGGCTGCTTGACTGACCTTCACGAGCCGAACAAGCGAAGCAGCAAAGGGGGGAAGCAGCTGCTGACGTTGGGCTCAGTGGAGAGAAGAACGTGGACGTCGTTACTGCTGAAGACCACGCGGACGAAGGCAACTGCCGTGGAACGTGGGCTGAGCGGAGAGAAAGGGAAAGCAGCTTCGGTTGACGAGGAGATGGAGACACGAGGCAGAAGGAGCTGGGGCTTCAATGAGGAAACTGAAAGCAAGGCAGACGGTGGGGGGCTGAATTCACGTGCAAGTGAATGAAAGAAGAAACCGAAAGAAAACATGGGCGGTTCGTCGAAGTCGCGGGGTCAAAAAGGAGACCAAGGAAGAGACAAAAATAGAAATTAAAAGATAAGGGTGAAGGGTGTGTTGACTAAGAGAGAAAAGAACCGTGAGAGAGTGAAAGAGTCATGCGTGGATAAGAAGGCCAAAGTCAAAGGAACTTAAAAGCAAAGTGAAGACTGCAGGGCTGTTGTCGGCCGAAGGGGGGGTATGCGCAAATTAGACGTGAGACCAGAGGGAAGAGAAAGAAAATAAAATCAAACACTAACATTTTCAATCAACTTCACAACTTTGTTAATTGGTCTAAGGCCAATTTCTTCACCATTTTGCACAAATCGAAGTCCAATAGAAGACCAAAATAGAATGGTCCCTCAATCCCATGAATTTCCTTCAAAACCGAAGTCTATTTCATTTTTTCTCGGAATCCGATTTTCTAAACAAACTTCTCCGATTGAGGTCCAATTTGATGCAGAAAAAGCCCACGAAATTTTTTTCACCTATTTACTCACACCAAATGCCAAAAATCCTTTCAAATTAGCCAATCCGAATTTCCGTTTTGATTTTCCATAAAAATCCCGAACTGGCCAGAAATTCCTCGAAAGGTGAGTCAATGTTCCTAGAATGACTCATGACACGACAGAACTTTCAGTTTCTAAAATCGAATTCAAATTCAGGGTTAATTTCAATCAAACGCGGTTTTAGCTTGACCTAGCTTATTAGGTAGCTTTTAGGGATTTTTTATACAATTGACCCGTGGTCGATTTTCTTCGAGCCACATGTACCTCTTCAACACATTGGCGATTCTCGATGGTCGTGAAAATCTCGAGATTTCAAATACGGACATAAGGTACCCAAAACAAAAGAAAATCGGTCTAGTGCCGATCGACGAGAATTTTGCAATAAGGTGGACTCACCCATACTTTAATCACACATCTCAGTCAAATTAACCTATCTTCGGTCTCCAATCGATTTTTTTAATTGTGCCATAATGACCATTGTAGACTAGCACGGTCAAGCGGTCGATTCTGGTCTAATTCTCAAGTCTATTGCGTTTAAAATCCCTTAATAGTTTCACCGGATAGGCCAGTTATCTTATGAGTGGCCAACTCAGAGGAAAACACTATAGCCCCGTTAACGAAAGGCCCATCTTATCCAATCGAAATCAGACGCTGAAAATCTGGATGTCACAACTCTTCCCCTCTTATAAAAATTTCATTGTGACATCCTGATTTTCAGCGTCTGATTTTGATTGGATAAGATGGGCCTTTCGTCAACGCGACTATAGTGCTTTTCTCAAGATGAACTGATGGAATTCAAGTCGGCGGAAGACGACTTACCTTTATCCGATGTGCAAACAACAATTAGCCCCGGAATGAACGTTGAATTGCCGATGAAACACAAACAATATTACCTCACGTTGGTCTGGATGCAATCACGAGGAAAGCACCCGATTTCCACGGCGTAAATGCAAATTGTTCTTGTAAAAGTGAAATGAAACGCCTTATCCCTTTGATGGAAATGGAACGAACAAATGAGAGGATTTTCTGATCGTATGCTCTGCCAACCGTTCTAACGATTGTCTTTGGGAGGCTTTTATACATCTCCCTTCATACCCTTTCAATAGTGTCTTTCCATCGTAACGTATCAAGACGATACGGTGCAATCCAATCACACCCCATCATGGACGTACCAGCTAAAGTACAACATCTCCCACTCGGACATGATGGGCTTGATAGTGCTCTATCAAGAATATAAGGCATTCAACATTCATCAACTTTACAAAATAATTCATACTGGCAAGTAAGCCGTGCGACCAGTGAGTGCACTTGCACTTGGGAGCTCGAATTATGCACCTGTTAGGGATGACATAATAGCTACAACCCCGAAAAGAAATAAACAATCGATGTTTCATAGTCCCCTAGACATATTTTGTTACATCAGTCCAAGTATACCTATCTTTTAAAGACTATACTTAACTATTCTCAAAACACCATATATTTACAATTATATCCGCAACCACATAAGGGCAATATAATTGGTCGACTAGTAAATACATGTGATAGATGTAAAACAACAATAGTCTTCCTTCGCACTCATGTGTCTCTCCATTTCAGAACAACTACTTTCCTAGACACGTTCCATAAGACCATATCCATTCATGACCGCCGATAACATGCTAAAGTAGCAACATTGATCTTTCACTTCGAGAACATAGTCAAAAATAACATAGGACACAAAATGAGGTAAATTATAAATTACCTCAAGGGCTCACACGATGAGTAAATAGGGATAATTTTGCTCATCTTCCCTTATTGGTCGTATAATGTACATGTAGTATGAATTACATGCTATAGTGGATTTCTCTTTCTATAAGAGCGGATGTCATTTATTAACTATATCTACTATACAGATCTTAGCCTAAACATAGCCACGTGCTTCTCACGTACTCATGCTTAGCTCGAGTGCTATATCAGCTCGCTTTCCATAGCGCCTAATTAAGTACTCGCATCCGACATCTTACAAGCATACATAATTATGGGACTATCATATTCAGTTTTATTATAAATAAATCACAGACCTCATCTTGACTCCAATCAAGGCGACATATCATTTTATGTGCTAAACTTACTCCTCAACGTTTATTTGTACATAACATCTCATCTCAACGTGTTATCTATAGCACTTGAGGCGATTGCTCGTGTGAGTGAGCCAATCATTACCTACTGACATACTTTTCAATAATATATGTGTGTAGTGCTAGTCTCATACTGTATTCATACTTATTGATAAAATATCAAGTCACTATTAAACAAATAAGTACAATACATATGTTCACAAATACATAAACCAATGATCCTCTACAATAACACATATCACATTCTACGCAATCTTAGTGACATCCTGTGGGTCAAGAATATGTTTCTAGGAATAGCTTTCGTAAATGGATCAGCAACCATTCTATTGGTTGAAATGTATTGTAAGATCACTTTTTTCTGCGCTATTATATCTCTTATGAAGTTGTTCTTTATGTTAATGTGCTTCGTCCTTCCATGATACTTGGGATCCTTCACATAGGTAATGGCTGCTTGACTATCGCAATAAACTATCACCGGTCTTGGAACCTCAGTGATAGTGGCTAAATTTTCCAAGAAACGTTTTAGCCATACTGCTTCTTGCACTGCGGCAGAACATGCAATAAATTCTGCCTCCATCGTAGATAAGGCCGTGCATGTTTGTTTCTTGCTATTCCAAGAAATTGCACCTCTATTGATCAAGAACGCATATCCAAAAGTCGATTTATGCTCATCCAAGTCTCCACCCCAATCGTCATCTGAATAACCCAATAAGCGTAAATCATTCCCTTGGTAACAAAGTCGATAATCCATAGTGCCCTTCAAGTATCTCAGGATCCTCTTCACTGCTTTCCAGTGTGCTTGACCGGGATTTGATTGATATCGGCTCACCAATCCCACAGCATAACATATGTCGGGTCTAGTACACATCATAGCATACATCAAACTTCCGACCGCACTAGCGTACGGAACAGTTTCCATCATTTTAATTTATTCTGGAGTCTTATGACACATCTCAGTACTTAGGCCTTAACCTTGCATAACAGGGGTATCAATGGGATTACAATGCTGCATATTGAAATGTTCAAGAATCTTCATTATATATGACTCTTGTGATAAAGTAAGGAGTTTCTTTGATCGATCTCTTTCGATTTTAACTCTTAATATATAAGCAGCTTCTCCCATGTCCTTCATTTCAAAATTGAAGGACAACCATTCTTTTATGGTGATAACCAAAATCTTGTCATTTCCAGCCAATAGAATATCGTCCACATAAAGTGATAAAATCACAAATTTACCTTCGGACCGCTTAACATATACACAATGATCTTCTTCGATCATCGTGAAACCAAAAGTTGTTATTGCTCGATGAAAACGAAGATACTACTGTCTAGATGATTGCTTAAGGCCATATATTGAGCGATGAAGCTTGCAAACTTTATGCTCTTGACATTTAGCTATGAAACCTATTGGTTGTTTTATATAGATTTCCTCATATAGTTCTCCATTGAGAAATGCCGTATTTACATCCATTTGATGTAATTCAAGGTCTAGATGTGCAACAATGGCTAGAATAAAGTGTATTGAGGCAAACCTTACAACTGGTGAAAATGTTTCCTCATAGTCTATACCCTCTTGTTGAGTATAACCTTTCGCCATAAGGCGAGCCTTATACTTTTCAATGAATCCATCCGCCCTTCGCTTAATCTTGAAGACCCATTTGTTTCCAATGGCCTTATGATTGGATGGTAGATCAATCAAGTCACATACATGATTTGCCCTCATTGACTCCATTTCATCTTCTAAAGCTTTTCTCCATTCTTCCTTATCAGAGGATGAGAGAGCCTCTTGAACAATCTTAGGCTCGGCATCATCATTATGAGCAATCATAAATGCTTTCACTTCAATCTCAAAACAACGACGGGGAATACTTTTACGATTACTTTTACACAATTGAATTTCTTTTGAATTCAATTCGTCAGGCAATGCAACACTCTCATTAGGTCTTGCATGTTGAGGTGAATTTTCATTTCCCTCTACAACATCAGTGAGTGTGTCATCAAGATCTTTCATCTCATATAATTGGAAGTCCTTATCAATCTTACCTCTACTAGGAAAATCGTTCTCCAAGAACGTGACATCTCGTGACTCCATTTCGGTCACACTTCCATCAGCTTGTTCACCTAAGAACACGTACCCTTTGAAATGTTCAGAATATCTTATAAAGATATATTTCTTCCATCTATGACCTAATTTGCCATATTTATGGGAAGAATCATGAACATAAACTGCACATCCCCATGGACGTAGACTACTCAAGTCTGGTTTCCTACCAGTCTATAATTCATAAGGGGTGGAAGTGACCGATTTTGAGGGCACTTGGTTAAGTATATAAGCAGCAGTCAATAATGCATCTCCCCAATAGGAGATAGGTAAATTTGCTTGCGTCATCATAGATCTAACCATTTCTAATAGGGTTCTATTCCTTCTCTCAGCTACCCCATTTTGTTGTGGAGTACCGGGAATAGTCAATTGTTGTATAATTCCCTTTTTCATCACAAAGAGTCTTGAATTGCTCCGATAGATACTCACGTTCACGATCGGTTCTCAATGCCTTTATTATTATGTTCAACTGATTCTCTACCATTGCTATATATCGTCTAAAGCAGTCTAATACTTCTGACTTATGGGAGATCAGAAAAATATAACCAAAATGTGTAAAGTCATCTATGAAAGTGATGGAATATGAGGCTGCATGCCTCGCCCTCACATTCAAAGGACCACAAATGTCAGAATGTATGAGATGCAATGGAAATTCAGCTCTAGTCCCTTTACCGAATGGTTTTCTAGTTACTTTTCCCGCTAGACAATGTTCACATATGGATAGACTAACATTAGTGAGTGACCCTAAAAGGCCTTCTCTAGCTAATCTTTGCATTCTTTGCAATCCAATGTGACTTAATCTAGCATGCCAAGTACTTGCATCAATCTCAACATTACTAGAATATGCAATTAAAGAAAAACAACCATCGACATTAACATTGTACTGATCATAGTCAATGTCTAACACTATAAAACCATTTGATACATAACCTGAACCATAATAAACCGTTCCATACAAAATGTCAACATAATCACCACAATACATAACCTAAGCTAAGAAGAACAACTACAGAGACCAAGTTTCGTCGAATATCTAGAGCATAAAGGACATCATGCAGGAATAGGTTTCGACCACCACGTAAGATTAATTTACATGTGCCGATACCCTTCAGTTCAACTCTTGAATTATTCCCAACATATATCCACCTTCTTCCAGGTTGTATTCGACGATACTCCACAAATGCTTCTCGGTCTCTAGCTACATGGTCTGTTGCTCCTAAGTCTACAGTCCACATTGGATGAGATTCAGCAAGCATTACAGTACTAGAAACAAAAGCATTACTTAAAGTAATGGAGTAATAAGATACCTTTTTCGGCTCAATGCATTCACGAGCAAAGTGACTCATCTTGCCACAATTGTAGCACTCCATCTTGGCCTTGTCCTGCTTCCCACCACGCTTCTTGCGTTGGAAGGTCTTAGCCCTCTTAGGTGCATGATCAGTCTTCTTCCCTTTGTTATTGGATTGAGAATTCCTTTTGCGCTTGAAGCCCAAAGCTTTGCGCGAACTCGATTCAGTAACATAAGCATGAATAGAGGATCTTGCAGCCTCTAGGCGCTCATCTTCTAATTCCAAATGACGCGTTATATCATCAAAAGTGACAATATTCTCATTATGCGTCATATTGATTTTCATATGCTCCCAATTGTCAAGAAAATACCTTATAACAGCCTGAACTTGCTGTTCATCAGTGAGGGAGTGATCTGCCGACTTCAGCTCACGAATCATGTTTGACATCTCTCGAAGATACTACCTCATCATTAATTTGGACGCTTTCGGAATGTGTCAAACTTAATGGTGAGTCTTCTCAGCTTAGTGGCAGATGTACTCCCAAACTTATCTTTCAAGGCAACTCACATAGCTTGGCTTTATCATAACTTTCAAACTCACACATGAGATCATCTTGCATACAGCTCAGCAACGTGATGCGAGCAATGCTATTTTTCTTTCTCCAAGCTTGATAAGCTTCTAGATCTCTCTTGTGTTGAGTTGAAGTTCCATGCTCAGGTTCATCCATGGTATGGTTGAGGGTTTCCAAAACCTCTTGCTCCTCAAAGATGTACTGAGCCTTTCGGTACCAAATATCATAATTGTCACCGTTCAACTTCTCACCCTTATTGAGGTCAGCTACAATGGTCTTGGATGCCAAAGCCATAATCAATTGCTATAACACATTGACATAATAAACATAGAATCAATAATAGCACACTTTACAGAGTAACACATATATTTAATTTGCAGTAAAGACAAACTAAATTAATGATAATTCAACAAAAGACATAAAAGCAAAAGTTCACTATGTTCCTAATCAATTTCTATGTACAATTGTTCTATTATCATTAATTAGTTTAATTTGCGCAAATTTTAAGTTCTAGGTGAGAATTCTCTCAAATTCTACCAACCTACGAACTCCCACTAGGAAAAATAATTATATGACCTTATGTAATTTCTACATTTTTCCATTAACACAAAAAGCATAGCATGATGTAAACTAACGTACAAACAACAATCATGCTTCAACTATAATCAAAATTGCAATTCAACATGTAATGGATTTCCTACCATTGTTCAAATTTTCTAGCAACTAGAAAATTGCAAGTATATTAAACTATATACATGATATCATCGAACTAAGCTCTACACAGCATATATGACATCATTTGCACACAAGCTAGCTACTGTGTTTCCTAAACCACAAGAAAATACAAGTAACAAATGAATAAACTATGCATTAAACCCCAAAAAATACGCATACTTAGGGTTTCCTTTGCATTTTCATACATTTGTAAAATTAAAAAGTATAAAATAATTATACCATAGTGTAGAGCACATTCATACGAACCAAACGCCACTGACCACGCTCCAATCGGACCTCACACGCGCCCACACGCGCCACCTAAGTGCGCGGCGCATGTGGAGCACGCGCCAGCGAGCCAAATGGCTCATGGTCGGTCCGACCGGTGACCGGTCCGACCGGTTTGACCGCCAGACCGGTTGACCGGTCCGACCGTTGACCAGTCAACGGTCGGGTCGGGTCGGGTCGGGTCGGGTCGCGGGTCGGTCGCTGGCCGGCCAACTGCTGCCAGTAGTGACGTCATCCGGCGACCAACCGTTGGATGATGTCATAGTGACATCATCACGCGCCGGTTCGCCGATCGATGCGTGTCACGTAGGTGTCGGTTTGCCGGCCGGCGTACATCGCACACGTGCCGATTCACTGATCGGTGCGTGTTGCGCACGCGCTGGCTTTCTCAGCGCTTTAGGTGCATGACGCCAACACGTAGCGGCTTCTGGCCGCGCATGTAGGCGCGTCCGGCATCCTCCGGCGACGCTCAACCCATCGCCGGACTCGTCTCGACGAGTACTTGCACCTTGTATGTTTAAAAAATAATTTTGGCCGAAAAAATATTTCGAAAATTGGCCATAACTGAACGGATGCACGCGACCCCGAACTCGTTCTTCGCTTCGGTTCGATTTCGAGTTTTCAGATGGCAAGTCCGACCATTAGACATCCAAACAGTGTAGATTTCATACTCTTGATCTCAATATCAAATGGTAAACGAGAAAATTCAATGAAAAGCAAGGCAGAAATCACAACCATCTCTGATACCAATGATGGAATTCAAATTAGCAGAATACGACTTACCTTTATCCAATGTGCAAACAACAATTAGCCCCGGAACGAACGTTGAATTGCCGATGAAACACAAACAATATTACCTCACGTTGGTCTAGATGCGATCACGAGAAAAGCACCCGATTTCCACGGCGTAAATGCAAATTGTTCTTGTAAAAGTGAAATGAAACGCCTTATCCCTTTGATGGAAATGGAACGAACAAATGAGAGGATTTTCTGATTGTATGCTTCGCCAACCGTTCCAACGGTTGTTTTCGGGACGCTTTTATACATCTCCCTTCATACCCTTTCAATAGTGTCTTTCCATCGTAACGTATCAAGACGATACGGTGCGATCCAATCACACCCCATCATGGACGTACCAGCTAAAGTACAACATGAACAATTTGACAATAGAAAAAAAAGGAAAATGACACAAAAATCTTAATTTATGTGCACCGTGTTGACACATAAATTTTGGACAACCCATTTAGTCATTTATTACATAAAAATTAGGGATTAATTTTTAACCCCTAAGAAAAAATATTATAATTCAATTGCATAGCATATAATTTTTAGGTGCATTTATTTTTAATTTACATGTTTTGTATTTTTTTTTTTTAAGACCGGTGGTAGATGGGTTCGAATTAATATTTCTAAGCTCTAGTTCGGCGAGGCCGAGGCTAGGCCCACGAAAGGAGAAAATTAACCCAAGCCCGTCGTAATTTTTAATTAATTATCTTGTGAAAAATTAAGATTTGATGCGATATTATGATGATTTTTGGAAATTAAGAAAATCGCATTGTAATCTTATTTTTATCAATAAATGATGAAATCGGGGGAGAATATTCATGAGATAAGGATTTTTGTGATCGAGAGGTTATAAGCAATATTCGTGCGATGAAAATATTAACAAAAAGATCATGTTTTGTTCCTCCTATAAAAGGGTGCGTACGGAGTTCAATCGGGGGTTTTCTTGGTTTTTTTCAAAGTCAAAATCCACACAAGGGGAAAAGAATGTTCATGCTTTAGGGGTTTCTTTTCGATCAAAAAAGGAAAATATCACAAATGGTCCATATATTTTTACTCAATGTGCAATTTCGTCCCTAAACTTTTAATTTGTTCAATTTGGTCCCTGAACTATTGATAATTGTCCGATCTAGTCCCTGAACTTTCGATCGGCTCAATTTAGTCCCTGAACTATTGATAAAATGTCCGATCTAGTCCCTAAACTTTCGATCGACTCAATTTGGTCCCCGAACTATTGATAAAATGTCGATCTAGTCCTTCGTTCTGTTTTTCCTTTTCCTTTTTTTTTTTTTTTTTTTGCTTCTCCTCTTTTCCCTTCGCCGGCATGAAGGACTAGATCGGACATTTTATCAATAGTTTAGGGACCAAATTGAGCCGATCGAAAGTTCAGGAACTAAATTGGACATTTTATCAATAGTTCAGGGACCAAATTGAGCCGATCGAAAGTTCAGGGACTAGATCGGACATTTTATCAATAGTTCATGGACCAAATTGAGTCGATCGAAAGTTCAGGGACTAGATCGGACATTTTATCAATAGTTTAGGGACCAAATTGAGCCGATCGAAAGTTCAGGGACTAGATCGGACATTAAGTAAAAATGTAGGGACCATTTGTGATATTTTCCCATAAAAAAAAGAGCAAACAGCAGAAGCAAAAAGTACAAGTCAGCAGAGGAGAGAGAAAACGCAGTAAAAAGCAAATTTACTGTGCTTCTTCTCCGTGGAATTCTCCTCATCGGCGCACCACCGTGCCTGCACCTTCGCCATCGGGTTCACCCGCCGCGCCACCGCACCCTTGTGTCGACGCCTCGCCTGCCGCCTTCGACAATCGTGCCCGCGCAGCCGTGCTCGCACTGCTGCGCCTCCCTCTCGCCGCATCTGCACCACCGCTTGTCCCCGAAGCCCTGCATCAACAATCACAGCAGACCACCTCCCTGCCGAACACTGCACTGCGCCATCACTGCCCTCTACTCAGTCCCCGCACCCGCTCGGAGCCCGATCTACCGCACCGGAGCGTCAATCTCGCCCCCGACTTGCTACTGACCCGCGACGCCAGGCCCAGATTCGAGCCCCCACACGTCCGAGTGACGTCTCTACTGCCGGACATCTCCGCTACGAGCCTCCTCACGGTGAGCCTGCAGTTCCTTCGCTGAACATCTCCGATTGCTGACGCCCGCACCTGCAACCTTCTCCACCTGCGACGCCGGATCCGGACGCCACCAAAGCCCCAAATCAGTCGCACCACCACGCCTCCCTCTCGCCGCGCCTGCACCATCGCCGATCCGCCTCAGTCGCAACCGCCTCGCTCGAAGCATCACCGACGCCACAGCGTCGCCCCCTGCGACACTGCACCGAGCCCTCTTCCGTGTAGACGCTGAGCTGCCCCTGCCAAGCCGCTCCATCCGTTGCTGCTTTTCGCGGAGCTCGACCGATGGCAACCCCGCCTGGTGCCGACGAATTTGCTGCCCCCCATTTTCCTTAGGTTGCTCAATTTTCTTTTATTTTTATTTTTCTTATTTTATGTTATTTTACTTTTTCTATTATTGTTTAATTTGAATATCGTGAGGTGACTTTTAGGTTATGGATATTGTAGGCATTATTGGCAGGAGTTATCCCTAAGATTATTGTAATTATTAATTTGACCCGTAAGATGTCGGGTCATTTTTTTAATTGTATTAATTCTTGGGGGTTTGTTGATAGTATCTTAATTGTTGAATCAATATAATTATTAATTTGATTCATAAGATTTCGGATCAGATTTTTAATTATTTTGAACTTCTTATCGTGACGTTCAGGGTTAGAGTAATCGTTAATTTGACCTGTGAGATAACAGGTTATTTTTTTGATTATTTTAATTCTTTATTTGATTGGATGCCTTGATTAGTTTAAATACAATGTTTATTTGATAATTGCTTGTTTTGGAGAACCACTAAAAAAATCCAAAAAATATTTGAATTATGATTCAGTTTGTTTTAGAATATTTCTTGTTATCTTGCATATCTAGAATAGGGATTTTAGTTCGAATTTAGAAAAATATAAAAAAAAAAAAAAAAAAAGAGTGCATTCATTTAGGTTGTTAGTTTTTTTTTTAATTTAAATTGCACGTTTAATTATTTGGCAATTATGAATTTCGAATTTTATAAAAATAAAAATACAAAAGAATCATCATGCATATATCATGTAGAATTAGGGCATTCTTTGTATGTCATGGCATCTTAGGATAAAATTGTAAGTTTCATTTTAAATTCACTTCATTAATTAGAATAGATTGCATTTTTAGGATAAAAAATTATATGCACGTCATATAGAATTAAGTTCATGAAATGCACGTCATTTAGTGATTGTTGTTAAGTTCATTATATTAGGAATTGCTCATCATTAGACTAGGTCATTTAATAAATGTCGCGTGACATATAGCTCGCATATTAAATTGCATGTTACATGTCATTTTAGTTGAAATAATTTTGTATGTCATTGCATTGCATTGTATGTCATTAGAATTAGGTCATTTAGATTGCATTTAATTATTGCATTTCTTCATGTCATATAGTTTAGGTCATGTAGTTAAAATGCATGTTTTTATGAAAAATTCTAATTTCAAGAAAACCCAAAAATTGTTTGCTTTGTGTGATGCAATTTATTTATTGAATGTTTGAGCATCCGTGTGGTCACTTTTTGCATGATAGTAATTTAGGTTAAAATAAATCAGCTGCCTGCAAAAAACATTTTTGAAAATAAAAGAATGGTACCGAAAGGGCATTAGAGAAATCTAATATAACCAAGTCTCCGTACCCTTAGTCTATGGTTCGTAGGAGTAAAGTAATTCTCCCATTATTTTACTTAGGTGTCTAATCGACCTACCATAAACTGATTAGTGGCGACTCCTAAATAAAATCCATTTGCATGTTAAGAAATTTGAACCTAAGTCGCGAATTGGTATGGGCTTGGGAGAGCCCGAGTTAAGTCTAGGTTTAATAATCCATTAGCCAAACCTCAGGTGGTTCACACCTAAAAAATTGGTCGCGACACACCGTAACACATGTACTCAATTATTTTTACTACAAAAGGCCTAAATTTGTATTGTGTGACACATTTACCCTTTCGTGGACAATGGTGATGACATGTTGTGACATGATTTAAGTGAAAGTGAAACAGTATTTTGATCATGAAAATTTCTGACTTGGCTGAAGTTACGAGAACAACGGCATTCGCCTGAGTTTTTCTTAATCGATTTTGGAGCTTTGGGGTTCTTTTCCTATTTATCTCGAGTTCACATTGTGTTTTTTATATTTGGTAATTCTAAACAAGGAAGGGTGTTTTGTTGTTTGTCACTAATGTCTAAATCAATTAGCTAAATTGAAGGAATGATCTCAAATTCATTCCAGTTACCTATTTCCTTTTGCTACGTTTATTAATGGATTCGATTGAGAGTAGCAATGAAGTTTGTCCATTATCGGGTAAACCATGGACGACATGTCAACCTATACACAGCTTGGACCCCCACAAATCCGGGAAGGAGGTGCTGTCGTTGCTCTTTCGTTGCCTTGAATTGGAAACAATGTTGGATTGGAAGGCCAAGATGACTAGAAGATTGTGATTGTAAGTTTGGAAACGAGTGCTCTAGTCATGGTGGTTGCTGATGATTCCTTTACCCTCTTGCTTTGCTCAGCATCGATGGGTCTTAATGCATCACAGGCGTGGGGAAAAGAAAAGGCGTCGATGCTGTAGTGATGAAAGAAGTGCCCTTATTGTCCTTCTATTGCGTGTGAGATGATCCATCTCCTAGCAAATCTAAAGTTATTTTCTCATCTGTAATCACGGTCAAAATGAGAGAAATTAGCCTCTTTCGCGTTGATGTTGACTTTTGTTGCTTGTCTGCTATGATCTTTTGATTTGTTCACTTCATCAACAAAGTTGGTGGTTCGAGTAATGCACTTTTAATGTTGACGATGGAATGGAGAGTAGAGCGTGACAAGATACTCGAATTCTGAGATGTAGTGGAAGCTATGGTTTCTAGCTATACACCTTTGTTTCAGGAAAAATTTCTTAAAAATCAAGTTCTGTAGTTTTCGACAAGTGCTAGAAGTATCTAGACATGCAAAGCATCCTGGGGGGATAGGTATTGGAATGCCTTCAAGTTTCGTGGCTTTTAACAGTGTGCCAGATCCACTTAGGGATGGCTATGTAACAGAATTTCCAGAGAGGTCTTTTTCCAGTGACTAGACTATTGTAATTTTTGCCTTCTACTAATAAGGATCACACAATGAAGGAAAGTGTGCTTATATTTGTTTAATGCTAACGGATTTAAACAATTCATTGATGTAACGAGTGCACCTGACCAATTATCATACAACGTTAGGGATGGCTATGTAAGAAATGTATTTTAAATTCATATGTTGCTTGTCAATATCTATAACCATTTCCCATCAACTAATAGTAAAATGGTAAGTTTCGCAAGAAAATATTGGGTAGAGCTTGCATTCCACTGTGTCAAAATTCAAGTCTACTCACCAGGCGAGGCGTGTCTCTCGGGCCCTACCGCACCAGTGACACCCTCACCCTCTCGCCTCTCTCTCTCTCTCTCTCTCTTCCCTCTCTTCTTCTTTCCTTTACTTATCCGCTCTTGCTCTCTCTCTCCTCTCTCGTCCACGCCTGTGACGACGCCCTGCTCTCTGTCTCCCGATTATCATCAAACCAACATCAGAGAAAATCCGAACTTGTAAACAAGATGATTGGGAGACTATTAGTTCCCTTCTTGTTTTCTCTGGTTCATTTTGGTTCACGAAGCTTTGACCTTTCGTATTCAGTTCCGAATCTCCCCTTTTTGCTCGCAATTTTTCTGGTTGTGGGTTAATGATTCCTTTCGAAAACCAATTTTCTGCTTTTCTAAATTTGGTGGGTATCTGTGCTGCATTTGGTTCTTTTACGTGGGAAGAAGAGGTCTAGGGTTTTCATAACGACGGAAGCAATTCATAAGTTTTTGTGCATTAGTTTCCAGGACTGGAGCACTTCGATGTTGAGCTAATGCGACCCTTTTTGTGCCTTTAGCAACGATTGTTTACTTCATTCCGGGTTTAAGAGTTTCGTCTGTGAAAAAGTTTCGCCTTTTAAGAGTTATCGATGCTAATAAGCAGGTCTCGGAGCAATCGCTGCCATGGACGAAGATCCAGATGATCTTAGGCCAAATACTCTTGACGAGGATGGGGATACTTTTGTGAGTCTCTACCAGAGAAGATGTTGGAAGTAGATGTCCTTGATTCCTCGAGGCGGAAGCGAAGGCGGAGGCGATGGACGAGGCAGGGCGGAGACGGCGGCGTGGGTCGTCGGACGAGAGAGTAGAGGGGAGAGAGAGAAGGGCGTCGTCGCAGCCGTGAACGAGAGGAGACAGAGGAGAGAGAGAGCAAGAGCGGAGAAATAAATTAAAAAAGAAGAGAGGGAACAGAGGAGAGAGGCAAGAGGGTGACGGTGTTAGAAGTTCCCAAGGGGTGGGGCTCAGACGACACGTGTTGCTAGTGAGTGTACTCGGATTTTGTCGCGTTAGAATCCGAGCTGTGCCCAATATTTTCTCAAGTTTCCCAAGATGAGCAAATAAAAAATTAAATTCAACTAGTTCTTTTTTCCTGAATTTTCCATATCTGCAGCTAGCATCAAACAATTCATTGATATAATGAGTGTGCATGACCAATTATCATAGCCATAATTGAATAATAATTCGTCGTTGAATCTAAAGACATCTCAATTGTCAAAAAAGATTGAAACTGTACACCAAGTAGAAAAACTCTTTTTCGGATCACAACCAAAAAGAACAAGCAGCCGAGATTCTATCATTTTGGAATGAAAAGATGTCGCTACCGAGAATCCTATTCTCTTACCCAATCGAGCTTCCTTGACGGAGAGAGAGTTTGTTGCTCGATTCTATCATTTAAATGCGAGAACTCCAAGACAAAACTATGATGTGACGACTTTGGCTAAATCAAGCTTCAGCAACCGATTCACCTCTCATCTCTGATTCTTCTCCAACAATCGTGAACTATTCTTGAAGAAATGCCCCTCATGCCTTATGTCCTATTACATCTTTGCATGGACGAAATCCCTGTTCATTTGGTTCTACATGTCATGTTCTTAAAAAAAAAAAAAAAAAAAAAGTTGCCTTCGCAGATTCAGAGAATTGCCGAATTAGAATTGAGCTTCTTTCTGGAGACCAAATCTAACAGAAAAACCCCAAAAAAGCCACAAATTTCCTTCAGCGAGCAAACAAGCCTCAGCCCAATCGAGCTTCCTTGACGGAGAGAGAGAATCGAGCAACAAACTAAACTCTAATGCCCCAAATCGCCTTCAGCGAGCGAACGAGTTTCAAACAAATCGAGCTTCCTTGAGAGAGAGAATCGATCGGCATTAACCCTAAAGCCCTAAATAAATTCCTGTGGAGGAACAAAGAGAGAAACTGGTAAATGGCCTCATCCTTGTAACTTCAGCCATGTCAGATAATTTTCCGACCAAAACGGCACCACATCACTACTGATTACCTTTCATTGTCCATGTAAGTTGCCACGTAGATTTTTTAACAGCGTTGATTAATGGAATCATAAACTATAGGAAAAGGAAAAAAAAAAAATTGATGAAGGAAGAAGTAAAGCAAGAGAGCTTCGCATAAAAATCAATTTATATTGTCCATGGAATTTCCTAAATTTTTATGAATTTTCGCATTTTCTAATTTTTTTCTTGAATTTTCCAGAATTTAAAATATTTTCTATTTCTTGTATTTTTTACTTTTAATATTTTTTTTATGTTATTATGATTTTTAATCAAGATTTTTATTTTTATGAATTTTAATATCATAATAAAAGGGAATTTGGACCGGGCCACGAGACCCAGCCTAACTAAATCGACCCAAGCTTAGATGGACTAAAAACCGGATTGGCCCTTAGGCCCACTCAGAATTCACCATATTAGCCCACGAACATTTTTTTTTTTTAAAACCCACGCAGCCTCCAGCCCACAACAAGCTTAGATGAACCTAGACCACATTTCCAGTGCTATTAGCCCAAACTCAACGAGTTAAGTTTGAGCGCACGTCCACCAAAACCCAAACACGCTCTAACTCAAGCTTAATTAATCAATTAAACCCACGCTGATTCACTCCTCCCCATCCTGTCTTTTTCTCTTCTCTTTATTACCTTTTTCTATTTCTTTTTCTTTCACCCCCACCGTTTGGCTTTCAGTTTCATTCATGTAAAATTAACCAGAAGCATCTAAGAACTAGCCAGGAAAATAAACAAACTTCAATGAATAATAACTTGCAGACATCACACTAACTATGCCACATACGGATATGACAATAAAGATGACAATAAAGATACATAGGGCGCGCAACACGAACTTCATTAACAATCCACATCTAGCTATTTTTGCCGAAATACCATCACAGACTAACTCTATGTAGGGCTAGAAGGGGCTTTCTCGCAACTAGATTTAAAGGGCATCATCACCAGATAACCCAAAATGAACACATCAGCCTACCCCAAGCACAACATGCCAATGGAGCACAACAAAGAAGAACCGAGAAGCAGGGCAACACAGCAAAAGGTTCACGGAACGGGCATAAAATCACGAGGGGGCCTACGGTTTCGGCAAAACAAACGTGACTCTTAAGAATTTCACAGAAAAATTTCATTGAACATTTGAGGTGCACTGGCTAAAAGGGAAAAACGGACCAATTCGCGCTAGCGCTGGGGACTACCACCATCCAAAGAACAGGACAAACACAGGAGAGAAGGCACGACGGCGGGTCGTCATCTGCGATTCAGGCGTGGCTACCGGTGATATCTCCCTCAAGCTCCTTTCCTTCGCTCGAACTCTTGCTCCTGACAGAATCTCTCTCCCCCCCTCTCCCTCGGATCTCGCTTTCTTCTCGGTTCTGTTTTAGCTGAAGAACCTCACCAAAATCCCTTGAGCACTAGCATTGTTCTCTCAAGCTCTCTCTGTCGAGCCCTCTCTCTCTCAATTCCTTAGCCTCGAGACCTCTCCCTCTTCAGCTCGCTCTCTCTCGCGAGCTGAAGAGGGAGAGGTCTCGAGGTTGAGGAACCGAGACAAAGAGGGCTTGATAGAGAGAGCTCGAGAAAATGAACGTTGGTGCTCGACGGATTTCGGCGAGGTTCTTCAGCTAAAACAGAACCGAGATTGAGAAAGCGAGATTCAGGGAAGAGAGAGAGAGAAGGAAAGGAGTTGGAGGGAGAAACCGCCGGCAGCCACACCAAAATCGCAGCCGATGACCTGCCGCTTTGCCATCTTTCCCGTGCCTAAAGCCCCGATAAGCCTCGGCCTTGTGTTTGTCCTGTTTTTGGATTGTGGTTGTCACAAGCCCTAGCGTTGGTCCGTTTTTCCCCTTTTAGCCAGCGTGCCTCAAATGTTTGATGAAATGTTTATGTGATCTCTTTGAGAATCACTTCTATTTTGCCGAAACAGTAGGCCTTGCGATTGTCCGCCAGTTCTGTAAGCCTTTTGCTGTCTTGCCCTGCTTCTTGGTTCTTCTTTGTTATGGTCCATTGCCGTGCTGCGCTTGGGGTACGCTGATCTGTTCAATTTTGGGTTGTCTGGTGACGATGCCCCTCGGAATTGGTTGCGAGTCCCATTATGAAGGCGTCAACATCTTCTCCCTAATCCACGCACACAACCTGTTTGGTAAAATGCCTATAGGAGCCCGGTGCAAGTCCACCCCTTTTTGTCATCCGTCTTACATTCTTAGAGTGAAGTGGTGATGGTACTCCGGCAAAAATGGCTGGGTGCGGATTCCCAAAGAAGTTCATGTCGCGCGCCCTATGTGTTGTGACCTTATCTTGCAGTGCACCACTTAAGATTTGGCTAATAGATTACTAAGTTTAAATTTAGCTCGAACTCTTCAAAGCCCATATTAATTCGCAACTTAAGGTTCATGTTCTTAACATGCAAATCATTTTTAAAATGGACTCGCTAATTAGTTTAGTGTAAGTTAATTAGTAATCTAAATAAAGTATTTGAAGAAATACTTTATTCTTATGAATTAGAAATTATGGGCATAGGGATTTGATTACACTAAACTTCTCTAATACCATTTCGATACCATTCTTTTCATGAAAAAAAAAAAAAAAAAGTTTGACAGGCAACTTTAATAATTTAAAACCAATAAAGCAATAAATAAATTACAAGACTTACCTCATAGTAGTGAAATAATCTATAATGTTAGCTTAGAATTCACATCAATAGTGTTAGATATGATATTTAATTAATGAGCAGTCACTCGATTTTTTCTTATTCAATGAAATCTAATCTACGTGCAATGCAATGTAATAACGAACAAAAATAGCCTATACTAACATGACAAGTGACGTATAATTAAATAAACTTAACATGCAAACTATATGTCATACGACATTAATAAAATGACTTAATCTCACGATAGATAAATATTAAATTAAACTATCCTAATATGTCATATATTTAAATGAACCTGAACATGCAATGACTAAATAATCCTAAATATGCAAAGGATGACCTAATTCTTCGTGACACAGCATATATATATTTATGTTTTCTTTTCTTTTTAATTAAAATTCGAAATTAAAATTACCCAATAATTAAACATGCACTTTTAATTAAGGAAAAGGAAATCTAACATCTTAAATCAATATTTTTGGTATTTTTATTTTAAAAATTCGGAATAAATAAAAGATCTAATCTAAACACGCAATTTAGCCTAAAGGATCAAATCCAATTCAAATATATTTTTGGGTTTTCTTTTTTTAAGGAAAGCAATCAAACAATCGATATATATTTTATTAAATAACGCAATCCATAATCTTATGTTTTCTATCTCAATAAGGATATGGAATAAACCGACGATCATATCCTAATAGGTAAGGATATTGATGAAAAGTTATATGTTCAAATTTGGAAACGGGTAAATCAACAATTGTATCCAAATGATTATGGATAGGATTAAATATTTTCCATACCTTAGAGATTGGACAGCCGTCTAGGTATGTTGTTTTAGGAAAGTTTCCTAACTTGAGGGTATTTTAGGATTTTGTGGATATTACAATATTTAAGTAAATATCTAACAAAATATTTTAGTATTTAACATAATATTTCTAATATCTAATAGAATATATCAGAAAATACCAAATTACCGAATTACTCAAATAAGGCAATAAAATGTTCTAAATCTATTAGAGATATGCATTTTACCTAATTTGAGAATATTCTTGCCAAATTTGAATGCAAAGCAATCATATTGGAATTGTGATGTCAAGGCGGCAGGCTCGGCACGGCGTGGGAGCAGCTCATGTTGGGGCTTTAACTCGATCATGAAGGGGTAGCGATGACCGTTGACAACTCACGGGACAAGGATGGCGGTTAGTGGAGCTTGTTCTCGATCAAGTCGTGGTGATGCTCGGCCAAGGTGAGTCGCTTGGGGGTGACGAACCGAGTCAAAAACAGCTACTGCATTAATTATCGTGGAATTTGGTGGTCAAAAGATGGGAAATCGTGATCGTGCCGCTGAACCTGTGGGATTCGATGACCCTGAGGACTGCAGCAATGTCTTCAACGAAAATCCGCTAATCTCGTGACAATCCTTCTAATTTCCTGACACTCAAATTTTCCACCTGTCCCTTCCAGATGCTTCCATACGTATCCTGCAAAAACCTGCAACAAAATTAAAGTCAATCTCTAAAGAAAGACTGGTGTTGCTATTCTAGTAGCGTAAGGCTTTGTGCAAGGCGTGGCTCTTTTGTCGTTGATGCAAGGACACTCGGTACACGAACCACTTGGCCGCAGGTCAGCAAGGTGGTCGTCAGTACAGCAGGGACCGTCGCGGGTAAGAAACAGCAGTCCTGCGTGGGTGCAAGAGGTGGCAGCACGGACTGGAAGCAGCAGCGTCTTACTCAGGTTAGGCGCGAACAGCAGCTTAGCGAGGAGGCTCCACAATTCAGGAGGCACGGCCTCAGGTCTGGCTGTGGAAGAGGGCACCGGCGTGAGGTGTCTCTGCCAAGGTTTGGCTTAGAACTCTCTTTTTCCTCACTTTTCTCGAAATTCTAATTGCCGACCTCTAATTTACGAGGCATAACGCTCCATTTATAATGCTACCCTAAGTTAACTTCAATATTATGGCTTAACTTAAGCTACCTAATGTGATGGGCTCTAATAACTTAAGGCTTGTCCCTAATTAAAATCTTAATGGGCTGAATTAAGTTAAAATTAGGCCAATTAAAGCCCTTCAAGCCTATGAATTTCGGCCACTCCCTCCCTAGGCTTAGTCGAATTTTCTCTCATTTCGTGGGCTCAATTTATCAAATTTTAAGCTTAAAACCGTCCATTGCCAATCCAATGCTAATGCAATTAATTGAAAAATATAAACTAAATAATAAATGCTCTTAAAATTACCTGCTATGCAATTTAATTCTAATGTTTCTGTTTTAGGGTTAAAAATTAATCCCTAATTTTTTATGCAATAAATGAATGATCGGGTCGCCAAAATATAAATGTCAACACTATGTATCTTTATTGTCCTATTCGTATGTGGCATATTCAATGTAATGTCTGCAAATTAGTATTCATTGAAGTTTGTTTATTTTCCTGGTTGGTTCTTAGATGCCTCCATTTAGTTTTACATGAATGAAACTGAAAGCCAAACGGTGGGGGTGAAAGAAAAAGAAATAGAAAAAGGTAATAAAAAGAAGAGAAAAAAAAAAACGAGGATGGGGAGGATTAAATCAGCGTGGGTTTAATTGATTAATTAGGCTTGGGCTAGAACGTGTTTGGACTTTGGTGGATGTGGGCTCAAAGTTAGCTTGTTGAGCTTGGGCTCAACTCCAGTTATAATAGCACCGGAAATTTGGGCTAGGTTCATCTACGCTTGTAGTGAGTTGGAGGCTGCGTGGGCTTTTTAAAAAAATGTTCATGGGCCAATGTAGTTAATTCTGAGTGGGCCTTGGGGTTCGATCCGGTTTTTAATCCAACCCGGACCGATAGGATCCGGGCTGGTTTAGTCAAGCTGGGTCTCCTAGCTCGGTCAGAATTCCCTTTTTTATGATATTAAAATTCATTAAAAAATAATAAAAATATTGATTAAAAATCATAAAAACATAAAAAAATATCAAAAGTAAAAAATAAAAAATCAGAAAATATTTTAAATTCTGGAAAATACGGAAAAATAAAAAATTTAGAAAATTCATAAATTCATAAAATTTTTGGGAATTCCAAAATAAATCCAAAAATTATAAATAAAAAATTAAAATTCCTTGGGAAGCTCAAAAATAGTCTCTTGGGTAATTTTCTCCTAAAAAGTGGAAGGTTTTCAACCCATAATCGTGCTGAAAAATCGAACAAGCCCTTAGGGCTGTACTTTAGGATTTCAATTATTCTTAAAAGACAATTGCCCTTAATTGTGTAGTTACATTGATTATGGCTCCCCTTTGGTCTAGTTAGGTTTGTCATTTATCTTAGTGTTAGATCTTTGTTATTCCATGCAATTTATTTAACGCTTTCCTTGGTTACTGATTGTTATGTTAACGATTGCGCACTCGCATGATTACATCATATGTTAATGGATAGGTTTAAAATCAATATAGACCGCTTGACAATTTTTTTTTTTGAAATGAACAAAATTAGGTATTGAAATGGCAATAATTGATTAATTAAAGTAATCAAATCCCCGACCAGAGATTATTTGGTTTCGTAGGAAGTGAAGTATACTCACATACTTCACTTGATTTCTAGACAATCCAATAGGCTAGGGGCGACTTGTCATTAATTATTATTATTTTTATTTTTTTTATGAACACTATAACATCACGTAAGGTATCGGCGTGGAGAGCTCGCGCCTAATCATGAGTCGTAAGCCTGTCTTTTAAGTAATACCCAGAGACCTATAATTCCCTCCATACTGAGGGGTAGGTCTTGACAATTAAGAAAATGAATTCTACCATAGCTAAACTTGTATTTAAATCATTTATCTTTACTTCATAGTTATTTCATATTAGCCCTTGATTGAAGTTGACTAAATAACCTATTAAAAGAACGGTTTTACAATTTCATTCACTGAGACTCTCACTACATGATTCATAATGTATACATTCATAACGCACAACCTAAATCTATCCGCGTTCAAGTTTGAAGCTTAGAGCCTATAATTTATTAATGCAACTTGCTTGTTAACCTATAGATTTTTGAAATTCTAATTTACTTATCTTAACATAGCAATTGGGGCGAAAATTACCAAAAATTCTTAAACATATTGTATTTATGCCAATTTAGTTATAAACCTTTCAATTTCAATCCTAAACCTTGTGATACTTAGCCAATGTAGTTCTTTCAATCAATTTTGACAAAAAAAACGCTAATGTGGTAGCCTAATCAGTATCAGTCATCCTATCTACCATATTGGTGCTGACATGGAAAATTTTAAAAAAATTTCTGAATTTTATCTTTTTATCTTTTACTATTTCTTTTTGCTTTTCGCCAGTGGCCGGTCTTAGGCAATGGCGGCCCACTAGCAAAAAGGAAAGAAAAAAAAGAAATAAGAAGAAGAACAAAATTCATAAACATTTTTAAAAATTGTTTGCATCAACATTGATATGCCACATAGGATAGTTGACATTGACTGGATCATTATGTTAGAATTTGCTGATCAGAAATGGTCAGAATGACTATATAAGTAAATTATCAAAATGTTTAAAACTAAATTGGTGCAATTGAAATGTTGAAACTAAATTCATATAAATGCAAACGATTGAGGAGTTTTTTTGGTAATTTTACTATAGTTGGAGAATCAATCATCAGTGTTACTGCTATCCTGTTACTACTATCCTACGTTGATTTGACGTCTTTCAAGGCATTTATGTCATTTCACGCTAATCCTGTGGGAGGAAATAGAATTTTTTTCACGGAAAGTATGTTATTAGCTACATTTGATATGGGAACCGTCAGTTTAAGGAAGCTATATCACTGTCTAAACATTTTTCAATGAGAAAACGTTTTGAGCAGTAAAAATTATATGTTCAAGAGATTGAAAAAGAAAAGATAATATGAGATATGTGTTTGCTAAATAGTAAACATTATTTGTTGGAAAATATTATGTAAAGGAAGATCTTAATTTATCTTTTTCATATATCTTTTCCGATGTTAATTGCAATATCTTCATCCTTTAATTTTAGTGAAAAACTGGTTGAGATAATTAGATGTCTGTTATTCTCATCAATAGAATCACCTGTATATCGCTATAGTATTCTCCAAAATCGAAACGGACAGAGAATGTGCCAGGTTAATGGCTTCGTAAAAGGTGGAATCATACCCACAATTTAGGCAGCAGTCCAGAAAAACTTTTGTAAAGCTCTAACTGCTTCAGGCATGAACAACCTCGTAAAAATATGAAGTGCTGCAATCAGGAAGAAGAAAGAATTTCACGGATATAACGAACAAAAAAGTTAAATAACAAAGAACATATGGTTAGCCGCTGTAAGCATTTTCTTAAAAAAGAAAATAAAATAAAATAAAATGAAGACGAGAATTTTCAAATCTAACAGGTGTACACTGTTGGTCAATGCAGCCAAATCAGAGCCAGTGAAGAAAACATAAATAAATCACATCTTGACCAAAGTGAGGTATACATGCACCCCCTCGTGCCATTGACTCATATTCTGAAGACATGATAAGTTAAGTAAACATATAATCTGAATAGTTTGCTAGCTGTTGTACAGATTCCTGAGAAATCAAGGTCTTTGCTAAAATGCCATTGGTAGAAGATAAAATATTAGAAGGAAACACATTAGAATTCGACTGACAATTAGACAGATCCATTTCATTATTTCATGACTCAAAATTTCCATAGGATTCCCGCCGGAGAGCCGCCCAGAAACATCGGAGAACTGCAGCGTATGATGTGAAGGACAAGTCCAGATTGGTGTGGATATGGCGGACTATAATACAGGTCACGTTGCTCGAGTACATCATTTGCAGGACACGGACTCAATTATTGGCTGGTAGCCTTGAGTCATCATCTGCATATAGAATCAAATCCATAACAAATCGAGCCTCTGGCACATGGGTTTGTTATTGTTTTATGTCCAGATATCGTCAATCACCACGTTCATTACGAACATGATCCACTAAGCACGGCGACTCAAAAGGCAAATAATATGGAAGTTGACATGACAACCACATCGTCTTTGACTCACGAGAAAAAGAACATTCTAACCATGGGCTATGTTATCTTTCATCAAATTATTTTTCTTCAGCAAAGGAATGTTAACTCAGTAGAATTAGCAATGCAAACTTCCCAACATATAACCATCAGCAAACCGAGTCTCTAAAAAAGCCTAAAAAACTAAATTGAGAGCCAAAAACATCACAAGGAATTCACGTGATTCCAATCGATGGCCTTCAGATTCCCTCACAGCCCTTGCGCGTTTGATCTTGCCTTGCTTCCACCACAAATGGTAGGGGTGAGCATTAATCCAAGGTCAACTCTGGATCGGTCCAAGTCGGCCAGTCCTGATCCAGTTCCTAGTGGGATTGGTCTAGACCCTAATCCTGAGGCACTTGGACTATGCACTGTGTAGGGTTGATCCAGTTCCCAGGGTGAGCATTAGTCCAAGGTCAACTCTGGATTGGTCCAAGTCGGCCAATCCTGATCCAGTTCCCAGGGGGATTGGTCCAGACCCTAATCCTGAGGCACTTGGAATATGCACTGTGTAGGGTTGATCCAGTTCCCAGGGTGAGCGTTAGTCCAAGGTCAACTCTGGATCGGTCCAAGTCGGCCAGTCCTGATCTAGTTCCCAGGGGGATTGGTCCAGACCCTAATCCTGAGGCACTTGGAATATGCACTGTGTAGGTTAGTTCTTGGTCTAAGGCTGTAGGGTTGGTCCAACCCAGACCAAACCTAGCCCCTCCTCTTCTTCTGGTGTTAAAATAAAAACCCCGTTGCCTCTCTTAACCGGCCTCTCTGCAGCTATTTGCTAGACCTTATCAGTTTCATATCTTCTCACTTGCCTCACGAACATAGCTTAGTAGGTGACATTGCTTGCCTCTCTTGGCCTGCTTCACAAATGCAACTCATTCACCTCTCTTCCCTCGCCTCACGAACGCCACTCAGCTAATGAGTTCATGGTTTGTGCTTGATTTGAGAGCTTCAAGCTCGTGTGTGTTTTGCTAGATATTTATTTGTCCATTTTCACTTCCCGATTTGTGCTTGACCTGAGAGCTTCAAGCTCTTTTGATTTTCCCATTTGTGCTGGACTTTGATGATGATGAAGTACTGATTTGGCAATTACTAATTACATGCTAGTATTGAATAGAGTTTACACATCAAATTTGAATGAATATAAGTAGTGAAATTTTCTATCAATTGCACTAATAGTAATTCCAATTTGAAACTATTCTTAAGTATTAACTATGTGGGTTGTTTGTTTTATTTTTAGGTGTTCTTAAGTTGAAGCAATCTTTTTTTCTTGCTAGAAGTTGAAGCAATCTTTTTTGACTGAAGAAGATATAAAGTTGTATGTTTATGTTACATATTTTGAGATTTTATTGTTCACTTTTTTCTCACATGTTCGTTTTCAATGGTTTATTGCATTTGGCAAGTAGATCTGTTGTTGCATTTTTTTAGATTTCTATTTGTTTTGTACTATGCTTATAATTTGGTTGCTCAATGTCACATTATTGATGGATATATAATTTCATAATATAATACACACAAAAAAATGAAACAAAAAAAGAATTGATTGGTCTCGGGTTGACCCTAAACCTGGACCTAACCTGGGCGCCTCGGTCCCAACCTCAATAGGGTCAACGCCCAGTCCTAAAAGTTGGGGACCAACACTATCACATGGTCCCTGGGTTAGGTGTTGGCCCAGTTCAATCCGGATCATACTTGCCCCTAATAAATGGGCACATAAAATATACTAGGTCACAATAACATCTTGGTATGTCATCTCTTTTACCAACTTTGCCTACAAATACCCATTCTCTTATTAACAAACCACCCCGGAAACCCGCAACAAACCAACAACCCGCCAACCACCACACCCCCACCCCCCACCACCCCCCCGGCCGGGCGTTTTGGGTGGAGGTGAGGGGGAAGATCATCCTTGGCAATGACTTACCTGGCACTGGTTAAGTAGAGAAGTTGTTAATGGAACGATTTGCGAAGGATTACTTTCTAAGTTTGAGTCCCCGTCCACACAAATATTTTATAACATAAGGGTGAAAAACTAAAGTTAATGCAAATAGCCTTTCTCGAACTTATGTTCGTTCAATTTAGGGACGAAAAACATAATTAGTCACTCTACAATCCAAAATTCTCAAACGGAGACCTGTCAACAAACCAGTATGGTCCACGCATACAGGCTGAGGGGCCGTGTCAGCATGTGGTTCAGCATCATGAGATCTGCTGGATTTGCACCTTGCTTGGTTGCCATCGGTCACGTGAGATCGTTCACCAATAGAGGTCTAACCCATTTTTACTCTTAAATTTGCTAGGCCGCGTTTAAAGTGGGTCACTTCTATTTTATTTATGTATGAGTTCAAATGACTTTTAAGAAGCAAAGACCAACTAAAAATGGGTCTAAATGGATTTGACTCGGGCCATGTTTTACACTGTGATGGAAATGAAATAAAAGAAATAATAGCAGTTCCTCCATCAAACTTTTTATACGACTGGAAATTAGCTTGCGCAGTCATCCTGGGCTTTCAAGGAAAACCATCGCGTCACTGGTTGTTCAAGCTTTCTCGGAGTGCTTTTTCATATTGACATACGGATGACTCGAAATAAGTGTTTGCATAATGCTCCATTTGTTGTAATCTTGCTGCCAAATTTGATGATAATTAGGAGTGCAATTAGAGGAAGTCTAATTAATTTTTTCTGAGATTAGGAAGCTATTTTCGATAGATAGGCTCAGACCCATTCTCTTCAATTGGAGTCTTAGTGGTTAATATGTGATTTTTTTAGCATGTAGCGGCCTCGATCTCATGCTCTTTTATATCTGTAAATATATGCTGACTTATCGAAAAAAATCGAAAGGAAATGAAAACGTAACAGAAAATTTGTTTAATATGGTCAAATCACCTTAACAAATATTAGCTATAGTCATTTGTTCATATCAATTGGGCACGTAAACTAGAAAGGGAACAACGGCATAGTGTTGAGGTATGATAACAAGATTTTTATCGTATCTACATTGGTAGGGAAAGATTTAATATAAGATACACATCTTTAATTTTTTTCAGAATTTATAAAACTATAAATTTCTAACATCAAAATGAATAAAGTTTCAATGATAATATCGGAAAACTACCAAAAAAAAAAAGTCCTTATGCAATTGTGTTAACTCAGTCATAAATTTTTTTTTTTGGGCTAATTCAGTTATAAATCTTTTGCATTTGTATCAATTCAGTTCATCTGATCAATTATGGCTAGTTGAGGTTGAACGTGGGCTTTTTTTAAATAATATTTAACAATATTTTAAAAAAAAAAAAATTTGGCGAGGAGTCCCTGCCCTAAGTAGAGGGGGAAAAACTAAAGAAAAGAAAAGAAAAAATAAAAAAAATATTAAAATATTACTTAAAAAAGTTCATGTTAGCACTGGTCAATTAAAATTAGCTAGATGGATTGAACTAGAATAAATGCAAAAGGTTTATGATTAAATTGGCCAAAGAAAAATGTTTAGGACTGAAATGACACAATTACAATAGGCTTATGATTTTTTTGGTAATTCTCCCGATAATATTTCCTTCTCCTCAATTAGTATCAAAATCCATATTTTAAAAGGCAAAATCCTTCATCATTGTGTTTTCTCAAGATATACATTATCCATTGTCTAAAACGATGTTATCCAATGCAAAGATAATTCATCCGATATTTGAAATTTCTAATTTTACTCAAGAATGAAAATAGTTCACAATTAAATTTTCCAATGCTTTATCATAAATACAACGAAATTAAGATTATAAAAAGATAACAATTTTCTCATTACTTTCAATGTTTCCACATTTATGGGGAAATTGCCAAGGATTAGAGTCTAAATTGGGTTGGGTTAGGTATGGATTCAGTTTGAATCGGATTGGATCATATACTAATCGTAAAAATTATAGTACATAAAAAGGAGTAAATATAGATTAACTGAGTCCATTTATGTCAGATCCACTTACGACACAACCAAATTCGACCAAACTCACTAGTTTGGCTAGTCTATTCGCCACTAAAAATCCCGGAGAAAGCAAACAAGAGTCATGCCACTTTTATTTCTTGGAGGTAAGGAAAAGCTTGATGTCAAACTGCACGACTTTGTAATTACTAATCTCATGGGCTAGAATCTTACATATATATTATGTGTAAATAATGAGACAAGGCGTAGGTGGTTAGCTGCTCCACATATTTCCTCTTTTTCAAAAATAAAATAAAATAACGGACAGGAGAAAATTTGAAATCTGGCGAGAGAATGCACGTGATGCGGAAAAGGTGCCCCCGAGGTCGACATATATAATTCACACAGTGTAAACAATAAACATCCCCATGCTTCATCGAACTAGCGGAGTCTCCGGCCAGGGAGAAGTCAATAAATATTGAAGTCAACATAACTGACACATGACACAAGGCATAAGTGAAAAAACAGTAGGAACCATGTGCTGTGTTTTTTTTTTTTTTTGAACAGAATGTGCTGTGTTAACTCAGGACAAAATAGCAATTCGAAATTCGCAACGTAGGACCATCACCCAAACTGAATATCTGAATAGTCATATATTGACAAGCTGTGAGGACATGCATGTGGTCCGCGATACCGTGCTTCAACAAAAGCTGGCTACTCAAAATATCAAAATCAGTTTATGGGGGAAAAGCATTTAGAAATCTATTTCATTACTCATTTTCTGAGGAGATGATGAGTCGAATAAACGCAAAATCTAAACAATTTCTTAGCTATTACAAATATATTAGAGTATCATTCATATTACTTATCAACAAGAAGACATAGGAAGGCATGGGGTCTTGCTCCTCAATGAGGGGTGAGGTTCTGGGGGCTGCCCCAGTTAGGTTGCAAGGGCAATGCCCTTAAGTCGTCGAATAGTTTTTATAATTTGAATTTATATTTTATTAGCAATTTGGGTTTGAGTCCATGAATAATTAATGGGTATATATAATCTCTTTCTCTTATAATTGAGAAATGTAATAGAGATGTGTAAAGTGCTAATTATAGTGAAATCCTCTACTGGATGTAGACATAATTTAAGAGCAAATCAGGATAAAACATTGTGTCTTGAATTTCTTTTTCTTGCTTTTATTATCAATTTCCTTATGATTTTACGTCGAATTCTAACAAAAGATTCCTGAGAAGTTAAGATCAATACCTGAATGATAAAATGCAATCCATAGAAAAATTTAATATAAGAATGAAGTACATCACAGTCGGGTTGAGAATGAGACATATATTTATGGTGCGTTCAATAACATTTCTATTCTTGAGAATATTTTTGTTTATAAATAATTTTTCATTTCTATTTCCTAAACACGTTTTTGAACAAAATAATGCATTTGGTACGACCCTAAAATTTCTATTCTCGAGAAAGAAAAAGAATATAAAAGCATTTGGTATGATCCTCAAATATTTTTTGTGGCCTGGAAAATTTTTTTTAATAATTTTCTAAGATTTTTCTAATCTTTAAAATATTTTCTTTTTTTTTTTTCCCTTCTTCTTCTTCTTATGACCGATCACTAGGCCTCAGTGATGACCGGTGACTAGCCAAAGACGAGGGCGGGAGAGGTCGACCTTGCTAAGTCACTAGCGAGACTCGACCTCGCCCAGCCACCGAGAGGTTAACTTCGACTAGCCATGGTGAGGCTTGCCCAACCCTTGTTTTTGGCCGGTTGTCGGTCATCTTTGAGGCCCGGTGACTAGCTAGAGGAAAAAAAGAAGGAAGGAAAAAAGAAAAATAAAAGAAAATGACACTGTTTTAGAATTTGTTCCAGGAAACAAAAAAAATGTATTTTTTTACTTATTATTTCTGTTTCAAATCCATTCACTAACTGTTTTTCTATTCCGAGGAATAGAAAAATTAACTGACATTATCAAATCAATTTCTATTCTTTTTTATAGCCATATAAGGGCCTTGTCACGAGCCGGACTCGAATCAAGGACAGGAGAATCACTTCAATCCCCGCGAATTCCCTTTATTCTGATCGTGACTTTTATTTATGGCTAGTCCGGAGTTGATCTTGATCTTGATCAACTCCAGCTCCCTTCCAATAGAAAAGAGGCTGTCAATAACCATGAACTAAGACAAGAAAGGGTTTCACTATATATTAATAGCTTGAATCAAGCCATTATGGTTGACGAAGATAGATCATACCCCTGAGTAATCAATTCCTGCGTTTCCCGGAAATATACATATAAGGCGCCCATACAGTCCTAGCTCTGTTACCTTGTAATGTCAATAAGCTTTTTTAGAACATTAGTGGATTGTCCTACACTGATAGGAACAAAAGATCTAATGGTAATAACAAATGAGCGAATGGAATGGTGGAAAAGCGGGCTTTGAAGACCCTATTGAATTCATCCAGTAAAGAATTTAATAAGGCTGGAGTCAGAGTTGTACCATAAGGTGGAATTCCTACTTTGTATGATCCAACATATGGCCCTTCCTTGGTTAAGCTTTCCCTTAGTAAGTACCCTCTTTAGGGCTTACCCGTTGATCAACCTTGTGCCGACCAGGGCCTTATACGCCCAGGCATTGATACCTATCGATGTCCTGAACCGGTTAAAACCATCAGGAATGGAATGAAAAGAAATGTGAATCAAAGAGTCCGAGTTCAACCTCGAGGCCAGGGGAAGAAAAAGAAGGCTAAGAAGGAAGAAATGCTTTACATTCCATTCTCGTATTCTCCATAGCTCGCATAAGCTATGGAGAATCAATCATATATGAAGTGTTGTTATGCTTTTTGTCACTTTAATGTAACACTACTTGTATTGGCAAGCTTATTGGCTCGGATATTCCTTGTATATCCCGTAAAAATAATAGACAACGCACAGATGATCAACTATTTTAGATATATTATTTTTTGTTAAAAAATAATAAAATAAAATGAGAGAAGAAAATTTTCAAATCTCGCGTATGAAGGCACATAATAAAGTCACAAGTGGGCTGAAAAACAAATACCAGTCACTGTCAATGAACTTTTTATTCACATCTTTGACAAAACAACGGAAACATGCACGTGCTCCCAACTATCATTCTTAAATAAAAGATGGGCTACTCTTTTTTTTTTTCTTTGCTAAGGGCAAAAGATGGGCTACTTATACCCACCGGTGGGTAGTTGCGTTGGTTAAGAGTCTCTCCTTCATTGCCGAGATCGAGGGTTCGAAACCCGTAGTTGCTAGCGTTGTAGTGGGGAGCCATGGTGGTAGGGTCATGTGCTAGTCTCCCTCGAGATATAGTTGCTGTTAAAGTCCGAAGATGCCACCGGGTACTAGAGGACCTTATGACCCCGAATAACGTAAGCGAAATGGGGCTCAGGTGGATCCTCGGTTACCCAAAAAAAAAAAAAAGATGGACTACTTATAATCGTAACAACCAACTAATTGAAGAGGTCTCTTTCCTTCTTTTCTTTCTAATGTAAAGTATTCAAGCCATGCTAACCTTTTCTGGTGGCTTAAGAAAAAAGTGACTCTTTTATCATCTGTTTATGAACCGGCGACCAACACTTGGTTCTTCATATAGACATGATACAGTATTAAATACATCTACATCCATATAAACATAGACATATATGTACACTTCAATCCTTAATTAAATTAGAACTAGAATTATCAAGTCACTTAAGTTTAATAGTTTTTTCTTCACAGTTAACTTATGGTAAAAGCAAACACATGGATGGTGCTGAAAAATTGAAGAACGTACAGATGGTCCGCCACTTTAGGTATATCCATTTTTTTATTAAAAAAATTATAAAGCAAAAGGAGAGAAGAAAATTTACAAATCTAACATGTAAATGCACATGATCGATGCAACTCAAGTCAGAGACCGCTGGAAACAAACAAATGTTTTTTATTAAAAATAATAAAAAATGTGCATGCTCCCCAATACCATTCTTAAACAAAAGATTATTACTTTTCTTTTGCTAAAGGCACATGCTCGCGATACCATTCTTAAATAAAAGATGGGCTGGCTGCTTAAAATCATTGCAAGCAGGGTCACCAGCCAGCGAGAAGTCAATACACAACTCAATAAATATTGAAGTCACGGCCACTCGGTAGGTGATAAACATCGCCAAAAAAAAATTATATCGCCATTGTACAAAATAAAACAAGAGAGAAAATAAATCTTAATTATTTGTGCCAAAAAAATTATCTAAAACCTATCTGTGCAATTATATTTCCATTGTACAAAATAAAAGCCCTTGGAAGAGGATATATATTACATACACGGTCAATGTATGCCTTTTTTGTTTACATAGATAATCTCATAATGGGAGCATAAATTATTTATGAAATATATCTACATCCTAAAAATAAAAATTGAATATGGGTCATTCTATAAAAACCAGCTTATATAAAGAAACTGCGACAGTGTTAGTGCACTGATTAAAATTTTCATTAATGTATGTTGTTTGGAAAGAAGGGGATGGCGCAAGAAAAATTGGAGCAGGGGATAAACAAAGTAAGGGCAATGCCGTGATTTTGGCACTTTTGAGTGGCCAATTCCACGAGTTTTCCACCAACGGTAGTGATCCAGAAGCGTTGACAACACGCAATAATCAAACAGCCGATATTAAACCACTTGAATCCAATGTGAGGAGAAACATAACAAAGTTGTCAACCTCAAAAGCCCGGGATTGCGGAAATGGCCCTCGCTTCACTTTTTTCTTGGCTTCCAAACAATTATCTCATCAACGAATCATCATCGCACATAAAATTTCGGACGTGGAAAACTGAATATTAGAAAATACAAATATATCTATTTTATAAGTCATTGTGTGTGTTATGATTGTATGCAAAATCATATTTTCTCACTCACGATTTAAAGAAAATTTTTGTAAGTTAGAAAGAGAAATGACCGATTATATAAATATATATATATATATATATATATAATTTTTAGATATGTCAATAAATAACTGTTAAGATCAGCTATGGAGACTATATATATGTTATTTCCGTATATCTTTATTTGTTAATGGCCAAAGCACCTTTCTCTATAATAAGGGTGTGTTCCACGAGAGAGGTGGCCTCACTGTGGAGGCCCTCGCCGATAGCTATCAATGGCCTCACCTAGGGCCTTCATGGCCCTGCTGGCCAAGGGTGAGGCCTTTGCAATAGGCACACAAAAAAGAAATAAAGAAAAAAAAGGAAAATAAAAATATAAACTAAAAAATTCAAAAATTTAGAAATATCCAAATTTTTAAAAATGCAAAAAATATATGTAAGACTATTTGCCGAAGATGACACTCAAATGATTAATTTTACTCGACGTGGCACTTAAGTAAGCGAAAAAGAGTTGTGCCATTTAAGTGATTGTTATACGAAAGTTTTGGCACTCCTGCTACATTTGTCCTGATTTGTAACAGTTTTCAATTTAATGCAAGAATTGATGATAGAAAAACGGCTTTCCCTTTCATTTATTGTTACTCCAAACATAATTAAAAAAACACATACAAAAGCAAGAACATCTTTACTGTTCTTATTTTTCATTTCTTTGTTGTGTTTAACATACAAATTTGTTGTTCATATTCCCTCTATTATTCAATGCAGAGTAAAGAGCAATGTTTGTTTTATCCTGAGAGGATAGTCGTTAGAGTCGGTTGCACTGAGTTTTATACTTTGAGATTCGGAATTATCGTGAAGGACGATGCTTCCACATCTTAAACAGTAGATCTCATTTTCATATTCTCCAACTTTCTTTTACAACAATAATAACCTACCAACACTATTAAGAATTTACTAACTTCCAAGTAAGTTGTTGGATTATCAAATCTTCAGAAAATTTTTGCAAGCATCGTAAGTAGATAATCCTCACTATAGTATATATGTCAACATTTTAGTAATCTATTAATTTATCAAATTCTTTGAAGTGCTACCCTCACATCGCTACAAGTTTTAGAATGTTCAGTGATAGTAGCGTTCACACTTTGAATGGACCAAAAATTCATCATTAGCATGACCGTGAGGCATTTGAGCCTTCCTTTGATATCAGGTAAAAATTGAAGCAGAGGTATAAACAAAGGAAATGGTGTAAACCAAAATTTTCAATGCATATCCAGTTTTATTTTTGACAAAACAAAAAATCTTCCTGAGGGCATGCCAAGGCCACATACACAGTATCTCAATTTTGAATGGCTCACATTCACATAATGCAATTAGCCACCCTCTCTCACCGAAAAACAACCCTCGAAGTTCATAAACGATACTAGGGTTCGATTGTTGGGCTAGTCGAAAAGGCTTTCGTTCTCTCTCTTATCCCTTCCTTGCAGATGTCTTGTCTCTATCTCTTCGATCCTTTCATGCTAAGACACCTAGCAAGCGTCATAATCCATGTCAGGACGCCACCCAGACTTTCCTCTTGAGGATGTAAGCAATGACGTCATACAAACTTGAGATGACGCAAGAATGTGACATCATCGTGGGTGTAGAAACTTTGGCAGCATCCTTGAAGAGGATACACATTACATACACGGTCAGTGTTATTTTTTTTATACAAAAAATCTCAGAATAGGAGCATAACCTGTTTACGAAATATATCTACATGCTAAAAATAAAAATTGAATTTGTGTCATTCTATAAAAACCAGCTTATGTAAAGAAATTGTGACAATGTTAGTGCACTGATTAAAAATTTTATTATCGTATGTTGTTTGGAAATAAGGGGATGGTGCAAGCAAAATTGGAGCAGGGGATAAACAGACGACAAAGTACGATAAGGACAGCGGACGATACGGACGGGCAGCGGGGAAATGTCGCGCGGTACGACAGGCCTGCAGCTGGCGACGCTGTTTAAAAGGGAGGAGAGGTTGGACCGAGAGGCGGGGTTCTTCGGCTGAAAAATCCAGAGAGAGAGGGAGAGATCCGACCAGAAAGCCGCGAGTGAGAGCGAGTGAAGAGAGTCGGAGGCAGAGACCGCCGGCCACCGTGCCTGAATCGCTGCCGACTACCCGCCGCCGTGCCTACTTTCCCGCGCCGAAGCTCCGGTAAGCCTCGACCCTATTTTGGCCCTGTTTTCGGGCGTGCCGTGGCGGAGCTCGCGGTCGTCCAGTGGCGGAGCTCGCGGTCGTCCAGCTCACACGAGCTCCAGCCCCGACCATCCTTTGTCCAGCTACTGTGCGTATCGTTGTCTGTTTGTCGAGAGTTCCGTCGAGGATCCCGGTTGAAGTTGAGCCGGAAACCTCATGATTCGCGAGCCCCCTTCACCGGTTCGACGAAATGCTCAAGCGAGATCTAGTTTTCATCCTCCCGTTTTTGGCCGAAACCGAGTCGTCCGTGCACGCCGTGATCTATGGGAATGTTCCAGTGGTGTTGGACGACCTTGGGCGTCGGCCGTGTAGTCGTTCGCCACGTTTCCATCGTCGCCGTAGTTTGTTCGGTGTTTGGCCGTGGTGTGTCTCTCGACCGGCGGCGGGGAGGTCGGCCGACGAGTGGCGTTCGGAGTGGACGTCGCTGGTTGGTAGCTTGGCGGTGTCCTGAGCGCCGGCGAGGGCTGTCTAAGTGGCGTCGGTTCGGGTGAGGAGCTTCGGTGAAGAAGAGCGCAAGGGGGAGGGGTGCTTCGGGAAGGAGAGAACAGGGAGAAGAAGAGAAAATGGAAAAATAAAAGAATAAAAAATAATTAAAATAATTAATCCAAAAAAGATTTGAAAAAATTAGTTTTTAATTTGAAACGGATCATATCACAGTAGGCGGATCGGGTTATCAGGTCGGACCGTGTTTACGGTCCGCCCTTTTCCCCAATATAATAATAAAAAATATTTAATTAAAAGTTAGTGTAAAATGCATAGTTGCTATTCATTTTTTTTGGGTCCCATCCACCGTGAGAGGATCGTTGCCGACCACGGTCGACTTCGGTCAGCAGTGGAAATAGAAGGAGGAGAGAGAGATAGAGAACCAGAGTCATATTAACTTAAATTAATTTTAATACTATAAAAAATCTAAAATTTATAAATTTGTGCCGTATTTAACTTAAATTAATTTTCATGTAACAAGAGTCATATTTTTCCATTGCTGACAGATTTTTCATCAACAAGAACCACATGGTATAACAGGCCTTGGCAACTTAAGCCGATTGAAATCAGAGCTTCAACTTTCTAGGAAAGTCGAAAGCCTCGTTTGCATTGTCCGTTTACTTTGTTGTTGCAAGACCGTAACTAGGAGAGCAACCCAATGGCGATGCAACCAAGTGAAGAACAAAGAAATTCAAATCATGCAGAGCCAGCAGCAGGTACATGTTTAAGTTCCAACCGAGAAAAAATATGGTATAATCGATGGAGTCCCAAATATGCTGGAACTTGTATTTTCTCACGGTTCTTTTTATTTACTTTATCACCAAACGAACACAATGCTGACCTTGGCTAGAATAAAGGGGAAAAAAAGAGTATGCGAAGGACTTAGTGCTCACCCTCTCCTACAGATATTGAAAATGTTTTAGCAAGCGTTGGATCAGCTTTGGGATCAGTTTCTTCCCAATCTGGAGGTGCTTCAAATATGTTATCCCTCAAAATAGTTATTTCATTGTGAAATTAATATTTGGAGTGGATCTTCATAAAATCATTCTTTTCTGGGACACTTTTCAATGTCAACAAGGAAAAAGTGTTAACTTAAATGGCCTGAAAAGTCCTCATCCATTGCAGAAATATTGGAAAATGTACTGGATGCATCCTATTGCCAAGCATTGATGCAAGCTGCATTCAAAGGCGATTGGGAATTTGCTGCAGTATTGTTCAAACAGAGTCCTGCTTCAAAGGCGGCCATAATAACAAGCAGATCAGAAACAGTGCTTCACGTGGCTGCTTTGAGTGCACGGGACCAATTTTTGGAGAACCTGGTTGAGCTCTTGTCTCCATATCCAGAAGCGCTTGAAAAGGTTGATTGTGATGGCCGCACAGCGCTTCACATTGCTGTCCTGTGTGGAAGGATAAGGATGGTCAAGGCATTAGTTAGAAGTAATCGTAAGTTGACGCAACTCGCAGATAATAAGGGACGTGTTCCTTTGGGAATATCTGCTCTGGAAGCTTCTATGCATAAGGAGATTGTCTGGTTCCTAGCGGAAAATACAACAGACGATGGGCCAAGTGAACCTTTCAGCAGTCCCTCTGCGATTAATTTCATTTTGGATCTCACCTACGCTGGTCATCATGGTAGATCACTATCACTCTTTATCTCAATTCCATATCATTCTAGACTTGGGCTTATTTTCCTGATTAACATTGCTGGTGAATTTGGATAGATATCACCCTTTATCTAGTCGGGCAGTACCCTCACTTGATGACCATGAAAAGTACTGCACGTGCTGGCAAATCTATACTGCATGTGCTGGCAGTGATGGAATCTCACTTTCCCAGCGGAACCAAGCTAAGTGCTTTGGAAGCATTGATGTACAAATGTCCGTACTTTCTACACTTCCGTCTCTTCATTACTGATTCCCTTCAAGATGATCATATATGGCTCATCACCTGCTCTTTTATTTCTGAACTGAAGGGATTCCGGTGGACTTGAACTACAAACCCACAGATTAAAATTTGGATTCAGGTGGGTGTGCATTTTTGCTGTTGCCCGTTGGGCATTATCTTAGGACCTTGCATGATTTTGAACTTTTAGTCAATTTTCTTATATAGATTCCCTGGCAAAACCGGAAAGGATTGTTTTTGTGTAGGATATGTTTTGGTTCCTTGACCTAGTTTTCATTGACTAGTGGCTTGAAATCGATGGATCAACTATAATAGGAACGATATATGAATGCATAAGTATCGTATAACTTAATTAATTCGACAATGTAACTAACGAATTACAAGGCTTTACAATGATAGTGTCTCTACCTATGTCCCTCTCTCTCCAACTAAAAGTTTATGGCTTGTTTGTTTTTTACTTCTTTTATAAGTAGAAAAGAGCTCCTGGTAGATTCTCTACCATAATTTGGAGTAGAATCAGTGTTAGGTCTACTGCCTGTGTGATTAAACAGTTACACATTTACCATTGGATAAATGACATGCGTGTTTGAAGTTAATTTTGTAATTAAAATTCCACGTATCAACTGTTCAATAGTGGATGTCTTATTCTTCACCCCGTCAATGGATCTGATAAGAATCTTTCGAAAAATTATTCAAACTCAAACAAAATTACATATTATTTTCTGTGTTAATATTTTTATATATTGGAAGATTTCAGATATTCAACAAATTATAATTGCAAGAGTCGCAAAATTGTAAAAAAAATAAGTGAAAAAAAGAATACTTGAGGTGAGATTTGATGTTAACCTAGGAATTTCTTGCTTATGGCTAAATGATCTAAGCAGATAATAAGAAGTAAAAGTTACGTAAAACCTAGCACTTCTCCTTCAATCTTGATTGGTGAAAGCATGTTCGTTTCATCGTCTCTATCAAGCATGTACATTTTTCTGGAAAAATAACAACAATGAACCCATTTGTATTTGTTTCCTTACGGGAGAAGTCCTCAAAGCCTAACTATTATTTTCTTTGACTACTACTTCATCTCAACACATCACGAAAGAATACGTTGAGAGGCTGCAAGAGAATTGAGCAGCGGACCGGGTGCAAGCCCCTAAATTTACACTTTTATTTGGCAACTTTAAGAAGGTGTGAAGAAAAGGAATAGGAGCAGGTAGGAAAAATCAAAGTAATTTGTTTGGGAGGGCTTGGAATAGAAGAACATTTTAGTGGGGGCGAGTTTCGACAGTCCCAACAAAATTGTGCATCCCAGAATCCATCCTAAGTTACACATCATATACCAAAAAGCTATTAGTTAGATAATAAAGAATTTTCCTCCTCTTCTTTTGATCCTATATTCCATATTTGTTGGAAGTACTCTAGAAAATAAGATCCCGAGTACATCAGGTTGATACAAGAGAACGCGATCTTAAGATTTCCCGAAGATGTGGATTACTAGAAGTGTACTAAAATTAGCCCAAATAACGCATTACAGCTAAAAAAGATCTATAGTTCCCAAAATTTATTCACAAGTTTTGGCTGTGCACTTAGTCATCTTCACCTTACTTTCGTATGCCCCCATCCCTAATCCTTTTATTTTTGTCAAAGAACAAAAAAGGAAATACAATAGTGTTGTTGCTTATTTTAATCAACTTAAAAGTTATTTTAGAATAGAGTCAACTTTACTCGCTGTCATATAAGGTGTAACAAGTAAACTTGAATGTCACATACCATTATGTGACCCCATGCGGAAGTTTTGATTTTGTTAGAGATAGATAGAATGGAGAAAGAAAAAAAATTTGCTCTTGTGCTGAGAATAAAAATACAATGGTCTGTACAATTAAAATGATTTTTTTTTATTACTAGCTGGTAGCTGCTATGCTTATTCAGATAATATCTTTTATATGCAAAGGCTACTCAGATTTATTCTAGCTAGACAGACGTTATTAGCATGGTTATTTTCAGAGTTGTTCTATCACGTTAAGTCTTATAAGTATGTTCTCTTAATTATGATTAATATTATAAAGCTTCGTTTGAACTTCAAGGAAGATCACTTTCTTCAGTTACCTTCTAATCACTTCTACTATCTTCACATCCAATAATTTTTTTTTTTTCATCCAGACATGATATAACCTTTTCTCGGAAAATGCCAAAAATGATTTTATACCTTTTCTTGTACTTTGCATCAGCAATTGCTAAAATTCACTGTTTGCATTTGAGGACTGAGTCCCAAAGTAGGGAAAAAATCAAAATAGATTTCCTAAAAGATTAAGAAAAAAAAAAAGAAATGAGATCGTTTTCCTAATCACCCGGCTACCCAATCTCTAAATGGGGGAAATTATGACAATTGGTAAACTGTCGTTAGATGCAATTTGGTGTCTAAAAAAAAATTGGGACCGAGAGCTGGAGAACCTTTCTCTTAATCAAATTGCCACCACTTCGTTCTTCATTTTCATTGTCTTTTTTTGACATTTTGTAGTTCCTATAATCAAGAGAGTTCGCGAGGTGAAGCTAAGACATGTGGCGGTAGTAGAGTTGGCAAGAAAAGTTTGCATTGCGGTCTCTTCTATGAAAACTACCGAGATCACCAATTTTTTCAAAGGGAATGACCTGTTGTTGCAAGTTACAGTCAAGGGACAGTGAACTTTTGAAGCTATGTATTCAGTTTTTCCCAGAGCTTATTCAGATTTCGTCGAGAGATAAGAGGTTGACAAAACACGCGGTGGCGTTTCGCCAAGAAAGGACTCTGAGACTTTTTTTGAAGGTAAGCTCAACCAATGAGTTGTCATTAGTTCTGGCGCCTACACGGAACGAATCGATCGACATGATTAAAGCAGCAGCAGAGTACAATCCTAAGTTGAAAGCGGTAACTGAAGTCGCCGGAGCAGTTTTTCAAATGCAAAGAGAACTCCAATGGTATAAGGTAAGTGTCTCTCTTTCCATATATCTTATAGCTGCGCTTAATGACAATTATCATAGGACCACGCTATATCCACTATCATTCTGGTGAAGGCACTCTTTTTTTAGTTAACTTACAAAAATGTCCCTCTCTTCAATGTAATTTTTATATCTCTTCAATTTAGTTACGCCTTCTTCACTTTCAGGCTCATTAGAATATTTCAATGGAAAGTTTTATGTACATTTTAAAATTTCGATCCTCTTGCTATGAGATTGAATATATTATTGATATTAATTACTTTCTTCAAAGTAAAAGTAGCACAGTAGGAAATCCTTTTTTTTTTTGGGTTACTTTTTGTGCTTAACTTTTGTTTTGACGTGATTTAAATATAAACACATAACTTGACATCTTAAGCAAATTTGCATCAAGTGTTGGATAAGTCTTAATCTCCTTGAGATGTTCCCTTTTCTGTTTCTTTTTTTTTTTTTTTTAATTTTGAGTACTTTATCCACTTATCGAAACTCTTAATTATGAGTTTTATGCATAGGCTGTGGAAAGCTGGATTATCCCTGAAGCGAGAACCATCCACATTGAAGCTAAATCATGTTGGATTACATTTGTGGACAACCACGCAACTTTGCTTATCAGCGGAGAGAAGTAGATGAAGGACACGGCAGATAAATGTACGCTCGTCTCAACTCTAATTGCCACAGTATTGTTTGCTGCTGCTTTCACTGTGCCTGGAGGCAATGATGACAAAACTGGAGACCCATTGTTGTTAGGACAAGACTCTTTCTTGGTTTTCGCATTTTCAGATTCACTAGGTTTGTTTTCCTCTGCGATGGCCATCTTGCTATTCCTAGCCATCTTAACTTCGCGGTATGAAGCACAAGATTTTCTTAAAGCGTTGCCTAAGAAGATCATATTGGGCCTCTCTTTACTCTTCCTCTCCTTGGCTTTCATGCTGGTGGCGTTTGTGGCAACTTTAACAATTGTGCTGGATAAGAGATTGGAGTGGGTTTTCATTCCCATAACTTTGTTGGCTTCTCTCCCCGTGTTTTTATTCCTAATATTACTGCTTCCCCTGCTATACCAAATGGTTAAATCCACTTATGGACCAAGCATCTTTCGTTCCGAGAGCATTTGGGATGGAGTCATACATGACAAGATCAGTGATTGACGTTTTTGCTTTCAGGATATAGGTCTTCCTTGTAGTTGATTGTGGTGGGGCCAATATGATAATTTATTTCCTTAAAGCATATGGACAATTTCTATGCAAAATTATGTTTCCCTACCTTGTTGCCAAACATCTATTTATAACATGATCTGATCAATTTAAAATTTCATCTTATGGATATTCGAATTAGAATCTATATACATAGGCAATTATGTTTATACTCATGGTACCAAAATATGCTCAATTCAAGTAATATAACATTCAAAAGGTAATTTATTTATTTTTTTAGTTTTTCTTCTTATAATTTTGCAGAAATTTCTTGCATCAACTTAAATATCCAGCCTCTAAAGTATTTCCAAATAAAATCTAAATGTTGTATAAACAATTATTTTAAACATCTATTACCAAAAGTATGCACAATCGTGGAAAATAACTTTGTAAACATTTAATTTTTTTTTTTTTTTTAGCTTAGATGCAGGACTTGTTCCATCATCTCAATAGTATAACCTCAAAATACTTCAAAATAATACCTATATAAGATAACAAATTATTTTAAATGGTTGACTATCCAAGTACGCGAAATCCTGTAATATAGCTTTCATCATAGGAATAAATTTTTAAGCATTTAATTTTTCTATATAGGTGCTTGAGATGAACAATTTGGTAATATAAAAAGAAAAGGAAAATTTTTCACCAAAAATCCTAAAATATGTCTGCCATGATACATTTACTCAACTTTTTTTTGTGACTTCAAAAGTCTCAAATTTGCACTGAAGCTCGTTTACTGGATGAAAGCGATTTGGGGTGTTTACTATGTCCCTCAATTCTCTCTCTCTCTCTCTCTCATGGGTGCTCCATCCAGCTGAAACTCAATTTGTTTGAAGCTTGTTTGCTCATTGAAGACAATTTAGGGCTTGTTTTCCTGCTGGACTAGGTCTCCATATAGAAGTTCGATTCTGATTTGGTAATTCTCCGAATCTGTGACGTCCCATCCTTGAGTTTCTTTAAAAGATGGCATATTTGGTCGATGATGGGCAGCAGTTCATGCTGCTTTCCAGCTGGTTCTTTATCTCATTTTTATAACCAGACGTCCATTTCGTCAGAAGACTTCAAAGGGCCCTTCGAATTTCAGTATTTTGTCAAGCGTTTATTGTCCTTGAGAATCTATCCTTTTCAAATATGCTGAAAATCCAATTCTTAAGTTATGCGCGTCGTGTTCTTTTCCTGTTGATCTCAAGTTTGCATTGTGCTTTTTGGAGTTGGTAATTCTGAACTAGTAAGGGTGTTTGTTGTTAGTCACCGATGTATAGTCCAATTAGTTAAATTGAAGTAATGATCTCAAATTCATTTCATTTACCTATTCTTTTGGCTAGGGTTATCAACGTATTCGCTGGCGCATCACGTTAGAGCTCCAGCAATGACGTTTGTCCATTGTCATGTAACCATGGACGACAGCTCAACCTATACACAGTTTGGACCCCCATGAATCTGGGAAGGAGGTTCTATCGTCGTCGTCGCTCTTTCATTGCCGTAGATTGGCAACAATATTGGAAGGCCAAGATGACAAGAAGATTGATTGTAAGTCTAAAAACAAGTGCCCTAGTCATGGCGGTTGCTGATGATTCCTTTTCCCTCTCACTATGCTCAGCATTGACGTGTTTAATTCCGGTTGGGTCTTAAAACATCATGGGTGTGGGGAAAAAAAGGCATTCATGCTACAGTGATGAAAGAAGTGCTGCTATTGCCTGCGGGATGATCCATCTCCTCTCTGCCATCTCCCAGCAAATCTGTAGTTATTTTCTCGTCCAATTACGGTCAAAATGAGAGAAATTAGTATCCTCTTTCGCGTTGATATTCACTTTTGTTGCTTGTGTGATAAGATCTTTGGATTTGTTCACTTCATCGACAAAATTAATGGTTCGAGTAATGCATTTTTAATGTTGACGATAGAATGGAAAATCGATCATTACGGGATACTCGAATCCAGAGATGTAGTGGAAGCTGGTGTCTGGCTGTACCCCGTTGTTTCAGGAAAAATTTCTTAAAAATCAAGTTTTGTAGTTTTTCGATAGCACGCTAGATGTGTTTAGACAGGGAAAGCATGCTTACAAGCTTTGCCGAGATGGGTATTGGAATGCCTTCGAGTTTCGTGGCGTTCAATAGTGCGCCGGATCGAGTTATAGGGATGGCTTGTGTAACGGAATTTCAGCTTCGTTCGTTTTGTGGAAAATAACATTCAGGAAAATATTTATGTATTTTTTGATATTTGTTTCACGGAAAATGAACTAATTGTGGAAAACATTTTCCTTGCTCACTCTCTCTTGTCTCATACCCTACTAATCTCCTTCTTTTTTGTTTTCTTTTTAATAATCTGAATTTTATTTTTTTATTTTAATTTTTCTTCTTTTTCTCTTCTTCTTTTCTTTTTCCTTTTATTTTTTCCACCTTCTTCTTTGGCCGGTTGCCGGCCGGCACGGCTACCATTGGCGATCGGCCATAGGCGAGCCTCGAGCTCGCCGGCCTCAGGCGAGATCGAGGCTCATCGTCGCCGGCCTTGGGCCTTGCCTGGCTTGCCGATCTCTAGCGAGTGCGAGCCTTTGGCTCGTTGATTTGGCAAGGCTAGAGGCCGGAGAGCTCGAGACACCTCACTCGCTGCTTGCCGCTTGCTAGATCGGCGAGCTAGTAGGCAGCAAGGCTAGAGGCCAACAAGCTCGACCTCGCCACTCGCCGCGAGCGAAGAGCCAATAGAAGCCGGCCTTTGGCCGGTTCTTGGGTCGTCATGGGCGGCAACCGGCCAAAGAAGAAGAAGAAGATAAAAATAAAGAAAAGAAAAGAGAAATTAAAAAAATTAAAAAATCGATTTGTTTAAAAAATAAAAAATAGATATTCTTAAAAAAATTAAAATTAATTTTAAGAAATAAAATAATAGAAAATTCTTCAAAAAAGATGTATAGAGAAAAAGATTTTCCAAAAGATTTTACATTTCATTTTCAAATTTTACACAAACACCAAAAAATAATCACATTTTCCTAAAAAATGACTTCCAAAAAAATATTTTTTAAAAACGTTACATTTTCCGTGAAACGAACGGACCCTTCGAGGATTTTTTTGTTGTGACTGGACTTTTGTATTTTTGTCTTGTACTAATATGAATCACAATGAAGGAAAAGCGTGTTTATGTTTGTTTAAATGCGACGGATTTGTTTCCAGCTCGGCAGCAAGGGTTCACTTGTACCGGTGATCACCGGAAATGTGAAAAACTGGTGGAGGCTCCAGTCCGAAATTTTGACAATGACAAATGCATCTTCATTTAATATGGTTTTGCTTGTCAATATCTATAAGCATTTCACATTAAGTAAAAGTAAAATGATAAGTCTCCCAAGATTCACAACAAGAAATTAAAACTTTACAAGCTTTTTCCTCAATATTTGATATCTGCAGCTAGCATCAAGTAATTCATTGATATAACGAGTGCGCATGACAAATAATCATAGCCACAACATCGAATCAAAAGGCATCTCAATTGCCAAAAAGGGTTGAACCTGTGCACCAAGTAAAAACACTCTGTTTTTTTATTACAACCAAAAAGAACAAGCAACCGAGATTCTATCATTTTGGAATCAAAAGATATGGCAATTAAGGATCATATTCCCAAGGTAAAAAAAATGAAGGAATTCTGCAACCACAGAGAGTTCATATTATTCTTATTAAATCATTTTGGATCGGCATGCACATCCGCCTCTTTGCTCTCAGTTCGAAACAGCCTCAAGGACGTCCTGGTAAAATCTGTAAGCAATTTCGAAAGATCACTACAAAGCAAAAGGTATTTGATAATACAATATTATTGGTACTAAGATGATATCTTTTCTTTTTTTCTTTCGATAAATAAGATTTTATTCGATGAAAGACACATAAGCAGGGGAGCAATCCTGTTACAAGATAAAATACACAAACTCAGGCACTAGGAAGCACAAGAAATGCTATCATTAAGATGAAGTTTGTTGACACCTAAATTTTGGTGATCCAGTCATTTACTTATTACATAGAAAATTATGGGTTAATTTTATCATTGAAAAAATATTAATTGCATAGCATATAGATTTAATTGCATTATTTTTTTTAATTTGCATTTTATTTATTGGATCGATGGTAAATAGGTTGGAATCAGTAGTTCTGAGTTTTAAATTGACAGGCCGGACTAAACCCACGAAGTGAGCAAATTGGCTCAAGTCCATTTTTTATAATCGGAAATTATCTCTTGAAAATAAAAATTTGAAATTTTCCGAGATATGATGGAATTTTTTCAAATAGGGCAAGCGAAAAAAACAAATATTGTGTTCGGAATTTTTGTGAATATCAATTTTGAAAGATTAAAAATCCTAATTCGTTACTTATAAATAGATAAAAAAAAATGCATAGGGTTTTTCAGAAGCCACACATATTGAATATACGCCGCACAAGGGGCTTTTCTCGGGTTTGAGGTCAAAAGAAATTCACACAAAAAAAGAAAGAAAGTTCTTCCCCTTTGGCTTCTCCGTTGATTCTTTGAAAAAAACCAAAGGGAAAAGCAACATGGAAGAAAGAGAAAAAGTTGGCCTGAAGAAAGGAAAAAGAAAAAGGCAGCAAAGTCTTCTGCTGCACTTTCTTCTGCTGACAACAGAGAAGACAGCAACGTGCAGCAGAGGAGAAGCAGAGGCTAGCAAGGAAAAGGAAAAAGGAAAAGCAGCTCTTCTTCTTCGTTGGCGTCCGCTGCTCTTCGACGCCAGCAACCCGCGGGTCGGCAGCCGAGCCGCCGACCACCGCCGCCGCTCGCCGCTCGCCGCTCGCACCGCCGCTGTGACTGACCCTCTGCCGGCCGCCGCTGCTCACCTGCAGCCCGACGATCTGCTCCTCTGCCGACACCGCCTCCGATCTCCTTTGCCGACACCCTGCCATCGTTCCCGTCACCAGCAGATCGGTGACCGCCTGCAGCCCCCGCAACGCCGGATTTCCTTGTTTCTCTGCTGGTCCGCCTCAGCCCGAGCCTGCACCTCTGCCCCGGCATCTCCTGCTGCAACTCCGCCCCCTGCGACGGCCGGTTCCGCCTCTGCTCCGACCAGCGGCTGACGCCCCTGCCTCCGACGCTGCCGCTGCTCCTCCTGCTGTCTCCGCCCGTAGCACCGAGGATCCCGAGCCCCCTGCTGCCCTGCCACCAGATCCGAAGTTCGAGCGACTCCCCTGCTGCCCGAGCCTTTCGCCGGTGCCGTGCCTGCAACTACACGACCCGACGCCCCTGCCTTCGCCGTGAATCTGTCCAGCTGCCTCTCCAAGCGAGCTAGTCACAGCAGCTCGCTCCCTGCCGCCTGCTGCCGTCCCCGTGCCGGAGCTCCGACGACCACGACCGGTGACCGACGGTGACCAGCTCCACCGCCCTTGGCCGCGCACGCGCTGCCAAGCTTGCTTGGAAGAAAAAAAAAACAAAAAAAAAAAAAAAAAAAAAAAAAAACATTAGGGCGCGATTGGTAACATTTCGTTTAAAAATTGTTAAAGGGAAACATAAATAGAAAAAAATATTTCTGTTCCGCGGAACAATTTTGAATAAAAACGCGTTTGGTAAAAACTTATTCCGGAAATAAAAAATTAACGAAACACGTTTGGTAAATTTGTGTTCTTTTTTTGTTTCTTTTAATTTTTTAATTTTTTTCTTCTTTTGGCCGGTCGCCGACCTCGGCCATGGCCGACGACCGACCGACGAGGGCCGGCGGCCTCACCCAACCACGGCGAGGCTCACCGGCCCCTAGCGAGGCCAAGCCTCGCCGTGGTTGGGTGAGGCTCGGCCTCGCCTTGGCTAGGCGAGCTCGGCCTCACCCAGATCCGGCGAGCTCTAGCTCGCCCGGCCTTGCCCGCACCGGCGAGGCCAAGCCTCGCCGGGGGCCGGCGACGCTCTAGCGACCGGCCAAAGAAAAAAAAAGAAGAAAAGAAGAAAAAGAGAGGAGAGAGAAAATTTGTTCTTAAAAATTGTTCTAGAAATAAGAAACACGTTTTTAACTTTGTTTTTTTTTTCATTCCAAATGTGTTCACAGGAACAAAAAAATAGATTTGGAATAAAAACGCAAACAAACGCGTTTACATTCTTTTTTTGTTCCACGGAACAAAAAAAAAACATAAATTTTGTTCATAAACGAAACAAAGAACATTAACAAACAGGCCCTAAGTAGTTATTTATTTATTTATTATGGTATTTTTATTATTATTTTTCTATAGTTTGCTTTTTTAGTAGAATTATTCTTTAATGTATGACGGAAATTCCCGATGAAATTGCCTCAAATTAGGGATTGACAGTTCGATTTTCGTGTACGAAATCCGGCTCACAATTTCTTGTAAAATTGTCAATCCGATCTCATGCCCGAGATTCGATTCGCGATTTAATTTTAAAATTGGTCAACCCGATCTCATGCGCGAGATATGGTTTGCTAATTTTTGAATATAAATCTTATTTTGCTTGATTTGCTATCGCGGTGTTTAAATCAATTTTTTTTTTTGATGACCCGGGAATTGCTATACAGCCGGCGACGTAAACTTGGGGCGACCACCTCTCACGAACTGCAGTTTAGTCACACAAGCGAACGCGGGGATTTGAACTCGCTCCCTTTTGGTAGAGGGATTGAACGCAAACCACGCGATCACTAATGGGGTGGGTTCAATTTTATTTTTCGTAAAATGACAAAATTGAAAAAAAAATTGAATTAGGATTAGGTTCGTTTTAGAATATTCATAGTCTTAGGGTTATCTTGCATATTTAGAACTGCAATCTTATTTCGAATTTTTAAATAAAAAAATCCAAAAAAATGCATTCATTTAGGATGTTAGTTTTTTTTTTAAAATTTAAATTGCATGTTTTATTATGTGTCAACTTTAATTTCAAATTTGATGAAAAATAAAAAAATTGTCTTAGAGTAAATTCATTTTACTCTTTAGGATAGATTGCATGTTTTTAGGAGAATAGAAATATTATGTGCATGTCTATAGAATTAGGTTCATGAAATGCACGTCATTTAGTGATTATTGCTAGGTCCATTTAATGAGAAATTGTCTGTCATTAGAATTAGGTCATTTGGTTAATTTAGACTGCACATTTAATTATTGCATTTCTTTAAAAATTACTTTACTCATGTCATATAGTTTAGGTCATATTGCCATGCCATATCATTTCATGTTAGATTAGTAGCATGCATTTCATAGAGCATGATTTTCATTAAAAAAAAATGAAAACAAAAATTAAATGAGTGCGTGTTAATTAGAAATCATATATATGATTGTTAATGTGAATTCTGATCTAACATTGCAGTTGCTTTCATTGATATGAGGTAAGTTTTGCAATTTATTCATTACTTTATCTGGGTGTTAAATTGGTGGTTTGTGCATCCGTATGTTGGATGGACCTAGATTTAAAATCAGGGAGGACAAAATCAATTTTCTGCAGGTATACCTTCCCACACTGGGCGAACAACTATCAAGCCTTTCAGGGACAGTCTTTTAGCAAAAAATCATTCTGCCCTTTAGTTCAGAGCCTAAAGACAGTCAAATAAAACCAGGATGGTAACATTTCTAACTATCCGAGTTGCATTTCTCAGAAGATCCTACTAGGCTGGAGAATAAGAGAAGTTTAGAAAGCCATAGAGAATTACACAAAACACTCACTTTACTTCAAGAGGCTCTGCCTAACACATTACATCATCCTCGCCTTTTATAGGCAATTAAAGGTTACAAACAAGCAATGACCAAAATACACAAGTCTTGACCAGATAGAGGCTTCCGAAAATTTCGATAGGGAATTATTCGCATGGTATGAACAGTGATAGTGAACAGTGATTTCCCTAGCCTACTGCTACAGTAAAAGTGAACAGTAACTTGCTACAGTAATCTTGTACGAACATTGGTTCAACGGTCTCGTTTGTCATGAGCATTGTAACTGTAGTCCGAGTCATCTGAGCTGTGTTCCGTTGTTAGAAGATGTGCATCATATTTTTGTTCAAGTGCCTCAAGATCTTCTGATGTGAGAATTTGGTTAAGCTGATAGGATAAGGATGCTTCTTCTTAAGGATATGTTGCAGATGCCAGTTCTTGTTCCCAATCTGTATTGTCATCTGTTATGTCGACAGGAAGACTTGGCTGGGGTCAATTGGATGGCTGTGCATAGAAGAATGTGTTTATGCCTTGAGATAAGGACAAAGGTCCTTGATCATAGGGGTCTTGGGAAAGAGGACCTCCCCAGATAGCATAGGGGTCTTAAGAGAACTGTGCAATGTCATTTTGGTCTGCCATTTGGTGATCTTGTGATGATGCGACTTGTTTGAATTCTTCGAGCGCTTCTTTGGCTTCTAGTGCGAGGTTATAATGATCCCATGCTGTCGGTACATCATAATTCCATGCATCGGGAGGAATGGTCTTGTTTTCCTGGCACAAAATTCTCTGGAGTTCTCGATATTGGTGTTCACAACAACCAATAAGACTTGGATAAGATTTGTGAACTCGAGCATCCTTGTTGTCTAGCCGAGGTTTATAGGATGTGGTACCTATATTCTGAGGGGCATCGATAATGTGGCCATTATTGGTGAAAAAATGCCATGAACGTCTAAAGAACATAATAGTGTGAACTTTAGGGTTTGGCTGTGTGGTTCTCAGTTCTTTCTCGAGGAGCCATTTCCAGTGAGTTGGAGGATAAAACCAATTAAGGAAATCTAAAAGATTTTTGTCATTTTCATTTTTAATCTTACCTCTAGCAAGTCCAAATATCCTGGTGAGATTGGCAATGAATCTTCTGATTGGAATTTCAATAGCTATTAAGTACTTATTGGTTAAGTACCATAATAACCATCGAAGTTGATCAGGAAAATCATCTTCTTTCCAGATTAGAGGGTGTATGAACGGATAATCTACATTTAATTCAAAAGAATAGAGAATCGAACCTCCATTAAACTTGAACAAATCTGCGTGGCATTGCCATATGAGTTTATCCAGATTTTCAGTGAGACTGTCATTCTGGATGTATTCAATGATTTCCTGGGGATACTTCCAACTTGGCCAATCTTTGATCTTCTCGATCTTATATTTTTCGCCATATTGACGCATATGAAAAGCACGTCTCATGATATACATGTTGATTTCAACTGGTGCTTTTGGTCTTGAGAGGAAGTCAGTAAGCACATTTTTGTCTCCAGCAATATGCTTGGTCTCGAAAGAATATTTTGAAAACCATTCAGCCCATTGCAGCAATTGGGAATTTGGAACCTGCTTCTATTTGAACTTGATCATCTGAGGGAAATATGTCATATCTAGTTCAACTAGGAAGTGATGGCCAATAAGATGGAATTTGAACTTTTTTATTCCATTTTTTACCACCAGAATTTCTTTAAAAGTGGAATAATAATGCATTTCCGCCGATAAAATTTTCCACTTTTATACGCACACAAATATCTCTTACCATCAATTTCTTCGAATAAGACGGCAGCCCAATATTCATCATTAGCATCAGTTTGGAGAATTCGTTTTCATGTTGATGGAATTTGCATTGGAGGAAGAGATTGCATGAGTTCTTTGAGTTTAGCAACTGCATTGTTCTGGGACTTTCCCCAAGATGGGGAATTCTTTTTCAACATTATCTGCAATGGGATTAGCAGTTTTGCAATGTGCGGAGGAAAATCCCTGAGATAATTAATTATCCCAAGAAATTGCTGAACTTGCTTTCTTGTAAAGTTTTCTTCAGGAAACTTCAGCAATTCCTGAGCAATATGTGGCCTTGGATAGTATGTCCATTTGTTAGGGTGCATACCAAGAAATTCAATTTCTGTCTGTGCGATGTTCATCTTTCTTTGGGAAAGCATAATACCATGCCTTTTCACAATTTCAGCGAACTGTTCGAGGAGTTGGCAGTGTGACTGCTCATTAGGACTATAAAGCAAGATATCATCAATATAAACTGCTGCGCTTGCCATAATTGGCTGGAAAATTCGGCACATTGCCTTTTGAAAGAGGGATGGAGCAACTTTTATGCCGAAAGGAAAAAACTTTCCATTGGAAATGCTAGTTTGGGATATAGAACCCTGTCTTGGATCTGTCTTCAAGATGAATGCCCAATTGCCAAAATCCGGCTTTGAGGTCAAATTTGGAGTAAATTTGGGCTTTGGATAATCCAGCAAAAAGAGAGTTTATGGAGGGTAAATGGAATTTATCATCTTGGAGAAAAAGATTAAGTGGCTGGTAATTAATTACCAGTCTCATTTTTCTTATGGTTTGCTCAGCACGCTTGTTGACATAAAAAGCTTCACAAGCCCATTGAGAGTGTGAAACCTCAATAAGGTCTTGTTGCAATAATTCGAGCATTCTCTTTGAGCCAAAATAAGGTGTTTTGGATTAATTCCCATATGACTCGCCTTTGTTGGATTAATATCTTCATTTTTCTTGAAAGGGAGGCGAACAAAGAATTCTGGTTTTTCCATAAAGGATGGGAACATTTCGAGCAAATTCAGAATAATATTCTGAACAGGATTTCAGCAACTTTTGCATAATTGGATCTAGCAAACTCATTTCAATGGAAAAAAGTCTTTGAATATTAACAAATTCAGAGAATTGGTCTTTATATTTAAGACCTTTTCTAGGGATGATGCGAAGTTGAGAAATTTGAGTCATGATATCCCAACCAATGATCAAATCTTTGTTGGGAAGACTAGAGCCAAAGATTTTTGTGGTTATGGAGTACTGTGGGAAGAGCTGAACAGTTATGGGAGTAGTTCTCACATTTGTAGAGAAAGTATCTCCTGAGGTAGAGTTGAAATACCGGACACAAGAAGTCCAATATTCTTTAGGAAGAACTTTAGTGTCTAAGATTGAGGAAGCAGCTCTAGTGTCTATGAGGGCAATGACAGTGATTGGTTTAGTAAACTTTGAAGTGAATATTTTTATTGGAAACTGAGGACAATGAGTTTGGCTTGAAAATATGTCAGTGCTTTCTTCTGAAAGATTGAGAGATAGGTGAAAGATATCTTCGGGATCTGAATTTGAATCGGTATCCTTTGGGAGTTTGATAACAAAGAATAACACAGAATTTGTTCATATGATTCTTTATCCGCAAAAAATAAAGATTCGATATCATCATTTCCAAGAGAAATACCAGTTTCATTCTCTATATGATGTATCAAATGATTCTGACATTTTTTTCGCCTGGGGACAATTTTTTGCAAAATGCCCTTTTTTGTTGCAGATGAAGCATCGGTTTGACTTTTTATGGCCTGAGCGGTCTTTCCTTTTTCGCGAGATATCGCCATTTCTTCTTTCTTCTAAAGTGCTTGGAGCCATGCTTGGATTTGTTTATCCAAATCTTCTTGAAATGCTTCTTTTTTCTGGAAGATTTTTCACAAGAACTGTCACAATCTTTCTTGGAGCATTTGATTTTTAAATTTTGTTGAGAACATGCCCTGTCAAGTTCTCTGTTGTCATGGACATAAGATTGAATCATTTGACGCTTCATACACAAGTCTTCTAAGCACAAATGGATTTCTTGTTGGAGTTCTCCCAACATAACATCTTGGATTCTCCTTTGTTTAGAGAGAAAATTTCTCTCCACTGGTTGAGATAATTCTTTAGGAATGGAAGTTAGGAAAACATGCTTCAATTTTGCATCAGCTTCGACTTGGTAAAAGAGTTGAAGCATTTCTTGATAATGCTTATCAAGATGTTTTTTCTGAAGAGAACAGCACATTCTTTCAAAAAATTCTCTTATTCCGAGTTCCACGAGATCAACGGGTTTTCCCACAAAAAAGTGGTACATAAGGGTGATGGCATACTGAAAAACTTGGTGCAAGTAAAAAGTGAAGTTGATCTTGTTCTGACACAGATGCCCACCAAAGTTTGAGGCTACCTGTGAATCTTGTGACAAAGTTAAAATGAACATCATACTTGTCCTGATTGGTAATAGCTTGGGTGTTTAACCAAGTATGAAATTCTTCAAGTCTGGCAGGTCATTTACGATAAGGAATATCATCAATAGTGAAGAACTGTTTTGATGAAGTGACGATATTTTGAGAGGAATTGTTTGGCTGAACAACTTCTGGTTCATAATGATCTGAATCCATGTCATAGTCTGGGGGATCAACCATGAACACGGATGAGGTTACTGGTGCTATGGGAATAGAGTTAATGGTAGGGATTGAAAAGGAGGATAAAGACGCAAGAGATACCGAATCTAATTCAGTATCAAAGATGTTTGCAAAGGCTGGTTCTGTTGGAAACAGAATCTGATCTGTTGGAATGATAGGATCAATTTGTTGTGGAGGCTGTGTAGGATCAGTGGGGTTCCCGATTACCTAAATCTCGAGAAAAGATTCTAATGGATTTGACAGCATTAATTGTTCTAGCATTTCTCTTATAACCAATGAGGATTCCGCTTTCTTCTTTTCTTTCCCTTTTTCTTTCCTTAATCGATCTAATTCTCTGAGACGTTTTCTCATCTTAGCCACATCTGTCTTTTGTGTGACAGGAATATCTGGAAGAGTGGCAAAGATAGATGTCTGAGGTGACGAAGGTAGAGAAGGAAGAAAATATGTTCGCAAAGTGGAAAGGAATGAATTGATTTTTCTTGGGTTGAGCTTTCTTTCTTCAAGGATTTGGATTTGCCTTTTGAGCTTATCTATCTCAACCTTATGACTTTCAAGATAATGATAGCCCAAAATTTGTCCGATTCTAAGGCATGAAGCCTCTTAAAATCTGAAAGCATCTTTTTGGTGGTTTCATCATATCTTTGTAAGTCTTGTTGCACATTCTCAATCTTGGAATCAATTGCTTTGAAAGCATTGTTATGTGCAAGAAGAGTCTCGATTGCCAATTTAGAACAGCTTGACAACGGGAGTTATTTTCGTCTTCCATGCTCATCCACATCAGTAGGGGCAGGTATCTTTGGAACATGTCGATATTTGCTTTGTGGATCAATAAACTCTTTTGGTGCAGGAAACGAGAGTTTAGAATTTTCCCGAACAAGAGGATGAAAGTCTGTTTCATGGAACATAGCAATGGTAGAGCTAGATGGTGTTTCTTCCGGAACTTCAAGTGGGTGTGAATGTTTCTTTGCCCACTTAACGATTGGCTTATAAAACAGGGAAATAGCTGGTTTTTTATGAGGTGGAGATGGAGGAGGTGATAATGGTTCTGGTGATACAGGAGGAGAAACATTGACCTCTGGTGGTGGAGTTGGTGCATAGGAAACCATAAACTGGAATTTATCACATTCTCCAAGAGTATCAATGGAAGAATCTCCATTCAAGTGCCTTTGATACATAGGGTCTTTTGGCCTTTTGTGCTTCCTACGAGGTGGAGGTTTTGCAAGTGGATCTATCTCGTCAGGGGAGTTTATACAATAAGAACATTGACAGAATGGATCCTAAAAACAATGACCATACTGGTCTTTGTAGTAATGGACAGGATGCCCATCACTTTTGAAATATTTAACAAGCCTTTTGGGGTCTAGCTCGGAAATTGACTCAGGAACACATGGTTCAATCATGAAGAGGGTCTGGAAGATAGAAGGACTTTCTTCCTTTTCCTTGCCAAATTTGATGGAAACAATGCCATCTCTCTTTCTGACAAATTCAGAATCTGAAGACTGGAAAGTCTTATTGCTTTGGTGCAATTTTTCATAGTTGGTGATCCATGTTTCTGGAAGGAGGGTAGCCAATTTTTCTTTTGGGATTTGTCTGGGAACATGAATGCAAGAGGTCTGGTCATTCTGCATGGAAATGAATAGGGCATCTTCATTTCCATTGTGGAAGTTTAAGTCTAGGTCCATTCAATGATATCAGAGCCATGGTTTCGTTTTTAGCAAAATCCATTCCATGAACTTAGTAGGTGAATCTAGTGCTGATAAGAACTCTTCACATCATGTCAGATCAACCGGAAATACTGGAAGCACCTGTCTCACTAGTTACGACTCATTCTTCTTCAACTTCTTCAGATTTCCGGATTTCAAATGCTTCTAAGATAGACTATCTTTATGAAGTCTCTCTTAGTGATGAAACCAAGATCTCTGAAACCCAACTCCCGTTGATGAACCCTTATTCTGCATTTGCTAAACCCACTTCGTCATTTTCTCCCATCCGCTCTATTCGACAACTCATTCGCCAAACTCCGAAGGAAGTGAAAGAGTATGTTCAATCCTCTAAATTAGACCAACATTCTATTCCTGCCACTGAAAATGAGTACTTTGTTACTCTTCAGATCCCTCCAGAATTCCCTAGACAATGGACTCAGCAGGGATATTCCCATGTGCATTATGAGGCTATTCGCCTTGCTCTTACTTTTCATGGTCGAAAAAGTTTGCCAGTTGTGGCAAGAATTGCTTTATTGGATACCAGGTTTTTAGAATACCAGCATGCCTGCATAGGTACTGTTCAAACCACTTTAAATGCTGGAACAGTTTTTGTGACGCTGTATTCAAATTTTAATATTGCTCTTTCAGACCCTCAGTTACTCTCTTTTCTAAAAGTTCAAATTCAGCTCACTAGAGCCCTTCAGACTACTGACTCAATAGTAGCAACACTGCACTACCAAATGGTTTATCGAGTGCAGAACCATGCTCTTGACTTAAACTTCCACAATGGAAATGAAGATGCCCTATTCATTTCCATGTAGAATGACCAGGCCTCTTGCATTCATGTTCCCAGACAAATCCCAAAAGAAAAATTGGCTACCCTCCTTCCAGAAACATGGATCACCAACTATGAAAAATTGCACCAAAGCAATAAGCCTTTCCAATCTTTAGATTCTGAATTTGTCAGAAAGACATATGGCACTATTTCTATCAAATTTGGCAAGGAAAAGGAAGAAAGTCCTTCTATCTTCCAAACCCTCTTCATGATTGAACCATGTGTTCCTCAGTCAATTTCCGAGCCAGACCCCAAAAGGCTTGTTAAATATTTCAAAAGTGATGGGCATCCTGTCCATTACTACAAAGACCAGTATGGTCATTGTTTTTGGGATCCATTCTGTCAATGTTCTTATTGTATAAACACCCTTGACGAGGTAGATCCATTTGCAAAATCTCCACATCGTAGGAAGCACAAAAGGCCAAAAGACCCTATGTATCAAAGTCACTTGAATGGAGATTCTTCCATTGATACTCTTGGAGAATGTGATAAATTCCAGTTTATGGTTTCCTATGCACCGACTCCACCACCAGAGGTCAATGTTTCTCCTCCTGTATCACCAGAACCATCATCACCTCCTCCATCTCCACCTCATAAAAAACCAGCTATTTCCCTGTTTTATAAGCCAATCGTTAAGTGGGCAAAGAAACATTCATACCCACTTGAAGTTCTGGAAGAAACACCATCTAGCTCTACCATTGCTATGTTCCATGAAACAGACTTTCCTCCTTTTGTTCAGGAAAATTCTAAACTCTCGTTTCCTGCACCAGAAGAGTTTATTGATCCACAAAGCAAATATCGACATGTTCCAAAGATACCTGCCCCTGCTGATGTGGATGAGCATGGAAGATAGAAAATAACTCCTATTGCTGAAGCTATTCTAAATTGGCAATCAGAGACTCTTCTTGCACATAATAATGCTTTCAAAGCAATTGATTCCAAGATTGGGAATGTGCAACAAGACTTACGAAGATATGATGAAACCACCAAGAATATGCTTTCAGATTTCCAAAAGAGGCTTCATGCCTTAGAATCTGGACAAAATTTGGGCTATCATTATCTTGAAAGTCCTAAGGTTGAGATAGATAAGCTCAAAAGGCAAATCCAAATCCTTGAAGAAGGAAAGCTCAACCTAGGAAAAATCAATCCATTCCCTTGCACTTTACGAACAGATATTCTTCCTTCTCTACCTCCGCCACCTCAGACATCTATCTTTGCCACTCTTCCAGATATTCCTGTCACACAAAAGACAGATGTGGCTGAGATGAGAAATCGTCTCAGAGAATTAGATCGATTAAGGAAAGAAAAAGGGAAAGAAAAGAAGAAAGAGGAATCCTCGCTGGTTATAAGAGAAAGGCCAGAACAATTAATGTTGTCAAATCCATTAGAATATTTTCTCAGAGATTTAGGTAATCAGGAACCCCAGCCTGATCCTACACAGCCTCCACAACAGATTGATCCTGTCATTCCAATAGATCAAATTCTGTTTCCAACAGAACCAGCCTTTCCGAACATCTTTGATACTGAATTAGATTCGGTATCTCTTGCATCTTCATCCTCCTTTTCAATCCCTACCATTGACTCTCTTCCCATAGCACTAGTAACCTCATCCGTGTTCATGGCTGATCCCCAAAACTATGACATGGATTCAGATCATTCTGAACCAGAAGTTGTTCAGCCAAACAATTCTTCTCAAAATATCGTCACTTCATCAAAACAGTTCTTCACTATTGATGATATTCCTTATCGTAAATGGCCCGCCAGACTTGAAGAATTTCATACTTGGCTAAACACCCAAGCCATTACCAATTAGGACAAGTATGATGTTCTTTTTAACTTTATCACAAGATTCACAGGTAGCCTCAAACTTTGGTGGGCATCTGTGTTAGAACAAGATCAACTTCACTTTTTACTTGCACCAAGTTTTCAGTATGCCATCACCCTTATGTACCACTTTTTCGTGGGAAAACCCGTTGATCTTGTGGAACTCAAAAGAAGAGAATTTTTTGAAAGAAGGTGCTGTTCTCTTCAGAAAAAAACATCTTGATAAGCATTATCGAGAAATGCTTCAACTCTTTTACAAAGTCGAAGCTGATGCAAATTTGAAGCATGTTTTCCTAACTTCCATTCGTAAAGAATTATCTCAACCAGTGGAGAGAAATTTTCTCTCTAGACAAAGGAGAATCCAGGATGTTACGTTGGGAGAACTCCAACAAGAAATCCATTTGTGCTTAGAAGACTTGTGTATGAAGCGTCAAATGATTCAGTCTTATGTCCATGACAACAGAGAACTTGACAGGGCATGTTCTCAACAAAATTTAAAAATCAAATGCTCCAAGAAAGATTGTGACGGTTCTTGTGGAAAATCTTCAAGAAGAAAGAAGCATTTCAAAAAGATTTGGATAAACAAATCCAAGCATGGCTCCAAGCACTTCAGAAGAAAGAAGAAATGGCAATATCTGCGAAAAAGGAAAGACCGCTCAGGCCATAAAAAGTCAAATCAATGCTTCATCTGCAACAAAAAAGGACATTTTGCAAAAAATTGTCCCCACGCGAAAAATGTCAGAATCATTTGATACATCATATAGAGAATGAAACTGGTATTTCTCTTGGAAATGATGATATCGAATCTTTATTTTCTGCGGATGAAGAACCATGTGAACAAACTCTTTGCGTTATTCCTTGTTATCAAACTCCCAGTGATACTGATTCAAATTCAGATCCTAAAGATATTTTTCACCTATCTCTCAATCTTTCAAAAGAAAGCACTGACATATTTTTAAGCCAAACTCATTGTCCTCAGTTTCCAGTAAAAATATTCACTTCAAAGTTTGCTAAACCAATCACTGTCATTGCCCTCATAGACACTAGAGCTGCTTCCTCAATCTTAGATACTAAAGTTCTTCCTAAAGAATATTGGACTTCTTGTGTCCGGTATTTCAACTCTGTTTCAGGAGATACTCTCTCTACAAATGTGAGAACTACTCCCATAACTGTTCAGTTCTTCCCACAGTGCTCCATAACCACAAAAATCTTTGGCTCTACTCTTCCCAACAAAGATTTGATCATTGGTTGGGATATCATGACTCAAATTTCTCAACTTCGCATCATCCTTGGAAAATGTCTTAAATATAAAGACCAATTATCTGAATTTGTCAATATTCAAAGACTTTTCTCCATTAAAATGAGTTTGCTAGATCCGATCATGCAAAAGTTGCTGGAATTCTATTCAGAATCTTATTCTGAATTTGCTAAGAAATGTTTCCATCTTTTATGGAAAAACCCAGAATTCTTTGTTCATCTCCCTTTCAAGAAAAATGAAAATATTAATCCAACCAAGGCGAGTCATATGGGAATGAATCCAGAACACCTGATTTTGGCTCCAAGAGAATGTTCAGAATTATTGCAACAAGGCCTTATTGAGGTTTCACATTTTCAATGGGCTTGTGAAGCTTTTTATGTCAACAAGGCTGAGCAAACCAGAAGAAAAATGAGACTGGTAATTAATTACCAGCCACTTAATCTTTTTCTCCAAGATGATAAATTCCATTTACCCTCCATAAACTCTCTTTTTGCTGGATTATCCAAAGCCCAAATTTATTCCAAATTTGACCTCAAAGCCGGATTTTGGCAATTGGGCATTCATCCCGAAGACAGATCCAAGATAGGGTTCTGTATCCCAAACCAGCATTTCCAATGGAAAGTTTCTTTCGGCCTAAAAGTTGCTCCATCCCTCTTTCAAAAGGCAATGTGCCGAATTTTCCAGCCAATTATGGCAAGCGCAGCAGTTTATATTGATGATATCTTGTTTTATAGTCCTGATGAACAGTCACATTGCCAACTCCTCGAACAATTCGTTGAAACTGTGAAAAGGCATGGTATTATGCTTTCCCAAAGAAAGATGAATATCGCACATACAAAAATTGAATTTCTTGGTATGCACCTTAACAAAGGAACATACTATCCAGGGCCACATATTGCTCAGGAATTGCTGAAGTTTCCTAAAGAAAACTTTACAAGAAAGCAAGTTCAGCAATTTCTTGAGATAATTAATTATCTCAGGGATTTTGTTCCACATATTGCAAAACTGCTAATCCCATTGCAGACAATGTTGAAAAAGAATTCCCTACTTTGGGGAAAGTCCCAGACTAATGCAGTTGCTGAACTCAAAGAACTCATGCAATCTCTTCCTCCACTGCAAATTCCATCGACAAGAAAACGAATTCTCCAGACTGATACTAGTGATGAATATTGGGCTGCCATCTTATTCGAAGAAATTGATGGTAAGAGACATTTGTGTGCGTATAAAAGTGGAAAATTTTCTCAGGCGGAAATGCATTATCATTCCACTTTTAAAGAAATTTTGGCGGTAAAAAATGGAATAAAAAGTTCGAATTCCATCTTATTGGCCATCACTTCCTAGTTGAACCGGATATGGCATCTTTCTCTCAGATGACCAAGTTCAAACAGAAGCAAGTTCCAAATTCCCAGTTGCTGCAATGGGCTAAATGGTTTTCAAAATATTCTTTCAAGACCAAGTATATTGCTGGAGACAAAAATGTGTTTGCTAACTTCCTCTCAAGACCAAAAGCACCAGTTGAAATCAACATGTATATCATGAGACGTGCTTTTCATATGCATCAATATGGCAAAAAATATAAGATCAAGAAGATCAAAGATTGGCCAAGTTGGAAGTATCCCCAGGAAATCATTGAATACATCCAGAATAACAGTCTCACTGAAAATCTGGATAAACTCATGTGGCAATGTCATGCAGATTTGTTCAGGTTTAATGGAGGTTCGATTCTCTATCCTTTTGGATTAAATACAGATTATCCGTTCATACACCCTTTAATCTGGAAAGAAGATGATTTTCCTGATCAGCTTCGATGGTTATTATGGTACTTAACCAATAAGTACTTACTAGCTATTGAAATTCCAACCAGAAGATTCATTGCCAACCTCACTAGGATATTTGGACTTGTCAGAGGTAAGATTAAAAATAAAAATGACAAAAATCTTTTAGATTTCCTTAATTGGTTTTATCCTATAACTCACTGGAAATGGCTTCTCGAGAAAGAACTGAGAACCACACAGCCAAACCCTGAAGTTCACACTATTATGTTCTTTAGATGTCCATGGCATTTTTTCACCAATAATGGCCACATTATCGATGCCCCTCAGAATATAGGTACCACATCCTATAAACCTCGGCTAGACAACAAGGACGCTCGAGTTTACAAATCTTATCCAGGTCCTGTTGGTTGTTGTGAACACCAATATCGAGAACTCCAGAGAATTTTGTGCCAGGAGAACAAGACCATTCCTCCTGATGCATGGAATTATGATGTACTCACAGCATAGGATCATTATAACCTCGCACCAGAAGCCAAAGAAGCACTCTAAGAATTCAGACAAGCCGCATCATCACAAGATCACCAAATGGCAGACCAAAATGACATTGCACAGTCCTCTCAATACCTCTATGCTACCTGGGGAGGTCCTCTTTCCCAAGACCCCTATGATCAATGACCTTTGTCCTTATTTCAAGGCATAGACACATCCTTCTATGCACAACCATCCAATTGACCCTAGCCAAGTCTTCCTGCCGACATAACAGATGACAACACAGATTGGGAACAAGAACTGGCATCTGCAACATATCCTCAAGAAGAAGCGTCCTCATCTTATCAGCTGAACCAAATTCTCACACTAGAAGATCTTGAGGCACTTGAACAAAAATATGATGTACATCTTCTAGCAATGGAACACAGCTTAGATGACTCGGACTACAGTTACAATGCTCGTGACGGACAATACCGTTGAACCAATGTTCGTACAAGGTTACTGTAGCAAGTTATTGTTCACTTTTACTATAGCAGTAGGCTAGGGAAATCACTGTTCACTGTCACTGTTCATTCCGTGCGAATAATTCCCTACCGAAATTTTCGGAAGCCTATGTCTGTTCAGGACCCGTGTATTTTGGTCATTGCTTGTTTGTAACCTCTAATTGCCTATAAAAGGCGATGATGATGTAATGTGTTGGACAGAGCCCCTTAAAGTAAAGTGAGTGCTTTGTGTAATTCTCTATGGCTTTCTAAACTTCTCTTCTTCTCCAGCCTAGTAGGATCCTCTGAGAAATGCAGCTCGGATAGTTAGAAATGTTACCATCCTGGTTCTATCTGGGTGTCTCTAGGCTCTGAACTAAAGGGCATAATGATTTTCTACTAAAAGGCTGTCCCTAAAGGGCTTGATAGTTGTTTGCCTAGTGTGGGAAGGCATACCTGCAGAAAATTGATTTTGTCCTCCCTGGTTCTAAATCTAGGTCCTTGAAGGGAGATAAATTAAAATCAATTCAAGTTGTCTGCTAAACATTTTTTAAAATAAAAGAGAAAGGTACCGAAAGGGCGTTAGAGAAATCTAGCGTAATCAAGTCTCCGTACCCAAAATCTCTGGTTCGTAGAAGTGAAATAATTCTTTAATTATTTTACTTAGGTGTCTAATCGACTTATCGTAAATTGATTAGTGGCGACTCCCTTTTGCATGTTAGATATTTGAATTTAAGTTGCGAATTGGTATGGGCTTGAGAAAGCTCGAACTAAGTCTAGGCTTAGCAATCCATTAGCCTAATTTTAGGTGGTGCATCCGAAAATTTGGTTGCAACAAAGTTAAAGAGCAAAGCGTGAGGATCCTGCTCATGTCCTTACTAAGCAAAGAGATGAGTATCCTGCTTTCTGGAGCAACTGAATTGTACAAGTTCTGAGCACAGCATAGGTAGCTTCCTGTAATTGATCCATTTCCTACTTGGCCATTGATGAAAACATGCAGAGCATTACCTTATCCTGCTGATCATTACATAGGTAGCTGACAGGAATTGATCTAACGAAGGCCCCTGATCAAAGGTAAGAGAAAAACATACACGTGTTAATGGAAATGGAAAATGGTAGTTGATTCGTCGCGAAGCCTGCCAGAGGAAATGCCAGAGCTCCGAGACGAAACTCTAATGTGATGATTTTGAATAAATCGAGATCTAGCAACCGATTCACCTCTCGTGTCTGATTCTACAACAATCGTAAACTATTCTTGAAGAAATGCCACTCATGCCTTTTATTCCATTACATCTTTGCATCGACCAAATCCTTGTTTATTTGGTTCGTCATGTCATGTTCTAAAGAAAGATATTACGTCATAGATTCAGAGAATTACCAAATTAGAATCGAGCTTCTTTCTGGAGACAGAATCTAGCAAGAAAACCCAGAAAAGCCCCTAATCTCCTTCAGCGAGCAAACGAGCTTCGGCTGAATCTAGCTTCCTTGACAGAGAGAGAGAATATTGAACAACATGTTAAACTCTAATGCCCCAAATTGCCTTCAGCGAGCCAACGAGCTTCGAACAAATTGAACTTTAGCAACACATCAAGCTTCCTTGAGAGAATGAATCGATTAGCATAAACCTTAAAACCCTAAATCAATTCCTATGGAGGAACCAAGGGAAACACAAGCAAATGGCCTCGTTCTTGTAATTTCAGCCACGTCTTGATGGTTCCGCGATCAAAACGGCACCACGTCACCACCGATTGCCTTTGTTGTCCACGTAGAATTTTTAACAGCGTTGATTAACAGAATCATAAACTATAGAAAAAAGGAAAAAATTAATGAAGGAAGAAGTAGAGCGAGAGAGCTTAGCATAAAAATCAATTTATATTGTCCGTGGATGGAAAACCTTCAACGTAAATTTCGATATACGATAGATATTTTTGTAATAACATAATATGTATGTGTGTGTACCATTTCAATCATTGTTTAAGATACATGTTTGCCATTTTCAATCGGCCTTGCCCGTCTTTGCTAAATATGCTTGAATAACTAGAAGTCAACTTGGATCAACCTCTACCGTCCAGAAATCCGACTTTACTAATTTTCGTGCCCATAATTGGCAAGTTAATTTTTAGTGGAGAGATGGATTGGAAAACAACAAAAAAAAAAAAAAAAAAAAAAAAAAAGGGAGAACCGAAATTAGCGCAGCTGCGCAGGCCCTCTCTCTTTCTTCCTTTTAGAGGAACTATAGATTAACTCATATATTAAGCATCATCATTAAAATGCACATTTAAGATACTGCATTCGGGATGATTACACCAAAGGTGCTGAGCATTTACTGATTACCTATCATCCATTAGCTTTCTTTTTTCAATCAATTGGGTTCCTAAATTTTATTTCAACAGACTACGTAAACCAGAGGCTTTAATTTTTGTACCGATCAATTGATATCATCCTTAAAATCTTTTTATCAAGTGGATTTTTAATTATATATCTTTCTTGTTCATGTTAGCTTTTGTATTCAAAGAATAAATAGAAATGCTTGAAGTGACGGTCAAATTATCATTGCATGTACGTTGGCACCCTACGCCATTGCCAAGGGTGGCCGGACCTTGTCCGGCTCGCTACACGTGCTCAAGAGTGTGGGCACACAGAGAGCGACGAATGCGTACTACCAAAGGAAAGTGCCCCCGGCAAGCGATGACAATGGTCGTGAGCGAGACCCTTGCCAGCCTCTCTCTACAGTGTTTCTCGGCTTGAGCCCCATGACGGATGTCGAGCCATTGCCGAAGGTTGGGCAATGGCGCCACCACCATGTAGCCACGCCCGGCCCTAGTTCGCCACTCTCACTCGCGCGCGCTCTCATGGATACAGAGTTGTAGGAGGTCAGTATCATTTTCCCTCTCAACTATAAGATTAACGCGTAAGTATCATGATTGATAATAATTCTGATTAGTCCTGAATTTGGTGGAAAAGAAAATGAAAGAAAAAAGAAAAAGTGCATGTTGTTTATAGACAAAGATCGGCACTTTGGCGCTGTGCACCTGGCAAACTGAAGATGGTAATTTTTGGTAATAAAAAATCCCGAAAAAATGATCTTTATATTTTCATGTTTATTAGTATTTATAGTAATCCTAGAAAATCACTTTGTGACTGTGGATAATGATCGTTGATGTCGAAAAACAGGCATGATCGTTCGTATTCTCCTCTTTCATAATTTGCTGTTTATGTTTTCAAGTGATTGTCTGAATTACTTTTCTTGTCGGTCCAACAAAATTTCTTTCGCTTCCGCTTCGGTTTTTTTTTTTTTTCGAGAGAGACCATTCGAAGAAGTTTAAGAACCTTGCCGGGTGGCTTTACGTAATCCTTACTGCAGCATTTACGGTGGAGGAACGGCATTTATTCACGAACAGAATCGGAAATTTCAGTCCGAGCTTTCTTCTCTTCATCCCCAGTTCTCCTATACCAAGTGTGCGTGCACAAGAAGTGGTGACGATTCTGCAGATATTATAAGAAATGAACCGATATACCAAGTGCTCCCACTCTCCCTGTTTTCCGTGTGCGTTTTCTTTTTCTTGTATCTTCTGATTCTCTCCATATTTGGTTTAGCTGTTGCTTTCCATCCCAGCGAATGTTCAGTTTTTGAGCAATCAGCGATGGTGGCAAGCTGGGCGTACTATACTTGCAACAACAGGCCGAACCAGAGCAGCGACACGGAAACAGAGCAGAACAGAGCAGAGTAATACCGTGGCTATCGAAGGCCAATTCGATGATTACGCGAGGTGCCACTGTATGTGTGAGTATCATCGGGAATAAAGGCACGACGATGAAGCACCTCTGTGAAGTGAGTCGCCGGTGGAAGACTCGAATCAAGGAACAAGGCCAAGACAGGGATCTGTCAAGTCCGTCTCTGCAAGGGCAGTTTTAGGCTAAACCAGTGCTTCCATGGCAGCCACTGAGGCGCGGGATGAGCATCTGGAACTTCAGGACTGGATGAATAAATGTTTGAACGAGAAGAGCAAGCTTTTAAATGGCGAAAATTGAGGATCCGAAAACAGAGCCTCTCGACCAAACTCGTCCGAGCCAATGCCGGCGATCGCCTGAGGTCGAGTAGGTGTCGGCAACTGTGGAACGCTGTTCTAGAAGCTCAGCTGGTGTTACAGTGAGGGAGCTCGTTGGAATGGTTAGGAAAGGGATAAGACTCATGAGAACTCCCTGATGCCAGAGAGAGGACCCTCAGTCCTGTGGGCATGTGTAGGGGAACCAGGCGTGACGAAGGTGGAGCTCAGCGGTAGAGGACTAGTCTATATTCCCAAGGATAAGCTATTTTACACTCAATTAATCCAATTGCTGTAAAAGTGGAGAAAAAAGATGTGCTTGCTTGTTGTAATTGTAGAGGCTCGCCATTACTTTAAGGGAGGTATCCAAGGAACGAATGAAACACACACCCCAACCCCCCCCCCCCCCCCCCAAAAAAAAGGAGGCTAAAACTCTTTGATAACTGAATATCTTATCCATTTTTGCATTCTCTGCTTACTTTGTTTTTGAAAGACTCTAACCAGGAGAGCAACCCAGTGGCGAGACTACCAAGTGAAGAACAAGGAAATTCGACTCATGCAGAACCACCGGCACCACCGGCAGGTACATGTTCAAGTTCCAGCCAAGAAAAAATATAACGTGAGCCTCTACAATTACAACAAAGATAACTTAACTTGCCCAAGGAGCAACTTGACTTGGTGAAGACTTAACTTGATCATGGTGTCAACTGTCAAGGGATGGAATGAACTCTATAGTAAGAAAGAGGGACGGAGGAATCAAATTGAAGTTCTTTACTTTGGCTTTCAGGCTTGACAAAGTGAGGTGTTAATTTTGTTAATGAGTCATACAACTGAAGGCTTGCAAATTAAGTTGGCCGAACAGCTTTTGCAAGCCCAAGGAGCAACTTGACTTGGTAAAGACTCAACTTGATCATGGTGTCAACTGTCAAGGGATGGAATGAACTCTATAGTTAAAAAGAGGGACATTAATCAAATTCAAGATCTTTACTTTCACTTTCAGGCTTGACAAAAGTGAGGTGCTCATTTTGCTGATGAGTTATGACTAAAGGCTTAGAAGCAATTTTAGTAAAGACTCAACTTGATCATGGTATCAACTATCAATGGATGGAATAAACTCTATAGTAAGAAAGAGGGGCAAAGTCATTAGATTGAAGTTCTTTACTTTTGCTTTTGGGAAGTGAGGTGCTCATTTTACTAATGAATTATATGAATGAAGGCTTGCAAATTAAGTTGCCTAAATAGCGTTTCCAAGCCCAAAAAGCAATTGAATTTGGTAAAGACTCAACTTGATCATGGTGTCAACAATCAATGGATAGAATAAACTCATAAAGAGGGATAGAGTCATCAAATTGAAGTTCTTTTACTTTTGCTTTTCTGCTTGACAAAAGTGAGGTATGTTCATTTTGTTGATAAATTATATGACTAAAGGCTTGCAAATTAAGTTGCTTGAATAGCTTTTCCAAGCCCAAGAAGTAACTTAACTTGGTAAAGACTCAACTTGACCACAGTGTCAACTATCAAGGGATGGACTGAACTCTATAGTAAGAAAGAGGGACAAAGTCATCAAATTGACGTTCTTTACTTTTGCTTTCAAGCTTGACAAAAGTGAGGTGCTCATTTTGCTGAGGGAAAATTTTAAATAAGAACATGAAGTGGGTATTATTTCAAATAAAAGCTTGAAGTGTTTTCATTTTCTCAAATAAGGGCTTGAAGTGATCATATTAGTCTTAGAAAAGGGCCCGAACTCATCAACCGGTGAAGGGAAATTTCTTCTTTTAAATTTTTAAATTTGTTTCCTTTTTCTTTCTTTTTTTCTTTTTTTCCCAAAAAAACAAACTAAAGAAACTATATGTATATATATATAAAGCACACATGAGAGGGAGGGCTCCCCCCCGATGATGGGTCGACACCACAAGCCGGAGAGCTCCCTCTTGCCTATATTTTAGCTTTTTTTTTAAAAAAATTAACTTTTAAATTTTTAATCTAATTTAATTAAATTTAAATTTAAAATGTGTTTAGATGAAAATACCCTTAATTAGTCGGAATATTTTACTAGGCGACGAGCTAGTAAGGTTAGGGCCTTATTTGAAACAATCATAATCACTACAGGCTCTTATTTGAGAAAATAAGGGCACTTGAGACCTTTATTTTAAACAAGTTTCACTTTAGGCCATTATTTGAGAAAATAATGATACTTTAGGCATTTATTTGGAAGTTTCCTTTTTCCTGATGAGTTACGAGTAAAGGCTTGAAAGCAACTTGACTCGGTAAAGACTCAACTTGATCATGGTTGGAATGAACTCGTAGTAAGAAAGAGGGACAAAGTCATCAAATTGAAATTCTTTACTTTTGCTTTTAGGCTTGACTAAAGTGAGGTGCTCATTTTGCTGATGGATTATACGACTAAAGGCTTGCTAATTAAGTTACTCGAATAGCTTTTCCAAGCCCAAGAAGCAACTTAACTTGGTAAAGACTCAACTTGATCATGGTGTCAACTGTCAAGGGATGGAATGAATTCTATAGTAAGAAAGAGGGATATAGTCATCAAATTCAAGTTCTTTACTTTTGCTTTCGGGCTTGACAAAAGTGAGGTGCTCATTTTGCTGATGAATTATACAACTAAAGGCTTCTGAATAGCTTTTGCAAGCCTAGGAAGCAATATAACTCAGTAAAGACTCAACTTGATCGTGGTGTCAACTGTCAAGAGATGGAATGAACTCTATAGTAAGAAAGAGGGACAAAGTCATCAACTTCAAGTTCTTTACTTTTGCATTTGGGCTTGACAAAAGTGAGGTGCTCATTTTGCTGATGAATTATACGACTAAAGGCTTGCAACTTAAGTTGCCAAGCTGAAGAAACAATTTAACTTGGTAAAGACTCAACTTGATCACGATGTCAATTGTCAAGAGATAGAATGAACTCTAAGTAAGAAAGAGGGATAGAGTCATCAAATCAAAGTTATTTTCCAACATCTTTTGTTGACACATACTATGTAAAGAAAGAAATATGTCAGTTTTTTTTTTTTTCAACTTTTCATTGATAATCATGGCCAAAGAAAGGTGTGACATCCTGAAATTCGAGCCCTCTAAGGGATGAATTAATGTGAATTTCGTCAATGCATTGTTGGTTGATCTCACTCAGAATTGATCACTCCTGCAATACTGGCCTTGAGGGGAAAGGCTAATGAGGATAGAACTCGTACGACTAAAGAACTTGACCTGGGAAAACAACTTGACCGTAAGACTTGCGTGAGGACGATCCTGTAAATAGGCATGCCAATTTCAAGGACGACTAGAGGTCGATCGACAAAATGTAATGGAATGACGGGTGATTCCGTTTATTGTTATCAAGCTCGCGAACGACCTTAGGTCGATCCTCAGTAATTGTGTACTTTGAAATAAAAATCTATCATTCGCAATTTCATGTAGTTAAGGACGTTCATGTGTTGAGATGTCTTGAACGTGGTTTGGCACGAGTTGGTTACATGTGAATCCTTAAAGCCGCCTGTTAGTTTGAGTTGTACCCAAAATGGCATTAGGACGAAATTGACATGGCATGAGAATCCGAGATTGGACTTCGAATTATCAGGAACGTCCGGGACAGACTTTGGATGACGCTACTTCCATAGTCAGTAGTGCTAGGCAAGCCGAGTGTGGGGAAAAAGGACTTACGGACTGAGGAATCAAGCCTGAAAGGACATGGGCCTAGCAAAGCCAGTGTGGGCCTTAGGCCCAAGGTGAGATAGCCACCATGGTGGGCCTAAGGCAAGCAATTGAGCCCATTGGGCCCAATCAATTATTTCTTCTTTCAAGCCCATTAGTAAACCTTAAGCCCATTTGAGCCTAATAAATTCTCAAGCCCATTTCTATTCATGGCCTAGCCCATTACTTAGGCCCATCTAACAATTTTAGCCCAAGGATAGATTGGGAAATGGTGCAATGTGGAAATGACCAAATTGCCCTTAAAAGCATTTGGATAAGGGCAAATGAAGAGAGAGAAGATGATGTCATCTTGCATGGGGGGCTTGCTTTATTGCCTTCTAGAAGAGTGCAGCAGCCCTCACATCACTCTCTCTCTCCCCTCCGGCCCTCTCTCGACTGACCTCTCTCTCCCATCGTTTTCCCTTTCTTCTTCCTTCTACTCCTACAGATCTCATTGTGAAAAGCTGAGTTAATTGTTACCTTCCCAGACGAATTAGCTCTCGTGCCACCCACCATTGTGCTCAAGACACCCAAACCGTCCGCCCTGACTTGGCCGTTCGCCGGTCGGAGTCGCCGGATGACCCGTCGGCCGGCCAGAAGCCAGCGCTAGTTTGACCATCTGGTCATGTTCTGCTCCAGCTGACTTTCTCGTGAAAACTTAAGTTGTTCGTTACCTTCTCGTGAGAATCAACTCATGTGCCACCCACCACAGTGCTCTGCACAGCCAAACTGTATGGACGAGCCCGGCTGCTCACCGAACGGAGCCGCTGGCTGACCCGCCCGCCCACCAGCCAGAAGTCGCCGCTTGCCGGACCACCTAGAGTCTGCTTGGTCCGCCTGTTTTGTGATTTCCTCCATTTTTCTCCCATTTTGACCCTTCCTCCGCCCAGCCCAGCCCAGCCACTAGCCACTCCCCCTTGAACCCCCAGGTGCCGCCGGTTGCTGGCCAACCCCTCACCGGAGCTTCGACCAAGCCCGTTCAGCTCTATTCCTCCTCTGGCAATGCAGTTTTTCAAAGTTGCAGTGGGATGCAGTGTTTGTTGTTGCTTTTTTAGCCCCATGACCGCCTTGGATCATCATGGTAGAGGTCCCCAAGTGTAGCCTCCGTCGTCGTCGTCACGTCCATGTCTCCAGCCCATTTAAGGGGTGAGTTTAGCTCCTAATCCGCCAATTAGAGCTTAAACTTGCTTAGGGATAGTTTAATTAGTGTTGATTCTAGTTTAGGAGATTTAATTAAGCTATATTAATCTTAAGATAGGTGGTTAGATAGATGGTTAGGATTAGTTTAGTTTAATCTCATTTTATTTGCTTAATGTGGCTTATGTGGTTAATTAAACATGTTTGGCTCTAATTGATTGGTTGTTTACTTTAATTAATGTTTTTAATGATTTTTGCATTTAATTTATTAGTTATTAAATTCTGAAATTTCACTGTTCATGGCGCACTGTTCACGCGATACTGTTCACAGAGTACTGTTCACGAGCACTGTTCACCCGAGAATGAAAAGTGTCTAAATTCATGTGTTTTGATCTTATGAGGTGATTTGAGTGTATAAATGCATGGGCATCTGCATGAATTGAGTGATTTTTCACAAAAAGGAAAATATGCTTGTCCGAGGGATATTGGAGATGGACCGCTTTTATGAGAGACGGAATTGAGGGGGTATGTTTGCATGATCAAATGTTGGATCGTCACCCAACGGGAGTTTGGGGGTGATACTCGGCGGGACTCGGAGCCGGTCGTAGTAGATTCTGGACCGATATCCCTTTTTGGGAAACTGTCTAAATGGGAGTTCTAGACGTAGCCGTGCCCGACGGGGCGAGACGAAACCCAATCTTCTTATCGGTAGCTCGGCGGGAGTCGATGAGAGCTGACTGGAAAGTTAGCCATGGCCGGGAGGTCATTATTATCTAGAGCACGCATGAGGGTTGTGGTCATTAATAAGTAGGACACATGTGAGGGTTGAGATGGTTGGGCCTTATTATGGGGTAAAATTGTGTGGCGCGGTATGGAACGTGTGGTAACAATTTTACCTTATAATCAGGACCCGTGTGATCGATTGATGTGTGATAGATGGCGCACTAAAGTGCAAGAGTGTAAGTGAATCATTGCATCATTAGTTTTGGCTATGCATGGGTTGAGTACATTGTTTATGGCACGCACGCATGAATCAATAACGTGTAGGGTATGGCAATGGCTATGTAAGACTGCTTGTGATGCGATTCGTATGTGATTGATGAATTGCATTATCTAATGGCCATGTGCATTGCGTGTATTGTGCTGAGACATAACATGCAGGGTATAGCATACCAGGTAAGGTTGCATGCGAACTGACTATGTAGTTAGTGGTTAACCTTCGTTGTTGTGATTTGTTGATTGTTAGTTGTGGTAAGTTTGTGGGGGTGGTTTTGGAGAGATACCCCGAGTTGAGTTAGTGTTCTAATCGGGGGCTTAGGGGAGGACTCGCTGAGATTTATATCTCACTGGTTATTGTATAACCACTTTCAGATCCTTAGAATGGCGCTTCCACCAATGAGGTTCGGTATCCTTAAGGACTAGGATACTGTCGTGACGCACTATCACTTCCCGGGTCGGGCATATCTGTACGAGAAATATCTCACCACCATCTGGGTGGATGAGGTACCAGGGCAATGGATACCCTATAAGTTCTTGGCATGGTTCATCCAAAATGGAGATATGCTGATCGGTCATCTGCAAGGTTTTGACAGGCCGTCCAGTAGGGGCCCCAAGGACGCTGACTGGGGTCCCATGGAATTGGACCCTCCTGATGGTGAAATGGAAATCCTGGCCCCGCTTCACTAGTAACATACTCGTACAGCTTCAACTCTGAATCAATGGAGTCTGAGTCCCCTAGATCCGAGTGACTGTAGTGTCGAGCCCGGGGGTTCTTTTGTACGGTTGGGTTAGCCTAGACTATTCTCTTTTTGGTCTGGCTTAAAGGATGGATCAGCCCCTCAGTCGGGCTTGTAAATCGGAAACGATCCTCCGTAGGTTAATCCAATATGAAAATATAAATATATATATATATATATTTATTTATTTATATAGATGTTGTGTTTCTGTTGTTGATCTCACTATCCCTATTTTCTTGTTTTCCGATTGTGCATAACGAAAGATTAAAAATGAAGGGTCGGCGATGAGTCCTAAGACATCGCTTTCTATCGACCAAGGAAGGGGTTGTTGCATGCCGGGGTTCGGACGTGACAAAAGGTGCCAAGAGTCACCGGACCATTGGCTTACATTTACGCCCGGACTCATTATATTAGCCACACGGCTCTCGCTTTAATAGACGAGTATTAATAAGTATCTTAATAGCATTTATTTTCTTCAATGTTAAAAGCATGCTTGAAATTTTTTTTTTTATGAAACTTTCCTGTAGATGTTTAAGGAAACTCAATAAATGAAGAAATTAAAAACAACCTGTAATTTTCTGACATCAATTACAAGGATATAAGCATATTTCTACTTTAATTTTCTTGTGCATTGGAAAAGGTTCATTTTGAAAGCTAAGCTAGTAAGGTAATTATATATTTAGAATTAAAGGGTAAAATTGTTGATTATGAAAACTTAACATTGATCGAGACAATAAAATTAAATTGCTCATAAATCAAAATTAGACAAGAGTAATACATAAATACAAACATATGTATGTACGTACATAGAGAAAATACCAAATAGTCGCATTATAAGTATCACAAATATCTTCATCGTATAGTATATTTATTTAATAATCAATCTGCTTTCTCTAGCTGTTCTGTAACATAATAAAAGGCGGTAGTTTTAAATATAAAAAAGATATCCAAATATTTAAAAGTATTATCTTTATTACGAAAATATAAAAAACAAGAGGATGTATATCAAAACTATAAACTCCAATTTAAAGGTCTTTACCATGTGGGAAACATAGGTTGTCAAAATATTTAAATATATTCATTTGTCAGCGTAATTTTTTAAAATAAGCAACACTACTCCCATAAATTTTCACATGATATCAAAAGACCACATCTTGAGTTCAAATCTTTCCAGAATCTCCCTTATAATATATATAATGCTTAAATCTTAGTTCAAAGTCCAACTTACACTTGAGAGGAATATTAGAATGTTTTGATATTAAACAGCAGCTCCATCTATCTACATGAGCTTTTATATTTGAATAGCTGGTAGTGATTTTAGAAAATATTACAAAGGTGTAAAAAAAAGTTCATTGTAAATGCAAACAAATAACATGTACATATAGATAAATAGATCACTTTATTAAAAAAATTACTATATTAATTTTGAAATCATGATATAATGCCAAAAATCGAACTGGTGTATCGATTCACATTAAGTATGGCAAATTACTTACCCTACCAAATATCCACGCTACCTCGCCCTAATTAAAGTGGATAGGGAGTTTTAAGAGGGAATGGGACGAAATTTTCTATCCCGCATGGGAGTCGGAGGAGGGACATGGATACGCTCGGCCCCAACCCACGAACCAGCCCAAAGCACGATCTATATCTAAATCGTGGAGATTTCTAGTCCTAACCTTGTTCCTTCACATAAATTGTATTATTTTAGTAATATAATGTTCCTCATTTTCGACATAGATTTCAATATAACTTAAATACTTCAAATCCAACTTCTCATCGATTTATCATGGAAATATTCCAAACTAAACTTTGTGGTAATGGATCTAAGGATTCCAAATTCGTATTTTTTTTTTTTTTGTCCCTTATGATTTGTTCAACTTGCAAATTTTTTTGAGAGATAATATCAATATATATATATATATATAATTATGCTTGTTGAAGAATCTAATTAATTTTTCTTTTATCTTGAAATTATTATGGAGTGGACCAAGTGGAACAAGGAAATCTGCATACTTGCTACGGTTGGGAATGGAGTACATTTATATCCCCCTCAGAACATGGTGCGGGGATGGGGCATCTTTGGTTAATGTGGAGCAGGACGCCACCCCCGCACCCACCTTGCAGCCCATGCACCTGGCCTTTCCCATTGCCACCCCTAATTCACATGTAGAAATATTTTCCGTTCCAATTACTAATTCATAAATTAAAAAATTAATATTAATAGAATAATTGTGACATACACCGGTGGAGCAAAAGAAATTTTCAACATGTGGCCTTATACAACCATGAATTTTGATAGTTAGTAAAGAGAGAGTTGTTAAAACTCTTAAATCAATGATGGAGAAGATCATTTTTTTAAAAGTTGTTTTTTTTTTTACACTCACACTATATTCGCCGGTATTCCACATAAATTATATAATTACTTATCAAAAGAACACAGAAAAAACCTAAGAGCACCTTATCCGCAAGTATTATTAGCGTAAGCAACTTAGGCATTAAATCGGGCAAAGAGTGAACGTAAGGGGATAAAAAATTAAATATATAAATGCTCTCTGGCAAGATCCTACAGATACAAAAAGAGCGGGTGAACATGTACGATCTTATGAGTCGTCCGGTTCAAATGCATTCGAGAAGAAAATTGGTGGAAGGCCTGAAATTTGCATAGCAATCTTTCCCAGAGGTTGAGCCTAGCCTCGCTGAGAAAGTAAGACGGCATGAAAGACACTGCTCTCAACACTGATCCGGGTTCAGACGATGCGAATACTCCAGCGGGGATTCGTAAACTCCTAGCAATGACGAATTTTCGTGGCTCCCACTCTCCCTGTTTTCTGTGTGCGTTTTCTTTTTTCTTGTATCTTCTGTTTCTCTCCATATTTTTTTTAGCTGTTGCTGTCCCTCCCAGTGAATGTTCAGTTTTAAGCAACCGACGATGGTGGCAAGCTGGGCGTTCTATACTCGCAACGGCAGGGCCGTTCACAACTGCGACACAGAAACAGAGAAGAACAGAGCAGAGTACTATCGTGACTATTCAAGGCCAATTCGACTACTACAGGAGGTGCCACTGTATGTGTGAGCATTACCGGAGATAACGGTGCAACAAAAAAGCACCGCCGTGAAGTGAGTCGCCAGCGGAAGACTCGAATCTTAGGAAAAACGCCAAGACAGCGAGTCCATCTCTGCCAGGGCAGTTTTAGGCGAAACTAGCTCTTCCATGGCAGTAGCTGAGGCGGGGGACGAGCGTCTGGATCTTCAGGAATGGATGAATAAAGGATTGAACGAGAAGAGCAAGCTCTTGAACTGCGAAACTATTGGATCCGAAAACAGAGCCTCTTGGCCAAACTCGTCGGAGCCGACACCAGCTATTGCCTGAGGTCGAGTAGGAGTCGGAAACTGTGGCACGTTGTTCTGGAAGCTCAGCTGGTGTTACAGTGAGGGAGCTCGGCAGAATGTTGAGGTGAGGGAGAAGAATCATGAGAGCTCCCCGATGCCAGAGAGAGGACCCTTCGGTCCTATTGGCGTGGGTAGAGGAATCCAGGCGTGACCAAGGTGGAGCTCACCAGTATAGGAAAAGTCTATATTCCTAAGGATAAACTATTTTACACTCAAGTAATCCAACTGCTACAAAGTAGGAAAAAAAAAAGGATATGCTTGCTTGCTATAGGTGTAAAGGCATAAACTTATTATTATTATTATTTTTTTTTGGGGGGTCGACTTTACCTTTATTTTAAGGGAGTTACTTGTATATAAGGAATGAATGAACTTCCCTCTTAGGGAGACTAGAATTCTTTGACAACTGAATATCTTACCCATTTTTGCATTCTCCGTCTACTTTGTTTTTGAAAGACTGTAACCAGGAGTGCAACCCAATGGTGATGCAACCAAGTGAAGAACAAGGAAATTTGAATCATGCAGAAACACCAGCAGGTACATGTTCGAGTTCCAACTGAGAAAAAATATGGTATAATCGATGGAATCTCACATATGCTGGAACTTGTATTTTCTCATGGTTCTTATTATTTTCTTTATCTCCATACAAACATAATGCTGACCTTGGCTAGAAAAAAGAGGAAAAAGAAAGTATGCAAAGGACTTAGTGCTCACTCTCTCCTACAGATATTGAAAATGTATTTGTAAGCGTTGGATCAGCTCCTTCTCAATCTGGAGGTGCTCCAGGTGCGTTATCCCTCAAAAGAGTTATTTCATTGCGAAATCTCAATCTTCATGAAATTGTTCTTTTCTGGACACTTTTCAATATCTGCAAGGAAAACGTATTGATAAAATAGCCTGAAATCTTTGGATCTATTGCAGAAATATCGAAAGAGGAAGTGGATGGACACTATTACCGACCATTGTTGCAAGCTGCATTCAAGGGTGATTGGGAATCTGCTAAAAGATTTTTCGAACAAGATTCTGCTTCAAAGACGGCCAAAATAACAAGCAGATCAGAGACAGTGCTTCACATAACCGCTTTGAGTGCACAAGACCAATTTTTTGAGAACCTGGTGGAGCTCTTGTCTCCATATCCGGAAGCGCTTGAACAAGTTGATTGTGATGGCCGCACAGCCCTCCACAATGCTGTCCTGCGTGGAAGGATAAAGATGGTCAAGGCATTAGTTAGAAGTAATCCCAATTTGACGCAGATTGCAGATAATGAAGAACGTGTTCCTCTGGGAATATCCGCTTTAGAAGCTTCTATGCATAAGGCGATTGCCTGGTTCCTGGCGAAAAGTACGACAGACGATGGGCCAGGTCATCCCTTCAGCAGTCCCAATGCGATTGACACGGTGATAGATCTCACCTGCGCTGGTCATCACGGTAAGATCATCATCGCCCTGTATCTCAATTCCTTCTGTTTTTTCTTTTATTCTAGACTTGGTTTATTTTCCTGGTCAACTTTGCTGGTGAATTCGGACAGATATCACCCTTTATCTAGTTGAGCGGTACCCTGACCTTATGACCATGAAAACTACAAAGCGTGATAGCATATCTATACTGGGGACGTTGGCGAGGAGGGAGTCTCACTTTCGCAGCGGAACCAGGCTCAGTGTTTTGGAAGCATTGATATATAAATGTCCGTACTTTCTGCAGTCGCATCCCTTCATTACTGATTCCCTTCAACATGATCATACCTGGCTCATCACCTGCTCTTTTGTTTCTCCGAACCGAAGGTATTCCGGTGGACTTGAACTACAAACCAATGGATACAAACTTGGATCCGGGTGGGTATGCGTTATTTGCCGTTGGGCATTATTTTAGGACCTTTCATGAGTTTGAACTTTAAGTCAATTTTCTTAGATTGATTCCCTCCGTACTAACAAAAGAAATCGGAAATGATTGTTTCTTTGTGGGACATTTCTATTTCCTTGACCTAGTTTTACTTGAATAATGACATGAAATCTAACTATTTCATGAATCAGTTATCCCCCGGGAACGATATATGATTCAACCAAGTGCATAAATATCATATAACTTTATTAATTGGACAATGTAACAAACGAATTTTGAGGTCTTACAATGATTGCATTCTAATGACCGGGTACTCTCTGCAACCTAATTGTAGTGCATCAATGTCTTACAAGGTCATTATGGAATGCTGCCAAAATTACAGGTACGCTTTTATTCTATCAAGATACCATCTCTATTTTTGTCCCTCTCTCTCCAACAAAAAGTCTATAGCTTGTTTGTTTTTGACTTCTTTTATGAGCAGATAAAGCTCCTACTTAATTTGTCACGGAAAAATGCCAAAAGATGTACCAATCTAAGCACAAGTAGTAAAGGATGAAAGCAAAATCAAAATCATACGAGATGCGAGATTTATGTGAAAAACCCAAAATGGGAAAAATCATGAGGAAAAAGAGGAGTTCCACTATCTTCAACAAAGAGTATGATAGTACAATCCAAAAACTCAAAAAGCCACTTGATGAGCCACAAGATTTAAAGATCTAACCAGAAGATAGGAAAAAAACAAAAGAGGAAATAATATGGAGGTTAGGGTTAGAAATGTGTTATTAAACATATTTCTTTTTATAATCTCCTTTCAAAATAAAACCTAAAACAAAAGTGCATGATCTAAAATACCCTTATCTATAATTTGAAAGTCAAAATTCAACAAATCTTCATCTTGACTTCAAATCTCCGAAAGAACATTATACCAAACATCACAAGACCTCTCTCCCTTACCACCAAAAGTGATCACATAAGGCCACCCCCAAAACAGTGGAATCGACGACATACACCCCTAAGCCTACGTGAGCATACTCAGTATAGGAAACAATGGATGAAACGCCACCAATCCGCTTAAGCAAATCAAATGGTCAAGACACCGATCAAGTCCAAGCAATGCTTGAACTTGGTCAAAGGAAACTGTTTGGTTAACATATCTGCCGGATTATCCACTGCATTATAACCATACCCTTAACAACCTCATCACGTATAAAGTGATATCGGATGTCAATATGTTTTGTCCTCCCGTGATACATTGTGTTTTTGGTTAACTGGATTGTACTTTGGTTATCGTAAAAGATAATGGAGGCTCCCTCATGTTTCACTTCAAGTTCTGTAACCAAACGCTTCAACCAAAAAGTTTCTTTTACCTCTTCCGTTGCTGCCACGTACTCTGCCACTGTGTCCTGCAAAATTGCACTCCAACTAACCATGGAACCACCAAGTGTAAAAACATTACTTGTCAAAGATCTCCTTTTGTCAAGATCGCCTGCATAGTCAAAATCAACGAAGCCAACAACCGAATGTTCTATATTACAACCTCTATCAAAGACCAACCCATATCTGAAGTATCTCAGATTTACCAAAGAATCCATTTCACAGCTTGTGAGTGAGTTTTATTCGGATGTGCATATACCTACTCACTACACTAACGGCCTATGAAATATCTGAACGATTGTAAACCATAGCATACATAAAACTACCCATAGCACTAGAATATGGAACTTGAGATATCTCATCTTCCTCTTTTTTAGTTTTAGGCGACAAAGAAGCCGAAAGCCCAAAATGAGATGTCAAAAGAGTACTTACTGGTTTGGCATTCATCATGCTAAAGCACTTAAGTACTTTCTTAATATACTTCTTCTATGAGAGGTATAGCTTCACAACCTGTCTGTCTTTGTGAACCTCCATACCTTGAATTTTTTAGGCAGCTCCAAAATCCTTCGTCTCAAATTCCCTGCTAAATTGCCTTCTCAAATTTTGTATCTCTATCATATTCTTTGCTGCAATAAACATGCCATCCACATATAATAGCAAATAAAGAAAAGAACTATCATGCAATCTCTTATAGTACACACAATTTTCATGTGCACTCCATGAGTGACCATGACTCAACATAAAGCTGTTAAACCTCTTGTACCATTGTCGTGGAGATTGCTTGAGACTATACAAAAAATGTTTCAACCTACAAACGTGATTTTCTTTACCCTCAACAATGAATTTCTCAGGTTGAGACATATAGATTGTCTCTTTAAGCTCGTCGTGCAGAAAAGCGGTCTTGACATCAAGTTGCTCAAATTCTAGATCATAAAGGACTACTAACACGAACAACAAATGAATGGAACTATGTTTCATAACTAGAGAGAACCTTTCATTGAAATCAATCCATTCCTTCTAACTAAAACCCTTCACTACTAAACGTACCTTGAATCTTTCATCTTTAACCCTTGGAATTCCCTCTTTTCTTTTAAAGACCCACTTGCACCCAACAATTCTTTTGCATTTAGGCAATTTTAAAAGATCCCAAGTTTGGTTCTTATGAAGAGACTCAATCTCTTCATTCATCGCAACAAGCCATTCCTCATATTTAGAACAAATATTAGCTTCACAGAATGTAGAAGGTTCTTCAATCCCAAGCTCTTCATCAACTGCAAGAACATATGCTACCAAATCAGTGAAACCATACCTTTGGGGAGGGGTAATTTGTTGTTTAGCCTTCCCTGCAGCCAAACTCTGAGGTTGCTCAATTTCTTTTACTTCATCTTTGATAAAATCTGAGTCTTGTTACCCATTGTCACTTTCTGGCTGAACATAAACATCTTCAAATGTTCTCTGTGGATGCTCTACATGAAGCTCCACCTCTTTTCCAACGTTCTCCTCCTAGATACTTGTAGATTCAGTAACAACCTTTCTTTTTTCAAGTATGGAATTTTCATCAAAAATAATATCTCCACTAATTATAAAATTTGATGACTAAGGGTCAGAACTAACCTATATCCTTTAACCCCATTTGCATAACCAATGAAAATTCACTTCTTGTCCCTTGATTCAAGGTTATACTCTTTTACATGACAATAAGTAGGACATCCAAATATTTTAAAACTAGAATAATCAAAAGGTTTACCTGACCATACCTCATTAGAAATCTTACATTCAATTGTGGTTGAAGGAGAACAATTCACTAAGTAATACACCGTGTTCACAGCTTCAGCCTAGAAATCTTTCCCAATCCAGCATTAGAGAGCATATATCAACTCTCTCTAAAAGTGTCCAGTTCATGTGCTCCGCCACCCTATTCTGTTGAGGTGTGTACCTAACTAGTCGATATCAAATAATCCTCAAATTTTCATAGTACTTGTTGAAATCACATTTGCAAACTCAAGACCATTGTCTGCTCTGAGATGCTTTATCTTCTTCCCCATTTGATTTTCTATTAACATCTTCCACTTCTTGAATGTATTAAAAACGTCATTTTTACACTTCAAGAAATAAACCTAGACTTTCCTAGAAAAATCATTAATAAACGTCAGAAAGATAAACTGCAGTATCTTTAGATGTTACCTGTACCGGTCCCCACAAATTGGAGTGAATATAGTCAAATGTGCCTTCATCAAGTGCACCCCAATACTGAAACTTACTCTATACTGTTTCTCAAAAACACAATGTTCGCAAAAGTCAAGTGAGACTATATAATCTCCACAAAATAAACCACGTTTACTCAAGATAGCCATTCTTCTTTCGCTCATGTGGCCTAACCACATATGCCACAATATTGATTTTTTGGAATCTGAAGATATTTGAAGAACCCACAACGGTGCTTCCTTGTAGAACATAAAGGTTTTTCCTTATGTTATCTCTCATCATAATCAAGAAGCCTTTTGAAATTTTTAAAATTCCACCTCCACCTGTGTACGTGCATCTAATGGAATCTAAATAGATCAATGAAATAAGGTTTTTCTTCAAATTTGGGATGTACTTAACGTTTGTCAAAGTTCTTACTACATTGTCATGACATTTAAACTGCATAGTACCAATTCCCACAATCCTGCAAACTGCATTGTTGCCCCATCAAAATTGAACCACCACGGGCTTTCTCATATGCGTGGAACTAATCTCTATGTGGACACATTATAAGAACATGCTGAATCCAAAATCCATTCATCATCGACTTGACAATTGAAGATAAAACAGTAGGAACAATGTCTACATTAACTAACTCGTTATTTTTCATCAGATTAGCCGAATTGGAACTCTCCATCGACTTCTTCCACTTCGCTTTGAGCACTGGACACTCACTATTGTGGTGTCCGCATTTGTGACAATACTAACACTCCACCTTACTCATATCTTTGCCTGATCTAGACTTCAAATGGCATTTACTATTACTGCGTCTGTCATGATAATTCAACCTTCCCTTGACAACTAAGCCATCAGCTTTATGACCACTACTACTCACATTCAATTTGATACGCATATTCGTGGAATTCAATGAGATATTCACATTCTCAAGAGTTATGGATTCCCTTCTATACAGCATGGAATTCACAAAATTCTCATACGAGCTTGGTAGTGAGCATAACACAATCAGGGCATGATCTTCATCATCTAACTTCAAATTTAGATTTTTCATATCCATAACGATTTTATTAAATTCATCTAGATATTCTTGGATAGGAATACCTTATTGCATCTTTAGTGTGTAAAGACACTACTTCCAGAATAATCTTGTCATAAGAGATTTATTCATGTAAATCTTCATGTAGAGGCTCTTAAGCTTATTCCACAATCCCAAAGCTATTTCTTCATCAACAACTTCGCGAAGCACCTTATCCTCGATGGTGCTATGCGCCCTCTCTTCCATATCCTCGATCTTAGCCGTAGTTATATTGTTGGGACAATTTCAATCTAAGGCTCTAACTGAACCTTCCCAATGCAATAACGCTTTTATCATGATCCTCTATAGTCCAGAATTATTTTGGTCATCGAAGGGTGCCACTTTGAACTTGATAGATGCCATCTTGAACTAGAAGATCAAAATTCCATCGCTCTTATACCAACTTGTTGTGGAAAAAGCCAAAAAGATGCACCAATTTAAGCACAAGTAGTAAAGGATGAAAGCAAAATCGAAATCACACGAGATGCAAGATTTACGTGAAAAACCCAAAACGGGAAAAATCATGGGGAGAGAGAAGGGTTTCACTATCTTCAATGATGAGTATGAGAGTACAACCCAAAAGCTCAAAAAACCACTTGGTGAGCCACAAGATCTAAAGATGTAACCAGAAGATAGGAAAAAAAACAAAAGAAGAAATAATATGGAGGCTAGGGTTAGAGATGTCTTATTAAACACATTCCTTTATAGTCTCCCTTCAAAATAAAACCTAAAACAAAAGTGCATGGTCCAAAATACCCTTATCTCTAATTTGAAGGTCAAAACTCAAAATAATTCTTGTGAAAAAAGAAAAGGACAAAAGAATACTTCAAACTGCAAATTGAGGCGAGATTTAATGTTAACCTAGGAACTTCTTGCTTATGGCTAAATGATCTGAGCAAAAGATATGGAATAAGATTTACGTAAACCTAGCACTTCTCCTTCAATCTTGATTAGTGAAATCTCATTCGCTTCATCATCTTTATCAAGCATGTATATCTTTTTGGAACAATAAGAACAATGAACCCATATGTTTTTGTTTCCTCCATTACGGGCGAAGTCCTTATAGCCTCTATATTAGTTTTTTTTTACTACTACTTTATCTCAATACAACATGAAAGAATAATTTGAGAGGGTGCGGGAATTGGACATGGGACCGGGGGCAAGCCTCTTACATCATTGACTATGAAATAAGGTTGCAATAGATGAAGGCATGGGTTTATCATTTAATGGCAATTAAGATAGTAATAATTCAAAAAGGTTTTAAGAATAGGAATAGGAGCAGGTAGGAAAAATCAAAATAATTTATTAGAGAAGGCTTGGAATAAAAGAATATTTCAATGGAGCGAATTTCATGAGTTTCATCAAAATTAGGCGTCCCAAAATTCCACCCCAAATTATATATCCTATACCAACAAGCTGTTGGTTAGATAATAAAGGAGTTTTCTCCTCTTCTTATAATCATGTATTCGAGATTTGTTGGAAAGCACACTAGAAAATAAGATCCTAAAAACAATAGGCCGATATGGGAGAATGCACTCTTAAGATTACCCAAGAAGGTGGACCATTTGAAGTGTGCAGAAATTACTCCAAACACCACCTGACCGCTAAAAGAGATCCTATACTTCCGGGAAAAATGTCAAAAAAGTTCTAAACCTTTTGCATTTATACTAATTTAGACGTAAATCTTTTATTGGTGCTAATTTAGTTCTAAATATTTTCACTTGGTGCCAATTTAGTCATAAACTGTTTGACTTGGTGCCAATTTAGTCATTTCCGGCTAATTATGGCCTGATTTTGCTGACTGGGTGCCGGTCGACTACCGTGGCATGACCGAGACTAATGTGGACAACTTGTAATAATATTTTAATATTTTTTCAAATTTTTTTTACTTTTTAAATTTATTGTTTCCTTTTCATTTTCATTTTCTTTCTCCTCCTCCTTCCTCTAACTTGTTGCCGGACCACCAGAGGTGACGCCCAGCGAGGCTCGAGCCCTTGTCAAGGGCTGCGAAGATGGCTCGCACTAGGCAATGAGGCTCGCCCTTGTCAAATCTAGCTCATCGGCCATGGGCAAGGCCCAACCTTGCTAGATCCAGTGAGATCGAGCCTCGCCTAGCCATTGGCGAGGGCTCAAGCCCTTACAGGTGTGACCTCGTGGCCTTTGGCGAGGGCTCGAGCCTCACCAATGGCCAGTGAGGCTCACTAGAGACTGGCAAGGTCAAGATCGACCTCGTCGGCCGTTGCCTCTAGTTGGTCGCCGAGGTTTGGTGACCAGTTGAGGAAGGAGGGGTAGAAGGAAAAAAGAAAAAGGAAAATGAAAAGGAAAAGGAAAAGGAAAAATAAAATAAAATAATAAAATAGCAAAATCTGGCCAAAATTAGCCGGAATGACTAAATTGATATCAAATCAAAAGGTTTATAACTAAATTGGCACCAATAAAAATTTTACGACTAAATTGGCACAAATACAAAATGTTTAGGACTTTTTGGACACTTTTCCCTATTATTCCCAAAACTTATTCACAACTTTTGCCCGTAGTTGCACTTGTCATCTTCACCTGACTTTTTTATGCCCCCGAAATACCCTTTAGCCTTGTCCCTAATTCTTCTAATTTTGTCAAAGAATTAAAAAGGAAACGGAATAGTGTCGTTGTGTATTTTTGTCAAATTCAAAATTATTTTAGAATAGAATCAAGTTAACCCTACTCACTCCATTTAGGTTTAACAAGTAAACTCGAAAGTCAAATACCATTATGTGACACGTGGAAGTTTTGATTTTGTTAGATAGATAGAATGGAGAAAGAAAAAACTTTTGCTCTTGCCCCTGAGCATTAATAACAATACAATGGTTTGTATGATTAATATGATATATTTCTTACTAGCTGCTATGCGTATTTGAATAATATTGTCTAAAATAATCTTATATATGCAAAGACTACTGTGATTTACTCTTGCTAGACAGACATCATTAGCGTGGTTATTTTCAGAGTTGTTCCATCGGGTTAAGTCTTATATTTATGTTCTCTTAATGATTAACTTTATAAAGCATCGTTTGAACTTCAAGGAGATAACCTTTTTTTAGTTACCCTCTAATCACTTCTACTTTCTTCACATTCAATTATTTTTTTGCATCCAGCGACGATATAAACCTTTTTCTTGGAAAATGCCAAAAATGATTTATTTTACCTTTTTTAGCGCTTTGCATCAGCAATTGCTAAAACTCACTGTTTGCATTTGAGGACTGAATCCCAAAGGATAAAAAAAAAAAAAAAATCAAAATAGCTATCGTTAAAGATTAAAAAGGAAAAAGAAAAAGATAATGAGATCGTTTTCTTAAAGCTCGAGAACTTTCTTCTTAATCCATTTGCCCTTCGTTTTTCATTTTCATTTTCCTTTTTTGTCTTGACATTTTGCAGTTCCTATTATCAAGAGGATTCACGAGGTAAAGTTGAGACACGTGGCGTCAGTCGAGTTGACAAAACAAGTTTGCACTGCGATCTCTCATATGAATACTGTCGAGATCACCGATTTTTTCCAAGAGAGTGACATTTTGCATCAAGCTGCAGCCATGGGAATGCGTGATTTCCTGAAGCTCTGTATTCAGTGTTTTCCAGAGCTTATTCGGCTTTGGCTAGATCATAAGAGGTTGACGACACATGCGGTGAGCTTTCGTCAAGAAAGGATCCTCGGACTCTTTTTGCAGGTAAGCTCAACCAATGAGTTGTCATTAGTTCCAGGGCCTACAAAGCAAGAATCGGACCACATGATGTACGCAGCAGCAGAGTCCGCAGTAGTAAAGTACTACCCCAGTTTCGATGCGGTAACCAACGTGGCCGGAGCAGCCTTTCAAATACAAAGAGAACTCCAATGGTATAAGGTAAGTGTCTTTCTTTCCATATATTGAATAACGGTGCTTAATGATAAGGCCAGCTATTTTCACTCCCATTCAGGTTAAGGCATTCCCTTTTTTAGTTAACTTACCAAAATATCCCTCTCTTTGATGTAATGTTTCTCTTTCTTCAATCTAGTTATACCTTCTTCACTTTCAAACTCACATTAAAATATTTAAGAGGAAATTTTTAAGTATATTCTAAAACATTGATCCTCCGCTATGAAATTGAATCTATTATCAAGAAAAAAAATTCCATATAAGAGCCTAAAGTGAGATTATTTTCTCATAAAATAGTCCGAAGTAGAATTTAGTTCAAATAAGGGTCTGAAATGGTCACTTTATCTCAAACAAGGGCTTGAGATTGCCGGTTGGCGATAACTTGATTTTTCCAGCAACTGAAACAAGGGCATTCTCGTTCATAACAAAATTTGGATAAAGATTAAAAATAAAAAGACTTTGAAAAAAATAATCTGAGATCGGCACCATCTCCAGCAAACTCTCAAATTACTTCGTTTCTTAGTCCATTCTTCAAGGCCACCAAGGTCCAATTAATCAAATTGTCAAAATAAGTTGTTGATATTGGCAGGGTTCCCTTGCTTCTTTTTCCTTTTTTTGTATTCATCTTACATGGGATTAGTTCTTGAATTTCTACAGAAGCATGCCCAAATTGAAAAAAAGTTCATGCATAATCCTCTGAAAACATTTGAATTCGGCTCGGGCAAAGGTGAATGGAGAGACCCAGCTCTGTTTTCAGCATCATCCCATCTATTACTTCTTCTCCACCTTGATTGATACCAACACAATGACACACACATACTCATGGACAGACTTTCTGCGAAAAAAATAAATGAAGAAGGATTGAGAGCAGAGAGAAAAACGCAAGCTCAAGTTCCTCGACCTCTCGCTTTTGCTCCCCACAACTACCTACGGCCATCTGCCACCCTAGTCACCTCCACACGAGCATAGATAGTCACCAGCGTCATCTCTGGCGGTCCCAAACCGAGAGTTCCCTAGTTTGCAGCCATCCTCATGACTGCAGATCAGGAACTGAAATTTGCACTCCATCTTCACTTTGATTAAGCCAAAACATCGATTGAGAAATAAAGAATGTTTGAGAAACAAAGAAAAAGTGAGATGTTCTCTGATCCTCCCCGAGAGAGAGAGAGAGTTGAAGATCTGATCAAAGCTGAAGCGAGGCAGTGATTTCGTAGCCCTAATTGGAATTAGGGTTTTGGAGATTGTTTTTCCCAGATGGAATGTCCTGAGTCGAAATGATTTGGAGATTTGTTTTTAACTTTACCGTATTTTGCGAGGGTTTAATAGTTTGATTAGGGTTTATGGAGTTACAAATGTATGGCTTTAGGGTTTGAGGTGATGACGGAGTGAGGGAGAAGCTGGGGTATGTAGAGAGCAAAGTCTAAATGAGGAAATCATTTGCTGGAATGGCGTGGACGAAAAAGAAGATGCGCCGAAAGAAAGAAAAAGAAGGGAAAACAAAAAACAAAAGGAAATGTTATGACAAAAATATCCCTATTTTGGCCATCGGAAAAAGCGAGTGCTCACCGACCAGCAAAGATTTGGCTAGTCGACAAGCTTAAGCTCTTATTTGAGACAAAGTCTACTTTAGACCCTCATTTGAAAAAATGACCTCACTTTAAGCTCTCATTTGGAATTTCCCTATTATCAATATTAATTACTTTATTTATGGTAGAGTGGTATGGTAAGAAGTTCCTCTTTTCTTTTTCTCTTTTTTTCCTTTTTATGTTTATCTTTTATTTTGACATGATATAGATTTAAACATGTGACTTTACCTCCAAGCAATTTCGTATCAAGCGTAGGATAAGTCTTGATCTCCTTGAGATGTTCCCTCGTTTGTTTGTCTTTTCTTTTTTAAATTTTCATCACTTTATCCACTTGTCAAAACTCCTATTTGTTAGGCTGTGGAAAGCTGGATTGTCCCTAGCGTGAGAAACGGCTACTTCGGGGAGAAAACATGTTGGAATATATTCGTGGAGAAGCACAAAGGTTTGCTTGAGAGTGGGGAGAAGTGGGTGAAGGACACATCAAATTCATGTATGCTTGTCTCAACTCTAATTGCCACAGTATTGTTCGCTGCTGCATTCACTGTGCCTGGAGGGAATGACGACAAAACTGGAGTCCCATTGTTGTTAGGAGAGGACACTTTCCTGATTTTTGCAATTTCGGATGTGTTAGGTTTGTTCTCTTCCGTGATGGCCATCTTGCTATTCCTAGCTATCTTAACTTCATGGTACGAGCCGCAAGATTTTCTTGAAGCGCTGCCTAAGAAGATCATAATGGGCCTCTCTTTACTCTTCCTCTCCTTGGCTTTCATGCTGGTGGCCTTTGTCGCGACTTTCACAATAGTGCTGGATAAGAAACTGGTGGAGTGGGCTCTCATTCCCATCACTCTACTGGCCTCTATCCCCGTGGCCTTGTTCGTGGTATTACAGCTTCCCTTACTATACCAAATGGTTAAATCCACTTATGGACCCAGTATCTTTCATCCTGAGAACATTTGGGAGTGAGGCATAATTATTGAGCGAGAACATGTGATTGACGAATTTGATTTGAGGGTATAAGCGTTCGTCATAGTTGGTTGCGGCGGGTGTAATGCAATACTTAATGTATTTACTCAAAGCATATGGACATATACTATGCAAATTTAGGTTTCTTGCCTCGTTGCTGGAGATCCATTTATAGAATAATTTTATCAATTTAAAGTGTCATCCTATAGATATATCAAAGTAAAATCTATAAATACATGAAAAACTATTTTAAACATTTACTACCAAGTATTCTTAATCATGGAATATAACTTTTTTAAAATATTAGTTTTGTTTAGTTTTTCTTTTTATAATTTAGATGCCGGAATTTTTTTTCCACCAACTTAAAAATTGAGTGTCCAGCTATTTTTGAATAGAATCTCTACAGCACGGAAGCAATTATATTCAACCAAATATGCACAATAAGGGAATATAACATTTCGGCTCCGTTCGTTTCGTGGAAAATAATTTCTGAAAAAACATTTTCCGGATTTTCCACGTTCGTTTCATGGAAAACGAATTCCTTGAGGAAAACGTTTTTCATGGGAGGAAAAGAGTCTTCTAAATTAGGGGAAAATGTTTTCCACTATTGAAAAGTGGAAAACATTTTTCTCACTTGATCTCTCTTATTTCACACCTCTATAAATCCTCACTTCCTTCTCCCCTTTCTTCTTCTTCTTTTCTTTTATTATTCGAATTATTTTTTAATTTTCTTTTTTTAATTCAAATTATTTTTAATTTCCTTTTTCTTTTCTTTTTTTCCTTTTTTTTTTTTTCTTTTATTTGTTTCCTATCTTCTTCTTTCTTGGCTAGTCGTCGATCGTCGTCGGGTGAACCTTGAGCTCGATGCTCGCGCTCGCCGCCATCTGGTGAGTAGTGAGCCTCGTGCTCGTCGGTGAGCTCAAGGCTCATCGGTGGCCGCTCATTGCTGTGACCAGCGACCGGCCAAGAAAGAAGGAGATGGAAAACAAAGAAAAAAAAAAAATGAAAAAAATTAATAATAGATTTTAAAATTTTTCTTATTTTTTAAAAATCGATTTTAAAAAAAATAAGAAAAATCCATTTTTAAAAATAAAATAAATGAAAAAGAGTATATGGAGGAAAATATTTTCCACCGAACAACGATAAATATTTTCCACTTCATTTTCAAGTTTCATCCGAACATCGGAAAATAATTACATTTTCCTGGAAAATGACTTCTTGAAAAATATTTTCCGGAAACGCCACATTTTCCGTGAAATGAACGGAGCCTTCAAACATTTAATTTTTCCTTTTATAGCATAAAGGCATGAATTTGTTCCATCAACTTAATAGTTCATCCTTTAACAAAGAAAATCACCCTTATTCTATTATAGATATTTCACAAACCTATATATACATAAACAGTTATTTTAAACAGTTCATTAGCGTAATATGCACGATCATGGATTACAACTTTCCTCATGGAATAATTTTTAAATATTTAATTTTTCTAATAGATGCTCTTGAGATGAACAATTTCATATACAAGAGGGTCTATACTCAAAGAATACCGATGATAAGATTTATACCAAATGTTGGCCTTTATTCCTATGAACTATAAAGCAATTGGATTTATACCAGATATAAGACTTTGTTCCCATTAAATGTGAAATAGATGGAATTCCACCTGCTATAAATTTTCGATCGCTAGTTCTATATAGATCTTTCACAATATGATCTATACATACATAACAATTACTTTCAAACATTTATTGCCACAATATGAACATATAATTTTTCTTTTTTAAACCTAGATGTAGGAATTTGTTCCACCAACTTAAAAATACAACTTTATTATAATATAGATAAGTCAAAATTGAATATATATATATATATATATATATATATAAACAATTATTTTAGAATAATAATTACCAAAATATGGGCAATGATTAAAATGACTTTTAAATATTTAATGTTCTTCATAGGTGCTCTTGAGATGAATGGTTTGATAATTAAAATAATCTCTATGTAAAGAATATCAATGATAGACATGATACCAATGCATGACTATATCTTAATAACTATAAAATTGGAATTACATCAGATATAAGATTCTGTCCACATAAATTGTGAACCACATGGAGTTATAACTATCATAGATCTTTAATCAACCATCTAATTAATTATATAGATATTTCAAAATAAAGTGATTGGTAGATTTTTATATTTTTCAATTTTTTGGTCAAATGGTTGACCAAAAGTCAACCTTTTAGGATCTGCATGGCAACGTTCCAATTTTTCTGTTCTTTTGTTTCTCGAAATAGAAAAATAATAGAAATTCATTTGGTAACGTCAATTAATTTTTCTATTTCTCGAAATAGAAAAGTGACAAGGAATATTTTAGAATAGAAATAAAAAGTAAAAAAAAAAAAGTAGCTTCTTGAATCTGAGAATAATTTCTTGAATAAATTAACTTTTTCTTTTCTTCTTCTTCCTCCTCTAAATAGTAATTGAAGCCTCGCCGCTTGCTACCCATCTCCATCTGCCACCTGTTGCATGCCACCAGTCGCCATCACCCCCTACCATCCTTTGCTGCCGACCACGGCCATCCACCGCCGCCACCGATCGCCACCATCCGCCATCACTATTCATTGCTACTAGCTTCTGCTGCCCTCCGGCTAAAGGAGGTAGAAGAAGAGAGGAAAAAAAGAAAAAGTCTCAAAAAATTATTAAAAAATTAAAAGAAATTCTACGTCATAGAAAAATTTGAGGGTCATACTAAATGTATTCCTGTTTTTTTTTTTTTTTTTTTTTTTGGAAACAAAAAATTTGTGCAGTTACTAAACACCTTATTTTACTCAAAAACTATTCCAAAGAATATAAATAGAAAAAGACTATTTCTACAGAATTAGTCTTTTTCTATTTTTATTCCTTGGAATAGTTTCTCAATAAAAGAATACATTTGGTAACTACACAAAATTTATATTCTCCAAATGGAAAAAGAACAGGAATGTGTTTGATATGATTTACAATTTTTTTTTGTAATGCAAAATTTATTTTAATTTATAATAATTTTTTAAGATTTTCTTTTTCTTTTCTTATTCTTCCTCATTGCCGCCTCTTGTCGGGCGGTGGCCATATGGCGGGGGCGGTGGCGGGGGCGGTGAGCGGCAAGAAAAAAAAAAAAACTTACTTCTAGAAATTGTTCTCGTGAATTCTTATTTCTAATTCTTATTTCTATTCCAAATTTATTCCTCGTCCACTTTTCTATTCCAAGGAATAGAAAAATTAGTTGATAATATTAAACGAGCCTTAATGATTAATCACTCAAAGGTCAATTTATGGTCAAAGTTTCAATTTTTTCGAAATCTTTTTCGGCCAAAATGAAATTGGGATCATTTGGAAACTTTTTGTACAAAAAATCAAATTTTGACTCGGGATTGACATTTTAGTCAAAGGATTAATAGAAAAGTCAATTCAAAAGTCAATTTTCGACTTTTTGAATTTTTCATGAAAATAACTAAGAAATTACCCATAAATAAAGGGTTATTGAAAAATAAATGAAAAATAACACTTTTTGCCTGAGAAAATGGTTCTGTTATAATCGGAAAGCTTAATTTCAATATTTTACCTTTTGTTGACACGTCCATAAAAAATCAAGTCTTAAAAGAACTCAAAAAAAAAAAAATCCCAAACTCCCTCTCTCCCCTCGTGCTTTGTTGGTCGTGTGTGCGCTTCCTTGGATGATAACGTGCGTCGGTGGTTATTAGGGGTGAGCACGGTTCTCGGGTAGAACCGGGAACCAGAGAACCGAACCAAGGGTTTGGTTCGGTTCCGGTTGCAGGAAGACAGGTTTTGGTTCTCGGTTCCATTTTCTTTGGAACCGGGACCCTAAGTAATAAGCGTAGAAACCCTAATTTTTTCTTTCATCTTCAGCCTTATTCACTTTCCCTTTTCTTTACATTTCCTCTCTGCAACTCTCCATGCCCCCGACAACCCCACGCTGCTCATCGCCCTCCATGTCCTCCCTGCCCGCCGCCCTCGAAGCTACCCTAATGACCCATGACGTCGCTGTCGACGCTGCCGCTGCTCCGTTTGACAACGTTGAAGACTCTTGCCATCGCGTGTGCTGCCTGCCAACGACGATCTGCTACCGGGCTACCACTGCGACGCTTTTGTTGTTCCACCGTCGCTGTTTTTCCGTCGACGACGCGGCTGCTGTGCAGACTTCAACGACGAACGGCCCGCATGTTAACGAGCCGCCGCATCTCAGCCTCTCAAGTCGAGCTCGCTCAACTCAGCCACTGATTTGAACCGAGTTCAGTTCATCTGAATCTCTCTCTCTCTCTCGCCGTCTCCGATTTTGCAGAAAGTTGCCGCCGGAGAAGCGAATCGGAGGATGGTCTCTCTCTAGGAGCATAAGGCGTCATCCATCCTAAACCTAGGTTCGTTTGCTCTGTCATCTTCCATCCTCTCTGTGCTCGTATCTCTTCAATTGATTGAGGCTGGTGGTGGTGGGGGTGGTGGTGATGGTGATGGTTCAGAGAGAGTGAAGAAGTGGAGAGACGCACTTCGCCAAGCGGCTAATTTGTCCGGATGGCATTTAGGCAACAGGTAATTGTCTAATCATTCTCAGCTAAGTGACTGGATTCTCTTGATTGCTGTTTGTTTTGTAGAGAATTTCTGTTAGATTAAAATCAGATTATAACTCACTAGAAATGGTAAAGATGAAACTTTGTTGCCTAACTTTAGCAGATTGTTTGAGAAATGGGATTTCAATTGAGTCTCCTTAGAAGAAGGAAGCGAGAACTACGGGTTTGGAATTGGAATTCCAACTTTCGAGTCTGATTCTTCTGATATATAAAGCGGATGAATTGAGGGACATCATTTCACCTTATGCTCCTCAAATTGCTAAGTCCCTCCGCATGACAACAAATCAAACTTGTGGAGGAACAATGAGAACCCAAGAAGGTGTAGTAATAGAAACCTTAAGGATATGGAGAACACACCTTGAAGAAAACTAGGCATAAGTAGCATTGCATAAAGCCCAAGGGTTGGCTTCTTTTTTTCTTTTTTGAGTCTTGCATCGTCTTGTTCCTTATTTGGCTTTTGTTAATAGAGATGCTACAATTATCTGGAATTCTCTGGTATTGGTCTTTCGAATTAGACCACAGAACTAGGAACAAGAATTTGCTAAGACTTGCATGTTGCGCTTGAAGAGGACATTTGATTTTGTGAAATGTTTGATAGCCAGAATGCATTATCTTAGTTTCTCTGTGTTGTAATGATTTATGGTTGGTCTCAAGCTGATATTCCCATCTCCAAGCTATAGGGTTGAACCTTGCTTGCATCAGTAGTCTTATGACTTTGTTTGGTGAATGCTGAACATTTTATCATGGGTATGGGACCTTTATGGTCACCCTTATGAGGGTAGTCACTGCTGGTCATGCCACTATCGCTTTCTCTCTCCACGTCATGACTTTTTTTGTTGCATAGTTTATTTTGAAAATGAAATCAAAAAAAAAAAGAACTTGTTGGAACCTGGAACCGACCCCGGAACCTGTGACAGGGTAGGTTCCAGGTTCCAAAAAATTAGGAACCTGTACCCGAGGGTAGTTTCCAGGTTCTAGACGGAACCGAACCGGAACCGGGAACCGCTCACCCCTAGTGGTTATCATAGATGGAAAACTGGAGGTGACAACCGGTGGAGCTTGCGAGAGCAAAACTGAATGATAAAAGCTCGGTTGCAGCGAGAGAGAAAATCATCAGGATTCCATGCTCCGTTGGATGAAGCTAAGGGAATTATTGATTTTGAACTTCAATGGATTGGGCAAATAAGATATATATGGGCACGTAAGATATATATGTCAAAATCCCTAATTTGTAAATTAATTTTTATCAATGAAATTCAGGTATCAAGTAACTTGATTGGTAAAATCAGAAAGTTTAAGTTTAAATTGGCCTCCACACAACGAGTTTAGGACTAACTTGATAACTACCCCTAAATAACTTATTTCAACATTTATTTCTTCTAAATCGGTAATAGTTTATTATCAAAATTCTCATAAGAATTAATATGCAAAATTTAGATAATTAGACATCTGCTCACATTATAGGTTTGCTAACTGACGTTATAAGCAAATCAATGCATAGAGCTTGCACAAGAGTGTGCCGAGAGAGTTGTCATCATCATCATACGAGTTTTACCCACTCTTATATTCATTGACAAATAGATTGATATTGAAATGCTAGTATCATTTCCTTAAATTACCTCATCTCACCCCAAAATTTTGTGAGCACCTAAGTTTACTGTAAGCTTTCGAGTAAGATATCATTCGCCCGAGACCCTTATTTGTCTCAAACGAAATAGCCACCATTTTGGGGAAAACACATGGTGAAATCAAAGCCTAAGGTTCTAAACTGAACAATACTTATACCTAACAATAGTGAGTCGAGCTTTCCGGTGGCACGAGAGTTCCAAAAATCCAAATTTGGATTTAAACAGTACTTGAATTCGAAATTTTATGAACTTATGGTCAAACAAATAATCACATGCAGCACATCAAATCTTTGAAGGCACATCGAGTTTTGTAGAAGAAAAAAATTGTAGATGCACTCAGTGCATGCGAGCCCAGCTCACTTGGACCATTGGATAAAGTGGGCCCCATGTGGATCCCACCAATCTAACAGTGAATGTGACCTAGGTTCACATGATCCGGATGTATCCAATACTTGCTCATTGTATAAGTTATTGCAACAATATTCTAGTGTAATTTAGAAAAATAAAAGGACACCCGGACCCCTGGAGTGCCAAAAGTTGGCACAAAGGGACACTTAAGTGCCAAAATCGAAGCAAAATGGATCACTTAAGTGCCACTGGCGAGAAAATTCGGCCAAAACGCTGACGTGTCAATTTTTCGACGAGCTGCTTGCAAAACGACGTCGTTTTGTATGCTAATGTGGCTAAACAATGTCAAAAGGACGTCGTTTTGATATAATTTGACTTTTAATATAATAATTAATTAAATTAAATTTTAAAAAATTATTTTATTATTATTATATATATATATTTTTAAAAGCAAGGGGGAAGGAGGAGGAGGGAGGCAGCTGGCTGCTAAGGGCTCACCCTCACCGCCACCACCGCCGCCATCTCCCTCCATCGTCGGGGAAGTGGGGAGGGTCAGCGAGGCCGCCAAGCCCTAGTCAAAGGCTGGCGCTCCAGCCGATCGGCGGACCCCGGTATACGGCGGCCCTTGGGTCGGCCGGTGAGGGCCGGCGACCCTTGCCGCTGGTTGGCTAGGGCCGCCGGCTCTCGACTAGGGCTCGCGGCCCCGCCAACCCTCCCCACCTTCGGCGATGGTAGGGAGGCGGCGACAATGAGGGCTCAGCCCTCGGCTGCTGGCTGCCTTCCTCCTCCTCCTTTTTTTTAAATAAATATAAATTAGTATTAATATTATTTCATTTTAAATTTAATTTAATTAATTTTTATATTATTTAAAATTCAAATTATGCCAAAACGACGTCGTTTTGGCCGATTTAAGGGCTCTATTTTAGCCAACTATAGAAATGATGTCATTTTGGGTGAATTAGAGTTGAGTCAGCTCTCCGGCGAGCCACGTAGGTGAGCAATATTAATATTTAATTGCTATGTTTGATTTCCGACCGACTTCGCCGGAGGTGGCACTCGGGTTTCCCACTTTTTACGAAAGTGGTACTTAATTGTCACTTTTGTAACTTTTGGCACTTAAGTGTCCATTTGTGCCAACTTTTGGCACTTGAAGCGATCTTTTGCCAAAATAAAATAAACAAGTCCAAAGCCAGGCTTTAAAACAAAATTTGTGCATAGCTCACATTATAATCCACCTTAATTAAGTCATGCATAGAAAAGTTCGCGTCTATGAATTTGTCCAATTGGCCTCATACAATACTAAATATGTTAAAATAAAATAAAATTGATTATTGGACGATGGTTGTTGGATGAGTAACCTGCAAAGCATTGAAGAAGAGCCATAAAAACTTTACGATTGGCTACATGGACTTCAAGAATAAAAGTTGTTCAAGACTTCTGTTACTTTATTGTGCGTTTTGATTGTGCTTATGATTACCGTGTATGGGGTAGTTTGTTTTTTTCATTAAATTCCCATCATTGACATTTGTGGGTTGCTATGTCTTAAATGTGATCATTGGCGTTTGTAAACTTCAATTCCTATATAAAGGGATGAAATCATGAATTGTAAATTAAGTCACAAGCCATAGTCCACGGAGACACAAAGAAGTGAAAGCATTCTCAATAAAAAGTTCTCCCTCTAATTTCTAGTGTTCTTATTCCTAGTAACCAAAGTTTATTATCATTCTTTTAGTTCCAACATTTGATATCAGAGCTAGAAATGGCATCCACCAGTTCTGTTCAATTGCAACTTCCAAATTTGAATGGGAAGAATTTCAATGACTAGTCTGTCCAGATGAATGTTCTTTTCAAATCGCAAGATTTGTGGAATCCGGTGGAGAATGGCTACACTGAAGTGGCTGATGCTGAAGCATTCAATGCTTTAAGAAAGGAGGAGAAAGATATTTTGATGAAATCCCGGAAGAAAGATCAAAAAGCATTGTTTGCAATCTTCCAATCAGTAGAGGAAGTGATATTTGAGAAAATTTCAAGGGTTGGAGACTGCAAAAGCAACATGGGATATTTTGCAACAATACTGCAAAGGCGATGATCATGTTAAACGGATGCGGCCTCAAACACTGTGAGGTGATTTTAAGTATTTACGCATGAATGACTTTGAACCAATCTCGGTGTACTTTGATCACATGCAAACCATTGTTAACCAATTGAGGGTTAATGGTGAAGAACTCCAAGATGTGTGAATCGTAGAAAAGATCTTGAGGTCTTTGACTGAAAGATTCGACTATGTAGTTGTGGCAATCGAAGAAGCGCAAGATGTGTTAGCCATGACGTTGGAGCAGTTGATGGGTTCACTGTGCTTGCATGAGCAAAGAATGAATCAAAAGTCCATCGGTGTGTATTCCGAGCAAGCATTGCAAAGTCAGGTCACTCAATCAAGCCAAGGAGGCCATCAAGCTGGCTGAGGTCGTGGAGGTGGTCTAGGATGTAGATGTGGAAATTTTAATTCCATCAGAAAATATAAAACACAGGACAAATCAAAGGTCAAGTGTTTTAGGTGTAACAAATTCGAACATTACAAATCCGAATGTTAAACAAAGGTGGCATACGAGCAAGCAAAACAAGCGCATACCATTGATGTTGAGGAAAACATGGTGCTAGCTTGCAAGAAGGATGACTCAAGCACCATGGACACCAACCTTTGGTACCTTGGTACTGGATGCAGTAATCATATGACTGGCTGAAAGGACTTATTCTCACACTTGGATGCGATGGTTCACGGTGAAGTTAACTTTGGGAATAAATCCAAAGTTCTTGTAATGGGCAAAGGTGACATTAATACCAACTCAAAAGATGGTGCCAATGTTACTGTTGCACATGTTTATTTTGTGCTAGAACTTTTTTGGAACTTATTAAATGTCAGGCAACTTTCCGAAAGAGGCCACAAATTCCACATTGAAAATGGAGTTTGCACTATTATGGGTGTAAACAATAAGTTGATCACGACGGTGCAGATGACAAAGAACTAGATGTTCCCTATTACTCTTCAAACGAAGAATCTTTTGAACTTTCAAGCGGTGATGACATATAGCAACTAGTTATGGCATTTTCGATTCAATCATCTAAATTTTCATGGACTAAAATTACTAGTCCAGAAAAGGAAGAAAAGGATGGTGACCGGCATGCCTTTGATTGACATTCTAGATCGCCCATGCGAAGGATGTCTTGTCAAAAAACAATATCAAGAATCCTTTCTAGTCGGAAAAGCTAGAAGAGCAAAACAACCTTTGGAGTTGGTACACACAAACATATGTGGCCCTATTGAGGTGGAATCATTCACACAAAAAAAGTATAAGTTAATTTATGTGGATGATTTTACCAGAAAAACATGGGTATATTTCCTTAGAGAAAAATCCAAAGCTTTCAAGTTGAAAGAATTTAAAGTCTATGTTGAAAAGCACAGTGGGTTTATTCTAAAGAAATTGAGATTAGATAGAGGGGGAGAATTCACTTTGAATGAATTTGATAAATACTGTAAAATTCATGGAGTGATCTCCTCAACAAAATGGTACAGCAGAAAGAAAGAATAGGACAATATTTGAAATGGCAAGAAGTATGCTAAAGGCTAAAAATTTACCCAAGAAATTTTGGGTAGAAGCTATTGCATGTGCTGTATTTGTGCTAAACAAGTGTCCAACAAGGAGTGGAAGAACCATAGAAGAGGCTTTGAGCAGCAACAAGCCAGATGTTTCATTCCTACGAGTATTTAGGTGTGTGGCATATCCCCATATACCAAACAAACGGAGAAAAAAGTTGAACAACAAAAGCCAAAAGTGCATCTTCATCGGCTACAGTGACATAACTAAGGGTTATAAGCTATATAATCCAGTCACTGAGAAAGTAATCATCAGTAGGGATGTCCAGTTTCTTGAAGATGAAGCCTAGGATTGGAACCAGAAGATTGACTAGAAAAGCGTCACCATTGAAGATGAACCATTAGCGGGAGAGACAGAAAAATCTTCAACTGAAGATCCATCATCTTTGCCTAATAGTTCAATTTCTTCACGAAGAGCAGTTTCAGAATCGCTGATACGTCGTTCACAGCAATTGGGGGAGACGCCATCAAGATTCAATGATTATATAATCACAAGAGATGATGATAGTAATAATGAAGGAATCACTGATGAAACTATGATAAAATTTTGTTTATTTGTAGAATATGACCCCATATCCTATGACGATGCAGTAGTAGATGAGAAGTGGATCCAAGCAATGGATGAATAAATCCACTCCATTGAAAAAAATGACACATGGGAGCTAACTTCTCTACCACCCGGTAAGAAATCCATTGGTGTCAAGTGGGTGTACAAGACAAAGTACAAGCCAGATGGTCAAGTGGACCAATATAAAGCTAGGCTGGTTGTAAAAGGTTACAAGCAAAAGCCAGGTCTTGATTATTTTGAAGTATTTACACCAGTGGCTCAAATGGATACCATTTGGATGATTTTAAAACTCGCAACTCAAAATCGTTGGAAGATCCACCAAATGGATGTGAAATCAACGTTTCTTAATGGTGTTCTTAAAGAGGAAGTCTACGTGGAGCAACGGTGTTCTTAAAGAGGAAGTCTACATGGAGCAATTATGGGGTTATGAGAAGAAAGGGCATGAAAATCAAGTTTATAAACTAAAGAAAGTACTGCATGGGTTTAAATAGGCACTTCGAGCATGGTACACGAGAATTGACACGTACCTGTTAGAGCATGGTTTTAAAAAATGCTTGTATGAGCATACACTGTATATCAAGTCAAACACTAATGGTGACATAATAATTGTATGCCTGTATATTGATGATTTGATATTTACAAGGAGTTGTGAAAAGATGTTTGATGAATTCAGGGAGGCTATGACTAGTCATTTTGAGATGATAGATTTAGGATTAATGTCCTATTTTCTAGGCCTTGAAGTGAAGTCAGTAGAAACATGCTAATGATATTCTGAAGTGATTTAAGATGGATCGCTTAAACCAATACGGAGTCTCATAATAGAATGGTTGGAGCTAAAGAAACAAGGAACCGATGAACTAGTAAATCTCACTTATTTCAAAAGCATTGTTGTCAGTTTAAGATATTTGGTTTCTACAAGACCAAATATTACTTATAGTGCGGGAATTATTAGTCGATTTATGAAAAAACCATACCAATCACATTTGCAGGCAGCAAAAAGAATTACACAGTATGTCAATGGAACTAATGATCATGGGATTTTATATTCTCATACGAACAATTTTAGTTTGGTAGGGTACATAGACAGTGATTGGGTAGGTGATACTGAGACTCGGAAGAGTCCTTCTGGATATACTTTTTTCCTCGGATTAGGAGTAATTTCTTGGTCCTTGAAAAAACAAATCGTTCCACTCTCGACAGCTGAAGCAGAATACATAGCGTTAGCTTCGGCAACATGTCAAGCAATATGGCTTCATAGGATGCTATGCAAATTGATGCATGAATAGGCAGGTCTTACCAAAATAATGTATTATAACAAATCGACTACGGCTTTAGCCAAGAATCCTGTTTTTCATGATGTGAGCAAACACATCGATATCAAGTATCACTATATTCGCGAGCAAGTCAAAGATGGCGAAATTGAGCTTAACTTCTGCAAATCAGAAGATCAAATTGCAGATATTTTAACTAAACCATCAAAGATGGATTCATTTGAAAAATTAGAGACGATGCTTGGAGTTGTTGAATTCCAAAATCAATTTTAAGGGAGGCTGTTAAAATAAAATAAAATTGATTATTGGACGACGATTGTTGGATGAGTAGCCTACAAAACATTGAAGAAGAGCCGTAAAAACTTTACGGTTGGCTGCATGGACTTCAAGAATGAAAGTTATTGAAGACTTCTGTTACTTTATTGTGCATTTTGATTGTGCTTATGATTATGTGTATGGGGTAGTTTTGTTTTCTTCATTAAATTCCCATCATTGACATTTGTGGGTTGCTATGTCTTAAATGTAATCATTGGCGTTTGTAAACTTCAATTCCTATATAAAGGGATGAAGTCGTGAGTTGTAAATTAAGCCACAAGTCATAGTCCACGAACACAAAGAAGTAAAAGCATTCTCAATAAGAAGTTCTCCCTCCAATTTCTAGTGTTCTTATTCCTAGTAACCAAAGTTTATTATCATTCTTTTGGTTCCAACAAAATGAATGTATTGAATGTGTAGGCATAACGTGCCACGACTAGTTAATGATTTAGTTGGGTCAAACACACGGCACAACATGGGCCGTCATTATATGGACGCGGCATCAAGTTGACTTATTGAGCACATTTCTTCCCAGATAAGCATTAGCTCTTAAGGAATTAACGAAGCAACATTCTTTATTCATCTACTCAAAATTTGATGGAGAAAGGGAGGCGTTTTGCTCCATAGTCCAAACAGAACAACAAGTCAGAAAACACTAATAATCAAATATCCACTCCAACGACTCACTTCAACATACAAGCAAACCAAATACAGCCTTACAAGAAAAATCCATGGAAAGCCATTGACGACAAGCATATAAGCCGAATTATTATTTCCTTTCATTTTTTTTTTTTTTTTTTTGAAGAGGCTTGAAAAGGTGGTGCTTGATAATCGATGGATTCTCGACGAAAATGAAATTAGCCACTTAGCCAATGACTCCAAGAACCCCCTTTAGCTTCTTAACCTGGGCATCATCAAGGAAAGTGGTGGCCTCCACCAGTCCAAAGGGAAAATTATTACCGAACAGAGCGAAGTCCAAGATTTGAGGCCCTGGGCCCGAACTGCTGAAGCTGATTATGGCAAGAGCTGGACTTGTGCCAGCATTCAATTGGAAGTGCAATAGCCCCTAAGGGAAAATCGTGCTATCCCCGACGGTGTTTGCCGATGATGAGATGAACTCGGCACAGCTCTATCCTCGAAGGATGATGAGGACCTCCGAGCCGCCTAGGTGCGTGTGCATTGGGATGACCCCGCCGGGGGCCATATTGAAAATAATGATTGCAACCTATCTGTTTCTGTAGATGATACAGAATATATAGCTGCTGAGCATATTCACAACTTATCTTAAAAGTGGCAAAGAAGATTCAATCTACACTAGAACGTCTATAAGTTCTAATTTGGAAGTTTACTTAACTACAATTGAGCACAAAATCACCTATAAACCAATAAGTACATAACATTACTGTCACTCGCAATGTTTCTCTATCTCTAATTGAATGAAATTCTCGTCCTATCAATGCGAAAATAATGGGTTTTTCTCATAAATTTTACACAGAATTTTTCATCCATTTGATAAAAACACAAATAAATGTCCTCCTTTTGTTTACACTTGAATGTTATTCGGCAAATCGAACATGAATTTTTGTAAAAATAAGAAGTACATGAAAATAATAAAAAATACTAAATAAAAGTTGGGCCCATCTCATTACAGCCTCGCATCCACATATACGTATCTTATACATATATGCATTCGGCGGGGGAGAATAGAACAGAGAAGACGCACAACACAGAGCTAAGCGAATTCTCTCTCGCGTCATCATTTTCCAGCAGCTTCAAGGTCGTCATTCCCTCTTCATACTCAGCCCCCTCCACTCCACCAGTAGCCGCTGCTCGTCTCCAATCGCCGACCACCATAGTCTCTTTGCATTTGAACCTCAGAGAATAAAGCAGCGATTAGAGGGAAGGAATTCTCATGTTCAGTTGTGATTCTCTCTCGATTTCCTCTATGCATCCTTACCTCTCTCTCTGTCACCAATTGTCGTCGCAGGCCACTTCCCCACCACTACCAGCTTCGCAGCCACGGGAAGTGCTCTGTTCGCTTCCGTTTTCTAGCCAACTTCATCGAAGTGCTTGATTATCCTTCTCCCTCCTTTAGCCTGTTCCAGTCTTTGGTGCTACAATTCCTGAAGCTTCACTCCTCTTATTTGATTACCAATCGCAGTTCTCTATTACTCTTCGTCAAGGTAAATCCATATACTCTGTTTCTGTCGAAGGTAAAGACTGAGTACTCAATTTCACCAGCGTGAAACCTGGTGGCGTTTGAGGCTTTCCTGATGACCTTCAGCATGCTGCGTTACCTCTTTGTGATAAGATCTCTCCCTTATTTCTGCATCTAGATCCTTTGACAGAAATATCTACCACCTGTTTTATAAAATTCCTGAACTAGATTAGTGTGTGTTTCGATTCAGATTCTGATTGAGAGCTTCCCTTTGCTTGATCGACACATTAGTTTTGTTGCATACACTCTACTTGTATTTCGTTTCCTTTCATTTCAGAATTTAGTAGCTATTCAATTCAGGATTTGCTATTGAAATTTTCGGATTAGATGCATATCTAGTGTGTACATCAGGTGAATCTGATAACTAAGTATTCCAGAACTTAGACAGGGCATCTTGAACGAAAATGAATTGATCCGAGCACATTTACTTCTTATGCTTCACAATATGTTGGTCTATGTTTATTGTGCCCAATTGCAAAGACATAATGAAAAAATATTGCGGGTTCGTTCTCTGTATGTGTTGAAATCGCAAGCATATTGAACGAATGCCAATAGCTTGAATACTGAGTTCATGCTGCAAGAGCATTGAGCTGCTGCTCTAGTCATCGTATAAGCATTCATTCTGGGTGGGCAGTGTTACTGATTGGCTCATCTTCGTATGCGTTGAGTTGCTGATGCGCTCACTGTCTGTGTTCGTGCTGATGTGTTGTGCTGCGAATTATGTCTATTCCGTGCGTGCTTGCTGTTCGTATGTCCTGGTTTGTGTAATTGTGCCAGTGATGAGCTGTTCGTTGATGCCAAGTACTAGTCGGCCAGATTTCCTCAATTCATTTTTTCTGTTCTAGTTTGGTGAGCCTCTAGTGTCGTTACCAAAGAATTCAGAATTGTAACGGTCCAGTATGAGGTGACCATTGTTTCGATGCTTTTAGGTTTTGTTTATTTCATGAAAAATAAATTATTGAAAACTAATTTCTTAAAAATGTTGGTGTCTTTCAAGATATTTATGTAATTTCAAACTAATCATAGGAGAAGGAATAAAAAATTTTCTCATACAAATAATTTATCAGCTACATTTTACATGTGAAATGTTAAATTAAGGAAGCTATATCATTGTCTGAAAAGTTTTCACTAAATAAATGTATTGTATAGCAATTTGTTTTGTTCAAACGATCGAAAAAGAGAAATATAATATGATTTATTCGTGTCCAGTCATCTACCGATAAAAAAATGTCTTGATTCAAGTAGTATCTTTATTACAAAATATGAAGAATATAAAGAACACGAGTATGTATATGAAACCATCAACTCCAGTCTAAGAATTTCTACCATGTGAGAAACACAAGATATAAGAATATTTAAATAATAACCGACACATTAATGTGACAGCATATGTTTTTAAAATAATTTACAATGCTCCTGCAAAATTTAATAAGTATCAAAATAGGAAATTTTGAATTCAAATTTTTCCAAATCCCTTAATTGCCTCCACTAGTATATATTTCAATTTTTTAGTATTAGACCAAATTCTAACTTACGTGTGAGGAAATATTAAAGGAATGCATTCATCTATTGGTTTTCGTTTTTTAGGTTAGAATAGTTGGTGGCAGTTTCACAAAATTTTATAGAGGTATGAAAGAATTTGTTGCAAATACTGACAAATAACAACATACTCGTTCATGTAGATATATAAATCACTTCATTAAAAAACGAATATTAAGCTCGAAATGCTGATTAACTACCATATGATGGGGAGAATTTTCCTGCCTTGCATATGGGGAGTTGTGGTGATAGATATGATTGGCCCCTCCCCATGAACCCATCTAGACCCGCGATCCTATGTCTAAACGGTGGAGATTTCTAGTATTAACCTTGCTCCTTTATATAAGTCGTATTACTTTAGTAATATAAAGTTTCTTATTTTCAACATAGATTTTAATATAACATGAATACTTTCAATACTTCATTCCTTTTTCTCATCAATTTATTACGGCAAATTCTCAAAGTAAATTATATTCTAAAAGGATTTAAGAATCCCAAATTCGTTTTTTTCGCATAAATGATTTTTTTCAACTTGCAAAACTTTTTGAGAGGCTTGTTGAAGAAATAATTTTTAATATTGAAGTTATTATCAAGGAGGGCAAGTGTGACGGGGAAATCCGCATTCTTGCTGGGGGTTGGGAATGGAGCTCGTAGATGTCCCTGCGCTGGAGATGGGCCTATGATAGGGCATCTTTAAGAATAGTGGAACCAGGATGCAATCGCCCGCATCCGCTTTGCAATCGTGCACTTGCCCAGTCCCATTGCCACCCCTAATTCGCATGCAATATTATTTTCCATTCCAGCATATAAATTATAAATAGAAATATTAATACAGTAATTATAGCAGACACCGGCAGAGAAAAAGAAAAATTTTCCACATACGGCTTTATACACTGTTGATTTTGATGGTTAGGGGAGATAATAAGCGGTTCAAACTCTTAAATCAATGGTGGATAAGACTGTTTGTGAAAAAGAAAAGTTACACTCACACTGTATGCGCTAATATTTCACATTACTTATATAACTACTTACCAGGAGAAGAATGAAAAAAACCAAAGAGCGCCTCATTCGCAAGTATTATTAGCGCAAGCAACTTAGGCGCTAAACTGGAAAAAGAGTGAACCTAAGGTGATCAAAATTAGATGATAAATTAATGCTCTTTGGCAAGATCCTACGCACCCAGGTCGGTATGGAGTTCAACTCCACCGGGAGCACCTTCAGATAGAAAAAGAGCAGGCGGACGTGTCTGATCTTATGAGTCGTCCGTATCAAATACATTCGAGTAGAAACTCAGTAGAAGTGCTGAAATTTGCATAGCAACCTCTCCCAGAGGTTGAGCCTAGCTCCGCTGAGAAAGTGAAATGGCATAACAGACAATGCTCTCGAGAGAGACGGGGGAAGCGAACGGATCATCCCCTCCGTCATTTGTCTTCTCTATTGGATATGCTTTCAGCCAAGGTCTCCTGATTTTGTGTTGCGTTCTCCACAGCTGAATCAAATCGTCCTCAAATGCTCTCTGCCCATGATTCAATCCCATAACAGGAATTTATACCGCTGTTTTATCGAGTACAACTCACTGGTTTATTCAATGCACCTTTACGTGCAATTGAAAAAGATCATGATAAAAACTACCGGCAATTGATGAAGTGATAGTAAAGCGAAATCGAATATTCTCTAGGTTTTAATAGGACCTGAAGGAGGAGGGGTCGGTGAGCTTAGTGTTCCAGGATTTCGACATGCACAGAAACCAAGCCGGTGATTTCGCCCGTAGCGGCAGCAAAATGGCTTTCATTTCATCATCTGTGATGTCTGGTGTTCTCTTCAACTTCAGCTAACTAGAACTGGGAAAGCATAGTGAGATGAAAATCCGGACATGTGATCGACTTTGAAAATCAAACCGAACAAAAAACGGTCTGATGGTATTGAAGCGAGTTGATGTTGGCAACATGCCATGGAGGCCACTACGCGATTTTAGAGGATCTACAATAACAAGACGTGATTTGGCTTGACTGAATAGCCTAATATTATACAGTGGCAAAGAACAAACAGCGATATTATCAACGGCCGAAGAGTATTCAAGGTAGACTACTTGGATTGGAGATTCTACAACCACAACCAACCAACTGAGGCCCAGACAATATGGAGATTCTAGCGGGGTTTCGTAAACACCAAGTGATGATGAATTTTCGTGGCTCCCACTCTCCCAGTTTTCTTTGTGTCATATCTCTTCCTCGTGTCTTTTGTCTCTCTCCAGATTTTGTTTGGCTCTTGCTTTCCATCACAGTGAATGTTCAGTTTTGAGCAATCAGCGATGGTGGCAAGCTGGGCGTTCATATTCTCTCAACAACGGGGCGAACCACAGCAGTAGCGACCCAGAAACAGAGCAGAAAATCAAGTCGCCAAAGGAAGACTTGAATCAAGGAAAAACGCCAAAACAGGGAGCTGTCAAGTCCGTCTCGGCAAGGGCACTTTTAGGCGAAAACAGCACTTCCATGGCAGTCACTGAGGCGTGGGACGAGCGACTGGAACTTCAGGAATGGATGAATAAAGGTTTGAACGAGAAGAGCAGGCTCTTGAACGCCGAAAATATAGGATCCGATATTTGATATTCCACCACCTCTCTCTCTCTCTCTCTCTCTCTCTCTCTCTCTCTCTAGACTTGTCCAGATTAGGGGCCATTTTTGCCGGCTTCCTGAACAGCTGTAAACGGTGGCTTTTGTCTTTTGTGGAATTTCCTTAAGGAGCAAGTTGGTCAACAATCATGGAGCAGTCGACGTAGAGACATGAGAGGAAAGTAAAGAGGCCAGAGAAAGCCTCAAGATTTAGAGAATCTCGCAGATATAGAGATGGGAATCAGTCCGTGAGTGTAAGGAAAATAAAAAGAGCTGAGTATTTGTAGGAGTCGATGTACTCCGAGCATTGCAGGAGCTAGTTTGCTCCAAGTGTTGTATTGTGGTGTGAGAAAAATATTGCAAGAGGGAAAGTGAGTTTTTGTGATCTATACTTGTATCACGTTTCCACAAATTCAACATCCAGAAAACAGAGCCTCTCCACCGAACTCGTCGGAACCAACACCAGCGATTGCCTGAAGTCGAGTAGGTGTCGGCAACGGTGGCGACATTGTTCTGGGCAGCTCAGCTGGTGTTACAGTGAGGGAGCCCAGAGAGGTGAGGGAGAAGAATCATGAGAGATCCCTGATGCTGCCGGAGAGCTCGAGAGTGTCGGGGAGAACGGGGAACAATTTATCAAGAGCCAAACCCTATCCAAGATTAATTTTTCCACAGAAACTAAACTGACCGAAAACAACTTAGCTCCAGTAACAACCAATCATCACAACCTTATAATAAGTATAATGCCGAAATGACAAGGAGACAAAATCAATAACAACATCAAGGTTTTACATGGAAAACCAATGTGGAAAAAATCACGGACCACCCAAAAATTTCCATTAATCATCAAGAAGGATACATGAAGTGTTCTTTTGATCACACACTAAAGACTTAATACTAATAATATAATGATATTTCATCACCATAAATGTGGATTATAATAAATGAAGCAAAAAAACTCTTAACTGTAATTGAAAAATTCGGAGGGGGTTCTCAACGAACGAAACTGACCAACTCGTGGCCCTCGATCGCATGAATAATATACTCAAATTTGAGCTAATTCCGTCAAAGTTTGGCCTTAGAATCCAGACAGCAAAGTAGCAGCCCTCTTTTCCCTTCTTCTTCAAGCTCTTTCGGTGTCCCCCTCTCGGTGTACTCTCCGTTACTCCTCTTCTCTCGGGCTCGTCCACGCACAAAGCAACTCTTTTCTTTTGTTCTTTTTGCTTTTTGACTTTTGACTCCTTCTCTTTTCTTTTATTAATGTTAGCTGGACCCACAAGGGGCGGACCCAGCCCATAGAGAGATGAAAAAGGTGAAAAAGGCAACACAGAGACTGTTGGCATGTGTAGAGGAATCCAGGCGTGAGGAAGGTGGAGCTCAGGAGAGGGAGAGAACCGGTCTCCATGAGTGATTCAATGCCCCACCCCACCCCACCCCCCCTCCTCTCTCTCTCTCTCTCTCTCTCTCTCTGTGTGCAGGAAGTTGAGTGCCTCGTCTTTGTAGGTGCTCCAGAGTGCCAGTCGCGGAAGGGAGCTTCAGAAAGAAGATTTTTAGCGAAAATAGGCTGGACCGAACACATTAGAATTTTGCAAATATTTATAACTAACTTGGCAAACTAGGCATCTAAAACATAGATTTAGGACATATTAGACAATTTCCCCTAAAGTATTTGGTTCACAAAAATGTTCTAATGAAATCTGTTTTTGTTTACATCTTCTATTATCTTGATAATCTTGATAATATGCTTGGTGAGTAAAACAACAAGAGTTTTCAACGAGAATGAAAATCATAAATACTTTTTTGGTGTACTGTAAAAAATAAGGTCAATTTTGGCCGTTTTCGGTTTTAAGGTTCAAAGTTTAGAAAACTGTGCAACCAAAAATTTCCACCAAATGTATTTCATTGAGAATTTCGGAGATGAAAACTAGAAAATGGAAAATTTCCATTGCATAACTAATTTTGGTCGAAAGCTGTATTTTTAGAAAGATTCTGCCTTAAATCAAATTGAAGTTCTTAATTTTGCTTTGGGGCTTGACAAAAGTGAGATGCCCATTTTGCTGAGAGCTTTATACGGCTAAAGGCTTTCAAATTAAATTTTGCTTGCATGGCTTTTTGGAGCTCAAGAAAAGAAGCAACTTATCTTGGTAGAGACTCAACTTGATCATGGGATAAGGGGATGGAATGAACTCTATTGTAACAAAGAGTGATGAAGTCACCTTAAAATAATGGTTCCATCACTAGGAACTGAACCTAATGATTTGTGGCACGAAAGCATGAGGCTGCTTGCCCACTGACATAGGACTAGTCTATATTCCCAGGACAAACTATTTTACACTCAAGTAATCCAATTGCTATAAAGTGGGAAAAAAGGAAAAAAGATGTGCTTGCTTGCTGTAATTGTAGAGGCTTCCCGTTACTTTAAGGGAGGTGGTTGTATAAAAGGAAGAGATGAACATCCTAGGGAGAGTAAAACTCTTTGATAACTGAATATCTTACCCAATTTTGCATTCTTGGTTTACTTTGTTGTTGAAAGACTCTAACCAGGAGAGCAAACCAGTGATGGCGTAACCAACTGAAATACAAGCAAATTGGAATCAAGCAAAACCACCGGCAGGTATAGGCAATGTGGTCTTAAAATATGCTGGAACTTGTATTTTCTCATGGTTCTATTTCTTTGCTCTATCATTGGACAAACATAACCTTGACATTGGCTAGTAAAAGAAATGAGAAAAAATAATCAGTATCGGAAGGATTTTGTGCTCGCTCTGTCTCCTGCATTTATTGAAGATGTTTGGGTTCACCATTGGATCAGGTCCTTCTCAATCCAGAGGCGGTCCGGGTGCATTATTATTTTCAATATAATTTGACTACTTCAAACCTTTTTCTCATCAATTTTTCATGGAAATATTCCAAATTGAACTTTATGGTAATGGATCTAAGGATTCCAAATTCATATATATATATAATTATGCTTTTAAAATAATTTAATTGAAAATTTTTTATCTTGAAATTAATTGAACCTGCCCTGTCTTGTCCCAGCGCCACCCACCCCTATTTTACATATAGTAGTATTTTCCCTTCCAACTAATAATTCAAAAATAAAAAAAAATTAATGGAGTAATTACAGCTTACACCGGTGGAGTAAAAGAAATTTTCCACATGCGGCCTTATACAACCGTCGGTTTTGATGGTTGGTAAAGAGAGTGAGTGGTTAAAACTCTTAAATCAAGGATGGACAAAGATTGTTTGCGTCATTCTTTTTTTTTTTTTTTTTTTTTTTTTTTGCACTTGCACTACATTCGCTAATATTTCATATAAATGATATAACTAATAAAAAAAAAGAGTGAAAAAAAAAAAAAGAGTACCTCATTCGCAAGTATGATTAGCGTAAGCAACTCAGGCGATAAACTGGGAACAGAGTGACCGTAAGGGGATCGAGATTATATAATATATTAATGCTTTCTGGCATGATCCTACAGATACAAAAAGAGCGGGTGAACATGCATGGTCTTCTGAGTCGTCCGCATCAAATGCATTCGAGTAGAAAATCGGTGGAAGCGCTGACATGTGTATAGCAATCTTTCCTAGAGGTTGAGCCTAGCTCCGCTGACAAAGTAAGACCGCATGAAAGACACTGCTCTCAATACCGATCCGTTAGTATTGGCTGGACTGAACAGCGCAACCCCGTTGGCCTGTTAATTCACAGTGGCAACGAAAAAACAGCGATTTTATCAACGGCCGAGGAGTATCCAAGGTAGACTACTTCAATTGGGACTCCTACAGCCACGACCATCCATCTCAGGGTCAGGCGATACGGAGACTCCAGAGGGGATTCTTAAACGCCTGGCGATGACGAGTTTTCGTGGCTACCACTCTCCCTGTTTTCTGTTTTGTATTTTCTTTTCCCCCGTATCTTCAGTTTCTCTCCATATTTGGTTGGGCTGTGGCTTTCCATCCCACTGAATGTTCATTTTTGAGCAATCAGCGATGGTGGCAAGCTGGGCGTTCTTTACTCGCAACAACAGGGCGAATGACAGCAGCGACGCAGAAACAGAGCAGAACAGAGCAGTGTAATACCATGGCTGTTTAAGGCCAATTTGACGGTTACGGGAGGTGCCGCTGTATGTGTGAGCATTATTGGAGATAAAGGCACGATGACGAAGCACCTCCGTGAAGTGAGTTGCCGGCGGAAGGCTCGAATCAAGGAAAAACGCCAAGACAGGGAGTCCATCTCTGCCCGGGCAGTTTTAGGTGTAACCAGCGCTTCCATGGCACTCACTGAGGCGTGGGACGAGCGTCTGGAGCTTCAGGAATGGATGAATAAAGGTTTGAACGAGAAGAGCAAGCTCTTGAACGGCAAAACTAGAGGATCCGAAAATGGAGCCTCTTGACCAAACTCGTCCGAGCCGACACCAGCGATCGCCTGAGGTCGAGTAAGAGTCGGAAACTGTGGCGACGTTGTTCTGGAAGCTCAGATGGTGTTACAGTGAGGGAGCTCAGCGGAATGGTGAGGTGACGGGGAAGAATCATGAGAGCTCCCTGATGCCAGAGAGTGGACCCTTCGGACCTGTTGGCCTGTGAAGAGGAATTCATGCGTGACGCAGGTGGAGCTCACTAGAATAGGACTAGTCTATATTCCCAAGAATAAACTATTCTACACTCAAGGAATCCAACTGCTATAAAGTGAAAAAAAAAAAAGATATGCTTGCTTGTTGTAATTGTAAAGGGTCACCTTTAATTTTAAGGAAGGTAATTGTATATAAGGACTGAGCTCCCCCCAGGGAGACTAGTACTCTTCGATAACTAAATATCTTACCCGTTTTTTGCATACTCCGTTCACTTCGTTGTCGAAAAACTCTAACCAGGAGAGCAATCCAATGGCGACGCAACCAACACCAGGTATCTGTTCAAGTCCCAAGTGAGAAACAATAGAGTATAGGCGATATGGTCTTAAAATATTCCGGAACTTGTATTTTCTTCATAATTCTATTTCTTTGCTTTATCATCGAACAAACATAACCCTGACTTTTGTGCTCACTCTTTCTCCAACATTTATTGAAGATGTTCATTTAAGCGTTCCATCAGATCCTTCTCAATCAAGAGGTGCTCCAGGTGTGTTATCCCTCGAAAGAGTTATTCCATTGTGAAATTAATATTGGGGGCGGATCTTCATGAAATTGTTCTTTTCTAGGACAGTTGTCAATGTCTGTAAGGAAAAAGTATTAACTTAAATGGCCTGAAAAGTACTCATCCATTGCAGAAATTTCGGAAAACGTAGTGAATGAACCCTATTACCGACCATTGTTGCAAGCTGCATTCAGGGGTGATTGGGAATTTGCTACAAGATTTTTCGAACAAGATGCTGCTTCGAAGACGGCCAAAATAACAAGCAGATCAGAAACATTGCTTCACATAGCCGCTTTGAGTGGACAGGACGAATTTTTGGTGAACCTGGTTGAGCTTTTGTCTCCATATCCGGAAGCGCTTGAAATGGTTGATTGTGATGACCGCACAGCCCTGCACAATGCTGTCCTAGGTGGAAGGATAAGGATGGTCAAGGCATTAGTCAGAAGTAATCCTAGGTTGACGCAACTTCGAGATAAGGAAGGACGTGTTCCTTTGGGAATATCTGCTAAGGAAGCCTCTGTGCATAAGGAGATTGCTTGGTTCCTGGCGAAAAGTACGAAAGACGATGAGCCAAGTCATCCCTTCCGCAATCCCTCTGCGATTGAGACCATCATAGATCTCACCACCGCTGGTCATCATGGTTCGATCACCATCACTCTTTATCTCAATTCCATCTGTTTTTTCCTTCATTCTAGACATGGCTTATTTTCCTGAACAACATTGCTGGTCAATTTGGATAGATATCACCCTTTATCTAGTTGGGCGGTACCCTCACTTACTTACCATACAAAGCCCAAGGTATCCTGGATGTTCTATACTGTCCGTGTTGGCGTCGATGGAATCTCACTTTCACAGTGGAAACATGCTTACTGTTTTGGAAGCATTGATATACAAATGTCAGTACTTTCTGTACTCGCATCTCTTCATTTTACTGATTCCCTTCAAGATGATCATGCCTGGCTCATCGCCTTCTCTTTTGTTTCTGAACTGAAGGTATACCGGTGAACTTGAGCTACAAACCAACAGACAAAAATTCGGAGCCGGGTGGGTATGCATTTTTGCTGTTTGAGCATTATTTTCGGATCTGCCATGGTTTCGAACTTTTGCTCAATTTTCTTAAATGATTCCCTTCGTACTGGCAAAAGAAATACGAAATGATTATTTCTTTGTAGGATATATTCTAGTTCCTCGACCTAGTTTTACTTCAATAATGGCTTGATATTGAACTACTTTATGGATGAGCTATCCCTTTGGAATCACATATGATTCAACCAAGTACATAAGTACCGTATAACTTAATTGATTTTGGACAATATAATGAATGAATTACAAGGTCTCACAATGATTTCATATCCAGTGACCGGATTTTCTTTGCAATCTGATTGTAGTGCTTCAATGTTTTTCAAGGTCACTTTGGAGTGCTGCCAAAATTGTAGGTACGCTTCCATTTTATCAAGATATCATCTCTATCTTTCTCCCTCTCTCTCCTATTAAAAGTCTATGGCTTGTTTGTTTTTGACTTATCTTATAAGTAGAAAAAAGTTCCTACTGAGTTCTTTGCCATAATTTGGAAAAGAATTTGTGTTAGGGCCATAGCATGCATTAAAAAAATCATTACACTTTTACTATCAAATGAGTGACATATATGCTGAAGTTAGTTTTGTAATTCAATTTTTCCTTGTCAACCAACAACGAGTATGTAACTTATTTTTTACATAGTTGATGAACCTAATAAAAATCCTTCACGAAAGTATTCAAACTCAAATAGAGTTATATATGATTTTCTACATTAATATTTTTAAATTTTGAAAGATTTCCGATATTCACCAAATTCTAATTACAAGAATCGCGAAATCGTAAATTGAGGTGAGATTTGATGATAACCTAGGAATTTCTTTCATATGGCTAAATTATCTAAGCGTATAATATGGTATAAGGTTTACGTAAACATAGGACTTCTCCTTCAATCTTGATTGGTGAAATCATGTTCACCTAATAATCTCTATCAAGCATGTAAATCTTTCTGGAAAAATAGGAACAATGAACCCATATGCATTCGTTTCCTCCATTACGGGTGAAGTGCCTGAAGCCTAAGTATTATTTTCTTTGACTGCTACTTCATCTCAATACACCACGAAAGAAAACGTTGAGAGGGTGCAGGAATTGGGCATGGGACTGGGGGGAAGCCCCTCGCGTGAATAAGGTCACAACAGATGAAGGCATGGGCTTATCATTTAATCTCATTTAACATAGTAAATTTACACTTTCATATGCCAACTATTGGCGTGAAGAATAGGAATAGGAACAGGTAGTAAAAATCAAAATAATTTGTTTGGGAGGGCTCTTAATAGAAGAATATTTCAGTGGAGTGAAATTTGTGGGTCTCAACAAAATCGTGCATCCCAGAATTCCACCCCAGGTGATATATCCTATACCAACAAGCTATTTATTATATAATAAAGGAGTTTTCTCCTCTTCTTATAATTGTATATTTTAGATTTGTTGGAAGCACTCCAAAAAATAAGACACCGAATATATTAGGCCAATATAGGAAGAATGCACTCTTAAGATTACCTGAAAATGTGGACCGCTTGAAGTACGTGAAAATTAGCCCAAACACCACCTGATCGCTACAGAAAGATCTTATAGTTCCCAAAACTTATTCACAATTTTTGCCCGTAGTTACACAAACTTGTCATCTTCACCCAACTTTTGTATGCCCCCGAAATACCCTTTGGCCTTGTCCCTAATTCTTCTATTTGTGTCAAAGAACAAAAAAGGAAAAAGAACAGTGTTGTTGTGTATTTTTATCAAATTGAAAGTTATTAGAGGATAGAGCCGACTCCACTCACTGCCATTTAGGTGTGACAAGTAAAGTCAAATATCACGCACCATTGTGTGATGGAAGTTTTGACTTTGTTAGAGACAGAAAAAATTTGCTCTTGTGCTGAGCATATATAACAACACAACGGTTTGTACGACTAATCTAATTTTTTAATTACTAGCTGCTATGCATATTGAATAATATTGTCTAGCTAGACAATGTAATTAGCATGGTTATTTTCAGAATTGTTCTATCAGGTTAATGCTTATAATTATGTTCTCTTAATTATGATTGACATCATAAAACCTCGTTTGAACTTCAAGGAAGATACCGACAAAAAAAAAGAACTTCAAGGAAGATCACTCTCTTCAGTTACCCTCTAATCGCTTCTACTTTCTTCACATCCAACTCTGTTTTCATCCAGACATGATACAAACTCACTGTTTGCATTTGAGGACTGAATTCCAAAAGAGAAAAAAAAAAAATCAAAGTAGCTTTCCTAAAAGATTAAGAAATAAAAAAGAATGAGATCGTTTTCCCAATCACCCGCCAACTCAAGCTCTAAACATGGGAAATTATGACAATTAGTAAACTGTTGTTAGATGTAATTTGTTGTCTAATAATATTTGGGACCCAGAGTTGGGGAACTTTTTTCTTGGTCCAATTGCCGGCCCTTCGTTTTTCATTTTCATTTTTCTTTTATTTTTAACATTTTGTAGTTCCTATAATCAAGAGAGTTCATGAGGTGAAGCTAAGAAACATGGCGGCAGTCGAGTTGGCAAAACAAGTTTGCATGGCGATCTCTTACATGCATAATACCGACATCACCGAATTTTTCAGAGACGGGGACTCGCTGTTTCAAGCTACAAGCAAGGGAATCAGTGAAATCCTGAAGCTCTGTATTCAGTTTTTCCCGGAGCTTATTCGAATTAGGCTTCAAGGTTGGAGTTTGCCAGTACATGCGGTGAGGTATCGCCAAGCAAGGACTCTCGGATTCTTTTTGCAGTTAAGCTCGACCGCTGAGTTGTCATTACTCCTAGGGCCTACAAAAAAAGATTCTAAGGAAATGATACTCGCAGCAGCATCGCACTTCCCTAATTATGATATTGTAACTAAGGTGGCCGGAGCAACATTTCAAATGCAAAGAGAACTCCAATGGTATAAGGTATCATTCTTTTCATCTATTTGATAACAACACTTAACGATAATGATCATAGGGACATGCTATTCCCACTCTTATTTTGGTTAAGACATTCCTTTTCCTTTTTTTTAAAAAAATTAACTGACCAAAATATCCTTCTCTTCAATGGAATGTTTTTCTCTCTTCAATCTAGCTACACCATCTTCACTTATGGACTCACATTAAAGTATCTCAAAGGAAAATTTTAAGGGTCCGTTTGTTTCGCGAAAAATGACTTTCAGGAAAATGTTTTCCGGATTTTCCGGTGTTCGTTTCACGGAAAATGAATAAATCAAGAAAAATGTTTTCCATCATTGAAAAAAACAACCTTTAAAGTGAGGAAAACGTTTTTCATTTTTGAAAAGTGGAAAATGTTTTTCATTTTTGAAAAGTGGAAAACGTTTTCCATGACTTCTTCCCTCTTACTTCTTTTTATTAATACATTTTCTTTTTATTTTTATACTTTCTTTTTATTTTTTTTTTTTTAAATCAAGTTTTTAATTTCTTTTCTTTTCTTTTTTTCCTTTTCATCTTCTTCTTTGGCGGTGCCGGCGACCGGCCATGGCGGCGTCCGGCGAGGCTCGCCTAGCCCGATCCGCGAAGCCGAGATCGAGCCTCGCCATATCGGGCAAGGCGGAGCTCTCGCCGGCCCGGCGAGCTCACGGCTCACCGGATCCGGTGAGCTGGGTGGGGCTCGGGCCTCGCCCAAGCTCACCGCGAGCTTCGCCGGGCTGTAGCGAGCCGTGAGCTCGGGCAAGATCGACCAAGCCTCGAGCTCACCAAATCTAGCCACTGGGTCTTGGTCGGCCGCCGGGCAGCCGGCCCATCGTCAAGCGGAAGAAGGGCGCCGGCGGAAGGAGGAGGAAGGAGGAAGGAGGAAGGAGGAAGGAAAAGAAAAATAAAAAGAAAATAATAAATAATAAAAATTTTGATTTTTTAGAAAATAAATAATTAAAAATTCATTTTTTTAAAAATATAAAAAAATAAAATTAATTTTTTGGTCAATTGAAAATATTAAAATTCAATTTTTGATAATTTTTCCCAAACAATTAAATGAGCTAACGAACAGTGAAAAATATTTTCCACTCAAATTTTAGGTTTTGGCCGAACACTAGAAAATATAGTCATTTTCCCTGGAAAATGACTTCTAGGAAAATATTTTCCGGAAACATGATATTTTCAGCGAAATGAACGGACCCTAAGTATGGTCTAAAATTTCGATCATCTTGTTATGAGATTGAATCTATTATCAATATTAATTACTTTCTTCATGGTACAAGTAGTATAGTAAGAGTCCTTTTTTCTTCTCTTTTTGTGCTTATCTCCTGTTTCGACATGATCTAGATATAAACATGTGACTTGACCTTTAAGCAATTTCGCATCAAATGTTGGATAAGTCTAGATCTCCTTGATATGTTCCCTCGTTTGTTTTTTTGAAATTTTTCGATACTTTATCCACTTATTGAAACTCCTATTTGTGAGTTTTATGGATAGGCTGTAGAAAGCTGGGTTATCCCTAGAAATAGAAATGGCTACATCGAAAGAAATTCGGATATGACATATTGGGATAGTTTTGTCGAGGAACACAAAGACTTGCTCGAGAAAGGGGAGAAGTGGGTGAAGGACACAGCAAATTCATCTATGCTCGTCTCAACTCTAATTGCCACAGTATTGTTCGCTGCTGCATTCACTGTACCTGGAGGCAATGACAACAATACTGGAGTCCCACTGTTGTTAGGAGAGGACTCTTTCTTGGTTTTCGCAATTTCGGATGTGTTAGGTTTGTTCTCTTCCGTGACGGCCATCTTGCTATTCCTAGCCATCTTAACTTCACGGTATGAGCCGGAAGATTTTCTTAAAGCATTGCCTAAGAAGATCATAACAGGGCTTTGTTTTCTCTTCCTCTCCCTGGCTTTCATGCTGGTGGCCTTTGCTGCATCTCTCACACTTGTGCTGGAAGAAAGAGTAGAGTGGGTTGTCATTCCCATTACTTTGCTGGCCTCTCTTCCTGTGGTTTTATTCATAATGCTACAGCTTCCCCTACTATATCAAATGGTTAAATCCACTTTTGGATCAAACATTTTTTGTCCCCATGGCATTTGGGATGGAGTCAATTATACTGAATAAGATCAGTGATTAATAAATTTGATTTGAGGGTGTATGTCTTCATTATAGTTGGTTATAGCGGGGCCAATGTGATGCTGAATGTATTTCCTAAAAGTGTTTGAAAAATTACTGTTGTGACCTTTCCAAAGGTCCGGGAGAAAGCTAATGGAGTTCTCTTTGCATTTACTGTTGTGCTCGCATCATGAAAAATTTCATCCAAGTGTAGACGTCAATGCCTGCGGTGGCAGGGAAAAAATGACTTTGAAGACTTCGTTTTGATACTTCTCTCCTTCTTGATGCGAGCACCCAATTCCTCACGATTTTCTTTTCCGTGTTGGACGACCTTAATCTGGACAAGAAACGAAATTACAATAACAATAGTTTGAATAGCAAAAAAATGGAATCGCACACGATCAAACTAAAGAAAAAGATGCTCGACTTAGCTTAATGATTGTCATCAACGTCTTCGAAGCAAGATGAGCGTGGACGTCAAGAGGACGGGTCTCTCTCCAGTTTTCTATCTTCACTATTTTCTCCTCTGTTTTTAAACAATCGCTTCGCTCCCGCAATGTAGACTCATAGAGGAAAGCCACGATGGTGACACAGACACCTCTCTTTATTTTATTTTTTCCCTCCTCTCAATGGCTCGTGAAGTCTCTTCTAATAGCAAAAATTTCCATTAATTATTGGAAAGTCACGAACCTTTGCTCCTTTGATAAGGGGGATTGCTGAATTTTAGTCCTGATTGGTGCGTCAAATCCCATCTATCCTTGTACTGATGCCATGGATGCGTCCATATTCATTCACCATTATTTACAATTCCACGGCCAGCTCATTCCATGAGTATAAACTTCTTGATTGTTTCCCTTAATTTCCTCTCTCGCTATCTCCAGGATTTCATTCCAGCAGCCCAGACTTTCCACAAATGCTTTGATTTCTTTCCTTTATTTTGTCCGTCTTCGCCGATTTGTCTCTCAATTGCCATGCTTTGCTCTCCTGCTTTTACCTATGCCGCCGTGAATGTGTCCACGTTCATTCGCTATCATTTTCGTCTTCTTCTCTTTCCAAACTCCGCTCGATCTATTGCCGATCTTGCCTCCCGCCTACCATTTCTCCGAGCAAAAATATTCCATTTATTTCTCCTCTTGACTGGCCACAGTCTCTTTCCCAATATTGCCTCCTCAAATCATGTCAGAATAATAATCCATTTCATATTTTGTGGGGCTGATTTGTTTTGGGATCATTTACCTTCTTCATTCAGAGCAACATAGGACAGCGCGAGCTCAGTAGAAGTGGGAGCCAAAGAGAGAGAAAAGAAGGGTGGAGGAGAGAGAGCGGAGGGGTTTCTTCGCAGAGACGTCCGAGAAGCCCGAGAGACTGAGCGGAGGGGGTGAAGGTAGAGGGAGAGTACCGAGATGGCGGAGGTCCGAGAGGAGATCTGACACAGAGAGAGAAAGAGAGAGAGAGAGAGAGAGCCCTCTCGGCCAAGCCGCGGAGACCCTCGCCGCATGAGACCTCCGCCGTGTCGCTGATCCTTGACGCCGCCCTGTCGCTGCCACGGCGTCTCCTGCTGCGCCAAAATCAAGTCGCGCCGTCGCTGTACCCGACAGTCGCTGCTGCCACGACACCGCTGCTCGCTGCTTCGCCGATTTGCCACCGATCCTGCTCGCTGCCCCACCGCGACCAAGAAGTCTGGGCCAGCTGCCGTCGCTCGCCGCGGCCGTCTCCGTCGGGGTTCGGGGTGGGGCAGCTGAGGAGGCTACGAACTGGGTCGGGCGCGGGTCGTATTCGGGTAGAGTTTCGGTTGTCCGAGCTGGCTGGGTCTTGGGTGTGCATGGGCTTGCAAGGTCGTGGGCCTGGCTTTTCTTTCAAGTGAAATTTGGACCTGATAAGAATTAATTCGAACTGGACTCTTGACAGAGCCCGGTCCGGCCAAACTCAAGCCCGAGATAGGACTCCTCCGTCCGCTTCGTCCAGTCTCTGTGCGTATGATGGATGACCTCCGAATCTCTAGGGGAGAGTGCTCGAAGTCTATTCTGTTGGATGAAGCTCAGGGGATTATTGATTTTGAAGCTTAAATGGGTTGGGCATAACATATCTAAGTCATAATCCCTAATTTTGCGAATTAATTTTTATTGGCGAAATTTTAGTGTCAAGCAATTCAATTGATAAAATCGGAAAGTTTAGGTTTGAATTGTCATAATAAGTTTAGGACTGACTCGATAATCACCCCTAATAACTTATTTCAATATTTCTTCCAAATTAGTAATAATTCATTATAAAAATTAAAAGTTAGTTATTTGCTAGAATTAGACATCAGTTCAGATTATAGGTTTGCTAACTGACGTCAAAAGCAAATAAGTGCATTCGAGCTCGTCATCGTGCGAGTTTGACCCACTTTTATATCCATTGACAAATAGATCTTGAAATGCTAGCATCATTTCCTTGAATTACCTCTTCTCATCCTGGAACTTCGTGAGCACCTAAGCTCATTGTAAGCTTTCCAACAATATATCATTTGGCCAACTACCTTGTTGGTCTCGAATCACATAGCCACCTTTTGGGGGAAAACACATGATCAAATAAATACTCAAGGATCTAAATCAAACAATACTTACACCTAACAATAGTGAGTCAAGCTTTCCGGCGGTATTAGAGTTGTAGGAATCCAAAAATGGATTTAAACGATAATTGTTTCGACGTTTTATGAATTAATGGTTAAACAACTAATCAAATGCCACACCTCAACACTTTTAAGGCAGAACGAGTACCGTAGAAGAAAAAAAATTCTTAGATGCCCTCGGGCCTCGGTGCGTGTGAGCTCATCTCACATGTACCATTGGGTGAAGTGGGCCCATGTAGAACCCACTAATCTAACAGTAGTGTGAGCTAGGTTCACGTGATCCGTACGCATTCATTGTTGGCTTATTCTACAAATGATCGTGACAAGATTCTAGTGTATTTAGAAAAAATGAAATAAATCCAAAGCTAGGCTCTAAAACATAATCTGAGTCCATAATTAAGTCACGTGTAGAAAAGTCCGCATCAATGAATTGGTCCATTTGGCCTTGGACAATACTAAATGAACATATTGAAAGTGTTGGCATGACGTGCCATTAATAAATAATGCTTTGATCGGCATGAAGTGAGCCGTCATTATATGAATGCAACACCAAATGTTAGTTTATCCCTCTGTAGATAGGATTCAAATTCTACTGTAGTCTCATCTATAATGGGTGGATGATATTACTGCATCACTTGATTTATCAAGCACATTTTCCCAGATGAACATTAGCTCTCAAGGAATTGACGAAGTAACATACTTTTATTCATCTACTCAAAATTCGATAGAGAAAGGGAGGCGTTTTGCTCCATAGTTCGAACAGAACAACAAGTCAGAAAACACTAAAAATCAAATCTCCACTCCAACGACTCACTTCAACACACTAGCAACCAAATACAACCTAACAAGAAAAATCCATGGAAAGCCATTGACGACGAGCATATAAGCCGAATTATTATTTCCTTTCATTTTTTTGAAGAGGCTTGAAAAGGCGGTGATTCTTAATGGATGGAATCTCGACGAAAATGAAATTAGCCACTTAGCCAGTGCCACCAAGAACGCCCTTGAGCTTCTTGACCTGAGCATCATCAAGGAAAGTGGTGGCCTCCACCAACTCAGAAGGAAAATTATTAGCGAACAGAGCAAAGTCCAAGATTTGAAGCCCAGGGCTCGGACTGCTGAAGCTGACTATGGCAAGTGCTGGACCTTTACCAGCATTCAATTGGAAGTGCAATAGCCCCTGAGGGAAAATCATGCTATCCCCTTTGTTGAGGGTCTTCAAGTAGACGGTGTTCGCTGATGATGAGATGAACCCAGCAGAAATCGACCCTTGGAGGACAAGGAGGACCTCCGAGCCACCCGGGTGCGTGTGCAATGGAATGACCCCACCAGGGGCTAAGTCCAGGCGGGCCAAGGAGATGCCGAGCCCATTCAGGCCAGGGAACTGATTTACAAATGCCGTGGTCACCGCAGCCTTGATGAGGTTAGAGGTGTTCCCAGCCACGCCGAGGCCTGAGAAGACAAAGTCATTCACGGTGACTGCTGAGACCTTCTTGCAGGAGTAGCCCGCGGGGCCCTCGGGGCCCGAGAGGTCTGCAACGCAGAAGTCCTGGACCGCCGCGTGGGAGGCGGAGAGGAGGAAGGAGAACAGAATTAAGGTTTGGAGTATTGACATCTTTATGCCAACGCTTTAATTTCTTGGGAGAAGGATTTCCTTTCGGATGGGTGTTTGAGGGATTCTCGGGGAGGTATATATAGAGCGGCACATTGTGGGATGTTCTGAGGCATTGGTGATTGGCCGAGAGGATAAGAGACCCCATGCAGGGTTTCACGTGCATGGCAATGCAAGACAGGGGTACACTGGAAGCAGACAGATTGCGATTCGTGACACCTGTCGGAGGATAATCTCTTCACAGAAAAGAACAAGGAGGTTCTTTTAGTTTGGAAATAGAGGACCATGAGAAAATATCTTTAGATATTTTTGGGCTTCGCAAAAGAATATTCGTCTCTTTAAAGAATATGAACTCCAAATACATTTCCAATTGGAAGAACTCAATAAGAAGTTCAAAACTTGCAATTCTCGCTAGAAGTACCGTACTATCTTAAAAAGTGGCACATAATGATCAATCTATACTAGATTGTTTATAAGTGTATCTTAGCTTAGAATTTTTATTTTTTGCACCTCTTTGGTTAGAATTTTACTCAACTAAGATAGAGAACTACACCACCAATAAACCATTAAGTACAAGAATACTGTACTTGTCACTCAATTAAAACTTGGATTAACACAAATAAAACCTCTCTCTCGTTATGGATTTTGTGCTTGTTTAACTTACAAGCAGGTTATATTTAGACATGTAATCCAGTAATCAAAGAAAGGTTAGATGAAGTTCCCAGCTATTAGAGATTGAAGAAAACATGACTCTTACAACTTTTGGATAACCAATTGTGCGTTTGATGTAACTATAGGAACTATATAATTTCTGGGACAAATAAAGCACATTGCTCATCACAAAGGGGCGAATTTCGCTCTACATTATTGGAGTACTTCTAAGTTTCTTTTAAGAAAGTTTATTTAAATGGAAAAAAGAAGAAGAGCAATTTGAATTATATGAAGTTATAGAGGGAGTGTCCGAAAATAATAATCTTAAGAGAATCAACAAGGTGGTCCCCGAGCACATGGGAGGAGAGAAATGACAGCATAAGAGGACATACATGACAGCTAAAAGTGTATCTCCTACGGACTGCAAAGTCTTGGTTTCCGTTGTCCGAGCTTTGGCCATGAATTTGAGTGGACATTGCGAATTCCCTATCTTTTAGGGTTTCCCGGATTTCAGGGAGCAACGTAAAAGAAAAGGTTTTCCCTAATTTCACGCATGACATTTGACATGATTGTCTCATTTGACTTTTTTAGGGGATTTGATGCTTCCATATTTGTCATTTGGTATCTTCCTCACAGATAAATTGACCAATTCAATCACAATTGTGTGATAAAACCATAATTCCATGGAGAGACGTGGCGATAATTCTCACCTTAATGTAATGTACATGGGGTGTATAAAACTTTAATTGGTACTACTTGTCTATCTAATGTAACACTATATTGCAGAAAATTTCCCGGTTATACATACTATAAAGATATAATTAATGGAAAATACAATAATCATCAATCAATTTTATGATTTACAACAATGACTTTCTCTCAGTCAACCCCAGTGGCTGAACGCATGCGATCAAGCTACATTAGACTCAATCAATGATTGTGCTCAGCTTATCCAAGTGTATGTTTGAGTAAAGATTGGATTTAGCTATCTCAATTTGCAGCCTAATTCAAGTTGTCGTGAGTACGCCGAATGAGTAATCCCTAATGTAAGCATAATACCCTCTCTTTCCTAGCTCGTCCTTGCAAAATTATGCTTCCTTTGTGCGCTAAGCTCAACCCGAGGGAATTGAATCGACCATCACTTGAACAAAAAGTTAGAAGATGCAGCCAAAATGCATCAAAAATGGTCCACTCCCTCTACCAGTCCAGCGGTGAACAGACTAAAGGCCATTTTTTTTGGCAGTCAAGATATTTCCAAAGGTCACTGAAAGAGAAACTTCATATGTCCTACTGCTTGTCTATTGGCCACGTACGTTTGTTGTATACTGAGGACCGAAGTGTGAACTGATAACGACATTGTTAACCTTTTCTTTCTAAAACCCATTCCAATTCCTGTCCCTCCACTCTTTCAAAAGTCAGTTGAAGATATTTGCCGGCAATCACGCGGAGAATTTTAATGTGGAATATGCGACGTAATGTTGATCAGAATTTTAAAACTAAAAGATATATAACGGGTAAAAGGAGTTCTCTTTAGATGTAATAGGTAAATAAGCTATTTTATTTATAAAAAAATCCAACCCAACAGATACTTGATTATAAGTGGCTAATGGGGATGCACATTTGCAAAAAGGATAGCACTAACCTTGATATCATGTTAGAAAATCCAAACCAATAACTTAAGCTAATAGGTAGAGAGAGACCATATGAATATAAAGAATATATAGGATCCGTTGTCAAGTAATATGAGGTAATATTTTAATACACTTTGTGCTTGAATTTCACTATGTTAAACATTCATTTTGGTGATTTTACTATTCCATCTATTAAAAAAAAAAATCATCAAATTGCCCGACAACATACTGAGAATTAGCTGACACATATATAAAATTTCCAATTTTTTTACAATTTACAAATTACTATTTTTTTTAATCTTTTGCCAACTTTTTTTTGCATATTTTACTGCTACATTAAATTTACCGGTCCTTATATAAATTTACCAATCTTCATACAAGCAAATCATCAATCCTTTACGAACTACTTTTGGTTTACAACTCTTGTTTGATTTATTTGCCAATTTTTTTTTTTATAGTTTATCAATTTTTATTGTTTATCAACTTTTTTTTTCTTTTTTTTCTTTTGATGACCCACGGATGATAGCATAGACGCCTAGCTACCTAAGGGATCATGAAACATAATGTAATAACCCATTAAATTTACTAAGCTTTTCTTCAGTTACCAACTAGTTTTTACAAAGTTATTTAAGTGCTCAGTTATTCTAATCTAGAAAATTTTCTATTGAGTTAACAGCCCATTAAATTTACCAACCTTTTTTTAGAAATCACCGATTTATATTTCGATAGAAACTAACATTGCTCTGACTAAATTATTAACTTTTGCAATACCGACTCTTTCTTGAGTTAGTCATCAATGTTTGTTTAGCTTTTTTCTTAATTACCAACTTCTCTTGTCTATGACAAAAGAAAAACTTATCTTATTTTTAACAATTACTATTTAAATTTATCAATTACCATATGAAAGTGTTGACTTTTATTTAAGTGATTTACCAAATTTTCTCCGATTGAGTTACTATCTTTTGCTTTACCAACTTTGGTTTATTCTTAAATTTACCTGTCAATTTTTTGCACTTCATTTTCTCTAGCCTCCACACACACCCCAGTAAAATAGAATTTTATACGCTGCAGAATGTTCATACGTGACCGCACCAAAGTTTGATTTCCACTTTAATGACATGAACTGCAATAGTCAAATTTTCCTTATAAGGCAATAAATCGAGAAAATATTTGGACCTTCCAGCTCGAACGAAGTCCATAGCAATCTTTCGAAATTGCTCGACAACCTGCGATGCTTCGAATGTGTCCGTAGCTCGAGCTTTTGACGATATGTCGTCGGCCCCGCCAGGCATGAGATTTTTCCACTTTTCCAATTTGAACTAGTTGGTGGATGAGATTGATGTACCTTGACCGGGTCGATAGACTAAACCAAAATTAAAAAATAAAATGTCAATTAGTGATACCTTTGTACTAGCTAAGTTCACTCTCATATGAAGGAAGGTCAAGGAATTGCAAGCCCAAAAGAGCTTGAGCCCATATGATAAGTTATATGGAGAAATAAGATTTTTTACAATCTTTTAAGTAGTGGCCGCAAAGAAATTAGCAAAAACCAATGACAAAAGAAAAAGAGCAAGCAAAAAATCTGAGATTTGAGAATAAGTCTGATTTATATCAAGCTGCCATTGGAGGTCAATTTGTAATCCGATTGAGCTGAAATTTTGTAAACGTTTTTGTGGCGCACTCTTCTCAAATCTGGACAGTTTGATTTTCTTTTGAAACTCTCTATACCAAGTATTTTGTGGATTAATCAAAACTTGCATTTTTGGTCAGATTTATCCTTGATCTCTTGTGAAATTTATGCATTTTGCCAAGAATGATGTTCTTGAAGTCTTTGTTGCTATGTACCTCTAGTATTTATTAGAGAAGAACTTTGTTCACTCGATTTTGTTGATAGTGAAGATTTTTGGGTGGACTTCGATCATGTGATTTTTAATCTCCTCACTCCGAGGAGGTTTTCCACGTAAAAAATCGTCTTGTGTTTGCATGCTTGATATTTATTTTGCTATACTATATCAGATCCTATTAGATTTACATAATAGGAGAGATTATTCTATTCCGTTACATTAATCCGATATTGCTCGGATTGTTACCATTTTTCATCACTTTAGAGTATAATCATCAACAAAATATCAAGCCCGTAGAATTCAATTGAACCAGCGACTTCATTGAACCGGACAAAGCAACGAATAAATAAAGCCAAAAACAGATATAGCATCTAAGATAAGTAAGCCTCTCCAGACCATACAAACGCACGACCAGCTGGTGCAAAAGGTTTGGTTAGGATATGGAACATTCTTCCTAGGATTCCATTTTCATCATAATAGAATTCAAATATTGTGGCAGCTGCTATTCGGTAAGCATGAACACGATTATACTTTGAGCAATTGTCAAGCTATAACTCACGTGCTTTTACAAATGTTAGAAGAGAAGAGAGAGAGAACATATAACAAGTTTATAAGTGCGGTTAGACTCAAACGAATTAAAGTCAAATAGAGGGGAAAATGAAATCTTACATTTTTTTTAATTAGAAAATAGGAATTTTGTTACCAGTGTGCAATTTAGGTCTCACATTTACGTGCTGGACACTTGGAAGAATATGGTTTTAAAATTCAAATACACATGCCGCTCATCAAACTATGAATATATAACTATCTTTTTACACTAGCGGTGGTCCTAATGAGAATTATAAAGAAAAAAATTATCATCTAATTCCTAACTACTAGAGCAATAGATTCATCTTATTCTTCTTAGCGGTCCTTTGTTGTCCGTTTTGAGTACCTTTTACAAAGGTAGGGGCTGCGGCAAGGTTTTCGGGCCCAACATATTGGGGAAAATATCATCCTCACTTTTGATTCTTTCGAAAATTTGAGGACACAATTTCACCTCATAAAGTATATAATTTCTTGTGTTTTTGCCCTTTAATTTTTTTTGTAAATTCATTTTTTTAATTTTTACCTCATAAAATATCTTCCTAACTTTCTACAGACGATAGAGCCACCCTCGATTTGAACTGCATCCACCACTTTCTTCCATGCTTCCACTTGTTCCTCGGTACAACAAACATGCCCATGGGAAAACCTATGTTCATTTATCTTGAGCTCTATAATAAATTTAAGGAAAGAAACATTTTCAAAAGAGCGAAAAAAATAAAAAGAAAGGGAATGATAAAGAAAAACAAGAAAAACATGTTGTTAAGTCTGCAAAGTGAGACTGGGTCCAAGGACAATGGGCTTATATTCTGACCAAAGATTCATCTTGAATGATAACATGAAATCTAAAGCTAAACAGATGTTTCCTGTAGTTTTAGAGATGGTACATTATGCAACTCTCTCCCATAAATGAAACTCGATTGAAATTACCCGGCCCCGGTCTCGGAAACCACAGTGCCTTCAGTGATGAGAAGGCAGAGTCATACTCTGTCCATGACTCTCCACCATAGCCGGTTGCGGAGTGCCATTTAAGGCTCTTCGTCTTGTCAACGGCGCAAGCACCACCCTGAACCACTGCAGCAAAAGAGTCGTCACTCAGCCTACGACACCAGTATGGCATGACTGCATGGTTCATCCCAACGATCGCTATTACTTCATTTATGTTTACAGTTTTAGCTATTATGTCTAGAAGTCAGATGTACCAAAAAAATAATATCGCGATGGCTTCTCTACAGTGTCACCAAGCATGCCAAATCGAATCTCGAGAAGGGAATTTGCACACAATTAGGATAGATTAATTTGATATTCTAAAGAATTTTATTAGATACATGCGTAGAGATTGGTTTATCAAAAGTCGATTTACAAAATGGCATGATATAGTCTTGGTGGACGCTTGAATATAACCTGCTTACTTATTATTCATTTATTAGCGTTCGAATTTTGAAGCATAATACCAGTGAAGATTTCGAACTCGATTTAATCCTAAACCTTTGCGAGAAATTTTAATGTAATCCTTTGGATTAATTTTGCTAGAAATGGCTAACATGGCAGTTCAGTTGGTTTTCCTATGTAGCACATTAACATGTCAGAGATTTCTGGCAAAAATTGATCGAAATGACTATATTAGAATTTATTGCAAAAGTTTAATACTAAATTAGAAAAATTGAAGAGTATGAATGAATTGGTATACTTACAATAGGTTTAGGACTAATTGGACAATTTATGATTGATTGGACAATCTTCCATAATTTGTATATATGTAGAACACCAATTTGGATGTCTGATTGGAGAAAGTTTTCTTTGATCAAAGATTAGGAAAAAACAGTTTCAAAGAAATTAATGAATACGGATGTACATTTTTTGTATGAAATGGACATTCTCTCTCTAGATTTTTAAACGATATACTTTTTTTTTTTAAAGTGTAAATAACAAAATAAATGTCCTCATTTGATTCACCAAATTTTACCAATTCAAGCATCCATAAGATACATCAAGTACTTTTAAGCCTCATTTAAACAATTAATGCAGATTTAGGACCCTCAAGAACATACTTTTGTCATGTGAGACTCCTTATCATTACTTTCTTGGTTAAGAAAATGATAGTCCGTCTATCCAACAATAAGGTCATGAGTGTAAAATGTCTCTCGAACGTACTCATTTAATGGTGCATTAATTTTGAACCTATATACTAAATCATGATTAAAAATGAAAGTTTGACTGTATGATATCAAATCGGCTTCACCATCGGTCACGGCCTTCATCCCTAGTTCTTGAGTGAACTGGCTGGCTAACATAAATGTACCTTCATGAGCATTTCTTACAACTTGGCTTCTTCATCGTCTGTACTAGTTTCTTCAACAGATGGCATGACTCGCCCCATATCAGCCTCGAATGTGTTGAGCTGTTTGATCACCATGAGTCCTATATTGAGTGGATCAGAATCCATGGCATCGACATAATTGGACACAGGCGAAAACCCTAACTGAACTCGATCACCGCCAATAGTTGCAACTACCGTTCAAATGATCTCCATCGAGAATCTGCACCAATTTTCAACTAAACCACCGTAATCATCCGTTCTATCGTTGACTGCATCTTTCAGGAATTGATAAATGAGATAGCCATGTGCTGCATAGAGGTCGATCCCATCGAAACCCAACGTTTGTCCAACTATAATGTTAGAAGAACACTGTAGGACCGACTCTTAAAATGTTTGGACCATCATTGCCATTCACTCGATCTGCGTAGGTCAGGGCCACGCAAAAAATTTCCATGGATGGACTAGGCAATGCCTAATAGGTATAGGGTCACATAAGGTCGTTTGAGAATTAAGTGGATCTATAAAAATGATCATGACAATGCGTCCAGTGCATGTCGTCTTTAGGGTACCTAACATTAATATAGCTGTCAATGGTAATCTTACATCACTTCATTACGTGATTGTAATCCGCCTTATACATAAATAGTCTCAATAGAATCAGCAGGTTTATTGAGCGATATAATCAATCTTGAGCATGAGATAGAATTCTCTTTTCGCTTTTAAATGCACAAAGTCACTTTCGTACTGTAAATTTTCACTTACATTTTCAGGTCACTATCTTGTAACCGTTTGACTCTGTTCAATACAATTTTTATTTGAATCCTCATTCAGTGCACGTGAACGGCAAAATTACATAAGTGGAAAATTTTTCAATGTCAAGTCTTATCAAAATTAAATGGAAAACAGCTTAGGATAGTGAATTAAGACACGAAATCTTGTAGCCTAACCTGCTCGTATGGAGCTGATTGCTGCCTGACAAAACTGCTCGACAACCTTCGGAATTTCAGATGCTTCCAAAGGCTCGACGCTTGGAGAAATTTTCCTGGGTTCTATCAAGCATGAATACTTTCCAATTCTCCGATATGGACCGGTTGGTTGACGAAATTGGCGCACCCTCACAAGGCTGCTATACTAATGAACTAGAAATAAATTATGATTAAGCAATAACATAACTCTATTTCACGAGATAACAACAAAGTAAAATGGATCAATCAAGATCACTCCTAGAAGTGAGTGGAAAGAATTATCTATCATGGTGCCTTGACATGGAAATGCACCTTCAATGGCAAGGTCTCGCTAATGCAATTACAGAGGATGGAACCTCAAATGCAAATAATAAAGCAAATGTGCTGATTTTTATTCGTCGTCATTTGCATGAGAGCATGTAGACTCAATATTTATCCATTCGAGACCCTCAGATCTTGTGGATGAAGTTGAATGATAGGTATGATCATACCAAGACTGTTATCCTCCCTCAAGCACAATATGACTGGCAAAATCTCAAACTGAAATATTTTAAATCAGTATCTGACTATAACTCCGTTTTATTTGATATTGTTTCTTGGCTTGAGTTATGCGGTATCAAACTCACTGATACGGAATTGTTAGAGAGAACTTTCTCCACTTTTCATACTTCGAATATTGTATTGCAACAACAACACCGGTAACGTCAGTTTGCCACATACTCTGAATTAATTTCTGTGCTTTTTACTGCTAAGTAAATTAATGAATTACTGCTAAAAAATCATGATCTTAGACTTACTGGCTCTAAAGTATTGCCTGAAGCACATGCTAACTTTGAAAAAAATATTGGTCATTTTAAGGGCTATAAGCACAGGCAAGAACATAATTCTAGAAGGAATGGCAGGAAATTTAATCGCCCTAGGAAATCTAACTTTGACCCAAATCATGACAAAGAAAATAAGCCTAAGAAGGTGATTAATGAAAGTATTTGTCATTGCTGTGGCATGACTAGACATTGGTCACATACTTGTCATGCACCAAAGCACTTTGTTGACTTATACCGGGCATCTTTAAAAAATATGGGCAAGCTTAGTGAATCTCATGCTATTGAAATCAATCCTACTGCCATAACCACTGTTGAGGCCAATGATATCTCTGTTAGTGGGACTCCTCTTGCTCCTAAAGTAGCAAATGCATCCCTGGATGTCTCTGATTTCTTTGAGGACCTCCGATTACTTTGATGAAACATCAGATTGGTGGATGATAATTTGAACTTCAAATTCTATGATTTTAATAATTTCTTTTTTAGTTGTTTTGCTTTAAGTGTATTACTTTTTATTGTTATTTAATATGATTATGAAATGTTTATGAACCTTATATAATATTTATTTTGAAATTTTGACTCTATAACTAATATGCAAATTTTATGATACTTGACACCTGAAGTTGTCAATATAAATGCAAATGCAAAATACTGAGAAAAATGAATATGTTTGTTTGCTTGATAGTGCAACAACACATATTATATTTCGTAGTAGACATTTTTTCTCGAGTATGACATTACATAAGACACAAATCCATACAATATCAGGTCCTGTTCCGATTATTAATGGTTTTGGGAATGCCACAATTGTTTTGCCAAATGGCACCATCTTGCATATTGAGGATGCATTTCTAAGCATTAAATCAAAAAGAAACATGCTCATATTCAAAGATGTACGCCGTAATTGATATCGTATTGAGACTATTTATGAGCAATATAAAGAATATATTGGCATTTCCTCTTATAAGATGAGCCCGAAGACCATCCATGAGAAGCTAGAAGCTTCTTCTATGGGTTTGTATTATGTCATGATTAAGCTGTTGAAACCTATGCCACCACAACCTGGAGATTGGTAAACCCTGATCAGTTTGGACTGTGGCATGATCGCTTTGGTCACCTTGGCGCTTCAATGATGCGTAGAATAATTCAGAATACAAAAGGACACTTTTGAAGGATACAAATGTATTGTTGTCCAAAGATTATAATTATGAGGCTTATTCACAAGAAAATCTCATTATTAAACCTTCTATAACAAAGGTTAATCATGAATCCCCTTCATTCTTGCAAATAATTCAGGGTGATATTTGTGGACCAATACAACCACCAAATGGACCATTTCGATATTTTTATGGTACTAGTGGACGTATCCTGTAGATGATCTCATGTTTGCCTATTATCTACGCGCAATGTCACCTTTGCACGTTTACTTGCACAGATTATAAAACTCTAGGCACAATTCTCTGATTATCCAATTAAGAGCATAATAATGGATAACGTTGGTGAATTTACATCAAAGAGTTTTGATACCTATTGTGTTTCACTCGAAATCGAGGTTGAGCACCCGGTTGCATATATTCATACTCAAAATGGATTGACAGAATCCTTGATTAAACAATATCTAAATAATTGCTCACACTCTATTATTGAGAATGAATCTCAACGATACGACATGAGGTCATGCAGTTTTGCATGCGGCAGCTTTAATAAAATTATGCCCCACTACTAATCTTTTATAATCTCCCCTTCAAATGGTTATTGGTTATGAACAAGATATTTCACATTTATGCACCTTTGGTTGTGCAATATAGGTGCTTGTAGCACCGCCAAAAAGAACAAAAATGGGTCCCCAACGCTGTTTGAGCATTTATGTTGGATTTAATTCAGCGTCTATCATTAGGTTCTTGGAACCAACTACCATTGATCTTTTTACTGCCAGATTTGCAGATTGTCATTTCGATGAGACTATGTTTCCATCAATTGGGATACCTACAACTTCTATGATTGCAAAACAAAAACTAGTTAAGGTTTTCTCCTAAAATGAGAAAATTTTATCTCAAGTAGACCCAAGGACTCTTGAATGTGAAAACGAGGTGCAGCGCATAATCCATTTACATGCTATGGCCAATAGACTTCCTAACGCATTTAATGATGCTACTAAGGTAACGAAGTCTCATATTCCAGCTGCAAATGCTCTAGCTAGGATAGTTGTTCCCGAAGGACAGATTAAAATGGATCAAAATTCCCCGCACTTGAAGCGTCGTAAACCAATAGAATCAAAAGATACTGCTCCTCGAAAACGAAGGGGAAAGAATCAGGAATTCACTCCAGATGAGCCTGGCGTTGTGCTTGCTCTGAAAGAGCTTATTGCCCCTAAAGAGACGCAAACCCATGAAAGGAATACTAATCCTGAGAATACTGAGAATTCTATTACATATTGTAATGAAATTTGGGATCGAAATGAAATCATCATTGATGATACTTTTGCATTCTCAGTTACTCATAAAATTATGAATAATGATTGTGAGCCGCAATCTATTATCGAATATCGTCAAAGGCAAGATTGGCCTAAGTGGGAGGAAGCAATTAAGCTGAATTAGCTTCCCTAGCTAAACGAGAGGTTTTTGGACCTGTAACTTGTATCCCCGATAATGTAAAGCCCGTTGGATATAAATGGGTATTTGTCCAGAAATGAAATGAGAAAAACGAGGTTGTCAGGTATAAAGTCCGACTCGTTGCCCAATGATTATTTGAGAGACCTAGGATTAATTATAATAAGACATATTCACCTGTGATGGATATGATTACATTTCGTTTTCTCATTAGCCTAGTAATCTCTGAAAGATTGGAAATGCGTCTTATGGACGTTGTGACGGCATATTTATATGGCTTATTAGACTATGATATTTATATGAAAGTTCCCGAGGAATTCAAAATGCCTGAAGCATGCACTCCCCGCAATTTATTCTCAATAAAATTGCAAAGATCCTTGTACGGGTTAAAGTAATCTGGTCGCATGTGGTATCAATGCCTAAGTGAGTACCTAATTAAGGAAAGGTACAAGAGTGATCATATCTGCCCATACGTGTTTATTAAGAAATCAGAAACCGGATTTGCTATTATAGCAATTTATGTCGACAATATAAATTTAATTGGAACTCCAAAAGAGTTAACTAAAACTACTGAGTATTTGAAAAATGGAGTTTGAAGTTAAAGATTTAGGTAAAATCAAACTTTATCTTGGTCTAGAGCTTGAGCATAAAGCAAATGGAATAATCGTCCATCAATCAGCATATGTTGAAAGATTGTTTAAACGCTTCAACATGGACAAAGCTCACCCATTGAACACCCATATGGTTGTAAGGTCTCTAGATCCCCAAAAGGACCCATTTCGTCCTAAAGAATCTGATGAAGAGATATTTGGTCCTGAAGTACCATATCTTAATGCAATTGGGGTTTTGATGTACTTGGCACAATGTACGAGACCAAATATCGCTTTTGCAGTAAATTTATTGGCACGTTTTAGTTCTGAGCCAACTCAGAGACATTGGAATGGAGTTAAACATATTTTCTGTTATCTCCGAGGAACCGTAGATTTGAGATTATATTATTCCAAGGATTCCACTAACTCCAGTTTAGTTGGATATGCTGATGTTGGATATAGATCTGATCCACATAAGGCTCACTCTCAAACCGGGTATTTATTTTGTTATAATGGCACTGCTATTTCTTGGCATTTTATGAAGCAATCACTAGTAGCTACATCCTCTAACCACTCTGAGATTATTGTTTTATATGAAACTAGAAGAGAGTGTGTTTGGTTAAGATCCGTTATAATGCATATTCATAATTCTTGTTGTTTAATATCGGTTACAAATTCTCTCATTATAATTTATGAAAATAATGCTGCTCGTATTGCACAAGTTAGGGGAAGATATATCAAAGGTGATAGGACCAAGCATATCTCGCTGGAATTTTTCTATACTCATGAACTCCAAGAAAGTCGACAAGTTGATGTTAAACAGATTTGATCCATAAATAATCTTGCAAATCTTTTTACCAAATCATTGCCAATGTCAACTTTTGAGAAATTAGTATATGGCATTGGTTGCGGCGATTTCACAAGATGCAAGATTGACTAGCCTCAGCAGTGGCTATATGGTTCGATTGAGGAGGAGATATTATGAACTATGCATTGCACTCTTTTTCCTTTCTGTTCGGTTTTTTCCCATAGGGTTTTTCCAGCTTAAAGTTTTTAACGAGACAATTAATGCATCAATAAAAGGGAAAGATCATAAAATTTGTGCTTTGCACTCTTTTTCCCTTTTGTTCGGTTTTTGTCCCATTGGGTTTTTTTCGAATTAAGGTTTTTAATGAGGCAATATCATTCGATGCACATTCGTAATGAATACAATCAATATTCAAGGGGGAGTATTATGAAATACATGAATGAATATTTATTATAATCATTTTATCTAATGTACTTATTATGATACATTTGTATCATACATTATAAGTATATCTCCATATACAATGAATGTTCATCTCCCTATCCAATACATGTATTATTCGATACATTGATATTAATGATAAGTACATCATTGTTTTCTTATAAATAGAAGCTTAGTTTTTGTCATAGATATACTATGATACATTGGAAATAAAATTATCTCCTCTGGCTTTCCTACTATCTTTGGTGTTTACCTGCTTTCTCTTCCCAATCTTTTTATTCTCTCTATTATATATATGCAACGCAATATTTTACAACAATGTTCTATATATACATAAACAGTTCAATAGCATCTACATATACATATTTACTTTCCTTGAGCATTTATTTCTTGCAAATTGATAGAAATTTATTCTCAAAATATGCAAAATAAATTAAAGATGTTGAATTAGATATTTTCTCAAATTTTAAATCTGCTAGTATTAGAAGTTGCGAAATTGAATATCAAAAGTAAAGAAATGGATAAAGCTTGCACATGAGCGTATTGTATGAGTCAACCTTACACGAGTTTTGCCCACTTATATATCAATATATATAGACAAATTAATGGATACTAAATTCACATCGAAAGTTTCATGCAAGTATAATTTCTTTGAAGTAGCTCATCCCCCGCCGAAACTTCGTGAGCACCTAGGTTTATTGTAAGCTTTCCTGTAAGAAATCATTCGCCCAAAAGGGCTGTTCGTCTCGAATGAACATAGCCACATCTTGGTGTTATATTAAAAAAAAAAAATGGTCCATTTCATACGTGCGTGGAGTTACAAGAAATAATCAACATTAGCAGCAGGGTTGAAGCTTGGAATTTGGATCTAGTGGGGTGTATAAAATAAACCAAACTCTTTATATGTAATTAACTGACCGGATTTGCAGGAAAATAAAAAAGTCTGACGACGAAATTACAAAAGCTCCTCAAGTCAAAACCCAAGTATCTAAACTGAACAAAACTTACACTTAACAAGATTCTACCATGCTTCCGCCTCTTTACTCTCAGTCTGAAATAGCCTCAGGGACGCCCCAGTAATATCCGCAAACAATTATGAAAGATCACTACAAAGCAATAGAGATTTGATAATAGAATGTTAATATCAAAAGGAACTACGGCGCGTGTAAACACACATGGAGACTAGAAGATGAAAAAAGATTGGGTTCGGGGAAAGCGAGACATAATCAAAGGAAGAATCGAGCTGGACAACATCAGATTCAGATAAGTAAGTCGCTTATCATCACGACTCGTAATCAGACATCATCTTTTCTTTTTTACTTTGATAAGTAAGATTTTATTCAGCGAAAAACACATAAGCAGGGAGCAATCCCGTTACAAGATAAAATATACAAGCTGAGGCACTAGGAAGCACAAGGAACTCTATCAATAAGATAAAGTTGAAGAACAGAGTGTCAGTATCCTGCTTATGTCCTTACCAGGCAAAGAGATGAGTATCCTGCTTTCTGGAACAGCTGAACTTTGATACTTGTACAAATTGTCCAAGTTCTGAGCACAACGTGGGCTATTCTAAATGTTTGGAAAGAGAGAATAAGTAGCATTGTTACGATCATAACATAGGTAGCTGGCAGGAATTGATCTACTTATACTAACGAATGCTCCTGATCAAAGGTAAGAGAAAAACACGCGCATGATAATGGACATGGAAAATGGTAGTTGATTCGTTAAGAAGCCTGCCAGAGGAAATGCGAGAACCCCTAGACGAAACTGTAATATTGATGACTTTGAACAAATCGAGCTTCCGCAAACGGTCCACTTCTCATCTCTGATTATTCTCCAACAATCGTGAACTATTCTTGAAGAAATGCCACTCATATCTTTTGTCCTGTTACATCTTTGCATAGACCAAATCCCTGTTCATTTGGTTCGACATGTCATGTTCTAGAAAAATATGCTACGTTGCAGATTCGAAGGATTACCGAATTAGAATCCAGCTTCTTTTTGAAGACCAAATCGAGCAAGAAAACCCAAGAAAAGATTAAAATCTCCTTCAGCGACAAAATGAGCTTCAAAGAAATTGAACTTTAGCTACGCATCGAGCTTCCATAACAGAGAGGATCGATCAGCATAAATCCTAAAACCCTAAATTAATTCCTGTGGAGGAACGGAGAGAGACATAGGCAAATGGGGTCGTTCTTGTAATTTGAGTCACATCAGATAATTTCATGACCAAAATGGTACCACATCACCGCCGTTTGCCTTTTGTTGTTCACATACGTCACCCCGTAGAATTTTAAACAGCATTGATTAATGGATCATAAACTATAGGAAATAGAAAAAAAAAATTAATGAAGGAAGATGGAGAGGGAGAGAGCTTCACGTAAAAATCAATTTATATTGTTTGTGGATGGAAATCCTTCAATATAAATTTTGATCTATGGTAGAGATTTTTGTAATAACATAATACATACATACATACATACATACATACATATATATATGTGTGTGTGTGTGTGTGTGTGTGTGTGTGTGTGTACCATTTCAACCACTGATTAATATGCATGGTTAACATTTCAATCGGCCTTGCCCGTCTTTGCTAATCATGCTTGGATAGCCAAAAGTCAAGGTGAACACTTCTACCACCTAGAAATCCAACTTTAGTAATTTTCGTACCCATAATTGGCAAATTGATTTTTTTTGGAGAGATGGATCGCAATACATCAAAAAAAAAAAAAAAAAAAAAAAGAGAGAGAGATGGGACTGAAATTAACACAGGCCCTCTCTCTTTCTTCCTTTTAGAGGAACTGTAGATTAACTCATATATTAAGTATCATCATTAAAATGCATATTTAAGATATTTCATTCGGGATAATTAGACCAAAGGTGCTGAACATTTGCTGATTACCTACCGTCCATTATCTTTCTTTTATCAATCGATTGGTTCCTAAATTTTATTTCAATTAGACTACGTAAACTAGAGGCTTTAATTTTTGTACCGGTCACTTGATATCGTCCTTAAACTCATTTTAATCAAATGGATTTTTAATCATGTCTTTCTTGTTCGTGTTAGCTTTTGTATCCAAAGAATAAACAGAAATGCTTGAAGTGATGGTCAAATTATCATTGCACGCACGTTGGCACCCTACGCCATTGCCGAGGGTGGCCGGACCTTGTTCGCCTCGCTACGCGTACTCAAGAGTGTCGGCGCACAGAGAGCGATGAATGCGTACTACCAAAGGAAAGTGCCCCCGGCAAGCGATGACAATGGTCGTGAGCGAGATGCTTGCTCGTCTCTCTCTACATTGTCTCGGCTGGAGCCCAATGACGGATGTTGAGCCATTGCTGAAGGTTGGGCAATGGCGACACCATCATGTAGCCACGCCCAGCCCTAGTTCGCCACTCTCACTCGCGCGCGCACTCATAGATACAGAGTTGTAGGAGGTCAGTACCCTTTTCCGTCTCAGCTATAAAATTAACGCGTAAGTATCATGATAGATAATAATTCTGATTAGTCCTGAATTTTGAGGTCGAGTAGGTGTCGGCAACTGTGGGACGTTGTTCTAGAAGGACAGCTGGTATTACAGTGAGGGAGCTCGGTGGAATGTTGAGGTGAGGGACAAGACTCGTGAGAGCTCCCTGATGCCAGAGAGAGGACACTCATGTGAAGAACACAAGAACATGATACAAGAATGTAGAAGAGAAGAACTTCTTTATTTACTTGAATCGAAGAACAACCAACAATGTATTCACCGAGAGCTTTTAGTCTCTTCTGTATACAATCTTACTTCATCTCTCTCTCTCTATCTCTATCTATCCTCTGTTTTCTGTATATCGATAAAAACAGAGTACTTCAACTACTTATACAGACTTGAGGAAGAAGAAGATTCAAAACAGAAAAGTCTTAAACCGACTTAACAACTTTGACTATTTAACTAACAGACTAACCACCCTAATGTATTAGAGCACGTGTATTTCCTGTTATAGTCTTCAGGCTCTTGAAGATCAATCTCTTTCTTCTTCATGTCGGTCATGATACTGTATTTTACTATCTTCAGCACTTCTTCTTTTTGTCACGAGTATAACATCAGCGAGAGGAGTTTCATCAGCAGCACTTCTTCTCCTTCATTGCCACGAGACTTATTTGTTGCCGCAGATCCCGCCTTCAAACCTTTCGATCACTATCTTTAACATCCCCCGCAAATTGGGAAGGGGTGAAGTTCCCAAGCCCAATTTGGTGCGAAGAGGGAAATGTAGACATCGAGGTAAAGATTTGGTAAAGATATCTGCAATTTGTTGAGTACTTGGGAGTATAAGAGACAATGAGAGATCCTGAAGCTACCTTTTCACGAACAAAATGAAAGTCGACTTCAATATGCTTTGTGCGAGCATGTAAAACAGGGTTAAGTGAGAGAGCAATAGCTGACTTGTTATCACAAAAGAGAGATGTTGGAGCAGATAAACTTGTGCCAATGTCTCGAAGTACGAAACCGATCCAAGTTAGGTCAGCTGTAGCTGTGGCTAAGGCTCGATATTCAGCCTCTGTTGAGGAACGAGAGACTGTAGATTGGCGTTTTGCTGACCAAGAGATGAGATTGGAGCCAAGATATGTACAAAATCCAGTGGTAGAACGCCTTGTAGTACTATACCCTGCCCAATCAGCATCAACAAAGCCATACAAATGCATGAAGCTATTAGAGTGAATTGTTAAACCAAGACCAACAGTGCCTTTCACATATCGCAGAACCCTTTTGAGTTTGTAAAAATCGCCTAAAGTTGGCTACTGCATCTTCTGACAGAGAAGATTAGTGGCATAAGCAATATCTGGACGAGTGATAGTAAGATACTGAAGTCCACCCACCAGACTTCGATATTCAAGAGGATGTTTCAATAGTGTGTCATCAGCTGTCATAGTGACAGGCCGTAATGAGAGAGGAATGGAAATAGGTTTACAATCCTTCATGTTAGCTTGAGTAAGCAGATCAAGAGCATATTTAGTCTGAGACAGAAACAGGTTCTGTGAAGTTTGTTTAACCTCAATGCCTAGAAAGTAATGCAGGAAACCAAGATCCTTCATATGAAATTGAAGACTGAGAAGATGGATCAAGTGGGAAAGTAAAGAAGTTGAGCTTCCAATGAGTATAATGTCATCGACATAGAGTAGTAACAATATGGTGTCTGATCCATGATGAAACACAAACAATGAAGGATCAGTGGTGCTGCACGAGAATCCATGCTCAAGTAGAAAGTTACTAAATTTGTCGAACCAGGCTCGTGGTGCTTGGCGAAGTCCATACAAGGATTTCTGAAGTAGACATACATGATGAGGCTTCTGAGGATGAATAAAGCCAGGTGGCTGTTGCATATACATAGTTTCATTCAAATTGCCATGTAGGAAGGCATTCTTAACATCAAGTTGATGAATTGGCCAATGCTTTGTCATTGCCACAGACAGAACAATTCGAATAGTAGCATGTTTAATAACAGGGCTGAAGGTTTCTGTGAAATCAATACATTCTTCTTGATGAAACCCCTTAGCTATTAATCTAGCTTTGAGTCGATCAAGCTGACCATCTGCTGTAAGTTTGGTTTTAAACACCCACTTACATCATATGATATTCATATGATCAGTGCGAGGCACTAGTTTCCATGTCTGGTTTGTGTATAAGGCATCCATTTCATCTTGCATTGCCTGACACCACCCTCTATCTGTCAGTGCTGACTTGACTGTTTTTGGTTCGAGAGGAACTTTATAATCAACCAAGCATGCATACTTAGGATTCGGTTTGACTATGCCAGACTTTAATCTAGTTTGCATAGAATGAATAGACAATATACCTTGTGTGTTGTCTATAGAACTGCTTTGTTCAATGTTGATTTCTGGTGACAGAGTTGATACTGGTAGAGAGCATACTTGTTCCTCAGTATGTAGTTGAGGTGTTTCAATGGAGGTGGAGATAGGAGTGTGAATATTCTGTATCAACTCAGTATCTTGCAGATGTCCCATATGATCATTGGATTTAGGTTGAACATGTGCTGCTGTTATAGAGTCTAGAAAAGTTACTCCATTGATCCACTGTTTGTATAAGTCTGTACCTTGATAGTATTCAGATGGTAGTCGAGCAGTGAAAGGAAAAATTGTTTCATCAAAGACCACATGACGACTCACATAGACATGTCCATTAGTGGGTAGAAGACATCGATATCCTTTATGTCTTTCACTGTATCCCAGAAATATGCATGTAAGAGATCTTGGATCAAGCTTATGTTGAGCATATGGTCTGAGGCAAGGGTAACAAGCATATCCAAAAACTCTTAAATGTGTATAGCTTGGTTTCTGTTGGTACAACTTACTGTAGGGGGACTGCATATGAAGTTTTGATGTAGGAAGCAAATTAATGATATAATTTGCTGTCATAAAAGCATCTACCCAGTATTTTAAGGGTACTTTGGCATGATACGGCATTGTTATTCCTAGCTCAACCACATGTCAATGTTTTCTTTCAGAGAGTCCATTCTGTTATGGTGTATATGGACAGGAGATATTCTGTTTGATTCCACATTGTTGTAAGTGGTTCTGAAACTTGTTGCTAGTAAACTCCCCTCCTCCATCACACTGAAAGAATTTGATCTTATGATCAAATTGATTCTCGACTTGCTTTTGAAACATGACAAAGATATTGTAGACATCTGACTTCTGTTTCATTGGATATAACCAACTGTATCGAGAGAAATTGTCTACAAAAATGACATAGAATAGAAATTTTTTAAAGGACTGAACTGGTAAGGGTCCCCAAACATCACAATGTATCTTTTCTAGGGGAGCATTAGCTATATAGTCTGACATAGGAAAGGGTAAAGCTGAACTCTTAGCTATCTGGTAGCTGCTACATATACTTTGAGTTCTTGAACTACATTGAATTAGGTGCTGACTTTGCAAGTACTTCACTGTTTTTAAACTGGTGTGTGCCAACCTCTGATGCCACAAATCTTCTCCTACTTCTTTTTGAATTTGAGTGAAGAAAGCTTCTGTGACTTTAGGGTCGACTTGATACAGTCCCTTGACTTTCCTTCCTAGACTCACTGTTGAATTGTTGCAGGTGTCCTTCAGATATACCCCATATTTGTCAAAAATAAAGGAACAGGGATAATCATCTGTTAACTTCGAAACTGATAGGAGATTTTTCTTGATTTCAGAGACTATTAATACATCATTTAGTGGTAAGGAGCTAGTTTGTGTATGCAATAAGCCATTACCAACACAAGATATTGATAAACTAGACCCATCTCCTATCATAACAGTATCAGTTCCACTATATAAAGAGCAGTTTTGAAGCATACCAAGGTCTGCCGTGATATGAGCTGAGGCTCCTGTATCTGGATACCATTCAGTGCCACGAGAATCTTCAATGTGCATTGCTGCTAATGCAGTTGGTATTTCATCTGCTTGATATGAATTATCAAATCGATACCAACATCTAAGTGCTGTATGTCCTGGTCTTTTACAAATTTGACATTCTAATGGACTATTATTTGCTATCTTTATATTCTGCATACTCTGTTCAGATGCTGAACTTTGCGGTGGATATGACTTAGTGGCCTGATACTTTTGTGTTGGATTTGCATAGGGTCTGAACCCCTGTCCATAGTTAGACCAATTATGTGGTGATTTGCTAATCTGATCTTCTTGGTTCAGATTTGGATTGTTCATTCTGTAGTGTTGATTTCTTCCTGTATTAGCAAAGTCATTTCCACGATCTCTAGCACTCATTGCACGTCCTCTGCCATAGCCAAAACCTCCTTGATTATTTCCTCTCTGGTTTCTGAAGTTTGAGTTTTGCACAACTCCAGCAGCCTTTCTTTGGCCATAGTAAGCTATATTAGGGTTGTATTGATTCACAGAGTAAGTCTATAACCTGGTTTCAAATCTCTCTAGCTGAGAAATAACCTCATCATAATCAGGCTGAGGTTTTAAGCAATACATTGTTGTTTTGAAACTTTCATATTCTGAGCCTAATCCCTCGAGAATTCCAAACATCTTGGTTATCTCATCAACAGGTTTTCCAATGGCATTAAGTTGATCACAAATAGATTTGAACTCTCGAAGATAAGCATTCAGTGGTCTATCTCTTTTCTGACATGCTTGCAATTTTCCTCTCAGTTCGAACTCTTTTGCCACAGACTTTTGTGTGAAACGATTAAGAAGAGTCTGCCATACCTCATATGAAGTCTCTAGCCCGATGATCAAGCTTAAGATGTTTTCAGATACAGCTCCACTTATCCAATATGAGATTAATTGATCAGTCTTCATCCAATCTGTATGATCAGGATTCACCACTTCTGTTTCATTACCTTCAATCTCAACCTGCATCATTTGAACTGGTGGTGGTGTTTCACCATTGATGAATCCAAACAGATCCTGACTTCGCAAGAACCTGTGAAACTGTGCTTGCCAAAGTAGGAAGTTATCTTCAGCTAATTTTATTGTAACAAAATTGGCTATATTGACATGAATCGGGAAAGGATATTTCTGCATCCTTGCTGTCATACTGTATTCAAGAAGCTTTTGAGAATGTGCTTTCTTGATTACTATCGAATAGACACCACAGATGCTACTCTCTGAACTTCTTGTTGATCACTCAGACAAGATGAATCACACAAACTCCATGAAAACTTCAGCCAGTATAATAGAAGAAACTCGAGCTCTCAGGATAGCTTTGATACCATGTGAAGAACACAAGAACAGGATACAAGAATGTAGAAGAGAAGAACTTCTTTATTTACTTGAATCGAAGAACAACCAACAATGTATTCACCGAGAGCTTTTAGTCTCTTCTATATACAATCTTACTTCATCTCTCTCTCTCTCTATCTCTATCTATCCTCTGTTTTCTGTATATCGATAAAAACAGTACTTCAACTACTTATACAGACTTGAGGAAGAAGAAGATTCAAAACAAAAAAGTCTTAAACCGACTTAACAACTTTGACTATTTAACTAACAGACTAACCACCCTAATGTATTAGAGCACGTGTATTTCTTGTTATAGTCTTCAGGCTCTTGAAGATCAATCTCTTTCTTCTTCATGTCGGTCATGATATTGTATTTTACTATCTTCAGCACTTCTTCTTTTTGTCACGAGTATAACATCAGCAGAGGAGTTTCATCAGCAGCACTTCTTCTCCTTCATTGCCACAGACTTATTTGTTGCCGCAGATCCTGCCTTCAAACCTTTCGATCACTATCTTTAACAACTCAGTCCCGTGGGCGCGTGTAGAGGTGTCTAGGAGTGACAAAGGTGGAGCTCACCGGTAGAGGACTAGTCTATACCCAAGGATAAACTATTTTACACTCAAGTAATCCAACTCCCGTGAAATTAGGGGAAAAAAAAAGACATGCTTGCTTGTTGTAATTGTAGAGGCTCACCTCTATTGGCAAAAGAACACTTCAAGTATCAAAACTTGACATAACAGGACATTTAATTGTCAAAAGTTAAGAAAGTCACACTTAAGTGTTACTTTTTATGAAAAATGAAACATTTGAGTGCCACATCCGACGAATCCCATCGAAAATCTTACGTGGTAATCTTTTATTAATTTTGCTTGCTTACATGACTCGTTGGCAAGTGACTCAGCAAATAAATACAAAAATGACGTCATTTTGGCACAATTCAAATTTTAATATAAAAATTAAAATTCAATCGATTTAACATTTCAACGTATAGATACTTCAAAATTGAATCTGCACATACATAAACATTTTTTTTTAACATTCAGTACCAAAGTATACTCAATCTTCGAGTATAACTTTAAAAAAAATTAGTTTTTCTAGCCTTTAGTTTTATAATTTAGATTCAGATTTTTTTTTGCTTTCAACTTAAGCATTCAACCTCCAGTATTTCAAAATATAATCTATATAAAAAATTAACTTCAACGTTTATTACCAAAATACACGCTATCATGTAGTATATCTTTCATCATGGAATGAGAGATGAACAATTATTTATAGAAAAAGTCTAGAGATAAAAAATTTTGGTGGTAAGAATGATACCCAATGGAGACTAAAGGACAGAAGGACACCTAAAGTGTCAAAATTTGGTATGGGGGACATTTAAGCGTCAAAAGTTAGGAAAATAATACTTAAATGCCAAAATCGGAGCAAAATTGACCAATTAAGTGTCAACAGTAAGAAAATCCGGCAAAAATGTTGACGTGACGATTTTTCGGCGAGACAAGTGCAAAACAACATTATTTTGCACGTTATCGTGGCTAAATAAATGCAAAAACGACGTTGTTTTGTTACTCACGTGGCTAAATAAGTAATATAAAAATTAATTAAATTAAATTAAAAACCACATTTAAAAAAAAAAAAAAAAAAAAGGAAGAAGATGAACAGCGAGGTTGAGGGCTCAACCCTCGCCGCCGCTATTGCCTCCCCGCTGTCACAAGGAAGGGCTGGCAACAGTGGGGGAGGGTTGGCCAAGGTCGCCAAGCCCTCAGCTGCTTTTCATCTTCTTCCCTTTTCTTTTTCTTTTTTCTAAAAAAAAATTGGTTTTAAATTCAAGTTCAAATCTATGCCAAAACGACGTTGTTTTTACATGTTTTTTGCTAAGTCAACTCTCAGCGAGTCACATAGGAGTGCAAAATTAATAAAAAATTATCACGTATGTTTTTCGACGGAGTTTGCCGGAGGTGTCATTTAAATGTCTCATTTTTCAAAAAAATGACACTTAAATGTTATTTTCATAACTTTTGATACTTAAGTATCCTCTTGTGCAAAGTTTTGGCACTTGGACTGTTCTTTTCTCTAGACTAAAGTGATTGGAATAGTGCTAGTTATGATACTTTGTTTATATCAATTGTGAAATAGATGAAATAAAACCTACCATAAATATTTGCTCTAGTGGCCACTATTGACACCTGAATTTTGATTAAATATTTAGATTTTTATTGCATGGAAAATTAGATACCAATTTTGTCTTGGCAAAGCAATCCTCATCGTCAAGGCGATCGGAGATAGCTTTGGCTCCTTAGCGACAATGCTTTGTTCCAATAAGCAACTAGAGACATGTTTGAGTCCTAAAGAGCAGCTTCCTTGCATCATCAAGTAAAATGATACCTTGGTACTTGCCAAAAACTTGGGGTTCACGCTCCGTATCACTTCTTCCCTATAAGTAACCACATGTATCTTTTTATCTGTTTTAATATGTATTATGTTATATTCCAATTTTTGCATAGGACACCTAGTCCCAAACAATTTTTTTTTTTTACTACATACGTATGAATAAAATTTAGGTATCAATTCATCTTTGAATACAATATTTACAAGCTCATTTTCAAAGAGAGACAGCTGTTAATGCATAAATTTTGATTAAATATTTAGATGCTTATTACAAAGAAAATTAGGGATCAAGCCCTAACAAAAATGATATTCGCATCACCCGGCCATTAATATTATTTGCATATACTAAGATTTACTTTTATTTTATTTCCCCTTTATTTTACCCTATAGATATAAAAATATATCTATAAAAAAAAAAAAAGATGAAAAGGGGCGAAAACGCTTTGGGTTGGGCTTAGGCCCAGCTGCCTTTTAATTTTTCTCCAGTCTTCGCCCAGGACCAGGGCTAGCTCCCCCCTCACGGCCCGGCCTGGCCTCACCTTCCTCCTCCCTCCTTATAACTTATGTGAGTGGCTCTCCCTACTCTCCTTCTCTTCTCCCTTTCTCATGCAACAAGGGCAGCATGCTACAAAAATGAAGGAGAAGAGCAGGCGGAAGTAATGACTAATGGGATGCCGGTTTGGCTAAGGGAGGCCGGTCGGCACGCCAAGGACCGAAGGCCGAAGCCTCCATCGACCGGCCTCCTTGGCCTATAAATAGGACAGCGTGAGCTCAGTAGAAGGGGGAGCCAAAGAGAGAGAAAAGAAGGGTAGAGGAGAAAGAGCGGAGGGGTTTCTTCAGAGAGACATCCGAGAAGCCCGAGAGAGTGAGCGGAGGGGGTGAAGGTAGAGGGAGAGCATCGAGAGGGCGAAGGTCGGAGAGGAGATCTCAAAGAGAGAGCCCCATCTCGGCCAAGCCACGGAGACCCAGGCCGCACGAGACCTCCGCCGTGTTGCAGCCGACGATCGTTGCTGGCATGACAACACTGCCCGCTACTTCGCCGACCTGCCATCGATCCTGCTCGCTGCGCCATCGCGACCAAGAATGCTGGGCCAGCCACCGTCGCTCGCTGCGGCCATCTCCGTCAGGGTTCGTGGTGGGGGAGTAGAGGAGGCTATGAACTGGGTCGGGTGCGGGTCGTATTCAGGTAGAGTTTCGTTTGTCCGGGCCGGCTAGGTCTGGGTGTGCATGGGCTTGCAAGGTCATGGGCCTGGCTTTTCTTTCAAGTGAAATTTGGGCTTGATAAGAATTAATTCTAACTGGGCTCTTGATAGAGCCCAGTCCGGCCCAACTCAAGCCCGAGATAGGACTCCTCCGTCTGCTTTGTCCAGCCTCTGTACGTACGATGGATGACCTCCGTATTTTGGGGGAGAGTGCTCGAGAAGTCTATTCTGTTGGATGAAGCTCAGGGCATTATTGATTTTGAAGCTTAAATGGGTTGGGCATAACATATCTAAGTCATAATCCCTAATTTTGTGAATTAATTTTTATTGGCGAAATTCATGTTAAGTACCTCAATTGATAAAATCGGAAAGTTTAGGTTGGAATTGGCATAATAAGTTTAGGGCTGACTTGATAATTGCTCCTAAATAACTTATTTCAATATTTCTTCTAAATTAGTAATAATTCATTATAAAAAATTAAAATTTAAAATATTTGCTAGAATTAGACATCAGTTCAGATTATAGGTTTGCTAACCGACATCAAAAGCAAATCAGTGCATCGAGCTCGTGCGAGAGTGTGCTACGTAAGTCATCATCATGCGAGTTTGATCCACTTTTATATCCATTGATAGATAGATAGAGATTGAAATGCTAGCATCATTTCCTTGAATTACGTCGTCTCACCCCAGAACTTCGTGAGCACCTAAGTTCATTGTAAGCTTTCTAACAAGATATCATTTGGCCAACACCCTTGTTGGTCTCAAATCACATAGCCACCTTTTCGAGGAAAACACATGATCAAATAAATACCCAAGGATCTAAATCAAACAATACTTACACCTAAAAATAGTGAGTCGAGCTTTCCGGTAGCATTAGAGTTGTAGAATCCAAAAATGGATTTAAAAGATAATTGTTTCGAAATTTTATGAAGTAATGGTTAAACAACTAATCAAATGCAATACCTCAACACTTTTAAGGCAGAACAAGTACTGTAGAAGAAAAAAAAATTCTTAGATGCCCTCGGTGCATGTGAGCTTATCTCAAATGTACCATTGGATGAAGTGGGCCCATGTAGAACCCACTAATCTAATAGTAGTGTGAGCTAGGTTCACGTGATCCATACGCATACATTATCGGCTTATTCTACAAATGATCGTGACAAGATTCTAGTGTATTTAGAAAAAATGAAACAAATCCAAAGCTAGGCTCTAAAACAGAATCTGCGTCCATAATTAAGTCATGTGTAGAAAAGTCCGCATCAGTGAATTGGTCCACTTGGCCTTGGACAATACTAAATGAACATATTGAAAGTGTTGGCATGACGTGCCATTAATAAATAATGCTTTGATCGGCATGATGTGAGCCTTCATTATATGAATGCAACACCCAATGTTAGTTTATCCCTTTGTAGATAGGATTCAAATTCTATTGTAGTCTCATCTATAATGGGTGGATGATATTACTGCATCACTTGATTTATCAAGCACATTTTGCCAGATGAACATTAGCTCTCAAGGAATTGACAAAGCAACATACTTTTATTCATCTACTCAAAATTCGATGAAGAAAGGGAGGCGTTTTGCTCCATAGTCCGAACAGAACAACAAGTTAGAAAGCACTAATAATCAAATCTCCAATCCAACAACTCACTTCAACACAATAGCAAACCAAATACAACTTAACAAGAAAAATCCATGGAAAGCCATTGACGACGAGCATATAAGCTGAATTATTATTTTCTTTCATTTTTTTTGAAGAGACTTGAAAAGGTGGTGATTCTTAATGGATGGATTCTTGACGAAAATGAAATTAGCCACTTAGCCAGTGCCACCAAGAACGCCCTTGAGCTTCTTGACCTGAGCATCATCAAGGAAAGTGGTGGCCTCCACCAACTCAGAAGGAAAATTATTAGCGAACAGAGCAAAGTCCACGATTTGAAGCCCAGGGCTCGGACTGCTGAAGCTGACTATGGCAAGTCCTGGACCTTTACCAGAATTCAATTGGAAGTGCAATAGCCCCTGAGGGAAAATCATGCTATCCCCTTTGTTGAGGGTCTTCAAGTAGACGGTGTTCGCTGATGATGAGATGAACCCGGCACAAATCGTCCCTTGGAGGACAAGGAGGACCTCTGAGCCACCCGGGTGCGTGTGCAATGGAATGACCCCACCAGGGGCTATGTCCAGGCGGGCCAAGGAGATGCCAAGCCCATTCAGGCCAGGGAACTGGTTTACAAATGCCGTGGTCACCGCAGCCTTGATGAGGTTAGAGGTGTTCCCAGCCACGCCGAGGCCTGAGAAGACAAAGTCATTCACGGTGACTGCTGAGACCTTCTTGCAGGAGTAGCCCGCGGGGCCCTCGGGGGCCGAGAAGTCTGCAACGCAGAAGTCCTGGACCGCCGCGTGGGAGGCGGAGAGGAGGAAGGAGAACAGAATTAAGGTTTGGAGTATTGACATCTTTATGCCAACTCTTTAATTTCTTGGGAGAAGGATTTCCTTTCGAATGTGTGTTTGAGGGATTCTCGGGGGTATATATAGAGCGGCATATTGTGGGATGTTCTGAGGCATTGGTGATTGGCCGAGAGGATAAGAGACCCCATGCAGGGTTTCACGTGCATGGCAATGCAAGACAGGGGGTACCTTGGAAGCAGACAGATTGCGATTCGTGACACCTGTCGGAGGGTAATCTCTTCACAGAAAAGAACAAGGAGGTTCTTTTAGTTTGGAAATAGAAGACCATGAGAAAATATCTTGAGATTTTTTCGGGCTTCGTAAAAGAATATTCGTCTCTTTAAAGAATATGAACTCCAAATACATTTCCAATTGGAAGAACTCAATAAGAAGTTCAAAACTTGCAATTTTTGCTAGAAGTACCGTATTATCTTAAAAGTGGCACATGATGACCAATCTATATTAGATTGTTTATAAGTGTATCTTAGCTTAGAATTTTTATTTTTTGCACCTCTTTGGTTAGAATTTTAATCAACTAAAATCGAGAACTACACCACCAATAAACCATTTAGTACAAGAATACTGTACTTGTCACTCAATTAAAACTTGGATTAACACAAATAAAACACCTCTCTCTCGTTATGGATTTTGTGCTTGTTTAACTTACAAGCAGGTTATATTTAGACATGTAATTCAGTAATCAAATACAGTTTAGATGAAGTTTCCAGCTATTAGAGATTGAAGAAAACATGACTCTTACAACTTTTGGTAACTATAGGAACTATATAATTTCTGGGACAAATAAACCACATTGCTCATCACAAAGGGGCGAATTTCGCTCTACATTATTGGAGTACTTCTAACTTTCTTTTAAGAAAGTTTATTTAAATGGAAAAAAGAAGAAGAGGAATTTGAATTATATGAAGTTATAGAGGGAGCGTCCGAAAATAATAATCTTAAGAGAATCAACAAGGTGGTCCCCGAGCACATGGGAGGAGAGAAATGATGGCATAAGAGGACATACAAGACAGCTAAAAGTGTAGCTCCTGCAGACTGCAAAGTCTTGGTTTCCGTTGTACGAGCTTTGGCCATGAATTTGAGTGGACATCGCGAATTCCCTATCTTTTAGGGTTTCTCGGATTTCAGGGAGCAACGTAAAAGAAAAGGTTTTCCCTAATTTCACGCATGACATTTGTCAAGATTGTCTCATTTGACTTTTTTAGGGGATTTGATGCTTCGATGTTTGTCATTTGGTATCTTTCTCACAGATAAATTGACCTATTTAATCACAACTGTGTGATAAAACCATAATTCCATGGAGAGATGTGGCAATAATTCTCACATTAATGTAATGTACATGAGGTGTATAAAACTTTAATTGGGACTACTTGTCTATCTAATGTAACACTATATTGCAGAAAATTTCCCTATTAAACGTACTATAAACATATAATTAATGGAAAATACAATAATCATCAATCAATCCTACGATTTACAACGATGACTTTCTTTTGATTAGCCCTAGTGGCCGAACGCATGTGATCGAGCTACATTAGACTCAATTGGTGATCGTGCTCAGCTTATCCAAGTGTATGTTTGAGTAAAGATTGGACTTAGCTATCTCAATTTGCAGCCTAATTCAAGTTGTCATGAGTACGCCGAATGAGTAACCCCTAGTGTAAGCACAATACCCTCTCCTTCCCAGCTTGTCCTTGCAAAATTATGCTTCCTTTGTGCGCTAAGCTCAACCCGAGGGGATCGAATCGACCATCACTAGAAAAAAAGTTAGAAGATGCAGCCAAAATGCATTAAAAATGGTCCACTCCCTCTACCAGTCCAGCAGTGAACAGACTAAAGGCCATTTTATATGGCAGTCAAGATATTTCCAAAGATCACTGAAAGGGAAACTTCATATGTCCAACAGCTTGTCTATTGGCCACGCACTTTTGTTGTATACTGAGGACTGAAATGTGAACTGATAACGGCATTGTTAACATTTTCTTTCTAAAGCCCATTCCAATTCCTGTCCCTCCACTCTTTCAAAGGTCAGTTGAAGATATTTGCCGGCAATCACGCGGAGAATTTTAATGTGGAATATGCGACGTAATGTTGATCAGAATTCTAAAACTAAAAGATATTTAACGGGTAAAAGGAGTTCTCTTTAGATGTAATAGGTAAATAAGCTATTTTATTTAAAAAAAAAATCCAACCCAACCATACTTGATTATAAATGGCTAATGGGGATGCACATTTGCAAAAAGGATAGCACTAACCTTGATATCATGTTAGAAAATCCAAACCAATAACTTAAGCTGAAAGGTAGAGGGAGACCTTATGAATGGAAAGAATATATAGGATCTGTTGTCAAGTAATATGAGGTAATATTTTAATACACTTTGTGTTTGAATTTCACTCTGTTAAACATTCATTTTGGTGATTTTACTATTCTATCTATTTTAAAAAAAAAAGTTCATCAAATTGCCCTACAACATGTTGAGAATTAGCCGACATATATATAAAATTTCCAATTTTTTTACAATTTACAAATTACCATTTTTTTTTAATCTTTGGCCAACTTTTATTCGCATATTTTACTGCTACATTAAATTTGCCGGTCCTTATATAAATTTACCAATCTTCATTAAAGAAAATCATCAATCCTTTACGAACTACTTTTGGTTTACAACTCTTGTTTGATTTATTTGCCAATATTTTTTTTATAATTTATCAATTTTTTATTGTTTATCAACTTTCTTTCTTTTTTCTTTTTTTCTTTTGATGACCCACGGACGATAGCATAGACGCTGTGACATCCCAAATTTTCAACCCTATTTTCTATTGAATAAATCGGACATTTCATTGACGTGCCTATAGGGCTATTCTCAGAGCTGATCACTCTCAAATAACTAGACTATCTAGGGAAACCATTAAGAATTTTAAGGCAAATAGAATTGAGAATTCGACTATGAAATCGGTTTCTCGATCGTGCTCATCTATCGAGATCATTACGGCACAAATATAAATCGATTTGAGATTAGATATCGGTTGGTTCGATTAAGATGTGTGGCTAATTATGGGTGACACCACTAAATTGGAAGATTCTCGTCAACCGACACTAGACTGATTTTACTATCGTTTGGGTACCCTATGTCCGTATTTGAATCCTCAAGATTTTCACGACAACCGAGAGTCGCCAATGAGTCGAGTGGGTTCATAGTGGCTTGAAGAAAAATGACCACGGGTCATTTGCCCTAAAAATTTCTAAAAGTTACCTAGTAGCCTAAGTCACTCTAAAAACGCGCCGAGTGGAAATTAACCGCCAATTTGAGTTCCGATTTTAGAAATTGAAGATCTTGTCATGTCATAGAAATTCTAAGAGTGTCGACTTAATCTCAGAAGATTTTTCTGAATTTTTGGGAAAAAGTCGTCGCCAGGTCGTTTTTGTGCAGAAAAAAGCTGGTAATTGTTTTTGATAGCAAAATTGGGAAGCATAATGGATAAATGGGTGAGGAAAATTATCAAGATGATCAATGAGGTATCAATTGGATTTATGAGGGCCAATTGAGGTTGAATTGAAATGAAATAAGTGACCAATTGATGCTCTCTCTTTCAAAATTCGTAGCTCCCCCTTTCTCTAGCATTCTTGGATCATTTGAGAGGTTGTGCGAGGTGTGTTGGTGGTTTAATAACAACCATGGGTTGTTGGCTTGGTGGGCAAGTCTTGGCAGACAACTTGGTGAAAATTAAAGGCATGTGGGCTCCCCCTCCAACCTCAACTCTATCCTCTCTCTCTCTCTTACCCCAATCGACCAAGCCCCTCTCCTCTCTCTCTCAGCCCATGCACCACCAGCAAGAAGGAGACCTGCAACCGGAGCAAGCCGCCGCCGCCGCCGTGACTGCCCGCACCGCTACCATCCGTGCGCCCTAGCCGCTCCCGCGTGCTGCCGCGCACGTCCGCCCCTCTCCACTCAGCCATGCCATCTAGCAACTTCCTCTCACTATCTCGAGCCTAGCCCGGGCTATCCCTAGCCATTTCTTCACTGATAAAGTCTCGCCAAGGCCCGGTTTGGCCTATTCTATCTTTCCCGAGCCTCACCATGCTAAACCGAGCTGTTTTCTCTCCATTTCCACAGCGACCGGCAAGTTAGAAAGTGGGTCTCGCAACCTGAAATTTTAGATAGAGAATCAGAATCCTAACGTATCATTTTGCATTATCGCCAAGGTTGGTACAAGTGTATGACGTCTTTCACATGTTTATGTTAAGGACATATGAGCTTGACATGACCCACGTGCTAAATCTTGAATAATTAGACGTGGACGACAAAATGTCATACATGAAAAGCTCGATTTAGTTTATGCATAAGAAAGATTGGATTTTGTGAACCAAGAAGGTCCCATTGGTCAAAGTGATCTGATAACACCATGGGACTGAAGAAGCAACGTGGAAAAGTAAGACTCAATGAGACGACAACACCCCACCTTTTTGTTTAAGGATTGGTAAAGGTTTAAATTTCGATTATGAAATTTTTATAAGAGGGAAAGAGTTGTGACATCCCAAATTTTCAATCCTGTTTTCTACTAAATAAATCAGGCATTTCATTGACGCGCCTATAGGGTTGTTCTCAGAGCTTATCACTCTTGAGATAACTCGACTATCTAGGGAAACCATTATGGATTTTAAGGCAAATAGACTTGAGAATTTGACTAGGAAATCGGTTTCTCAATCGTGATCATCTATCGAGATTATTACGGCACAGATATAAATCAATTTGAGATTAGATATAGGTTGGTTTGGCTAAGATGTGTGAATAATTGTGGGTGACACCACTAAATTGGAAAATTCTCGTCGACCAACACTAGATTGATTTTACTATCGTTTTGGTATCCTTATCCGTATTTGAATCCTCGAGATTTTCACAGCAACCGAGAGTTGCCAATGAGTCAAGTGGGCTCATAGTGGCTCGAAAAAATTGATCACGGGTTATTTGCCCTAAAAATTTCTGAAAGTTACCCGATAGCCTAGGTCACGCTAAAAATGTGCCGAGTGGAAATTAACTGCCAATTCGAGTCCGATTTTAGAAATTGAAGATCCTGTCATATCACAATAAATTCTAGGAGTGTCGAATCAGTCTCAAAAAAATTTTTGACACCCGACACTTTTTGGGAAAAAGTCGTCGCCGAGTCGTTTTTGTGCAGAAAAAGCTGGTAATTGTTTTTGATAACAAAATTGGGAAGCATAATGGATAAATGGGTGAGGAAAATTATCAAGATGATCAATGAAGTATCAATTGGATTTATGAGGGCCAATTGAGGTTGAATTGAAGTGAAATAAGTGATCAATTGATGCCCTCTCTTTCAAAATTCATAGCGCCCCCTTTCCCTAGCATTCTTGGACCATTTGAGAGGTTGTGAAAGGTGTGTTGGTGGCTTAATAACAGCCATGGGTTGTTGGCTTGGTGGGCAAGTCTTGGGAGACAACTTGGTGGAAATTGAAGGCACATGGGCTCCCCCTCCAACCTCAACTCTATCCTTTCTCTCTCTCTCTCTCTCTCTCTCTCTCTCTTACCCCAACCGACCAAGCCCCTCTCCTCTCTCTCTCAACCCGTGCGCCACTAGCAAGAAGGAGACCAGCAACCGGAGAAAGCTGTCGCCGCTGTGACTGCCCGCACCACCGCCGTCCGCACGCCTTACCGCTCCCGTGCACTACCGCGCATGTCCGCACCTCTCTGCTCAGCCGTGCCGTCCAGCAGCTTCCTCTCACTGTCTTGAGCCTAGCCAAGGCTGTCCTTAGCCGTTTCTTCACCAATAAAGCCTCGCCAAGGTCCGGTTTGGCCTATTCTATCTTTCTCGAGCCTCATCGCACTAAACCAAGCTGTTTTCTCTCCATTTCTAGCAGCGACCAGCAAGTTAGAAAGTGGGTCTCACAACCACTTTCGAGCCCGTTTTAAGGTGCTTGTGGACCTTGGACCTTAGGCCCGCTTTGGAGAAAAACGTCCCCCGTGACATTCCCGACGTTTCAATCCGAATGGATTGTTAAATGGGTGAGTTTAGCTCACTAAACTCTGCTTAGTTTGCTAATTATGATTAGAGTTGATTAGTGTTAATTAAGTATGATTAGAATGTTATATTAGTTTAGATCAATTAAATTAGTGACTTAACGATGCATGTTAGGTGATTAGACATAGTCATTAGCTAGTAGATATGTGCTAGTATTTATTGAATGGGTCTCGGAAATTTTCTGAGTCCATCTCGTCTTCCAATTAGGTGATACGGGCCTAAGTTGGATTTTTAGTATTTATTTAATTAATTTTCGATTTATTTAATTAATTAATTATTTTTTGAAAATTAGACCAGGATGGTCGACGACCAAAATTTCATGCTGATTGCAGTGGTGCTTTCTGTTTATTTAATTGAGCACTGGTTTGTGGAAATTGAATGAGTTGATGAGTATGTGGGGATTTATCCCAAAATTGATCAGTGTCGGTGTTCAATTAGAAATTGACTATGGGAGGTTGTAGCTGAACCTCGAAAGCCACCAAAGTGTGGCTATGCTAGTGGGGCTGAGTTTTGCCACCGAATTTGAAGTCGGTCGCGCCGGTTAGGCCGTAAATTGCCACCCGATAAAGGTCGCGCCCGTTGGCTGTAAATTACCACCCGATAAGAGTCGCGCCTAATAAGGCCATAATTTGCCACCTAGGCCATAATTTGCCACCTAAAGATAGGTCGTGTCCTGTGGACCGTAATTTGTAGTCAAGAAATTTGATAGACTATGCTCATTGAGCCATGAGTAAGATTTGAGACTGAATAAGTGAGACGACTGGGGAATGGTTGGATTGACATGTAATCGACTAAGTCGATTGATCGAGGTATCGATCCGTGTGATGTGATTGGGTGCCTATTTGAACTGTGCTAATGTGCAGGTGGAATATGAGGCCAAGGTAAACCCCTTGTCTCGTGATGTGCTTAGGCAACCATAATGTATTAGTTTACTAATCGGGTTTTAGGGAGTAGAACTCACTGAGACGTTGTCTCAGTGGTTATTGTATAACCATTTCAGGCCCGTAGATGGTAGCACCTCTACCTCCTCCTATATGTTATGGTTTGCCGAAGGGAATCACCGAAGAGAGGTTCCACGCGCCAATGCCCGGGGACACTGAAGGCCTAGAGTACGTATTGGTGAAGTCCATCATCTGGGTGGATGTGGGTAGAACCAAAAGGGTGCCCCATCAGTATCGAGCATGGTATCGCTATTATAGTGATTGGCGAAGAGTGGGCCCAATACCGGAGTTTGGGGTGCCTGTGTATGCTTTGAAAGTAGTGTATGGGGATTATAGAACCTAGAGGTGGAGAAGTGATCTATCCAATGATTCCCGCCCTTGATGGCCCAAGATCATTTGAGTATCCCATGGTAGGTTCCAGCGGGAACGTGGAAGGAGGAATGGTCGTTGAGTAGGAGGAGAATCCAGATGAAGAATGAGTGGAGGATTGAAACCCCAATCTTGTTTTGCAAACTACAAGTTGTGATCAGATGTATAGTAGATCAGACTTGTGAATAGTATTGTATTATATAATATGTGGTTTGCTATGTATAAAAGTTTGGTTGTGGTTTTTCAGTTGTGAAAAATATAGCCCGACTTTTCTATCCTATTATTTTATTGTTTGGGGATCTTTTTTCTATATGCTTTCGCATGCGCATATTAAATGAATGGGTTGGTGATGCGGCCTGGGACATCGCTATTAATTGACCAGGTGAGGGATGGGCATGCGTTCGAAGATCGGGGCGTGACAGACACCTAGCTACCTAAGGGATCATGAAACATAATGTAATAACCCATTAAATTTATTAAGCTTTTCTTCGGTTACCAACTAGTTTTTTACAAAGTTATTTAAGTGCTCAGTTATTCTAATCTAGAAATTTTTCTATTGAGTTAACAGCCCATTAAATTTACCAACTTTTTTTTAGAAAACACCGATTTATATTTCGATAGATACTAACATTTCTCTGACTAAATTATTAACTTTTGCAATACCGACTCTTACTTGAGTTTGTCATCAATGTTTGTTTAGCTTTTTTCTTAATTACCAACTTCTCTTGTCTATGACAAAAGAAAAACTTATCTTATTTTTAACAATTACTATTTAAATTTATCAATTACCATATGAAGGTGTTGACTTTTATTTAAGTGATTTACCAAATTTTCTCCGATTGAGTTACTATCTTTTGCTTTACCAACTTTGGTTTATTCTTAAATTTACCTGTCAATTTTTTGCACTTCATTCTCTCTAGCCTCCACACACACCCCAGTAAAATAGAATTTTATACGCTGCAAAATGTTCATACGTGACCGCACCAAAGTTTGATTTCCACTTTAATGACATGAACTGCAATAGTCAAATTTTCCTTATTGAAGGCAATAAATTGAGAAAATATTTGGACCCACCAGCTCGAACGAAGTCCATAGCAACCTTTCGAAATTGCTCGACAACCTGCGATGCTTCGAATGTGTCCGTAGCTCGAGCTTTCGACGATATGTCGTCTTTCTCGCCAGGCATGAGATTTTTCCACTTCTCCAAGTTGAACTAGTTGGTGGATGAGAATGATGTACCTTGACCGGTTCGATAGACTAAACCAAAATTAAAAAATAAAATGTCAATTGGTGATACCTTCGTACTAGCTGAGTTCACTCTCATATTAAGGAAAGCCAAGGAATTACAAGCCCAAAAGAGCTTGAGCCCATATGATAAGTTATATGGAGAAATAAGGTTAATTACTATCTTTTAAGTAGTGGCTGCAAAGAAATTAGCAAAAACCAATGACAAAAGAAAAAGAGCAAGCAGAAAATATGAGATTTGAAAATCAGTCTGATTTATATCAAGCTAGCATTGGAGGTCAATTTTTAATCCGATTGAGCTGAAATTTTGTAAATGTTTTATGACGCACTCTTCTCGAATCTGGACGGTTTGATTTTTGTTTGAAGCTCCCTATACAAAGTATTTCATGGATTAATCAAAATTTGCATTTTTGGTTAGATTTATCCTTGATCTCTTGTGAAATTTATGCATTTTGCCAAGATTGATGTTCTTGAGGTCTTTGTTACTATGTACCTCTAGTATTTATTAGAAAAGAACTTTGTTCACCCGATTTTGTTGATAGTGAAGATTTTTGGGTGGACTTCGGTCCTATGATTTTTAATATCCTCACTCTAAGGAGGTTTTTCATATAAAAAATCGCCTTGTGTTTGCGTGCTTGATATTTATTTTGTTATATTATATCAAATCCTATTAGATTTACACAATAGAGGAGATTATTCTATTCCGTTACATTAATCCGATATTGTTCGGATTGTTACCATTTTCCATCGCTTTAGAGTATAATCATCAACAAAATATCAAGCCTGTAGAATTCAATTGAACCAGCGACTTCATTGAACTGGACAAAGCAACAAATAAATAAAGCCAAAAACAGATATAGCATCTAAGATAAGTAAGCCTCTCCAGACCATACAAACGCACGACAAGCTGGTGCAAAAGGTTTGGTTAGAATATGTAACATTCCTTCCTAGGATTCCATTTTTATCATAATAGAATTCAAATATTGTGGCAGCTGCTATTCGTTAAGCATGAACACGATTATACTTTGAGCAATTATCAAGCTATAACTCACGTGCATTTTCAAATGTTAGAAGGAAAAAAGAAAATGAGAGATTGATTTTACATGTTTAGTTTCTCCCTATATGTCAATTTATTGCCCTTCAATCATTTTTTTATTATTATGAAAACATAAACCACAAATAAAACGTTTATAGGTGCGGTTAGACTCAAACAAATTAAAGTAAAATAGAGGGGGAAATGAAATCTTATATTTTTTTTTTCTAATTAGAAAATAGGAATTTTGTTACCAGTGTGCAATTTAGGTCTCACATTTACGTGCTGGACACTTGGAAGAATATGGTTTTAAAAGTCAAATACACATGCCGCTCATCAAACTATGAATATATAACTATCTTTTTACACTAGCGGTGGACCTAATAAGAATTATAAAGAAAAAAATTATCATCTAATTCCTAACTACTAGAGCAATAGATTCATCTCATTCTTCTTAGCGGTCCTTTTTTGTCCATTTTGAGTACCTTTTACAAAGGTAGGGACCGCGGCAAGGTTTTCGGGCCCAACATATTGGGGAAAATATCATCCTCACTTTGATTCTTTTGAAAATTTCAGGACACAATTTCACCTCATAAAGTATATAATTTCTTGTGCTTTTCCCCTTTAACTTTTTTAAATTCATTTTTTAATTTTTACCTCATAAAATATCTTCCAAACTTTCGGCAGAAGATGGAGCCACCCTCGATTTGAACTGCATCCACCACTTTCTTCCATGCTTCCACTTGTTCCTCGGTATAACAAACATGCCCATGGGAAAACCTATGTTCATTTATCATGAACTCTTTAATAAGTTTAAGGAAAGAAACAATTTCAAAAGAGCAAAAAAAGAAAAAGAAAGGAAAAGATAAAGAAAAACATGCTGTTAAGTCTACAAAGTGAGACTAGGTCCAAGGACAATGCGCTTATATTCTGACCAAAGATTCATCTTGAATGATAACATGAAATCTAAAGCTAAATAGATGTTTCCTGTAGTTTTGGAGATGGTACAGTATGCAACTCTCTCCCATAAATGAAACTCGATTGAATTATCAACACATTTATGAAATTACCCGGCCCCGGTCTCGGAAACCACAGTGCCTTCAGTGATGAGAAGGCAGAGTCATCCTCTGCCCATACCACTCCACCATAGCCGGTTGCGGAGTGCCATTTAAGGCTCTGCGTCTTGTCATCGGCGCAAGCACAACCCTGCACCACCGCAGCAAAAGAGTCGCCACTCAGCTAACGATACCAGTATGGCATGACTGCATGGTTCATCCCAACGATCGCTATTACTTCATTTATGTTTACAGTTTTAGCTATTATGTCTATAAGTCAGATGTACCAAAAAAGTAATAACGCGATGGCTTCTCTACAGTGTCACCAAGCAAGCCAAATTGAATCTCGAGAAGGGAATTTGCACACAATTAGGATAGATTAATTCGCTATTCTAAAGAATTTTATTAGATACATGCGTAGAGATTGGTTTATCAAAAGTCGATTTACAAAATGGCATGATATAGTCTTGTTGGACGCTTGAATAGAACCTGCTTACTTATTATTCATTTATTAGCGTTCAAATTTTGAAGCATAATTCCAGTGAAGATTTCGAACTCGATTTAATCCTAAACCTTTGCGAGAAATTTTAATGTAATCCTTTGGATTAATTTCGCTAGAAATGGCTAACATGGCAATTTAGTTATTGTCGGTTGTCTTATGTAGCACATTAACATGTCAAAGATTTCTGGCAAAAATTGATCGAAATGATTATATTAGAATTTCTTGCAAATGTTTAGGACTAAATTAGAAAATTGAAGAGTATGAATGAATTGGTATACTTACAATAGGTTTAGGACTAATTGGACAATTTATGATTGATTGGACAATCTTCCATAATTTGTATATATGTAGAACACCAATTTGGATGTCTAATTGGAGAAAGTTTTCTTTGATCAAAGATTAGGAAAAAACAGTTTCAAAGAAATTAATGAATACGGATGTACATTTTTTGTATGAAATGGACATTCTCTCTCTAGATTTTTAAACGATATACTTTTTTTTTTAAAGTGTAAATAACAAAATAAATGTCCTCATTTGATTCACCAATTTTCACCAAATCAAGCATCCATAAGATACACCAAGTGCTTTTAAGCCTCATTTAAACAATTAATGCAGATCTAGGACCCTCAAGAACATACTTTTGTCATGTGAGACTCCTTATCATTACTTTCTTGGTTAAGAAAATGATAGTCCGTCTATCCAACAATAAGGTCATGAGTGTAAAATGTCTCTCCAACGCACTCATTTAATGGCGCATTAATTTTGAACCTATATACTAAATCATGATTAGAAATGAAAGTTTGACTGTATGATATCAAATCGGCTTCACCATCGGTCACGGCCTTCATCCCTAGTTCTTGAGTGAACTGGCTGGCTAACATAAATGTACCTTGATGAGCATTTCTTACAACTTGGCTTCTTCATCGTCAGTACTAGTTTCTTCAACAGATGGCATGACTCGCCCCATATCAGCCTTGAATGTGTTGAGTTGTTTGATCACCATGAGTCCTAGATTGAGTGGATCACAATCCATGGCATCGACATAGTTGGACAGAGGCGAAAATCCTAACTGAACTCGATCACCGCCAATAGTTGCAACTACCGTTCAAATGATCTCCATCGAGAATCTGCACCAATTTTCAACTAAACCACCGTATTCATCTGTTCTATCGTTGATTGCATCCTTCAGGAATTGATCAATGAGATAGCCATGTGCTGCACAGAGGTCGATCCCATCGAAACCCAACATTTGTCCAACTATAATGTCAGAAGAACACTGTAGGACCGACTCTTAAAATGTTTGAACCATCATTGCCATTCACTCGATCTGCGTAGGTCAGGGCCACGCAAAAAATTTCCATGGATGGACTAGGCAATGCCTAATAGGTATAGGGTCACATAAGGTCGTTTGAGAGTTAAGTGGATCTATAAAAATGATCATGACAATGCGTCCAGTGCATGTCATTTTTAGGGTACCTAACATTAATATAGCTGTCAATTGTAATCTGACATCACTTCATTACGCGATTGTAATGCGCCTTATACATAAATAGTCTCAATAGAATCAGCAGGTTTATTGAGCGATATAATCAATCTTGAGCATGAGACAGAATTCTCTTTTCGCTTTTAAATGCACCAAGTCACTTTCGTAACGTAAATTTTCACTTACATTGTCAGGTCACTATCTTGTAACCGTTTGACTCTGTTCAATACAATTTTTACTTGAATCCTCATTCAGTGCACGTGAACGGCAAAATTACATAAGTGGAAAATTTTTCAATGTCAAGTCTTATCAAAATTAAAATGGAAAACAGCTTAGGATAGTGAATTAAGACACGAAATCTTGTAGCCTAACCTGCTCGTATGGAGCTGATTGCTGCCTGACGAAACTGCTCGACAACCTTCGGAATTTCAGATGCTTCCAAAGGCTCGACGCTTGGAGAAATTTTCCTGGGTTCTATCAAGCATGAATACTTTCCAATTCTCCAATATGGACCGGTTGGTTGACGAAATTGGCGCACCCTCACCAGGCTGCTATACTAATAAACTAGAAATAAATTATGATTAAGCAATAACATAACTCTATTTCACGAGATAACAACATAGTAAAATGGATCAATCGAGATTGAACAGAGTCTAAGGAGTAATAGCTCAAGCATCCAATGTGCTTTTAGACTACACCAAAATGATAAACAGAGTCTAAGGGTAATATACAGTTAGTTATATATATTTCACTTCAAGAAAATATAATTTATTCATGTAAGTAATTATTGGATAGTTCATTAGATCTTAAACTGAAAGTGCGTTAGAACCAAACTGAACCAATCAACCTGTTCATCTTCATTTGGCTCTATTCCAAACTCACACAATAAATTGATTTAGTATCAATTTTTCTCACAGAAGACTACAAAAAAGTCATATGTCATGTCATAAGTGTATATATACGTAGTAAAATAACCGTTTACAATATGTGATTTAATTGAAAAGAAAGGATTATTAAAAGTACCCGATTCCCTCTTGAGAGATGGCAGCGGTTTCATTGACGTTGTTAGAGATAATTAGGGATTTTTTTAAAAAAAATAATTTCCATTAATTATGTTGATTATTTGTATCTCTCAAGATTGCACATACATCGCATGTATATTCTGCATATCTTGATGGAGATATTATCTTAGAATAGTTGTTTAATAAAAGCTTATAATTAGGCCGATGTCTTCTTAATTAATATGTATGTACGAATGTATGCATGTATGTATGCATGTCTATATCAAATTATACACAAACTCCCTGTGCCTTCCTATCAATGCAGAGTATGAACCACACTCTAATAGACTCGACAAAGAAATACTTTACACTGAAAGTCATTCTTCGGTTTTTTATAAAAGGAGATGGGTCTTATGGTGACTGTAGATAGGAAGTATCATGGAAACACAAGGGAACCGATGAATGTGCTTTAACGGGATTTAACCATCATCAAAGAACACAAAACTCTACTGAAATTTAATCGATGAGAAAGTATATGTGAATAAATATACAATGTTGGAACTTAATCAACGATGCTGATGTAAGAGTTACGACTCCAATTACAATTGAGATATTCGTTGAAACTTAATCTACAATGAGATAATTGAGAACTACAATTACGGTACTAGAATTGAAAGGAAATTAAATGATAATGAGATTTGTTCGTTGGTGTAGGGTCTTACAAAGAGTACAATATGGCTATTTAAAACCTACAATCGATAATTACAAATGGAGTTACATACCATTAGCAAAAAAGAAATAACGTCCTAATGGTGGTTACAAGAAGTTATATTATCCACTAACTTATTTTTAGGACACTTATTTATAAGAAGTCACAACCATCCTAAAATAGCAGCAATAGAAATAACCACCCAATAGTTATCCTCATGTCAATTGCCTGTTGCAAAATTTAATAACATCGTCGATCAACTCCAAAGTTCTTGTGATAAATTTCACATAGTGTATTGTCTATGACTTCACTGGCAAGTTATCGATTTTCTTCAAGTTACTGATGAATTTATCCATAAATAATCACAATTGCTCTCTTCGAATAAGTCCATCACTTATCAATAATAACCAAAAGTTGGTCATTTTTATTTTTTGATGTAAACAATCTTCTAACACTTTACGTATCTGTACAAGGGCCTAAACACATGAATTGCAGGATGCAAACATCACTACATGGAAAGTGAAGGCGACAACACATCTACAGAAACAGATAGATAACATTGCAGGAAGGAATTGACCAGACTTGCACGAAATACTTTTACCCCCCATTTAGACAGTCAATACAAATCTAGTTCTCTCAAGAACAAACTTTTGTCATGTCAGAGTCCTCGTCATTACTTTCTTGGTCAAGGAAAGGATAGTCTGTGTATCCAACAACAGGATCATGAGTATAAAACGTCTCCCGGACGTACTCATTTAATGGTGCATTGATCTTGAACCTATATACTAAGTCGGGATTTGCAATGAAAATTCGACCATATGCTATCAAATCCGCATCCCTGTCAGCTATAGCTGTCATCCCTAGCTCTCGAGTGAACCCACCGGCTGACATAAATGTACCTTGATAAGCTCTTCTCAGAGTCCGCATGAACTTGGCTTCTTCATTTTCAGTACCAATTTGTTCAGGAGATGGCATAAATCGAGGTCGAGTTACATGGAGATAAGCAAGTTCTGTTCCCATATCAGCTTGGAATGTGTTAAGTTGTCTGATCACTGCGAGTCCTAGGTTGAGTGGATCAGAATCCATGGCATCGAGGAAATTGATCACAGGTGAAATTCTAACTGCAACGCGATCACTGCCGATAGCTGCAACTACCACTCGGACAATTTCCATCAAGAATCTGCACCTATTTTCAATTGAACCACCATATTCATCTGTTCTATCGTTGATTCCATCCTTCAGAAATTGATCAATGAGATAGCCATGTGCCGCATGGAGCTCGATCCCATCGAAACCTAACATTTGTCGAACATTGATGTCAAATGAATGCCATGTTACTAACTTATAAACTGTTAGAACATTATGATTCCCATATATCCATAGAGGTCAAGACCACATATATAACTCTTTAATGGATTAGGCAATGCCTAATAAATAAACTCATCAAACAAGTAGGTCAAGTTAGATAAAAAAATAGTTTGACTCAAATTGACCTAATTAATTAACACATTTTCATGCAATATAAATCTAGTGGCCTATACTCGATCCAACCCACACTCAGTTTGACCCACACCTAACTTGATCCATTTTACTAAAACTCTTCCATAGTTAACTCAATCTAAGACTACTCAAACCCAAACTAAAGTGCGAGCAAGGAGTGAACTAGCGGAAGACTGAGTGAGGGCAAAGAGAGTGAAGAAAGAGCCATAGAAGTGGGTTAGGTATAAGTAAGTTGTGAACTCATTAAAATACATATTATTTTGAGTTTTGCTATTCTAAACTCATTTATGACCCATTTACTAAATATAACTAACCCATATAACAATTTAACTATCAAATATAGGCTAAGAAATGGATTTATGATCCATTTTGACATGTCTACTCATAGGCACATGGTTGCAAACAGGTTGGTTGGGAGCTATGAGTATCTATAATGTGTGGAGTACACTTCGGCTTTAAAGTATTTAACATTAATAGGCTATATTTGTTCACGAAAAATAAATGATGTGAAAAATAATTTCCTAAAAATAATATCTTGTATCGCTTACAAAAATAACAAACGAAAATTTTTTCATTGTCAATCAAAATAATTGGATATAGATAATTATTAAAAATGTAAATATCTTTTATTAATTAATTATTTCAAACAATATAGGTAAATGATTTTCAAATCATTCATTTTTTATCAAACAAATAGAGCCTAAGTATAATCTCACATCAATTGACTACATGGTTATAATGATAAGATCCTCTCCATCCAAACATATAAATTTTTAGGCTGGACAATTCTTGCAATAGAATGTCAATCATCCACTTGTTTATTGAGTGATATATTCAACTTTTAACCACGAGAAGAATTCCTTTTTTTTTCCCGTCCTTAAGTGCAACAAGTCACTTTTTTTGACGAAATTGTCACTTCGATTTATCTAAGTCAACTTTCTTGTCACCATTTGACTCTTCCCAATGTAATTTATGTATGAATCCTTGCTCGATCCAGTTAAACAAGAAAGATTACATAAGTTGAAAATTTTGCATATCATGTGTCACAAATTTAAGTGAATCAAGACAGGAAATCTTGTAGCCTAACCTGCTCGGATAGAGTTGATTGCTGCCTGACGAAATTGCTCGACAACCTTCGGAATTTCACATGTTTCCAAGGCTCGAGGTTTGGAGAAATTGCTTTGGGTTCCGTCAGGCATGAGTATTTTCCAGTTCTCCGATATGGACCGGTTGGTTGACGAAATTGGTGCACCCTCACCAGGCTGATATACTAATAAACTATAAATAGATTAGAATAAGACAATAGTAACTCTAATTATAAGATACCGACGAAGGGAAAGTATCAATTATAAATAGATAAATATATATATATATATATATATATATATATATATATATATTAAGAAATCAAAGAAATTACTTTTGTGGGATGCCCGACCAGCGTGCCACAATTGACAGAAAATTAGGCCACCCTTGGCATGAACAGCATCCACCACTTTCTTCCAAGCTTCGATTTGTTCTTCGGTGTAAATTCCAGGAACATGTGGAAACCTAAATCCAATGTATTTTTTAGACTAAACCAAAATCATAAACTGAGTCTAAGGAGTAATAAACAGTAAATCTGTATTTTTCACTTCGAGAAAATATAGTTTGTTCATGCAATTTATTATTGGATAGTTAATTTGATCGTAAACTGAAACTGGATTTGGACCAAACCCACCCAATCAACCTGTAAATCTTTAAGATCCAGTTGAATGTCAAGCCATATAGAGAAGGAGAAAATCATGACCGACCGTCACATGTCATGTCATCAATCTATGTATACGCAGTGAAATAACCGACTACAATCTGAAATTTAATTGAGAAAAAAGAGTATAGACATGAAAAGTACCCAATTCCCTCTTGAGCGATGGGTGTGGCCTCACTGATGAGAAGACCTCCCTCCGTCGACCGCTGTCGATAGTACTCAGCCAGCGCCGGCTGTGGCACTCCGTTCAAGGCTCGGGATCTGGTCAGAGGCGCGAGCACCACCCTGCGCCGCCATGCCAAACTTGACTTGGTTTCATCTCACACGACCCCTTAAGAATTGAAAATGTACAGCAAGAGCAACTAGTATCAGATGTAGAGTACCAATACCCACCTGTGTGAGAGGTTGAATTTTCCCATCTTGTATGGACTGAAGAGGTCCGTCATCGCTGTTTCTGGTTCGGAAAGCCAGACGAAGAGAACGAAAAATCAGAGAGAATCAGGTTTATGAAAGTCAACGGCGGAATCGATTGCTCTATTTATATAGGCAATGAAGAGCCTCAGGATTGATACCGAGAATCGGGAGCTATAGAAATCAATTTTTATGAAAGTCAACCACTATAAATCGGAGAATTACGATCACATATGCACTGTTTCCCATTTTATACTAGGCAACTCAACTCACTCACTCACTGGACTCGAAGAAACCTCTCGGAGCTCAAGCCTCTCACTCTCTCTCGAGCTCTTTGCTCTCACTCACTGCCAAGCTCTTTTTCTTTCGCAGCTTGCCTCATCCTCCGAAGCTCTTGCTCCTTTTATCGGTGCCTGGAAGAAAACAAATGAGAATTGTTCTCTAGAGTTGTTAGAACGGCGCCAATCTTCAAAGCATGCGCCTCCATGCATTTAATGAGAGCATGTGCGCGTATGACCATGCAAAAGGAAATGGCTTCTGTCTTCCCTCATTCTTTAATAATAAATTAATGAGAGCCCAAAAAGATGACCAAGAAAGAGAGGAAGAATTCGACGTCTTGCTTCTGCCTTCCCTCTTTCTTCATTAAAATAATAGAAGCCCACTTTCTTATTAAAATAAGAGAAGCCTGAACAAAGAGAGGGAGAGAGTTCGGCGCCTACATGATAGGCTTATGAGGCAGCACACCTTTTTCTCCGATGCATGCAATGGCCATGTGCATGCATTTAATAACATAGAAGAAACTTGGACGATCAACTCTTCAGAAATCATGCTAACAAGTGAGAAGGGCCACAAAATCAACACACGCATTTGTGGCCTCCATTTCCAACGTGCATAGGCTCATATCTAGGACTGAATTCTTTCGGCTCCTATCATGCGCCATTTTTCATCAAACACTCCGCGCATGTTCTCTCATTTTGGCATGAAAATATTTTGTACGGATCGGGTATCGTATATGGACTCAAACTCGAGACATAATTTAACACAATCAAATAAGTTTTTTGAAAAACAAATGACGGGGAAGTTTCAGAAGAATCCCTGGAGTGAGTACTTTTTTAAGATACATTCAAACTGGGTGGGATTTACCTTGAAGTATCCTAAATTTGTGATTTTGTTTCAATTGACTCCTTATCTCATTGGGAATACAACTCTTCACCGTATGACAATCACGTGCATGTCATTTGTCATATTTCGCACCATCAGCAAGGACCATAGGGACCAGCACCACTTGTAACGACGAAATGTTGTAATTACAATACAATTCGCGCGTATCAATTTGCACATAAGGAGAAAATATGGAGACGTATCCTCTCGAACAAGCTAAGCAAAACCCAAAAAGATACTTTTTCTCATACAATCACTACAATCGACCGCACATTCCATGACTTGCGACCACCTTGTGACATGTTTCTTCAAAAAGTTTCAACTGCCTTCGTTTTAGACAAAGGAAGTATTGGAATTGAGTTTAGTTTGTTTGGGAAATTTGAGGATTAGGGTTTAGTTTAATCGGGAAATTTGGGGATTTTTCGGCAGAGTTAAACGCATGTGAAGCGCATGCACTCAAACCGGACAATAATGCCCTTGTCTACTGCGCAAGAGACGGCACATGTCACGCATGCGGTCATCATCAAGCAAAAAATTGTGGCGCCGGCGGAATATGGGGTCAATTGAGATGGAGCCACCAACTTCGTGGGGTACTTTGAGATAAACCTCATTTTCGGGGTATTCTAAGAAAATTGTCCCACTTCAGGGGGGGTTTTTGGGAAATTTCCTCCCAAATGAGTGCATGCATTGGTTAAAGTAAATAACAAATGGGATTGGTGCTCCAGAAAGACTTTCTTTGATGTCCGTCTCATTCTCATCCAACAAGGACTCCAGATTCATTAGCCTTTCTTTGTCATTGTTAATCAGTCATGCCGCCCGTGGCACTTCGATATCCCCGCGTTTTTCGTCATGTCGACTTTTTTACATTTAACTTTTCTTAAAATGCTGCTTAATCAATCTAACTTTTTTAAACATATAGAATCCTTGTTCGGCCCTCTTAATCTATATCTCGTCCCCGCCATGTGCGTTAGCCAACTAAAAATAAATGTTTACCTTCATATTCAATTCTCACCTGACATTAACCACTTAAATTATTACTTCAAATAAAACTCAGCGAAAGATTTCAAACCGGGGCCATCTTCAGCCGGCTCGGGAGGCATTGGCATATGTTCTACTTGTATAGAACGTGACAATTATGGGTTCCCTCTTGGATCTTCTCGTCATCGGGTTGTTAACCCAATTTTACTCCATCTTTCGAGGTTTGTTTTTTATACAAAAGTTGGCGTCCGAGTCATGTAATGTAAGAGGCACGAGAAGTTCGAATTGGCATTGTAGCTACCATGATGGATCTGAGGATCGTCTCATACAGCAAGGGGCGATTCCCCAGATTGCTGAATAGAATTGTATTCCCCCAGGACGAAATTACGAACTAATGATGATTTTCATTTTCGCTGAATACCCGTGCCATTACATTTATTTGCTTTTGAGACAGGCATGCGCTTGTTGTTCTGCATTATAGAAAGATTATTTGTTAACGAATTATTAATTAGCCATTTGCGTTAAAAACAATTGTGGGTGTTAAAGTGACACTTCCCTCGTCTTACCTTATTTCTCTTCTAGCCGTTCTTTTATACTTATAGCAAAAGCTCAAGCTACGTAAAGGTTAATGTATGTAACCACCAACCCGATCTTTTAGCCCCCAAAGATCCTTGGAAAAGTAGTTCCCAAACGCAGCCATTCACATTCATGAGCGTTGACAATATCCTGGCCAAGAAATAGGTTAATGTATGTAACCACCAACCCGATCTTGAGATATAGATATTTCTCGATCGTAAGTATTCAATGGCGCGTCAATCTGAAAAACGATGGATCAAGTTGTGATGAAGTAGTCAAATTTATGGTGCTCATCTCTTAAAACACATGCTATCATCTATAATGTTGGAATTAACAAAACGCGTCACGATTTGTCAACCTTTCACATGATATTTTTTGAGTATTATTTGGGTCGACTATTAATGTTCCCATTGGATATCATTTTAGATTTCTCACCTAACATTATCTTATAAAATAGAAGCTTAACTATAACATTGGAGACAGGAGAGAGAAAACCTAGTACCTAAAACCTAATTGATGGGCTCAGAGGCGTCTATTTTAAACACTCTCAATATAAAAAGAGAAGAAATAGAATAACATTTCTGAAGGAAGGAATATATTTAATTTAGGACAATGAAACAATGTGTCCTGTGAATGGACTCAATCATTGGATTGGAATGAATAGTTAATCTTCCAATTGACATATTTGTTTAAAAAGTTGACTTTTATTAAAAAAGAAATTTCGAAATTGTTTAATCGCAACTTTTCTAGTGTTTAACCAAGTATGACATAATTAGGACTATCCAATGCTGAACGTTCGCTTGAACTCTTTTTATATGAACCTTTTTTTTTGCCACATTGACATTGCAAACTCTCTAACAACCCAGAGGGGTGACAGCTTCTTACCGGCAAAAAAATAAAATGAACAGTGATTTCTACCATAAATGAATATATTATTCTATGAATTTTTAATAGTATTTCAATAGATACAAACACGTACAATACAAGAGAGGATTATAATTTGTTGAACAAGAAGGAAATATAATTACTCATCAGACTCTATGTAATTGATTCGATAATGTACAAATCATGTACCCTATTATCAAGGTCATTAAGGTATATGCAATGAGCAAGTTGTCTTGTTTATTCGGTCCTCCTTAGTGCTTAAGTTGTACACTGTAATCCAAAGTTCCCAGGAGTATGAACATACCAATAGCATTTTCATTAACTACTGTGTCATTTCCCCATTTTCCTGGTCAAGAAATGGGTAACTATGTAATCAACAATTGGATCTCGAGTATCAAATGTCTCTCTATTGTAACCATTTAATGTTGCATTAACCTTAAATCAGTGGACCAAATCAAGGTTATAGATGAAGATCCAACCATACGATATCAAGCCCATGTCTCCATCGGTCAAACCCTTCATCCCGAGCTCTCGTATGAAACCGCTGCTCGACATGAAAATTCCTTGATAAGCTCTCCTCCAAGTTCTCATCACTCAAGCTTCTTTGTCCTCCTCTTCTTCACCGTAATTTTTCGTGCCATTGGCTGTGTATCGAGGTCGAGTCACGGGGAGATAGGTGGGTTTGGAGCCTCTCTCGTTCTAAATCTTTTTCAATCTCTCGATGACCACAAGGCCTAGATTGAGTGGTTCAAAATCCATGGCATCTACGTGGTCGATTGCCAGTGAGATTCTAACTCCCATTCCATCAGTACCAATTTCTCTACCCACCACTTTGACAATCTCCATCAAGAGTCTATACCAATTCTTAATTGATCCTCCAAGTTCATCTATTCTCTCATTGATCAAGTCCTTTAAGAATTGATCAATAAGGTAGTCATCTGCTCCATGGATCTCAACACCATCGAGACCTAAATTCAAAATTGATTTTATTATCAATACTTATGCACAACAAGCGAAGTAGATAAAACTAATTTTAGTATCCACCATGTTATGATTATCGTTCATGGACTAACTTGCCTGAATGGTATTTTCAATTGCTCAGCGATATTGCTCAATAATCTGCCATACTTCATGTGTTCGGAGGGCTCTTGGTTTGTGAAAAGAGTCCCATCGGGCATGAAGTTTTTTAATTTATTAGAAATAAATTGATTTGTCGATGAAATTGGAGCGCGCCCATCAGGTTGATAAACTAATACAATCACCATTACACTAATTGTTGTTAGAAACTAAGTACAGAAGGTGAAACTTAATAAGTTAACATTGCCAAATTAAAAAGAAAACAGTATAATAGCAAAAACGAATTGTCAAATCCAAGCAGTGCAGGTCATGATTATGTGATTTATGGTGGAGCTACAGAGATGTTTTGTGGGTTGATTTGAGAAAATGAATTTAGTACCACGGTTGGAAGCGCGACCAACGTGCCAAAGTTGACACAAGATGATGTCGCCCTTGGAATGAACAGCACCCACCACCTTCTTCCATGCTTCGACTTGCTCTTCCGTGTAAATCCCAGGAGTACCTGGAAGCCTGGTTATTCTCAAAGTTAAAAGATCCTCCTATGATCCAAAGCGAATGCACTTTCAATTCCTTCGGCGCGATATACAGAAGATACTTGATCTTGGGAAAAGAGGATGTACTCGGCGGCATTGTCAGAGATGAGGGTGCCTTGGGTAATGAGAAAACCACCCTTGGTCATTTTTTGCGCGTAGTACTCCACATGCGCCGGCAGTGGAATCTCATTGATCGCTCTGCATCTCATTATGGGCGCCAGAACTACCCTGTGAGAGAGATCGAACTTGCCCATTTGGGACGGAGTGAAGTGGCTCACAGCCATTTCGTGCGTAGCTTTGAACTCTGTCAAGAATGAACAATAAAGTTTGAAGATGGTGTGACTTGAGGTTGTGCTATATAGCTCGTCAGTCTATATAGTTTGCTGGTGCCATTCAAGCATTGCAGCAAAAACTGGGAAAGAGTTGGCGTAATTCAGTGTCGAGAGTACTAAGGTTTGATTTTCATTTGACTTTTGGCGCAAAGTCATCGCGCATTGGGAAGGTCGAATAGCTCCCCCAGTGTTTCCTTATTTTCTTTCTTTTTGCCCAACGGTGTTCTTTCATTGACCGGTCAACATTTCATCAACTGCTACGGATTCGGCCGGCGGTTGGTCACATAGAGCAATCAGTCTATGCTTCCTGGCCGAAAATTCTAATATTAATAAATAACAACATGTTGCGTTATATCATTTATAATAGTATAGCTTGTTCTGGTTGTGTTTTGGAACTTCAGATTGGCTGTTATTGTTGGAATTGTGCTAAGATGTAGGTATATTGGCACGTCTAGGTGTAGTTATAGGTTGCGGTGCGATCGTTGTTATGAGTAACAATGGTTTCCAACTCATGTGGTTGTCTCTTTTTGGTAAGTAGATAACTTTAGTTTGCATCTTATATTCTACCCTCAACTTATTTGGCTCATTCTTAATCAACCTCACTTGGCTCCCAATTTCTTATAGCATTCTACCTGAGGACCTCTCTAACTCCTTAGCATTACTAATTTCATTTCAAAATTGAAGACATGATTCTCATGTTGACTTCAGCATTGAACTCAGGGTGTTTATGCTAATTTTGGCTTCTCATTTTTCAAGAAGACATTATCAACTAAATCATTTACATGCTATTTTCTCTAACCTCTCTATTGCTCTCCATTCAACCATAACCATTGACACTCATTTCTTATATTTCTTATGTATAAGTTATCTAGATCTATAATGAAAAATTCATCTTCTTCAACAATCGTATTATCAAGCACTCCATAGTTCACTTCTTCACATCCCTCACTTGGTGCAAAATGGAAGAGGAAACAATATGTTTCAATGCAATACACGATAAAATATGACATCGGAAAAAAACAAGACAAAAAACAGTAAAAAAGCCCAATAATAGAGGGACCACAACCATACCACTTGTAGTTTAAGAATGCACACATAGATACCACTTGCAATTATAAAATGCAACTCACATGCTCGATTCGCACAAAAGAAGAGATAATGTAGGGACAAATCCTCCCAAATAAGCTAAAGCAACACTATAAAAAAAAAGTACTATTTCTCGTGCCATCGCTACCATTGATTCCACATATGATGACATGCAACCATCTAGTCGGTATGTTGCTTCAACAAGTTGCAATCATTTTCTCTCTTGACAAATAATTGGTTGAAATTGAGTTTAGTTTAATTAGAAGATTTGGGGAGTTTTTGTCAAAATGGAAGGCACCTTATGTGCATGGGGTTAAGCTAGACATTTTGACAAAAATGCCCCTGTCCATGATGCAAAATATGGCACGTGATACACACATGGTCATTGTCCCGTGAAAGATGTGTGCTGCCAATAAGACGATGAGGCCAATTGAAACAAAATCACAAATTTCAGGGGTATTTCGAGATAAACCCACTATGGGGGTACTTTGAAAAAACTGCCCCACTTATTTCGATGTCCACGAATTTTTCGTCATGACGATTTTTTTATATTTAACTTTTCATAATAGAAGAAGCATAAACATATTTAAAATTTTCAAACATATAAAATATTTGTTCGGGCTGTCCTCGACTGTTACCTTGCGCTCTTAATCCAAATCTCGTCTCATCTACCTGCGTTGACTAACTATCCGAAAATTGATGTTTGCTGTCATATTTAATTCTCACGTAAAATTGACCACTGAACTTATTGCTTAAAATAAAACTCGGGGAAATTCCAATCCGGGGCCATCTTGAGCCAGCGAGAAAGGCATTTTGCATTCTGTTTTATTTGTTTAGATCATGGCATTGCCCTACTTGTGAAAGTAGAGGAGACAGGAGAGGCAAAAATCGAACGAAAGTCTACATACTCGTTAACGTCTCCAACCTCCGTGTCCCCCTCCATTGAACCATCATCATTGATACCTTCATAAATCTCATTTATATAAGTCATCCAGATCAGTAATGATAATCTAATCTTTTTCATCACCCTACTATCAGATATTTCATGCTTCTTTTCTTCACATCCCTCGTCCAATGCCCAAAGGAAGCGACAATAATATGTTTTCACGACATACACCGCAAGACATAACATCGAAAAAACAAATTAAAAGAGGAAAATATTCCAACAATAAAGAAGCCACAAGGACACTACTTGCATTTACAAAATGCAATTCACCTATATCAATCAAAGAGAGATCCTCCCTCGTGAGCCAAAACAAAATTAAAAGAAATATTTTTTCTTGTGCGATCATGGTTAGTGGTTTCGCATTCGACAACATGCAACTGCATTGTCGACATGTTGCAATCGCCTTCTCTCCAAACAAAGGAGGTGTTGAAATTGAGTTTAGTTTAATTGGAAAATTTGAGGAATGTGATTTAATTTAATCAGAAAATTCGGGATTCTTTTCAACCTTGAAGGCATGGGAAGTGCAATACAATCAAATCAGACATTTTAGGGATAAAAATCCTCCGGTCTATGATGCAAAATATGGCACATGACAAGCAGTCAGCACGAGGTCGTCATCTATTGAAGATTTGTGGCACCGATGAAACCGAAGGTCAACCGAGACGGAACCACCCAGTTGAGAGGTTATTTTGAAATAAAAAATCATTTTGGGGAAGTTTTAAGAAAGATAGCCACACTTTAGGGGGCTTTTTGAATGCATTCAATGAGGCAAATAAAGATGTGATTGGCGTAGGTGGAAAACTTTCTTTAATGTCTACCTCGTACTCATCCGACAAAGACTCGGCCGCAGTCTTTTCTATCTTCATTGTTAATCAGTCACGTCGCTCTCGGGAATTTTATTTTTTCGTAAAAAAAATTCAAATTTTCCGTCATATGTTTCTCACCTAACATTAACTACTTAAATTAATAATTAAAATAATATTCGGTGAAAGATTCCGAATCGGGGACATATAGAGTGGCTAGATAGGCATCGTCATATCATGAAATTGCTGTACCTGTAAAAGGACAAGAGAGGGAAAATTATTAATTTCACATAAATTTATTATATGAATATGAATATCAATTTAAATTCTTATATTTTGTTAATATAATAATATATTTTTGTACGAAATTTTAATGTAATCATTTAAATCACTTGTGACATCACTTGTCACGCCCCGAACCTCGAGCTCACCAACATCCCACCATGGTCATGCAAATGCGACATTCTCGGTAGTGTCGCCGACCCCATTCATTTATTATTGTGCGCAAGCGAAATGCATTATAAAACCCCGATAATAAAATACAAGATAGAAAAGTAGGAAGCAAAATCACAACATATAACTTTCATAATTCAACGGAATTACAAACAGAGGTCTACGGCCAAAAGTCTACAAAAGACCGGCTCTTAAAAGGAACGTCCTACGATCTACAAGTCAAACACATTCTCCAATCCTCATGACTTCACATCTGCAACTCCTCAAGGTCAACCAGAGTTATCTAGCTACTCCATCCACCAGGGACCTGAAATTATAATTCCCAAACCGGGATGAGACAATGTCTCAGCAAGTTCAACCCCCTAAACCGCTATTAGAAAGAAAATACGCCCCGGGTGGCCTAGCCACATTACACAAAAGACTTATCTCGTCTTAATTCATTCCTAAAGATTAGCACAATTCATATCATTCAATCATATGCAGTAATAAGAACTTAAACAACCGGAACGCACTCACTTTCATATAACTAACAATCGCACTTAGCACGCATTCCAATCATTATTCACTGCCATACAAGGGCATAGCCTACTTGCAGTTCGGCTATCTACTGACATTAATGCCAAGCATCGCCTCCCCCCCTTGGAGCACGGCTTCGTCACTACGTCGACGGCATTCCCGAAGGAGCATGGGTCCAGTTGGCCTAGCCTCTACTACGACCCGAGCCACGTCACTCTCTTGACGGCATTTCTAGAAGAACAAAGGTCCGGTTGGCCTAGCCATTACTTGCGCGACCCGAGCCACATCACTCTCTTGACGGCATTTCTAGAAGAACAAAGGTCCAGTTGGCCTAGCCACTACTGCGACCCGAGCCACGTCACTCTCTTGACGGCATTTCTAGCAAAATAAGGGTCCAGTTGGCCTAGCCACTCTGCGACCCAAGCCTTTCAACCAGCACACGACAATTCGATATCGATTCCTGGATACTTTACATTTCACTCACATAATCCAATTACGATATTAACCATTAAAAATCCAATTTCAATGCCAAACCCGACATTTGGGATTTTCTAAATAAAATCCATACTTTTCCCAATCAACACTCAATTTGCATTATCCAATCATCAAATTCATAATCTGAATACACAAAGCAATGATCAAAGACGAAATTTTGAAATTTAGGGTCCCAAAATAATTTTCAGAATTTATTAAATAATTAAATTTATTCCAAAATAAATTAAATAATAATATCCATATTTTTCACAATCCACACTCAATTTATAATATCCAATCATCAATTTCAAAATCCGAATACACAAAGCAGCGATAAGCACGAAATTCGAGCAACCGCGGTCAAAAATAATTTTTCTGTTTTTTTTTATAAATAATAATATTTTAATAATTTCGGAATATAATATAATATTATAAATTCCAGAATTCGAAATCATTAAATAATTCAAAAATAAAACCCTATTATGTCACATCAAGGCTTTATATTAAAATAAACATACTTAACTTTAAACTAAACACATTCTAACTTAATTAAACATCATAATCTAATCCTCAACCAAATAAATTAATCTAACCACCTAAACTAATTTAACTTAGACTAAGCACACTTTGGGCATCATTAACCGTCTAATCGAGATTTAGTGAGCTAAACTCATCAGATTAGCGAGCCGAGCGGACCAAAACGACGAGGACGACGAGAGGATCGACTTTCCTCAAGGCGGGCCGAGCATTCGGGCTCGGGAAGGCGGCCAAAACGGCCCAAAACCAGGCTGCCATACCCATTTTCTTAGCTGCTGCCCACGGTCGGACGAAGGTGGCTCGGCGGTTGTTTGGGCGCAGGAATGGCGGAGAAGCGGCGGCTGCAGCTTGGCGGGCGAGGCGGCGGCTTCGGCGAGACTCCCGACGACCCTAGCGACGACGATAGCAGCTGAACAGAGGGGATGGAGCTCGAGGTCGGGCGAGCAAGGCGGAGCGGATGCGGGCGCGTGGGCTTCGCGCGGACGACGGCGGCAAAGGCGAGCTTCGGCGACGTGCGTGCGGGCGGCGGCCATGGCTGTGCGGCAACGGTGGCTGCCTTCCTTCCATTTTCTGGTCTTCGCACAGCAGAGATGGAGGAGAGAGACCATGACGGGAGAGGAAGGGGGAAGACGGAAGGCGTGCGGCCAAGGCGGAACGGCGACGGTGCGCGGCGACCGGCGACGGACGGAGCTATGGGCTGCTGCATCCGGCTTCTTTGGTTGCTGGGCATGCGAAGAAGGAGAAGAAGATGGAGAGGGGGGGTGCCGACGGGAGAGAGGAAGGAGAGAGGGAGGAGAGAGAAGGAAGGGGACCATTTTTTTTTTTTTTTTCATTAATCCCCCAAAAATAGCCCACCATGACCTCATGGATGACATCACACTCCACTATCTCCCACAACCTTATTCCAATGGGTTCACTTTCAATTTCCGCCGGGGTCCAATTCTTTGTACAACAACTTTTCAATTTCACTCGATTCTCTTCCAATTAAATTAAATTGAAGCCCATAAAATTAATCCAATGTCGCCACCCTTCAATTCACATCTTCACTTGTCCATAGAACCAACTTAAGTCCTAAAAGCACGACCAAAAGCGGGCCTACTAATTTCTCGAGCCAAATTAGCCATTCTCTGATTATTTTGTTGAAAAACTCGGTTTGCATGGAAAATCTTCCAAAGATGAGTTAATATTCCTAAAATGATTTGTGACACACCCAGACTTCTAATTTCTGAATTCGATCTCAATTCCACGGTTAATTTCACTTTGGCACGATACTAGCGCGGCCCAACCTACCGGGTAGCCTTTAGAAATTTTCATGCATTTGACCTGTGGTTGATCAAGCCACAATGTACATCTTTGACACATTGGCGACTCTCGGTTGTCGGGGTAATCTCAAGGTTTCAAATACAGACACATGGTACCCAATCGACAGAAAAGTCAGTCCAGGGCCGATCGACAAGAATTGTGCGATCTGGTGGAATCACCCACACCTGATCACATGCCTCTATCGAGTCGACCTATCTCCGATCTCTAATCGATTTTTAATTGTGCCGTAATGACCATTGCAGATTAGCTCGGTCGAAAGATCGCTTCCTGATCAAATTCTCGAGTCTGATGTATTAGAATTTCTTAACGGCTTCACTTGATAGACTAGTTTTCACATGAGTGACCGACTCTAGGAAAAGAACTATATGCGTGCCAACGAAATGCCCGTTTCAATTTATTGAAAATAGAATTGGAAAATCGGGATGTCACAACTCTTCCCCTTTTGTAAAAATTTCGTCCTCGAAATTTAAACCTTTACCAATTCTTAAACAAAAAGGTGGGGTACAATCGTCTCATATAATCTTCTCTTTCTCAGGTTGCTCCTTCTGTAACAATGCTGCCAGATCACTGCTATCTTGCCCAAACCACTTCAGATTCAAGATACTAAGCACTTGCCCACTTAAAATTCCAAAGGTCTTCAACACAAAATCTGCGAAGCTAAACTGGCGATTCTGAGCAGTCTCTAAACTGTCTTTAATAATTGCGACTGAATCACTGATTTCTGAACCAATTCTGGACCTGCGATTTTCTAATCTATGATCTCATCTCAACCAACTGAAGTCCTGTACACTCTGCTCTGCACTGATTAAAAAGAAACTATCTGACTGATCTGCTGAAATTGGGAACCTCTGGTCAAGATCTGATATAACTCTGACACTGATCTTGGCAACTGCAATCACTGACTATTGTTTTGACCTTGGCCTGTGATCTTTCTTTCCTTGACTTCATCTCAACAATTGAAATTCTGCACTCTCTGCTATGCGCTGCTTAAGAAAGAACTATCTGAAAGCTCGGCCAACTTGGAACATCTGATCTCGATTTGAAATACAATTCATCCCGGCACTCCATACAGATGATTCATATGATATACACACACTTCGGTATACCTATTCTAATCGAGATCTTTTCATGCTGCTCTAAGGTGAGTTGACTCTAATCATCTGTCGAACACAACCCCGTAAGGAATCAATACTCTTCCCGACTCCTTAATAAGTCTGTCATAACATTTCATCATGCTACACTTCCATTCCCACACAGGACTCTCTTAAGTGCTTGAAAAGTTTTCCTGGCTTACATTACCAAATTCTCACTTACTGATACATCCAACACTTACAACTTATTCGGCGATATCTATCTTTATACCGATCTACCAATCCCGATGATGTAGATTCTGACTCACCTTCTTATTGTCTGGACAACGCCGAAGTTGTTATGATGAGCTTCCCATAAGATCTTTTCTTTAATCTTTGCATCGTCAATTACACACAATCATCCTCAGAACCTTAGCATTCTGTCTTTAGAATTCTGAAAATCAATCTCTCTCATCTGCATTCTCTTATAGAATCTTCTGAATTTCCAAATCTGTCCACGAAAGCGTTTTGATTCTGATCTGTACTCTCGGCTCAATTCTAAGGGTGGTCATAAGATTCAAAGGGTGGCCTACCTTAGATTTGAAAACCGAATTTCGAACTTCCTCAAATAAGATCCAACCCTTGAGTACCAACTGTGCAACTAAGGACTCTCGACTCAGTGCATCTGCGACTTTGCTCACTTTTCCAGAGTGATACAAAATATCATAGTCATAATCCTTAAGGAGTTCCATCCAACGACGCTGTCTCATATTCAACTCCTTACGAGAGAATACACACTTGAGACTTTGATGGTCAATGAAGATATGGAATCTTTCTCTATACCGATAGTGCCTCTAAATTTCCAGAACAAACATAACTACTGCAAGTTCTACAACGTGCGTCGGGTAATTCAATTCACAAGATCTCAACTGACGGGATGCATATGCAATAACCCTATCATGCTGCATCAACAAGCAACCCAATCTTTTAAATGACGCAGCACTGCAGATCTCATAACTTCCAGGACCAGATGGAATCGTCAGCACAGGTGCGGTAGTCAGCTCTTGCTTAAGCTCTTGAAAACTACACTCGCACTTACCTGTCCATACGAACTTCTCTTCCTTTCTCAGTAGTCTTGTTACCGGTAACGTTAACGCTGGAAACCCTTCTACGAACTATCTGGAATATCCTGTTAATCCCCAGAAACTTCTAATCTCTATCACTGTAGTCAATATCGGCCAACTGTTCACTACTTTAATCTTGACAGGGTCCACGAAGACTTCTTCGCCTGAAATTATGTGACCTAGGAACGCAATACGAGTCATCCAAAACTCACATCTGCTAAGCTTATTATAAAATCCAAAAGCACTCAAGGTTTGAAGTATCATTTTCTAATGTCTCTCGTGCTCCTCGGCACTCTTTGAACACACTAGGATAACTTCAATAAACACGATCACCATTGATTTCAGTACCCTTAAACATTATGCTCATTAGACCCAAGCAAACGATTAAGGTGTCCATCAAACCACACGGTATTACAATGAATTCATAACTGCCGCATTGAGTGCGAGATGCTAACTTCGGTATGTCTTTATTCCTGATCCTCAACTGATGGTACCCTGACCTCCAGTCGACTTTGAGGAACATCAATGTACAAACACAACGAACCAACTTTCTTCTTCACGAATAGAACAGGTGCTCCCCAAGGTGATGCATTGGAATGTATGAATCCCCTATCCAACAATTCCTGCATTTGCACCTTCAGTTCTTTTAACTCGGGTAACACCATCCGGTAAAGAGCCTTAGGGACTAGCTCTGTTCCGGATGCTAATTCAATCACTAACTCTATTTCTCTTTCTGATAGCAAACCTGACAATTCTCCAGAAAATACCTTAGAAAACTCATGTACCATGATTATGTTCTCCATATTTGGCTCCTCAACTGACGCATCCATTACAGTTGCCATATAAATTCGATAACGAACAACTAGAACCAAGTCATCTTCAGCGACAAATAACGAGGATCGAAGTTCCTCTTTGACTTTCAATAATTCAAAACTTTCGCACGCTAATTGAACAAACTAAATTATATCACTACCACGATTCAAAACAACAGAAAGCCCCTTGAGCCAAACCCTTTTATAAATGACTTCCAAGTCATACTTAAGCAAACCCTTCAAGTACAACTATAGTCAAAGATTCATCTTTCTATCACTTTATTACCACAACGAAGATCCTACAACCTGAAAATTCTACTGCATTACTTTGATAAAAACATCTCAAAAACATTCTTCTTCTGATTGATGCATGGTCGATCCATTCATGCTCCTCCAGCTATCCTAGTGGTGTCCTATCTGCAGTAACAGTACTTACGCTCTCCTGAACTTACACAGATAGTTCCTAACCTGACGGCCGTGCTGGCCATATTCAAATCATGCTCCTTTTTACTCTGACACTGGGCTGACTCATGCCTCCTTCCCACAAACTCGGCACACAATCGGAAAGTCCTCTACCTCTCATCAAGTGACATCATGTACCCTTCCTTACATTGGGATCCGTTCCAAGTACCCCACTAAATGTCCCGAAGCATGCTTCCTATGTTCTTTCTTATCAGCGGCGGTGACAGAAATAGGTGTGGTTCCATCTATCTATACAAGCAATCTTTGATCAAATGGCCTTACTGGCGACACCTGTAACAAGTCCTTTCCCCCTTACAGCACAGAATAGATCCATGTCTTTCCTTACAAACACGACACACATCTATCAAGTTGAGCTCTGACTTTCCAATTCTATTCTTCCGGTTGGGTGAAACAGGGCACCTTTCTTCTAACATTGGCCTTTCTCCCCAATCGATTTCCATTTCTGCTTAAACTAAACCTTGACTCAAATACGGTGGCTTGATCCTTGATCACAACTCCAGATTGGCCTTAACAGGCGTGGCAACGACAACGGTCACAACACTGGCAGTGGTAGAAACAACGGCAACAGCGGCGGCTCGATCCTGAGCTTACTGACCCAAAATGCTTTCCAAAGACTCTAGCGGCCAAACAATCCTGACAAAACTAGGATCATTTGATGCTGCGACACTCTCAGTACCGACTTACGGCGGTACTCTCACACTCGTGCTGGTCTAAGCCTGCGGTCTAAGCCTGCGCTCTACCTCGGGTACCAACTCTTGTTAGCATCCTACCCCGAGATACAGGTCCTATCAACCTCCTCTAAGGAGTTCTCCACTCCTAGTCACTCATCCTACAGGCTCTTTATAGACACTTGTTTTCCGATTCCAACATCAGGTTGAAATTTGAGTGACCCCACAAACAAACTACCAAACATCTATCAACCACATGCATCAGCATATTAAAAGCCTTTCCTACTAACTATCCCATGACTTATCGCACCTTATCACTCTATATACAAACCATGCTCTGATACCACTTAAGCGGGGATGTCACGCCCGAATTGGCGCCAACATCCCAATTAAAATGTTCCTGATGAGTCGCGAATAAAATACGGGACACAAAATCACAACAGATAATTCAACGCTCAAAAAGTCTACAAAAGAAAAATTAAAAGTCTTAATTCATTCTGCAGATTAGCACAATTCATATCATTCAATCATATGCGGTAATAAGAACTTAAACAACCGGACGCACTCACTTTCATATAACCAACAATCGCACTTAGCACGCATTCCAATTATTATTCACCGCCACACAAGGGCATAGCCTACTTGTGTCTTAAAAATCCAATTTCAATGCCAAACTCGACACTTGGGATTTTCTAAATAAAATCCATACTTTTCACAATCAACACTCAATTTGCATTATCCAATCATCAAATTCATAATCTGAATACATAGCAAAGATCAGCACGAAATTCCGAGAATTTAGGGTCCCAAAATAATTTTCAGAATTTATTAAATAATTAAATTTATTCCGAAAAAAATTAAATAATAATATCCATATTTTTCACAATCCACACTCAATTTATAATATCCAATCATCAATTTCAAAAACATCAAGGCTTTATATTAAAATAAACATACTTAACTTTAAACTAAACACACTCTAACTTAATTAAACATCATAATCTAATCCTCAACCAAATAAATTAATATAACCATCTAAACTAATTTAACTTAGACTAAGCATACTTAGGGCATCATTAACCGTCTAATCGAGATTTAGTGAGTTATTTCCTCAAGGCGGGCCGAGCATCCGGGCTCGGGAAGGCGGCCAAAACGGCCCAAAACCGGGCTGCCATACCCATTTTCTTGGCTGCTGCCCACGGTCGGACGAAGGTGGCTCGGCGGCTGTTCGGGCGCGGGAATGGCGGAGAAGCGGCGGCTGCAGCTTGGCGGGCGAGGCGGCGGCTCCGGCGGGACTCCCGACGACCCTAGCGACGGCGACGGCGGCTGAACAGAGGGGATGGACCTCGAGGTCGGGCGAGCAAGGCGGAGCGGTTCGGCGACGGATCTGGTCTTCGCACAGCAGAGATGGAGGAGAGAGACTCGCGACGGGAGAGGAAGGGGAAGACGGAAGGCGTGCGGCTATGGGGAGGGGGGTGCCGACGGGAGAGAGGAAGGAGAAGGGAGGAGAGAGAAGGAAGGGGACCATTTTTTTTTTTTTTTTTTTCATTAATCCCCCAAAAAAAGCTCATTTCACTCGATTCTCTTCCAATTAAATTAAATTGAAGCCCATAAAATTAATCCAATGTCGCCACCCTTCAATTCACATCATTCAAATTAGCCATTTTGTGACACACCCAGACTTCCAATTTCTAAATTCGATCTCAATTCCACTAAGTTAATTTCACACGAGCGTTGACCATTTTCCTAAATTCTCGAGTCGATGCATTAGAATTTCTTAATGGCTTCACTGATGATAAACTAGTTTTCATGTCAAGCCATGTAGAATGACTGATGATGATTGAATACTATGTTAACGATTTTTATCGGCAATTAACTTATAGGAACTATATTATAATTTCACGTAAAAATTTATGATTACACAAGTAAAATTGGAAAGTCTATTACTGAATTAAAATTGTACAATAGAGTTTATGACTGGTTAGGTAATAATCTTGATACGAGAAGTAAAAATCAAACAAGAGAACCCATGCTAGAAATTGGTCGCTAAGTACAGTTGCTTGTGGTGTGAAAGACAGAAATTTCCTATGAAATGTCTAAAGCTATAAGAAACAAATAGGGAAAAGTACCAAAAAAGTTTTCAATTTATTGTATCGATACTAATTAAATTCTAAATATTTTAATTTGACAAATTTGGTCTTATTATTCGTAACAAACATAAAGATTTTTTAATAAAATTTTTGAATTCTTTTTCTTGTTTTCTTTCTTTTTCTTTCCTCTCTCTTTGTGCCGGTGGCCAACACAAGCCATTGGCTTTTAATGTTCGATCTGATTAAATTGAATTAGATCAAAAGATTTATGACTAAATTTGATATCAATGAAAAGTTTATGATTAAATTAATATCAATACAATAGGATTATGGCTTTTTTGACACTTATCCCAACAACTGGTTAGTGAAGCAAAGCTTTACAGTCATTGATAGCAGCACTTTCTTCTGACCTGACTGATCTACACCCAACTCTATACTTTACTACTTACCACACTTGAGTCATCAGATTCAATTCTTAAAGCTAGGGTTCGCCCATGGAAGAATAGAAGAGAGGGACTCCTTGAGAGCTCGGGTTTCGATGAATGGTGCTGATTGAGCTTGCACCTTCCGAGCAAATTGGTCAATTAATGTTCCTGATGAGTCGCGAATTACACAGGAGATAGCTCAATAGAGAAAAATTAAAAGTCCGTGTCTTCTAAATAGGATCATCTCATTAGCATTCACATTCACGAGCGTTGACCATTTTCCTAGTCAAGAAATAGGTTATCTATGTAACCCTTTTGATCTTGAATTATAGATGTCTCTTGATCATAAGTATTTAATGGCACATCAATCTTGAATCGACAGACCAAGTCGGGAGTAAGTAGTCCAATGTATGTTGTTCATCACTTAAGCACATGCTATCAACTATGTTGGAAATAATAGATGAAAACGTGTTACGATTTGTCATCCTTGCACATTATATTTTTGAGCTTTTATTATGTCGTCAACTAATGTTCTCATTGGGTATCATTTTAGATTTCTCACCTAACATTAACCTTATAAAATAGAAGCTTAACTATAACACTGGAGACTGGAGAGAGGAACCTCCCAAAGAAGAGTAGTAACGAGAATATAATTGATCGGCTAAGAGAAATGTTTATTTCTCTAAGGCGATAATGCCCCTAGGATACCGGTTAGCCTCTTAAGCTTTCTCGACATGAACACACGAGAATTGGAATAGCATTTCTGAAGGAAGAAATATATTTAAAATTGAATAATGAAACAATGTGTCTCGTCAACGAACTCAACCATTGGATTGGACTGAATAGTTAATCTTCCTACTGACATATTTAAAAAGGAAATTTCAAAGTTTTTTATTCGCAACTTTTCAAGTGTCCAACCAAGATTAAACATAATCAGGCCTATCCAATGTTAAATGTTCACTTGAGAGCCCATTCTTAATCAACACTTACATGGAGCTCTTATATTTCTAATAAATAGTTCCCTTCTGTTTTTTCTCTGGACTCTTTTTTCCACGTTCCCGCTACAAACTCTTTAACAACCCAGATGGGTGTCAGCTTCTTACCGGCAAAAAATTAGAAAAAAAAAAATAGCACATGAACATCGGTTTCCACCATAATTGATCATCTTATTCTCCGTATTTTTATTAATTTATCAAAATATACGAACAAGTATAATACAATAGAGAATTATAGCTTGATGACAAGGAGATATAATTATTCATCAGACTCTACATGATTGACTCGATAATGTACAAATCATGTTCCCTGTTATAATGGACATAAGGTATATGGAATGACCAAGTTGTCTTATTTCTTCAATCCTCCTTAGTGCTTAACTCGTACACTGTAATCGAAAGTTCCTAGGAGTATGAACACACCAATAGCATTTTCATAGACTATTGTGTCATTTCCCCATTTTCTTGGTCGAGAAATGGGTAATCTATGTAACCAACAACCGGATCTTGAGTATAAAATGTCTCTCTATTGTAACCATTCAATGGTGCATCAACTTTAAATCGGTGGACCAAATCGGGGTTAGAGATGAAGAGCCGACCATACGATATCAAGTCCGTGTCTCCATCAGCCAGAGCCTTCATCCCAAGCTCTCGTGTGAAACCACCACTCGACATCAAAGTACCTTGATAAGCTCTTCTCCAAGTTCTCATCAATCGAGCTTCTTCATCCTCCTTTTCTTTGCCGTAATTTTTCGCGCCGTGGGCCGTGAATCGAGGTTGAGTCACATGGAGATAGGCGAGTTTGGAGCCTATTTGGTTTTGAAACTTGTTTAGTCTATCAATGACTGCTAGGCCTAGATTGAGTGGATCGGAGTCCATGGCATCCATGTGGTCGATAGCTGGCGAGATTCTAACTCCCATTCGATCAGTGCCAACTTCTCTTGCCACCACTTTGACAATCTCCATCAAGAATCTGCATCTATTCTCAATTGATCCTCCAAATTCATCTATTCTATCATTGATCGAGTCTTTTAAGAATTGATCAATAAGGTAGCCATGTGCTCCATGCACCTCAACACCATCAAAACCTGAAGTTGAAATTGATTTGATTATTAATACTTATGCGTAACAAACAAACTACATAGACCTCATTTGAGCATCCATCATGCTATGATTATAGTCCATAGACTAACCTGCCCGAATGGCATTTTCAGCTGCTCGGCGATATTGCTCGATAACCTGCCATACTTCATGTGTTTGGAGGGCTCTTGGCTTGTGAGGAATATCGAGAGTTCTATCGGGCATGATGATTCTCCATTTATCCGAGATAGATTGATTTGTCGATGAAATCGGGGCGCCTCCACTAGGTTGATAAACTAATACAATCACCGTGATATTTCAATGTTGTCAGAAACAAGTACAGAAGGTGAAACTTCATAAGCTAATATTGCCTAATTAGGAAAATGGTGTAACAGCAAAACAATTGTCAATTCTAGTTTGTTCAAGTTCTGATTATGTTAATTAGGAGCCATAAAGAATATTTTGTAGGGCGTCAATTTGAGAAAGAAAATTAGTACCATGATTGGTGGCACGACCAACATGCCAAAGTTGACAGAAAATGATGCCGCCTTTGGAATGAACAGCATCCACCACAGTCTTCCAAGCTTCGACTTGCTCGTCAGTGTAAATCCCAGGAGTACCTGGAAACCTGGTTCAACAACATTATATTTCTCAAAGTTAATGATCCTCCTTTGATCCAAAACAAAGTTAATATTACTTGCTGTCAAGCAATGGATAGGGTTTAGATAGTTTGCTGTGCTCAGATGAACAACCGTACGTACAAAATTTTAATTCGTTTGTGCACTATATACCGAAGACAGCTTGATCTTAGGACAAGAGAACATACCCAGCAGCCGTGTCGGAGATGAGGGTGCCTTCGGTGATGAGAAACCCACCCTTGGTTGATCTTTGCGTGTAGTACTCCACATGCGCCGGCAATGGAATCTCATTGATCGCTCTGCATCTCGTCATGGGTGCTAGCACTACCCGGTGAGAGAGATTGAACTTGCCCATTTGGAATGGAGTGAAGAGGTTCACGGCCATTTCGTGCGTAGCTTTGTATTCTTGTCAAGAACGAACAAGAAAGGTCGATGCCAAAAGTACAATGGGGGAAGATTTGAAGGCGGTGTGATCTGAGGTTGATCTATACTACTCGTTAATATTTATAGTTCGTTCTTGCCGTTTCACCATTGCAGCAAAAATTGGGAAGCCTCGGCGTAATTCAGTTTTCAGAATACCAAGGTCGTCGCACGTTGCATTTGGCCTTCTTTAGCCGCCTTCCTTTTCTTCAAGAAAATCGTTGAAAATGTTGGACGGAGGTGGACGGTGAGTCTAAAGAATAGGACGTTGGGTTCTAAAGTTCCTTTTCTCTTTTGCCCAACGTGGTTCTTGCGTTGACCGTTCAACATTTCATCGCCTGCCAGAAAGTCGGTGGGCGGTTGACCGCCGCTCACATAGAGAAATCGGTCCATGGTCCATCGCCGGAAACTTTAATGACAATAAATAATAATATGTTGAGTTATATCATTTAAAAAGTGATAATGACAATTTCCTCTTTGCTTTCTTATTTGGGAAAAACTCGAAGGCTACATTTGCTGGTTGAGATAGAGTGAGTAAGCCTCAGCCGACGCTGTGGACAACTGGGACGACGGCCCCCGGAAGATCCGACGAGCTCCACGCTGGCGTCGCCGAGCTCCAGCCGGCGTCGCCGAGCCAAACCGTGAGCCCCCGGCCTTGTTTTTGCCCTGTTTTGGGGGCGTCGGGGCGGAGCTCGCGGCCGTCAGGCTAACGCGAACTCCGGCCCCCCCATCTGTCCTTCGGTTTGCTGCCGTGTGTGTTCGTCCGTCGAGAATCCCGGTCTCCGGTTTGGGTCTCAGTTGAGCTGAAAAACCCTTGATCCCGTAACGCACACCACTTGTTCGACACAATGACTCAACGAGACCTAGTTTCCGTGCCCTCGCTTCTGGCCAAAAACCGAGCGTCCTTGGCCTGATTCACGCTGTTGAGATGATGTTGTTGTGTTTAGCGAATTCAGGCGTCGGTCGTTCGGGTCGTTTCGCAGAGTCCCTGTCGTCGCCGTTGTTTTCCTTTCTGTTGTTTCTTGCTCGTTTGCAGGAGAGGGGACCATCGGCCGGCAGTGTCGCGGCCGTCCGAGACAAAGGCCCAGGCTGCTGAGGCGGCGCCCGGAGATGCCACCAGCCGGACGATAAACGAGCGGTGCCACTTCGCCGGGGCCGTTTCTGTCGCGAAAAGAGGTCGGGTCGGGCCTGACTTGCGGGTCTGGGCGACTCGGACGGGTTGGGCGGGTTTAGCCGGGTGTGGTATTTTGTGTGGGCGGCTGGAATTTTTGGGTTCTTCGATTCGGGCGTCCAGGGTTTGCTTGAAGAGAGACAATAGGAGGAGAGGATGGGTTGGTTTAAAAAAAAAAAAAAAAGAATAAGAAAAAAATAGGTGAAAGAAGATAAAATGGGCCGCCTTTCTGCCTATGCGGCTAATGAGATACTCAAAAATAGAGAAATAGGTCTCCTTTCTGCTGCTGGTCTGGCAACGTGCACGGAAAAGATAGGACAAGAGAGAGAAGGAGAGTGATAAAAAGGGAAAAAAAAATCAAAATGGGAATAAAAGAAAGTGAAAAGAAAACATAGAGAGGGGGGCCTCACCTCTTAACCTCCGGAGACCCGACCCGGGTCAGTCCGGCCGGATCCGAATCGGGCTTCACCGACCTGGGTCAACTTTTGTTTTATTGTTTTTAATTTTTTTTAAAATCCAAAAAAAATACATTTCTAAAGAATCAGAAAAATCCTAAAAGATGGTTTTTATTCTTCATAAATGCATGAAAAATCCTTAAAAATAAAAAAAAAAAACCTTTTTGGCTTTAAATAAGATTAAATACTGAAAATGCATTAGCGATTAACTAATATAATCAAGTTCTTCATCCTAGTTTATCTGGTTGCACATGAAATATTTCTCTCTTGTTTCACTTGGATTTCTAATTGACCTACGACAAATCGATTAATGATAACTCCTATTTGAAATTGATTTGTAGGTTAAAAATTCAAATTATAAGTCATAAATTGGTGAGTTTGGGAGAATCGGCACTAAGCTTACTACTTAGCGAGTCATTAGCCTCCACTTACGCCCGTGTGTAAGAGCGTTTGAAAAAAGAGGTCGCAACAAGAACACAAAAATAAGTAATTATTTAGCATATACATATAAAAAAATTTCTATTTTTGAGCATGTGATGAACACAAAGGCAGTAATAATATGTTTATAAGAGGGAATAAGGACACATATTTATATAAATTCAGGAACGAACAAAGCAACCGACATCGTGATATTATTTTAATTCCATCTCTATGATTTCGAAAAAATATTTAAGTGAAATTTCTTTTTTAATGCTTACCTTTTGAATTGTTGCATTTCGTGCAAATTCTCGTGCTTCATGCACATGCACTTTTGCTCGTGTTGCGGGCATGTTTCTTGTATTTGCGACCAAGCATTCACGTTATTTCCATTCCCGCTGCATTATATACCTTCTTAAATGAACAATTTTTATTTTATACAAAGTAGTCTTAAATGGAAATATCAAAATGCTTGTGAAATTAATTTGCTTGCCAAAAGTAAAAATAAAACTTTACGTCTGGGCCTGATGTAGTGGGCGTACTTCTTCAAACCGCTGGGTCCAGAAGGCCCAATAAGCGGATCTCCAAGGCCCAAGCCCAACGTCGAAAAGCCCAGCTTCGTTCTCTGCGATCGCGTCTTCTTCCTCATTGCAGCCGGCAAAACCCCTAGCCGTCATTACCATATTGAGAAGAATCCAGAGACGAAAAGACAAATTTGAGACGCCCTCCCTTGATTGGCACGATGAGTTCTCGTTGATCACTCGGCTGATGACTAATTTCCGGAACTTTTCTAATTTATCGGGCAATTGAATCTTTTAGCAAATTCTATACTCGAACTCTAAATTGAAAGATCAGCAGCCGAATATGATGGATTCGAAAACCGTTAGCTGTACAATTTTAGATTTCTCACCCACCATTAACCGTACAAAATAGAAGCTGGACTATAAGAATAAACTTGAAGCATCCCATGAATTAATGTATAATTTAGGACTCTATGTCAGCAAAGTTATTTTTAGGTTGCTTTCACATAAATTTCATGAGTTTTGTTAGTTATATGGCGCAAAAATTTGCTTGACTTGCACAGTTATTTCTCCGCAGACCAAAAGTACAGCAAAATCACAAAGAGAGGAGCGATATTTCACTAAAATATTATCGCAAATCATATTTTATTTTATAATAAGGACATCAGTGTGAGTCCAAGTAAGTAAAACTTCTCATATGACATCATCAAGGAGTGTTTATGCTTCCAAGACGCCTACTGCAAGCTGGCTCAACGAAACAATCGCATTCGGTTTGGGTACAAAGTCCGCAACCTGAGGAGCAAATGGTGCGACAATCCGCATTAGTGCGGCACTCACCACGCACGGCCATTGAAGATGGTAGACTTGCCCACAGCAAAACGGCGACGAGCATGAGCGCGAGAGCTATCTTGGATGATGAAGTCCTCTCCATTAGGTTCAATCGGTTATATTTGAGATGTAATGTATATCCGAATAAATCTTGTGCGTAAGATGGTGCATTTTATAGGCGTCATTGGGAGAGAACGTAATTAGGTTTCGTTTTTTATTTTTAGTCATTTATGGGAGTAAATCTCAGTTTGATCTTTTCCGCTTTTGAGTTTTTTTTTTTTTTTTTTAAAGGAAATGGATGTGAACTTGTGGATACTTGGGCCATTAATTCCCATTCAATGGGAATGGGCAACCGGTGGAACAAATTTGGGTAACAAATCTTGATAGAAAATTCTAAAATATCAATCATTATTTTTTTCATAAAGAAAATGAAAATTCCCGCTTGGCCCATCAAATACTTTGTACAACTATTTAAATATAAAACTCAATTCTATTTGCAAAGTACTTGTGAAATCATTTCACCAATTCTGCATACACTAAAAATCAAATTACTAACCCACACATGTATTTTAACCAAATATGACAAGACTTTAAATAATTATCAAATAAGTGAAAAATTTGAAAGTTGACTAGTATGGAGAAAAAGTGTGGCAATACAAAAAGGAAAAAGTATCGAGGTAAAAAAATTTAATCAAACAAATTCAATATAATTAAATTTTTAAATAAAATTCATCTTTAGTTACTCACGAGATGATCATAATTTTGATTTTTGAGTTAACTAGGGTTGCCATGGCATGAGCAGAATTTATTGAAGTTTTAAATTATGTAAATTAGGTATTCAATTCTTTGTTTTGACAATCGTGTTCATTGATGAATATTTTAATTGACTATTGTGAGTGTGAAAAATATTTAATTGTAGAGGTGTTGTTAATAAAGATCCAACTTTTTTTTTTTTTAATAGTAAATATGTTTAGACATCCTATAAATTGTTTACACATTCACTACATAACAAGTTTGTAGACCTCAAGGGAAAGAAAATGAATAGAATAACTTTTCAAAAAAAATTACTACCAAAAGAGAAGATTCATAGCACCAAAAAAAATAGTAAAAGAAAGTTGAAAACAACCTGAGAGTGGAAACTAAAAAAAAGAGTTTCCACTAGCACCCATGAGAGTTACAGCCCTTTTTAGGCCACAAATTTCTTCAAGGAAACCTGGAAACTCTTTTGTCCGGTTTCCACTCTTAGGTTGTTTACACCTTGCTTTTACTTTTCTTTTTGGTGCTATGAATCTTCTCTTTGGTAGTAATTTTTCTACAAAGTTCCTCTATTTGTATTCTTTCCCTTGAAGTCTACAAACTTTTTATGTAGCAATGTGTCAACAATTTACTGAATGTCTCAACATCTTTACTATAAGACAAAAAAAAAAAAAAAAAATGACGGAATTTCTATTAAACACACCTTTACAATTAAATATTTTTCACACATGTAGTAGCGAATGAAAATATTCATCAATAAACACGATTGTCAAAATAAAGAGTTGAAAACCTAATTTACATAATTTAAAACTTTAATAAATTCTACTCAAGCCATGGCAATCCTAGTTAACTCAAAAATCAAAATTATGATCATCTCGTGAGTAACTAAAAATGAATTTGATTTAAAAATTTAAGTATATTGAATTTGTTTGATTAAATTTTTTTACGTCGATGCTTTTCATTTTTGTATTGCCACACTTTTTCTTTATACTATCCAACTTTCAAAATTTTCACTTATTCAATAATTCTTTAAAGTCTCATCATATTAGGTTAAAATATATGTGTGGTTTGTTTTTATTTTTATTTTTATTGTATGTGGAATTGATGAAATTGATTTCGTAAATACTTTGCAATAGAACTAAGTTTTATATTTAAATAGTTATACAAAGTATTTAATGGTCCAAGCAGGAATTTTTATTTTCTTTATCAAAAAATAATGATTGATATTTTAGAATTTTCTATCAAGATTTTTTTCCCAAATTTGTTCCACCGGTAGCCCATTCCCATTGAATGGGAATAAATGGAAAGCGAGGCACCGTCATTCCCTCTTAATAACGGTGACGTCCGTTATGATGACATTTTATGAGACAATTATTCCATATATTTCCGTAGAGTTAGTCTGTCGGGGTCACCTTACTACGAATCGGATTTTTGAGGATATCATGCTAATCCAAATAGGTGATAATAGAGCAATATAATAATGACTGGATTAAAGTTCACGTTTTTGGATGATGCTTACTAGAAAAAGAAAGACTAAGAGATTGGGTCCCTGACACTAACTCAGGCCAATTGATTGGGCTAAAACTGCAGAAATGAAAATATGAGGCATGCCATGCTGATTGTCACTCGACTTCACTTAATCGAAAACTATGAAGCAAATGCAGTGCTTGCATGTTAAAGAAAAGGCAGACAATCAAGAAAGGACTGCAAACTCAATATTGGGTCATCAAGGTGAAATCCTAGATCAATCCTGAGTTCTCGAAGGGAATGGCATCTTGAGCAAGAAGTTTGGGGGTTTTTACTCCATTGAATTTAAGAAATCGAAGAAAGGAAAAATTAAAGTAAGAGCATATCGTGATCACATGATAATATACGCCCATCCATCACAACTCTAAGTAATGGGAGTAGTTTCTCATCAGATTTGTAACGGTACATTGTAACAATTTCACTTAGCCAACTGCAATTAACAGGATCAAAGTCAATAAGATTAGAGTCATTGCTCGCACTTAACGTCAATACTATATCCTCGAATATAGTTTGATTGAAGATAGAAAGCCCCATAGAATTATAGAAAAAAAATGGTTCTGCTAAGAAACGTATGAAATCACTCCTTTGAAGTTGTAATGCCCCCAAGATATAATTTAACCTCTCAGACTCTCTCAACATAAACTCAAGAAAAATGGAATAGCTTTAATAAAAAAGGAGTATGCTTGTATAAGAATAACCAATATGTTTTGTGAACAGATACAATCACTCGATTAATATATGGCCAATCTTCTGACAAACAATTTTGTCCGAAAATTTAATTAAAATAAAATTCAAAATTGCTAAATCACAATTTTTCAAGTGCCCAATTAAGATTAAATATATTTAGTCGTATTAAATGCAAAATGTCCGCTTGAGGTCCCATGCCTTTAAAAAACAAAACCATGGCTGCTCTCATATTCAAACAAAATAGATTCTTTCTTTTTATCCTACGTGGGACTCTTTTTTTTACTTTCACACTCACATTACAAACTCTCGAACAACACCGCTCAGAGGACAGCTTCTCTAGCGGCCAAAAAGAAATAAATAGACATCAGTTTCTAATGTAAATGATGATATTATTCCACGACTACTTGCAATAATTTAAATCAAAATACACCAATGCACACAACACCAAGGATTCTAATTTATTGAGTCGACAATGTACAAATCCTGGGCCCTATTTTCACGAACATAAATTATATGCAATGAACAAGTTGTCTTATTCCTTCAGTCCTGCATGGTGCTTAACTTGTGGAATATAATCCAATAAAGAAAACTTCACACAAAGTTCCTAGGAGTACGAAAACACCAATGGCATTTTCATTTATTAGTGTGTCACTTCCCCATTTTCCTAATTAAGAAATAGGTAGTCTAGGTGACCAACAACTGTATCTTTAGTATAGAATGTCTCTCTATTGTAACCATTCAATAGTATATATACTTTGAATCTGTAGACCAAATCGGGGTTAGAGATGAAGAGCCAACCACACAATATCAAGTCCGTGTCTGCCTCAGCAAGAGCCTTCATGCTAAGCTCCTGTGTAAAACCACCACTTGACATGAAAGTACCTCGACAAGCCCTTCTCCAAGTTCTCATCAATCGAGCTTCTTCATCCTCCTTTTCTTTGTCGTAATTTTTTGTGCCATGGGCCATGAATCAAGGTTGAGTCACATGGAGATAGGTGAGTTTGCATCCTATCTTATTCTAAAACTTGTTTAGTCTCTTGATGACCACCAAGCCTAGATTAAGCAGATCAGAGCCTGTGGCTTCCATGTGATCAATTGCCGGCGAGATTCCAACTCCCATTCAATTAGTGCCAAGTTCTCCTACCACCACTTTGGCAATCTCCATTAAGAATTTGCATCTATTCTTGATTGATCCTCCAAATTTGTCCGTTATATCATTGATTGAGTCCTTTCAAAATTCATTAATGAGGTAACCATGGGCTCCATGGACTCAACGCCATCAAAACCTAAAGTGGAAATTGATTTGATTATTAATGCTTATGCGCAACAAACAAAGTACAAAAATCTCATTTGAAAATTCATGATGGTATGATTATGGTCCATGGACTAACATGCTCGAATGGCATTTTCCAGCTGCTCGACGATATTGCTCGTTAACCTACCATACGTCATGTGTTTGGAGGAATCTTGGTTTGTGAGGAACATCGAAAGTCCTGTTAGGCATGATGATTCTCCATTTGTTGGAAATAGATTGATTTGTCAATAAAATCGGTGTGCCTCCACCAAGTTGATAAACTAATACAATCACCATAACATTTCAATATTGTCAGAAACAAGGATTGAAGGTGAAACTCAATAAGCTAACATTGCCTTACTAGGAAAACAGTATAACTGCAAAGAAATTGTCAAATCTAATTTGTTCAATTTGAGGGAAAAAATATATTAGTACCATGATTGGTGGCATGACCAACGTGCCAAAATTGACAGAACATGATACTGCCCTCGGAATGAACAGCATCCACCACCTTCTTTCATGCTCCGACTTGCTCTTCAGTACAAATCCCAGGAGTACCTGGAAACCTGGTTTGACAACTTTACATTTCTCAAAGTTAATGATCCTCCTATGATCCTAAACAAAGTTCATATTACTTGCTGTCAAGCAATAAATAGGATTAATATAGTTTTCTGTGCTCGGATGAACAATGGCATGCGCACAAATTTAATTCCTTTTTGCGCTATATACAGAAGACATTCTGATCTTGGGACAAGAGGATACACCCGGCAGCCGTGTTGGAGATGAGGGTCCTTCATTGATGAGAAAACCACCCTTGGTCGATCTTTGCGCATAGTACTCTGCATGCGCCAGCAATGGGATCTCAGTGCCCATCTGGCATGGAGTGAAGAGGTTCGCGGCCATTTTGTGCGTAGCTTCGTATTCTTGTTAAGAGCGAACAACAAAGGTCAATGCTAAAAGTACAATGGGGAAAGATTTGCAGACGATGTGATATGAGGTTGATCTGTACTGCTCGTTGTTATTTCTAGGTCGTTGTTGCCATACAAGCATTGCAGCAAAAACTGGGAAGCTTTGATGTAATTCAGTTTGAGAATACCAAGGTCATCGCACGTTGCTATTAGGATTCAAATGCATTTTCATGAAAATTTTAGGACTTAATTGTACTCTTTGAATATTTTAGGATTTTAATTATACTTTCGTTCTAAGTTTTTAAGACTTTCAATCGAGCTTTACAAACTTTCTGATGACACTGCACGGATGCAAGCTTCTCTAGCGGCCAATAAAAAATGTAATATGGACAGGTGTCTCTATTGTAGATGATTATAATATTCTACAACTACTTTTAATAATCTCATTATAATACAACAACGCATACAATGTCAGAGAAAGGATTATAATTTATTTAAGAAGATGGACATGTGATCATTCATCAGATTCGTAATCGAGTCGACAATTTACAAATCATGTGCCCGATTTTCACGGACATAAAGTATATACAATGAACAAGTTGTCTATTTCTTCCATTCTCCGTAGTGCTTAATTTATACAACATAATCCAATAAGAGAAAAGTCCACACAAGCTTCCTAGGAGTACGAGCAAACCCATAGCATTTTCATTTGCTAACGTGTCACTTATTTTCCCGGTCAAGAAATGGGTAATCTATGTAACCGACAACTGGATCTTGAATATAAAATGTTTCTCTGATGTAACTGTTCAATGGTGCATCAACCTTGAACCGGCAGACCAAATCGGGGTTTGAGATGATGAGCCGACCATATGATATCAAGTCCTTTCTGCATGATATATTAGTTGCTGTCAAGCAATGAATAGGGTATAAATAGCTTGCGGTGCTCAGGTGTACATCGGTTTGTAGACAATTTCAGTTCCTTTCTGCGTGATATATAGAAGACAGCTTGATCTCAGGACAAAAGGACGTACCCACCGGTCGTGTCAGAGATGATGGTGTCTTCGGTGATGAGAAAACCACCCTTGGTCGTTCTTTGTGCATAGTACTCTGCATGCATCGGCAATGGAATCCCATTGATCGCTCTGCATCTTGTCAAAGGCGTGAGAGAGATCGAACTTGCCCATCTGGAAGGGAGTGAAGAGGTTCGCGGCCAGTTCGTGTGTAGCTTGTATTCTGTCAAGAGCGAAGAACAAGCGTTGATACTAAGAATATGATGGTGAAGATTTGAAAACGGTGCGATGTGAGGTTGATCGATATTGCTCATCATTTTTTATAGTTTGGTGTTGCCATTTGAACATTGCAGCAAGAACTGGGAAGATTCGCCGTAATTCAGTTTGAACATGGCAAGGTTTGATTTTGATATGACTTTTTGCTCCAATTCGTCACTCGTTGGGAAGGTCGAATTGCGATTTGCTTTCTTTAACCTCACTTTTCCTGTTGAAAAAAGTGTGTTAAAGACGTTGACGAATGGAACATGTGGCTCCAACGTTTCTTTATTTTCTTTCTTTTTGACCAACGGGGTTCTTACGTTGACCGTTCAACATTAATCTAATATTAATAAATAATAGTATGTTGCATTATATCATTTATAATAATGATAATGACATTTTTCTCTTGGCTTTCTTGGGTGACAAGACTTTTTGACTTCGACTTCTTGTGACTAGAATTTCCATGCCATGAGTTTTTTTTTTATTATGCATGAGAAGAACAAAAACTTCAGACAGCATCGAGAGTTCAATTGTGACTATGCCATAGACATCTCATGTATAAAATCTCAAGGGGGAGAATAAGAATAGTTACATGCAACTTCGTCTTCACTCGAGCTAGGCCTCTTGGAGCCATGAGAACAAAATGGTTCTGCTAAGAAACCTATGAAATCACTCTTTTAAAGCTATAATGCTCCCATGATACGATTTAAACTCTCAAACTCTATGAACATAAACACAAGAAAAATAGAATAACTTTATTAAGAAAAGGAGTATGCTTGTTAAAGAATAACGAACCAATATGTCTTGTGTACAGACACAATCACCATTAACCGTACAAAATAGAAGCTGGACTATAAGAATAAAATTGAAGCATTCCATGAATTAATGTATAATTTAGGACTCTATGTCAGCAAAGTTATTTTTAGATTGCTTTGACATAAATTTCATGAGTTTTGTTAGTTATATGGCGCAAACATTTGCTTGACTTGCACAGTTATTTGTCCGCAGACCAAAAGTACAGCAAAATCACAAAGAGAGGAGCGATATTTCACTTAAATATTATGGCACAATCATATTTTATTTCATAATAAGGACATCAGTGTGAATCCAAGTAAGTAAAACTTCTCATATGACATCATCAAGGAGTGTTTATGCTTCCAAGACGCCTAGTGCAAGCTGGCGGCGTCCCATCGAAACAAGCGCATTCGGTTTGGGTACAAAGTCCACAACCTGAGGCGCAAATGGTGCGACAATCCGCATTAGTGCGGCACTCACCAGGCACGGCCATTGAAGACGGCAGACTTGCCCACAGCAAAACGGCGACGAGCATGAGCGCGAGAGATATCTTGGATGATGAAGTCCTCTCCATCAGGTTCAATCGGCTCTATTGTAGATGTAATGTATATCCGAATAAATCTTGTGCGTAAGATGGTGCATTTTATAGACGTCATTGGGAGAGAACGTAATTAGGTTTCTTTTTTTATTTTTAGTCATTTATGGGAGTAAATCTCAGTTTGATCTTTTCCGCTTTTGAGTTTTTTTTTTTTTTAAAAAAGGAAATGGATGTGAACTTGTGGATACTTTAGGCACCGTTATTAAGAGGGAATAATGGTGCCTTGTAGGCCATTAATTCCCATTCAATGGGAATGGGCAACCAGTCGAACAAATTTGGGTAACAAATCTTGATAGAAAATTCTAAAATATCAATCATTATTTTTTTCATAAAGAAAATGAAAATTCCCGCTTGGCCCATCAAATACTTTGTACAACTATTTAAATATAAAACTCAATTCTATTTGCAAAGTACTTGTGAAATCAATTTCACCAATTCTGCATACACTAAAAATCAAATTACTAACCCACACATGTATTTTAACCAAATATGACAAGACTTTAAATAATTATCAAATAAGTGAAAAATTTGAAAGTTGACTAGTATGGAGAAAAAGTGTGGCAATACAAAAAGGAAAAAGTATCGAGGGAAAAAAATTTAATCAAACCAATTCAATATAATTAAATTTTTAAATAAAATTCATCTTTAGTTACTCACGAGATGATCATAATTTTGATTTTTTGAGTTAACTAGCGTTGCCATGGCATGAGCAGAATTTATTGAAGTTTTAAATTATGTAAATTAGGTATTCAACTCTTTGTTTTGACAATCGTGTTCATTGATGAATATTTTAATTCACTATTGTGAGTGTGAAAAATATTTAATTGTAGAGGTGTTGTTAATGAAAGATCCAACTTTTTTTTATTTTATAGTAAATATGTTTAGACATCCTATAAATTGTTTACACATTCGCTACATAACAAGTTTGTAGACCTCATGGGAAAGAAAACGAATAGAAGAACTTTTCAAAAAAAATTACTACCAAAAGAGAAGATTCATAGCACCAAAAAAAATAGTAAAAGAAAGTTGAAAACAACTTGAGAGTGGAAACTAAAAAAAGAGTTTCCACTGGTACCCATGAGAGTTACAGCCCTTTTAGGCCACAAATTTCTTCAAGGAAACCTTGAAACTCTTTTGTCCGGTTTCCACTCTTAGGTTGTTTACACCTTGCTTTTACTTTTCTTTTTGGTGCTATGAATCTTCTCTTTTGGTAGTAATTTTTCTACAAAGTTCCTCTATTTGTATTCTTTCTCTTGAAGTCTACAAACTTTTTATGTAGCGAATGTGTCAACAATTTACAGAATGTCTAAACATCTTTACTATAAGAAAAAAAAATGATGGAATTTCTATTAAACACACCTTTACAATTAAATATTTTTCACACACGGAGTAGCAAATGAAAATATTCATCAATAAACACGATTGTCAAAATAAAGAGTTGAAAACCTAATTTACATAATTTAAAACTTTAATAAATTCTACTCAAGCCATGGCAATCCTAGTTAACTCAAAAATCAAAATTATGATCATCTCGTGAGTAACTAAAAATAAATTTGATTTAAAAATTTAAGTATATTGAATTTGTTTGATTAAATTTTTTTACGTCGATGCTTTTCATTTTTGTATTGCCACACTTTTTCTTTATACTATCCAACTTTCAAAATTTTCACTTATTCAATAATTCTTTAAAGTCTCATCATATTAGGTTAAAATATATGTGTGGTTTGTTTTTTATTTTTTATTTTTATTGTATGTGGAATTGATGAAATTGATTTCGCAAATACTTTGCAATAGAACTGAGTTTTATATTTAAATAGTTATACAAAGTATTTAATGGTCCAAGCAGGAATTTTTATTTTCTTTATCAAAAAATAATGATTGATATTTTAGAATTTTCTATCAAGATTTTTTTTCCCAAATTTGTTCCACCGGTAGCGCATTCCCATTGAATGGGAATAAATGGAAAGCGAGGCACCGTCATTCCCTCTTAATAACGGTGACGTCCGTTATGATGACATTTTATGAGACAATTATTCCATATATTTCCGTAGAGTTAGTCTGTCGGGGTCACCTTACTACGAATCGGATTTTTGAGGATATCATGCTAATCCAAATAGGTGATAATAGAGCAATACAATTATTCCGGCCGGTGGCCACCCAAATTTTATCCTGGCACCATCATCTCCCTGAACCACGCCCATGGACTGGTTACCTGGGGAAGGCTTTACGGGGATCAGGAGAGCTGGCCGTTTTCCCGTAAAGGGTTTGTGGCCGGTCCAGCAGTGGGGTTAGAATCTTTTTCAAGGTCTAACCCTGCCTTTACGAAAGACAGACACGCAGGACTCCCACCCCGGGCGGGTCCCTCCGCCCGTTTCTTTCCTTAAGCGCTTTAAAGACCTGCCCGGGTCTAGAGGATATCATGCTAATCCAAATAGGTGATAATAGAGCAATATAATAATGACTGGATTAAAGTTCACGTTTTTGGATGATGCTTACTAGAAAAAGAAAGACTAAGAGATTGGGTCCCTAACACTAACTCAGGCCAATTGATTGGGCTAAAACTGCAGAAATGAAAATATGAGGCATGCCATGCTGATTGTCACTCGACTTCACTTAATCGAAAACTATGAAGCAAATGCAGTGCTTGCATGTTAAAGAAAAGGCAGACAATCAAGAAAGGACTGCAAACTCAATATTGGGTCATCAAGGTGAGCTCCTAGATCAATCCTGAGTTCTCGAAGGGAATGTCATCTTGAGCAAGAAGTTGGGGAGTTTTTACTCCATTGAATTTAAGAAATCGAAGAACGGAAAAATTAAAGTAAGAGCATATCGTGATCACATGATAATATACGCCCATCCATCACAACTCTAAGTATTGGGAGTAGTTTCTCATCAGATTTGTAACAGTACATTGTAACAATTTCACTCAGCCAACTGCAATTAATAGGATCAAGGTCAATAAGGTTAGAGTCATTGCTCGCATTTAACATCAATACTGTATCCTCGAATATAGTTCGATTGAAGATAGAAAGCCCCATAGAATTATAGAAAACAAATGGTTCTGCTAAGAAACGTATGAAATCACTCTTTTGAAGCTGTAATGCCCCCAAGATATAATTTAACCTCTCAGATTCTCTCAACATAAACTCAAGAAAAATGGAATAGCTTTAATAAAAAAAAGGAGTATGCTTGTATAAGAATAACCAATATGTTTTGTGAACAGATACAATCACTCGATTAATATTTGGCCAATCTTCTGACATACATTTTTGTTCGAAAATTTAATTAAAATAAAATTCAAAATTGCTAAATCACAATTTTTCAAGTGCCCAATTAAGATTAAATATAATTAGTCGTATTAAATGCAAAATGTCCGCTTGAGCTCCCATGCCTTTAAAAAACAAAACTATTGCTGTTCTCATATTCAAACAAAATAGTTTCTTTCTTTTTATCCTACGTGGGACTCTTTTTTTTACTTCCACACTCACATTACAAACTCTCGAACAACAACGCTCAGAGGACAGCTTCTCTAGCGGCCAATAAGAAATAAATAGACATCAGTTTCTAATGTCAATGATGATATTATTCCACGACTACTTGCAATAATTTAAATCAAAATACACCAATGCACACAACACCAAGGATTCTAATTTATTGAGTCGACAATGTACAAATCATGGGCCCTATTTTCACGGACATAAATTATATGCAATGAACAAGTTGTCTTATTTCTTCAGTCCTACATGTTGTTTAACTTGTGGAATATAATCCAATAAAGAAAACTTCACACAAAGTTCCAAGGAGTACGAACAAACCAGTGGCATTTTCATTTACTAGTGTGTCACTTCCCCATTTTCCAAATTAAGAAATGGGTAGTCTAGGTGACCAACAACTGTATCTTTAGTATAGAATGTCTCTCTATTGTAACCATTCAACAGTACATATACTTTGAATCTGTAGACCAAATCCGGGTTAGAGATGAAGAGCCAACCACACAATATCAAGTCCGTGTCTCCCTCTGCCAGAGCCTTCATGCTGAGCTCTCGTGTAAAACCACCACTTGACATGAAAGTACCTCGATAAGCCCTTCTCCAAGTTCTCATCAATCGAGCTTCTTCATCCTCCTTTTCTTTGTCGTAATTTTTTGTGCCATGGGCCATGAATCAAGGTTGAGTCACATGGAAATAGGCGAGTTCGCGTCCTATCTTATTCTAAAACTTGTTTAGTCTCTTGATGACCACCAAGCCTAGATTAAGCAGATCAGAGCCTGTGGCATCCATGTCATCAATTGCCGACGAGATTCTAACTCCCATTCAAATAGTGCCAAGTTCTCCTACCACCACTTTGACAATCTCCATTAAGAATTTGCATCTATTCTTGATTGATCCTCCAAATTTGTCCGTTCTATCATTGATTGAGTCCTTTAAAAATTCATCAATGAGGTAGCCATGGGCTCCATGGACTCAACGCCATCAAAACCTGAAGTGGAAATTGATTTGATTATTAATGCTTATGCGCAACAAACAAAGTACAAAAATCTCATTTGAAAATTCATCATGGTATGATTATGGTCCAACATGCTCGAATGCAATTTTCCAACTGCTCGACGATATTGCTCGATAACCTACCATACGTCATGAGTTTAGAGGGCTCTTGGTCTGTGAGGAACATCGAAAGTCCTGTCAGGCATGATGATTCTCCATTTGTTGGAGATAGATTGATTTGTCAATAAAATCGGTGTGCCTCCACCAAGTTGATAAACTAATACAATCACCTTAACATTTCAATATTGTCAGAAACAAGGATTGAAGGTGAAACTCAATAAGCTAACATTGCCTTACTAGGAAAACAGTATAACTACAAAGAAATTGTCAAATCTAATTTGTTCAATCTGATGGAAAATATATATTAGTACCATGATTGGTGGCATGACCAACGTGCCAAAATTGACAGAACATGATGCTTCCCTTGGAATGAACAGCATCCACCACCTTCTTTCATGCTCCGACTTGCTCTTCAGTACAAATCCCAGGAGTAGCAGGAAACCTGGTTTGACAACTTTACATTTCTCAAAGTTAATGACCCTCCTATGATCCTAAACAAAGTTCATATTACTTGCTGTCAAGCAATAAATAGGATTTATATAGTTTTCTGTGCTCGGATGAACAATGGCATGCGCACAAATTTAATTCCTTTTTGCGCTATATACAGAAGACAGCCTGATCTTGGGACAAGAGGATACACCCGGCAGCCGTGTTGGAGATGAGGGTGCCTTCATTGATGAGAAAACCACCCTTGGTCGATCTTTGCGCATAGTACTCTGCATGCGCCAGCAATGGGATCTCAGTGCCCATCTGGCATGGAGTGAAGAGGTTCGCGGCAATTTTGTGCGTAGCTTCGTATTCTTGTTAAGAGCGAACAACAAAGGTCGATGCTAAAAGTACAATGGGGAAAGATTTGCAGACGATGTGATATGAGGTTGATCTGTACTGCTCGTTGTTATTTCTAGTTCGTTGTTGCCATTCGAGCATTGCAGCAAAAACTAGGAAGCTTTGACGTAATTCAGTTTTAGAATACCAAGGTCATCGCACGTTGCTATTAGGATTCAAATGCATTTTCATGACAAATTTTAAGAATTAATTGCACTCTTTGAATATTTTAGAATTTAATTATACTTTCGTACTAAGTTTTTAGGACTTTCAATCGAGCTTTACAAACTTTCCGATGACACTGCACGGATGCAAGCTTCTCTAGCGGCCAATAAAAAAAGTAATATGAACAGGTGTCTCTATTGTAGATGATTATAATATTCTACAACTACTTTTAATAATCTCATTATAATACAACAACGCATACAATATCAGAGAAAGGATTATAATTTATTTAAGAAGATGGACATGTGATCATTCATCAGATTCGTAATCGAGTCGACAATTTACAAATCATGTGCCCGATTTTCACGGACATAAAGTATATACAATGAACAAGTTGTCTATTTCTTCCATTCTCCGTAGTGCTTAATTTATACAACATAATCCAATAAGAGAAAAGTCCACACAAGCTTCCTAGGAGTACGAGCAAACCCATAGCATTTTCATTTGCTAATGTGTCACTTAGGGTGCATTTGGTAACGTTTCTGTTCAAAAATTGTTCCAGGAAACAGAAATAGAAAAAGTGTTTCTGTTCCGGGAACAATTTTTGAACAAAAAAACGCATTTAGTAGCTGCATACAATCTCTGTTTCTGGAATAGAAAAAGAACAGAAACATGTTTGGTAACTACATAAAATTTCTGTTTCTGGAATAAAAAAAGAACAGAAACACGTTTGGTAACTGCACAAAATTTCTGTTCCAAATTTTTTGAAAGTGTTTTTTTTTTTAATAAAGTCTGAACTTGGTATTGAATTATCATTCTTATGAAATGCTCATCAATTTAATTTTGTTTATAGTAAGTGAAAACAAACATTCTAAACATGATCATATTTGCTTACTTGGAAGAAAATTTTTTAAGTTTGTACCAAAATTTTGCCAATTGCTTTTTTTTTTTTTTTAATAAAGTGTAAACTTGGTTTTGAATTCTCATTATCATAAAATGCTCATCAATTTAATTTTGTTTATAGTAAGTGAAAACAAATATTCTAAACATGATCATATTTGCTTACTTGGAAGAAAATTTTTTAAGTTTGTACCAAAATTTTTCCAATTGCTTTTTTTTTTTTTAATAAAGTGTAAACTTGGTTTTGAATTCTCATTATTATAAAATGCTCATCAATTTAATTTTGTTCATGGTGGGTGAAGACAAACATTCTGAACATGGTCATGTGCATACTTGGAACAAAATTTCGTAAGTAAAATTTGTACAATAAGAGCTAGCTAAAAGAAGAATATCTTATAAATCTCTACATAGACCATTTCATACATAACATCACAATAATGAAGTAATATAGTTCATTGTTCAACTTCATCACATTGAATTTGATAAGTGAGTACTTAAAAACAAAATTACAAAAGTCGGAAACACAAAGTCATGGAATCTCAGGCATATTATGATCTCTCGCCATTTTATTTGCAATCCTTGTCCTAAGCATGTTTATTCCAGGTGTATCATGCAATGTATCATCTACAACCTCCACTTCTGTAGGTCCGCATGGATACTCCGGATCTCCATATAGGGAAAAGTTTCTATCCATCGCATCTTAATCACGAATGTAATTATGGAGAGCACATAAAGCAATTACAACAAGTGCTTGCTTCCGAATTGTAAATGGAGGCATCTATCTCAAAATGGTGAAGCGATTCTTTAATGCCCCAAATGACCTCTCAATTACATTTTTTTAGTAAAGAGTGCTTCTTGTTGAACAATTCTCTTGCTGTCCTTGGTCGTCCCCCATTCCCTCTATACTCGCTTAGATGATACCGATCGCCTCTAAATGGAGTTAAAAATCCTGGAAGTGCTGCATAACCCAAATCTACCACGTAATATTTCCCCATAACATGATATATATAAATTTGTTGTGATATTGAACCATAATATATAATCATAAAATTGTCTTCACAAACAAAGTAAGTACCGTGGTGGTGGTCGGGAAATTGCAATTGAGGATTTTCGAGTCTTTGCTTTGAAAGCACTCGACAATCGTTGGCGATCCTTCCCATCCAGCATACACAAAAGTAAATTTCATATCAAAAGAGCAAATACACAGCACATTCTGGGTTGTTCTCCCACTCCTACCTCTAAATGGAATCTGCTGAGACACAGGGACGGTTGCATCTATATGAGTGCCATCCATAGCACCTACGCAACCCTGTCAATATATTAACAATCTAATATCATATAAGATTATCAACTATATCTATTTGACGGTATAAAATCAATATAAAAATCATACCTTGAAGTAGCGTTTATGACTAGGATCAATAAGAATTTCTTGTGGAATGACGTCAAAGGACGGTGGTTTGATTATCTCCTTTGAAAGTTTGATCATTGCTTTCAACACTTTGTTGGAATACTTGCTGATCGTTTCTCCTGAATGTTGGAATCTCTCACATAAATCTATATTTGAGTTATTGTGAGTAACCACACTTAAGAATATCCCAACTTGTTCATCTATTTGAACATATCGACTATCTCTCAACCAACCCCTTACCCTCATTAAGTCACATAAATTCATAAAAACATGTCTTTCCATCCTAAATGCTTCATATATCCTATCTGAATGTCCATGAACAATCTCCCTTATCCAATCTGCTCCTAATAATTGACTGACCCTAATAGGTTCTCTCGTATGCAGGGACGTGTCCATCGCAGCTAAGCAGAACCACGCTATCAATATGTTAATATCATCATCCAAGAATTGTTCAACTGGTTGTACCTGCTCATTAGACACACTATTTGATCCCCTTTCTATAGTACCTATACAATCACAAAAATAACCAAAACATCAATATAGATTTCGAAAACATATCCAAATAACAATCACTAACATAAGTTATGAAATCTCAATAAGAAATGCCATTACATATAAGTACAAGAGTCTCAACACTAATCATATGTGAATAAACTAAAGATTAATAGATAATATAAGTTATACAGTCTAATGAAACTCCATGCAATTCATAATATATTTCCAAACATCTACTAAAGGAATTGAAGAAGTCCAATCCTCCTTGCAAGTGTGGATATAACGAAAGCCTCCCTCCATTGACTACTGGCGCATACTTGTTCCACTGCTTTATTGTAAACATCTTGCTCTATCTCGGGCATACTCAGAAGAATCTGGACCACAGCAGATACGGAGAAAGGATCTATAGGTGGTTGTGTAGTCCCTGAGCTCGCTAGCCACCACCGATTGACTTGATGACCTAACTTTCGGAAAATCTTGTATCGCTCTGCAAGTTTAAGCAATACCGGATTGGTTACTCTTTCTTCTCCGCTTACTATTTGGAGTTCTATCCAATTTGTGCTTTCCACGAACTGAAGTTCCAGCATCATCTGTTGTAAAGAGTCTGTCATCACCGTGGTGTCCACTGAAATCATTTGCATTGCTACCTTCATAGTCACCACCTGCATTGACACCATCTGCATCGCCACCACTATTGTCACCACCTAAGTGTCATCACCATTGTCATCATCATCCGACACATTCACATCTTGAGCACTTCCTATGGCGTGATCCCCGTAGCATATGTACCACCAAAAACAATACGAGCTCGGGATACCGAGGAAATCCATTCTTCCTGAATCTTTCCCACTCGACATTATCCTACAATATTCACAATAATGACATTTCAGAATTATAAGCATACATTTTAAATTTGACACCTGTAATGATATCAAAATGACCACAAAGTTAAGAAATACCTTGATATGAGATTCTCATATACTTGGATTGTCGACAACAACTCTTTTGTTCACATTATCCCAACCAAATCCGGACTGAGAAATGAGTTTGTGAAAACTGCCATACTGTTTTTTCAGTTTGTTTACCTTGTTCCTTAGCTGAACCATGGTAAATTGGAATCCTGTCTGTCTACTGAGTTCAGACTGTACATTCCTCCACCCCGCTTTGTTGAAAGTGGAAGAGGTCCGGTTTCCCTTTTTTACCTCATCCACCAATAAACCGATAAGTATATTGGTTACAGACTCCGTCCACTTTGCATTGAATGAGTGTCTCTCAGATGCCATTGAATCTTCAACCGGTTGATCATCATATGAGTTATTAATTAAATCAATAACATAATACCATAAGAACTACACGGCATACACAGAATCAGCATGGTAACCTATATGGATCCGCATACCCTATCCTATTTTGTGCACGGTCCAACTAAATTATAAGATCTCTAAGATTAAGACAATGAAAAAAGTAGCCGAAATGCCAACCTTACCGTGTGGATAATTGTTTCCAAAGTCAGCAAATTGCGATTTATGTGGCAAGGACCGGTAAATTGCGGACAGAGCAAGGGAAAAAGAAATAGGTCTTCGTGGATTGGCACGCAAGGTGGAACTTTGGATGGATCCACCGAAGTTCTCAAAGCATCAGCGTCGATAATGAATCCACCAACACCACCATTGTTCACCTGGGAAGATTGAGATAGAGTGAGAAACAAGGAAAAGCATTTGCGTGTAAACTGCCATACTACTTGTATGATTTGTCCATTTATCGTTTGATCAATAAGAAAAATTGACTCGTTTGTTCTAATTACATTTATTTTATCCAATGATTATCTTGTCAATATTTGTAAGAACCCAATTTGGTTTATGTCGCCTAATCTCCCAAAAAGAGTACCCTAGTAATCACATAATGTGATAAAAATTTAGAATTAGGTGTTTTTTTTAGAATTATGTGTTTTTTCAACTGGGACTCTTCCATGCAATCTAAAATTTTGGGATATTCTAAACTTTTGCTTAAGGAACGACATACTTGTTAGTCATCAAACAATACGTCATTTGAAATAATTTCACTCGTGGTAGAATGAAAGGACGGGAGATTTATAGGGTAATTGAGAATTATTATGAATGCAAAATTATAAATTAAGAACATCGTTGACCGCATGATTCTCCCCCCACGGGCACACGTACATAAATGTGCTTGCGTACAGAGGTGATCACGACGTGGATTTGGATTGGAAATTGTTTTTTTTTTATGTGCTTCTTATGATATTAAAAGTTAGATCGGTCGTTAATGTGGCATAAACTTAATAATGATAAATGATAAACATGTTGGGTATGCATTGACTATCTTACCTGTTTATAAATATGTTTTCACTCATTTATTTAAAAGCATCCATTATGTTAGCATGACACGTATAGGCATAAATAGTGTAAACATAAGTAAACATTTTAGATATTCAAAAAATCATTTTTTATCCAGCATAGTCCGTCCATTTTTTTTTGTTGGTGTAGTAATTAGACGGTGTCAAGGTCAGTTTTCACGCACTTGGACTAGTCTATTTCACTAACCACCTTAAAGACATACTCCTTTGCTCAATTTGGTGCATTCAGCATTTACTTCTATAGTGCTTCTAATTGGCCGAGATTTAGGTGTTAATGTCACGGCATCGTTTTGTGGTGGGATTTAATCAAAATATGAAGTGCCATGATCGAGAGGGAATAAAAAATTGGTCAAGGGACTTAATTGAACATAAGGACAAAAATAACAAAAATAATAATAACTCATGAGGTAAATGAGATATTACATTTGCGTCAGCAATGATTATAATGGAGGATCACGTCAAACCTCTTTTTAAAAGTTTTAATGACAATGGTAAACTAAAAAACAATATGCTGAACAAAGTCAAAAGTTCCAGAGCATCTGATGAATGCATCACGCAGGGCTCGCTACTCGCTCGACCGTGAGCGCGAGCGAGCGCTCACCGATCCGCTCACCGCTCCGCTCGACCGTGAGCGGCGGCGAGCGCTACTCGCCGATCGCTCGCTTGCTCGAGCGGGCGGTCGAGCAGAGCAGGTTGAGCGCTCGCTGCTCCGCTCGACCGTGAGCAGCAGTGTGCGTTGCTCGCTTGCTTCTCTGCTCGAGCGTGAGCGAGCAGACCCAACAGAGAAGCAAGCGAGCGCTGCTCTGCTTGCTGGACTAGAGAAGGAAGATCGAGCGAGTAGAGCAGGGCTCGCTGCTCTGCTCGCTCGAGCAGAGAAGGAAGAGCTTGCCGCTCGCTCGCTCGAGCGAGAGAAGGAAGAGCTCGAGCAAGCTCCAGAGAAGAACGAAGCTCGAGCGAGCGAGAAGGCTGCTCGAGCGAGCAGAGCAGGGCTCGCTGCTCTACTTGCTCGAGCAGAGAACGAAGCTTGAGCAAGCAGAGAAGGAAGCGAGCACTGCTCTGCTCGCTCGAGCAAAGAAGGAAGCTCGATCGAGCAGAGTAGCGCTCGCTGCTCTACTCGCTTGAGCAGAGAAGGAAACGAGCAACGAGCGAGTAGCGGCGCGGACGCTCGTTGCTCGCTCGCTTTACAAAGCAACCGGGCGAGCGTGCTGGTCTAGATCTCGGCCGGCGTCGCTCGCCAGATCTGGGCGACCGTGCTCGTCCGGATCTCGGGCGACGTTTGCTTGCCGGATCGGGCGACCGTGCTCGTCCAAATCTCGAGCGAGCGAGATGAGCTGCCGCCGCAGATCTGCGAGCAACGGTGCCCTAGATCCGGGCGAGAAACGCTCGCCCAAATCTGCGACTCGCTCGAGCAAGCATCTCGCACTGGGGCAAGATCGGAGCTCGAGCGAGCCCTCATGCTCGAGCTCCGAGCAGCCATCGCCCAGATCTGCGAGGGGTGGTGCTCGCCGAAGCCATCGTCGATCGGTGAAGGAGGAGCAGCAACTGTCGGCGCCAGAGAGGACGACGGTGGAGAAGCCGGATGGTCTCGAGACAGAGGCGGCTGTCGGCGCCGGAGAGTGGGAGGCGCCGAAGAAGACGACGGTGGAGACGCTCGCAGGTGGAGATGCTCGCAGCGGCTATCGGCGCCGGAGAGGACGACGGTGGAGAAGCCGGATGGTCTCGAGATAGAGGCGGCTGTCGGCGCCGGAGAGTGGGAGGCACCGGAGAAGACGACGGTGGAGACGCTCACAGGAGGAGACGCTCGCAGGAGGAGAGGCGATGTTCGAACGGCTGAGCAAGAAATAGAAAAGAAACACGATTTTGTTCCTTTTTTGTTCTTCAAATATGTTTCAAAATAAGAAACATAAATTTGTTCTTTCGATTTCTCGTTTCCTTTTTGTTTCTGGGAACAAAAAAAAAAAAAGGAACAGAAACGCACCCAAACGCGTTTTGCCTTCCTTTTTTGTTCCTAGGAACAAAAAAAAAAATTGTTCAAAAACAGAAAAAAAAAAATAGTGCAAACAAACGCACCCTTATTTTCCCGGTCAAGAAATGGGTAATCTATGTAACCGACAATTGCATCTTGAATATAAAATGTTTCTCTGATGTAACTGTTCAATGGTGCATCAACCTTGAACCGGTAGACCAAATCGGGGTTTGAGATGAAGAGCCGACCATATGATATCAAGTCATTTTTGCATGATATATTACTTGCTGTCAAGCAATGAATAGGGTATAAATAGCTTGCGGTGCTCAGGTGTACATCGGTTTGTAGACAATTTCAGTTCCTTTCTGCATGATATATAGAAGACAGCTTGATCTCAGGACAAAAGGACGTACCCAACGGTCGTGTCAGAGATGATGGTGCCTTCGGTGATGAGAAAACCACCCTTGGTCGTTCTTTGTGCATAGTACTTTGCATGCACCGGCAATGGAATCCCATTGATCGCTTTGCATCTCGTCAAAGGCGTGAGAGAGATCGAACTTGCCCATATGGAAGGGAGTGAGGAGGTTTGCGGCCATTTCGTGTGTAGCTTGTATTCTGTCAAGAGCGAAGAACAAGCGTTGATACTAAGAATATGATGGTGAAGATTTGAAAACGGTGCGATGTGAGGTTGATCGATATTGCTCATCAGTTTTTATAGTTTGGTGTTGCCATTTAAACATTGTAGCAAGAACTGGGAAGATTTTTCGTAATTCAGTTTGAACATGGGAAGGTTTGATTTTGATATGACTTTTTGCTCCAATTCGTTGCACGTTGGGAGGGTCGAATTGCAATTTGCTTTCTTTAACCTCACTTTTCCTGTTGAAAAAAGTGTGTTAAAGACGTTGACGAATGGAACATGTGGCTCCAACGTTTCTTTATTTTCTTTCTTTTTGACCAACGGGGTTCTTACGTTGACCGTTCAACATTAATCTAATATTAATAAATAATAATATGTTGCGTTATATCATTTATAATAATAATAATGACATTTTTCTGTTGGCTTTCTTGGGTGACAAGACTTTTTGACTTCGATTTCTTGTGACTAGAATTTCCATGCCATGATTTTTTATTTATTTATTTATTATTATGCACGAGAAGAACAAAAACTTCGGACAGCATTGAGAGTTCAATTTCGACTACGCCATTGACATCTCATGTATAAAATCTCAAGGGGGAGAATAAGAATAGTTACATGCAACTTCGTCTTCACTCGAGCTAGGCCTCTTGGAGCCATGAGAAATGCAAAAGTAGCAAGGAGAGGTCCAGAGAGAGTTGGAATAAACCCATGCCTTCATCTATCGCAACCTTATTTTATGGATAATATGACGAGGATAGTGAATGATGTTAGGGGCTTGCCCCCGGTCCCCTGCTAAATTCTTGCACCCTGTCAACAGACTGTGTCGTGCTCCGACGAGATGATGGAGCACTCAAAATTGAATAATATTTAGGTTTGAGCACTTCACTTCATCTATAAGGGAGGAAACCAACACATATGTGTTCATTGTTCTTTTCCTTTTTGTCTTTTTCCCACAAAGATATACATGCTTGATAGCAATGTGAAACAAACATGGTTTCATCAATCAAGATTGAAGAAGTCGTAGGTTACCATAGCTCTTATTCAATATCTTTGTGTTTGAACCGATTAGTCATAAGCATATCGAAATTATATGCTCATGTAGTGCACTTTAATATATTGTGTTGTGTCTTGTTGAGGATTGCAAACATATGAAAATATATTATTGAAGAATAATTGAATACAGAGAGAAAGCAACTGATGGTACTAGTGAGAGAGATTCAACTTGCGCGTTTGACATGGATTGATGAGGTTCAAAGCCATTGCGCGTAGCTTATATCCAACTAAGAATGAACAAACCAAGAAGATGCTAAAGTATAACATCGAGAACTAAAGATGGCAGGCGAAGTTGGTAAAAGAGAGGTCACATCTGCCATAATTCCTTCTGAACAGACCAAGATGTCATTGCCATCTGGTATTTTTCTTATGGGCCATTTATATGTAATCTAACATACTTAATTCAAGTAACGACTGGATTGAGATTTTTTCACAAAATCTATTTGAGCTTGAAGCAAAGGGCCAAGCGGAATGGGCAAGGGGGAGAGGAAATCTCGGTAAAAGCACAATTAATGTGGCACAAAGGGAGAGAAATTCTAGAAATATCAATCATAATCACAAACAAATTTCTGGATATACTAAAACTAAGAGATTGACAACTTTTATAACATAAGGCTCTTTTCATTCATCATTGTGATTTGACTTTTAATATTCTCATTGGGTCTTATTTTAGATTCCTCTCCTACCATTAACTATATAAAAAAGATGCTGGACTATAACATTGGAGATTGAAGAGAGAAAGCCTGGAAAAAAAAAAAGACATATAGAAAACAAAATGATTCTACTAAGAAACCTATGAAATCACTGTTTTAAAGCTATAATGCTCCCATGATAGAATTTAACCTCTCAAACTCTCTGAAAATAAACACAAGGAAAACAGAATAACTTTACTAAGAAAAGGAGTATGCTTGTTAAAGAATAATGAACCAATATGTCTTGTGTACAGACACAATCACCATTAACCGTATAAAATAGAAGCTGGACTCTAAGAATAAACTTGAAGCATTCCATGAATTAATGTATAATTTAGGACTCTATGTCAGCAAAGTTATTTTTAGATTGCTTTCACATAAATTTCATGAGTTTTGTTAGTTATATGGCGCAAAAATTTGCTTGACTTGCACAGTTATTTCTCCGCAGACCAAAAGTACAGCAAAATCACAAAGAGAGGAGCGATATTTCACTTAAATATCATCGCACAATCATATTTTATTTCATAATAAGGACATCAGTGTGAATCCAAGTAAGTAAAACTTCTCATATGACATCATCAAGGAGTGTTTATGCTTCCAAGACGCCTAGTGCAAGCTGGCGGCGTCCCATCGAAACAAGCGCATTCGGTTTGGGAACAAAGTCCACAGCCTGAGGCGCAAATGGTGCGACAATCCGCATTAGTGCGGCACTCACCAGGCACGGCCATTGAATATGGCAGACTTGCCCACAGCGAAACGGCGACGAGCATGAGCGCGAGAGCTATCTTGGATGATGAAGTCCTCTCCATGAGGTTCAATCGGCTATATTTGAGATGTAATGTATATCCGAATAAATCTTGTGCGTAAGATGGTGCATTTTATAGGCGTCATTGGGAGAGAACGTAATTAGGTTTCGTTTTTTATTTTTAGTCATTTATGGGAGTAAATCTCAGTTTGATCTTTTCCGCCTTTGAGTTTTTTTTTTTTTTTTTTTTAAAGAGGAAATGGATGTGAACTTGTGGATTCTTTAGGCACCGTTATTAAGAGGGAATAATGGTGCCTTGTAGGCCATTAATTCCCATTCAATGGGAATGGGCAACCGGTCGAACAAATTTGGGTAACAAATCTTGATAGAAAATTCTAAAATATCAATCATTATTTTTTTCATAAAGAAAATGAAAATTCCCTTGGCCCATCAAATACTTTGTACAACTATTTAAATATAAAACTCAATTCTATTAGCAAAGTACTTGTGAAATCAATTTCACCAATTCTGCATACACTAAAAATCAAATTACTAACCCACACATGTATTTTAACCAAATATGACAAGACTTTAAATAATTATCAAATAAGTGAAAAATTTGAAAGTTGACTAGTATGGAGAAAAAGTGTGGCAATACAAAAAGGAAAAAGTATCGAGGGAAAAAAATTTAATCAAACCAATTCAATATAATTAAATTTTTAAATAAAATTCATCTTTAGTTACTCACGAGATGATCATAATTTTGATTTTTTGAGTTAACTAGCGTTGCCATGGCATGAGCAGAATTTATTGAAGTTTTAAATTATGTAAATTAGGTATTCAACTCTTTGTTTTGACAATCGTGTTCATTGATGAATATTTTAATTCACTATTGTGAGTGTGAAAAATATTTAATTGTAGAGGTGTTGTTAATGAAAGATCCAACTTTTTTTTTTTTTATAGTAAATATGTTTAGACATCCTATAAATTGTTTACACATTCGCTACATAACAAGTTTGTAGACCTCATGGGAAAGAAAACGAATAGAAGAACTTTTCAAAAAAAATTACTACCAAAAGAGAAGATTCATAGCACCAAAAAAATAGTAAAAGAAAGTTGAAAACAACTTGAGAGTGGAAACTAAAAAAGAGTTTCCACTGGTACCCATGAGAGTTACAGCCCTTTTTAGGCCACAAATTTCTTCAAGGAAACCTTGAAACTCTTTTGTCCGGTTTCCACTCTTAGGTTGTTTACACCTTGCTTTTACTTTTCTTTTTGGTGCTATGAATCTTCTCTTTTGGTAGTAATTTTTCTACAAAGTTCCTCTATTTGTATTCTTTCTCTTGAAGTCTACAAACTTTTTATGTAGCGAATGTGTCAACAATTTACAGAATGTCTAAACATCTTTACTATAAGACAAAAAAAAATGATGGAATTTCTATTAAACACACCTTTACAATTAAATATTTTTCACACACGGAGTAGCAAATGAAAATATTCATCAATAAACACGATTGTCAAAATAAAGAGTTGAAAACCTAATTTACATAATTTAAAACTTTAATAAATTCTACTCAAGCCATGGCAATCCTAGTTAACTCAAAAATCAAAATTATGATCATCTCGTGAGTAACTAAAATAAATTTGATTTAAAAATTTAAGTATATTGAATTTGTTTGATTAAATTTTTTTACGTCGATGCTTTTCATTTTTGTATTGCCACACTTTTTCTTTATACTATCCAACTTTCAAAATTTTCACTTATTCAATAATTCTTTAAAGTCTCATCATATTAGGTTAAAATATATGTGTGGTTTGTTTTTTTGATTTTATTTTTATTGTATGTGGAATTGATGAAATTGATTTCGCAAATACTTTGCAATAGAACTGAGTTTTATATTTAAATAGTTATACAAAGTATTTAATGGTCCAAGCAGGAATTTTTATTTTCTTTATCAAAAAATAATGATTGATATTTTAGAATTTTCTATCAAGATTTTTTTCCCAAATTTGTTCCACCGGTAGCGCATTCCCATTGAATGGGAATAAATGGAAAGCGAGGCACCGTCATTCCCTCTTAATAACGGTGACGTCCGTTATGATGACATTTTATGAGACAATTATTCCATATATTTCCGTAGAGTTAGTCTGTCGGGGTCACCTTACTACGAATCGGATTTTTGAGGATATCATGCTAATCCATATAGGTGATAATAGGGCAATACAATTATTCCGGCCGGCGGCCACCCAGATTTTATCCTGGCACCATCATCTCCCTGAACCACGCCCATGGACTGGTTACCTGGGGAAGGCTTCACGGGGATCAGGCGAGCTGGCCGTTTTCCCGTAAAGGGTTTGTGGCCGGTCCAGCAGTGGGGTTAGAATCTTTTTCAAGGCCTAACCCTGCCTTTACGAAAGACAGACACGCAGGGACTCCCACCCCAGGGCGGGTCCCTCCGCCTGTTTCTTTCCTTAAGCAGTTTAAAGACCTGCCCGGGTCTAGAGGATATCATGCTAATCCAAATAGGTGATAATAGAGCAATATAATAATGACTGGATTAAAGTTCACGTTTTTGGATGATGCTTACTAGAAAAAGAAAGACTAAGAGATTGGGTCCCTAACACTAACTCAGGCCAATTGATTGGGCTAAAACTGCAGAAATGAAAATATGAGGCATGCCATGCTGATTGTCACTCGACTTCACTTAATCGAAAACTATGAAGCAAATGCAGTGCTTGCATGTTAAAGAAAAGGCAGACAATTAAGAAAGGACTGCAAACTCAATATTGGGTCATCAAGGTGAGCTCCTAGATCAATCCTGAGTTCTCGAAGGGAATGGCATCTTGAGCAAGAAGTTCGGGGGGTTTTTACTCCATTGAATTTAAGAAATCGAAGAATGGAAAAATTAAAGTAAGAGCATATCGTGATCACATGATAATATACGCCCATCCATCACAACTCTAAGTAATGGGAGTAGTTTCTCATCAGATTTGTAACAGGACATTGTAACAATTTCACTCAGCCAACTGCAATTAATAGGATCAAGGTCAATAAGGTTAGAGTCATTGCTCGCATTTAACATCAATACTGTATCCTCGAATATAGTTCGATTGAAGATAGAAAGCCCCATAGAATTATAGAAAACAAATGGTTCTGCTAAGAAACGTATGAAATCACTCTTTTGAAGCTGTAATGCCCCCAAGATATAATTTAACCTCTCAGATTCTCTCAACATAAACTCAAGAAAAATGGAATAGCTTTAATAAAAAAGGAGTATGCTTGTATAAGAATAACCAATATGTTTTGTGAACAGATACAATCACTCGATTAATATTTGGCCAATTTTCTGACATACATTTTTGTCCGAAAATTTAATTAAAATAAAATTCAAAATTGCTAAATCACAAATTTTCAAGTGCCCAATTAATATTAAATATAATTAGTCGTATTAAATGCAAAATGTCCGCTTGAGCTCCCATGCCTTTAAAAAACAAAACTATTGCTGTTCTCATATTCAAACAAAATAGTTTCTTTCTTTTTATCCTACGTGGGACTCTTTTTTTTACTTCCACACTCACATTACAAACTCTCGAACAACAACGCTCAGAGGACAGCTTCTCTAGCGGCCAATAAGAAATAAATAGACATCAGTTTCTAATGTCAATGATGATATTATTCCACGACTACTTGCAATAATTTAAATCAAAATACACCAATGCACACAACACCAAGGATTCTAATTTATTGAGTCGACAATGTACAAATCATGGGCCCTATTTTCACGGACATAAATTATATGCAATGAACAAGTTGTCTTATTTCTTCAGTCCTACATGTTGTTTAACTTGTGGAATATAATCCAATAAAGAAAACTTCACACAAAGTTCCAAGGAGTACGAACAAACCAGTGGCATTTTCATTTACTAGTGTGTCACTTCCCCATTTTCCTAATTAAGAAATGGGTAGTCTAGGTGACCAACAGCTGTATCTTTAGTATAGAATGTCTCTCTATTGTAACCATTCAACAGTTCATATACTTTAAATCTGTAGACCAAATCTGGGTTAGAGATGAAGAGCCAACCACACAATATCAAGTCCGTGTCTCCCTCTGCCAGAGCCTTCATGCTGAGCTCTCGTGTAAAACCACCACTTGACATGAAAGTACCTCGATAAGCCCTTCTCCAAGTTCTCATCAATCGAGCTTCTTCATCCTCCTTTTCTTTGTCGTAATTTTTTGTGCCATGGGCCATGAATCAAGGTTGAGTCACATGGAAATAGGCGAGTTCGCGTCCTATCTTATTCTAAAACTTGTTTAGTCTCTTGATGACCACCAAGCCTAGATTAAGCAGATCAGAGCCTGTGGCATCCATGTCATCAATTGCCGACGAGATTCTAACTCCCATTCAAATAGTGCCAAGTTCTCCTACCACCACTTTGACAATCTCCATTAAGAATTTGCATCTATTCTTGATTGATCCTCCAAATTTGTCCGTTCTATCATTGATTGAGTCCTTTAAAAATTCATCAATGAGGTAGCCATGGGCTCCATGGACTCAACGCCATCAAAACCTGAAGTGGAAATTGATTTGATTATTAATGCTTATGCGCAACAAACAAAGTACAAAAATCTCATTTGAAAATTCATCATGGTATGATTATGGTCCAACATGCTCGAATGCAATTTTCCAACTGCTCGACGATATTGCTCGATAACCTACCATACGTCATGAGTTTAGAGGGCTCTTGGTCTGTGAGGAACATCGAAAGTCCTGTCAGGCATGATGATTCTCCATTTGTTGGAGATAGATTGATTTGTCAATAAAATCGGTGTGCCTCCACCAAGTTGATAAACTAATACAATCACCTTAACATTTCAATATTGTCAGAAACAAGGATTGAAGGTGAAACTCAATAAGCTAACATTGCCTTACTAGGAAAACAGTATAACTACAAAGAAATTGTCAAATCTAATTTGTTCAATCTGATGGAAAATATATATTAGTACCATGATTGGTGGCATGACCAACGTGCCAAAATTGACAGAACATGATGCTTCCCTTGGAATGAACAGCATCCACCACCTTCTTTCATGCTCCGACTTGCTCTTCAGTACAAATCCCAGGAGTAGCAGGAAACCTGGTTTGACAACTTTACATTTCTCAAAGTTAATGACCCTCCTATGATCCTAAACAAAGTTCATATTACTTGCTGTCAAGCAATAAATAGGATTTATATAGTTTTCTGTGCTCGGATGAACAATGGCATGCGCACAAATTTAATTCCTTTTTGCGCTATATACAGAAGACAGCCTGATCTTGGGACAAGAGGATACACCCGGCAGCCGTGTTGGAGATGAGGGTGCCTTCATTGATGAGAAAACCACCCTTGGTCGATCTTTGCGCATAGTACTCTGCATGCGCCAGCAATGGGATCTCAGTGCCCATCTGGCATGGAGTGAAGAGGTTCGCGGCAATTTTGTGCGTAGCTTCGTATTCTTGTTAAGAGCGAACAACAAAGGTCGATGCTAAAAGTACAATGGGGAAAGATTTGCAGACGATGTGATATGAGGTTGATCTGTACTGCTCGTTGTTATTTCTAGTTCGTTGTTGCCATTCGAGCATTGCAGCAAAAACTAGGAAGCTTTGACGTAATTCAGTTTTAGAATACCAAGGTCATCGCACGTTGCTATTAGGATTCAAATGCATTTTCATGACAAATTTTAAGAATTAATTGCACTCTTTGAATATTTTAGAATTTAATTATACTTTCGTACTAAGTTTTTAGGACTTTCAATCGAGCTTTACAAACTTTCCGATGACACTGCACGGATGCAAGCTTCTCTAGCGGCCAATAAAAAAAGTAATATGAACAGGTGTCTCTATTGTAGATGATTATAATATTCTACAACTACTTTTAATAATCTCATTATAATACAACAACGCATACAATATCAGAGAAAGGATTATAATTTATTTAAGAAGATGGACATGTGATCATTCATCAGATTCGTAATCGAGTCGACAATTTACAAATCATGTGCCCGATTTTCACGGACATAAAGTATATACAATGAACAAGTTGTCTATTTCTTCCATTCTCCGTAGTGCTTAATTTATACAACATAATCCAATAAGAGAAAAGTCCACACAAGCTTCCTAGGAGTACGAGCAAACCCATAGCATTTTCATTTGCTAATGTGTCACTTAGGGTGCATTTGGTAACGTTTCTGTTTAAAAATTGTTCCAGGAAACAGAAATAGAAAAAAGTGTTTCTGTTCCGGGGAACAATTTTTGAACAAAAAAACGCATTTAGTAGCTGCATACAATCTCTGTTTCTGGAATAGAAAAAGAACAGAAACATGTTTGGTAACTACATAAAATTTCTGTTTCTGGAATAAAAAAACAGAAACACGTTTGGTAAATCGCACAAAATTTCTGTTCCAAATTTTTTGAAAGTGTTTTTTTTTTTTTTTAATAAAGTCTGAACTTGGTATTGAATTATCATTCTTATGAAATGCTCATCAATTTAATTTTGTTTATAGTAAGTGAAAACAAACATTCTAAACATGATCATATTTGCTTACTTGGAAGAAAATTTTTTAAGTTTGTACCAAAATTTTGCCAATTGCTTTTTTTTTTTTTTTTTAATAAAGTGTAAACTTGGTTTTGAATTCTCATTATCATAAAATGCTCATCAATTTAATTTTGTTTATAGTAAGTGAAAACGAACATTCTAAACATGATCATATTTGCTTACTTGGAAGAAAATTTTTTAAGTTTGTACCAAAATTTTTCCAATTGCTTTTTTTTTTTTTTTTTTTTTTTTTTAATAAAGTGTAAACTTGGTTTTGAATTCTCATTATTATAAAATGCTCATCAATTTAATTTTGTTCATGGTGGGTGAAGACAAACATTCTGAACATGGTCATGTGCATACTTGGAACAAAATTTCGTAAGTAAAATTTGTACAATAAGAGCTAGCTAAAAGAAGAATATCTTATAAATCTCTACATAGACCATTTCATACATAACATCACAATAATGAAGTAATATAGTTCATTGTTCAACTTCATCACATTGAATTTGATAAGTGAGTACTTAAAAACAAAATTACAAAAGTCGGAAACACAAAGTCATGGAATCTCAGGCATATTATGATCTCTCGCCGTTTTATTTGCAATCCTTGTCCTAAGCATGTTTATTCCAGGTGTATCATGCAATGTATCATCTACAACCTCCACTTCTGTAGGTCCGCATGGATACTCCGGATCTCCATATAGGGAAAAGTTTCTATCCATCGCATCTTAATCACGAATGTAATTATGGAGAGCACATAAAAGCAATTACAACAAGTGCTTGCTTCCGAATTGTAAATGGAGGCATCTATCTCAAAATGGTGAAGCGATTCTTTAATGCCCCAAATGACCTCTCAATTACATTTTTTTAGTAAAGAGTGCTTCTTGTTGAACAATTCTCTTGCTGTCCTTGGTCGTCCCCCATTCCCTCTATACTCGCTTAGATGATACTGATCGCCTCTAAATGGAGTTAAAAATCCTGGAAGTGCTGCATAACCCAAATCTACCACGTAATATTTCCCCATAACATGATATATATAAATTTGTTGTGATATTGAACCATAATATATAATCATAAAATTGTCTTCACAAACAAAGTAAGTACCAGGTGGTGGTCGGGGAAATTGCAATTGAGGATTTTCGAGTGTTGCTGAAAGCACTCGACAATCGTTGGCAGATCCTTCCCATCCAGCATACACGAAAGTAAATTTCATATCAAAAGAGCAAATACACAGCACATTCTGGGTTGTTCTCCCACTCCTACCTCTAAATGGAATCTGCTGAGACACAGGGACGGTTGCATCTATATGAGTGCCATCCATAGCACCTACGCAACCCTGTCAATATATTAACAATCTAATATCATATAAGATTATCAACTATATCTATTTGACGGTATAAAATCAATATAAAAATCATACCTTGAAGTAGCGTTTATGACTAGGATCAATAAGAATTTCTTGTGGAATGACGTCAAAGGACGGTGGTTTGATTATCTCCTTTGAAAGTTTGATCATTGCTTTCAACACTTTGTTGGAATACTTGCTGATCGTTTCTCCTAATGTTGGAATCTCTCACATAAATCTATATTTGAGTTATTGTGAGTAACCACACTTAAGAATATCCCAACTTGTTCATCTATTTGAACATATCGACTATCTCTCAACCAACCCCTTACCCTCATTAAGTCACATAAATTCATAAAAACATGTCTTTCCATCCTAAATGCTTCATATATCCTATCTGAATGTCCATGAACAATCTCCCTTATCCAATCTGCTCCTAATAATTGACTGACCCTAATAGGTTCTCTCGTATGCAGGGACGTGTCCATCGCAGCTAAGCAGAACCACGCTATCAATATGTTAATATCATCATCCAAGAATTGTTCAACTGGTTGTACCTGCTCATTAGACACACTATTTGATCCCCCTTCTATAGTACCTATACAATCACAAAAATAACCAAAACATCAATATAGATTTCGAAAACATATCCAAATAACAATCACTAACATAAGTTATGAAATCTCAATAAGAAATGCCATTACATATAAGTACAAGAGTCTCAACACTAATCATATGTGAATAAACTAAAGATTAATAGATAATATAAGTTATACAGTCTAATGAAACTCCATGCAATTCATAATATATTTCCAAACATCTACTAAAGGAATTGAAGAAGTCCAATCCTCCTTGCAGGTGTGGATATAACGAAAGCCTCCCTCCATTGACTACCGGCGCATGCTTGTTCCACTGCTTTATTGTAAACATCTTGCTCTATCTCGGGCATACTCAGAAGAATCTGGACCACAGCAGATACGGAGAAAGGATCTATAGGTGGTTGTGTAGTCCCTGAGCTCGCTGAGCCACCACCAGATTGACTTGATGACCTAACTTTCGGAAAATCTTGTATCGCTCTGCAAGTTTAAGCAATACCGGATTGGTTACTCTTTCTTCTCCGCTTACTATTTGGAGTTCTATCCAATTTGTGCTTTCCACGAACTGAAGTTCCAGCATCGTTTGTTGTAAAGAGTCTGTCATCACCGTGGTATCCATTGAAATCATTTACATTGCTACCTTCATAGTCACCACCTGCATTGACACCATCTGCATCGCCACCACTGTTGTCACCACCTACAGTGTCATCACCATTGTCATCATCATCCGACACATTCACATCTTGAGCACTTCCTATGGCGTGATCCCCAGTAGCATATGTACCACCAAAAACAATACAGAGCTCAGGATACCGAGGAAATCCATTCTTCCTGAATCTTTCCCACTCGACATTATCCTACAATATTCACAATAATGACATTTCAGAATTATAAGCATACATTTTAAATTTGACACCTGTAATGATATCAAAATGACCACAAAGTTAAGAAATACCTTGATATGAGATTCTCATATACTTGGATTGTCGACAACAACTCTTTTGTTCACATTATCCCAACCAAATCCGGACTGAGAAATGAGTTTGTGAAAACTGCCATACTGTTTTTTCAGTTTGTTTACCTTGTTCCTCAGCTGAACCATGGTAAATTGGAATCCTGTCTGTCTACTGAGTTCAGACTGTACATTCCTCCATCCCGCTTTGTTGAAAGTGGAAGAGGTCCGGTTTCCCTTTTTTACCCCATCCACCAATAAACCAATAAGTATATTGGTTACAGACTCCGTCCACTTTGCATTGCATGAGTGTCTCTCAGATGCCATTGAATCTTCAACCGGTTGATCATCATATGAGTTATTAATTAAATGAATAACATAATATCATAAGAACTACACGGCAATACACAGAATCAGCATGGTAACCTATATGGATCCGCATACCCTATTCTATTTTTTGCATGGTCCAACTAAATTATAAGATCTCTAAGATTAAGACAATGAAAAAAGTAGCCGAAATGCCAACCTTACCGTGTGGATAATTGTTTCCAAAGTCAGCAAATTGCGATTTATGTGGCAAGGACCGGTAAATTGCGGACAGAGCAAGGGAAAAAGAAATAGGTCTTCGTGGATTGGCACCGGCAAGGCGGAACTTTGGATGGATCCACCGAAGTTCTCAAAGCATCAGCGTCGATAATGAATCCACCAACACCACCATTGTTCACCTGGGAAGATTGAGATAGAGTGAGAAACAAGGAAAAGTATTTGCGTGTAAACTGCCATACTACTTGTATGATTTGTCCATTTATCGTTTGATCAATAAGAAAAATTGACTCGTTTGTTCTAATTACATTTATTTTATCCAATGATTATCTTGTCAATATTTGTAAGAACCCAATTTGGTTTATGTCGCCTAATCTCCCAAAAAGAGTACCCTAGTAATCACATAATGTGATAAAAATTTAGAATTAGGTGTTTTTTCAACCGGGTCTCTTCCATGCAATCTAAAATTTTAGGATATTCTAAACTTTTGCTTAAGGAACGACATACTTGTTAGTCATCAAACAATACGTCATTTGAAATAATTTCACTCGTGGTAGAATGAAAGGACGGGAGATTTATAGGGTAATTGAGAATTATTATGAATGCAAAATTATAAATTAAGAACATCGTTGACCGCATGATTCTCCCCCCATGGGCACACGTACATAAATGTGCTTGTGTACAGAGGTGATCACGACGTGGATTTGGATTGGAAATTGTTTTTTTTTATGTGCTTCTTATGATATTAAAAGTTAGATCGGTCGTTAATGTGGCATAAACTTAATAATGATAAATGATAAACATGTTGGGTATGCATTGACTATCTTACCTGTTTATAAATATGTTTTCACTCATTTATTTAAAAGCATCCATTATGTTAGCATGACACGTATAGGCATAAATAGTGTAAACATAAGTAAACATTTTAGATATTCAAAAAATCATTTTTTATCCAGCATAGTCCGTCCATTTTTTTTTGTTGGTGTAGTAATTAGACGGTGTCAAGGTCAGTTTTCACGCACTTGGACTAGTCTATTTCACTAACCACCTTAAAGACATACTCCTTTGCTCAATTTGGTGCATTCAGCATTTACTTCTATAGTGCTTCTAATTGGCCGAGATTTAGGTGTTAATGTCACGGCATCGTTTTGTGGTGGGATTTAATCAAAATATGAAGTGCCATGATCGAGAGGGAATAAAAAATTGGTCAAGGGACTTAATTGAACATAAGGACAAAAAATAACAAAAATAATAATAACTCATGAGGTAAATGAGATATTACATTTGCGTCAGCAATGATTATAATGGAGGATCACGTCAAACCTCTTTTTAAAAGTTTTAATGACAATGGTAAACTAAAAAACAATATGCTGAACAAAGTCAAAAGTTCCAGAGCATTTGATGAATGCATCACGCAGGGCTCGCTACTCTGCTCGACCGTGAGCAGCAGCGAGCGCTGCTCACTGATCTGCTCACTGCTCTGCTCGACCGTGAGCAGCAGCGAGCGCTACTCGCTGATCTGCTCGCTTGCTCGAGCGGAGCGGTCCCAGCGAGCGGGTTGAGCGAGCGGGGCTCGCTGCTCGCTCGACCGTGAGCAGCGGTGTGCGTTGCTCGCTTGCTTCTCCGCTCGAGCGTGAGCGAGCAGCCAGAGAAGCAAGCGAGCGCTGCTCCGCTTGGCTGGACTAGAGAAGGAAGATCGAGCGAGTAGAGCGGGGGCTCGCGCTTCCGCTCGCTCGAGCGAGAAGGAAGAGCTTGCTGCTCGCTCGCTCGAGCGAGAAGGAAGAGCTGCTCTCGCTCGCTCCAGCGAGAACGAAGCTCGAGCGAGCGAGAGAAGGCTGCTCGAGCGAGCGAGCGACTTGCTCGAGCAGAGAACGAAGCTTGAGCAAGCGAGAGAAGGAAGCGAGCACCGCTCGCTCGCTCGAGCAAAGAAGGAAGCTCGATCGAGCGAGTAGCGCTCACGCTTGCTCTACTCGCTCGAGCGGAGAAGGAAACGAGCAACGAGCAGAGTAGCAGCGAGCAGACGCTCGCTGCTCTGCTCGCTGCAAGCAAACTGGGCGAGCGTGCTGGTCTAGATCTCGGCCAGCGTCTGCTCGCCAGATCTGGGCGACTGTGCTCGTCCAGATCTCGGGCAGCGTTTGCTTGCCAGATCTGGGCGACCGTGCTCGTCCAAATCTCGAGCGAGCAGATGAGCTGCTGCCGCAGATCTGGCGAGCAACGGTGCCCTAGATCTGGGCGAGAAACGCTCGCCCAAATCTGCGACTCGCTCGAGCAAGCATCTCGCAGACCTGGGCAAGATCAGAGCTAGAGCGAGCCCTCATGCTCGAGCTCCGAGCAGCCATCGCCCAGATCTGCGAGGGGTGGTGCTCGCCGAAGCCATCGTCGATCGGTGAAGGAGGAGGAGGAGCAGGTTCACCTGGTGAAGGAGCGCGCGCCGGCGCCGGAGAGGGACGACGGTGGAGAAGCCGGATGGTCTCGAGACGAGGCGAGGCGGCTGTCGGCGCCGGAGAGTGGGAGGCGCCGGCGCCGAAGAAGACGATGGTGGAGACGCTCGCAGGTGGAGACGCTCGCAGCGGCTATCGGCGCCGGAGAGGACGACGGTGGAGAAGCCGGATGGTCTCGAGATAGAGGCGGTTGTTGGCGCCGGAGAGTGGGAGGCGCCGGAGAAGATGATGGTGGAGACGCTCGCAGGAGGAGACGCTCGCAGGAGGAGAGGCGGTGTTCGAACGGCTGAGCAAGAAATAGAAAAGAAACACGATTTTGTTCCTTTTTTGTTCTTCAAATATGTTTCAGAAATAAGAAACATAAATTTGTTCTTTCTTATTTCTGTTTCCTTTTTGTTTCTGGGAACAAAAAAACAAGAAAGGAATAGAAACGCACCCAAACGCGTTTCTGTTCCTTTTTTGTTCCCAGGAACAAAAAAACAAAAAAAATGTTCAAAAACAGAAAAAAAAAAGTGCAAACAAACGCACCCTTATTTTCCCGGTCAAGAAATGGGTAATCTATGTAACCGACAATTGCATCTTGAATATAAAATGTTTCTCGATGTAACTGTTCAATGGTGCATCAACCTTGAACCGGTAGACCAAATCGGGGTTTGAGATGAAGAGCCGACCATATGATATCAAGTCATTTTTGCATGATATATTACTTGCTGTCAAGCAATGAATAGGGTATAAATAGCTTGCGGTGCTCAGGTGTACATCGGTTTGTAGACAATTTCAGTTCCTTTCTGCATGATATATAGAAGACAGCTTGATCTCAGGACAAAAGGACGTACCCAACGGTCGTGTCAGAGATGATGGTGCCTTCGGTGATGAGAAAACCACCCTTGGTCGTTCTTTGTGCATAGTACTTTGCATGCACCGGCAATGGAATCCCATTGATCGCTTTGCATCTCGTCAAAGGCGTGAGAGAGATCGAACTTGCCCATATGGAAGGGAGTGAGGAGGTTTGCGGCCATTTCGTGTGTAGCTTGTATTCTGTCAAGAGCGAAGAACAAGCGTTGATACTAAGAATATGATGGTGAAGATTTGAAAACGGTGCGATGTGAGGTTGATCGATATTGCTCATCGGTTTTTTATAGTTTGGTGTTGCCATTTAAACATTGTAGCAAGAACTAGGAAGATTTTTCGTAATTCAGTTTGAACATGGGAAGGTTTGATTTTGATATGACTTTTTGCTCCAATTCGTCGCACGTTGGGAGGGTCGAATTGCAATTTGCTTTCTTTAACCTCACTTTTCCTGTTGAAAAAAGTGTCTTAAAGACGTTGACAAATGGAACATGTGGCTCCAACGTTTCTTTATTTTCTTTCTTTTTGACCAACGGGGTTCTTACGTTGACCGTTCAACATTAATCTAATATTAATAAATAATAATATGTTGCGTTATATCATTTATAATAATAATAATGACATTTTTCTGTTGGCTTTCTTGGGTGACAAGACTTTTTGACTTCGATTTCTTGTGACTAGAATTTCCATGCCATGATTTTTTATTTATTTATTTATTATTATGCACGAGAAGAACAAAAACTTCGGACAGCATTGAGAGTTCAATTTCGACTACGCCATTGACATCTCATGTATAAAATCTCAAGGGGGAGAATAAGAATAGTTACATGCAACTTCGTCTTCACTCGAGCTAGGCCTCTTGGAGCCATGAGAAATGCAAAAGTAGCAAGGAGAGGTCCAGAGAGAGTTGGAATAAACCCATGCCTTCATCTATCGCAACCTTATTTTATGGATAATATGACGAGGATAGTGAATGATGTTAGGGCTTGCCCCGGTCCCCTGCTAAATTCTTGCACCCTGTCAACAGACTGTGTCGTGCTCCACGAGATGATGGAGCACTCAAAATTGAATAATATTTAGGTTTGAGCACTTCACTTCATCTATAAGGGAGGAAACCAACACATATGTGTTCATTGTTCTTTTCCTTTTTGTCTTTTTCCCACAAAGATATACATGCTTGATAGCAATGTGAAACAAACATGGTTTCATCAATCAAGATTGAAGAAGTCGTAGGTTACCATAGCTCTTATTCAATATCTTTGTGTTTGAACCGATTAGTCATAAGCATGTGGAAATTATATGCTCATGTAGTGCACTTTAATATATTGTGTTGTGTCTTGTTGAGGATTGCAAACATATGAAAATATATTATTGAAGAATAATTGAATACAGAGAGAAAGCAACTGATGGTACTAGTGAGAGAGATTCAACTTGCGCATTTGACATGGAATGATGAGGTTCAAAGCCATTGCGCGTAGCTTATATCCAACTAAGAATGAACAAACCAAGAAGATGCTAAAGTATAACATCGAGAACTAAAGATGGCAGGCGAAGTTGGTAAAAGAGAGGTCACATCTGCCATAATTCCTTCTGAACAGACCAAGATGTCATTGCCATCTGGTATTTTTCTTATGCGCCATTTATATGTAATCTAACATACTTAATTCAAGTAACGACTGGGTTGAGATTTTTTCACAAAATCTATTTGAGCTTGAAGCAAAGGGCCAAGCGGAACGGGCAAGGGGCACAGGAAATCTCGGTAAAAGAACAATTAATGTGGCACAAAGGGAGAGAAATTCTAGAAATATCTATCATAATCACAAACAAATTTCTGGATATACTAAAACTAAGAGATTGACAACTTTTATAACTTAAGGCTCTTTTCATTCATCATTGTGATTTGACTTTTAATATTCTCATTGGGTCTTATTTTAGATTCCTCACCTACCATTAACTATATAAAAAAGAAGCTGGACTATAACATTGGAGATTGAAGAGAGAAAGCCCGGAAAAAAAAAGACATATAGAAAACAAAATGGTTCTGCTAAGAAACCTATGAAATCACTCTTTTAAAGCTATAATGCTCCCATGATATGATTTAAACTCTCAAACTCTCTGAACATAAACACAAGAAAAATAGAATAACTTTACTAAGAAAAGGAGTATGCTTGTTAAAGAATAATGAACCAATATGTCTTGTGTACAGACACAATCACCATTAACCGTATAAAATAGAAGCTGGACTATAAGAATAAACTTGAAGCATTCCATGAATTAATGTATAATTTAGGACTCTATGTCAGCAAAGTTATTTTTAGATTGCTTTCACATAAATTTCATGAGTTTTGTTAGTTATATGGCGCAAAAATTTGCTTGACTTGCACAGTTATTTCTCCGCAGACCAAAAGTTCAGCAAAATCACAAAGAGAGGAGCGACATTTCACTTAAATATTATCGCACAATCATATTTTATTTTATAATAAGGACATCAGTGTGAATCCAAGTAAGTAAAACTTCTCATATGACATCATCAAGGAGTGTTTATGCTTCCAAGACGCCTAGTGCAAGCTGGCGGCGTCCCATCGAAACAAGCGCATTCGGTTTGGGTACAAAGTCCACAACCTGAGGCGCAAATGGTGCGACAATCCGCATTAGTGCGGCACTCACCAGGCACGGCCATTGAAGATGGCAGACTTGCCCACAGCAAAACGGCGACGAGCATGAGCGCGAGAGCTATCTTGGATGATGAAGTCCTCTCCATCAGGTTCAATCGGCTCTATTGTAGATGTAACGTATATCCGAATAAATCTTGTGCGTAAGATGGTGCATTTTATAGGCATCATTGGGAGAGAAAGTAATTAGGTTTCGTTTTTTTATTTTTAGTCATTTATAGGAGTAAATCTCAGTTTGATCTTCTCTGCCTTTTATTATTATTATTATTTTAAAGAGAGGAAATGGATGTGAACCTGTGGATTCTTTAGGCACCGTTATTTATAGGGAATAACGGTGCCTTGTGGGCCATTAATTCCCATTCAATGGGAATGGGCAACCGGTGGAACAAATTTGGGTAACAAATCTCGATAGAAAATTATAAAATATCAAACATTATCTTTTTCATAAAGAAAATGAAAATTCCCGCTTAGCCCACTAAATACTTTGTACAACTATTTAAATATAAAACTCAATTCTCTTGCAAAGTACTTGTGAAATCAATTTCACCCTTCTACATACACTAAAAATAAAATTACTAACCCACACATGTATTTTAACCTAATATGACAATACTTTAAAGAATTATCAAATAAGTGAAAAATTTGAAAGTTGGCTAGTATGGAGAAAAAGTGTGGCAATACAAAAAGGAAAAAGTGTCGAGGTAAAAAAATTTAATCAAACAAATTCAATATACTTAAATTTGTAAATAAAAATTCATCTTTAATTACTCACGAGATGATCATAATTTTGATTTTTGAGTTAACTACGGTTGTCAGGCTTGAGCAGAATTTATTGAAGTTATAAATTATATAAATTAGGTATTCAACTCTTTATTTTAACAATCGTGTTCATTGATGAATACTTTAATTCGCTACTGTGAGTGTGAAAAATATTCAATTGTAGAGGTCTTGTTAATAAAAAATCCAACATTTTTTTTTTCGTTTTATAGTAAAGATGTTTAGACATCCTGTAAATTGTTTACACATTCACTACGTAACAAGTTTGTAGACCTCATGGGAAAGAAAACAAATAGAACTTTTCAAAAAAATTACTACCAAAAGAGAAGATTCATAGCACCAAAAAGAATAGTAAAAGGAATGTGTAAACAACCTGAGAGTGGAAACCGAACAAAAGAGTTTCCAGATTTCCTTGAAGAAATTTGTGGTCTAAAAAGGGCCGTAACTCTCATTATTACTATCGGAAACTCTTTTTCTGGTTTCCACTCTCAGGTTGTTTACACCTTCCTTTTACTTTTCTTTTTGGTGCTATGAATCTTCTCTTTTGGTAGTAATTTTTCTGCAAAGTTCCTCTATTTGTATTCTTTCCCTTGTAGTCTACAAACTTTTTATGTAGCAAATGAGTCAACAATTTACGGAATGTCTAAAAATCTTTACTACAAGACAAAAAAAAAATGTTGGATTTTCTATTAACAACACCTCTACAATTAAATATTTTTCACACTCGTAGTAGTGAATGAAAATATTCATCAATGAGCATGATTGTCAAAATAAAGAGTTGAATACCTAATTTATATAATTTAAAATTTTAATAAATTCTGCTCAAGCCATGGCAATCCTAGGTAACTCAAAAATCAAAATTATGATCATCTCGTTAGTAACTAAAGATGAATTTAATGTAAAAATTTAAGTATATTGAATTTTTTTGATTATATTTTTTTACCTCGATGCTTTTTCCTTTTTTCCTTTTTGTATTGCCACACTTTTCTTCCATACTAGCCAACTTTCAAATTTTTCACTTATTCAACAATTCTTTAAAGTCTCATCATATTAGGTTAAAATATATGTGCGGTTTCTTATTTTGATTTTTATTGTATGTAGAATTGGTGAAATTGATTTCGCAAGTACTTTGCAATAGAATTGAGTTTAATATTAATTAGTTATACAAAGTATTTAATGGTCCAAGCAGGAATTTTTATTTTCTTTATCAAAAAATAATGATTGATATTTTAGAATTTTCTATCAAGATTCTTTTCCCAAATTTGTTCCACCGGTTGCCCATTCCCATTGAATGGGAATTAATGGCCCGCGAGGCACCGTCATTCCCTCCTAATAACGGTGCCGTTCTCTTAGCAACGTCCATTATGATGACATTTTATGAGACAATTATTGCATATATTTCCGTAGAGTTAGTCTGTCGGGGTCACCTTGCTACGAATCTGATTTTTGAGGATATCATGCTAATGCAAATAGGTGATAATAGAGCAATATAATAATGACTGGATTAAAGTTCACGTTTTTGGATGATGCTTACTAGAAAAAGAAAGACTAAGAGATTGGGTCCCTAACACTAACTCAGGCCAATTGATTGGGCTAAAACTGCAGAAATGAAAATATGAGGCATGCCATGCTGATTGTCACTCGACTTCACTTAATCGAAAAACTATGAAGCAAATGCAGTGCTTGCATGTTAAAGAAAAGGCAGACAATCAAGAAAGGACTGCAAACTCAATATTGGGTCATCAAGGTGAGCTCCTAGATCAATCCTGAGTTCTAGAAGGGAATGGCATCTTGAGCAAGAAGTTGGGGGGGTTTTACTCCATTGAATTTAAGAAATCGAAGAATGGAAAAATTAAAGTAAGAGCATATCGTGATCACATGATAATTTACGCCCATCCATCACAACTCTAAGTAATGGGAGTAGTTTCTTGTCAAATTTGCAACAATACATTGTAACAATTTCACTCAGCCAACTGCAATTAATAAGATCAAAGTCAATAAGGTTAGAGTCATTGCTCGCATTTAACACCAATAGTGTATCCTCGAATATAGTTCAATTGAAGATAGAAAGCCCCAGAGAATTATAGAAAACAAATGGTTTTGCTAAGAAACGTATGAAATCACTCTTTTGAAGCTGTAATGCCCCCAATATATAATTTAACCTCTCAAACTCTCTAAACATAAACACAAGAAAAATGGAATAGCTTTAATAAAAAAGGAGTATGCTTGTATAAGAATAACCAATATGTTTTGTGAACAAATACAATCACTCGATTAATATATGGCCAATCTTCAGACATACTTTTTTGTCCGAAAATTTAATTAAAATAAAATTCAAAATTGCTAAATCACAATTTTTCAAGTGCCCAACGAAGATTAAATATAATTAGTCGTATTAAATGCAATATGTCCGCTTGAGTTCCCATGCCTTTAAAAAACAAAAACATGGTTGCTCTCATATTCAAACAAAATAGTTTCTTTCTTTTTATCCTACGTGGGACTCTTTTTTTTACTTCCACACTCACATTACAAACTCTCGAACAACACCGCTCAGAGGACAGCTTCTCTAGCGGCCAATAAGACATAAATAGACATCAGTTTCTACTGTAAATGATGATATTATTCCACGACTACTTGCAATAATTTAAATCAAAATACACCAATGCATACAACACCAAGGATTCTAATTTATTGAGTCGACAATGTACAAATCATGGGCCCTATTTTCACGGACATAAATTATATGCAATGAACAAGTTGTCTTATTTCTTCAGTCCTACATGTTGCTTAACTTGTGGAATATAATCCAATAAAGAAAACTTCACACAAAGTTCCAAGGAGTACGAACAAACCAGTGGCATTTTCATTTACTAGTGTGTCACTTCCCCATTTTCCAAATTAAGAAATGGGTAGTCTAGGTGACCAACAACTGTATCTTTAGTATAGAATGTCTCTCTATTGTAACCATTCAACAGTACATATACTTTGAATTTGTAAACCAAATCAGGGTTAGAGATGAAGAGCCAACCACACAATATCAAGTCTATGTCTCCATCAGCCAGAGCCTTCATCCCGAGACCTCGTGTAAAACCACCACTTGACATGAAAGTACCTCAATAAGCCCTTCTCCAAGTTCTCATCAATTGAGCTTCTTCATCCTCCTTTTCTTTGTCATAATTTTTTGTGCCATGGGCCATGAATCGAGGTTGAGTGACATGGAGATAGGCGATTTCGCATCCTATCTTATTCTAAAATTTGTTTAGTCTCTTGATGACCACCAAGCCTAGATTAAGCAGATCAGAGCCTATGGCATCCATGTGATCAATTGCCGGCGAGATTCTAACTCCCATTCAATTAGTGCCAAGTGCTCCTACCACCACTTTGACAATCTCCATTAAGAATTTGCATCTATTCTTGATTGATCCTCCAGATTTGTCCGTTCTATTATTGATCAAGTCCTTTAAAAATTCATCAATGAGTTAGCCATGGGCTCCTAAACTCAACGCCATCAAAACCTGAAGTGGAAATTGATTTGATTATTAATGCTTATGCGCAACAAACAAAGTACAAAAATCTCATTTGAAAATTCATCACGGTATGATTATGGTCCATGGACTAACATGCTCGAATGGCATTTTCCAGCTGCTCGACGATATTGCTCGATAACCTACCATACGTCATGTGTTTAGAGGGCTCTTGGTCTGTGAGGGACATCGAAAGTCCTGTCAGGCATGATGATTCTCCATTTGTTGGAAATAGATTGATTTTTCAATAAAATCGGTGTGCCTCCACCAAGTTGATAAACTAATACAATCACCATAACGTTTCAATATTGTCAGAAACAAGGATTGAAGGTGAAACTCAATAAGCTAACATTGCCTTACTAGGAAAACAGTTAACTGCAAAGAAATTGTCAAATCTAATTTGTTCAATTTGAGGGAAAAATAAATTAGTACCATGATTGGTGGCATGACCAATGTGCCAAAATTGACAGAACATGATGCTGCCTTTGGAATGAACAGCATCCACCACCTTCTTTCATGCTCCGACTTGCTCTTCAGTACAAATCCCAGGCGTACCTGGAAACCTGGTTTAACAACTGTACATTTCTCAAAGTTAATGATCCTCCTATGATCCTAAACAAAGTTCATATTACTTGCTGTCAAGCAATAAATAGGATTTATATAGTTTTCTGTGCTCGGATGAACAACGGCATGCACACAAATTTAATTCCTTTTTGCGCTATATACAGAAGACAGCCTGATCTTGGGACAAGAGGATACACCCGGCAGCCGTGTTGGAGATGAGGGTGCCTTCATTGATGAGAAAACCACCCTTGTTCGATCTTTGCGCATAGTACTCTGCATGCGCCAGCAATGGGATCTCATTGATTGCTCGGCATCTCGTCATGGGCGCTAGGCACTACCCTGTGAGAGAGTTCGAACTTGCCGATCTGGCATGGAGTGAAGAGGTTTGCGGCCATTTTGTGCATAGCTTTGTATCCTTGTTAAGAGTGAACAACAAAGGCCGATGCTAATAGGGGGCCCTGCGGATCCTCAGTTATCAAAAAAAAAAAAAAAAAAAAGGTCGATGCTAAAAGTACAATGGGAAAGATTTGCAGATGGTGTGATATGAGGTTGGTTTGTACTGCTTGTTATTTCTAGTTCGTTGTTGCCATTCGAGCATTGCAGCAAAAACTGGGAAGCTTTGACATAATTCAGTTTGAGAATACCAAGGTTGTCGCACGGTTCTATTAGGACTCAATTGCATTTTCGTGACAAATTTTAGGATTTAATTGCACTCTTTGAATGTTTTAGGATTTAATTATACTTTTGTAATAAGTTTTTAAGACTTTCAATCGAGCTTTACTAACTTTCCGATGACACTGCACGGATGCAAGCTTCTCTAGCGGCCAATAGAAAATGTAATATGAACATGAGTCTCTATTGTAGATGATTATAATATTCTACAACTACTTTTAATAATGTCATTATAATACAACAACGCATACAATATCAGAGAAAGGATTACAATGTATTTAAGAAGATGGACATTTGATCATTCATCAGACTCGTAATCGAGTCGACAATTTACAAGTCATGTGCGCGATTTTAACGGAGATAAAGTGTATACAATGAACAAGTTGTCTTATTTCTTCCATTCTCCATAGTGCTTAATTTATACAACATAATCCAATAAGAGAAAAGTCCACACAAACTTCCTAGGAGTACGAGCAAACCCATAGCATTTTCATTTGTTAATGTGTCACTTCCTTATTTTCCTAGTTAAGAAATGGGTAATCTATGTAACCGATAACTGGATCTTGAATATAAAATGTTTCTCTATTGTAACTGTTCAATGGTGCATCAACCTTGAACCGGCAGACCAAATCGGGGTTAGAGATGAAGAGCCGACCATACGATATAAAGTCTGCGTCTCCATCAGCCACAGCCTTCATCCCGAGCTCTCGAGTGTAACCACCAGTCGACATGAAAGTACCTTGATAAGCTCTCCTCCAAGCTCTCATCAATCGAGCTTCTTCGTCCTCGCCTTCTTCTTCTGTGGGAGCAGCCATGAATCGAGGCCGAGTAACATGGAGATAGGCTAGTTTGGAGCCTAACTCATCTTGAAACTTGTTTAATCTCTCAATGACTGCTAGGCCTAAACCGAGCGGATCGGAGTCCATGGCATCAATATAGTCGACTACCGGCGAAATTCTAACTCCCGTTCGATCGGCGCCAATTTCTCCAACCACCACTTTGATAATCTCCATCAAGAATCTACATCTGTTCTCAATTGATCCGCCAAATTTGTCTGTTCTATCATTGATAGAGTCCTTTAAGAATTGATCGATGAGGTAACCATGTGCTGCATGGACCTCAACCCCATCGAAGCCTGAAATCGAAGTTCATATGATCACGTACACATATGCGTGACGAACTAAGTAAATAAAACTAATTTTTTCATCTTTTTCATCCATCATGGTATGACTATAATTCAAGGCCTAACCGGCTCGAATGGCATTTTTAGCTGCTAGTCGATGTTGCTCGATAACTTGCCATACTTCATGTGTTTGGAGGGCTCTTGGTTTGTGATAAACATCATGACTCCTGTCGGGCATGAGGATTTTCCATTTATCGGAAATAGATTGATTTGTCGATGAAATCGGTGCGGCTCCCCCAGGTTGATAAACTAATACAATCGTCGATATCGTCAGAATCAAATCTAGATTGTTCAAGTTATTCTTAGGAAAACAGTCCAACAGGAAAAAAAAAAAATAGTACCATGATTGGAGGCGCGACCAGCGTGAAACTCTTGACAGAAAATGATGCCGCCTTTGGAATGAACAGCATCCACCACCTTCCTCCACGCTTCGACTTGCTCTTCAGTGTAAATCCCAGGACTACTCGGAAACCTGGTTTAACAACATAATTCAATGATCCTCCCATGATCCAAAACAAATTTTCTATTACTTGCTGTCAAGCAATGATCTTGGGAGAAGAGGACGTACCCGGTGCCCGTGTCGGAGATGGCGGTGGCTTCTGCGATGAGAAGACCGTCCTCGCTTGCCCTTTGTGCGTAGTACTCCGCATGAGCTGGCAACGGAGTATCATCGACCGCTCTACATCTCGTCATGGGTGCCATCACCACCCTGTCACCACCACCACCAAGTTGAATTCGAGACGTGCAGAGTTATTCTGTACAGATCTGTGCGGACTATATACGATACCTGTGAGTCAGATCAAACTTGCCCATCTTGCATGGAGTGAAGAGGTTCGTGCCCATTTCGTGCGTAGCCATGTTAAGGATGAACAGGGATGGCCAACGCTAAAGATAACAATGGCCAAAATCAGAAGATGGTGCGAACTGAATTGAGGTGGATCTGCATCGCTCGTTTGGTATTTATAGTTTGCTGTTGTCATGGGAACCCTGGCAGCAGAATCGACGTAATTCATTACGTGGATGCCAGGAGGTTGGCAAAGTCGAATTGCATTTTGGCCTTCTTTGACCTTCTTTCTCTTCGAGAAGAAAGAAGGTCAAAGAATGTCGGAACCGACGGTGCGCGGGGACGGAAAATCGGCGAAGTTCATGCCAAGGTTTCTACCCCAGTGTGGTTCTTACATTGACCTTTCAACATTTCATCACCTGCTGAGCAAAAAAATAATAATAATCATAGGTTCCCTCACATTATGATAATGATAATAAAAATGAAATTTTTCTCTTTGCTTCCCGATTCAGAAAACTCCAATTGATTTCCACCGTGCTTAATTATAATTTATGTATGAGATGATCGCTTGATGATATGCGAGAACAAGAGATTTGGACGCAACCTTGAGGTCGATTATGACTATGCCATTGACATCTCATGTAGCAAAATTTCAAGTGGGGGGGGGTTCATTGCAAAAAAAAAAAATTGCTTTTTCTTGTTCTATGTACAATCAATATATTGAAAAGATGCAAATCCTTTTTCATTAGTTATGGCCAACCATTGCACTGAAAATCTTTTGAAGAGAAGAACACAAAAATAAGTGATTACTCTGCATATACGTATCGAAAATTTTCTCATTTTGTAGACGTTGTAATAATACCTTTATCAAAGGGAATAAAAACATGTATTTAAATAAATTCAGGAATGAATTGAATTATCGACATTGTGACATTATTCTAATTCTATCTCTATAATTTGAAAAAATATTTAAGTGAATTATTCTTTTTATTGCTTATCTTTTGAGTTGCCATACTTCGTGCAAATTGTTGTGCTTTGTGCACATGCACTTTTGTTTGCGTTGCAAGCATGTTTGTCATATTTGTGACTAGGGATTTGTGTTATTTCCATTCCCGTTGCATCATATGCCTTCTTATATTATGAATTGAACTTAGTATGAACAATTTTATTTTATTTTTTATACAAAGTGGTCTTAACTGGAAATATCAAAATGTTTGTGAAATTAATATACTTGCCAAAAAAAGAAAAATTCACTGATTGTGCCTCATGTAGTGGGCTTACTTCTTCAAACTGCCTGCGTGAAGAAGGCCCAATAAGCGATCTTCAAGGCCCAAGCCCACGTAGGAAAGCCCTGCTTCGGCCTCTGCGATCGCGTCGTCTTCCTCATCGCAGCTGGTGGAAATCCTAACCGCCACTACCATCTCGAGAAGAAACTAGAGAAGAGAAGACAAATTCGAGACACCCTCCTTTGATTGTCTCGATGAGTTCTCGTTGATCACTGGGGCTGATAACTAATTTCGCGAACTTTTCTGATATATCGGGCATTTGAATCTTTCAGCAAATTCTTCACTTGAACTCTAAACTGAAAGATTAGCGGCCGAATTTGATGGATTCGAAACCCGTTAGCGATAATGCTGCCGCCCCAAGGAAGGTTGGTTCATGCTGCTTCTTGGGTTTTTATTTATTTATTTATTTATTTAATATTTGTTATTTCGGCTAAATGAAGAATTGCATTGGCTGTCTGTGGATGGTCTTCTTTGCTGTTGTTTTTTCTTTCTTGGGCAATGGATGCTTTGTGCTGCGGCGTGCAGGACCGCCGGTCGCCCATCGTCGCCGCCCCCCGACCGCCATCGCGGGCGGCGGTTGGCGGTCTGTGAGCAAGAATAAAACACAAATAAATACAAAAAATAAAAATAAAAATCGTAATAAACACATTTCTATTCTTTTTCTATTTCAGGAATAGAAATTTTGTTTAGTTACCAAACATCTGATTTTACTCAAAATTTGTTCCCCGAAGTAGAAATAGAAAAGAACTATTTCTGAAAAGAAATTGTTCCCCAGCCAAGAAGCCAAAACCTGCTTTTGTCAAGACGTATGGAAAAAAGCCTTTCTGGTTCAAATAAATTGTTCCCTTCCGTTTTTCCCCTGGACTCTTTTTTCCATGTTCCCGCTACAAACTCTCCAACAACCCGGATGGGTGTCACCTCTTACCGTCCACAAAAAAAAAAAAAAAAAAAAAAAAAAAAAACAATGCACATGAACATCGGTTTCCACCATAATTGATAAAATTACTCAACGTATTTTTATTAATAATCAAACTATACGAACAAGTACAATACCAGAGAGAATTATAGTATGTTGAACAAGGAGATATAATTATTCATCAGACTCTATGTAATTGACACTATAATGCATGAACCATGTTCCCTCTTGTCACGGACATAAGGTATATGCAATGAACTAGTTGTCTTATTTCTTCGATCCTCCTTGGTGCTTTAACTTGTACAATGTAACCCAAAGTTCCCAGGAGTACAAACACACAAGTAGCATTTTCATTTACTAGTGTCTCACTTCCCCATTTTCCTGGTCAAGAAATGGGTAATCTATGTAACCAATAACTGGATCTTGAGTATAAAATGTATCTCTGTTGTAACCATTCAATGGTGCATCCACCTTGAATCGGTAGACCAAATCAGGGTTAGAGATGAAGAGCCGACCGTACGATATCAAGTCCGCATCTCCTCCAGCCAAAGCCTTCATCCCGAGCTCTCGCGTGAAGCCGCCGCTCAACATGAAAGTACCTTGATAAGGTCTCCTCCAAGTTCTCATCAATTGAGCTTCTTCATCCTCCTCTTGTTTGCCGTAATTCTTCGTGCCATTGATTGTGAATCGAGGTTGAGTCACATGGAGATAGGCGAGTTTGGAGCCTATCTCATTTTGGAACTTGTTCAATCTCTCGATGACCGATAGGCCTAGATTGAGTGGATCGGAGTCCATGGCATCCAAGTGGTCAATCGTTGGTGAGATTCTAACTCCCGCACGATCAGTGCCGACTTCTCCTGTTACCACTTTGATGATCTCCATCAAGAATATGCATCTATTCTCAATTGATCCTCCAAATTCATCTACTCTATCATTGATTGAGTCCTTTAAGAATTGATCAATGAGATAGCCATGTGCTCCATGCACCTCAACACCATCAAAACCTAAAGTGGAAATCGATTTGATTATTAATACTTATGTGCAACAAACGAAGTAAATACGAGTAATTTTAGCATCTATCACAATATGATTATAGTTCATGGACTAACCTGCTCGAATGGCATTTGCAGCTGCTTGGCGATATTGCTCGATAACTTGCCATACTTCGTGTGTTTGGAGAGCTCTTGGTTTGTGAGGAACATCGAGAGTCCCGTCGGGCATGATGATTTTCCATTTATCGGAGATGGATTGATTTGTTGACGAAATCAGAGCACGTTCATCGAGTTGATAAACTAATACAATCACCATAATATAATACCAATTGTTCTTAGAAACGAGTATAGAATGTGAAATTTAATAAGTTAACATTGCAAAAGTAGGAAAAAAGTATAACAGCAAAAACATATTGTCAAATTCACATAGCGCAGGTCGTGATTATGTGATATATGGGGGAGCTACAGAGATATTTTGTGGTGTCGGTTTGAGAAAATGAATTTAGTACCGTGGTTGGAGGCACGACCAACGTGCCAAAGTTGACAGAAGATGATGCCGCCCTTGGAATGAACAACATCTACCACCTTCTTTTTTAAAGACGTCAACGTATAGAACATATGGTTCTAACGTTTCTTTATTTTCTTTATTGCCCAACGGGGTTCTTATGTTGACCGTTCAACATTTCATTGCCTGCTGGGCTGCTACGAAGTCGATGGGGGGTCCGTTCCTGTTCATATAGAGCAATCAGTCCATGTTCACTGTCCGAAGAATCTAATATTAATAAATAACAATATGTTGCGTTATATCATTTATAATAATGATAATGACATTTTTCTCATGGCTTTCTTGAGTGACCAGGACGCTTCGACTTCGACTTCGTGTGATTGGAATTTCCCTGCCATGTGCTCTTTTTTTTTTTTTTTTTTTTTTTTTTTGGTAAAGGCAAGCATAAATAAATAGAGAGAGCCAATATACACAAAATCCGGCACCAATAACTTTTACTCATAATGCGAACATGCAGGATAAGTGGAAGGGAAGAAAAATGATAACAGTATTGCTATTCTTATTTTTCTTCCCTCTCTCTCCTCTTTCTCCTCTCCTTCATGCATCCTCCTCCTTCGGCCGAAAGTCTTCTTCCCCTATTTCTTTTCTCTTTCTTCTCTCTCCCTCACGTTTTCTTTCCCCCTCCTTTGCACGCAATGTCCCCCACTCACTTACGGTAACTTCTTCTGCTCTCTTTCCTTCTCTCTTTCTTCTTTTTTCTCCCTCTCTCTCCCACTTTTCCACCCCCTCACGTGCGCCAACTTCTTCTGCTGCAATTTCCCCTCAACTTCCTCCCATTACTTTATTGTTTCTCTCTCCTCTTCCCCCTTCCTCCTCACGACAACCCCCTCCCTTCTTCCTCTTCTCTTCCTTTCTTTAGTTTCATTTCTGTTTTGCTCCCAAAAAGAGCACCGTGTGCTGCTGTCCTGTCCCAAACCAGCCACCATCTTGCACCATGGCCGTGGGCCATCACTGTTCGCAAACCGCCGTCCACCGCCAAAGAGCCGCATCACCCATCCGCGAGCCGTCCGCCCGCCGTTCATGCCAAATCAGAAACCACCTCCGCCGAGACCCACTTTTGCCGAGCGCCTCCGTGACATTTTGGACGTAACCGTGCATAGCCCTCGCCACCGCCATCGCGCTCATGTTGTCGGAATTTTCGTTGCGTGAGTTTAGCTCCTAATCCTTTGATTAGTGCCTAAACTTTCTTAGGAGGTTGATTTGTGCTTAAGGGTTGTTTATATTAGCCTTAGAATGGATTAATATTAATCTAATTAGTGAGATTAGCACATTTGAGGTGGATTAGTCCAAATCAGTGGATTTGCTGCAATTCGGACTTCTGGACGCTTGCGGTTTGCTAATTTTGTAAACTCAGATGTGTTGCGATTTTGAAGTGATTTCCTTATGAAGAAATGTTTTAGACACCTTTAATCATAACATATATTTTTCTCGGGATTTTTGGGAATTAAAAAGAAGACGATTTTAACTCCGTTATCTTTAAACAGAAAGTCGGACTATACTGGAAATCTCGACCTGTTAGGATTCTAGGGGCATTTACTGACCCGTAAGTTTCGAATTTCCAATCCAAATGGTTTCTTCACAAACTTTGTTTATAACATCTTTTAGTTTAACATACTAAAATTTCAGATCAAACGGACATGTTTAAGAGCTCGAACCAAACTGATTTCGGAAAACTGACTTTCTGGGAACGAACCTTGCTTTGGTGCTGGATCGAGCGATTTACTGGGCCGAATTTAGAAGCATCTGGGTTTAGGTGTCTTGATGATAAAATGTTTTTTTATGTGTTCTTTACAACATATTCAAATTTCGGAATTTTCCAAGCTCAAATGGTTAGGTTTCTGGATTTAAACTTGGAGACGCGCGAAGGCCCGGTTTCTGTAAAGTAGGACCGATGTTAGTTTGGTGATGGTTCTTGATGCTTTGCTTGCTTTAATTAGTGTTTTTAATGACTCGTGAATTTAATTTATTAGCTATTTAATTCTGGAATTTCACTGTTTATGATGCACTGTTCACGAGTTACTGTTCTCGTGAACAATACTGTTCTTGCGACACTGTTCACGAAAAACAATGTTGACGGTTCATGTGCACTGTTCACCCGAGAATGAAAAGTGGTCTAATTTAAGAGAGAAAGCCCGGAAAAAAAGACATATATTAAACAAAATGGTTCTACTAAGAAACCTATGAAATCACTCTTTTAAAGATATAATGCTCCCAAGATACAATTTAACCTCTCAAACTCTCTGAACATAAACACAAGAAAAATAGAATAACTAAGTCGTCGCATGTTGGGAAGGTCGAATTGCAATTTGCTTTCTTTAACCTCACTTTTCTCCTTGCAAAATTGTTTTAAAGACGTTGACGAATAGAATGTGTGGTTCTAACATTTCTTTATTTTCTTTTTTACCCAATGGGTTTCTTACGTTGATCGTTCAACATTTCATCGCCTGTTGGGCTGCTACAAAGTCGGTGGGTGGTTCGTTCCAATTCATATAGAGCAATCAGTCTATGTTCCCTATCCAGAGAATCTAATATTAATAAATAATAATAGTTGCGTTATATCATTTATAATAATGATAATGACATTTTTCTCTTTGCTTTCTTGGGTGACCAGGACTCTTTGACTTCGACTTCGTGTGATTAGAATTTCCCCTGCCATGTGCTTTCTTGATTATGCACGAGAAGAACAAAAAATTTGGACAGCATTTAGATTTCAATTTTGACAACGCCATCGACATCTCATGTAGGAAATCTCATGGGGGAGAATAAGAATAGTCTCGACATGCAACTTCGTCTTCGCTTGAGTCAGGCCTCCTGGAGCCATGAGAACCGCAAAAGTAGCAAGGAGAGGTCTAGAGAGAGTCGGAATAAACCCATGCCTTCATCTATTGACTGTTCTTTTCTTTTTTTTCTTTCCCCACAAAGATATAAATGCTTGATAGCGATGCTGAAACAAACATGGTTTCATTAGTCAAAACTAAAGAAGTCGTAGATTACTGTAACTCTTATTCAATAGCTTTCCGTTTGGACCGATTAGTCATAAGCATGTCGAACTTGTACGCTCATATAGCGCACTTTAATATATCGTGTTGTGTCTTGTTGAGAATTGCAAACATATGAAAATATATTATTGATGGATAATTGAATAGGGAGAGAGAGAAAGCAATTGATGGTACTTCTTGAGAGAGATTGAACTTGCCCGTTGACATGGAATGATAAGGTTCAAAGCCATTGAGCGTAGCTTATATCCAACTAAGAATGAACAACCAAGAAGATGCTACAGTATTACATCGAGAACTAAAGATGGCAAGCGAAGTTGGCAAAAGAGAAGGTCACATTTGGCATAATTCCTTCGGAACAGACCAAGATGTCATTGCCATTTAGTATTTCTTATGCGCCATCTATATGTAATCTAACATACTTAATTCAAGTAACGACTAGATTGAGATTTTTTCACAAAATCTATTTGAGCTTGATGCAAAGGGCCAAGCCGAACAGGCAAGGGGGAGAGGAAATGTCCGTAAAAGCACAATTAATGTGGCACAAAGGGAGAGAAATTCTAGAAATATCGATCAAAATTATAAACAAATTTCTGGATGTACTAAAACTAAGAGATTGACAACTTTTATAACATAAGGCTCTTTTCATTCATCATTGTGATTTGACTTTTAATATTCTAATTGGGTCTTATTTTAGATTCCTCACCTACCATAACCATATAAAAAAGAAGCTGGACTACAACATTGGAGATTGAAGAGAGAAAGCCCGGAAAAAAAGACATATAGTAAACAAAATGGTTCTACTAAGAAACCTATGAAATCACTCTTTTAAAGCTATAATGCTCCCAGGATACAATTTAACCTCTCAAACTCTCTGAACATAAAGACAAGAAAAATAGAATAACTTTACTAAGAAAAGGAGTATGCTTGTACAAGAATAACAAACCAATATGTCTTGTGTACAGGCACAATCACTCGATTGACATTGTTTGACTTCCGACATACATTTTGGTCGGAAATGTTAATATTAATTAAAATAAAATTCAAAATTGCTTAACCACAAGTTGTCAAGTCCAATTAAGATTAAATATAATCAGGCGTATTCAATGGAAAATGTCCGCTTGAGTGCCCATGCCTTTAAAAAACAAAAACACGGTTGCTCTCATATCCAAACAAAATAGTGTTTCCTTCTTTTTTTCCTACGGGGGACTCTTTTTTATTTCCACACTCACATTACAAACTCTTGAACAATACCGCTCACGTGCCAGCTTCTCTAGCGGGCAATAAGAAATAAATAAACATCAGTTGCTGTTGCCATGCGAACCCTTGCAGCAGAATCGACGTAATATATCATGTGCATGCCAGGAGGCTGGGAGAGTCGAATCGCAATTTGGCCTTCTTTGACCTTTCTCTTCAAGAAAAAATTGTGTTTAAGAATGTCGTACCAACGGTGTACGGGGATGGAAAATCGGCGATATTCATGCCAAGGTCTCTTCCCCGGTGTGGTTCTTACGTTGACCGTTCAACATTTCATCACCTACTGAGAATAAGCATATTGTTCCCTTACTCTTTATAATAATGATAATTAAAATGAAATTTTTCTCTTTGCTTCTGGATTGAGAAAATTCTAATTGACTTCTACCATGGACAATTAGTACGTCCATGATGGGGTGCAATGAGAACGCACCGTTTCGTCTTGATATGCTATGATGGAAAGATACCCTTTGAAAGGGTGTGAGGGAGTCATATAAAAGACTCCTGAAGACAACCGCTGAGATGGTTGGCAGAAGATACGCTTAAAAAGAAAGTTCTCCTTGTCCCCTTTCCATCAAAGAAAAAGAAAACTTTACATTTCTCATTTACGAGAACAATTGGCATTTACGCTGAGGAAATCGAATGCTTTCCTCGTGATTGCATTCAAACCAACATGAAGTATTTTTGTTCATGGTTCATCCGCAATTCAACGCTCGTTCCCAGATAAATTGTTGATTGCGCATTGGATAGAGGTAAGTCGTCTTTCACCGACTTTCTCCCAACGTTGGTATTAGAGCTCGATTGTGATTTTTGCCTTGTTTTCATCGAATTTTCTCGTTTACCACTTAATATCGAGATCAAGAGATTGAATTCTACAATGTTTGGATGTTTACTGCTCGGAATTGCAATCTGAATCGTTGAAAACGAACCGAAGCGAAGAACGGGTTTGGGGCCGAGTACACCCATATGGTTTTGGCCATTTTTCGAAATATTATTTTAGCCGAAATAGATTTTTAAATATGCAAGGTGAAAGCACTCGTCAAAACAAGTCCGACAATGGGTCGAGCGCCGCCGAAGGATGCCGGAAGCGCCCACACGCATGGCCAGAAGACGCTACACATGGGCGCCACGTGCTTGACGCATAGGGCATGCCAGCGCGTGAAAGTCATGCGCTCGTCGGCGAACTGATGCGTGGTGACGTCACAAATGACGTCATCCCACGATCGGTAACCATCGGATGACGTCATCGATGACGTCACTGTCGGTGGCAGTTGGCAGGCCGATCACCGGCCGGCGACCCGACCCGAGACCCAACCCGTGGCTGACCCGTGACCCAACCCAGATCCGACTCGATCGTTGACCGGTCAACTGGTTCGGTGGTCAAATTGATCGCCGGTGGGACCGGTGGGACCGGTCGGACAAGCCAGGAGCTGTTTGGCTCGTTGGCGCATGCGTCACACACGCCGCACACTCAGGTGGCGCGTGTGGGGCGTGGGAGGTCCGATTGGAGCGTGGTCGGCAATTTTTGATTTGTATGGATGTGCTTTACACTATGGTATAATTATTTTTTATATTTGAGTTTTATAATTGTATAAAAATGTGTAGGAAACCCTAAGTACGCGTATTGTTTGGGGTTTAATGCATAGTTTTTTTCATTTTTAGCTTGTATTTTCTTATGTTTGAGGAAATACAATAACTAGCCTTTATGAAAATGATGTCATTTATGCTGTCTAGAGCTTAGTTTGATGGTAGCATGTTTATAATTTAATATACTTGCAATTTTCTAATTCTATGAAAATTTGAACAATGGTAGGAAATTCTTGTTTTTCTATTACATGTTGAATTGCATTTTTTATTGCAGTTGCAGCATGATTATTTTTTGTACGTTAGTTTACATCATGCTATATTTTTGTGTTAATGGAAAAATGTAGAAATTATATGAGGTCATGTAATTATTTTTTTTTCTTGTGGGAGTTCGTAGGTTGGTAGAATTCAAAGAAGTTCTCGCCTAGAACTTAAAATTTGCACAAATTAAACTAATTAATGATAATAGAACAATCGTACATAAGAGTTGATTGGGAGCATAGTGAACTTTCATTTATGTGTCTTTTGATGAATTATCATAAATTTAGTTTGTCTTTGCTACAAATTAAATATGTGTGTTACTCTGAAAAGTGTGCTAGTATTGATTCTATGTTTATTATATCAATGTGTTAAGAGCAATTGATTATGATTTCGGGATCCAAGACTATTGTGGCTGACCTCAACAAGGGTGAGAAATTAAACGGAGATAATTATGATATTTAGCACCAAAAGGTTTAGTATATCCTTGAAGAACAAGAGATTTTGGAAACTCTCAACCACACCATGGATGAACCTGAGCATGGACCTTCAGCTCAACACAAAAGAGATCTAGAAGCTTATCACGCTTGGAAGAAGAAAAATAGCATTGCTCGCATCACGTTACTGAGCTGTATGTAAGATGATCTCATGTATGAGTTTGAAAGTTATGATAAAACTCAAGCAATGTGGGTCACCTTGAAAGATAAGTTTGGGGATACATCTACCACTAAGTTGAGGAGACTCACCATCAAGTTTGACATACCAAAAGCGCTCCAATGTAACAATGAGCAGTATCTTCGAGAGATGTCAAACATGATTCGTGAGCTGAAGTTGGTAGATCACTCCCTTACTGATGAACAACAAGTTCATGCTGTTATAAGGTCTCTTCCTAATAATTGGGAGCATATGAAGATCAATATGACACATAATGAGAATATTGTCACTTTTGATGATATTGCGTGTCATTTGGAATTAGATGATGAGTGCTAGAGGCTGCAAGATCCTCTACCCATGCTTATGTTGCTAAATTGAGTTCGCGCAAAGCTTCGGGCTTCAAGCGCAAAAAGAATCATCAATTCAACAACAAAGGGAAGAAGACTAATCAGGCACCTAAAAGAGCTAAGACCTTCCGACGCGAGAAGAGTGGTGGGAAGATGGACAAGGCCAAGATGAAGGGTGTGTTTGGTTCAACTTTTGAGGAAAGCCATTGGGAAAATGCAAAGGCCTTTAGCCTAAAGGAGTTTACTGAAATGTAAAGACTGTTTGGTAAATTGTAATTGAAAGTCATTTGGGAAGTAACTTTGGGAAAATGCTGTTTGGTAAATATATATTTGGAAAGTCCTTTAATATAATCAATTTAAGCTTTTTCTATTTTAATTTATTTAAAATAGAAAAAATAACATAATGATGGTAATTTTTATATTTTCACATTAAGAGAAATGTAAAAGCGACATGATAAAAAATTTATAAATAAAAAAATCACATGAGAAGTGTCGAAAATAATAGGGCCCTTAAATTTACAAATGGTAAAGAAAGTATAATGACCAATTGGCAAAGTTAATGAGAATATGAAAATAAAACTTGTTGTTTACGATATCATATGGAAAGTTTTATCTAATATTGGCATGTGATGAGAAATATGTCTCTTATTTTGCAACAAAAAAAATTAGTCATGTCTTAGCTGCAACATGATAGCACTAAATGACATACCTTGTTCATTCGGAATGGACAACTGAGTAGCTCTTTGCTTTAAATTACTCCATCAATTTACCCGTCCAATCTTAGAGCTCAAAAATCACTAAGAATGGACTGAACAACATAACACTTCTTGGAGATTGATTGTAGAGTGAGCACCCCCTGAACACATTCATGATGGCAATAATAATGAGCTTCTACTCATGTTCAAAGCCTTGTCATGCCAAAAAGTTAAAGAGCTCCGACTCTCGAGGCGCAATGGACTTCTTTTGTGAACCTTAGATTGCTGACAAAGTCAAGGATTAGCCTTAGAAAAACTGTTCCTCCCTTAAACAAAAGTACCATCACAATGTCTCAATTCACAAGCCAATGCACGTATCGATATACAAGTCATGAATATTCCAAAGAACTTAGAAGAGAAGACAACTCCTAATAACTGCTGGATACAATTAAAATGAACATTCAAAGCCCAAGATTCATCCTGGGAAAAATGGAAAAGTGTAGAGCAACAGACTTTGATTACATCACATCAAGTAAGAATGACATAACAAATGAATTAAAGCATTGTCCCGTAGTATTCTATTAGCACTGGCAGCTTCTATTGATTCCAGTTCTTCCATGACTTCAATCCCCAAAGGCCACTAGTTAGGAGTCCTTTGGAAGCATTTTAAAGCACGTTGTGCCATCTGGAATGCAGAATCTATACATGTGAGGTACAGGGACAGTATAAATTTGGTTCCCATTTTCAAGCAGGTTGCAACATCATGAGCAACCAACTTCTTCTAAAATAACAAGTATTTCTTTTTCGGTTTTTGAGGAATTGTATACATGCAGAAAATGAAAAGTTCTGAAGGCAATGCAACTGTAAATTCCATGCCAAAGGATTTAAGTAGCCAAAAGGAAAATGTACCTCATAGTTCATAGAGTGGATTATAGTGAACCTTACCAGAAACTCAATCAATACTCTGCATCAATTGAAAGTAAGGTTAATCAAAGGAAATTCTAAAAAATATGAAGTTTGAAAAGACCAGTTGCACATTGAACAAAAGAAACAGTAGATCAATTGCAAATGTTCACATCTAGGTTCTAAATCAATCAAATATATATTGAACCGTACCCAATTAACTGTTCTTAGTAAGCAAAAGATCAAATATTTAATTTCCCAGATGAACAACAAGCAAAGCATCACAAAAGAGGATCTAAGCATATATTTATGTGAGCAACACACTTTTTTCCAAGAAAAACAAGATTAATATATACCATTCAGACTTTTAACAAACCAAACCCAAGAACTTCACATTCATCACATTGCACCTACTAAGGATTTCGCCCAACAAAACAACTATGATGAAGAAGACAAGCAAGCAATACCCTAAACAGAGGGAACCTTTAAATCCAATTACCCAATAATAATCAGGCTGTGAATATAAGTATCATCTTCAGGCTTCTCCAACATCAACCAAATAAGCATTGAACATCAGTGACTCACTAGAACAAATAACTTCATCATTCTTCAAAATCCTGCTTTCTAACAGCTGCCTGCTGCCATCATACACCATTAATCACAACATGGACTAATCTCTCGAAAACAAGCTCAATCACGGAGAGTATTACGACCAGAAACACAGAACAGAACAATTCATGATGATAGACATAATAAAATATCAAGCAGCATTGAGCGGCTGCCATTTAATTCAATCGAGCAAGTTAAATTCGGGGAAAAATGGTAACAAATCTATTGTCACTGCACTATTGACATAGATTAGCCAATCAAACCGAATCATGTCCTAACCCAATGAAAGGCAACTAAATTGCCGTTCGGGTTGAGCTAGACATCAATGGCGAAGATTAGTAGTGAAAGCAAAGGTACCTTGCCGGTGGAGGTGTGAAGAGAGAGGAAGCCATTGCGATAGACCTTGTGCTTCAGCTTATGCTTCACGTGCTTCGTGAAGATGACATTCCATTACTTTGGAGCTTCCATGGTCGTTGCAGTTGGGATTAAGAAGATTTCTAGGGTTGTGTTCAGAGCCCAGGTGAAGGCTCCGAGGTTGCCAAACTCCAGGCGTAGTGACGCCCGGTCACACGACCTCCGCGAGCCAGTCCAATACGATTTCTCTCCATGCATTTCTCAGAAACTAAGCGGCAATCGACAAAATCCATAAAAAAATCACAACAAATCGAAATACCACATGTAACTACCCTCACTCATCCCTCGTCAAACCATACTACAATCAACTGAATATAAAAATTTGGGAAGAAAAGAAGGAAGTAGATGCAAACCTATTTGCAAAGACCAAAAGCCATCTTTGTTTGGTGAGCATGCCAGCGACGATCATGCAATCGGACTAGCGAGGGTTGGGCCTGAAGATGATGCCAAAGTGATTGAGATAGTCTTAGGCGGCGCCGGTGTGCATCATCTCGACGGCGCAACAAGCGAGGCTGAAGGTCATGGGTCAGATGGAGCCGCGGTGGGCCTAGTTCATGAGGTCATCGACCTTGGAGATCACGTACTCCGCCGCCTTGGAGAGGCTCAGGGCGAGGAGGCGGAGGGAGAAGGCGCGAGGGCGTAGGAGCCGGGAGGGACAGCGGCCCCCCAGCGGCGGCGACGGCAGAGAGGGAAGGCGCAGTGGTGTGGAGGGAGAGGAGGCGGAGGTGTGGCGAGAGGCGCGGTGCGGTGGTCTTTGCGAGGAGAGCCAGGGTCACACATAGAGAGAAAATGCGATTTAAGAAGGGGCAAATGTGGAATAATGATTAGTGAATGAGGGTAATATTGAAAATTCAAAAAATTTATTAACCAGGCCACTTACATGCCAAGAAAGCTAGAAAGCCAAAGCAGGTAGGAGGGAGCCTTAGGCTAATGGCCTTTATAAGGCCTTGGAAATGCTGGCATTTGGGAAATGGGATATCAAAAATAGATGCCAAACACATTAGCATTTGCTCAAGGGCCTTTAGAGGTCCAAAGAGCTTTGTAAATGGGTTCCCAAACGCAGCCGAAGTGCTACAATTGTGGTAAAATGGGTTACTTTGCTCGTGAATGTACTGAGCCAAAAGAGGTACCCTATTACTCAATTACTTTAAGTAATGCTTTTGTTTCTAGCACTATAATGCTTGCTAAATCTCATCTAATGTGAACTGTAGATTCAGGAGCAACAGACCACGTAGCTAGAGACCGAGAAGCATTTGTGGAGTATCATCGGATACAGCCTGGAAGAAGATGGATATATGTTGGGAATAACTCAAGAATTGAAGTGAAGGATATCGGCACATGTAAATTAATTTTACATGATGGTTGAAGCCTATTCCTACATGACGTCTTATATGCTCCAAATATTCGACGAAACTTGGTCTCCATAGTTTTTCTTCTTAGCCTAGGTTATATATTGAATTTCCATGGTGATTGTGTTGACATTTTGTTTGGAACAGTTTATTATGGTTCAGGTCATGTATCAAATGGTTTTATGGTATTAGACACTAACTATGATCAGTACAATGTTAATGGCGATGGTTGTTTTTCTTTAATTTCATCTTCTAATAATGTTGAGATTGATGCAAGTACTTAGCACGCTAGATTAGGTCACATCGGGTTACAAAGAATGCAAAAATTAGCTAGAGAATGCATTTTAGGGTCACTCACTAATGTTGATCTACCTAGATGTGAACATTGTCTAGTGAGAAAATCAACTAGAAAACCATTTGGTAAAGTGACTAGAGCCAAATTTCTATTGCAACTTATACATTCTGACATTTGTGGTTCTTTGAATGTGAGGGTGAGGCATGGAGTCTCATATTTCATCACTTTCATAGATGACTTCACGCGTTTCAGTTAAGTCTTTCTGATCTCCCATAAGTCAGAAGCATTAGACTGCTTTAGATGATATATAACGATGGTAGAGAATCGGTTGAACAAAACAATAAATGCATTGATAATCGATCGCGGATGTGAGTATCTATTGGAGCAATTCAAGGCTCTTTGTGATGAAAAGGGAATTGTACGACAATTGACTATTTCTGATACTCCATAATAAAATGGGGTAGCTGAGAGAAGGAATAGAATTCTATTGGAAATGGTTAGGTCTATGATGACGCAAGCAAATTTACCTATCTCCTATTGGGGAGATGCGTTATTGACTGCTACCTATGTACTTAACCGAGTGCCCTCAAAATTAGTCACTTCTACCCCTTATGACTTATGGACTGGTAGGAAACCAGACTTAAGTATTCTACGTCCATGGGGATGTGCAGCTTATGTTCATGATTCTTCCCATAAATATGGCAAATTAGGTCCTAAAGTGAAGAAATGTATCTTTATAAGATATTTTGAACACTCCAAAGGGTACGTGTTCGTAGGTGAACAAGTTGATGAAAGTATGACTAAAATGAAGTCACGAGATGTTACATTCTTAGATAATGATTTTCCTAGTAGAAGTGAGATTAATAAGGACTTCCAGTTATATGAGATGGAAAATCCTAATAACGCACCCACTAATGTTGTAGAGGGAAATGAAGATTTACCTCAATATACAAGACCTAGTGGGAGTGTTGTATCGCCTGGTAAACTGAATTCAAGATAAATTCAGTTACATAAAAGTAATCGTAAAAGTATTCCTCGTCGTTGTTTTGAGATTGAAGGAGAAGCATTTATGATTGCTCAGAAAGACGATGCCGAGTCTAAGACTATTCAAGAGACTCTCTTATCCTTTGATAAGGAAGAATGGAGAAAAACTTTGGAAGATGAAATGGAGTCAATAAGGGCAAATCACGTCTAAGACTTGGTTGATCTACCACCCAATCGCAAGGCCATTGGAAGCAAATGAGTTTTTAAGATTAAGCGAAAGGTGGATGGATCTATTGAAAAGTATAAAGCTCGTCTTATAGCGAAATGTTATACTCAACAAGAAGGTATAGATTATGAGGAAACATTTTCACCAGTTGTAAGGTTTGCCTCAATACGTCTTATTATAGCCATCGTTGCACATTTGGACCTTGAATTACATCAAATGTATATAAAAACGGCATTTCTCAATGGAGAACTAGATGAGGAAATCTATATGAAGCAACCAATAAGTTTCATAGCTAAAGGTCAAGAGCATAAAGTTTGTAAGCTTCATCGCTTAATATATGGCCTTAAGCAATCATCTAGACAGTGTTATCTTCATTTTCATCGAGCCATAACCACTTTTGGTTTCACGATGATCGAAAAAGATCACTATGTATATGTCAAGCAGTCCAAATATAAATTTGTGATTTTATCACTTTATGTGGACAATATTTTATTGGCTGGAAATGACAAGGTTTTGGTTATTACCATAAAAGAATGGTTATCATTCAATTTTGAAATGAAAAACATGGGAGAATGTGCTTATATATTAGGAGTTAAGATCGAAAGAAATTGATCAAGGAAACTCCTTACTTTATCACAAGAGTCTTATATTATGAATGTTCTTGAACGTTTCAATATGCAGCACTGTAATCCCATTGATACCCCTGTCATGCAAGGTGAAAGCCTAAGTACTAAGATGTGTCCTAAGACTCCAGAAGAAATTAAAGTAATGGAAACTATTCCTTACGCTAATGCAGTCGGAAGTTTTATGTATGCTATGATGTGTACTCGACCCGACATATCTTATGCCATGAGATTGGTGAGCCGATATCAATCAAATCCTGGTCAAGCACACTGGAAAGTAGTAAAGAGGATCTTGAGATACTTGAAAGGCACCATGGACTATCGACTTTGTTACCAAGGGAATGATTTACGCTTATTAGGTTATTCAGATGTTGATTGGGGTGGAGACCTGGATGAGCGTAAATCGACTTATGGATATGCGTTCTTGCTCAACGAATATGCAATTTTTTGGAATAGCAAGAAATAGATATGCACGGCCTTGTCTATGATGGAGGCAGAATTTATTACATGTTCTTCCGCAATGCAAGAAGTAGTATGGCTAAAACATTTTTTGGAAAATTTAGTCACTGTCACTGAGATTCCAAGACCGGTAATAGTTTATTGCGATAGTTAAGCAGCCATTGCCTATGTGAAATATCCCAAGTATCATGAAAGGACAAAACACATTGACATAAAGAATAATTTCATCAGAGATATAATAGCGCAGAAAGAAGTGATCCTACAATACATTTCAACCAATAGAATGGTTGCTAATCCATTTATGAAAGCTCTTCTTAGAGATATAATATTGACCCATAGGATGTCACTAGGATTGCGTAGAATGTGATTGTGTTATTGTATATGATCATTGGTTTATGTATATGTGAACATATGTATTGTACTTGTTTGTTTATTAGTGACTTGATGTTTTATCAATAAGTACAAATTTATTATGAGACTAGCACAAACACACATATATTATTGAAAAGTATATCAGCAGGCAATGATTAGCTCACTCACACAAGCAATCACCTCAAGTGCTATAGTTAGCACGTTAAGATGAGACATTATGTACAAATAAATGCTGAAGAGCAAGTTTAGTACATAAAATAACACGTCGCCTTGATTAGAGTCAAGATGAGGTCTGTGACTTGTTTATAATAAGACCGAACATGATAGTCCCATAATCATGTATGCCTGAAAGATGCCAGATGCGAGTATTTAATTGAGCACTATATAAAGCGAGCTGATTTAGCACTCGAGCTAAACATGAGTACGTGAGAAGCACGTGACTATGTTTAGGCTAAGATTTGTATAGTGGATATATTTAATAAATGGCATACGCTCTTATAGAATGAGAAATACACTATAGCATGTAATTCATACTACATGTGCATTGTACGACTGACAAGGGAATGTGAGTAAAATTATCTCTATTTACTCATCATGTGAGCCCTTGAGGTAATTTATAATTTACCTCATTTTTTGCCCTATGTTACTGCTGACTATATTCTTGAAATGAAAGATCAATATTGCTACTTTAGCATGTTACCAGCGGTCATGAATAGATATGGTTTTATGGGACGTGTCTTGGAAAGCAGTTGTTCTGAAATAGAGAGAGACATGAGTGCGAAGGAAAACTATTGTTGTTTTACATCTATCATATGTATTTACTGGTCGACCAATTATATCGCCTTATGTGCTTACAGATATAATTGTGTTTTTGAGAATAGTCAAGTATAGCCTTTAAAGAATAGGTATAATTGGATTGATGTGACAAAATATATTTGGGGCACTGTGAGACATCAATTGTTTATTTCTTTTTAGGGCAAGCCAGAGGGCTTCCCCCAAGCGATGTGAGATAGCTAAGATCCCTTTAGCATGCACCCATGAATGGACCTAGACTTAGAACCAGGGAAGATGGAATCAGTTTCCTACAGGTATGCCTTCCCACAGTGGGCGAACCTCTCCATTCAAGCCCTTCAAGGATAGTCTTTTAGCAAGAAACCACTCTGACCTTTAGTTCAAAGCCTAGAGACACTCAGAGATGCCAGGATGATAACGTTTCTAACTATCCAAGCTGCATTTCTCAGAGGATCCTATCAGGCTGGAGAAGAAGAAGGAATTTAGAAAGCCATTGAGAGGGTTTCACAAATTACTCACTTTACTTTAAGGGACTCTGCCCAAGATATTACATCACCCTTGCCTTTTATAGACATTGGGAGGTCACACACATACAAGGACCATGCTCACGAGTCCTGAAATAGACAGAGGCTCCGGAAACTTCTAGTAAGGAATTATTTCGGTGATATGAACAGTGACAGTGAACAATAATTTCCTTAGCCTACTACCATAGTAACGCTACAATGACTTGCTACAGTGATCTACTACAGTCACTGGTCTTGTCCATCACGAGCATTGTAGTCATAGTCTAAGTCATTAGAACTATGTATTGCCAAAAGATGTTCTTCGTATTTTTGCTCAAGTCCTACAAGTGAATCTAGTGAGAGAATTTAGTTTGAAAAGGATACTTCCTCTTGATTCTGGGAGGAGCTTGTAGTGTCGGTAGGAATGCTTAGCTGAGGCCAATTGGATGGCTGAGCATAGTAGGATGTGTCCATGCCTAGAGATAAGGACAAAGGTCATTGATCATAAGGGTCTTGGGAAAGAGAACCTCCCTATTATGCATAGGGGTCTTGAGAGGACTGTGCAGGGTCATCTGTGTCTGTCATTTCTTGCTCTTGTGGTGATGCAGCTTATTTGAATTCCTCGAGTGCTTCTTTGGCTTTTGATGCAAGGCTATAATGATCCAATGCAGTGGGTACATTATAGTTCCATACATCTTCAGGAATGATTTTATTTTCTTGGCACAAAATTCTTTGGAGTTCTTGATACTAGTGTTCACAGCAACCAACAAGTCCTGGAAAGAATTTGTAAATCCGAGCTTCTGTGAGGTATGGTTGAGGTTTATAAGATGCGGTAGCTATAATCTATGGAGCATCAGTGATGTTACCATTATTCTTTACAAAAGCCCATGGACGTCTGAAGAATAGAATAGTGTGGACTTCAGGGTTTTGTTGGATAGTTTTCAATTCTTGTTGTAAGAGCTGCTTCTAGTGAGTGGGAGGATAAAACCAATTAAGGAAGTCTAAGAGATTTCTGTCCATTTTCCCTTTCAATGTTTTGACCGAGTCTGAATATCCTAATGAGGTTGGCAATGAATCTTTTGGTTGGAATCTCAATAGCTATTAAGTACTTATCGATTAAGTACCATAATAACCATCGCAAGTGATTAGGGAAGTCTTATTCCTTCTAGATTAAATGATATATAAACGGATAGTCCAAGTTTAACCCAAAACGATAAAGAATTGAACCTTTATGGAATCTAAATAGATCTGTGTAGCATTGTCAAATGAGGTTTTCCATGTTTTCAGTGAGGCTGTCATTCTAGACTTGTTCGACAATCTCCTGGGGGTATCGCCAGCTTGGCCAATCTCGCATTCTTTCAATCTTATACTTTTCATTGTGATGAAAATTATGAAAAGCATGCCTCATGATGTACATGTTGATTTCTGCTGATGCTTTTGCTCTTTATAAGAAGTCAACAAGCACGTTCTTCTTTCCAGCAATGTGTTTGGTTTCAAAAGAGTATTTTGAAAACCATTCGGCCCATCGAAGCAGTTGAAAATTTGGGATATGCTTCTGTTTGAACTTGGTCATCTGAGGAAAAAAATACCATGTCTAATTCTACCAGGAAGTGATGGGCGATAAGATGAAATTTGAACTTTTTTATGCCATTTTTTACCACCAAGATTTCTTTGAAAGTAGAGTGATAATTCATTTCAGCCTGGGAAAATTTTCCACTTTTGTAGGCACACAGGTGTCTCTTACCATCAATTTCTTCGAATAGGATGGCTGTCCAGTATTCATCACTGGCATCAGTTTGGAGAATTATCTTTCTTGTTGAAGGGATTTGTCACGCACTGAACCCCGAGCGCGTGCCCATCCCTATCTGGTCAATAATAATTTGCAACTTCCCAGGACGAGTCGCTAACCCTTTCCATTTTATTGCACATGCGGAAACAAAAAGAAATCCCCTGACAGTAATCATCTCGGGATAGAAAAGCAGGATACGTATTCACAAAACAAACATGCTTTTATATATACACTAAGTCATGTACAAAAATCTATGGCCAAAAGACGACAAAAGACTAGCCTTCCAAAAAGAAGCGGTCCTAACTGACCCACGCTTTCGATCACCTCCTCTCAGCTCCAGGTCCTCCACTCGACAACCCTGAAAATGTTGTCCCACAACGGGGTGAGATATCATCTCAACGAGTCTAAGCTCTAAACCCTAATTAGGAGGGAAATACGCCCAGAAATGTCCTAATCACACAATCACACAATCAATGAAACTTACCTTGTCTTATATTCACCTTGCAAGTCAGTACAATTTATCTCACAGACAACATGAGAACATGAGCAACAAATAGGCTCCAATAACTGAAACGCCACACTCAATTAATTATGCGTTCCTAGTTTTGATCTCAACATATAACACGGCCTACTCTCTGTTCGGCGGTCTTCTGGCATTGCCAGGCATCGTCTCACCCCATTGAACACGACACGTCTCTTTATCAGACGGCTTTCTCGAAGGAGCATAGGGTCCAGAATCTACGGCAACCGACTTCCCGTTGTCCAGGGGGTATCCCAAATAGGGATAACGTCCAGCTCAATAGCCTAGGACGATTTCTCTTAACTATCACACGATCACTCAAATATGGCCCAGGGCACCGTGCATTGCACTCAAATGCTTCAATTAAAATGGTGAGCCTGGCATTTTTCTTCGTATTAGAAATTCACATGAAATTACCGGTATGTGGGTACACGTTCAACTTGACCCAGAAAAATTGATATTCATCCTTTTTGAAATCCCACTATTTCATATAGTACTAAAAACTATTTTCAGTGTCAAAACCCGACATCCGGGATTTTCTGAATAAATATTGGAAATTCACAATTTTTGGAATTAAATACCAAAAATCCAATCAGCACTCAATTTGCATAATTTAACACTCAATTGCAGCTTTTAACCACACCATTGCAATCAACACGAAATTCCGGTCAACGAATATCCCAACCTAATTTCCAGAAAAATAATTAATAAATAATTAATTCAATTTAATTTCTAAAATTACTAACCTAGGCCAAAATTATTAAATTAAATACCAATACGGACTCGGAAAATTCCCGAACCCTTCTAGATAAACAGTACAATTTATTTAGGCTTTAGCTAAACCATGCTAACCACCTAACATGCTCAATTAAATAATTACATTTCTAATTTAATCTAACTAACCACCTAATTCCTAATAAAATAAATCTAAACACCCCTTAAATGTCATTAGCCTACTAAGCAGAGTTTAGAGTATAAACTCACCGGTTTATTGCGGAAACCGGTTCATCGCGATGACGACATGACGGCGACCGAAATCTAAATTTCGGCGATGTGGGCGGAAACTCAGGCCTGGCCTAAAACGGGCCCAACAAATCTCAGTCCAATCTGAGATTTGCTTTTGAATTGGACTAGGCCTGAAGCAGGCTGACTTCGCGGGCTTGGGCCTCAAAATTGCAAGCTTCTGAATTGTTGGGCTTGAAGACTTCAACTGGGCTTGCGAAGTGGGCTGCTGAAAATAGAAACCTGCTGGGCTTCACTAGACTGAGGATGGGCTGGAATTGCTGGGCTGATGCGGGCTGAAGAAGAGGACCGCCTGAGCTAAAGGCGCTAGGTGATGGACTGGGCCACGAAGAAGCAAATGGGCTGCTTCGGTCGTCTTCACACGGCCTTGGGATGAACTGAAGACATGCGCGAAGATGAAGCTGCTTCGTGGATGGTGTAGCGGATGTGGGGAAGGCGCTGCTGTGGTCACGTTTTGGTGCTGGACAAGTGGAGATGGTGGTCAACGAAGAGAACTCAACTGGTGGACTTGGATGCGTGGAGCTCGGACAGCAGCTGCTTCGGACGTGTGGCCATTGTTTCAGTCAACCAAGGGGCTTCTGAGGGTGTCGTTGTTGACTGGACGAGTGTGCTGGCAGCCAAAAGGCAAAACAAAGATGAAGATGCGTGAAGAGGAGGCTTCGGTGGAGGCGTTAGATGACTCTTGGCGAAGCATATTCGGTCTTCGGTGGATGTGAAGGTAAAAGACAGAAGATGGTGCTTCGGTTTTTGCTCGAGGGAAAGAGGAACAAATGAAAGTAAAAACAGAATAGAAAAGATAGAGAGAGAGGCCGAAGGAAATGAAAGTGAAAGACAAAAGCAGAGGGGGTCGAGGATGAAGACGCACGAAGGAGATGCACAAAGAAAGGGAATGGATGAGGCCAATCGGTCAAGGAAATGATGAAAATATACTAAAAGTCCAAGCCTCATCCCCTTAATTAAATGCATTGTCCCCCTAATTCTTTCTCAAGTTGGATTTTCCATTAGATCAAATTTTGATGCAAAAATTTCTAGCCCTTTGTCCAAAACCGAATTTCACTCAATTAAATTCAATTTCCTTACTCAATTTCTCAAATTGAGGTCCGATTTCGATGAAGAAAAATTATGAACAATTTTCCACAAATCCCCGACACTCAAAGGCTCAGCTTGGCAATCCAAATTTCCCTTAATTCAGCCCATATGAATTTTTGTTAATTACTAAAATGTCTAAAACGATTTTCTGCAAAAATCACGGAATCTCTTAAAAATCTTCGGAGGATGAGTCGACATTTCTAAAATAGCTCGTGATACCGCAGAACTTTCAATTGCTGAAATCGGATTCAAATTCACGATTATTTTCAATCCGGCGCGCTTTTAGTGTAACATGGCCTACCGAGTAGTTTTTAGGAATTTTTAGTGCAATTGACTCGTGATCGAATTATCTCGAGTCACAATGTACATCTTCGACACATTGACGACTCTCGATTGTCGTGAAAATCTCAAGATTTCAAATACGGACACAGGGTACCCAAAACGATAGAAAATCAATTTAGTGCTGATCGATGAGAATTTTGCAATCAGGTGGAATCACCTACATTTTGATCACCTATCTCAGTCGAATCGACCTATCTTTGATCTCTAATCGATTTTTAATTGTGTCATAATGACTCTTGCAAATTAGCACGGTCGAGCAGTTGATTCCTAGTCGAATTCTCAAGTCTTTTGCGTTAAAATCCCTTAAGGACTTTCCCAGATAGTCTAGTTATCTCATGAGTAATCGGCTTAGAGAATAGCACTATAGACGCATCGATGAAAGGCCCAATTTATTCGATTGAAATCATATTTGAAAAATCAGGATGTCACAGGATTTGCAATGGGGGAAGAGTCTGCATAATCTCCTTAAGTTCAACGACTGCTTTAGTCTAAGGTTTTCCCTAAACTGGGGGATTCTTCTTCATCATCGATTGCAATGGAATCAGCAGTTTTGCAATATTTGGAACAAAGTCTCTGAGTAAATTAATTATCCCAAGAAATTGCTGAACTTGTTTTGTCGTAAAGTTCTCTTCAAGAAATTTTAACCATTCCTAAGCAATGTGTGGCCCTGGATAGTATGTCACTTTGTTAAGGTGCATACCAAGAAATTCGATTTTTGTCTGGGCAATATTCATCTTTCTTTGAGAAAGCATAATCTCATATTTCTTCACGATTTCTGCAAACTGCCCAAGAAGTTGGCAGTGGGATTCTTCATCAAAGCTGTAGAGCAGAATATCATCAATATATATTGATGCGCTTGACAAGATGGGTTGGAAAATTTGACACATGGCTTTTTGAAATAGGGATGGTGCCACATTTAAGCCGAAAGGAAGAACTTTTCATTGAAAATGTTGGTTCAGGATGCAGAACCCTGTTTTGGGTCTGTCTTCAAGATGGATGCCCAATTGCCAAAATCTAGCTTTGAGATCAAATTTGGAGTAGATGTGGACTTTGGATAATCCGGTAAAGAGGGAATTTCTTGAAGGTAAAGGGAATTTGTCATCTTGAAGGAAGAGATTAAGAGGCTAGTAGTTTATTACCAGTCGCATTTTTCCTCTATTTTGCTCGGCACGCCTATTGACAAAAAAGGCTTCACAAGCCCATGGAGAATTGGAGATTTCAATAAGGCCTTGTCGTAACAATTCTGAGCATTCCATCTGAGTAGCAACCAGATGTTCTAGATTCATTCCCATATGACTCGCCTTGGTTGGATTGATGTCTTCATTCTTTTTTAAGGGAAGGTGAACAAAGAATTCCGGATTTTTCCATAAAGGATGAGAATATTTTTGAGAGAATTCAGAATGGGATTCTAAACAAGATTCCAACAACTTATGCATTATCGGATCTAACAAATTCATTTGGATGGAAAAAAAAGTCTTTGGATATTAATAAATTTAGAGAATTGGTCCTTATACTTAAGACCTTTTCCAGGAATGATACGAAGCTGATAAATCTGAGTCATAATGTCCCAACTAATGATCAAATTTTTATTGGGAAGATTGGATCCAAAGATTTTTGTAGTTATGGAACACTAGGGAAAAAACTAAACAGTTACTGGAGTAGTTCTTACATTCGTAGAAAAAGTATCTCTTGAGGCAAAATTAAAATATCGAACACAAGAAGTCTAATATTCTTCAAGAAGTACTTTAGTGTCTAAGATTGAACAGCTTGCACTAGTGTCTATGAGAGCAATGATAGTGGTAGGATTGACAAACTTTGAAGTGAAGATTTTCACAGGAAAATGGGGACAATGGATTTGGCTTGAAAATATGTCAGGGTTTTGTTCTGATGAAGTGAGGAATATGTGAAAAGGGTCTTTGGAATTTGAATCTGAATCAGTTTCACTAAGAGTCTGGTAACAAGGAATGACACAAAGAATTTGTTCATATGGTTATTCATCCGCAGAGAATAGAGATTCGACTTGTCATTTTCAAGTGAAATACCTATCTTATTCTCTATGTGATGTATCAAATGATTCTGACATCTTCTTCTCTGGAGGCAATTTTTGGCAAAATGGCCCTTTTGATTGCAAATGAAGTATCGATTTGATTTCTTGTGGCCTGAACGGTCCTTCTTTTTGTGTAGGAATCGCCATTTCTTCTTTCTCCGGAAGTGCTTAGAGCCATGTCTAGATTTCTATATCTAGAATTTCTTAAAGTGCTTCTTCTTTCTAGAAGACTTTCCACAAGACCTATCACAGTCTCTTTTGGAGCATTTGATCTTCAGCTCCTAGTGAGAGCAAACTTTATCTAGTTCTCTGTTGTCTGTAAGATAGGTTTTGACCATTTGGCGCTTCAAACACAAATCTTCTAAGCATAGATGGATCTCTTGTTGTATTTCTCCCAAAGGAATATCCATAATTCTTCTTTGTCTGCTGAGAAAAGATTTCTCAACCTGTTGGGATAACTCTTTGGGGATGGAAATCGGGAAGATTTGCTTTAGGTTTGGATCAGCTCCAATACCATCAAAAGTTTGAGCATTTCTCGATAATGTTTATCAAGATGCTTTTTCTGAAGAGCGCAACATTTTCTTTCAAAGAATTCTCTCCTTTTGAGCTTATGAAGGTCGAAAGGTTTTCCAATAAAAAAAATGATACAAGAGGGAAATGGTATGGCTGAAATCTGGTGAAAGTAAAAATTGAACCTGGTTTGGTTTTGTCACCGATTGCCACCAATGTTTGAAACTTCCCGTAAACCTTATGACAAAACCAAAAAGGACATCATATTTATCATGATTGGTAAGAGCTTGGGCATTTAACCAAGTATGGAATTCCTCAAATCTTTCTAGCTATTTGGAATAGGGAATATCATCAACAGTGAAAAACTATTTGGTGGAAGTGGTCATATTCGAAGAAGAATTGTTTGCTTGAACCACATCTGGTTCAAAAGGGTTGGATTCCATATTCTGATCTGGAGGGTCAGCCATGAATATTGATGATGTTACTGGCATAATAAGGAAGGAGTCAAGGTCAGGGATTGAGAAGGATGAAGGGGTTGAAGGAGATAGCGAATCTGACTCAGTGTCAGAATTGTTCGGAAAAACTGATTCTGCTAGAATTTGGTCTTTTGAAGTGACGGGATCTGGCTGTTCTTCCTGATTGCTCAGATCTTTCAAAAATGATTCTAATGGATTTGATAGCATCATTTGGCTTGGCTTTTCCTTTATAACAATCGGGGATTCTTTAGGCATCTTCTCTTTTCCCTTTTCTTTCCTTATTCAATCTAGTTCTTTGAGGCGATTTCATATATCTACCACATCTGTCTTATCTTGTCTGATAGGAACGTCTGTGAGGGCAACAAAGATAGACGTATTCTAAGGTGGTGGAAGCGAATGCTCTATCTGCACCATAGTTGGAAATGGGTTGAAAGGATTGAACCTTCCTTCTTCAAGGAGTTGGATCTGTCTTTTGAGCTTTTCTATTTCCGCCTTGGGACTTTCAAGATGATGATATCGTAAATGTTGTCCGGATTCCAAGGCATAAAGCCTCCTTTGGAAGTCCGAAACCATCTTCTTGATGGTTTCATCATATCTTTGAAGATCTTGTTGCACATTCACAATTTTGAAGTCAATTGCTTTGAACCCCGGGCACATGCACATCCCTCAATGGTCGATTTAAAATTTGCAACATCCCAGGAACTGTTGCCGACCCATTCATTATTTATGCACATGCGGAAACGTAAAACAATCTCAATACAACAAAACAGTGGGATAGAAACGTAGGATATTATTTTTCACAAGCCACACCTACAACATCACATTACTTATAGACCAGTTTAACACCCCAAGATCTAATGCAAAAAGTGAAGCTGTTCGATTACCCACTAACTAAGCTTTTACCAACAAGACTGGGGTTTACTACTACACTACCATACTTCTCGATCTCTCGGGGGTGAGCCGTTACCCTACATCCATTCTTGACGGAAAACCCGTCATCACTTGGAAGGAGATAATGAGAGTTCTATTCCTCCTTTACTGCGACCGACTGTACACGACCTAGCCTTCCTCCATTTAGGGACCTGAAAATTTTTAGCCCACGACGGGGTGAGGTCACATCTCAGCGAGTAAATCCCCTAAATCCATATTAGGAAAAGGGTACACTCAACATGCAATATAATCGCCTTTCTCACACTTTCTTAATACCAGTGCTTTCCTACATGTTAGTGTCAATTAAATCATGCATAAGATATCGAGATCATATATCATCATAATACTTTTAACACATACATATATAAGGACATAAATGTCACATAATTACACGGGCCCCCAATTACCAGACTAAACCGTTATGGCACGTCCCATACCGCACCATACAGTTCCGTCTTTTAATTAGGTCCCTCAGTTTCACCCATTCATGTGTCACAAATGATTTCAATGCTCAGATAACAGTCTTCCGGCATAACTGGGCATCGCCTCGCACCGTCGAGCACGGCATCGTCTACATCTAGATGGCATTCCATATAGGAGCATTGGTCTAGCCTCCACTGCGACCGGCATCCGTTGACTTGGGGCATTCCTGAAGGAGCATCACCCGGCCCCAAAGGCTCGTGGCGGAATCTCATGCCGTGAATGCATATGATCAATGTCACACTTCAATAATCAGTTACACATAGCATTCAAAGTCTCAATTAAGCAATTTCATAGCAAGAATACTTCAAAACAAGCATACACTTTTACTAACCCGAATTGACAGAAAACAGTCCAATTATGCTCTTCCGAATTCGAAGTCAGAAACCCACTCGTATGAGCCTGAAAAATTCTCAAATTTGGACACGTGCTAGAAAACACAAAAAAAAAAAAAAAAAAACACTTTTCATGAAGACACCAAGATCTAGATCCCTCTGGATTTGGCCCAGAAATTCTCTCTATCCAGCACAAAAATCGGGTCCAATTCCAGAGAACCTAACTTACCAAAATCAGTTCGTTTTTGGGTCGAAATCTAGTCCGTTTGATTTGAAATTCAAGTATGTTAAACTAAAAGTTGTAACGAACAACTTTCATGAAGAAACCGATTGGAAATTCGACCTCTAAAGGTCAGTAACAGCCCTCGGAATTATAACAGGTCACGGGTTACAAAACTGTCCGAATTACTGTTCCGAGGATGACGTCATTAAAATCGTCATCTTTTTAATTTCTAAAACTTCTAAGGAAAATATATGTTACTATTTTGGATGTCCAAAACGTTTCTTCAGAATAAAATTCCTTCAAAATCGCAACACATAGTTGTCTATGAAATTAGCAAAACACACACGTCCTGGAAACTGTTTCAGAAATCAGCTACTGTTCTAGTCCGAATCTTCCTCCACGGCGTTTGTCTTGCTCTCTAAACCCTATCTAAGCCTTTCTATGTCTATCCTAACATCCCTAACCAACATCCATCCATATATAGCGTCATCTACATCTTTCTAACTTGTACGAATTCCTAATAGAGGTACTCAACCCCTAGTCCAGATTTAGAAGACAACTCACCACCAAAACTAATGGCGATCCTCACTTGTGGCCGGACGGCAACACAAGGACAGCCCTGGAGGTTTTTGATGATGATTTGGACCCGGCACAACGGCTGGAGGTGTCGTTGAGCGACCACCACAGCAGCACACAAAGTCCCGGATTTTCTTGAGGAGGGAGGAACGCTCGAGACCTTGCTATTCGGTCACTGCTTTGTCGTCCAAGGGGGAGCAAGAATGGCCGAATAAACTAACTTAAATAAGAAGAAGACAAGACTTTTTATGACTGTGAAAGGGAAAGGAAATTGTTGTAAGGCTGGATAAGGGAAAGAGAGAGACAGGTGCACAGCAGCAGGGGAGAAGAAATAAGTGCGGAAGAAAAAGAAAAGAGGGTAAAGCAGAAGACTAAGGCCCTTCAGCTGAGAGAAAAGAAAGGAAAGAAAAATAAAGAACAAGAAAGAAAAGGGAAAAGTAAAAAGGAAAGCAGCCCATTTGCTGCTGCACTTCGGTTTCCGACGGCAAGAAGAGAGAAGGAAGGTGGAGAGTAAATGCCTGGAAGTTACTCAGCATTTACCTTCTGCTTTTGGCCCCAAATTCCATGGAAAATTGGCTCTCCATTACTACCTTAGGTCCCACTATCTTTTCCAAGTCCATCTCCATTAAATACCAAGGAAATTGAGGTGAAATTGTAGGAGAGAGGGATTCCTACGAATTTCCTTTTGATGAGACTTCTCTTCTTTCTTATTTACCAAATTAACACTTAAGTTAATTGGGTCAAGTCCCCTAGTAGTCACTTATAAATCCTCATTTAAACTTCTATAACTCTTTCTCCAATTGTTTCATAATAAATGCCCAAAACCTATTAAAAAAGTGACATTTCCTTTTTATTCTTTTAATTTGTTACTCTTGTCCCTTTTCCGTTAACAATTCTCGTCGTCCATAAATTTTGAAAAGATGCAACAACATTCCCCGGGATTAATTGTGACACGTGACAATTCTTAATTTCTGTAATCGACATCATTTCCTCGGTTAATTTCAGTCAAATGTGATTTTAGCGCAACCTAAATTATCGGTTAGTTTTTATAAATTTTCGGTGCAACTGACCCGTGGTCGATTATTCCCGAGCCACAATGTACATCTTCGACGCATTGACGACTCTCGATTGTCGTGAAAAATCTCGAGGTTTCAATTACGAGCACAGAGTACCAAAACAACAGAAAGATCGGTTTAGTGCCGATCGGCGAGAATTCTGTAATTAGATGGAATCACCCAAGCCTAATTTTATCTCTATCGAATCGACCTATTTCCGATTTCTGGTAGATTTTCGATTGTGCCGAAATGATCCTTGTAGACTAACACGGTTGAGCAGTCGATTCCTGGTCGAATTCTCAAGTCTGTCACATCAAAATCCTTTAATAACTTTCCCGATTAGTCAAGTTATCTCATGAGTGATCAGCTCAGAGAACAGCGCTATAAGCACATCGACAAAAAGCCCGATTTATTTAATTGAAAACAGAAGCGGAAAATCAGACTGTCACAAAAAGAGTCTCTGATTGCCAATTCAGGACGACTTCAGCAACAGGAGTTCTTTTCTATCTTCCATGTTCATCCACATCAGTGGGGGCAGGTATTTTGGGAACATGCTGATATCTACCTTGTGGATCAATGAATTCTTCTGGAGCAGGGAATGAAAGTTGCGAGTTTTCACGTACAAGAGGAGGAAAATCTACCTCTTGAAACATAACAATGGAAGAGCTAAGCGGTGTTGCTTGTGGAGTTTCGAGTGAGAAGGAATGATATTTTGCCCACTTTAGGATTGGCTTATAAAATGGGGAAATGGATGATTTCTTCTAAGAAGGAGGTGATGGTGGTGACGGTGGTGGATCCGGTGAAACGGAGAGTGGAACAGTGAACTTTGGTGGTGGAGTTGGAGCATAAGAAACCATAAATTGAAATTTATTACACTCACCAAAAGTATCAACGAAGGTGTCTCCATTTAAGTACCTTTGGTACATAGTATCTTTTGACTTTATGTGTTTCCGTCGAGGTTTCGCATATGGGTCTACTTCGTCAGGAGAATTTGTACAATAGGAACATTGACAAAAAGGATCCTAGAAGCAGTGACCATATTTGTCTTTGTAGTAATGGACATGGTTTCCATTACTCTAGGCTCACCAACTATGAAAAGCTAAATCAGAACAAGAAGCCTTTCCAGTCTTTAGATTTTGAATTTGTCAGAAAGAAAGATGGCACTATTTCCATCAAGTTTGGCAAGGAAAAGGAAGAAAGTCCTTCTATCTTCCAAACCCTTTTCATGATTGAACCATGCGTTCCTGAGTCAATTTTCAAGCCAAACCCCAAAAAGCTTGTTCAATATTTCCGAAGTAATGAATATTCCTTTGGGAGAAATACAACAAGAGATCCATCTATGCCTAGAAGATTTGTGTTTGAAGTGCCAAATGGTCAAAACCTATCTCACGGACAACAAAGAACTAGATAAAGCCTGCTCTCATCAGGAGCTAAAGATCAAATGCTCCAAAAGAGACTCATACTAAAGGGATCTTAATTATCCCACATTGCTTGGGAGAAGCCCTTTGGCCTGCTTTATAACCGTTGCGGCTCCCCTCACCTCTTAAGACATCTTTTGAGGTTGAGACCCCCAGATTGGCATCAGAGCTAGGTTAAGGTGGATCTGGGTGCATGCTAAAGGGATCTTAGCTGTCCCACATCGCTTGGGAGAAGCCCTCTTGCCTGCTTTATAACGACTACAGCTCCCTTCACCTCTCAAGACGTCTTTTGAGGCTAAGACCCCCAAATTAAGGCTTTAAAGGAGATATGATTTGATTCTGGTTTCGGAATATCTCCCGTAACAAAACTCATTTTGTTCTTTGTGTAAAAAACAATGGTCATGGCTCGTGACTAGCTATTATAATTATCACCCGTCAAAACCATGCGGACTAAATTCGAACCAAGGCTATCAGAGACATGGAGGAAGTACGAACTATCGGTCCGTTCATGAGCCGGTGTGTGGCTAGAGGCTTCCTCAATCCGAGAGCTTAGTTTGGACATGATAACCAATCCAAAAACAAAATATGGTGCACAGAAAAATCAAAAAGGCAAGAGACAGGCTCAATGATCACCGTGCTCTGATACCTAGTCATTGGACTTTCATTTCGACTTTCCTAGTTACCGCTCCGAAGGGTCGTAAGAAAAGCATCGATAAAGACTAATATTCACAACGCTATGCACCTCCTATAACTCTTCTTGGAGTTCAAGCTTAGAGGTCTCTTTTATCGGCTATTCCACTTCCGTAGGGACTCTTCCAAGTCATCTAATCCTGTAGCTTTTAAGAGGAATTTGGAGAGCAAGACACTAGTAGGAGGATCACAGACTCAAAGCCTGAGAGGCCGAGAGGATTGGTTTACCACTGGTCCTTTATTAACTAAGTCAATAACTCGTGATCTCTGAAAGCATAGGCTCCAATCATCCATATGCTCTGCTACCATGTTTTCTAATAGAATATGAAGAATATTGGAGAAAATTGTACTATGTATTTCTTAACTTTTGTACATGCATTACAAGCCTATTTATAATACAAGAAGGTTGTATAATGGGAAAGAATATATGTAATAACGTTTCCTATTCTATATTCCAAATATCTAATTTTACGGATTGACCAAGTCAATTAATCCGTGATTAGAATAATCAGAATCAAATCATATCTCCTTCTCTAATAGGCTCCTTCAGTTCGAAAGCCAAAACCTACTGTTGTCAAGACGAATGGAAAAAAGCCTTTCTGGGTTCATCGTATTGCTCATTTTTCAACACTTACATGGCGCTCTTATATTTCAAATAAATAGTTCCCTTCTGTTTTCCCACAGACTCTTTTTTCCACGTTCCTTCTACTAACTCTCCAACAACCCATATGGGTGTCACCTCTTACCGGCGAAAAAAAAAAAAGCACATGAACATCGGTTTCCACCATAATTGATGAACAAGGGAGGTATAATTATTCATCAGACTCTACGTAATTGACTCTATGATGTACAAACCATGTTCCTTATTATCACGGACATAAGGTATATCCAATGGACTAGTTATCTTATTTCTTCGATCCTCCTTAGTGCTTTAACTTGTACAATGTAACCCAAAGTTCCCATGAGTACAAACACACCAATAACATTCTCATTTACTAGTTTGTCACTTCCCCATTTTTCTGGTCAAGAAATGGATAATCTATGTAACCAACAACTGGATCTTGAGTATAAAATGTCTCTCTGTTGTAACCATTCAATGGTGCATCCACCTTGAATCGATAGACCAAATCAGGGTTATAGATGAAGAGCCGACCATACAATATCAAGTCTATGTCTCCTCTAGCCAAAGCCTTCATCCCAAGCTCTCGGGTGAAACCGCCGGTTAACATGAAAGTACCTTGATAAGCTCTCCTCCAAGTTCCCGTCAATCAAGCTTCTTCATCCTTCTCTTGTTCACCATAATTTTTCGTGCCATTGGCTGTGAATCGAGGTTGAGGCATAGATATGCGAGTTTGGAACCTATCTCATTTTGGAACTTGGCAATCGCTCGATGACCGCTAGGCCTAGACTGAGTGGATCGGGGTCCATGGCATCATTGTGGTCAACTACTAGTGAGATTTTAACTCCTGTTTGATCAGTGCCAACTTCTTCTGCCACCACTTTGACGATCTCCATCAAAAATCTGCATCCATTCTCAATTGATCCTCCAAATTCATCTACTCTATCATTGATTGAATGCTTTAAGAATTGATCAATGAGATAGCCATGTGCTCCATGCACCTCAACACCATCAAAACCTAAAGTTGAAATCGATTTGATTATTAATACTTATGTGCAACAAATGAAGTAAATAAAACTAATTTAAGCATCCATCATGATATGACTATAGTTCATGGACTAACCTGCTTGAATGGCATTTGCAGCTGCTCGGCGATACTTGCTCGATAACTCGCCATACTTCGTGTGTTTGGAGAGCTCTTAGTTTGTGAGGAACATCAAGAGTCCCATCCGACATGATGATTTTCCATTTATCAGAGATGGATTGATTTGTCGACGAAATCGGAGCGCCTCCATCGGGTTGTTAAACTAATACAATCACCATTATATTATACCAATTGTTGTTAGAAACAAGTATAGAAGGTGAAATTTAATAAGTTAACATTGCCAAAGTAGGAAAAAAGTATAACAGCAAAAACAGATTGTCAAATTCAAATAGTGCAGGTCGTGATTATGTGATATATGGGGGAGCTACAGAGATATTTTGTGGCGTCGGTTTGAGAAAATGAATTTAGTACCATGGTTGGAGGCACGACCAACATGCCAAAGTTGACAGAAGATGATGCCGCCCTTGGAATGAACAGCATCCATCACCTTCTTCCATGCTTTGACTTGCTCTTCAATGTAAATCCCAGGCATACCTGGAAACCTGGTTTAACAACATTTTATTTCTTAAAGTTAAAGATCCTCCTATGATCCAAAGCGAAGTTCATATTACTTGTTGTCAAGCAATGAATAGGTATAAATAGCTTGCGGTGCTCAGGTGTACATTGGTATGTAGAAAATTTCAGTTCCTTTTTGCGTGATATTTACAAGACAGCTTGATCTCAGGACAAAAGGACGTACCCAGCGGCCATGCTAGAGATGAGGATGCCTTCGATGATGAGAAAACCACCCTTGGTCGTTCTTTGCGCATAGTACTCTGCATGCACCGGCAATGGAATCCCGTTGATCGCTCTACATCTCGTCAAAGGCACTAGCACTACCCTGTGAGAGAGATCAAACTTGCCCATCTGGAAGGGAGTGAGGAGGTTCGTGGCCATTTGTCACGCCCCGATCCTCAAGAACGCGCACGTCCCTTACCTTGGTCGATTTTAAATGCGATATCCCAGGACTACATATCACCGACCATTTTCTTTTCATAAGCACATGCGGAAACAATTATAAATCCCCAAATAGTAAAGCAATGGGATAAAAAAGTAATGCCATAATTTTTCATAATGAAATCCACAACCTTACTTTTATACATAGCACAACCCATAGTATTTTGCCATACTATTCACAAAGTTCTAATCTCACACCTATCTACAAGAACACAAGGTTCACACAAAACAGGATGGGATCTCAGTCCTCATCTGGGTCGTACTCAAGATCCTTCTCTGGATCATCTTCTTCTTCAAAATCTTCCTCCTCCTCAGGTTTCACATCAGGGTTCTCCTCCTCAGATTCCTCCTCCTCAGACTCCTCATCAGGGTCCTGAAATGGTTATACAATAACCATTGATACCACGTCTCAATAAGTTCTACCCCTTAAAACTCGATTAGTAAATCAATACGCTATCCGAGCTGCCTATGCACACACAGATCAGAGGACTTACCTTGGCCTCAGATTCCACCTGCAAATTAGCACAGTTCAAATAGGCACCCAATCATAATATCACGGATCGAAACAACGATCAAATCGACTTAGTCGATTACGTGTCAGTCGGACCATTCACCGATCATTTCCATCCAATCAATCAATTTCCGGTATAATACCTAGTCACCGAACCACGTATTTTTCCTCATGCGCCGATTTCGCCAAGACAATGTTCCAATCACCCATCCCACATTTTTCTAAGGTGCCGTTTTCACCAAGGTGATGTACAATAAACACTTTATGTGCATACTCTCGGACGTTGTTTTCACCGGGGTGATATATTTAATCATAGAGCCAATATAAACAATTTACGTACATGCTCTCGAGTGTCGTTTTCGCCTTGGTGATATATTTAATCACAAAGAAAATATAAACCAATTAAGTACATTCTCTTTCAGGCATTCCAATTACTTTCGGCCATACGGGCACGATACTCGACACACAGAAATACAACCACACAGGCACAATCTACGCCACACAGGCACATTCTACGCCACATAGACACGATTAATTATCGCCACACAGGCATGATCAATTATCGCCTCCTATATGCTAAAGCAATATAATAATCGCCGAGCCACGCCACACAGAATTTCTTATCATCTTTTATCATACCCGATAAAATATCGTACGTGGGCACACGGTTGGCCTTAGCCAAAATATAATAGTTTCCTTTCCATAACTCCCACATTTTTTGTAGTCCACTAAAAATATTTTTGGCATAATCAATCGATGCCCGGTTATTTTTCAATTAATAACCAACATTAATTAATTCAGGAATAATTCCCAAATTCATAGATAATTCAATTCTGCACAAAATAAAGCTCAATTAAATAAACGGACTGCGCCACGACAATCAGCATAAAATTCCGATCGTCGACTATCCCATTCTAATTTCCGAAAAATAAATAAATAATTAATTAATTAATTTCGAAAATTAATAAATAAATACTAAAAATCCAATTTAGGCCCGTAATGCCTAATTGGACGCCAGAACAAATCAGTTTAAATCCCGAGATGCATTGAATAAATAGAAGTACGTCTCTATTTGCAAATTACACTAATCAATCACCTAACATGCATCATTAAGTCACTAATTAAATTACTCTAAACTAATCTAACCACTTAATTGCACTTAATTAAATCTAATCAACCCTTAAGAATAATTAGCAAACTAAGAAAGCATTAGTGAGCAAAACTCACGTGTGCAAAGCGAAGACCGGAACACCGCAACGACGACGAGACGGTGGCCGAATTTGGGGTCACAACGGGACCGACGGGCTTGGACCGGGCCCAAAGGCTTTGCAAGCCCACAGAAAATTCTGGGCTTAGACTTGGGCTTGGGCCTCAAAATCGCGGGCTTGGACTGCTGAATTCTTGGGCCAATGTTGGGCTGAACTTCAAGTCTGAAAATGGGTTGTAACTTAAATGGACCAAGCTGAAGCGGGCCTCAAAAACTGGGTTGCTGGACTAAAGTTCACTTGGGCTGAAGACATGCGTTGCTGGAGAAGACCGAAGCTGCTGGATGTGGGCCAATTGCTGGACTGCAAACGCGTTGGACTTGCTGGGCCGAGACACACGCGGGTAGCTTCGTGGCTTCGGTGGACGATGCTGGGTCAACAACCCAGCTGCCGTTTGACTCGCTTCGTGCTGTGAAGGAGGGAAGACGCGTAGATTGAAGCAGGCGGTCGAAGGCAGCTTCGTGTGGGAACAGGCGGTCAACAAACGGCTTCGGACGTGGGGTGTTTAAAAACGTCGACCAAAGCTGCAGAGAGAGGGATGCTTCGGTGGACTCTGCTGGATTGTTGGCTTCGTGGAGAGGCCGCGTGGATGGGCGGAGACGTGGAGCAAGTGGGCTGGGCTTCGGTCAAAGAGGGGGAAAGGAGCTTCGTTTGTTGATGGTTGACTTTGTGGGGGACAAAACGTGGTGGGGATGGGCGTGTGGCTGAATGAAGACACGGTGCAGGGAGCAGCTTCGAAGAAGAAAAATAAAAGGGGAAATGAATGGAAACAAACCAGAAGTAGAGAAGAGAGAGAGATGTTCGGTTGAGGGGGGGAGGGTCTTCGACGGATGAAAATGAAAAGAACAAAAGCAGAGGAGAGAGAGAGGATCGAAGATGGCAACGCGTGAAGGGAGGGGGCGGCGGTCAAGGCGTGTAGAGCAAGATTAAGAGAGAGAGTTAAAGTCAATAAACTATATCCAACAAAATGAATGCTTGGTTCCCCAAACAGTGTTCAATCTTATCTCAATGTCTCTCAATACTTTCTTGCATAAAATCCACCAATTAACCCAAATTTTGAAGCCTAAAATTGCTGCCTTCTTCTAGATCCGAATTTCACATTTTTGGAACATCAATTTCTTCGACAAATTCCCAAATTCGACGTCCAATTTTGATGAAGAAAAAAGCCCACATAATCTCTATAAGTCCCCCTCGCCATATAGCTCGGTTTGCAAGGCGAAAATCTCTTCATCTCGGCCAATCCGAATTTCTGTTAATTTTCTGTAACGTCCGAAACGATTTTCCGTAAAAATCCCGGAATCTCTAAAAATTTCTCGGAGGATGAGTCGACGTTCCTAAAATAGCTTGTGACACCACAGAACTTTCAATTTCTAAAATCGAACTCGAATTCGCGGTTAATTTCACTCAAGCGCGTTTTTAGCGTGACCTAAGCTACTGGGTAATTTTCAGAGATTTTTAGTGCAAATGACTCATGGTCAATTTTTTTTTAGCCACACTAAAACCACTCAACACATTGGTGACTCTTGATGTTCATGAAAATTTTAAGCTTTCAATTACGGGCACAGGGTACCCAAAACGATAGAAAATCGGTCTAGTGCCGTTCGACGATAATTTTGCCATCAAGTAAAATCACTCACACTTTGATCACACATCTCAGTCGAATCGACCTATCCTTGATTTCTTATCGATTTTGACAATGCCGTAATGACCCTTGTAAACTAGCACGGTCGAGCAGTCAACTTCTGGTTGAATTCTCAAATCTATTGCATTAAAATCTCTTAATGACTTCCCTAGATAGTCTAGTTATCTTACGAGTGATCGGCTCTGAAAATAGCACTATAGACGCGTTGATGAAAGGCCCGATTTATTTAATTGAAAACAGTACTGGAAATTCAGGATATCACACAATTTCATGAGTAGCTTGTATTCTGTCAAGAGCAAATAACAAGGATTGATACTAAGAATATGATGGTGAAGATTTGAAAACGGTGCGATGTGAGGTTGATCGATATTGCTCATCGGTTTTTATAGTTTGGTGTTGCCATTTGAACATAGCAGCAAGAACTGGGAAGATTCACCGTAATTCAGTTTGAACATGGCAAGGTTTGATTTTGATATGACTAAGTCGTCGCATGTTGGGAAGGTCGAATTGCAATTTGCTTTCTTTAACCTCACTTTTCTCCTTGCAAAATTGTTTTAAAGACGTTGATGTATAGAATATGTGGTTCTAACGTTTCTTTATTTTCTTTATTGCCCAACAGGGTTCTTACGTTGACCGTTCAACATTTCATAGCCTGCTGCACTGCTATGAAGTTGGTGGGGGGTTCGTTCCTGTTCATATAGAGCAATCAGTCTATGTTCCCTGTCCAGAGAATCTAACATTAATAAATAATAATATGTTGCGTTATATCATTTATAATAATGATAACGATATTTTTCTCTTGGCTTTCTTGGGTGACCAGAACTCTTTTGACTTTGACTTCATGTTATTAGAATTTCCCTGCCATGTGCTTTTTTGATTATGCACGAGGAATCTAAAATAAGACCCAATAAGACTCTTTTCACTCATTATTGTGATTTGACTTTTAATATTCTCATCGGGTCTTATTTTAGATTCCTCACCTACCTTTAACCATATAAAAAAGAAGCTGGACTATAACATTAGAGATTGAAGAGAGAAAGCCTAGAAAAAAAAAAGACAGAGAAAACAAAATGACTGCTAAGAAACCCATGAAATCACTCTTTTAAAGCTATAATGCTCTCAGGATACAATTTAACCTCTCAAACTCTCTGAACATAGACACAAGAAAAATGGAATAATTTTACTAAGAATAACAAACCAATATGTCTTGTGTACAAACAAAAAATCACTCAATTGACATTGTTTAACTTCCGACATAAATTTTTGTCTGAAATGTTAATATTAATTAAAATAAAATTCAAAATTGCTTAACGACAACTTTTCAAGTCCAATTAAGATTAAATATAATCAGGCGTATTCAATGGAAAATGTCTGCTTGAGTGCCCATGCCTTTAAAAAACAAAAACATGGTTGCTCTCATATTCAAACAAAATAGTTTCCTTCTTTTTTTCCTACGTGGGACTCTTTTTTATTTCCACACTCACATTACAAACTCTCGAACAACACCGCTCACGTGCCAGCTTCTCTAGTGGCCAATAAGAAATAAATAAACATCAGTTGCTGTTGCCATGCGAACCCTTGCAGCAGAATCAACGTAATACATTTCGTGCGTGCCAGGAGGTTGGGAAAGTCGAATTGCAATTTGGCCTTCTTTGACGTTCTTTCTCTTCAAGAAAAAATCGTGTTTAAGAATGTCGGACCAACGGTGTACGGGGACGGAAAATCAGCGATTCATGCCAAGGTTTCTTCCACGGTGTGGTTCTTACATTGACCATTCGACATTTCATCACCGGCTGAGAAAAAAATGATCATAATAATAACAATAATCATATGATTCCCTTACTTTATAATAATGATAAGTAAAATGAAAATTTTCTCTTTGCTTCTCAATTGAGAAAACTCTAATTGACTTCTACCATGCACAATTATAATTCATCTGCGAGATGATCGCCTGATGATGTGCGAGAACAAGAGGTATGGACACAACTTTGATTTCGATTTGGACTATGCCATAGACATCTCGTGTAGCAAATTTTCAAGGGGGATCATTGCACAAAAATATCATTTTTTATTGTTCTATGTACAATCAACATATTGAAGAGATGAAAATCTTTTTTCATTAGGTATGATTAACCATTGCATTGAGAATCTTTTTAAGATAGGAAGATTAAAATAAGTGGTTACTCTATGTATAAATATCGAATTTTTTTTAATTTGAGCATGTGATGAACGTAGAGGTTATAATAATACATTCATTGGAGGGAATAAAGAGTATTTATATAAATTCTAGAATGAACTGAATAATCAACATTGTGACATTATTCTAATTCCATCTCTATGATCTTGAGAAAAAATATTTAAGTGAATTTTTCTTTTTTATTGCTTATCTCTTGAATTGCCGCGCTTCATGCAAATTGTCATGCTTCGTGCACATGCACTTTCGTTCGTGTTGCGAGCATGTTTCTCGTATTTGTAATCGGGGATTCGCATTATTTCCATTCCCGTTGCGTCATATACCTTCTTATATTATGAATTAAACTTAGTATGAACGATTTTTTTATACAAAGTAGTCTTAAATGGAAAAATCAAAATGCTTGTGAAATTAATATACTTGCCAAAAAAAAAAAAAAAAAATCACTTCTCGTGCCTCATGTAGTGGGCTTACTTCTCCAAACTGCCAGCGTGCAGAAGGCCCTATAAGCAGGTCTCCAAGGCCCAAGCTCAACGTAGAACAGCCCAGCTTGGTCCTCTGCTATGGCGTCGTCTTCCTCATCGCACCCGGTGGAAACCGTAACCGCCATTACCATCTCGAGAAGAAACCAGAGAAGAAAAGACAAATTTGCGACGCCCTCCTTTGATTGGCGCGATCACTGGGCTGATAACTAATTTCGGGAACTTTTCTAATATATCGGGCAATTGAATCTTTCAGCAAATTCTTCACTCGAACTCTAAACTGAAAGATTAGCAGCCGAATCTGATGGATTCGAAACCCGTTAGTAATAATGCTGCCGCCCCAAGGAACGTTGGCTCATGTTGCTTCTTGGATTTATTTATTTATTTATTTAATATTTGTTGTTTAGCATGCTGCCGCCCCAAGGAAGGTTGGCTCATGCTGCTTCTTGGATTTATTTATTTATTTATTTAATATTTGTTATTTCTGCTAAACGAAGAATTGCATTGGCTGTCTGTGGATGGTCTTCTTGGCCGTTGTTTTTTGTTTCTTGGGTAATGGATGCTTTGTGCTGTAGCGTTGCAGGTGAGATTTGCGCATAAGGCTATAAAGGAGATATGATTTGATTCTGGTTTCAGAATATCTCCCGTAATGAAACTCATTTTGTTTTTTGCGTACAAAACAATGGTCATGGCTCGTGACCAGCTATTATAATTATCACCTGTCAAAACCATGCTAACTAAATTCGAACCAAGGCTATCCGAGGCATGGAGGAAGTACGAACTATCGTTCCGTTCATGAGCCGGTGTGTGGCTAGAGGCTTCCTCAGCCCGGGAGCTTAGTTTGGACATGATAACCAATCCAAAAACAAAAGATGGTGAGCAGAAAAATCAATCAAAGCAAATTAATAAAGGGTCCGACAAAGAAGCAAATAGACGGCTAGTGGTTGCTGGTCAAAATCGGATGACCGAAGGCAAGAGATAGGCTCAATGATCATCGTGCTTTGATACCCAGTCGTAGGACTTTCATTTCGACTTTCCTAGTTACCGCTCCGTGGGTCGTATGAAAAGCATCGATAAAGACTAATGTTCAAAGCGCTACGCACCTCCTAGAACTCTTCTTGGAGTCCGAGCTCAGAGGTCTCTTTTATCGGCTTATTCCACTTCCGTAGGGACTCTTCCAAGTCATCTGATCCTGCAGCTTTTAAGAGGAATCCGCAGAGCAGGACGCTGGTAGGAGGATCACAGACTCTAAGCCTAAGAAGCCGAGAGGATTGGTTTACCATCGGTCCTTTATTAAGTAAATAAATAACTCATGATCTCTGAAAGCATAGGCTCCGATCATCCATGTGCTCTAATACCATGTTTCCGAATAGAATATGAAGAATATTGGAGAAAATTGTACTATGTATTTCTTAACTTTCCTACATCCATTACAAGCCTATTTATAATACAAGAAAGTTGTACAATGGGAAAGAATATATGCAATAACGTTTCATATTCTATATTTCAAATATATAATTTAACAGATTGACCAGGTCAATTAACCCGCGATTAGAATAATTAGAATCAAATCATATCTCATTCTCTAATAGGCTCCTCCAGTTCGAAAGCCAAAACCTGCCATTGTCAAGACGTATGGAAAATAGCCTTTCTGTGTTCATCGCATTGCTCATTTTTCAACACTTACATGGCGCTCTTATATTTCAAATAAATAGTTCCCTTCCATTTTTCCCCCAGACTCTTTCTTCCACATTCCCACTACAAACTCTCCAACAACCCATATGGGTGTCACCTCTTACCGGTGAAAAAAAAAAAAAGCACATGAACATCAGTTTCCACCGTGATTGGTTATATTATTCTACGTATTTTTATTAATAATCAAAATATACAAACAAGTGCAATACAAGAGAGAATTATAGTTTGTTGAACAAGGAGATATAATTATTCGTCAGACTCTACATAATTGACTCTCTAATATACAAACCATGTTCCCTATTATCACAAACAAAAGGTATATCTGATGAACTAGTTATCTTATTTCTTCGATCCTCCTTATTGCTTTAACTTGTACAATGTAACTCAAAGTTCCCATGAGTACAAACACACCAATAGCATTCTCATCCGCTAGTGTGTCACTTCCCCATTTTCCTGGTCAAGAAATGGGTAATCTATGTAACCAACAACGGGATCTTGAGTATAAAATGTCTCTCTGTTGTAACCATTCAATGGTGCATCCACCTTGAATCGGTAGACCAAATCAGGGTTAGAGATGAAGAGCCGACCATACGATATCAAGTCCGCGTCTCCTCTAGCCAAAGCCTTCATCCCGAGCTCTCGGGTGAAACCGCCGCTTAACATGAAAGTACCTTGATAAGCTCTCCTCCAAGTTCTTATCAATCGAGCTTCTTCATCCTCCTCTTGTTCACCATAATTTTTCGTGCCATTGGCTGTGAATCGAGGTTGAGTCACATGGAGATACACAAGTTTGGAACCTATCTCACTTTGGAACTTGTTCAACCGCTCAATGACTGCTAGGCCTAGACTGAGTGGATCGGGGTCCGTGGCATCATTGTGGTCAATTGCTGGTGAGATTCTAACTCCCGTTCGATCAGTGCCAACTTCTTCTGCCACCACTTTGATGATCTCCATCAAGAATCTGCATCTATTCTCAATTGATCCTCCAAATTCGTCTACTCTATCATTGATTGAGTCCTTTAAGAATTGATCGATGAGATAGCCATGTGCTCCATGCACCTCAACACCATCAAAACCTAAAGTAGAAATCGATTTGATTATTAATACGTATGTGCAACAAACGAAGTAAATACAAGTAATTTTAGCATCTATCATGATATGATTATAGTTCATGGACTAACCTGCTCGAATGGCATTTGCAGCTGCTCGGCGATATTGCTCGATAACTTGCCATACTTCGTGTGTTTGGAGAGCTCTTGGTTTGTGAGGAACATCGAGAGTCCCGTCGGGCAGGATGATTTTCCATTTATCGGAGATGGATTGATTTGTCGACGAAATTGGAGCGCCTCCATCGAGTTGATAAACTAATACAATCACCATTATATAATACCAATTGTTGTTAGAAACAAGTATAGAAGGTGAAAGTTAATAAGTTAACATTGCCAAAGTAGGAAAAAAGTATAACAGCAAAAACAGATTGTCAAATTGAAATAGTGCAGATCGTGATTATGTGATATATGGGTGAGCTATAGAGATATTTTGTGGCGTTGGTTTGAGAAAATGAATTTAGTACCACGGTTGGAGGCACGACCAACGTGCCAAAGTTGACAGAAGATGATGCCGCCCTTGGAATGAACAGCATCCACCACCTTCTTCCATGCTTCAACTTGCTCTTCAGTGTAAATCCCAGGAGTACCTGGAAACCTGGTTTAACAACATTTTATTTCTCAAAGTTAAAGATCCTCCTATGATCCAAAGCGAAGTTCATATTACTTGCTGTGAAGCAATGAATAGGGTATAAATAGCTTGCGATGCTCAGGTGTACATCGGTATGTAGAAAGTTTCAATTCCTTTCTATGTGATATATACAAGACAGCTTGATCTCAGGACAAAAGGACGTACCCAGCGGCCGTGTCAGAGATGAGGGTGCCTTCAGTGATGAGAAAACCACCCTTGGTCGTTCTTTGCGCATAGTACTCTGCATGCACCGGCAATGGAATCCCATTGACCGCTCTGCATCTCGTCAAAGGCGCTAGCACTACCCTGTGAGAGAGATCGAACTTGCCCATCTGGCATGGAGTGAAGAGGTTCGCGGCCATTTCGTGTGTAGCTTGTATTCTGTCAAGAATGAACAACAAGGATTGATACTAAGAATATGATGGTGAAGATTTGAAGACGCTGCGATGTGAGGTTGATCGATATTGCTCATCGGTTTTTATAGTTTGGTGTTGCCATTTGAACATAGCAGCAAGAACCGGGAGGATTCACCGTAATTCAATTTGAACATGGCGAGGTTTGATTTTGATATGACTAAGTCGTCGCATGTTGGGAAGGTCGAATTGCAATTTGCTTTCTTTAACCTCACTTTTCTCCTTGCAAAATTGTTTTAAAGACAGTTGACGTATAGAACATGTGGTTCTAACATTTCTTTATTTTCTTTATTGGCCAACGGGGTTCTTACATTGACCGTTCAACATTTCATCACCTGCTACATTGCTACGAAGTCGGTGGGGGGGTTCGTTCCTATTCATATAGAGCAATCAGTCTATGTTCCCTGTCCGGAGAATCTAATATTAATAAATAATAATTTGTTGCGTTATATTATTTATAATAATGATAATGACATTTTTCTCTTGGCTTTCTTGGGTGACCAAAACTATTTTGAGTTCGACTTCGTGTTATTAGAATTTCCCTGTCATGTGCTTTTTTGATTATGCACGAGAAGAACAAAAAATTTGGACGGCATTTAGATTTCAATTTCGACTACGCCATCGACATCTCATGTAGGAAATTTCAAGGGGGATAATAAGAATAGTCTCGACATGCAACTTTGTCTTTGCTTGAGTGGGGCCTCCTGGAGCCATGAGAACCACTAATGTAGCAAGGAGAGGTCCAGAGAGAGTCGGAATAAACCCATGCCTTCATCTATTGACTGTTCTTTTCTCTTTTTCTTTTTCCCACAAAGATATAAATGCTTGATAGCGATGCTGAAACAAACATGGTTTCATTAGTCAAGACTAAAGAAGTCGTAGATTACTGTAACTCTTATTCAATAGCTTTCTGTTTGGACCAATTAGTCATAAGCATGTCGACATTGTATGCTTATATAGTACACTTTAATATTTTGTGTCGTGTCTTGTTGGGGATTGCAAACATATGAAAATATATTATTGATGGGCAATTGAATAGGGAGAGAGAGAAAGCGACTGATGGTACTACTGAGAGAGATTGAACTTGCCTGTTGACATGGAATGATGAGGTTCAAAGCCATTGAGTGTAGCTTATATCCAACTAAGAATGAACAAACCAAGAAGATGATAAAGTATAACATCGAGAACTGAAGATGGCAGGCGAAGTTGGTAAAAGAGGAGGTAACATTTGGCATAATTCCTTTTGAACAGACCAAGATGTCATTGCCATTTAGTATTTTTCTTATGCGCCATCTATATGTAATCTAACATACTTAATTCAAGTAACAACTAGATTTAGATTTTTTCACAAAATCTATTTGAGCTAGAAGCAAAGGGCCAAGCCGAACGGGCAAGGGGGAGAGGAAATCTCCATAAAAGCACAATTAATGTGGCACAAAGGGAGAGAGATTCTAGAATATCGATCAAAATTACAAACAAATTTATGGATATACTAAAACTAAGAGATTGACAACTTTTATAACATAAGGCCTTTTTTTTTTTTGGGTAAAGCAACATAAGGCTATTTTCATTCATTGTGATTTGACTTTTAATATTCTCATTGGGTCTTCTTTTAGATTCCTCACCTACCATTAACCATATAAAAAAGAAGCTGGACTATAACATTGGAGATTGAAGAGAGAAAGCCTTGGAAAAAAAAGACATAGAAAACAAAATGTTTCTGCTAAGAAACCTATGAAATCACTCATTTAAAGTTATAATGCTCTCAAGATACAATTTAACCTCTCAAACTCTCTGAACATAAACACGAAAAATAGAATAACTTTACTAAGAAAAGGAGTATGCTTGTACAAGAATAACGAACCAATATATCTTGTGTACAGGCACAATCACTCGATTGGCATTGTTTAACTTCTGATGTACATTTTAGTCGAAATGTTAATATTAATTGAAATAAAATTCAAAATTGCTTAACCATAACTTTTCAAGTCCAATTAAGATTAAATGTAATCAGGCGTATTCAATGGAAAATGTCCGCTTGAGTGCCCATGCCTTTAAAAAAAACAAAAACACGGTTGCTCTCATATTCAAACAAAATAGTTTCCTTCTTTTTTTCCAACGTGGGACTCTTTTTTATTTCCACACTCACATTACAAACTCTTGAACAACACCGCTCACGTGCCAGCTTCTCTAGTGGCAAATAAGAAATAAATAAACATCAGTTGTTGTTGCCATGCGAACCATTGCAGCAGAATCGACGTTACGTTACGTACACGCCACGAGGCTGGGAAAGTCGAATCGCAATTTGGCCTTCTTTGACGTTCTTTCTCTTCAAGAAAAAATCTTGTTTAAGAATGTCGGACCGACGGTGTACGGGGACGGAAAATCGGCGAAATTCATGCCAAGGTCTCTTCCCCGGTGTGGTTCTTACGTTGACCGTTCAACAACTCGTCACCTGCTGAGAAAATAATAATAATAATAATTATTATATGGTTCCCTTACTTTATAATAATGATAATTAAAATGAAATTTTTCTCTTTGCTTCTCGATTGAGAAAACCCTAATTGACTTCTCGTGCACAATTATAATTCATCTGCGAGATGATCGCCTGATGACGTGCGAGAACAAGATTTATGGACGCAACTTTGATTTCGATTTGGACTATGCCATAGACATTTCGTGTAGCAAATTTTCAAGGGGGATCATTTCACAAAAATATCATTTTTTATTGTTCTATGTACAATTAACATATTGAAAAGATGAAAATCTTTTTTCATTAGGTATGATCAACCATTGCACTAAGAATCTTTTTAAGATAGGAAGATTAAAATAAGTGATTACTCTGTGTATACGTATCGAAATTATTTTAATTTGAGCATGTGATGAACGTAGAGGTTATAATGATACATTCATTGGAGGGAATAAAGAGTATTTATATAAATTCTGGAATGAACTGAATAATCAACATTGTGACATTATTCTAATTCCATCTCTATGATCTAGGGAAAAAACATTTAAGTGAATTTTTCTTTTTTATTGCTTATCTCTTGAATTGCCGCGCTTCATGCAAATTGTCGTGCTTCATGCACATGCACGTTCGTTCGTGTTACAAGCGTGTTTCTCGTATTTGCGACCAGGGATTCACATTATTTCCATTCCCGTTGCGTCATATACCTTCTTATATTATGAATTAAACTTAGTATGAACTTTTTTTTTTATACAAAGTAGTCTTAAACGGAAATTTCAAAATGCTTTGAAATTAATTTACTTGCCAAAAATAAAAATAAAAAATTCACTGATCGTGCCTCATGTAGTGGGCTTACTTCTTCGAACTGCCAGCGTCAAGAAGGCCCAATAAGCAGGTCTCCAAGGCCCAAGCCCAACGTAGAAAAGCCCAGCTTCGTCCTCTGCGATCGCGTCGTCTTCCCCATCGCAGCCGGTGAGAACCCTAACCGCCATTACCATCTCGCGAAGAAACCAGAGAAGAAAAGACAAATTTGCGACGCCCTCCTTTGATTGGCGCGATGAGTTCCCTTTGATCACTGGGCTGATAACTAATTTCGGGAACTTTTCTAATATATCGGGCAATTGAATCTTTCAGCAAATTCTGTACTCGAACTCTAAATCGAAAGATTAGCAGCTGAATCTGATGGATTTGAAACCCGTTAGCGATAATGCTGCCGCCCCAAGGAAGGTTGGTTCATGCTGCTTCTTGGGTTTTTTTATTATTTATTTATTTAATATTTGTTATTTCTGCTAAATCAAGAATTGCATTGGCTGTCTGTGGATGGTCTTCTTTGCTGTTTTTTTTTTCTTGGGTAATGGATGCTTTGTGCTGTGGCGTTGCAGGTGAGGTTTGCACCTAAGGCTCCTCCAGTTAGAAAGCCAAAACCTGCTGTTGTCAAGACGTATGGAAAAAAGCCTTTCTGGGTTCACAGCATTTTGCTCATGACATTGCTTTACTGAATCATTGAAGCACTTAGAATGATTAAAACCACTCTGTTGCTCTGCAGAGAAGCTAGAGATGACGATGACGATGAGGCAAAGGCCAAGGATTTGCTCCGGCACTTCAATGTGCGTCTACGTTTATAGAATCACTCTGTTTTTGTCAATGCCAATCTCTTGTGGGTGAATGTCTAACTAGTTTGCATACGGTTCTTTCTGAAACTTGGCTTTTGCTGTTGTCGATCACAGGAAGGTATCTTGAAGGAGAAGCCCAAAATTGAGAGAAAAGGTACAGCATTTGTTAACATTTCGTTGAATTGAAATTTTGTTATGGTTTCTGATGATGAAGCTGTTAGCTGAGAAATTAGGCTATGGTTGTTTGTGCGAGACTTGTGATTAGGGATGGCATGTTATTGTTAGTTGTCACGACCTTGGCCTTCGAGATAGATAACAGAGGAAAAGAACATAGGAAGAACTTGCATGTTAGCTAATGACACGGTGTCTGAAAATCCTGTAAATACTTGCTTGTGTTTCGTACCTCATAGATGTGAATGGTAGTGAACTCGGTGTGTTAGCATGACCTAGACATTTGCTCTGGATTGCTAATTCTTGCCTTCTAATGCAATTTTAGATTTTTGCCATATGTCCTCCAATGAAGGAAGAAATTTGACAGTTACCCATCAGAAGTACTAGTGTATGGTTTTGTCTTCATTAGAAAACGAAAGTATTTGGTTATGGAGGTTTGCGGATTTGGTTACATTGGGTTTTGACTTGTGGATTTTACAGTGGCTCCGTCGCAAATTGCATTTGGTTATGGAGGGACTTCAACTTCGTTAAAATCATATCATGTTCAAAAGGATCAAAACAATGTTAACCCATATCAAGGTTCAACTTCTGACTCAAAACTTAGCGTCAGGCTCTGCTTACTTAAGTTGCAATTATCCTTACAAACTTATTAGATTTGTAATCTTTATAGGTACTTCCAGTGGTCCAGGCCTGAGAGGGGAGAAAGAATACAGAGAACCATGGGTTGGTAAATTATGCAATGACATATCACTTTCTACTTGATTAGTTGTTCAATAATTAAAAGTTTCTTTTCTTACCTAACTCTTTGGCAGGACTATTACAGTTACTATCCTGTAACTCTTCCTCTAAGGAGACCATATTCAGGAAATCCAGGTACACTATCCAGTTTATTTCAGTTGAAAATTTACAGCTCCTAACCATACTTTTTTTTTTCCACTGACATAGTTGTGGCTTTCAATATGGTCACCGTGTTTAGTTCATAGATAATTATTAGCACAATGTATTGATTTTGTCATACTTAAAGGTATCTGCAACGCTGTGTTTTTACTTGCAGAACTTCTTGATGAAGAGGAGTTTGGGGAGGCCCCCAGTAGTGTGACTTACAATGAAAATATACTAAACACAGCCATGGAACTTGACCTAATGGTTAGTATTTTTGTAAGTAAAAATCAACTGGATGTGAACTAATTGAAACTAAGGAAAATGCCATGATACATGTAGGACAGTCAGCATGATGGAAGTTTGGAACCTAGTATGTTCTTTATTCAGTTACCTCCAACAGTCCCAATGGCAAAGCGTTTGACGACTGCAGAAGGGAACGAGACAACTGAAAGCTCAACATCCTCCAATGTTTTGGGTTCCTTAGAGAAAAGCTGCAGTTTAGATGAGTTGCCAGCAGGGTTGATGGGTAAAATGCTGGTGTATAGAAGTGGTGCTGTCAAGCTCAAGCTTGGTGATACTCTCTATGATGTGAGTACTTTTCAGAACCCATTTCATGTATCATTTTGTTTTTCAATGCACGCAGAGGTTCAATGTTCATGCCACTGATTTCGAGAGGTAGCAATAATGATTATATCGCTGTTTTTTCTGCTATTGAATTGTCAATTAAGACCAATGTGGTCCCGAGGGGGCGAAAGGATGAATCTGTATCTTATCTTTGGGGTTTGGCGCAGGTGTCCTCGGGTTTGGATTGTGTGTTTGCTCAGGATGTCGTAGCCATCAACAGAACAGAGAAGCACTTTTGTGTTGTTGGGGAGCTCAATAAGCGTGCCATTCTGACTCCAGATGTGGACTCATGTTAGAAAGCATGAGTGAATTATGACTATTTTTCCTTCATTCAGGTACATTTTTCCAAACAATAACGCGCGAGCGGATGATTAAAATTTTTTAGACGTGAGGCTATGGTGTTTAGGTGGGTTGTTGAATTGACCATTCCCGCAATAGTTCGGCTGTGAGAGAGAGAGAGAGAGAGAGAGAGAGAGAGAGAGAGAGAGGTCAAGTTACTTTTGTGCTTCAGCTGCTTCTTGTCATCATGTAGACAATCAAGGTTTGTTCTTTCCAGATCGAAGGGACAATGTCACTCTAATTGAAGAGTGTATGACATTCAGCTTGTAGCCCGAGTCCCCTATCCTGGTTGTGTTACTTTTAGGAATTGTTGGGTGTGTGGATGTTGCAATACAAGGCCCAAAAAGGTTAGCAAGCTAGAAATGAAGACAACCACAAAAAAATTTGTCTTCTAATGCTGGATAGAGACGGAAGTATTAGAGGGGAAGGTATGACATTGTGACGCTTTATTCGTGCATGTTGACGTTACATTATTTTTGTGCTTAGATCTATAACTATAGAGCAACTCACGGCCTGAATCTTGTCACTTTTGCTACTAAGAGCTAGCGCTGTAATCGGTCGTGGTAGTTTAGCAGGCTTGGTCGACCCGGCTCTACTGGCCTTGTAGATTCATAGGTAGAGCAAGAAATGGAGAAAGAAGGTAGATTCGTCGATGAATAGAGAAGTGGGGAGAAGAGATGCTGGAGGACAATATCGGTGACCAAGATTAAGATTGCGATCCGTTCCGTGGGCTCTGCTCATTGTCAATGTTGAATGATCTTTACTTTCCTAATTGAGGAAAGTTTGTACATCTGGGATTTTTGCAGTTAGCACAGCCGTTTGCCAACTTGGCATGAATCTGACCCGAAGAAAAACCAGCAAAGAGACGGACGAAAATGATAGCAAGCAGTACATAAGGGTTGAAATGAAAACGCATATAATAGTTTGGGATCAAAATTAGAACTCCACTAAAGTTTAGGGACGAAAAATATAGTATTCGCTTTCATCTTCTCTTGGCACTATATCCACTGGACATTTGTATTAATTGCTAACTATAATCCTAGTTCTATTAACGTTAACCTAATTTCATGACGATTTTATCAATGGGGTCGCGTTTATCATATCATTAAAAAAGTCGTGAACCAAATAATAAGAGTTACTACTACGTTTCAAAAAGCTGCTGTCGCTAATTAAAAGTTACCATCTTACAGAAAGAATTTTGTAAATTTGAAAGGATGGTTTCGTGATTCCAAAGCTGCTCACCCATAAATCGGCAATAGAAAACGAGCAAATTTGCAACTTCATTGGATCATGTTAACGTCGGCCGTGTTATAATAATCCCTTTTCTCTTTGTCCGTGCAATAATTCCAATCCCCCGTGACCCTTCCATTGCATTGATCAGTCACATTTGACGAATCGTGAACAAGCCAGGACGTGAGATTCCACCTCAACAGATGCAGAGACAACGTCGTTCATTGTCAAACATCACGATCAGGCCAACATGCAACATTGTTACCGAGAAAAGTAGAGAGAAAGCCAAAAGCCACAAGTCAAAAGGAGAGAGGGACAGAGACAGCAGAAACTATCAATTCTAAGTACTAATTAACATCGTCTTAGATTTCGTGTGGATCTCGGCATCCCTTGAACGTAAATAGACCCGAATATAAGGTTCGGAAAAGATGCTGTATTGTACCGACAAGGGGGCAATAACGTGTGCGGTCCGACACCCCACCACATAAGTGGAATTTGCTTAGAAACAATCTTGGTCTGGATGATACAACCTTCAACCAATACCAAGGATCCAAGGCGGGCCCTCTGGTTAAGGGTTGACTGATTCCTCTTGAGCACCTACTCGATTATTGCCAGCCGACTTCAATCATTATGCATTTGAATTATTCTAACCATCACGAGGATTGTCGCTGTTGTTAACGGAGTGTATTGGGTTGTCAATTATTTTACATTGAATATGGATACAGATGCAAAGCAAAAGGGCTATGGCTTTGTCCACCCTCAACAAGCTCAATTCACAAATTTTGGCATCTAAGTGAGGGTCACGCTCGAAAACAGAGCCTCGTTATGAAACACAGCCTCATTCCTGCACCTTTCCCTCTCCTCGCCTTGGTCGACTGTGGCCCTCTACTTGTTGCCGCCGCCGTCGCTACTCTATGGCCACTGATGCCGTCGCTGTTGCTCCGTCGGTTCTCAATGTCGTTGTTCTCCAGTCGGTACCCTTCGCGTGCGTGCGTTTGTGTGTGTTTGCACGCGTGAGAGAGAGAGAGAGGAACCATGTCAAACATCAATGGTGGCGGCACGTGAACATTTAATAGAGACGTATGATGGTGGCGTGGACGGCACCTTGAAAACAAGTTCAAGGACACATCAATCGCGCCGAAGGTGAGAGAGAGAGAGAGAGAGATTCGTGACTAAAGTTATATGTGAGTAAATGGGAAAAGTATCACAAAAGAAAAAAAAAACTTAAATATGTTGTATTGGAATAAATTCAATATTAAACTTTTCAATTAGATTAACTTAGTTCTTGACCTTTTACATTTATACTAATTCGATCTATTTAGCCAATTTTACTTGGTATTGATGATTTGGATGATGATCATCTTAAGGAACGACCAAAGATTGACGTGAACAAAATTTAAAAAATTTTATAATTTTTATAAAAATTTTAAAATTTTTATAATTTTTAAAAAATTATTATTTTTATTATTATTATAGCTGGCAAGGGTCGCTAGTAATCCTTACCTAAGCAAAGCCGTGGCGAGTCACAAGTCGTGGCCTCTAACGAGAGCTGCCCTTGCCTAGGTGAGGCTTGACCCTTGTGGGCTAGGTGAGGGCTACAACCCTCTACAGTGGCCAAGCCAACAACACAATATAATAATAATAATAATAATATTAAACATTTCAAAAAAATTAAAATTTATTAAATTTGTTTATGTCGATGCCCATTGTGCCATGTACGATGTCTGACATTCATATTAGCAATTTCTTGTCAAAATTGTCTGATAGAATTAAATTGGCACAGATGTAAAAGGCTTAGGACTAAATTAATCCAATTAAAAAGCTTGTTACTCAATTAGTATCAATGCAATAGGTTTATGACTTCTTCTTTTTACTTTCCCGTGAGTATATTGTATACATATAATGCTTAAATTCTATATAGTATCAATATTGAGGTCTGATTGGAGTATTCATGGATGGAAAAGCATAATCATACAAGAAATTACACAATCGCTATGTGGACACGTGACTTGTAGCACAACAATTGGCTGAACAATTAAGCATTATCAAGTATTTAGTTTCTTAGCAGGAGAAGGACATTAGAAGTGTTAAAAATTGTGTACAGCACTAACTTTAGTGTTAAAACTTCTTCTTTTTTTATCACTTAAGTGCTAAATATTTTGAAAAATGATCTTTTCAATGACAACACTCATCTATTTGGCTGAAATTTAAGGTGACCTTTCTTTTTCATTAATATCTTAAACCAACGTGGCTTACTGAGTTCTGAATCAACATAAAAAGTCCAAAATGGCGTCATTTAACTAGTTTCATCTACTTGTACAACCCAAAAATGGCAAAATTTCTTGTTGAATGACGTCATTCATCTCTCTCTATCTCTCTCTCTCTCTCTCCTCGTCATTTCTTCATTTGAGCTCTGCAACATCACATGAAAGAGGAGGAGCCATTGGGTTTGGAGGCAACATCGGAGGAGGAGGATTGGCAGTGAAATTTGGCCTCGCGCTCGCGCTTCTCTTGCTCACGAAGCTTCTGGATTTGATTCTACTCGATCTCGGAGTGCTTGAAGATGCGCTGGCCGCCAGTTTCTTCAGCGAGGGTTTGCCACTTCTTGAGTAGTTCTTGCTTAAGGATGTCCATTATAGGGTTTCGTGAGCAAATCATGACCGGATTCGGGACAAATACAGATTATTTAAAACTCTGCGTACTATGTTTAGGCTGAGAAATACATTGAATCAAGTCCGAAGCTTACGTTTCAAAACACCTAGCATATGTTTGACTATTTGCCTAAAGAGCTAATAAATTTGTTTTCATGAAATCGATTCACAATTTCTTCCTTGATAGCTAAAGCTATATTTGAATATGTGATTCCCTATGGTTTTATGGCATGTCCTTCAAATCCCAGCGTTGGCCGTGGATGAACACCCATGCTGGAGTCCTTGCCCATTTTCCGACGATGCCCACAGTTCAAGGCCGTTATCGTTAGATCCCTATTAGGCGGCGAAAATGGTGACTGGCGTGATGTTTTGGTGGCGGTGGTCTGGAGATTGTCAGCGACAAAGGTAAGTTAGTGAAGGTTGTCAACATATGGGGTTGGTCGCGACAAGAAGAAAACAAAGAATCAGCGAGGGTGCAAAAGGAGAAATGAAATGAAAAAAATGACAGGGAGGAAGGGGAGGAGAAATGTACATGGAAATGCCGTGTGGACCCTTTTTCTTTTTATAAAATGCCAACTCATGTTAATTCTAATTAAAAAAGTCATGTATTAATTTTGGCTAGAATTTCTCGCAATTGACACTTAAATGAATCGTTTTCTCCGATTTAGTACTTAAGTGATCAGGCGAAAACTTTTGATATTAAAATGAATGTCATACACATTTATTGACACTTTTAGTGTCATTCTCCCTTTTTCTAACTAATATATGTCATGTTAGAATCACATTTGCAATCTATAGGTGGATCCCTATGCAATGCACATCGAGAGAGAAGTTCATGTAGTCTTAGTGTGTGTATATAAAGAAACCAAGTTTTGCATGAGGGAAAGCAGAAAGATACCAAAAGTGTCGAAAATTTTGTATAACACTCATTTTAATGTCAAAAGATTTTTTTAGGATATCTTAATTGTCACTTTCAATCACTTGAGTACCAACCCCAATTTAAGTCGCTGAAAATCCAACTTGACCATTTTTTATCAATTTTTCAACCCATGTGGGTTGTTGGCATGCCCAGTCAGCATTGATAGTCCCAAATAACGCCATTTATATGTTTGCCCCAAATATAAACCCTAAATTTGCCAACCCTTTTGCATTGAGGTGGCAATGGTGACTACCACAAGTCCTTTGGTTGTTGCAATGGTTTTCCTGGGGTAATCATCGCCATGTCTCGAGCTACTTCTGTCTTTGTTGCGTTTGTCATCGCCTAAGCCATTGCTTTCAAAGATGGGGAATGGTCACAAAGTTTGGAGGAAACAATGGGTCATTCGTCTTCAAATCCTCCATAGAAGCTCTCATAGAGAGAGAGAGAGAGAGAGAGAGAGAGAGAGAGAGAGAGAGAGAGCCGACAGGGGAGGATTGAACGAGCTAGAAGCACTTCAAACTTCTTGAGCCAAAAAAGGGACAAAACAGAGCCACTCTCTATTGATATTAACGCAGATGGATAGACTAAAACGGGAAAAGTGTTAAAAAAGTCCAAAATATTTTATATTCGTGCCAATTTAGTCTTTTTTTTTTATTTGGTGCCAATTAAGTCATTTCTGACTAATTTTAGTCAGATTTTGTTGTCTGGGTGCTAGTCAACCGATGTGACACAATTGGCGCTACATGGATAATTTTTAATAATATTTTAATATTTTAGATTTTTTTTCTTTTTTCGTTTTTTCTTCTCCTCCTCTTTCCTCCTGCTGTTCATTAGACGTCGGTGACCGACCAAAGGCAATGGCCAGTGAGGTCAAGCCTTGCCCATGACCGACAAGGCTCCACCCTCGCCAGATCCGATGAGAGTGAGCCTCGTTAGCCCGATGCGAGACCAGCTCGAGGCCGCCCAGGCCATGAGGGTGGCCTTGTGCTGGGCTAGCGAGGGTCAAGCCTCGCCCATGGTCGATAAGGGCGAGCCTCACCACCTAGCGTGAGGCCACCCTCATGGCCCTCGTCAATGACCAACAAGGTTGACCTCAACCTTGTCAGCCATCACCTCTAGCCGGTCGCCAAGGTTCGACAATCGGCTAGAAGAAGGAAAAGGAGAAGGAAAAAAAGAAAAAAAATTCAAAAATATTAAAATATTATTAAAAATTATCTACATCAATTCCGTCATGTCGTGTTAGCCGGCCGGTGTCCAATCAACAAAATCTAGCCCAAATTAACTAGAAAGATTGAATTGGCACCAAATAAAAATGTTTAGGACTAAATTGGCATAAAAAAAAAGTTAATGATCAAATTGGCATAAATGCAAAAGGTTTAGGACTTTTTTAACACTTTTCCGGACTAAAGCAACACAAGACATTTGGTCGGACCCATCGAAGCACTAGCAATGGCTTTGAGGCATCCATCCTGAAGACAAACCCAAAACAGGGTTTTGTATTCCGAGCCAACACTTCCAATGGAAAGTTCTTCCTTTTGGCCTGAAGATAGCACCACTCCCTTGAGGACGCAAGACTGAATTCGAGGGAAGAGCTACATGGAAACGTTTAGGATTGTCAAGGTCAATGACATACCTCATAAGGGAAGGGCCAGCAAAGAGTCAAACTTCCTTTTCTTGTGAATGAATATTCTTTCCATACCGCTGCAAATCCCATCAATTTCTTTCTCAAGTTCACTCATCACCTCCACGATTTCATGACTAGCTTATTCCATGAGCATTAAATTCATGTTTCTTTCCCTTAATTTCTCTCTTTCCAACCCCTACTCAATCTCTTGCTAATCAACTACTGAGGGTTGCCCTAATGGCCACCCTTCCCACTTGGGAATGGGGAAATAGGGAGTTCGATTCCCCACTTTCTTCGAAGGGGAGGCTGGGGGGAGGGGGGGGAGGCTGGGGGGGAGGGGGAGGCTGGGGGGACATGTGAATGAATGAGTAGGGTTTCATAATCTATGTATAGCACATAGCACATAGCAGTGTCCTCCGGTATTTACTGGTTAAGCTACAAAAGTTGGATTCGTGTCCAATTTAAGCTCCAGTGGCTTGTAAAATACACACACACACACACACACACACACACACACATATATAATAGGACCAGGAGAAAAACAATCTCTTGCTGATCTTGCTTCTTGCTTGTCATGTCATCGAGTAAAAATATCCCATTTATATCTCCTCTTGGCTGGCCGTAATCTCTTACAATTTTGCCTCCTCAAATCTCCAAAGTTTTCTCATTATATATTATAAAGTAAATCTCTTAAGTTGACACTAAAGAGAAACGGGGCAGAATAGAGCCGCTCCTTTGTTGGTCCAAGATGACGAACGACAACGGTCAGCAGTGGCTCCGGCAGCTTGAAAACGGCGAGGAATGCCATCATTGGTAGTTCACGCTGGTGAACGAGCTTCGGGCCAACCCAAACTCTTCAAGCCTTCTTCGTTGGAAAATAGAGCAAAAACCGGACAAACTAACCACAGCTTTGTCGACGACCAGCAAGACGATGAATGACAGGCGTCGGTCTATGGCTAGCCTAAGATATCGATGACCAGTGTGGATTAAAAGTGGCTGCCCATGTCTCTACTCGTGCTTGGTTGGGTGATGCCTTCAAGAGAATGGCTGAGGCGGCATGGTGATTGATAATGGCTGCGTGTGAGAACGACGAAGACAGCGAGTGAGAGCGACGGTGATAGAGAGTGGTGCGATGATCAGCTACCGTTGAAGACGATCAAGCCCTTTAACCTTCCTTGTGTGCCACGTCATTTTTTGCTTGGTTGGATTGAGTGACATCGTTTATGCCCTACCTAACCACGTTCATTTGAGGGAGACATCCATGTGGACTGGATTTCTTTAAAAGAATGCCAACTCGTTTTAATTTTAATTAAAAATGCCTTGTTATATTTTTGATAGGAAATTCTCACCAGAGGTAATTAAGTAATTTTTTTTTCTGGTTTTTTATTTAAGTGAGCCGACGAATACTTTTGACATTAATGTGAGTACCGTATATAACTTTTAACATTTCTAGTATCATTCTGCCCATAATAAAGAGATTATTATAGCCATATTACATCATATTTATGAAGTGAAATTCTGATTAATTCCTCCCCACTGATAAAAATACTTGGAAGTTTTGCATTTAAAGAAAGTAGGAAATCTCCATCAATTCTTCTTGACCATCTACTTAATCGAGTTTGGCAAGGTTTGGCAAGCAGGAAGTTATTTCTTACCTCTTTGATATTGACGTGAATTAGCATGCTTTTCACCGACTTTACGATATGGACTCGTGTGGCGTGTCCAAGTTCTCATCCAAGATGTCATCTACCTTATCGTTTACGCAGAAAAAAAGGAGAAAAAATTATACAGTGCAACAATGGCAAGAGAGGATAAGAGATTTTATCTTTTGAACCTAAGAAAATCTCAATTGCGCAGTTGACTCTGCAAATGACAATATCTTCTTCATTAATTTTTTTCTTATTCTTGATTTATAAAGACTCAAATGTCATCGTCGCAAGATTACAGTGTAAATAATTGAGGAATAATGTCACAAGTGGTCTCTTTACTCTCGGCTAAAAATCAAAATCGTTCATCTATTTTTTATCTATTTTTTCACAATGGTCTCTTTACTTTATTTTCTTTTTTTTTTCGAAAAAAAAAAAACCCCGTTAGTTCCTAAGTTAAATTTGGCCGTCGGAGGGTGGAGTTGGCTAGCTTGGCTAATTGGAGAACACACGTTGCATTTTGATTGGCGCACGGCGGTGCTGATTTGGCTAATGTGATGCCCTTCGTAAAGGGAATGCGAGATCTCAGCACTTCAGAAACTAATCTTGTCGGAAAAAGAAAAAAAAAAACGATCTCGCCAAGTTGACGTGCAAACTTATTGAAGAAAGCTGTGCAAAAGGGGACATGCGAGTAATTGTCTGAGTTTGATTTTGAAATTGAGAATTAATCGAATAGGTGGCGAAACCCTCGAGAGTTTCTCCATGAACGCCACATTTATTGTCTTCACGCTGTTGCTTATATTCTCTTTTCTAGGGTTTCGCCATGGCGACGAGCTCCAAATCTCCTACTGGTGGGCCATGGCACTCGAGCTCTAAGCTCACAGTCGCCATGGCCGTTCGAGCTCTAGATCTCACCTCATTCCGTGATGTCATGGCCATTCGATCGAGCTCTGATGTTGCGGCCGGTATCAGCAAACTTTTAACTAGTCAACGCTACCTCAACAAATTCTGTCGTCGAAAAAATTCCGGAATGACCAATAACGCTTTTTAAAAAGTACAAGGACGCTCGCCATTAAAAAAAAAAGAAAGTACATGCATGGTTTGAAATTTTCGAACAAAAACAGAGGGCATGTTTGTTTGTGTTCCTAACCCGTGTTTATGAACAGAATTCCTGTTTTTTTTGTTTTCAGAAACAAAAAAAAAAAAAAAGAACATAAACACGTTTGTTTTAGTTTTTATTTGGAATCTATTTTTTGTTCTTGGGAACAAGTTTGGAATGCAAACAAAAAACAAAAAAAAAAACGTATTTCTTGTTTCTGGAACACTTTCAATAAATAATTTTTCTCTCTCCTCATTTTTTTCTTCTCTTTCTTTTCTTCTTTTTTTCTTATTTTTTTTTTTGGTTTGGTGGCCGGCCTCGACCATGGTGGCAACCTACATTGTCAAGGGCCGGTGACCTCACCGGAGTGTCGCCGCCCCAGATGAGGCCGAGCATCGTCGGCCCCCGGCGAGGCCAAGCCTCGCCGTGGCTGGGCAAGGCCGCCGGCCCTCGTTGAAGGAAAATTAAAAAGAAAAAAGGGAAAATAAAAAATGAAAAATAAAATAAAAATATTAAAAAATATTAAAAAATTAAAAGAAACAAAAAAATTATACAAGTTTACTAAATGTGTTCCTATTTTTTCTATTCCGGAACTAGTTTACTAAACATGTTCTTGTTCAAAAATTGTTCCCCTAACAAAATAGTTTTTTCTATTTCGTTTCCTTCAACAATTTTGAATAAACGTTATCAAACGCACTTTTCGACTTAGAGACCGCCACAATTGAGTATCCCACGTCTGTCAAAACCAGTCTTAGTATATTTTTAGGCTCGTAGGTGTCCTTCCACATTTGTGTCTTGATCTTTCGCTAATGGGCGCGTTCCCCCCGATGAGCATGTGCAAAGCTTTATTGTTTTGCAAATGAACAGCACGTTAACGGTTGAATAGCCAAAGCGAAGGACCGGGAGGTGAGGTTCCCGAGGCACGTGCTATCTAGTAGAACACCTGCCCCTTTCGTCCAATGACATTGGAGTTAGGTTTCCTTTAGTTTTCTCCTCTTTAACTCTCCAATCTGGAGAGCAATCCCCCCCTTCCCACGGAACGCGTACCCTTTTGTCACTGTCATATTTTTGGGTCCCTGTCGATCTTGGACTATAGGGAAAAGACTTGGGGACAAAAACGAAAGCATCCTTGGGTCATGGTCCTCGAGACCAAAGATAGTCCGGCAAATATTGACGTAGGTTGGTCCATGGCGAATGCTATTAATAAGGACCAGATTATTGTAAATGTAGGATACCTAATGCTGAATTACATCCACTGGAAAACGATTTTCATGGTAATAAAAAGTGAATGTGCAAAATATATGGTCGTTGAATTTAGTTATCAATTATATATAATGAAATGTTCATCATCAAAAGTGTTTATATGTTGAGGGTGCATTTATTTCACTAAAAATTTCATGATATAGGAAGATGTTTTTCACGAAATTTTTTCATTTATTTGATGATTTGAATAAAGTAATTTACTTCAAATCTAAGCTGATTATTTTTAGTCCATGAAATATGATTTATGCACATCAATCAATTTCTCATCATCTCAACACAGCCAGAAACAATTTTCCGAAAACAGTTTTATCTTCAAACAAATGACCCTAAATGGAAAAGATTACATGAGTCGTTGGACCTATGATGCCTATCACCTTTCCTTGCTTATGCATCTTTAGTATCATGCTCGATGTTACACAATCTTGGAATTGTGACGGCTAAAAAGGAGGGATACCTCGTCTCGTAATTGAATTCTTCCATGGATTCGCTTGTACGATAAGACATTCATTTTGTATAACCTCTTGATGGTCGCAAAACACGTCTACGATACTAGCTCTAATATACCATTAGCTCGAACCACGGACAGTATACGGTTAACTAGTGTTATACACAAGTTCTGAACTAATTAAAGCTAATGGACACTTGCTTGAGTAATCATTTTTAAGATTCAGTCCAGAGTTGTGCCATATAGTATGTACTCAAGGCATGAATTCTATAATGTTTCGGTCGTCATTATTCAAGGTCTTGTAAGTGGAAAAATCATCCAAAAGGTTATAAATCTTTTGTACTTTCGTCAATTTAATCCTAAACCTTTTTGAATCTTATCAATTGAGTCCATTCAACTAATTTTAATCGAAATTCGCTAATGTGGACACCGGCTGGCTGACGTGGCACAACCAATGCTAACATAGATAATTTGTAATAATATTTTAATTTTTTTTTATTTGTTAATCATTTTTTCTGATTTTTTTTTTAAGCTTTCTTCTTCCTCTTGCCGGTGGCTAGCCACCAGCCATGGCCTTGCCTAGGCGACTTCCGGCCAGGTAAGAGCAAGCCTCAACCAGGGGAGTCCTCACCCAGGTGAGGCCCGGTGAGGGTAATCCTCACCCAAGCCAAGGCGACCCCACCGAACATTGCTAGGTTGTTGTGTCAGCATTTACTAAGCATCTATTTTTTTTGGCGCATGTTATTATGAATATCCAGTACACTTTTGTCGTATGGTCTCCATGGGATTGTGGGAAAAAATAATAATAATGCAGATATCATTTTCACATTATGTTTAGGGTTTGTAGACGATAAATATGGACTGTGAATGTAGTTTTGGGAAAAGACGTCTTCTAGGGCCGGATTCGAAAGAAAGCAAACGTATGTGGTCTCGTATCCTCCAACGCAACATGCGTTTGACTTGAGTACAATAATGGAAGCCACTCGCAAGGTACTTTGGGAAGAAGAAAGAAACAATTGCGTAAGGACCTTGTATAGGGCAACGTTGGGAGAGTAGGTGGGATATTTTGTTGATTATGCACCGATATGAAGAGGCAAAAGTGATGCGGTAGATGAAGATTTCATCTTTGATAGATTTAGAATATTAGGGTTTGGCATTCTTTTATTTTTGGGATAAGTGCTACAGAAGTCCTAAAACTTGTCACGAAAATATAATTGAGTCATAAAACTTGCAAAAAGTGCAATTAAGTCCTAAAACTTGTCAAAATGTTTCAATCGAGTCCTAAAATCGACGCCGTCAAATTTCCTAAAGGAAAAAGTTGACATGGCGCGGACGTGGCTTTTTTTAATCGTTTCTCTCTCCTACGTGGCAAATAGTTAAAAAAAAATCCCGTTAGGAAATTTGACAGCGTCGGTTTTAGGACTCAATTAAAACATTTTGACAAGTTTTAGGACTTAATTGTACTTTTTGCAAGTTTTAGTACTTAATTGCATTTTCGTGACAAGTTTTATGACTTCTGCAGCACTTATCCATTTATTTTTTAAGTTTGTTAATTTAGGATATTTATTTAGTGTAGAACCTTTGAATTTGTCGTTTCTGTTTTGAAGTTTTAAATTCTAGTTATGATATCTTAATTGATATTGCTAGCCAAGTTTCCTAGTTTTATGGTTTCGCACGTATAAATTATACACTTCGTTTCAATGTAATTCAACTTATCCTTTGAATTAATGGAAAGCTGTGAGCCTTTTTCTAGGCACTTTGTGGGTGTACTATGGGGGGCGTGCGTTCGGCGTGCTTTTCCTTGTCATTATGTCAAAAAATGTAAAAGAGTTATATCGCTCTCACTAATTTTTCAGTTCATTTTAGAGAGAATTTAATAATTCTATCATCAGAATACGTTCATGAATTGAACCCGGGGACAATAATTGCTAGCAGTAAGAAAAACATAAAGATAAAACTGTCAGTGATTATACTTTTATTTCTCAACATAACGAGGGGGAGCGTGCAATTAAAATGTGACATTGGCAGAAAACTAAATTTGCAAACGGATATAAATTGAAGGTGCGAGGAGCTTGTGTGGTCAGTAAGGTAATCATCGGTGTCGATACCAAGAACTTCGGTTCAATTTCGCCTTAAAAAAGACTAAACAAAAAAGAGAGAACCAAAAACATCTTTCAGTTATTTAACTTTGAGAATTATATCGTTTCATTTAATAAAGTTGGTAATCCAATGAAAGAAAAGTATGTAAATAATATGAACAAGGGTCGTTAAATTCGTATAAGAGTTAATAAATTTAAGTCTTGTAGGAATGGAAAACAAGAGTTAATAAAATATGCAAAAGGTTCATAAATGGTGAGTAAATGACAATTGATAATCCATAAAAGTTGGAAAAACGAACTGATGAGTCATAAAAAATAACATCGGAATATTCATATAAGAGTTGGTAAATTTTCAGCATTGGTAAGAAGACAAATTAAAATCGGAAATCTTCCAACTATAAAAATGAGTTGGTAATTTCGTGTAAATGTCTGTAAATTACCAATAAATTGCTTGGAAATTAGATAATCAATAATTTCTTTTTTACTTGACATTTACCAGTTTCTTCAAAAATCCACTAGCACAAAAGAAAAAAAAAAAGTTTTTAAATACAACAGTACGATCATCCGATCCAGAAGCATACTTTTTCTCTTTTGGTTATGGGCTATGTGAATTACATAAGAAAACCAAATGAATATCAAAAGTCAACACACGTTCTAAATTTTACTCAACTTTTCCTTTCTGGCCGTGACCACTGGGCAAGTAAGCTTAGGATTAGGTAACCAAGGTTCCTCCAGATGCAAAAAACGTGTCACTTCATCTAAGCACATTCTTTTGGTGAAATGCGTACCGAGACATTGTTTTGTTCTGAAGCAAAAATATCCCCAGAACAGTTAAATGATTTAGTCAACAACCCATTGTTATTTCTTTCGGTAAGTCTACTCTGCTGATTATCGATGGAGAAAAGAATTTCACAAGTTGCACTAATTCCCAATCATGTGTATCCGTAATACAACAAGCTTAGCCGGACCAATGGAAATTTCAATTCTCATTGCGTGTATCGGTAAACAATTGTTGTAGTAGTGGAATTTCTATACTACAATTGAGATCAACAGTGCTAATTAGCAAAATTTGTTCACCGGGAGCGGACTTAATAAGAGTACGATATCTAAGCATACTTTTTTTGGTCACCATCAATGCCAGCGAATCTATAATTTTGGCATTATAAGCTTGCCTTGACTCGTTCGTCGAGCTTTTGCCAAAAAAAGGCCTCTGTCGTAAATTGTTTCTTTTTCCTATTTACAACTGTTTGAAAATTGATCCAGACACTAAACATTATTATAAAATAGACAAATCGCATTTCTTGTGATTACATTTTCTAAACAAGTTTCCAAAGCAGTGGGACAACCACTGGTAACAAGTTCCAAAGCCTCATTCACGAACCGCGGAGTGACATGGATCGCTCTCTGTTAGTTCGAACTAAGATTGCCTTGGCACGGGTGGATTTTCATCAACGTCTCTTTGGTACAATCACAGCTCGATTTACAGCAACACATACATGTGAATTCGTAAATATTTCTCATGGCAAATTTATAGAGTTTGTGTTGATAGTTTGATTCTAAAACAAACAAAGAGATGTGTTGTCTCAGTTAGAAAAGATGTGAGTGTGTGGATCAATATATAAGTGTGAAAGTTTTCTAACATTAAATTAAAGACCATGCGCTAAATGCACTAAAACCATGGACTAGTTCTATTAGCATCCTTGTGGGACAAACAATTCATTAAAGACAGTGTATTCACGTCTCAAAATCTGATTTCATTCTTCTCGATTATTTTCTAACATGTTGTTTAGACACATATGCTGAACATTCCTTCAAATGTGAAAAGCATAATAACTTAACTATCATGTAAATCACTAACAAGGAACCAAAGAAGAATGACTAGCTATGGTGTTCACCTTTATTTTCTAGGTTAGGTTATAGATTAGGTTCTCTTTGGAAAAAAAAAAACTACAATACTTTTATTTGACAAAGCTGCGTCCAACAACCATCTTCTTGAAGAAGATGGGAGAAAAAGTGCGATGCTCACATGTTACCCTCCCCGAAATAGTCTTTTCTTTTCTTTTATCTTTTTGCTATTGCTACTGTATACATTGGTACATGCTCTATAGAAGTCCCTCTCCTTTATTCAAATTACTCCACTGGCCAGCCATCCCCTTTGTTGCAATCAAGAAGTGGAGAGAGAGATTGAACATTGGACCCCACATTTGCTTGATCTTGAGCACACCCACCGAGGTTCCAACTCTGAACCATCTCCTCCGAAAACATCATGGCTTGTTCCGAAGAAGAATTAGAAGTTAATGAGGTATTATTATAGGAGCCATAGTTGCAACCGTCGAAGCCGCGAAACTTGTCCGACAAGTCGGAGTTCAGGAACTCCGACAAGTCAATCTCGCTGAAATCAAAGTCCGTTGCTAGATGACCTTCTCCTCCAGCAAGACATGGTACTTTGCCATCTGCATTTTTGCTCTTCACCCCAGGCATGGCATTGGTTTGGGTCGCGGGGTCGGTGTCCGCTTGGCGATGTTGTTGCTGTTGCATGACTTGGGGGCGGGCTTGTGGAGGATTGAGGAACAAAACCCTGGAGCACTTCAAGGCCTTAGTCCTCACCACTTGGGTTGCTGGTTGAGAGTTGGCGATGACCTTCGACTTGGTGATTTTGGTCTCTTTCGATGGCTTTGGCTGGTGTTTCACCTTCTTGCTCACAATGGTGTTCCAGTAATTCTTTATTTCATTGTCTGTTCGCCCTGGGAGCCTCCCCGCGATCAGAGACCACCTGACCATAGTTCGGTAAATTCATTGACAGTAAGTATTATCTTCTTAAAAATCTTCGTTTTCTTTTGTACAATAAACGGGAAGGGAATTGATGAAGAGTGATAAAGGTCGAGACCTATTGCCCAGGAGATTGTGAAGCCTGATGATGAGCTCTTCCTCGTCCGCTGTTATGTTGCCTCGCTTGATGTCGGGCCTCAAATAGTTCAACCACCTGAGCCTGCAACTCTTGCCGCATCTCTTCAAGCCTGTCATAGACAAACAAGAAAACACGTCTCTCGTTACTTTCTTGGAAATACCCAGATGACCCACATGAACATTTTTTTTATCAGTGTTCTTACCTGCTTTCTTGGGGAGGTTCCTCCAACCTCCTTCGCCGTGGGCTCGGATGTAATCAACGAGAACTCTGTCCTCTTGAGATGTCCAAGCTCCTCTGTTCAAGCCCACTTTCGCGCAGCAAGGGCTTCTTCCCATGTCCGAGATACTCCTTTTTGCTTTGTGTGCGCGATTGTCGATCACTGTATCCGAGTGCCAGATAGAAACTGGAGTTGTTTAGTGGGACGGACGTATTTCTGAGTCTTCGTCTCCTGGGTTTCCTCGGATCCTGGACAGGCCAATACTTATAAGCGACCCCTTGTTTTTTCGGGGTGACTTGTTGCGTCATCACATATATTATTATGAAATTGAGAAATTGTCCACCAGTGACGTGGTCCCGATGCCTTTAAAATCAACGTGCCAATTTTTTTCTATTTATTTCAAGTGGGTAATTGTCCCTTGGTTATCATGGGACCATTTTAATTGCGCAAATAATGTTTCCATGAATGAGACGTCAAACAACGCACATTAGTTTACAATTTCAAATTAGTATTTCTTCTTATATTTTCGGTCAGAGAGGTATACTCTCCAATAAGGGTGTAATACAAAACGTGACCTATAGGACGGGAGGATATAATTTGGCAGCACTTCACTAATATAAGCCCAGACGAGACGCATCCATGTACATGAAATCACTATCTAAGATTTCTTGGCTTCGGCTTGGGTGGGCCGCCTGATCAAGAACAATGCTTTAAGGTTTCAACTTGCTGTCGCCAACATGAACCTACCTGACAAAATGCCGACTCTGTTTCACTGTAGGGTAGCACGCATACAAGTTCGAATACGTTCTCTCGTGCAGTTATCATGGCGACAATGGACACCTCCGAATGTCGGGGACGGTGGTCCTGAAAATTATAACGCCACAGCTTTTACTTCTCGCCCATTTGACGCGTTTCATCTATTTCCCAACTAACTTTCCATGGAAAGCCTGGTGTCTGCTCGCGCGGTTTCAGCCACTTCAACGACCGCTCGACGCTGACGTGGCACCAGTGAAAGCAACATAACACGAGGCAATCCCAAGCCCTCGTGGAGGAGCCGTCGCCGCATACGACGAAAGCCCGCCGTCACTGGCCCTTGCCGGAGCACGGTCTCTCTTCCTCTCTCAGTGATTTTTCGCTAGTTGATGTATATAATAAGCATGCATTGACCAGAAATAATAACCAAATACATCGTTTTTTAAATAACACAAACGGTAATTAGCCAAAGTTGAGCTTTCCACATCGCTTGTATCTGCCCTTCCTTGAATAATTTTCTCCGAGCTAACCTTCTCGAGTGCTCTTGAAAGTTTGGTGCAGGCAATCCCAACCAATGACACGACGTCATTTCTCGACCGTCCGTGTTCCATCCAGGAAGTATCCCCAATCGGGAAAATTCTAGAGAGACAATTGCTAATTTACGAATTTATATGGTGATGTGATAAATCAAAAATTAAACATCAGATGAGTGGTTTGTATATATGCAAAACACTTTGAGCAAAGGCAAATTTTTTAATTAAAAGAAAGTCGGGGAGATTCCTGCCTTAATCAGATCTAGATAATCGAGGGTCAGCGATCCTATTGCGAGTCGAATCTCGGTATATGGCTTATGTAAATGCATTTTCAAGACGATTATAGGGTTCATGAACAAAGAGTGCCTTTGTGATCTCCTTTCTTGCCGAATTAGACATGTGGTCCAAAATTTTTATCTAATCTTTTTTTTTTTTTTTTGATGACCAAGGGACCACCGAAGATCACCTTTTGGGGATCACACGACCCTCCGGTGACCAGTGAGGTCTCGCCGCAAGTCGCTATTTAGACGTAAACCCTCGGAGGGGCTGACCAAGTAAACCATCCTTGGGACCCTTACTTAAGTCACGAGCATCCAGAAATTCTAACTCGTTCCCTCAGCAATGAGATAGTGAAGCCCAACTATCACCGCTACCTACGGGTTGGTTTATCTGATCTTTTTCTATGCATCGTCATGCATGCATGATTGAATCTCTTTACTGAGAAAGGTGAAAATATTGAAACTGCACCACTAGCTCTTGTTGGCCATATTTTTGTAGGGCTCGACCTTGTGGATACCAACTCCACATGTGATCAAGGGCCCTGCCAATAAATCGCATTAAAATTCCTTGTTTTTGTATTATACCATCAAAAATTTCAAATCGATACATCCATACTATATATATTCCAAAGAAATGTACATGTCACAAGAAATCCCAAATCGATATATATGTGTCACATTTATCTCAGACTAAGACTTGTATCACAAAAAATCTCAAACACCCACCCCAAACTGGTTTTTGTGTTTGGCATAGATTTAGTACGGATATACTAGTCTGAAATTTTCTATGATACAAATATTAATTTAGAGTAAATGTGATACGGGTGTACCATTTTATGCTTTTTTTTATAATATGAAACTAATTTGACATAAATATAACACGAGTATATCAATTGGAATTTTTTGTGATATTAGCATTTTTTTCCCTCTAACACTAGCTATGATAATGGCAGCCGACATCTCAATCACATGCAACATTGCTAGCCCCATCGCCTTTCGCATTGCTAGATGAACGACACTTGCTGCGCCTGTCAAACCATACTTTTTCTTTTCTCTTTAAGCCAGTGTTCTCTCACTCTTCTATAAACCATGCGTTTTTTTTTAGGCCTAATACCCTTAAAAAAAAAAAAATCCCCACTTTAGATTCAATCCAAATTCTACCCAAAACCTTTTTTGTCACATAAAAAAACTCCAACTTTAGGTTCAATCCTAATACTAATATATGTTTATTTTGTCTCATTAAAAATCTCATATTCTAGTTCTAGTCCTAATTTTCCCTAACTTTTTTTTTTTATTTCATAAAGAACCACCAACTTTTACTTAAATCTCAAATCTGCTTCTCTTGATAACTAAGAGATGGAAACCTCCCAATTGTGAGTTATTCAAGCGTAGTGAGCACAAGCTCTCCATCCATGAGATATGGAAGACTCCCAAGCACAAGAGCTTAATACTGTGCAACTTGAAGAAGGTCAGCCTTAATTGTCCTATTTTTTACCCAAATTTCAAATCCAAGAAGACATTTGGGCTAACATGCACATTCATGTCAAAAAATTGTCTTCTTGGATCTGAAATTTGAAGAAAAATTGAAGCAATGATGTGGAAATGCCACATTACTAAAGGCAATTTTGGACAAAATATTAAAAGGGGCATATATGATACTCAAGTAAAATTTAGTGGTTTGTTACAAGATAAAAAGAGTTAATGGTAGAATTGGGAGTGGATCTAAAACTGAATTTTTATTATAAGACAAAAAAGGTTTAGGATAAAATTGGAATTGGAGCTAAAATTGAGATTTATTTTCTATAGTATTAGGCCTTTTTTTATTACAAAGTATATTGAAATTCTCAAGTTGAAGTAGCTGGCCATGGTGGCTCTACAAGCATATTATCCATATTGTTGATCGAAGCTATAGTAAGATGATCAAGGATTAGCTCTTATTCTCTCTCACCAATTTTTCATCAAAAAGATATATTTTTCTTCAATTTTAATTCGGAACATATTGATAAAAAAAAAAATAATCGGAATGCAGATGCTCTGCGTCTGTCCTAAGATTGATAATTTACAACTTTTGTTAGATTACTAGTTTTAGGTCATTAGCTCTTATTTGAGTTACTTACTAAAATTAAAATTTCCTTTTTATTTATCGGTTGTTCTATTAAGTTTACCCATTTTTATTTGGATATTACATTTGATAACTTATTTTAGAGATTAACAACCAAATTTAGCATAAGTCAGACATTATTATGCCATTGAAATTACCACATACTGCAGGGTTATTAACTCTCATTTGAATTCAGGCGACATCTATTTGATTTTTCAACTTTTCTTATCGTTTAAAACTTTTACTTGCATTTCCTAGCAACATCATTACTTTACCAACTCTTTTTTAGAAATTGTCAATCTTAATTAGAAAGACTTACCAATTTTTCTCTAATTAAGTTACCCACTCTCCGAACAGTTATTTTCCAAGTTTATTTCTTTTAATTATCAACTTTTCTTATCTTTTACATATTGTTTTTTTGCCTTTCTTGATTACACCTTATAGTTACCTACTCTCAAATGAAATTTAATAATTTTAGTTTAATTGATTTTCAATTTATTCCCAGTCAAATAATCAACTAATGATGGGTTGCCAACTCTCATTTGAGTTAGTTACCAACATTTACTTGTTTTTTCTTTTTCCAAAACCAACCTCTCCAATGGGTTATTTAATAGGAAATAAAGTTGGTAAATCACCAAATAAAAAGTCAATAAATTATATGACACATGGTAAATTTATGTTGTTGGTCAGAAAGCTACAAGAAAGTTGGTAAATAAAATGTAAATTTTTGTCAGATATAAGAGAAGCTTGTAATTTAAGAAATAATGAATAAAATTTTATAATTAACTCAAATAAGAGTTAATAATGCAAAATTAGTTGGTAGTATAATTGTAGAAAAGGGTGAGTAAGACAAATAAAAGTGATACTTATGTAGAAAAAAATATATAAATGTTGCTAAATAACAAAGTGGGAGTATGGTAACCAAAAACTAATTGGTCTCTTAATTGAAGAAAAGTTGGCAAGTAATAAAAGTAGGTAATTTCATATGACAATCAGTACACTTGAGGAACTATTAAGTAAAAAATAAGAGTAGCTATTTGTATCAAAGATAAGAGAAGTTAGAAATTAAACATTGGTTACAAATTCAAATAAAAAATGATAATGCAAAACTTATTGGTAAACTGATTGAAGCAAAGTTGGTAAGTACTCTAATTGAAGTCGATAATTTATAGAAAGAGTTTGAAAATTTAAAAATTTGGTAAGCACAATTAAATCGATAACAAATTAGAAAAGTTAATAAATTCAAGAAAACACAGTACATTTTGTAAGATATTGGATATCTTGACAATTTTGAAATATTCATGCCTTTTGTTTCGTAACGAGTCTAATAGAAACTATATCAATTTGTAGCACCTTATTTAAATTGTTTCTTTATTAACCCTCTCATTCATTTGCCTATAAAAAATAATCTATAAATCACAATTAAAAGAAATGAAATTCTCTTTCTTTTCTTTTCATTTATTTGTTGGGCTTTACACATAACGCTATTTTTCGTATTCACTCTATTATTCTATGCAAAGTAAAGACGAAGATTTGTTGTATCATAAGAGGATAGTTGCTAAAGATTATTGCACCAAGTTTCATACTCTGAAGGCCAAAATTATCTTGATGACAGTGCTTACATGCCTCAAACAATTGATCTTATTTTCACATTTTCTAATAATATTCCAAAAATCTTAAGGATAAGTCAAACTTCCAATAATCATATTGTTTCAATTCTAATTGAATTTTATAATCAATTTATTTAGATTTTCCTCACTACCTTGTTATATTCTGCTGCTGTGTGTCTTCTCAAGAAAACCATGGGAGAGCTCTGGTTGTCGTTCACATCATACACAAACGAGAAATAGAGCATCACCGGCAAGAAGGCAATGAGAGCAATTACAACGAAAGCGTCAATGGCAAGGTCATTGATGGGAGGAGTAGGGTAAATGAATCCTCTCTTCAATGGTTGTAATTGTTAAAGTCCGCCATTAATGAATGAGGTCAAGCTTTTTCAGTCATCGTTGTGGCACTTGAAGTTGATGACCACACATATGTAGCTCGTGATCCTTTCATTTTAATATTTAAAATTCGAGGTCTTGTAAGTAAGTTCCTGGTGAATTGTTGTTGTATGTGTTCTCTGCAAATTTGACTGATGAAATCAAGCATATTCCATGAATTTGTGATCCTATACTCTTTAAGGAGAATGCTTACAAATTTTCTAATTACCTATCTAGAGGCATTGTGATTCCTGTGTGGCCACCTAGAAAGAGAAAGAAAGGGAAGATCGGAAAAGAAATGGAAAGAAATCCGCTAATTTTTTTTTTTTTTTTAAAAGGGTCAAGGTGATGGGGGTGTTTGTAATTTTGGCATTTCCAAACAAGATATTAAATTATTTGGCATTTCCATTTAATACATTATTTTTTCCATTTCACATGAGATCAAAAGGAAAATGAAACATATTGTCATCTTAGGAGTCAGATCCAAGATATGATGGGGGTGTTTGTAATTTTGACATTGAGTCATCTTAGTTTGGTTTGTGACTTTGATTTGTGTTTCTCGCTCTCTATTCTTCAGTTGTGTTTCCTATTGAGTCGTTGAACTGTTCAAGTGCTGTTGACACCTAAATTTTGACTAATCATTTAGTAATTAATTGCATAAAAATTTAGGGATTAAATTTTAACCCCTAAGAAAAAAAATAGTAAAATTGCATTTCATGTAGTCGCATTTGCATCGATACTAAAAGGCAACAAGAAGCATGGGCTTGCGGTCAATAACATGCACAAAATGATGGTCTCTCTCCACTGGTCTGAACACGCAAAAGAGCGAAAGTCAAAAAAAAGGAGGGAGGAAGTTCTTGCACGTCCGTTGTCTCTCCCTCATTAATGCATGCGCATGCACGCACAAATTCGGCGGACGTGCGGATTCTAGAGGAACCCTCGTAGAAGCAAAATGAGCCCATGATATATTATATAATATGCTCTCTCTCAAGCGTGGGCTATTCGGTGAAGCAACCAGAAATTTGCTGAAGAAAGAAGCAAGTAACAAGCAAGAAAAGTCAAAAGTTGCGGCAATCCTATAGAAGAGGGGGCAACGTGCAGAGAAGAAAATAGAGAGAGACTGAGCAAAGAAAAAACTCTAAGCTGCCACACTTTTCAGCCAAGTAGCCGCACAAGAAGCCGCAAGCGTGAAGAAAGCAAAGAAAAGAGAATCCATGAGCGTCCACTTTTTCTCTCCCTCATTAATGCATGCACATGCATGCACAAAATGGGGAAGACGTGAGAAGATACGCAAGAGAAAGGGGTCACAATTTTATAATATTTTATAGTATATTGTTGCAAGGAATTCTCTCCTTCCTGGAGAGCAAATCGGCTGGAGAAGAAAGTCAAAAGAAGGGGCGCACATTATAATATATTATAGGAGCTAGTGGAGTCTTCAAGAAACAGGGAAGCAAGGTTCAACTTGCTAACATGTACGTGGACGTGAAGAAAAGTTGCGGCTGTTCTCAATTCACACTGAAGTCGGCAACGTGAGGCGGTGAAGTCTGAGCCTATAAATAAGGTTTAGGAGTGCAAATGAAAAGGAGGAGGCCGAAGGAGTTAAGAAAAAAATTCTATGAAAAAGGCCCGCGGGGAAGGCCAGAGAACACAGGAGAAAAAAATCTATGAAAAAGGCCACGCAAGAAGAGTGTTAGAGAGCTAAAAAATATTCATTGTCAAGGGGCTCCTCCTTCGGACAAGAAAAAATGAAGTCAAGGGAGGATATTAAAAAAAGAGATGAATAGAGAGTCTGTCAGAGAAAAACCAGAAACAGAAAAAAAAGGTACTCTGAAAGTACAGAGAGAGAGTGCAGAGACGGAGAAGGGACGTGCGGCTGCAGAGAGAAAAAAGAGAAGCGCCCACTGTTCTTCTTCTTCGCTGGACTTTCCTCCGGTTTCTGCTGCCCGCGTCCGTGCCCGCGCAGCCGCGCTCGCCCCGCCGCATCTCCACCTCCACCTCCGCCGCGCGCCGCCTCGCCTGCTATGCGCACCGACCCACGACGACCCGACACTGCTCCTTCTCCGCCAATGCTTGCTGCCGTCCACCTGCATCTCGCCCTCTGCCCGCTGGACGCCGCCGACTCCATCCTTCCGACGATCTGAGGACGTAGACGTTGCAGCAACCCTCTGCTGCCTTCCTGCTCCCGGCGAGTTCCGAACGCCACTGCCGCTGTAGTCCCGTGCCTCCGCTCCCGCCTCCTGCAGCTCGAAGCTTCGAGCGACGCCTGCAACTCCCCCACCGCAGCTGCTGTCTCGCGTTCGCCGGAGCTCCGAGCACAGTCGCTGTTGCAGCCCTCAGCCTACTTGTCGCCGCACCACCGCAGCACCTTCATCCGTCTCCTGCAGCACCCGTCGCCGCACCCCCCCGCTCGCTCGTCGCCACGCCTCCTCCGTCTTCGCCTGGCTCGAGCTGCGCGCTGCTGTTTCTTCCCTGCAGGTGCACCAACGACGACTAGCCTTGTGAAGCATCGCCAGCTATAATCTTCCCTGCACACGACCCCGACCTGCAGCGCCAGAAGCCCCGACGCCCTGCTCCGCCTCTGCCGTCGCCGATCTGCTGCGCCTGCCGGCCCCGAGTCCTCCGCCCGAGCGCCCCTGCTCCACCGGTCCTTGCTGCCCGGCGTCTCCTGCTCGCTTGAGTCGGTCTTGCACCAGCAAACCGCACGCGACTCTTGCTGTGGTCTTGCCGGAGCTCCTCGCCGGCGTCTCCCCCCCTGCCAGAGCTCCGACCGGTGTTGCCCCTCTCAATTGATTGAGCTGCCAAGCCGTGCGTGGGAGCAAAACAAAAGGAAAGAAAAAAAAAGGAAAAGCAAATTAGGTAGTTTTTTATCTATTTTATTTTGTTTTTTTATTTTACTTTACTGTTTTAGTAGAATCATTCCTTAATATAAGATTGAGAATGTCCGACATGAAATAGGCCTGTGAAATTTGTGATTGACAGTCCGATTTTCGCGCCCGAAATCCGACTCGCAATTGCTTGAAAAATCGCCAATCCGATCTCACGCCCGAGATTCGATTTGTGATTTATTTTAAATTGACCAACCCGATCTCATGCGCGAGATATGGTTCGTCAATTTGGACATCAATCTTGCTATGATTTGTTGTTGTGCCGTTTAAGTTAATTTCTCTTTCATATAAAAAAAATAAAAATAAAAATGTAGGTTAAAATTAGGTTTATTTCCTATTTTAGGGTTTGCATATTTAGAATAGAAATTTTATGAAAAAAAACATAAAAAAAAAAATCAAATCAATCAATTTAGGTTGCTAGTTTTTTAACTTAGGTTTCATGTTTAATTACTTGACAATTTTCAATTTCGAAATTAATACAAAAACATAAAATAAAAAAAATTAGAATGATGGCATTCTTTGCATGTCATTGCATTTTAGGGTAAAATTTCATATAGTTTAATTCTAGATAATAGTTTTTTAAATTAAGTTTAGAGAAATCTTTTGGATAGATTGCATTTTAGTTAAGAATTTCTAAGTTAGGATAACATTCTAGTTTAAATTAGGATATGGCTTAACCTCATTCCTAATACAAATTAGATGATATTTTAATTTAGATAGATAATTTTCACATTTTTTTTAAATCCGTATTTCATGAAAAAAAAAATGTCTCTGAATAAATTAGTTTTATTTTCTAGGATAAATTGCATTTTTTAAGAAAAAAGAAAAAATGTCATGTGCATGTCATATAGTTTAGGCCATGCTACCATGTCATATCATGTTAAATTAGTAGCATGCATTGCATAAAGCATGATTCTCATTAAATAAGTGAAAACCGAAAAAAAAAAAAAAAGGAAATTGCGTGTTAATTAGAAATCATATCTAGAACTGTTGATATGAATTCTGATTTAACATTGTAGATGCTTTCGTTGCTATGAGGCAAGTCGTACCATTTATTCACTGCTTTATCTGGGTGTTAAATTGGTGGTTTGCGCAACCGCATGATCACCTCACATGTTAGGGAGATAAATTAAAATCAATTCAAGCTGCTTGCCAAATATTTTTTTCAAAATAAAAGAAAAGGTACCGAAAGGGCGTTAGAGAAATCTAGTGTAACCAAGTCCCCGAACTCACAATCTTTGGTTCGTAGGAGTGAAGTAATTCTCCCATTACTTTATTTGGGTTTCTAATCGACCCACCAAAAAATAGATTAGTGGCGACTCCAGGATAAAAATCATCTGCATATTAAAAACTCAAAACCTAGTTGCGAATTGGTAAGGACTTGGGAGAGCTCAAGCTAAGTCTAGGCTTAGCAATCCATTAACCTAAACCGTAGGTGGTGCACCTGAAATTTAGGTCGCGACAAGTGCTCACCAGGTGTATGTGCTTTTGACATCGAGTCATCTCAGCTAGAAATGTGACTTGCATTGATAAGATACTTGCTAATTATATTCAAATGATTTCGTTCAAGTTTGTTTTCATGATTGATAATGAGAATCGTGGTCATAGATTACATATCGTTGATCCTCAAAGCTTCGGACTACTTTCCTTTTGATTAGATAATGATGTATATGCTCAGTTCTCTCCTTGCACTGCCTATTGTTGCTATATATGACTTGAATAAACTAGATTCCTACCTTTTGTTGATGTATATGTTCAGAATGTACTGGAGTCACAGCTATAAATCATATCCATGCTTAAAACTTGCTAATTTCCTTATCACAATTGATGTTCATGCCTTGAATTGGTTGGATTCATGATTATATGAGTTGTCCATGGTTTGAATTAATTTGATAGGTGTTCATGCTTGCTGTCCGTATTCATTTTTATTAAAATGAGGATTTGGTCTCATTTGGATTTTTTTTTTCGGTAATATAAGCAACTATATTAATGTAGGAGGAAGTCGGGTGGAATTTATATTGCTCCTTGGCTGAATATTTGTATTTCCATAGCTTGAGCATGTCGATTTTGGTTTAGAAATACACTAAGTAAGAGGTTAGAAAAAATGGAATAGTAGGAATATTTAAATATGTTTGATTATTTATCGGACTTGGACTGGATTTTCATGTTATTCAAGGAATGATAAACTACATCCCATATTCAGAGGAGACAAAATTCTGAAATGGATACATGTTCAACCTTGGCAAAATGACAATCCAGTTAAATTAAAAGTCAACTTGGTTAAAGCAGATGACTCTAATAACGCAATTAATGTGTTCATTTCCCAAACCAATATTGTGACTAATATGAAAGAATGGATTGTAGACTTAGACGCTACAAGGCATATATGTGCAAAGAAAATGTCTTATCCTCCTACACTCCAGTATGGGAAAAAGAATAAATTATTTATCTTGGTGATTGAGTACTATTCAACTTCTTAGGAAAGTAAAAATTCCTCTCAAATTCACACCTGTCAATGAGGCTAAGATGTTGAGAAAATTTTTAGCAGATATTCAAAGGAAATGAAATCGATATCTTCTATGTCTGCATATTGTGATTGCCAAAGATAGGGGTGATCGAGTCCAGGGTAAGTAGGGTCTAGACCTGGACCCTGTACCCAATTCTGTTATAACCGGTTCCTCTTTTCTGGACCCTATACTCGACCCTGTATGTAGTGAACCCTGTATCCGACCCACCCTGTTTTACTGATCCGGTTCCAAGGTCAACCATGTTTCCACTAAAACCTATTTTGCAATCTCCCAATATCCTATATGACTTCAAATTTTATATAAATACGCGAGAAAATAACGTAATCCTCCTCATTTGTATTGAAATATTAAGTACTTGTAATAAATAAATACATTAACTTTTTCACTAAACGAAAAATTAAGGATCCATAAGGCTAAATTATAATAAATAAAATCATAAGACAAAAAATTAGCAACAAATATGGGTCTAATATTAGTCTTATTCCCACAACTACTATATAAAGTTGCTTATTTATGCAAGCATAACTCCTCATACAAAAGAGAAATTCGGCGAGCCAATCCATGTGATACACAAGAACTTGGCGGCGACGAACACCGTCCGTCCATCGGACGATGCGAGAGGGACCAGGTGAGGAAGGGAAGCAAGTGAGGAAGAGGAATGACAAAGGAGGAGTGTCATGCGTGTTTGAAAGAGACAAGAGGAAAAACGTCGTGTGATTGTGGGAGTAAGAATAGAAACCGGGGGAAAAAAAGGGTTTTGGACCTCTACTTACAAAACCGGTCTGGGAACCGATTCCAAAACTGGTCCGGGAACCGGTTCCAAAATGGTATTGGTTTCCTGGTGGGTAATCACTCGGAACCTGTTCCCAGACCGGTTTAAACCGGTTCCGAATTTTGGGAACCGGTTTCAACGGGAACCGCTTCCCGACCCTATTTTCCGGGTGGGCCGGTTTGGGAACCGGGTATACTCGGTCCGGTTGCACACCCCTAGCCAAAGAATGAAATCTTCAATGATGTAAAAAACACATTAAATGGAGATGAGATGTGGTCAACCAATTGCTTCAAAGATGGAATTATATCTATTGATTATCTGGATTCAGAAGTGAATTTAGTCTATTCTCTAACAATACATCGAGGGGAATGGGACTTAAACAACTTTAGGACAATCAAAAGTGATAGGAATCCAACTTATGTGACCAGAAAAATAACTTTAAATTATGGATATTAGATATCATATCCATCTTTATCAGAATAATTTTATCCCACGTATATTCCTCTTATATTCGACTTTATCCTAGCACCAAACATAGGATAGGTTGAATTTTATCTTATCCTAAATTTTATTCTAATTACCTATATAAGTGTGGAGTGGGGTTACTCTCGTGGAAACTTTCGCAAAATCTCTAGAGCACTTATAAATAAACCAGGCACGCAAATCACTTATTAATACAAAACCGCAATAAACAACAAAATTTGTGGGAGTGTAATGTGATTGGTGAAAATTGTAATTCACAAAAGAAATTCTTGATTTATGGAAGTTTTAAACTTCGCCAACGATTAAGTGAATTATATTTCATTTTTTCTTAGTTCGGTTCATAGCCCAAAAGATACTAGTTCCAATGCATTACATTCAATTAAGTATAACCCATCTTTTATATCTATTGAACGTAATTATATCTATTGATCAATAGAAATTATGACAGCAAAGATATTCACGGTGAAACCGCGACATAGTTCGACCAAAAAGAAAAAATCGGGTCGCGGCAAAGCAAGATGAGCTGGTGTCATGCTGCTTGTCGGGATGACTACTTGGAAGTAAGCAGGAACAACAGCAGAAGTGACGTCAAGCCTGGAAGGTAGTGGGGTTGCTGACTTTGCTGGAAGAATTGTTGGGACCGCTAGCGAACCGGCAAAAATCGAGAAAAGTCCACCTGTGCTGCTGGAGATTGTTGTGAGGAGTGCTTGGCAGTGAGCTAGTAAGAGAGGGACGATCGCCGGTGTTGGACAGAAACCGGGAATGCTGCTAGACGCTCGAAGGCGAGAGGATTGATCACAGGGCAACAGTGTCGTTGGACCAGTGATGGGTGCGATGTAACGAGGAGACGCAACATGAGGAGTGGAGCAGGGCGGCAGCAAGATCTTGGCCAGCAATACCGTGAGGTTGAAGCGCTATCACGGGGAAGAGAGAATTTTTTCTTCTTATGTATGTCCTGTCCTCTCCTTTGTGTACGTGTATGCGTGTCGTGCGTCCTCTTGGCCAATGGACTTCTGTGTGAGTGCTCCGAGAGCCCCCTCTCTTTTGCCGTGAGATATCCTTCTTCGTGTAGTGCTCCTTCAGTGAAACCAGCACAAATCTCACCACTTTCCCCCCGTCCTTTTGTTTTTGTCTCTATTTATAGGCACCGAAGATATTAAAAGATGCGAGTTTTCAATTCAAACAAATCAACCACCTGGAGATAGAAATCAGATGACATGAAGTAATGTTGCCAGTATTAATCCTCTTGAATTTGCTTATTTATCTCCTTCTTAAAACTCACTTGTTTTATCATCAATTTTTTATCACCAAGACTAGATGTTGCCCTTTTATAATCCACGATTAGCTCTGATCGGATTTCCTTTTAGATCGCTCATCGAATTGCTTGACCCGAACTGGCTCCACCATATTAATTTCTCTTTTGTTCAAACTCTTAACCACTCTGAAATCTTGTATTCAGAGTTCACATTCACAAGCAAGTTGGATGCCTCCTTATCTGTTTGCTTTCTTTTGAGATAAAGCCAATTTCTGCTTTATCTACAACCAATTTGAAGAATTCAATTGCTTCTTTTCAGCCCGTGGATGCGCTCCAATTACTGATCGTGATCTCTTTCTCTTCCTTTTGAATTGATGATCGAGGATAATAGTATGTGGTAGATTGATATGGGAGATGAGCCAATGTTCGCTTGTCCGTGGAGGCATTGCCCAATGGAGAGTGCTCTTGTGTGCATCAATCCTTGGTAACATCGTGTGAGAGCCATGTGAATCGCATGTGATGCAGGAGTTAAAATGCAAATATGAACTATGCTAATGGTACTTTTGTTTAGGGATCGAGCCGATCTATAATTTTCTTATGCATGAATGACCAAGAGAAAAATCAAAATTTAGGTGTCAACACATATAACGTTGTTGTTCTTGTTTCTTATCACTCTGTGTTAAGCACAAAGAAAAATATTTTGCATCATGAGAGAATAGCCACTAAAGCGTGTGGAACGAAGTTCCGTACTCCAAGGGACAGGGCGGAGTTATCTTTAAGGACAATTTTGCACACCTTAGGCAATTGATCTTATGTTTCCCATTTCCCAAAAAATTTCCAACATAAGCAAAGGAATGAAAGTTTGTAACCTAAAATTAATTGGTTATTTAATTGGATAAAAGTTTGTAATCACACAAATTGAGGTTGATAATTTCATAAATATAACTTATAAAACTTTAGCCTTTGGTAAAACTAGTAAATAATAATTGTTAAAAGATAAAGGAGACTTGTTTTGTTAAAGAAAATAAAAGTTTGTGTTATAAAAAAATCAAATAGATATTTGTAACTAACTCAAATAGGAGTTGGTAACTTAATTAGAAAAGGTCATCACTCTAGTTTTTTTTTTTTGTCAGAGATTAAAGAAATTGATAATTTATAATGAGCCAATTAATCCTCAGTTACTAACTCAAATAAAAGTAAATAATGCAAAGCTTGTTGTAAGTTAATCAGATAACATTTAATAATTTCTCTAATAAGGTTGGTAGTTTTTGAAAGAGTTGGCAAATTTAACAGGTTTGTAAGTAAGGTAAATAAAAGTTACTAACTCAAAAGAAAGGTTTGCAAATTATTTAAAAATACAAAATAAAAATTGGCAAGCAATTCAAATGAGACTTGGATTTTCAAAACTAATCGGTAACCTAAATGGGAGAAAAATTGGTAAGTCGAGTAAATAAATGATTGGTAAGTTCATATGAGAATTGATAAATTTAAGATGTTTGGAAGAAAGACAAATAGAATTTGAGAAACAATTAAAAAGTATGATAAATTAAATAAAAACTAAATATATATTGTAACTTATTCAACTGAGTTGATAACTCAAAACTAATTCGCAATTTAATCAGAGAAAAACTAGCAATTCACTCAGATTAGAATTGATTACTTCATACATTAGTTGGTAAATTATGACATTGGTTAAAAAGACAAATAAAAGTTACAAAAGAAAGGAATGATTGATAATTTATAAATTGTCAAAAAGAGATTGAACTTTCATTTATGTAAAGAGAAATTACAAACAAGTTAACGAGAAATCAAGTGATTGGCAACTTTTCTTACCAAGAGTTTTTTGATATTACCGACTTTTGCAGGAAACTACCGACACGAAAGATTTCTTCTTTTTTTTCTTTTTTTTTAAGAACGAAACAGTGGAATCGTCCTTAAAATACAATTGCGATAGATCCCCGAAAATACATGACATCAGCTATTTTTCAACAATTTGCTCTTCCAATGAAGTACATTATAAGCCTTGCATGAATGGCTACTCAAATGTTGGCCATAATGTCTTATTCATCTAAACCGTATCCATCATCTGAATTAAGGAATGATGCCAATGAATTGAAATCGAAATTTTCATTCGGTTGAAAAGGCTCATCGTTGTCCCTCCAGCGGTCATGTCCTTCCGAGCGGATACATCCGGCATCATCATTTTCAGGAAGAGTAAAATTGGACGGATAGCAATTGACCTTCTCCCCTTCAAGCGGGAAACACGAATCCAGATTTTGAGCTTCGTCCGACATCAAAAGGTCGTCGATGTTGAAATCGGCCAGAAAGTGGGAAGATAAGTCACTTTGACGAGATGATGAATAAGATGAGGTCTCGCTATTCGAATTGCGAACCGAAGTTGCCTTGCTAGCTACTTGATCCATCAGTGGGGGTGGGAGGATAACCCTAGTGCATCTGATTGCTTTTGTTCGAATGACTCGGTGCGGCTCCAACCTCGATGGCGACTCTTCCTTCGACGTCTCGCTCCGAGGTTCCAATTCATTGGACCGCTTGACAGGATTTTGATGTGTCTGATCCTGCACCTTCTTGCTAAGGTTGGTGTTCCAGTGATTCTTTATTTCATTGTCTGTTCGTCCGGGGAGTCTTCCAGCTATTAACGACCACCTGCAAAAGTAAGTTGATGAATCGCGTAAGTAACTTTTAGGCAGTGGAACAGCCGACAATGCCGGTGCTTTCCAAGCAATCAGTCAAATTAATATATCAGTAAAGCCCTCGAACTCGGAGTGAGATTGCTTGTTGCTAAAGAAAGCACAAACCTAACCAGAGAGACGTGGAAGATCTACTCTTGATTTTTGATTTTGGGTATCAGTGAAGATCCCGCATTAACTTCTCCTTAGGTTATTAAAGGACACAGAATTTAATCCCAGTTGTGAAAAAAAAATTTGCAGACTTTGTACGCCAAGAATCCCCAAAAAAAAGGGAAGTAACCGAGAAAATAATATTCATGTGGCTAACAAAATAATATTCAACAATAAAAGTATATAAGGGAAGAGAGACATTAATCATTAATCGTTAGATGACGCTAATTGATTGAAAAAAGAGTCAAATAATTGGCAAATGTTGACTGTCAGATGACAATGACGCGAGTTTTTGTATCTTAGAAATTGTTAAGACTACTCAGTCTTGATAAAAGACTAAAATAAAATAGAAATATGCCTGGGTTAGACAAATTTTGCATGTCGTAGAACGAGGAGGAAAGTTTATTGTGGCTTGAGTCTTGTATAGTTAAGCCTGAAGGGTAAATTGCAAAGCCTTTGAGAGTGAGTATTGGTGAGAAAAAGCACCAAAGTGTGAATGACTGCATTTGATAGATTTGAAGAGATAGTGCTTCAATAATACTAGGTCTGTGTTTTGGAGACAAGAGCTCCAAAGAAACAATAGTCTTTTATAACTTGCCTTTTACAATAGTAGACAGTGATTATTAGGGACTAATGTTACCTGTTGCCCAAGAGATTATGCAGTCTAATAATGAGCTCTTCTTCATCCATTGAGATGTTTCCTCTCTTGATACCTGGCCTTAAGTAATTTAACCACCTTAATCTGCAACTCTTCCCACAACGTTTCAACCCTACAAAAATAATGCCAAATATGTGAATAACAAGGACAATATTCTGGTTCGTCATTTGGCATCGTGAAAGTCGAGGGGCACGACAACTTAACAGTGTTACATCTTAACACTTCCATGCGGACAAAAACATAAAGCACGCGACAGAATCGCTTGGTATGGTAGTAGTACATACCAGCTCGCTGAGGGAGGTCCCGCCATTTCCCTTCGCCGTGGGCTTCAATGTAGTCCATGAGGATTTTGTCTTCTCCAGCCGTCCATATTCCTCTGTTCAGCCCTTCTTTTGCACAGCATGGCCTCCTCCCCATCTCTCCCTCTCTCCCTCTCTCTCTCCCCCTCGCTCTGAGAAAGTGATTTTGAGTTTGATTATGAGTTGGAGTTGGAGTGTGGCTTGTACTTCTTGTTCGAAACACGCCAGGTATTTATGAACAGTGTGGTGGATTTATTAATTATTTGCAAAAATGTAGGCACATGGTCCTGTGGCTCCCAAGGACCCAATTGGCCAACGTGCGTCTTGTGGTAATAAAGAATAATGAGATAGAGTCCATCATCTGACATTTCTTTAATAAAGTATATCATTAGCGAATGTCTAAGTTAGTGTCAAAAAATGCGAACTAAAACTCTTGGGGTTGAGCTTACAGGGTTGTGTAGGGATTGGAAAAAAAGCTCAAAAACAATGGCAGAATCAATGGATGGATGTAACTTTTAGTTTCTTTAGAAGAAAAAAATATTAATTTAATAATTTATAGATAAGTATATTGGAAATTCTAAAACTTGTCAACAAAGTGCAATATAATCCTAAAACTTCAATGCAATTAAATCTTAAAATTTGTTGCAAAAGTGTAACCAAGTTCCAAACTTTTAAAAAGTACAATCAAATCCTAAAACTTGTCAAATTGATCAATCAAATCCTTTTGGTAATACATTTTGAAAGTTTTGAGACTCGATTATACTTTCATGATAAGTTTTTAGACTTACTTTTATTTTTGAAAGTTTTAGAACTTAATTATACTTTCGTTATAAGTTTTATAACTTTTAGTGTACTTATTTCAATAATTTATTCCGCTACACAGTGAAGAGTTCCCCTAGAAAAAGATTATGTTCGAGAAATCTAGATGAAATAAGATAGCCAAGCTAAGGTGTTTGTTCGTGCCTTATAAGGTCCCACTTCCCATTGGATTGATAAAATAGTGGCAAGAGAGACTAATCTCTATGTCCCTTCCGGGGAGTGCAGACATGAGATGTTCCGTTTATTGTAATGTTTCACCAAAAAGTGAAAATCGGTCATCATTGTGATGATGATTTAACTTTTCGCTTTCACTTTCTGCAAATTTTTCTAATCATGAGCTTTAAATTCCAATGTTCGCATTTTAAATTCGTCTAATACCAAGCCATTTACTTTCCGTCCAATAATGTAAAAAAAAAAAAAAAAAAAACTTTTTATAAAAATCCAATTTAATCATCTTTAAGATTTTTCACTTTCTGAAGCAAACAATAGCAATATAAATCTACATATGTAGTATAACACGATGCAAATTCGTTAAAAAAGAAAAAGCCTCTTTTATCTCAACCATTATGCCCACTCTCGAAGAAATCTTCCACACGTCGACCAATTATAAACTAAGAATAATTTGTCACGCGGAGGAAAAGGACGAATCGAGTTGAAAAAGAAGGTGCACTTGCAACAAGAGAAAGGTGCGCTGGCGGAAAAATAAAATGGGCTTTCGAATGATTAACTAATGTCTGAAATCCCAAGACACAGGGAGACTTTCGCTATTATTCTATGCTGAAACAATGGGGGTTTAATCTAATAAACAAAATCGGTTTTTCCTTGATCCAATCAGGGCCGTTGAGGATGCTGATTTACATGCGCTAATTGCTCAGATTCAAGCATGCGTTCTGCCCTTCTTCGCAGAAGGCCATGGGGACAGATTTTGACTTCTGTTTGAAGGAAGATATCGGCCACAATTAATGGTGTTAGTCCACACTCAAATGGGTTTTTAATTAAGTTGATGTTTTATAGATCCAATGAGCGCTGTAGAAAATGCTGTCAGAAAGTTCCTTAGCGTAGTTCAATGGATCCCATCTTTCAAACGGACGGACAAACCCTGTTTAGATTCACCTGATCCATGACCTTTAATATCTTTCTCTACATTTATCATTAGGTACAAATGTGTTTATTTTACAAAAAATTTGAAAAATATTTTTCTAGAAATAATCACTTATATAAGGTAATATTTTCATCATTCACAAAAATATTTTGACACAAGTTATTGTCAATAATGAAAAGGTATTTTATTGGCCAATTATTTTAAATGATGTAAATGATCAATTTTAGGAAAACAATTCCATTTTTCATTTATGAAGCAAACGAAGCCCTTACGTAAAACCCTCTCTCACAAAACTTTGATGACGAGACATTGCCTACCGATCATGTGTATATTTTCCAAGGTGCATTCATCATCAATTGCTTATCACCTCATGTTTGCAAATGACACTATGAGTCCTCAATATGGATATGATATGGATTTACGGTTATACTATTGCGATGGAATTGAGCCTCAATATGTTATAAAAGGCAAAGGCTAACCATAGTGATGAATAATAAAATATAGGACTGGGTGATCGTGTTGGGAGATAGTGTTCGAGGGTTTTGGATTTGGGCATTAATCCGATGCTGCGATTTGTGCCTTTTACTCGACTTTTACTCTGTAATGATATCATCAACACTTGTGTATATTGATTTTTCACTTCCCCTACCCTTGTTTACGTGACATAGGTTTCTCCTAAAATCACCAAACATGGTGTCTTGCGCTAAAGGGTCACATCATCTTTCTTGAGACTATAAGCTAGAGCCATTGCGAGCAAATCTTTACCCAGTTTGTACCTTCAGTAATTTGCTTCTTCATGTGGAAAGGCTTTATTCCAGTAGAACTACAATGTAAATAGTAAATAAAAATTCAAATGAATATTCTATAGTAATACATGAGACCCCTTATGCTAACAACCAGTCGAGAATAGCGCGCTGAACACACTTCCCCCACACCCTTTTACCAATTTAAAATGGGGAAAAAAAAAAATTTCTCCCGCAAGGAAAGAACTTTAATAGAAAAAAGGTGGAGTGAAAACTAAGAGACCCACGCATTCCTCCTCCTGTGTGGGAGACACACCCGGTACTGTGAATTCATACCTCAGTCCTTGTTGGACCAAATTGTGTGGGAGAAAGTTTATTTCAATGTCCTTAATTATTATTCCAGCCGGCAAAAGTATTATTATATGAACATGTGATGGATATTTTATGCACCAACTTGGACTAATTGACACCTAAAGTAGTGAATAATCTTCCCAGCAAATCTGGGTCAATCACGTGACCCCCCTCCTCCATTCTTTTAACTTTCTTTACCATTACTAGTGCTGATCGACCTTAATTACTGTTCATGTGCACAAAATGACGAAGATGCCACATCGCCCTATTTAGTCAACTCGAAATATGCTGGAAACGACTTTGCTCAAATCAGACTTAATGAGAACGAATCACAGGACTCTGCGTGAGGGCTCCGCCATTAGCAAAGCATTCATTTTTGCCTCACTGTTTGTGCAACGATGCGATATTATTGGAGATGGTCATTGACCAATTAAGCCAGACGGGCATGACTTCATGCAGTTCATGTTTGATTTGATGTTGAGGATGGGGCCGGACACGGGGTTGACTTATGACCCAATCTGATGACCAAATAATTTAATTACAGAAACATTGTATTTTGATCTCTTTTTTTTAACCAACGTGTTTTTTTTTTGTGGGGACAAAAACAGCCTGAGTCGGCACTTGGCCAGGAGCGTTTTGGATTTTGGTGACGTTAAGAAATCGAGGGATATCAAAGTGGCTTATACTCCAAGGCACTCATAAATTAATGTCTTTGGATTTGTGTCAGATAAGATTTTAAAAGAAAAACCTCATATGAGTGGCTGGATGAGCTGACCCTGCAAGTCTGGACTGAGTCGAGTTGAGTTTGAATATTATTCGGATACAAAACCAAGTCAATCGAAAGTGTAAAGTCTAGTATTATTTTCTTTTCTTCTCCGAACGTTTAGTAATACTATAATTTGATAGAAAAAAGAAAGTGAATGGGGATATTCGAGGAAAGTGACTTGCAAACCCGGCACTAAGTAGAAATTTTTTTTATATTCATGAACAAACAGAATATGATCTTAAGATATATGGTTTATCATGAGAATATAAGCATTTGGTATTATAGCGAACTACCTCACTTTTAGACTCTCTAAATAATTTCGCAATTAGAGCTGGAGAAACAAAGTACAATATCAAGTGCATAGACATGTTAGGACATATGGATTGGAACTATCTAAAATTTAGGAGGGGCATGAATGGACCGATATACCCTCATCTTTTAGGAATTTACACAAGTGATATGTTTCTGCTCCTCCTTTCACTCTCTTCAACTCCCAGTCGATGCACACCAACCATGTTATCGACCCGCTACCAAGTCTCGGATGCCATTGCAGCTCAATGAGACATCATCCCATTGCCTACGCTCTTCCACAGTCGCCGCCTCTCTACTTGGTGGCCACGACCCCTTGGTGACAAGTCTAGGCTCACGACGATGGATATAGCATCGCCAGCCCTCACCCGACATGTGACGATCGAATGAAGAGGTTGAGCCAAATGGAGGAGGAATCCAGCTGGGGCTTAAGTTAAGACTGGCCAACAGTGAGCACGGCGTGAGGGGTCTCTAGTGACGACGACGTGCGGCGGAGGTTGCGTGTCAGGGGCAGTCTTGCTCCATCTTCAACAGCACCTTAGGCAGGGGCAAAATGGGAAGAGGAAAATCAAGGAGAAAGAGATAGAAAAAAGATAACGCTTTATATGAGGATACACGACTAGTGGGAGAAAATAACGAGAATTAAAATAGCCATTAATTGCGGGAAAAATTACTCAAAATGTCATAAACTTAGTATACGAATATCAATTCAATTCTTAATATTCTACTTTAACCAATATAATCCCAAACATTTTGATGATTTTCAAATGTAATACATCCGACCAATTTAGATCGGAAAAATCTTACGAAGAGGTCTAGTTATCGCCAACTTTCTTATGTGGCATGGAGAAAGCTAATGTATACAACTTCACTTTACTTGATTTTTTTTTCTAGTTTTCATAAATTTTATAAAGTTTTTTTGAGAATTCTTTTTTTTTTTTCGTTTTGTTTTGAGTGGAATCATGCATATCGGATTGCTAGTCGTATCATGTAAGATGGCCAACACTAATTGGACCTCCATGTCAGAATTTCCCAGCCTAAATCTGATGACCATATTAAAAAATTGTCAAAAAGTTAAGTACTACATTAATTAAATTGGAAAATGTAGAACTAAATTAACATATATATAATGAATATTAAACTTTTATGGGCAATTTCCCCTAGATTAAAATTTTCAGATCCTTCTCACGAAATTAGAAATAAGTATAATCGAAATCATAAAATGAGTTAGGAAAGTGCAAGTAACTCTTAAAACTTTCAAAAAGTACAATTAAATCCTTCCTCATCAAATAGGTCAAAGTTTGTGCATCTTTTTTTTTTCTTTTTTTTACTTTCAAATTATGAAAATAATAATCACCCATGCACATTCACTCTTAAAGTTCAAAATGTTAGAGAATTTATATTCTGACTTTATTTATTTAGCGAAAAATAAATGATCTAAAAAGCATTTAAATGGTCACTTGTATCGCTTATAATAATTAGTAAAAAAAAATAGGTTTCATTACCAACAACTATTCATATATAAATATTTTTGTGGACAATAAAAATAGACTTACGCTATTTCCACCCCCTAATTGGCTCTTGATACCCACCATCACGTTGAATTGACTATATTATCCCTCGCAAGTCTCACTCTTAATTTAAGCTTATTTCTTGCCTTTTTTTATCCTTCTTTTTCTTTCGTTTCAATGTTATGAGAAATAAAACTACCCATACTCCTCTCAAACAACATTTATTAAGGTTAAAAATGGGGCCACTCTTGATTTAAGATTGCTTTCTTTATGTTCTTCTTTTTTTGGTTTTGTTTTCCTTTTCTTTCTCCATTTGAAACAAATTTGTGTACCTCTTTTTAAAAATATATATATACATATATATATGTATATATGTATATATATATGTATATATATATATATATATATTATGTATATATATATACATATATATATTATTTGGTAGATAGCTAACTAATTATTTGACCAAAAAAAAAGACAATTATTGTGATATTTATTTTTTTACTAGGATTTAGTACACATTTCATATAATTATAACTTTGGTATGTGTCATTTTATTGTAATTGTGTATTTTAACAACTTATTTTTTTATTTAATTCAATGAAACTAATAGTCAAATTTCTAATTATTTATTGTGTAATGCATTAAATATTTTGAGTGACCCTGATCCGTTTTTCTGTTTATAGCAACATATTTCAAAAGGATAGTCAATCAAACAAAATCTAGTCTTTCTTCGTTGACATTCAATAGAAATATTATGTCAATCATGACCGGTTGCAACCAAGAAGAACATGTTGATCTCTCTTTGAACTTTTTATAGAGACAACATGACCTTGAGCAAGAAAATATATCAACACACTACTCAAAGAATCCTCTCATGTTAGAAAATTACCTAATAAAATTTCAAATGAAGATTAATTATTGTTCGCTAGTCATACTTTCATCATCAACAAATACATTATGCAAAAAAAAAAAAATATATTATTGTTTTCCATAGTGACTGCACTACAAAAGATAATATAATGAAAAATAAGTAAATTGTGTATAATGCATGCATTAACCACACTATTGAATCAAAAAATTCACTATCATGAGGATAATCTAGGGAAATAAAGTAACAATTTGTAGATGGACCCAACATTTATTTGATATGATAAATGATTAATGCTTGCTCATGTAACAATAATGGAGATAAGTTCATAAGAAGACAAAAATGAAGGAAACGTTGAATGTAATCGGTGTGGAAGAAGCGACTAGGGTGAAAAAAAATTATTTTAAGGGATGTGATTATTTTTGTCTTTTAGTAAAATTGAAATATAAGATAAAGAAGAAAAACAAGTTGAGATATAACCTTAAGTCAAGCATGAGACCTGTAAAGAATAATATAGTCAATTCAATGTGAGAGAAGATGTCAGGAGATGAAAGGGGGTGAAAATAGCGCAAGCCTAAACATATTTTACAAAAATGTATTTCGCTCATTCATTTTTGTAAGTAATACAATCGATCATTTTTTTAAAATTTTATTTTATTTCTTGCGAAACAAACGGGGCCTCCATGTATCTTAGTACTCTCTATAGCCTGATGATTGGGATAAAAACAACATGAAAAGAATCAAATGTAGGTGAACCGAATATTGAAACTCACATAGACAAATATAAAATATAATTTCAGAAATACATCGACCGATGCAGTCAAAAGTTTAGTGCAATCATTTCTTTAAAAATTCACTCCTCGGGAAATGTACAATTGACATATTATATCTTGATATACTCATCCTACGACATGTCTCTATAAAATTTTATATGGACAAAGAGAGTATATAATATTATTCTATTACATATGCCTACTATTTTTTTCAGTGGAGAACTAAAAAAACATATTGCGGGAGATGCAGATCCACCAGTTCATCCCCGTGGGACGGCCGGCAGTAAATTCTTTATCTACTTCCAAGAAAGCATTGTATTGGAGTTTAGCAGTGACTACATCATCTACCATGATCTCAAGCACATAAAGATGATCGTAGCTGTCAAGTTCGAGCTTGAAAAATCAATCATTTAAGTAGTAGGTCAATTTTACCTTGTAGCTATATGTTTATGATTTTTGCAAGAGAGGCTTCAGTTGCAAGGCAAAGGTACTTTGTCTTGTAGGTTATCTAACTTGAAATAGGTCAAAGGAACATTAATTTATGATGCTATTATTTTTTTTCATCTAACATGGAGCTCTACATCATTGGAAGAAATTTTTTTTTTTTTTTTTTTTGGGGGGGTGGTAAAGTATGAAAGGCTTGTAAAAGAAGATAAAATTGAACCTTTTTTTTATGAACGAGAAGTCATTTTTTTACTCACATGGGAGTAAACTTCAAGCAAAATGAGCTTCCACTTCTCCAGCCATTCTTAGGAGCATCCTTGCCATCTGGGCAGCACGAACTTTTATGGATAGAAAATAAGCTAATGACATATACGATTTGTATTTCCCATTCTTTTTCCACTTCTTTGCTTTTAGCATTTGCGTTTTGAGTTTATTTTAACATCAGACATATGAACCATCTAGAAATAGAATACAAAAATGTAAATATGAAAAATCTATTACATTGCATGATCTTTTTAAAGTTCAACATATTTTCTTATTTCTGTCAAATACTATTTCGATCTAAAACAAACGGACATTACTTTAGTTAGTACGTGTAAGACACTCACTGATTACACCCAATACCATATAAAATAATGTTGAAATAAAATGTAATCCTACTATGACAAAAAAAAATTAAAATAAAAAACACTATCACAATGAGAAAACGAAAGTAAGCACAATCCTACTTTTCACAATGCAATGGATCATTTTAATACAAAATTTTCATCCCGCTATTATTGATGGTCAAGTTAATTTAGGCTAAATTATGATATTGCGTCTGCAAAAAATATGATAGTAGTATTTACTAAAAAATGTAAAAAAAAATTCTTTCTTTGTCTAGACCCACTTTTCTTAATTTCTTATAAACCAGATGAGAAAGTCATCCGGTCCGGTTTGTTAGAAACAAATTAGTGGCCTACAATGTCCATCTCCTTTTTAACCTAGAAAGAAAGAATTATATTCTGGTCCATGCAGACTTTAAATTGGTAATTACAAAGGTGGGCATCAGCACGTGCAAATTCAGCTAAAATTAAATGTCGATGATGGTCATATTTAGTTCAATCGAAGACACTAGTTGGAGAAATTCAATCAGGAATAGAGAAAAATATGACAAATTATCGAAATTTGTAGTGGACTGAACAAGCTAGTACTTCAGTCTTCACGTGTGGTAGTTTTCTTTAGTCATAGATATTCGTATATGCTATCGCCAATGGATACGAACTCGAGAGAACTTTTTTGTGTCATCCTCTACACTTACGAGTTAACGAGGCATGTTAGAATAATCATTTGGTGGACGAAAGAGTTCTGTCTTTTGCTCGAACAGGTTCAATATCTTATACATCATCATCAGTTATTAATTAAGGAGATGATGACGCATTAAAAGAGTGTAATCTGTTTACTAATCACGCGATTCCTTTCTTAATCTTCACATTAGTAATAGCAATGCTGGGGTCAAACTGGGTGCCGGATTGCGTACGCCCAGACAGTTAATTGTTCCCAGCCAGATACCCAATTTAATTGCACGACCAATCCTAACTCCCAGAATTTCTCACAATCTCTGTCACAACTCTGACATTGCTGGAAATCAACTGACAAAACACATGCGACTCCGCGATGCTTGGACTGGAGAATCTGCTTTTGAATTGCCGAGCAGCTGTTGTCACACGCAACTAGCCCGGAACCAAACCATGCTTACAATATCGTATACTGTCCGATGGACATCATTAACGGTACAGTGGCACTTAATTAATCAAAGGACCACATTAAGGGCCATACCAAGTCGCTCTTTTTCCCCACCTTTTCAATCTCCTCTCCCCAAAGTCAAACCCAAGTCGTCTGTATGAAGTCAAGAGATTCTCATGAAAGCCGAGTACTTTCTCATCATCAACACCGAACATAATCAGGCCTTGTGCTATTTCTCTGAGGCACAAAATCGACACTTCGTATTGTAAAAGTTAATATTGTTAAAAATTTCAAGCCTATACGTCACTACACATTTAACCCAAACAAATTATTCTCTAACAAAATAACTTAAAATGGTACTACAAAACTTATTTACCTTTCACAAAAAAATCTTAAACCGATATCTTTGATTCAAATCTATCCTTCATTAAAATGTACACATGTCAACACATGCATTCTCCACGTAGGTCCATTTTGCAATTGTTTGCTACATTCATTGACACACGTGCATTTCAAAGAAATGTTGAACGAAGTGCTAACCAAGTGTACATATGAGTCCAAGGTACCAATTTGGGTTTTTTCATGAGATGATAATTAGCTTTAGGTAAATATGTCGTAAGAATACTAATTTGAGGTATTTTGTGGGATGAAAATTAGTTTAGGAAAGGTGTGTCATGATTATTGTTCCACACTTTGTTAAATGGCCAAGTAGGGGAAAAAAAGTAAGCCTAGATTAGTCACTCAAATTGGATGAAGCTAAAGGAAGTATTTGATTGAATGAATTACACGAATTTTAGAATTTATTGTCAATTTAAAAGTTGATTACATCTTTGTGATAATTTTAGGATTTAAATTGCACTTATCCAAAAACTTCAAAATAATCTTTAGATTCTACGCCCAACTTCACTCCCCTCCCTTTCCGTAGTTTCCTAACAAAGCTTAAGCACGAATCATAATCTAAGTTTGTGCGTCTCTACCTTTTTCTACTTTCAAATATTGAAAAAGTATTTACCCATGCATGTTCATACCTTAAGATATTAGAGAACAAAGCGGTTCATATTCTGTGTATCTTTAACTCTCTATAGCCCGATGGTTGGGATAAAAATAGCATGGATGGACACTAATGCGAGTGAACCTAATACTAAAACTCATACAAATAATTCTAGGGATAATTGTCCAATAGAAGTTCAAACTCTATCGTAAGGCAGCTAATTCAATCCCAAGATTTTCAGTTGTGTCAATTTAATTTTAAAACATTTGACCATTTGCTAATATAATTCTTCCAATCAATTTTGATTAAAAATCACTAACGTTAACGTCGGTCATCCTACATGACATGACTAACATCGACATGAACAGTTTTTGTAGACTTTTTAATTACTTTTAAATTTTTGAAATTTTTATCATTTTTTTTCTTTTCTTTTTATTGTTAAGGGCTGGTGGGGGACCGGTTGCCACCACCATTAGCAAATTAAGTATGGACATTATCCACGGGACATAAAAAAAAGTGCTGATTAGTTTGCGACGAAAGCCATGATCACATCTTTACGAGGAGGCGTCAACGATGACGCATTAAGAGAGAAGATGCTGCTCACTAATCACGCGATCGCTTTCTTGATCTATACTTTAGCAATATCATTATTGCGGCTTCACCTTGAGTGTCGGACTAGGTACGTACAGACAGTTTACTGATCTGAGACAGATACCCAATCGACAGCACGACCAATCCCAAGTCCCAGAATTTCTGACAGTGTCTGTCATGTGGGTTTAATCTATACGTCCGTTTTGGCGAAGGTTGAAATTTAATTGACAGATCACACGCGACTCCGTGATGAGTGGACAGGACAGGGGAATCTGCCCGGATTTGCCAAGCAGCTGGTCTGGCACTTCGCTTTACCCGTGGCCCATGATTCAGTATCTTATGCAGCCCAGATGACAAATCGCTAACGTTAAAGTGACGCTCAACTAATCGTAGGACAACAACGCTTAAGAGCCGTGCCAAGTTGCTCTGTTTATGGTCTTCGCCCCTTTTCGTTCTTCTAGTCGTCTAAGTCAAACCCAAGTTGCACGTACGAAGTCAAGAAATCTTAAGAATGACGTACTTTCTCTCATCATCTACATCAGACCCAATTCACATCTTTACGCCATTTTCTTTAAGGTACAAAATCGACGTTTCCGATCATTCAAATGGAGAAAGTAGCCAACTCTTGGCCTTCACGTTGCAACTCCGAGGGGTCTTTGGGACTCTAGAATGGGCATCTATGGTCGATGAACGGAATGCTTAATGCGAAAGGAAGGAATGTAATCATATTGATCTTGACAGCATTGATTCCAAAAATTTGGGATTCATTAGTACGTTTAATGAGTTAGTAACGAAAAATATAAATCTTGACCAACATGACATTATCAAGACATTGAGAAATTGTCGTTGCCCGTAGAAAAATACCATACCTTGCATATCTTCACATAGATTGTTGACACCGTCTCACATCGGTTGTAAAAACTCACTTGCCAATAAGTCTTGACAAGCGTATTAATTTCACCTCAATTTCAAGTTCTGTTTATTTCATGGAAAATGTGACATTTTTGAAAAATATTTTTCAAATAGTCATATTTCAAAAAAATGAAAATATTTTCCTAAGTTTGACTAAAATCTGAAAAAAAATCCAGAAAATTTGTTTCCATACTTTGGTAAGTAAAATATTTTCCAGGAAAATCACATCAATCATATCCATGCCTTTGAATCCACATGCACAGTTATATCCATGCCTTACAAAAATGAAGAAAGACATCTACAAACCATCTCTCAAGCTTCATGAACTGTCACTCTTGGCAGAATCTAATCACCATGTAGCTTATGAAACGCATGTCAACTTCCTTCCCTGCGCCGATTTTCAGCCTACAACCGATTCTCTCGACTGCCAATGCACCGTTCACCTTTTTATCCGTTTTAGTGGGCGCGTTGAGCTATATTACACCCAGAAACACACAAACTTTATAGCTGCATATTCCTTTTAACTAGCAGCGCCGAATTTACAAGTTAAAGTGAAGAAACAAGCTCCGTCTTGGAGGATACAGAGGAAAGGAATTCAACAGGGAGGCCATGGAATGCAATGCCGCCGCCACCGCCTCCTGAGAACACCCCGGTTTCGCAATCTGCTCTACCGGAAGGGACTGAGAATACATCTGTAGAGGTCAAACATATCGCAGAATTCAAGAATCTATTTCGGAAAGCAGTAGTTAATCATTGTACCCACGGGACATGGACCATCAGGTATGACAGGAAAATGATATTAGAGGATCAAGAGCATTTGACTTTTTTTCATCATAAGAGAAGTAAATTGCAGGATAGTCCTGGGGTGCCAAGGTGGTCGGCAATGTCGATAGCCTGGCAGGTGGAGTCCTGGGTATAAAAAAAAAACCGAGATGCTACCTGTTCTTTATTCAGTCTCACGTTTCAGTACACAAGACGATGATGCGCTAGAAAGAGAGAATTCTCAAAGTACTGACAATACAAAATAACAAGAAAGAACACATATGAGTCTTCCGGCAACAAAGCTCAATAAAAGTATCATGATTATGTTCTCATTTACTTAGAAATTTATCAATCCACACTTCTTTAAGTATTCACACTCTTCACCATCAATACTTTTTCCATTTTTTTCATTATTTAACTAGATAGTCAAAAACCGATTCACGGTAAAATAAAAACATCATATGCATCCACTTTCATCACCTTGTTTTAGAGTTTAGACTAATTGACATTGCTTTGACTCAACGACTTAATCACCGATGCCGTCTCTCTAAGTTTTGTTGAAAGAGTAGCATACATATCATCATTATTGGAACATTTATATCTTTTGTGAGACCTCTTATCCCAAGGCACGGCAGATAAGGATCTTTTTTATCCCTTCATCAACTCACCAATATCATCAACTAAATCAACAGGTGAGGAGCCAACTTCCGTCACATCTATATCTCCTAGCTGCATGGCAAAGCTTCCAATAGCCACATCTCTCCCAACCACCAGCACCTCATCATACATATCAATCACCCTATTTATGGACCTATTAATGCAGATAATCCGTAAAAAGTCAAACGAAACAATTTACATCGTCATAATATATGCACAATATTCATTCAGTTATCATTCAAAGTATTCTGATCTAATCTTCTAAACAGGAATTGAGCTTAGTGAAATAGTCATTAGCAACTTCGAGAGTATGTAGATAAGAAAAGGAGTTTGAGAATTTCATCTATTGGAAGGAAAATAGGCCAGTTCGAACACAATGAGCAAGGAAGTAACACTGAACTAATAGAATAAGAACAGAGGATGTGTTAGGAAGAACTGCTGTAAAAGAGAGAGCAAGTTGCATCTCCTGTCACTCTGAGAAAGCAGCTTGATCAAAGTTTACATGGTGTGCCACTGGTTTTAAAATGGAGTTCAACTATTAACTCGAGGGAGGGATAAGAATCGCAGCACGGCTTTTGACAAACCTGATTTACGTGTTTCTGCATCATGTAACCACACGGAACACAAATAAACGTGAATTCTGGCAAAATACTTGTGAAAAGGTGATGAAAAAATTTGCGGTCACATATTGATCAAATTCCCTTTTCCCAGCTATGACTATCTTCCGCTCATCATCCCAATTTAATCCACTCTTACCACTTATAACTTGAATCATTTTTCCAATTGTTTTTTACTGTCTTCAAATGGTTCTCAACACTAGTCGGGCTTACAACCAACAATAAACCTCTTAGTTATTGCATCAACAACCCAAGCAATTGAAAAGGGATTGAATGCACTTCAAGGCTTGTTTCATTTACTAGTTTCATCAGCAAGAATTCCAACTAGAATACGTTCGATAGGCTTAGACCATCTCAATTGCTTGACCTTCTCACTCACTTTTTCCCATCATAATAGCTAAAAACAACTTTAAACAGCAAAATAAGTAAAAATATGATGAAGAGTGATGCATAGTAAATATTAAAAGATTATTAACATTAAAGGAATGGAAACCATATATTCTAAATGAAGCACTCAAAAAAACTAAAGGAAAAATATTGGCTTCTTCTAATATTCTGATAAATAATTCACATTGCACGCACAATCGTATCTCTTTTTGATGCCCATATCCTCCTATTTTCCTCCTTTTCCTCTCTTCAAGTAAGTTGGATTCTTGGATTTTCTCTTTGAGATTTCATTTGTCTGTCTATTTCTTCCATGATAAATTCTAGCTGTTCCATCCTTCCGATGACAAAATCTTCCTTGAATTTCAAGAGGAACTAATGCACGTACATGAGTTCCATCTATTGCTTCAATGAGATCCTTAATATTCAATATAGTAATCAACTAATGAAACTTTTTCAAGCAATTTGTAAGGACTTTTTTTTTTCAAATTTCATACATTAAAATATAGATAAGACCTTTAACTCTTACTTATCTCAAGAGGAGTGGAATTGCTCAGTTCTCTCACCACTTGTTTGTATAATTTTAAAATTGCTTGCAAGACGATTTTGAAATATCTATGCACAATTTCTATTAACCTATGGAATCTTCCCCCTTTAAACCTCACATTATGTCCGACGATATGGCAAAGTAACAGAAATTGCTCCCTAATAGAAACATTTGATATAGAACGCAAGTTACTTGCATTAAGTGCCTTGCAAAACTCTAAAAAAGCATTCGGCGTATTTGATCTATACAATGAGTATCGCCATTGTATAATACACGATTCACAAACATTTCTCTCTCATAATCTTGATTCACATGAGACTCTTGGTATATGGTTCTCAAAATGATTATAATTCATCCGTAACCAGTGCAATAACAGTCATAGCTGTTGCAGTAGCACCCATTAACGCCACATGGATTTTGTTCTTATTTATCTATATTGGAGTACACTGATCATGATATACAAAATGCAAGTGAAATATTAAAAGGGCAATACTAGAAAGCCAGAGCAATAACTACCGTAACTGCTCCAGCTGCACCCATTTATATTATCCATCTATGTTATCTATCTATATTAGAGCACAGTATTCATGAAACGCAAAATGCAAGTAAAATACTAGAAGGGAAATGCTAGAGAGTCAATGCAAAATTGTCGTAACTCTTGTACCCACCTAATTAGTATTGACACCAACATGCAATACGACACGATACAACGTGCCGACACGTTCTTTCTAAAAAATAGAAAATTCCGACACGTTGGAATACTTTGTATATTAAATATAGATTTATATATATATGATAAATTATCATTTTTATGATTATTTTAATCAAATTAATTTAATTCAAATTCACAAATAAATAAATAATAATAAAAGAGCTTAAAATGAACTTACACTAAAAACATTAATTTACTATTTATTAATATCATTCATTGTATCAATTTGACAAATTCAACTCCATTCCAATAATTCATAAAAATTAGAGAAAAAATAAATAAGTAATTCACATTCTAAGCTTGTGTGTCAAAGCATGTTGGAAGAGAAGAGAGAAAAATAAACTTTGAAATAAAATGTGTGTCACAGAAAGTGAGAATCAAAAGAAAATGGATTATTACATTTTTCTTCTTTCCCCTTTAATGTTTTTATTTTTTATTTTTTTACGTATTTATATTTTGACCCATCATTTATTGAAATTTTTTAAAATTGACTCCGTACATATCATAATCACGTGTCAAAATTCCAAACCCACATGTCCGAGTTCCTGACTCACGTGTCGGAGAGTGTCGAGAGAGTTGATCAAGTGTCAAATTTTTCAGCACTTGTTGACCAAGTATCAAAAAGTGTCAAAAAATGTTAGAGAGTGTTGAATACGTATCGGATTATCAAATACGATACGAAGGCTCCCAAAGAGTGTCGATACTTATTAAGTAGCCACACCCGTTACCACCACGTGGATTTTGTTATTATTCATCTATATTGAAATACACCGATGGAAATATGAAATGCAAGTGAAATACTAAAAGGGTAATACTAGACGGCCAGAAACGCATGAAACAGCACAAGCTGCTCCAAAAACAGCACAAGTTGCTTTCCAATGTTTGTGAATCCATACATTGGAAATGCAAATGCTCATGCATCCACTCAATCGTATTTTTGCATGAATAAATAGTTAGGTATCCTCATCATTCAAACTTGTTACAGACAATATACTCTTATTAACTCAAACTTCATCCTAAGCTTGAACGATGTTATCCTAAAACCAAATCTCCAGTGCAATAAATACTATAAAGACCATTGATAATCACTAAGGGTGTGTTTGTTTGTGTTCTTTTTTTCTTGTCATGAACACAATTTCTGTTTTTTTGTTCCGGAGAACAAAATAAAAACAAAAACGCATTTATTTACGTTTTTGTTCCCGAGACTTATTTCTGTTCAAGGAACAAATTTGGAATAGAAATAAGAAACAAGAAAACTTGTTTCTTATTCCTGGAACACTTCCGAAAACAAATTTTCTCTCCTATTTTTTCCTTCTTTTTCTTTTCTTCTTATTTTTTCTTTGGCCAATCGCCGGCCTTGGCCATGGCCAGCGACCGGCCATCAAGGGCCGATGACCTCACCGAAGCATCGCCAGCTGGCACGAGGTCGGCCTCGCCTTGGCCAGGTGAGGTTGAGCCTCGCTGGTGGTTGGGCGAGCTCGGCCTCACCTTGGCTGGGCACGGCCGTCGACCCTCGTCGGCCGGTCGCTAGTCATGGCCGAGGCCGACGACCAGCCAAAAAGGAAGAAAAATTAAAAATTAAAATTAAAAAAAAATATAATTAAAAAATTAAAAAATTAAAAAAAAAAACAAAAAAATTATACAAGTTTACCAAACGTGTTTATGCTCTTTTTCTATTCCAGTAACAGAAATTCTATGCAGTTACTAAACGCGTTCTTCTGTTCAAAAATTGTTCCTAGAACAGAAATAGTTTTTTCTATTTCTGTTCCTTGGAATAATTTTTTAACAAAAACGTTACCAAACGCACTCTAAACGTGTATTGAGCCAAATTGTTTTCTCTAGGCAATGAAGGCCAAAAATTGTCAAACATCTCGACAAGTTCCTACACAAATGTTGACCGGCAGATGCTTAAATTCCTATCAGGAAACACAATCCTTATAGGCGGCTCATTATAGTAATCCTTCCACTCTAATTTAACGCTGAGTAATAAAAAATGCAGATATATTAATAGCATGGGACAGCACAAGCTGCTCCAGAAACGAAACAAAGAGCCCACAACTCATTTGTAGAAGATAAAAGAAGCACACAACGTTCGTCAAGACTAAGACGAACGATCCGAGCAGGCCATTGGACAAAGACTCAAAACTGCTAATGCTGCCAACTAGAAAGGCATTGCTATCAAACAGTTTTCACATTTTTCCTCGAATCGGCTACTAAGGAAAGAAATCAATTTATAGAATTTGAGAGCTAATTACAGTGATTACCTTGGGAATCACGTCTCCGTGAATTAGAAAATGAAAGTGAAAACAACGACAGGGTACGCTCTCTACTCTGCTATCTAGAAGAGAAGTGCGTGGCAATAGCGGATGAGGAGCAGCTTTGGAGACGAGGGATGAGACGAAGAAGCCAGAGGTCGCATGAGAAAGATGGGGGTAAAAGGAGCAGCTCTAGAGAAAGGAGATGAGGACGCTCGAAAAAGTGGGGGAAACGAAGGGAGGAAGCAAGGGCAAGAGGGCAACGCAAGGATGCGAGAATGCGAGGGCGAGGACAAGACGACATGAGCCCTAGCAAGAAAGATTGGAAAATCCAAGTTTTGGGACATTTTCCATTGACTAGAAAATATGTTCTCTGACCACTTAATATTCCGCTCTCCAAACACCAATTTTTTTGGAAAATGTTTTCTGGGAAAAAAAATTTCGTGAAACAAACAGAGCGTTTATATGAACAAAGACATCGGCATTTCCAGGATGGAACACTACCACAGGAGAAAAAGGAGTAATATATCTCGATCGCGCATTTTAAAGGCAACAAACGATGAACGTCGGAAGACGAACAAACGCAACGGGTGAGCACATAAGCATCTGCAAAGATCACAAAGAAAACTTATGAAGACCATTTGAAGCTACTCCGTTGAGGTCCAATCAAGTCTTGCAATTCAACGCTCAATGGAAAGCTCCCAAAAAGACAGTAAAATCAAACAGAAAATACGTTCTACTTCGCCTGACAATGCCCTAAAGCATCTCATATTAGCATAGGACAACATAACAAGGAAAACCACATGAATACTGTACATACACAGTAAATGTAACAGAAACCTATTTGGAGTGCCTCTTATCCGACGTAGATCTCTAGTTCTTGCACGACGGCCAGCCAGCATTAATAGCCAGAACTTGTGGGATTATTGTGATAACAGCCTTCACTGTCATAATATTGATGATACGCTGTCCTCTAGTTATTACTCACAAACTTAACGACAGATATGACGTATCTCTTACAAAGAGAAACTGCATCCAAATGTTTTTCTTTCGCATATACGAAATCTTACAACTTTAGAACAGCTATGCAACGAAAAACAGTAGCAGCCACTCCATAGCAATAACGCTGAAAGTGTAATCCATACATAAACCAAGAGACTCTTTTCAAGAGGTGAAAAAGGACGAGCACCCAAAAAGTTGCTCGCCTCGTATATAGATAGGCGCCATCAACATCCTAGAAGAATTCACAGCGTCCAAAGTTATCTCCACCATGCAAAGAACGAAAATGGTTCACCATACTACTACTAGACTAAACGAATATTAAGTCAGACCACACAGAATATAATTTGATTCCAGATACTCCAACAATGCTTAGTATATTGTAATTGCTGGGTTTGAAGTTGCCAATGCTATCAGGAAAGTATCCAGAGATAGCATCTTTCGGCGCCATTACATTTCACTGTTACCCTTCTACAACTCAACTGAAAATCATAATGTGATCCTTCGAATCTGAAACACAACAATGGACTGCAGTTACTAAAATTTAGCACCCGTTTGAGAGCATCCATTAGCTTATGTAGACCAGACTTACAAGGAGGAGTTCCCCATGATCAATGCAAGCAACACATCAAAAGAGTAGCCACACCATTGCGTTAAACCAGTCTAATTCTGGTTCATCCCACTGAGAAACTAAACCAAAGATTCTAGAGTAAATTGACCACCAGAAGGATGCCAGATGCCTCTTTTTTAGACAGCTTAATGAGATTTATGAGTATATACAAATTTACAACTTGCCAACACAGTTCTATTGAAATGCTGCACTGAGAAGCTTGCCTGGGCCACAAATAATCTTTCACATGAGTCACCGTATGCCATCACTAGGTACAATAATTGATGGAATCTAAATTATTTTCCATCGTGGTACAGTGACATTGAACGCAGACAAATACCACAACCAGACAACAAGAGAAAAGATGAAAGGCATGGCACATTAGATGTCAATTTATCTAACTTGATACCAGGACTTACACGGCATCAAATGCTGCAACAAGAATGAGATCACCGGAAGCAACAGCCTCGCCACAGTTCTCACGAGCTATAAGAGTTCAATTAACAGTCGAAACGATCTGAAAAGTTTACTCATTTCTTCCTGACATCTCGTAATCCGAAGAAGCGCTAGACTCTGTCCTTCATTCATTCAAGAATCATACACCCTTTGTCTATAAGACGGTAAATCTACTCCATATCAACTCGCCGGCCATATAATTAGAGATCAAGATGCAATTCAGGTACCAAGACTTGCTCAACACATACTTTATTCGACTAAGCAGTTTCAGGATCTCAACAGACAGAGCAACAGAGAGACACAGACATTTTACATTAACCTCAGAAAGGGAGGCAATCATCCATCGTCCCATCAGAGGCTCGCGCTCGCCGGCTGCAGCTCCGGCACCACGTAATCCACCACGAGCACGCCGTCCAAGTACTCCCTCACCTTCTCCTTGCGCGAATTCACGGCCTCCTCGTCGGCCGCCGCGGCCTCCATCTCTTCCACGCTCTTGAAAACCGCGAGCGAGGCGATCGAGAACCCCTTGGCCCGCGCCGGCGAGAAGTTCTCCCCGCAGGTCAGCTGCTCGACCTTCGCAAACCCGTCCTTGATCCCCTGAATCACCCCCAAGACCTCGCCCTTCGCGGCGTCCCCCAGTCCCTCCTTCACTTTGAGGAAGCTCACCTTGACGGCGGACCCGGGGGGCAGCGCGAGGGCCTCGGGGGCGCGGTCGGCGACCCAGTCGACGGCCATGATGTCGTCGCAGATGGGCAGGACGGACTCCTTCACGACCCCCATGTGGCTCGGGTGGGCGGAGTAGGCGGCGAGGTCGTCCTTGGTGCGGTAGCGGCTGTGGAGCATGTGGGTGAAGGAGAAGAGGGAGGACCGGGTCTGGAGGACGGGGCCGGCGGCGAGGTGGAGGACCTGGTCGAGCGAGACCAGGCCGTTGAGGCCGGCGAGCATGGCGCCGACCCGGGAGGGGTCGGTGCCTTCCTTGACCTTGAAGAGGACGATGTGCTCGACGGGCGGAGCGGCGGAGGCGGACATGGTCGGGCCGGCGGCGGCGGCGGAGAGGGGCTTGACGGAGAGGGAGGAGGGCCGGAAGGAGCGGGTGGCAGGGGAGAAAGAGAAGGGGAGGGAAGGGAGAATGTGGGCACGAGATCGGAGAGAGGGAATCATGATGAGTGTGACAGCGACCGGAGGAGAGAGGAGAGAGGAGAGTGGGCGAGAATGGAGGTGTGGAGGGGATTGGCTGAGGCATGACGACGACGTGATGCAGGCACGAGAGGATGGGCCTGGACGGCCGGACTCGGCAGGAGGGACAAAACGTCGAACACCTGGACGGCGTTGTCCGAACTCACTATACATTTCGAGCCCATGACAGGAGCCCATCAACTAGCTAGCCAGAAAACGTTGCCGGGGCCACCTAACGGACCCCGGCCGGAGGGTCGGATGTCGGGTCTGAGGAGCTCTCGTCTGACCGACTCAGCCGCAGCTCGAGAGTCCTGGGAACCCGTCGAGTCGATGGAGCACAGAAACGAAGTTGCTCGCCCCATGTACTTCTACTAGAGTCAGGAAGCATTGTCTAGGCTTGCCTGATGGGCTGACAAGGATGCCATTCTAGCGGTTTGAATCATCAGTTTGCGTCAGGAGTCATTTGAGGAATCGATTGGTGAACTCTGTATACCATATCAATAATAATATAGGATGGAAATCGTATGGTGTGGAGAACGGAACATGATTAGATGTACTTCATATCCATCCTCACGATCATGATTTCCTTGACGCTTTGTTGCGTTCGATGTTGTGTGTTTAATCAGGTTAAACATGAGCATAAAAATCGTTTGAGCATGCGACGGTGACTGTTGAGTACCTGTACATTTCAACTACTGAAGCAAAGGAGTAGAGGAACCGTAAATTGGTGAGAAGGAAAGCGAAAGCTGTGAGTCTCTATTCGGTGATAAGTTTTTCGATATCTTACTTGATCAAAGAGCATCCTGAAATTAGAGACACGGTAAAAGGAGCATGTTGAACATGGTCTGAAATTGATTATCACCTCCAAATGGTTCTCTCGCCATTATTAAGACTAGTTCCGGAACACAAGTGCATTAGCTCTGAATCTCGTACTCTCATGGAAATCTCTATCTATAACCAAGCCTTCTCGCAAATGTCAAGAACAATAGAACCGGTAATACTAGCTTGTAATTAGTTCATTCCCTTCTAACTGATAAACGATAATCTAGCAGAACCGGCTGATAGCTACCTTTGCATAAAATTATCTGATATTGTTAGTAGCACCGAACGCTAAAAGGAAGCAACCTTGTGTAGACTACCAATAGTCATTGCACGAACACAAGCCACCTTCAAATCGGTGAAACCGGAGTCGGTCTCTTACGACTATCGTTCTGCTTAATATACTTGAAAGCAGTTTTATCCAGCAATGACAATCATGGCAGATCCTAAGGTTCTTCAACACCACAATCTCGCTCCCAGGACTAGATTTCAAGACCCCATATGCCACCGCCAGTTTTTCACTGTGAAAGTTCAAATTCTCCTCCTTCTCTTCATCAGCAACATCCATCAGAACCAACTCCATTGAAGGCACGAACCCCGCCATTTTAGTTCTCTTAATGAGTTCATCCAAAACTTCGTATAAAGCTTCTGTTTCCCGGTGCGACCTATCACCTGATCTGAATTGGTGAATCTCTCCTGCAAACTCAATCCAACTCTTTCCACAATTTTTACCAACTCTTTTCTTTTTCATCAAATTTCTCATTTTTGCCGCACTATCCCACCTAGTTAAAGAGCAGTAGGTGTTCGAGAGCAAGACATAATCCCCACTTTCGAGACGTGGAATATTTGCAATGGCAACTTCACCTAGCCGTGACCTTTTGAAGACCTTGCAAGAACTGAGGAGAGTCCTCCATATTGCAGCATCTGGCTTCATGGGCATTTCCTTAATCATAGCATAGGCCTCATCCACTGATCCCGCTCGAGCCAACAGGTCGACCGTGGCACCGTAATGCTGTATTTCAGGCTGAATGGAGTAACGTCTCCTCATTGAATCAAAATACTTGCGCCCTTCCTCAACCAACCCACAACGGCTACAAGCTGTCAATAGACCAACAAAAGTTATAGAATCGGGTGTGACATTTTCCCGTTCCATCTCCGAGAAAACTGTAATAGCATCATGGGCATGGCCATGAATGGCCAGCCCATTAATCATCGAGTTCCAAACCGATACATCGTCACGAGGAACGCTGTCAAAAATTTCTCGAGCAGTTTGGATCTTGCCACATCTTGCATACATGTCAATTAGGGCTGCATGCAATATATAGTGCCCTTCAATCTTTTTCTCGATCATCAACCCATGCGCCCATGATGCATGACTTAGAAACCCGACTCGCGCGCAACTGGTGAAAACAGACGCGAACGTGAAACCATCGGCCTTGACATCCGAACCGAGCATATCTCGGAAAGACGCAAGCGCATCGTGGAACCGCCCGTTCCGCGTCAGGCCCCCAATCATCGAGTTCCAAGTCACCACGTCCCGTTCAGGCATTTTATCAAACAGCTTCCTCGCAACACCACACTGCCCAGCACCCAACAAATCCCTGAGGAAGATATTGAGGGTCAACAAGTCGCGACACCGGCTGGCGACGTGGCGGACGACACGCTCGGCGAGATCGAACTGATGACAGCGCACGTACGCCGACACCAGAGAAGCTAGAACAGGCGGGTTGGCCCAGTACCCGGAGGTGACGATTCTCGCGTGGGCTTTGGCGGCAGTCTTGAAATCCCCCGCCCGCTTGGAGGATTCAAGAGCGTGGCGGATGAGCAATTCCGGGTCTGCAAGAATCAGGAGGAAGGGGAAGACGAGCAAATGCGGGTAAGAAACCCTTCACGCTTTCGCGTAGTTCTACGACCAAAGGAACAGAGAGATGCTTCGCGTCGCGTGCTTACCCTGTAACTTGGAAAAATGAAGCTGGAGTTGCCATGCAATCGAACGTCGGGCGTTGCCCCCGCGGATGCTCCTCAGGCTCGACATGGCTTCCTTCTCGTTGTGTTCATGAGCGGGTTTTGCATGATCCGAAGGAAATTTGCAGAACCATGCGAGCGAGACGAGGCTGTTCTGTCTGCCGGGCGTGTCTTAGGTTGGAGCAGAACATAGAGACTGATGAAAGAACGGCAAAATTTCCAAATCGTGGTTTCACGACCGGCAATCAAGTGAAAAGCGAAATCATGAGCTGCTTTATTGCTAGGGAATGGATTGGATGATTTGTCCGATTCCCATGAGCACTTTATATAAGTGCCAAAACTGTCCAAACTTTGAAAAAATACACTTCAAGTGCCAATTTTTTTTTAAGATTAGACATTTAAAATTCTAACTCTTGCGAGCTTGCCAAAATTTCAACGTGACTTATTTTATTAATAAAATCAATCTACGTGACTCATCGAAATGTTCACTCGGCAATCCTTGTCTAAAATAATGTAGTCCTCCATGTTCTCTTAAATGTTAGTCATGGTTTAAAAAAATCATTTAAGTGTTAAGTTATGATGAAAGTGATTACTTAAGTGCCAAAATGACATCGTTTAGTGTCATCTCACTTAATCTACATGGACAGCGTGACGTCGTTTGCCCTATCAATGTAGATAAAAAAAAATTAAAGAAATGACACATCATTTAAAATTCTCACAAAAAAAAGTCATGTCAAATATTTGGCCGAAAATTCTCCCCCGTTAGCACTTACATGTTTATTTCCTCTCCAATTTTGATACTTAAATGTATATTTTGAAAGTTTCGGCACTTATATTATATCCCCTGTGCCAAATTGTGGCACTTGGGTGTTCTTAGGCCTAGTTTATTTCATAAGAAAAAAAAAATCTCTTGCCTCATGATTTTTCATTAATTTTTTTGAAAAAATTACATAAATAGTTCTTGAACTTTGATCAGATATGCAATATAATTCATAAACTTTAGCCCAATATAAAGTGTCATTCTCGTACTTTTAAATTGTTCAATGTAGTCCTTGAGCTATTGGTATGTGTTCAATTTAGTTCTTGACTATATAAAAATATTCAATGTTATTCTTGAACTTAAATTAATGGAAAGGCGATATTGAATATGTATGAAAAGTTTAATAATTACATTAAACAAATTAAATGGCATCACACTATATATTGAGCCAAAGTTCAAGAATCATTTGTGCCATTATCTATAATTTCTTTTGACATAAGTACATATCTTAAATAAAAGAACAAAGAACCAATTAAATTGTCAAGGATCAATATGCAAAGTATATTTGACATTACTTAGGAATTACTCTTGGAAGTCTTGTCCACTGCTAGGGGTGAGCATCGGTCTAAAGTCAATCCTGGACCGGCCCAACCCTGCTAGTCCTGGTCCAATTCCTAGGGAGATTGGGTCGATCCTTGGTCATGAGATTCCTGGACCAGTATTGTGCGGGTTGGTCCTTGATACTGAGAGTTTAGGGTCGATCCAACTTAAACCAACTCTGATTGTATATATATTATATATCTAATATATTATTTATAATTTTTTCATCTAGAGAAAAACCTAAAACAAACAACGTCAATAACATTAAACAACTCCTTAATGATGAGTCCAAGTAATTTTACGCTGTTATTTAATAACTTAGATTTTTAATGTCTTTTATGAAGTCAATAGTCATAATTTACAAAAGAGGAAAATAATTTTGTGAAGAGTCCTCGCGGCATCTAAAAGGGCATAAATAGCTCTTCACATCATCCTCCTTTAGTATTTTTTCTCTTCTATTTTATTTGTCCTCTTAGTTTTCAATTTGCCAAAATCGAAAGAAACAACTTCTTTGCTTGCTCGCCTCGCTCGCTTTTGATCACTCGTGCCGCTTGTCGCTCAATGCTCGCCCTGCTTGTTGCTTGATGCTCGCCCCACTTAACGCTCACCACTCGCCTCTCTTAGTCGACCTCACTTGTCATTGAACTCATTTGGTCGGTCTGATCCTCGATCGCCTTTTTAGGGAATAAAAAATGAAAAAAAAATATCAGTTGGTCCCGAGTTAACCTTAAAATCAAACCGAACACATTAGGTCGGTCTGGTCCTCGGTCCCAAGCTCAATAGAATCAGTCCTTGATCTTGAAAATTGAGGACCAACACTATGCAGGTTGGTCTTAAGGTTAGGGGGTGGACCGGCCCAACTTGGATCATGCTCACTCCTATCCGCTGCCATTTTGATACAATTTTAATTACATATGTTGGTCGTATGCGTTGACACTATTCTCCAGATCAACTAAGTCGAAAATTTGGATACCGTCAAAATTTAATATATAAACCTTATAGTTAATTTTAATCAAAAAAGAAAAAAAAAGACTTTTTAGTAAAAGTACTTATTTAAACAAAGTCCATGAATTTCAATATAGTATTTAAACTTTTAATTTGTTCCAGGACTAGTTTGAATATATAATAAAGTTCGAAATCACATTAAACAAATTAAAAATTAATGCACCATACTGTACATTAAGCTAAAATTTAAAGATCACGTTTATGGATTACATTACACATTGAGCTAAAATGTAGGGATTATATTGAATAAATTAAAATATTTATGGATTATATTACTTATTTTAAGGGCTATTTATGTTATTTTTTCCAAAATAAAAAGCTTCATGGAAAGGCATCTCATAAGATCCAACAAGTGACCCACTCTGTTTTGCAATTTTTTCCATAAATAAGCGACACTTGAATTGGACATAAAGAGTGAACGGGATCAGAACAGAACCTGAAATCTGGAGGCGACCGACGTGTCCGGTGTGTGTGACTGTCAAATCCATTTATTCTCTCTCTCTCTTACAAACACACACAACTCTCGCAGATTTCGTCGCGAAACAGCAACTCCTCCTGTCTACGAGATTCTATCCAGTCGCCGATCTTTTCTGGTTCTCTCCTCCTAAATCTGATTCTCTCTCTTCGCTCGCTCGCTCGCAATCCTCCATGTCTCCTCCCCTCGATGCAATCTGCCAGAAGACGTTCAAGGTACGAGCTTTTCTTTTTTAATCACATACCCTGTTGCAGTACGATTGCCTGAAACGTAACAGAGACCTCCAAAGGAAAAAAAAAAAAAAAGAGGAAATCGGGTCTTTTCTCTTTTGTCTGGTCTTTGTGCTTTGCTCTCCTCCTCGTCCTCCTTTTTGTCGGCACATCACTGTCCATCTGCATCTGTCATCTGCAGCTTCGGATGGGAGTTTCCTTTTTCCCCAAGTAGATTGTGGAATTTCCCTCCTCGTTGAAATTCTTGTCCATCCCCTGTTTTCTGTTTTCCTTGCTTGAGCATACTCTTTGATTGATTTGGAAAAATGGGCTGGCTTTGAAATGCTCTTGGTCTTCGCTGGGAGCCAATGTTTGCAGGTTCTTTTGGGGTAATGAGCTTTCCTTTTGGGGGGGCAAAGTCTTCGTCTTTTGTCTTGCTTTTTGGAACCTCATGCTTCTGCATTTGCCGATTGCAAGCTTTTGAAATTTGAACGTCTCTGGATAGTATGAGCTGGGTCTTTTCTGTTCCTCTCTCTATCTTTCTTTTTGAATCGCAAGCAAAGTCGGCCGCATAATTTAGTGCGCTTTCTCTGTTCTTATTTTGTTGAACTTTCTTATCATCGTTTTTGGCCTCTTTACATTCGTTTGAACCTGGTTCGTGGTTTTCCTTACCCATTACTATAATGAATAAATAAGTACATAAAAAATCGATAGTGCTGTCTCTGAAAATGCCTTATCTTTTCTGCATCATTGACTGAGACTCAGAGCTCCGTCCTTTTTGAGATTCTTGTTTTTTACGCTGCTGATTTTTAAGGCGGGTATTTCTCCGAGTACGATAAAAAGGTTTCCTTTATATGGAAAAGGAATCTACTTTCTCCTCATATTCTTGTCATCAATGGCAATTAATATACACAGCAACTATAATAATGTACTATATTTACTGCACAAATTCTCTCCACAGAAAACTAAAAGTGCCCATGGCGGTCATGATTTCAACTATCACACCTTGTCTCTCGCGACAAGTAAACAAATTCTGAAACCGCGCTGCTCATTCATGTCCAGTTAAGAAGATGAATTTCGTAGTTTTTTTTTTGTTTTTTTGTATTTTCGATTTATTTTGGTAAAACTTTGTCTATTGATATATGACAAGAACATGTCTTAATGTTGTGCATGTGCTTTGGAATCTTTTTCTAATCAAGAAACCTATAAGCTACAGTTCATTAGCATAATCTTAATGAACAGAAACTTCTTTTCTTAATTCTTTTCTTCGGCCTAGTGGGGTTATTATAAAATGGGATATAACCTGGGAGAAACGCACAGTCTCAGCCTTTTTGTGTTCTTTTGCTTCTTCTTCTTGATGCAGGTCTGGATCTGATCACACATAAAATCTGACCCAGAAATCATTTCAGTTTCGAATGGAGGGCGACACATTCTCGGGGCTTGGCAATGGGGCGCAGATTGACGGGAGGGTGTTGCAGACATTCCAGAAGAGCTTTGTGCAGGTCCAGAACATATTGGACCAGAACAGGCTTCTCATCAATGAGATAAACCAGAATCATGAGTCCAAGATCCCGGACAACCTGAGCCGCAACGTCGGCCTCATCCGAGAGCTCAACAACAACATCAAACGGGTCGTCGACCTCTACGCCGATCTCTCTGGTAACTTCTCGAAGATCATGGATGCTTCCTCTGAGGACAATTCCTCTGGTAGCAGGACAGGGCACAAGAGAATTAGGCCTGCATAGGGAAAAATGGAAATTTTGTAATCATTTCTCAGGTAGAGTTTGTGGAGAAAAAGATTTTCTCGACTCCATGTATGAAACAAGCTGATGTTGAATTTTCTCTTCAGCTTTCTTCCCCTATCTAGCTAGCTAGTTCTTAACCTTGAATTTGCCTTTTCCAAATGATTTTCTGAGGTTCATCTCAGTTTGTAAGTTAACTAACTGCTTGTGGCTGTGCAAGTATGATCAAAATGGACTGTGGTTATGATATCTAATTCTATAGTTTTCGTCTTCCAAGAGTGCTAGTTTGTAATAAAACAACAGAGCAAATAGCCATTCGAAGCAGGAGTCTTAATCAGAGCCAATTTGGCTCTCTGCTGGTTTCACTTCATTACCACCTGGTAAAGATCTTTTAGCCAAAAAAGCTGAATTCCATGTATATAATTCTTGTCCATGACTATGAAAACACTCTATCAAAACGCTTTTCTTTGTCTTCCTTTTCAGTTCAAGCCAAAAGCATCATGCCCTACCTAACCCTGTTGAAATCTGAGGATTCTGCAGTGACTTCCTTCTTTTCTCTTTTTGGTTCCCATGATTGTTTGCCCAGAAATTCACTGCTGATGATTCCTTTTTCCCTGTGCCTGTGCGGAGAATTGAACTTGCATGCATAAAAATCTGAGAAGATGCTGTGGGAAAAGAAAATAGGGGAAAAAAGGCAGCTTTTCGTTCTAGCACACTTTGGGCTCTCTCTCTCCCCCTCTCCCCCTCACATTCCGATACAGGAACAGAATCTCAGGTGTGGGGGTGATCAGCTTTTGACCATTCTCGGCGTGTCTTATTTAGTGGGAAATATCATAAGATATTACCATGAAGATTACTGATTTTTCTTTTTCTTTCTTTGGCTAAATTTTGCTTTGAGTGGGTAATGGGCACGGAGCTCGTGATGTACACAAGAGTTAAGACTAGTACATATGCCTTAATCACGCTGAAATCATGAATTTTTATTTTTATTTTTTTTGGGGTATGTGAAATCATGAATTTTTACTTAGTTTATTGACGAATGTATGGGTGACTTGAGTGGATTCTGTGTAACTAAACCGTTCTTTAAAACTTTGTTGCTTTTTCCTATTTCTAGTCCTTCTACTTATTGTTGTCGTTTTCAAGATGAAGCAATTGAATAAGATTCAAGAATCATGATGGAACACAGTGATTTTGAATGATTAAAACTGTGTTTGATCAAGATCACAATAATTACAGCACAAAGAATGATAAAAAAAGACTGAGATTTTGCAAACCCTTGAGAGGACTACAAACTGGAAGATGGAAAGTAGAACATCTTTAACAAGAGAACTACAAAGGAGGATGCTGAGGTGGTCCGGGGTCGACCTTCTTATTTTGCAGGCTGATGCCTCCTCTTGTTCCTTCTACCTCTTTTATAGAGGGAAATACTAGCTTGCACTCACGATGCATTTGTTTCAGCATTTGCAATGTCCTTAATAGTGCAAATGATGACCATTCTATTTCTGGAATCAATTTTTGGTCACAAATTAATTTTTCTATTTCTATTCTCGGGAAGCCAATGAGTAGCGATGGATGGCGGAGAACCACAGGTAGCAAAAGACGGCGGGCAACATTGGAGGACAGCGAATGGTGGCAGGTAGCAAAGGACAGTGATGGGCAATGGAGAACGACATAGGGCAGCATGAGGTGGCTAGCGACGGAGGACAGTGGATGTCAGCAAGTGAAGGAGGGCAACAGCTGGCAGAAATGGTTGCGGCCGGCGAGCAATGGAGATGGCGAGTGGGTGACCGGCTAAGAGTTGGGGCAAGCACTAATAAGAGTTTTTATTTCTCATCTCTATTCCAAAATTAGAAAAGTAGAAAATTTTTACTTCTCATTTGTGTCATAAAATTATTTCTATTTCAAATCTGTTCCCAAAAATAGAAAAATAGAAAAACAAACAAATAGAATAGTTATTATGCACCCATTTAATATCTTAAAGCTCCTTGGGCAAATGCAAATACTGTTTAGCGAAATTTATTTCCGAGGTGCTTTGGGAATATGCAATTGCATCTCCAAAGCTCTCTAAAGGCTTTTAGCCCAAAATAGGTCCGAAAATACTTTGGATTGTTGCATTTCCAGGATGCAAATAGAACTTTTTTTCTTCTAACTTTATACTCGCTCAACTTTCATAATTCCATAAATGTTTATGAAAATCCTAACTTTGCCTTAGCCACCAGCAAGTAACTCACGAGCGGCTGGCATGATGATTCAATAAAACTTCAAACTAAGTCCAAAGACTCCCTAAGTAAGAACCATTGGATCATCACTTATTCATCCACCTCCACCCTTGTGGCAGCGATTGAATTTCACTATAAAATAGTTTGAGATTTTTTATTAAAAAAAGAATCAGCAAAAATTATTTACAAAGTATAATTTTTACCAAATGTTATTTACATTAAAGTTGCTTTTCAATGTGTGTTTAAAATACACTTTAACAAACACTATTTTGAAAAACCCCTTTACTTGAAAGGCCTTTGCATTTTCTCAAAAATAATTTCCTAAAGTCGAACCAAACAAACCCTAAACGTGTTGAGCCGTCTTTCCTCGTTTTTTCATAGGGTGGTTGGGATTTTTTAATATTTAAGCTTTTGATTGTAAACCTATCTCGTCTTGAAAAGTGGATTCACTTTTGAAAAGTAAATTGTTCAATAGCTATGCTTTCACCATCTCTTGAAAAGTATATCTCTATCCAATTTTACGTCAAATCTACCACATATCAATCTCAATCTTATCAATTGTGCAATATTCAATGAGTGATTAATGCCCTCAACTAAAGGACCATATATATTTCTTTCTTTTAGATCTTTTAGTTTACTTGTTTTTGCGCTAGATTTTTTACATGTGTTTGGTGCAATGGCTTTTCTAGGAATCTCACATCTCATCTAGCCTCATCTACTTATGAGAACCATTCAATTCCTTCATTGCGCACATCTCACTAGTCTCTTCTCGTCCAACTTGGCACTCATTCATGGCAATGCTTTCAGGGTTCTCTTGAGGACTTGCTAACTGTTTGGTTCATAAGATGTCGATTTCGATTGAAATCTAACCCAATCACAACGTCACTCCTTCATATTGTACTATGTGAAAGTTAAAAGAGTTGCTCACAGATGTTAAAAGTATAATTTGATTCACTACTTTATAACCAACTTCTATAAATTAATTTCTATATTCTAAAGTACCAATCTCGGAATACGCCAAGAGAAATCTATTATTTGATCAAATCGTTGGTCAATACAAACCCATCAATCTGCAGGCCTTCAAGACAAGTGCATAAATCATTGACGAACTCCAAGAACAACCCTCCAAAACAACGTACACATTCAAGTAGCAAGGAACAAGCCGACCGTACCTGGTCAATGTTTTGCAGCAGCAGCAGCTATAATTCACCAATTATTCTATTTGGTTCGTGAAGCATCGTCATTCGTTCTCTCAACATCATTGGGAAGCGGAAGGATAAAGACCAGGTTTGGCCATTACGAGACCCAGACAGAGACAAACTGAACATGCCACCATCTCAAACCTATGGAGTCCCTACCTTTTTCCATCTTTTTTCTTTTTTCCTTGTCGTTTCTTTGCTTGCATTTGCAGTAAACACAGGTCAGAAAGGTGGAGTCTCTACAGCCTTAGGGTTCTTGCTTTTAGGCCAAAATAGAATAATGTTTTGTCTTATAGGGGCATGTTTCATGATTTTACTGAGGACCCGATTAGGGAGAAAGCTAGATTCTAGCCCAATCATGGCTCAATTACCATTGGTGATTATGGTCCCGGGTGATCTCAATCAATGTCATTGAATGCAAGTGAAATGGACCTCCGCTAAAGTTCTAAAGAAATGTGAGACATGATTGTCGCTATTCATACCTAAGCAACAAGTTTTCTTTGACCCCTTTTGTTAGGTGAGCGCTGGGGATGAAACTCATATTCATTGGGGACCCATGTCATGAGTTAGTCTACTGGTCGCATGTGCTTTGATTTTTGAATCGAATATCTCGAGGCATGAGATCAAGAGAATTGTCCCTTAGAACAAATTATTCTTTCTCGAGATAATACCAAAAAAACGTCTAAAATTATTGTATGGATGTTAATTCAGCCTTTAATCTTTCAATTTAGCTAATACTTTTTTTTGTCAGTAATTTGACCAATTTAATCATAAACATTTTCACGGTTTGCCAACACAATCATTTTAATTAATTTTGATCGAAAATCACTAATGTAGACATCAACGGGGTCCACGTCATAGAGTCAGCATTGATGTAGACAATTTTATGAATTTTTTTTAATTTTAAATATATTTCCTTTTCTTTTTGTTTTTCTTATGGTCGATTGCCAAGCCTTGGTGATGACCCGCGGGATTGGCCATAGGCAATTGCCAACAAGTCAAGGCTAGGCAAAGCTAGACGTTGCTAGATCTAACGAGTTCAAGCCTCTCCTATCGTCACTAAGGCCTGGCGACTAGCCAAGAAAGAAGGGGAAAAAAAGATAGGAAAAAAAACAATAAAAAAATAATAAAGTTTATAAAAATTTCAAAAAATTTTAAAAATTATCCATTTCAGTGATTTTTTTATCAGAATTAGCCGGATAGATTATAATGGAAAATCGTTAAAAATTTTAGGACTAAATTGACCAATTTTAAAAATTTAAAACTGAATTAATAGCTACACATAGGTTAAGATTATTTTTTTTGGGGTTAATTTTCCCATTATTTCATCTTGGCACCCGCATGGTCTAAATATGAAATGTCCACCAAGGTTTTCCATCAAAGTTGCATTTTTTTTTTTCCGGTTTGAAATATAGTTTTCATTCATTAAGATAAAGGATGAGTAAATACAGTTGCGGGTTCAAAACTTATCAAAGCCCAAAGGGCTTGTGGGGATATAAAATCCAATTACAACTAAGGCTTTTCTTACGTTGCGCTTTTGTGATTCAATTCGTCACCTTATTTGACTCTCGGTTGTAATGGCCCACTTTAAGACCCAAATAAAAGCAAACCTAGGCTTGAGCTTCCCTGATAAGCAGACTAACCTCTCAAGACGCTTCTTCTACGCTTGATAAGCCATTAATCAGATCAAACTAATCTAAGATCAATTCCAAGGAGGTACTTGAACGACATTTGAAGAATTTTACGGTTTCCAGCAGAGCCAAAGCCTCTGTTTGAGCAGCAGACTACGCCATGAAAATTTGCGTGAAGCCATCCCCGAGAAGGCCGACACATGCATGTTTTGGCTCCATCGTTTGTCCCTTCCAAGAAAGCCCCCTCAATGTTCAGCTTTAAGACACTCTTTTTAAGTGGTTTTCAAACTCGATCCAATGCTTGTATGAGCTCGATTTTTTCTTTGGAGCTAGTTATCCAGTGAGTAATACTTTCATGCGTAGTCCAAGGAGCATCCAGTAGCTTCACTGGGTCTGGGACTTGTGTTCAAAGCACAACATTGTTCCTTTCCTTCTAAATTAACCAGAGACGATGAAGAGAAAATTGAGAGACACCAAGCTATGTTGAATATTAATAGGCCATTCATCAATTCCAGACAAATCCAAGTTCGATATGGTGATGTTTAGGGCCGAATGAGGTCAAAACATCGACGTGAGAAATCGAAATTTGACTCCCTTGCTACTTTCATCTCGAAGGGCACTGCTTCATCAAACATACTACAAACTTTGTCTTAATCTAGTATTGGCCAGATATTAGTAGCTTCATATTCCCAGATATATATTTACCATCACAGTGAGTGCATTGCCATCATACATTCTAGAATAGAGTTGACCTAATATTCTAGTGATGTATTTAGATTTGATTCTAGATTGTCGTTAGTACCGTGCATGGGCTAAAATTTTTCGGGTGCTTGTATGGCTAACCGTGATTGTCTTTCCTCACATTAAGCTTTCTTACTTTTGACGTCCATTTATTCTATTCCCATATGATCAGTTCAATTCTTTGTGTGGAACTGGGAACTAGACCGTTTATTGTCGGTTTCTTAAATTGACAATCGGGAACCGCCCAAAACTGGCCGATCCAACTCTCAAGTTGGACTAGGACCGTGCTCACCCTTAATAACCATGTTTAAACTTGGCATGCTCTACTTGTATATTTTAGGTGTTTACATAAATTATGGTCGGGCATGTATTATAACTTGTGGAAAACTTGACTTGAAACTTCTTGCACTGTATGCTTATAACATTCTTACCCATTTTCAATTTTTTTTTTTTTTAAAGAGAGAGATTATGCAACATTGGAATATTTATCATGGCAGGACAATTGGGTCAGTCCACCTAAAAGATCCGAACTTTGTTGTTTAGGACAAAAGCAACTCAGCTTTTTAAAGGGGTCAACAAAAGGCAAGAACTTTTTAGATTTGAGGCAAATCTGGCCAATGTCCATTATCGGCATTCCAAACCTGAAATATTCCGTTAGACATCCTTAAAACTTTCCGTTTCCCCCTCTTTTTATATGGGCAGCTATATTTTCACATTCTATATTATTTATTCCACCTGATTTTCACCAAAAAGATAAATTTGCCATTGATCATTCAATTACAATTTAAGGTGGTGGCCTCAAATTTACTTACTTTCCTTCCTTTTTCAGCATTTATATTCCTATATACCTCTTAGGTTCTATTTGCCATTATTAAGAATTTCACATATTTTTATTGTGGGCATTTCATGTATATCATATGTTTTCTTTTTCTTTTTTTTTTCTTTTAGATTATACTTCTGCAGAAATTAGTTTCGTCAATAAAAAAAAAAAATCTGAGAAACCTAAGTATTTTATTTGTTGTCGAGCAAATTTGTGGTTTAATTGTGGACATAAAAAGTTTAACAATTTTAACACAATCACTTGTTTATAAACTTTCACTTCTAAGATTAAGATTTTTTTTCTTGAGGAAATATTCCTTTAACTCACTTTGTCCCAGATTTGGTTATTTTATATTTTTGGCAAAAGTCACTAAAAAGCCTGAAGTATGCCCACTGTGGCACATTCATCATCAAAAAAATTTCTATGGTACAAAAAATCACAAACTTGTGCATATGTGATACATTTACCATCCATCAAAATTCTATGAATGAGAACTATTAAAAATCTACCTATATGGACGCTTAGAAAGTAAACAATGTTGACATGGCGCTCACGTGATTTGAGCGAAATAAAAACAATATTATTTTGACTCAAAAATACCTAATGGAACCTTAACAGAGTGTAATGTATTTACATAGGTACAAGTTTTGGGCTTTTTTATATCACAAGAAAAAAAAATTAGGATATATATGTCGCAATGGCATAGTTTGGGATTTTTGATGTTACAAAAAAAAAAAAAAAAAAAAAAAACCTTCAGTAAATATGTCACGGCTTCTTGTTGATGTCTTAAGCCAGCATTTCTCACTTACGAACTGTTATGGACGCACACACGAGGAAAACTGGACACCGAAATCACTTATAGAGTGCAAGAATTGAAAAGAGAGTTTTCTCTATTGATTCTACCTCTCTTTCGCAGTGAAGAGAGATTGAGTGTATACATGGTGTCTTTTGACATTTGAGGCGAAAACTCTTGCTTTGACCATAAAAAAAAGTAACTATAAACGATGTACTTAAAGAGCATTTAAGCTAATGTTAATGTAGTTCATGAACCAAAGAAAATCAAATTAGAGATGGCCATGGCCTTTTGCCGGTTGGGCTCGTCTGGGCCTGTGGTGTTTATGGAAGATCTGATGCAAAAAGAAATAGAAAATGCTGTCTTTGCCATGGAATGTATGAATCAAGAAAAAAAATCATGAAAATCATCGTTAAGTAAAGGCAGGCTATAGGCTTGTGTTGCTGACCAAAGGTTTTCACTGCCTAGCAAGGGAGATTGGTATACCATCCTCAGTGCTCGAGCATTAGAGACATTCTTATCTCGACTAATGATGGTATTAAAGCTATGCAGAGAACTTGTCCTTCTTCTGGACTTTCTACAAAATGTCTGGATTGAAGATAAACCCAGGAAAGGCCGGGGAGATCTATACTTCTATAGGGTCTCAGCTGATCTTTCGGAAGAAATAGTGCAGGAAGTGGGTTAAAACTCGGCTCTTTCCCTGTCAGATAACTAGCACAAACTCTTCATCTGGTAAGCTCTCAGAGAAGGAATGTAAGCTCCTCATGGACAACATTGTAAGCAGAATTAAAAGCCAGAGTTCTCATAGGCTATCTTCTGCTGGATGTTCGCGGCTGCTTAGTTCAGTTCCCTATAGAACTCTTACCTATAAGTGTGGAGGGTTTATGGTGTTGCCAGAGAAAGCGATAAAGGCCATTGAGTATTGTTGTAGTGCATTCTTACGGTCTGGTGCCGAGATGATAACTAAGTTTGCTAAAGTCAAGTGGGTTGTTGGCGTTTGTCTGCCAAGAAATGAAGGTGGATTGGGCCTCCATCGATGGAATAAGGCTGTTATGATGAAGCTTATACGGATGTCACTTGCAGGAGCTGGCTCATTGTGGATAGCTTGGATTAACGCCAGTGTTATAAAAAGCATGAAAGGCTTTTGGCAATCGATATTTCCCTGCTTCTTCCTCTGACGTTTGGAGGAAAATCTTGGAACCAAGAGATGTTATGGAGCCTCTGATTCAATATGTCCTAAGTAGACCTGTCAAAATAGTTCTTAAGCCCATATGTCACCTATTTAAAATATAAATAAATCATATATGGGTCACTCTAATTTTAAAGAGTCTATCTTAAATGAGTTTTAAATTTGAAAGCTAAAATAAATGGATCTAAATAGGTTGAGTTTAGAACTCATTTCAACCCACTTGGTTCACACACTCTCTCTTCCTCTAGCCTTATAAAAATATATATAAAAAATTTCGAAATTAATAATTATTTTTTATTTTTTTTCCTTTTTTTTTCCCCTTGTTCTTACTTTTTCCATCTTCCTCAGCCGATGGCTAGCCATGAGGATAGCTAGGTGAGGGACGAGCTCATTGGAGGTCAACAAAGGTTGAGCTTGCTAATGTCTGGCACCGGTGAGGCTCGACCTCACCAAACTAGCGAGGTTGAGACCTTGCCAACATTTGGCGCTCGCGAGACTCGAGCTTGCTAACCTTGAGTGAGCTTGAGCCAACTTGTTTATGGCTCGACTCGTTGTTATGGTTGGCGATCGGCCAAAAAAGAAGGAAAAAGAAAGCAAGAAAAGTAAATGCAAGATAATTAATAATTTGATTTTTAAAAATTTTAAAATAAAATATTAAAAGGAGTGCATAAAGAAAGATCAAATTAGATTTTCTAAAATTTAATTTTATTTTAAAATTTAAACAAATATTAGAAAATATTGTTATTTTTTTAGAAAATGACTTATTGGAAAACATTCTTCAAGAAATGAACGGAACCTCCCATTTTTAAAAATATTATAAAAATTGACCATCATATTTGTATTGCATGAAAATATCTTGGTAATATTATTTCTCTAAAAAAAAAACATAAGCAATAAGCTTTTCTAGATTTGGTTAAATAGGTAAAAAAAAACAAGCTTTCTTAGATTTGGTTAATTGGAATAGGTCAAGTATACATTGGGTATGGCTTGAGAAATTTGTATTATAATAAATGGATCATATAAACAAATTAAATGAGTCAATTTAGGTTGGAGTAATTATGATTCAACCCGACTTGACTTAATTTGACCCATCCGTTTGACAATCTAGTCATAGGTGATGGTATTGGTAAAGGCCATTGATTATTGGCAACCCATGGGGGCCCTTTGCTGCATAGATCCTCTGCTAGAGTTGTCCACTTGAAGTTCTATCTTTACAGGACGAAACAACAGAAGTCATCGATAATGTAGCACCGAACCGACGAGCTGCTAGATCAAGGGCAGACATATAACCTGAGATGGAAAGCGACTCCTCCAAAGTAAATTCTCAGTTTCGGTTGCACTTGACAGTACATCCGACTTAAAAGAGATTCTTGTTTAGCAACTTGTTTGCACCCTAAGGAGATCAAATCTGAGGTCAAAGAACGAAAGTCAATGAAGAAGCTGATGCCATTAACTATTCAAGACTACAGCCGTAGAACCCCAAAAGACAAGGAGGGATCTTTTAAATCGGGCGCAATGAAACGATAAAGTTATCGAATCAACAGAGTTGAGACTAACCGTGAGCATTGACCAAGTAATAGAATGCGTTGGGCATGAACAAGGAGAGAAGGAAAATGCTATGTTGACCGATACATATAATCTGATATCGATTATGAATACAATTTAAATCGAACATCGAAACTAATGATGATAAGTCAATATAATTGATTTAGAAAAAAATTTCGATTGTCAATTGTTGATTAACAGTTGAGTTCGCATCAATAAAATCGATGTTAGTCGTCTCGAGAGAACAGTTATAATTGTTAAATATAGACTCGAAATATGATTTCAATTAGAAAGAGATGCCAGTCACCCATGGACCGTAAAAGGAGCGCATCTGCACAGGATGAGCATGCACGAGCACTGGAAGCACAAGATTTACTTATTTTACTAGAAAGAAAGAAGGTAAAAGGAAAAAGAAAATTGACCCATCCAGGCCGTTCAAAGGAGAATCCAATTCACCCATAGCCGTCCGATCCGTCTACCGCCAAGGCCCTCGTTCATACATATATAGAACCTCTTTCCTCGTATCCTTTCCTTCCCCGAAGCTAGGGTTTGCGGAGGATTCGGCACCGCCCGACACGAGCGCTACAGATCTCGACCGACCCAACGCTTCGTGAAGTGGGCAGTTCAGGAATCTCGCAGCATGGCGACCCAGATCAGCAAAAAGAGGAAGGTCGGTCCCGTGGATGCTTTGGCTTCGTGCTTTCGTTCCTGCTGTTTCTTGCCACCGAAAATGACCTCTAGTGGAGGAACAATGCTCTGTTGATTCGGGTTTTTGATGGGTGTCGCGTTGATGTGCAGTTCGTAGCTGATGGAGTGTTCTTCGCCGAGCTCAACGAGGTCTTGACCAGGGAGCTCGCCGAGGATGGGTACTCCGGTGTGGAGGTCAGGGTCACGCCTATGCGGACCGAGATCATCATCAGAGCCACCCGCACGCAGAACGTTCTCGGTCTGTTCCGCAGTTGCTTTTTTTCGCGTTCTGATTCTGTAACGAATGTTGGGTTTTTGCTATTTGTTGTGTTTGGTAGTTGATTCTTGTGTTGCTGATTGTGTGTTCTGCGATTGATGTGCAGGAGAGAAGGGGAGGAGGATTAGGGAGCTGACATCGGTGGTGCAGAAGCGGTTCAAGTTTCCGGAGAATGGCGTGGAGTTGTATGCCGAAAAGGTGAATAACAGAGGGCTGTGCGCTATTGCCCAGGCCGAGTCGCTCCGGTACAAGCTCCTCGGTGGGCTCGCCGTGCGCAGGTAGATGCGTGTTCTGAATTGTCATTCTTACAGCTCGATTCGTGTTGTTTGCGATGCTATGGCTGTGTTGATCTGCTGTTGGTGACGCGATCTGCTAGTGGCTACTGCTGTTATACACTCTGTTTCACTGTCTTCGTGGACCTTGTGTGTCCTTTGTGATCTATGATCAAGTGTCCTTGGACAATTTTTTTTAGAGTTATGCATGTAGAGGTTGTATAATGTCGGAGCTGCTTGTGTGGGGTTGCTTTGGTTTGTTTCACCTCATGTCTCTTTTTCCTGTAGTTTGAGATTTTTCTCATTTAAGTGCGGCAATTTTTGCTCTAATTCCATTGCTTGGCCCTCTAATGCTTTGTTGAATCACAAGTTGGAAGCTTTGTATATGGCTTCACTGCATATGCATTTTGAATCTCAAGTAGTGATATTTTTTAAGTGGAATCGTTTATGCTCTCTGTGTGAGGTTTCCATATGCAATCCTTCATTGGCCTATGAGGCAGGGTGCTCTTTTTTCCCTTTTCCGTTCTTGTTTTGGAAGATGGCTACTTCAATTTTGTTCCTTCATGTCATCATCCTTGTGGACCATTTCTCCCTTATCATGCAGTAACTTTGGGGAGGGTACACGATGGAATATTTTATTCCTACTTAGTTCATTTCTATCTGGTAACTTTAATGATATCCTCCTTTCTCCATAATTAGGACTGGTTGCCTCCTGCTATCCTCTTTAAATTGTTCTGCTCTGAGACTGATACTGTCATCTATAAACAAATAGGTGTTTCCATTACCAAGTTTGTGTCGGAAGATGACTAAATGAGCAATGCATTTCTAAGCCATTTTCACTTTGACACAGTTCAAGTGTATCTTTTGTGGCTCGGTTATGCTATATTTGCTTCAAATTATTATCCTAAAACCTGAATGTTAATTTATATGATGGGAAGTTAGATGACATTACTAATCATTTCTATCTGGTAACTTTAGTGATATCCTCCTTTCTCCATAATTAGGACTGGTTGCCTCCTGCTTTCCTCTTTAAATTGTTTGCTCTGAGACTGGTACTGTCATCTATAAAGCAAATAGGTGTTTCCAGTACCAAGTTTGTGTCGGAAGATGACTAAATGAGCAATGCATTTCTAAGCCATTTTCACTTTGACACAGTTCGAGTGTATCTTTTGTGGCTTGGTTATGCTACATTTGCTTCAATTTATTATCCTAAAACCTGAATGTTAATTTATATGATGGGAAGTTAGATGACATTACTAATCATTGCGATTGCTTCATATACGAACCAGGGCTTGTTATGGTGTTCTGCGGTTCGTTATGGAAAGTGGAGCAAAGGGTTGTGAGGTTAGTTACCGAATGCCATCCCGTGATTCCCCCAACTTGTTTTCTCAGGCCATAGTGGATTTCATTTGCTGAAATTTCTGAATGATTTATAGGTAATTGTCAGTGGGAAGCTGAGGGCTCAGCGTGCCAAGTCAATGAAGTTCAAGGATGGCTACATGATTTCTTCTGGTCAGCCAGTCAACGAGTACATTGATTCCGCTGTTAGACATGTTCTCTTAAGACAGGTATGTCCTTAAGTGCAATTTCATGGTCATCGCTGCAGCGACAACTAAAGGAAATGCACGCGGCATGCGTGCACAGCTTGCATCTGCGTCAGCTTCTAATGTGTATGGCGGTTTTTCTCTGTTGGTTCAGGGGGTTCTTGGTATTAAGGTCAAGATTATGCTTGACTGGGACCCCAAGGGAAAACAAGGTCCCATGACGCCTCTGCCCGATCTCGTGACCATTCATCCCCCCAAGGAAGAAGAGCTGTACACGAGGCCCGTAACGGAGACCCCAGACGTCATCGACGTTGCTGTACCAGTGGTCTAAACTTATGATGTGTAGTAAATTTTTGTCACGGTTGATGTTCGCCCTTCGACTGATTTTTAGGGCCTTTGGTTGCTGATGTTGCTGGACAGAGAGATTTGCCAGATGCTTTCGTGTTGTTTATCCACCCATAAGTTTCGATACGCAGATGCTTGCGCCCATCAGTGTATTCTTCATCTGTCTACATTCGGGTTCCACTGTTCTTGGCCTCCCGACGCATTTAGGTCGGTTCGCCTAGGTCTTGTTCGAGATTATTTCTTCGACGAAAATGGTGATGACTCTTTGAGTGAAAATTTCTTGCACGAGTCGGTACATCTTGTAGCGTCAAAGAAGGAATTTGCATTCTCCACTGATTGAATGAATGGTGAGGCCGAGCCAGGTGCTTTTAGCTTTATCTGTCCGCCACAAATCGATCAATTATCCAATGATAGGCAGACGACAGATTTTGCCCTCTCATCTTTTTCCTTCGCTGTACCACATCAATTCCTAACTGCGCTTTATAGAAAAGTCGTGCATGTAATCCGATTTTAGGCTGCTGGAATTTATTTTCATTTTATAGAATTTAGAATTTATTTGCCTTAAAATCGATTTTGAAACCTATTCTGTTTTACCATTTGGATTTGAAGGTATACTTGAAAATATGTTTTTCTTTTGTTCATTTTTTTTTTCCATTTTTTATAGCAAAATATTATGACTAAAGTGAAAGATAAATGGGGGCAAACGAGCAAAGACGAGTCAGGAACAAGCAAAGATTGTGAGGCGTGGGGCAAGCCACGAGCAGGAGAGGAGGAGGGTGAATCATGAGAGAGAGAGAGAGAGAGAGAGAGAGAGAGAGAGAGATGTAGGTGTCTAGGTGAGGTTGAAGAGAGAGAAAGAGATGGAGAAAAAAATGTCAAGGAAAAAATTAAGATTTTGACTTTACGAAAGCAATTCCAAATAGGGTCTGGTTATTGGTCGATTCTTCACTCAAAACCGAAAATAAGTTTTTAGGATTCAATTCATTTGAAATCAGAAACCAAACAAATATTAAGAAGTAAAACCGACTCGATTGCACAATCTTAATGTGTAGTATATCAATGTAATGTCTCGCCTTCAATTAATTAATAGTCATAGTGATGGGTTGATGTTACGGTTAATGAATTTATATTTATCTATAATATCTATTTATATGATCCGTAATGTAAGTTTTGAATACAACCAAAAAAATTTATAAGTGTGGAAATATTATTTTATTCTTACCCCCAACAAATATTATTTATTTTATTCCGGGAGAAAATGACTTTTGAACCTAATTAAAAAGTAGAAAATTAACAAAATGCGATTCGCAGCCGTACAAACCCGTTCGAACCATTAAAAACCCAAATCCAACCTCCTCTCTTCTTCCTAGTCGGTTCCCTCCACCTGCTTTCCCCGCCATCTCTCTCTCTCTCTCTGCGATTCTCTCGAACACGTCAAATTCGTCATCGCCGTCTCGGCATTGACCGGAAGTCAATCTCCCTAGGGTTCTCGATCGCCGTTCCCGGACCCCTCGGATCGACGGCGCGAGCGGATCCGGCCGGGGGGAAGCCATGCCGGTGAGCCTGACGCCGAACGCCATCCCGGCCATCAACGGCGGCGACGTCGACTCGAAGCCGCTGGTCCAGGTCGTCGACGTCAGGCCGGTCGGCGGGAGCGGCCAGGAGCGGCACCGCCTCCTGCTCTCCGACGGCGCCTCCTCCCAGCACGCGATGCTCGCCACGCAGCTCAACGACCTCGTCAAGTCCGGCCGCGTCCGCAAGGGCTCCGTCGTCCAGCTGATCGATTACATCTGCAGCGTCATCCAGAACCGCAAGTGAGTGACGCTGCGGCGGCGGCGGCCTCGTCGCCGCCGTTTCGCTCCGTGATTTTGGACTTGAATGGGATGGTCATTTGTTTTGAGTGAATTTGGAGTAGCTGATCGATGTAGAGTCTCGGTGTTCGATCGTATGGAGAGAGAGAGGTTTGTCAGTGAGTGATGATTTCGACATTACCTGAAGATGAAGGTCGCTACTCCTTGAATTGCAGATATGAGTGCTCTGTTGATTTGTGTGGTTTTAAGCATGATGTTGATAAGTATAGCTCTTAGATATCTAGTGTAATGCTTTTGATGATGAAGAGCTGCCTTACCAGAACTGGAAAAATAAAGGATAGAAATGGTGTTTAAATGCTCGAAAGTTGCTTTGAATGAGTTGTTTTAGCAATCTATCTTGGAATGGCTATCGATCAAATTGAATGTATACTGAAACGATACATGTTAGGAGTGGACAAGAACCTGCGATGTCGTTAGATTTGAGTTTGTGCTTTTAGGTGTTTAGATTGTGCAGCTATGTAATTGGTTAAGTGCTTGGTTTGTCATGTTCAGGGTATACGGAATATATCTTTTTCGAAACTTGTCTGAGAATTAGCAAGAACGGGTTCAAGAGTTGTAGAAAATTTTATCATGGTTTTTCTGGTGTTGTATAGAAGCAGCATGAAGTTTGCGGTCTTGGAAGAAAGGAAAGTAAAAACTTACACAACGACAATATATTGGTACCCGTTCAAAGAGTGATAGATCAAGAGCTTGACTGTTGAGAATTAGTTGTATTTCTACGATTCATTTGCTTGTTACGACGACATATCAAACTGAAATGCCTCATTGTTTTCATTTAATTAGTTGGCATCTATGTTCTTGTGAAGTGAAGAGATCTTAACTTTGATTTCCAGGATCATTGTTGTGCTAAACATGGAGACCATTATACCAGACTGTGAAATCATTGGAAACCCAAAAATGTATCCTGAGACCAACGCAGCAGCTCAGAAAGTGATGCCTAATATCAACACTGGGAATGTTCAGAGGTTCAGTAATGACAATATCAATGGCAGAAATTCTGTACAAAATGCACAGAATTTCCAATCAGCTGTTCAACCTCCTCCCCGAGCAAATGCTGTGCAGAATATGCAAAGTTTTCGACCAACTGTTCAACCTCCATATCAGCCTCCGCCAAACTACAGAAATCGTGGCCCAATTATGAAGAATGAGGCACCTGCACGCATCATACCTATTGCTGCTCTCAACCCTTATCAAGGCAGGTGGGCCATAAAGGCAAGAGTCACTGCAAAAGGAGATCTTCGCCGATATAATAATGCACGTGGTGATGGAAAGGTTTTCTCCTTTGATCTCCTTGATTCTGATGGGGGAGAAATTCGGGTGACATGCTTCAATGCTGTCGTTGATCGTTTCTATGATATAATTGAGGTAGGAAAAGTCTACTTGATCTCAAAAGGTAGCTTGAAACCTGCACAAAAGAACTTTAATCATCTGAAGAACGAGTGGGAGATTTTTTTGGAGGCCACTTCGACTGTGGATGTTTGTCCCGAGGAAGATGCTTCGATTCCACAACAGCAGTTCTCCTTCAGACCTATTAGTGACATTGAGAATGCTGAGAATAATTCTATTATTGATGTTATTGGAGTTGTTGTATCTATCAACCCCTCTGTTCCAATCTTAAGAAAAAATGGTATGGAAACTCAGAGAAGAATTCTGAACCTGAAGGATGGATCTGGAAGGACTGTGGAATTGACTCTCTGGGGTGAGTTCTGCAACAGGGAGGGTCAGAAAGTGCAAGAGATGATTGATTCTGGATTCTTTCCAGTTTTGGCTGTCAAAGCTGGGAAAGTCAGTGACTTCAGTGGAAAATCTATTGGTACCATTTCTTCCTCGCAGCTTTTTATTAATCTGGATATTCCAGAGGCTTGTAGTCTGAGAAGCTGGTTCGATTTTGGGGGGAAGGACACGGCTTCTCTGTCCATTTCCAGGGAAATCATGTCCGGAGGATCCAAGAATGAGATACGTAAGACCGTGTCTCAAATCAAAGAAGAAGGCCTTGGAAGATCAGATAAGCCAGATTGGATCACAGTGAAGGCGACGGTATCTTTCATCAAGACTGATACTTTCTGCTACACAGCTTGCCCATTGATGATTGGAGATAGACAATGTAATAAGAAAGTGACGAGGGCAGGAAACACAAGATGGCTGTGCGATAGGTGCAACCAAGAGTTCGAGGAGTGTGATTACAGGTATCTCCTCCAAGTCCAAATACAAGATCATACCGGATTGACTTGGGTGACTGCTTTCCAGGAATCCGGTGAAGAGATCTTGGGTTTCTCGGCCAAGGAGTTGTTCATGCTCAAACAGCAGGACGATGAAAGATTTGCTGAGACCGTCCGAAGTAAACTTTTCTATCAGTTTCTATTCAGGCTCAAAATAAAGGAGGAAACATATGGAGACGAACAGAGAGTGAAGATCACTGTAGTTAAGGCCGATAAGGTTAACTACTCTTCGGAGAGCCAATACATGCTAGATTTGATTTCGAAAGTCTCGCGATAATCAAGAACAAAGGTTCTGGGTGATTAATAGGTGGCTCTCTGTTTTAAGAGAGAATTAATAAGCAGTAGCATTCTTTCCCACCAGATTATTCTTTATCATCAAGTGACTTGAGTTTTAGACAAATATAATTGTTTTAGCAAACCTGTAACGTAGGAACAATTGAAAGGTCTTTGTTCTTTGAAAAATCATGTATCAGTTCATTTCTCCTGCCGTAGATTTTTTTCTCGGTGGTCTGAAAGAGGGTTTCTAAGATGTTCTTTGAGGCAAAGAGCAAATAAAAAAGCAGCGACCCGTTTCTTTGATGTGCCAAAATGGAACTCACAAATTTCACATTTCATCAGCTTTCCGAGGGCAATGTTACAGCTAAAAGAAGTGACAGATTACAAATACAGTACAGAGATCAGTACAGAAAGCATCAACACAACAGAGAAATCACATGAGTGAAAGAATCTCCCCCCTCTCTCTCTCTTTCTCCTCTCAGCTTCTCTTAACGGGGTCGAAGTTGGAGACGCCAATCACGGCACCGATGATGGCACCGAGCACAACCCCACCGGCCACGATGCTGAGCAAGAAGTTCTTGAGGGAGGGAGAGAGCCCGGACCCGGCTGCCTCGGCCACTTCCGGGACCACCATCGAGGCCGTGAGCGCGGCTGCGGTCAATCCCGTGATGGCCTTCTCCTTCAGCGAAGCCCTGACTTCGAATTTCCCGCTGCTCTTCGACCCCGGGATTGGCTTTGTTGATCTCACAGGCAATGGCTTGAAGAAGCTGTCGGAGTTCGGCATCTTCTTTTGCCTGGCAAAGGCTAACGGCATAGCCATCGAAACTGCAGAGGTTGAAGCCATTGTTCTGCCAAAATCTCACCTCACCCTCTCCTTCTCTCTCTAGTTTCAGTCGTTTTGGCCTCTGCAAGTATTAACTGTTAAATGGTGAACAAGCTGTTGAATGGATGGTTTTGAGAGAGAGGAAGGGACAATGTGAGGTGGAAAAGCGAGAAGATCCCAATTGGCTTGGTCTATGGAGAGCCTTGTCCGACGTGGCAGCCTCTCCTTTTAGGGATGATGGATAAGGTTATCTTCACTTAGCCCAAGCGCCCAATCACCATCAAGCTAGTGATGTCCCGGAGTCTGGAATGTTGGTTGAAGCTTCCAGGGCCATAACATTTGCCCAGAACCGTGGATAGATGTATACATTTTATGGGCTTGCATCAGCCCAATGAGTCTAGACAAAACTCAACACGGCGAGATGGTGCGACCCGGCAAAGTTATTCGCACCGAAATAAATTAACAAGAGACGTCAATTTAGCATGATAGAAATGAGAGTGATCCGAACTCGAAACAATATGTTGATTCATTCTTTCAAGGCCAAATTTTCATTACCAAATGTTTGAAACTCGAGAGTTGCTTGACGATCATAAGGGAGTGATTTTCTTATGATGCAACCATCAAAACGACGCAAGATCTGATTGCCACTCATGCAGCAGTTTCCAAAAGCGGGAAAGGGAAGAGTTCAAACATGGGGTTCGTGAGGCGGCTCCTCTCGACCGTGCGAAAGACTGTAGATTAGATTGTGTCCATTGTCACTGGGTCTAGAAGAACATGCATCATCGGTTCAACGGATCATGCTAATGTGTGTAGCATCACTTGCTTCGTGAAAGCTCTCGTTCCTCCTTGCATTTTGTCGAGAATCTGTGACTTTCCACGGAGTAAAGAGAGAGAAAATCGATGCATATTTGATGCAAAGTGCACTCAGTGGCAAACAGTGCACGCATTGGAAAAAACAGAATAGGATCATTCCAATAAACTATGATCATACCAAGCCAAAAGAAACGACAGAAGTAAAAGTAAAGGTTACAAAAAATCAAACGAATTGAATGCAGCAAAAGAAAAAGAATCGAATAACTCCATTGCTCTTTGATATCATATACAGTTTCTTCATTAGAAATATAAGGGATGAGCCGTGCATTCCCGTCGGCCAAAAGGAGGAGAGCTGGCTCGTTTGTTTAACATTTCCAGTGAACATGGAGTAGATTCTGCTCCTTTGAGATACAAGCACATGAAAATGGAGTTCAGCACCAACCAAATACATCTGCGGTTCACACGATATGAGCTCAAACCTGTCAAACAAATTATACAGCAGAGAGTAAAGATAGTATTCCAAAAGAAGTGGATATCGTGATATACTGGATGCTTCATTAATCATCAAGCCTTAAGCATTTTCCTGGACCAACGATCTTTTAACCAAATCGAACCTAATGATATACGAAAGACTAGTCTGAAATACGATGCGAAGTTTCACCACCTTAGAGGAGTTAAAAACAAAAATAGAAGCATAGCTTATGAAAGATTGAATCAGATCCAACACAAGAAATGCCGTAACTTCACACTCGGCAATTTTCAGATTATAGATGTTAATGTTTAGATGTCCAGGTTTGAGTGAGGAACACACACGGCGACACACTAATCAAGGGAAGAAAAAAGAAGGCACATACTTGCAGCTAACTAGGAACTTGCTGGACGAGTCAAAACCGTCCATTAGCAGCCGCCGATCCAGTATAGCTGACTTGAACTTCTTGAGGGAGCAGACAATACTTAATACCGAGTTCTTCGAAGAGTTTCTTGAGTTCCAGCACAAGCTCCGACCTGCGGCTGCTCTTATCACCGTAGTTTTGGAAATTGATGGTGTGATTAACGTAAAGGCCCAACTTCAACTTGTTAACATCCTCGATCTCCTTAACCACAAAACTGTGAGCCGGACGCCAGTGTTTAGGCCTGCTTTCCAAGTACCTGGCATTTACACCCGATGAATGCCATTCAATTGAAGGAATGGACAAATATTCATATAGAAGAGCATATTCCACAGTACTAATGTCCACCTATATTCTCTACAAATAGAAATAGCGACGTGACTACCTTTTGTGAATTTTGATAAGCTACATCTTGAAGAGTCAAAAGCATAAACTTTATCACAAAAAAGATGCAAAAACATTACGAAAAATGGAAAGCTTACTTGATGTCTCGTGCATATTACAAAATATCTTGATATGAAGCAACTCAATCCAATAACATCATTGTTTCTATCGTGTAGCTGTGCCTTTCTTCATATTAAAAAAGGGGCTGCTCTATTTCGTCAGATAGGTTTCACAAAAGCCCAATGCTGACACCGAATTCTAAACAACCAGGACACCATCTACAGACTAATAATGAATAAATATCTGCAATTCATAACGGGTGTTTTATGCCGCACCTCATCATAATCGACACGGTTGATTATGCATGCAAAATGTACTGCCTGAATTTGAGATGCAGAGACTGCGGATGACATACGTTTTAATTCTAGATTTTAGATCTCCAATTTTCTCGACTGAAGTAGCGAAGTCAACAGTGAACTCCACCGAATCGCTCATTTCTGGGCTCCTATAGTAATTGCTGATAGGTTTAGTTGCCAAAACTGAATTTGGGTAGAATATCTTTTCACCGTCATATTTCAAGAAGATTGTAGTCAAAATATTCATCTCTTCAACCACCATCTGCAAAGGAATCAAAATGTCACCCAGACTGTTGCCCAACACAATATAGTCTTGTAGAGTTGTAGGATTAATAAGTCACCTGCACTCCATCAATTACGCAACGGTCACCCACATCAAAGGGATGCATTATAAAGACGAATATGATGGCTTCGAAAACGGTTTTGGCCGTGTTACCAAACATAAACACCACGAGCAAAAGCTGAGTTGATATGAAGACGAGTACTTGTGTCGTCATAAATCCCATCAAAAGTAACCAGATAATGATGATCACAATGAGCAAAATTCCTGAAGCAAGCTTATTCAGCTCGTCTATGGCTGTTTTCGTGTCGTTTAAGGAGAGGGCAAGAGATTTACGCTCAAGATACACATTTACCTGCAATGACAAATTACATTGTCAGCTCCACAAGTTAAATAATCATCTCAATGGCCTGTGTCAAAAATCTTAAATTGTCGCTTTTGATGTCCGAGAACCTTCCTGAGGAAGAAGCACTCGATGACTCATTCCTCTTTGGTAAACTTGTGGACCTAGGGAAGTACGTACCATTCATCCAAGTCCAAATGAATACTTTTGGTTAGAGTATAGTTTCATGTGCATCCTAGGACAAAAATCAAACTCTGGGTCTCAGATGCATGGTCTCAGTACTCTCTTAGGATCTCAGCAACTCAAATACGTAAAAGACCTTGCAATTCTTTTAACTCCAAAGGACCCCCATCTTTTGTTACAAACTTCATAACAGAATTGGTCAGAGATGCCAATTGAGAAGCATGGAATTATGGGAAATCATCCAACAAACCACACCGGGGTAATGAGTTGCACAATACTCATTCATGAGTTCTTTAATGAAGTAATATATGACAAAAATTGCTTCAAGCAAATTGAAACCCATTAATAAACCACTGAACAGGGAGAGGATGTGGAGATGGTCATGATAGTAAAATGGAGATTTTCTGAAATGGGAAACATTCTCGAGGGCTAGGAACTAGAATTGAAATGTAACTTTAAATCCTTAGCATGTTCTTACCAGCCAATTCTTCAAAGATGATCTCCTGATCTTCCTAGTTTCCATTGCTTCTGGAAACAACGGGATCACGTGGTCAACATCTTCCTTCTTCATGAAGCGCAAAAGATCCTCCTCTTCGATGAACCTAGTAAAAGCATAATGCAGGAATCAGAAGCAGATTCAAACAAAAGTCCTTCTATGACAAAAGAAAGTCAGACATTAGCTTTTCTCACTTGCTCCTGGGCTTCGCTACATTCCTGAATATCTGATAAGCAGCAGCCTTGGCCTCCCATTCGTTAGTGATCTCCCTATCTGGTTGCTGTTCCTCCTCGTCATCACTTTGATCAAGGCTCTCAGCAAGAGTTGACAGCCCCGACCCGCCAATGACATTAATCAACCCTTTCATAGTCCAAGCAGAAATTTTATCCTGCTTCATCTTATGTAACTTCTCAACATCAATCACCTCCTCTTGCTTCTTAGCTGCGTCCTTATTGTATTTCGTGAAACTGAGCCGGCCGCTACTTCTCGAGCGGCCAATATTTTCGGCCATCTCCATCAGTGGTGGGCCTGAAAGGGTCCTGACAACATACTGGTGAAAGAGCGACTCTTGGATGCGATCAAAGAACCTCGTGCATTGAAATGAAGAAGACAGTAACTTTATCAACAGTGTTTTGATCAGCCATATGGCAGCTCCAATGAGACAAGAAGCAAGAGCCCTCGTGACGTAATTCAGAATCTTTTCTGTGGGTCTTGATCGCTTGACTCCATGATTTATTAACAAGGCCCAAGCTAAAAGAACCAAGCCTAACCACATAAATGCCTGTACACCCTTTTTCAATCCATATACAAAGTACAGAACCTTCTGTTTGAGCAAAAATTCCCTCTCAATCAAGAAAACCACTATATTGATCAGCCATTCAGTCACTAGCCTCCCACAAAAAATCACCAACACCAGCACACACCATCTCCACAATCTCAATCCCCAAATACAAGTATGTTGCAGCTTGTGAACAGTTAAACTTGCAATCAGAAGTCCCATAATGGACACAAATGCAACCCACTCCACCAATATTACCTTAGGACACTTCTTACCAGCCATTTGTTGGACCTTCAAGTTTGCAGTCTTGTACACCTCCTCATCATCTTCCTCCTCTGGAATAGGGGATGTGATCAACGGCGTCCGAGGCGTGATTGGCACAGACTTCACATTGTCTTTATTGGCACCAGAACTTGCGGCATTATACGGTGAACCCACTCTAGGTGAATTTCTGTAGGGAGACACAGGATACTTCACTTGGGTTCTCTCTTTAACTAAATTAGCATCACCAGGATATGATGGTTCTGCTAATCTCGATTTCGGCTTTGAAAAGTAAGACCTCGAAAGGGACTTCTTGGCGGGGATTTTTGGAGGCTTAGGAGCAGATGGGCTAGGTTGGGGGAGTCCTTGAGGGGGAGGGCTTGTCAAGTTGAAATCTTGCACTCTAGATTGAAGGTTTTCAAGCTCTGTGAGCTCAATATTGGGTCTTGGCGAGGAGCCTTGGCTCCGATACTCGCCGCCCGAGATCATTACAACCACTTCGTTCGTCTCGCTCTTCTCCGACACGCCTCTACTTGTCTCCATGAGAACTTCAGCTCTTTTAACAAATGCGGAAGCCCTTTCTCCCAAATCAAGAAAGTGACCAAAGAGTAAGCTCAGCTCAGAATCCTTTAAAATGGAAGCTTTCCCTAAAGGGTCACGCTTTAGCTAATATTAAAGAATACTTAGGCATGATTCGAGAAGTGCGACAGATTAAGCAACACAAGAAACAAATAATTAATGCAGTCCCGGGCAATTTGGGAGTACCCAGTTCGTTATCTTGAGCTCCGTCTCGTATTCTTCCCGCTTCTTTCTAGCAGAGCACAAAGGAAAGCAGAGGAAAAACGCAACAAACAAGAAGCAAGCAAGCAAATTAGCAAGGAACTCTGACGGGACGAGGAGGAGGTAGGGCTGAATTGACGATGAAAATGCAACTATTCAGCAGGGTTTTAAAGAGGGTTTGAGCAGTCGGGATTGACTTCCATGGGGCGGTAGGGAAAGTTCTCCTCATCCAAACGGCTGCTAACAATTAATCTTCGACCATGGCAGAGAATGAAGAGGGGAAATGGGACATTCCGGCCTTGGAAGTACTGTTGATTGAGGCTTCGTGTTCAACACATTCGCCATTATCAACGTTATCATCGTTTATTTTGTGGCAACATGTTAGGCACAAGTTCGGTCAGGCCCTTTTGTCTGCTTGCTTGTTGACCCTTTTTTTATCTTTTTATTTGCTGTGACATTAGCACTACAGATCTGAGCAAGAGAATCATACTTATAAAGTAAGAAAATACTTCCGATAAGATGTTATCGACTCTCGACATGTCTTGCCTAAATGTCATGTCACTCGGAGAGCTTGTTGCACAAAAGAAGCAGGATTGCTCGAGTACTGCTCCGACATCCTATGATTATATCATCGAATGAAATTTCGTTCTTTAGAGAAGGTGATTAGGGTAAAGACTAAAAAAGTAGGAAATATGTTCAGCCATTTTTGAATGACATGACTATCAAGGGAAAGCCAAATCTAGTTCAACTTGTGGGATGATTTGATGTGCCGCAGCCAGAGTGGAAGGCGTTGTACACATGCAAATCATGTGTTTATATTGTGTTGTGATGGTGACAGGATTGGACAATTATTAGAACCTTTTGGAAAAAGAACATGCCGGACAACCTTTCGTTTTTTGGACATTTTGTGATAATTTCAGGTCAGCACGCCTTTTCAACTTTAGTGGTTGAGAGTTTAACTGGCTCTCATTTCAAACTTTAACTAGAATCTTCGTAGAATTTACCGGTAACAATTTATAGTTTGAAATAATATATTGACTCAATCTACTTTTTTTATGCAAATTTGCAACACGTCTAATATCAAATGTTGAGCAAAGAGCAAGATGCATTAAGTACAATACAGTGACAAGGGGTTGAAAGGGGAAAATGAATAACATTTCATTGACGTGCGAGGTTAGAACAATCGAAATTAGATAATCTGACAACGATTTGTTATAGTGTATCGTCTCAATCTACTTATTTATGCAAGTCACAACACATCATATATCAAGTGCTGAGTGGAAAGCAAGAAGATAACAAGGGATTGAAAGGGTGAAAAAGGAACAATATTTCATTGATGTGCAGGGTTGAACAATCGAAATCGGATAATTTCAGGTGATTCATTGAGATTCTCTTGGCCCTCGAGGTATTGGAATGAATTCTGAATCCGTTCGCCAAGCAATCGTATCTGCACTCCATAGAGAAAACAAAATAGAAGGCATCATTATGAGCAGGAACCTTTCAACATGATCAACGAATTCTTCTAGTGGAAATTAACCAGATGACCCTTGATGGATTTTACATTATACATTGGGTCATTAAACTGATAATGCAGCCGATCAAGCTAAAAGCTCAAATTGTTCAAGAGTGACGTGACAAATATCTAATATTTCTGCAATTTCATCAATAGTTACCTCAAATCCAACCAGGCCTGTAGCATTAGTAGTAGACATATCTTGGTCAAATGAGTAAAATTGACGAACATATTTCTCAATGCTAGAGTTATCTCCTCCATACTTATAAGCAGAATTCGAAAGTTGGTGAGCAAAGGCGTTAGGATCCAATTCCCAGCATACTGTGATTTCATACCTTTTGTTAGCCTAAAGGACGTTCAACTTATGATCAGGAAAAGCAAATGATCACTTTACAACATACTTGCAGCTGGCTAGGAACTTCGCACATCGAGGAGTCAGAATCTCGCATCAGCAGGCGCTGAACCAGTGTAGCTGACTCGAACTTCTTGAGGAAGCAGACGGTAACTGATACTGAGTTTCTCGAAGATCCTCTTCAGCTCCCACACGAGCTCTGATCTCCGGGTGCTCCTGTCTCCTGGGTTTTGGAAATTTATCGTGTGACGGACGTGTAGGACTATCTTCAACTTGTTCATGTCTTCGATCTCAGAAACGTCAAAGCCGTGATCCTTCTTCCAATAGTCAGACCTATCTTCCAAGTACCTGATTTTTTTTATTTTTTATTTTTCACCCAAGGAATGCCATTCCATCAGAAACTTGTATACGCTTGTATGGGAGGAGAACTCAGCAATGCTAATGAAAAATGCCTGGTGTAAATTGTCTGCATTCTTTCTCGCGTTATGAACAAAAGAAAGCATAATCACCAGTAAACGATGTTTCTTGAACTTCAAGCTACAGATTCATAAGCCATTACACACCCTCGCATTGAGTTTTATTTCACACAAGTTAATTGCATAGCCATCTTAAACTTGTAGAGACTCTCTCTTATTCAGCAGACTGTCCCTCTCTGTATTAAGCACATATTATGAAATGCTTTTCAATTTAGATTACATGATTATGTCTGGTCTCGCCCCAGTCTACATGACTTATCAGGCATGAAAATGCAAATTTTGGTGCCTCGTTAAACAGGTTCAGGAGTAGCAGGCAACATACCTTTTCACTTCATCCCTTAAAGCAGCAAAGCTGTCGCGCGAAGTGGAGAAGTCGACGGTGAAGTCCACGGAATCACCCATGTTGGGGCTCCTGTAGAAATTGCTGATGGGTTTGTTGGACAGAACTGAATTTGGGTAGAATATCATCTCGCCGTCATTTGTCAGGAAGACTGTTGTCAGGAGATTCATCTCTTCAACCGCCATCTAGTAGGAATTGAAGTGTTAGGCAAAGTATGGTATCGGCTCAGACCAATCATGGGGATTCTTAGGATTAGTAACTCACCTGCACTCCATCGATGACACAACGGTCACCAACATCAAAGGGATGCATCACGAAAACAAAAATGATGGCTTCGAACAATGTTTTGACAGTGTTCCCAAACATAAATGCCACAAGCAAAAGCTGGGATGAAATGAAGACAAGTACTTGCGTCGTCAAAACTCCCATCATAAGTAACGACACGATAATGATAGCGATCAGCAGAACTGCTGAAGCAAGCCTGTTCAGCTCCTCAATGGCCGTTTTTGTATCATTCAAGCTGTAGGTGAGGGACTTCCTTTCAAGGTAAACGCTCACCTGCAGACATAAACTCTGTAAATAGGTTCTTAGGAATGTACTCATCTAATTTTTGGTTTCGGGCCAAACCAAAATTTTTCTGATTCTTTTATTTCCAAAAGGCAGGAGACCTAATCCAATTCTGAAGCTTAGAATTGTGGTTAAGCAGTCACTGGGTGATGGCCCACCAATCATCACGAGTTTTCTAAATGTATCAACAACACCGCAAGATTGAGATTTAGTACACTCATTGACTGTTCTGGGATAATCAGAACTTGGATGAGAATAGAAAGTTATGGATCTTCGAAAACATAGTGAGAGGTAGCAAAAAGCTTCCTAATTCAACATATTATCAATTTAGTAAGACTTACTAGCCAGTCCTCTAAAGATGACCTATCGATCTTTCCAGTTTTTGCCGCTCCTGGAATCAAAGGAATGAATTTGTCAACATCTTTCTCCTTCATGAAGCGCAAGAGGTCCTTCTCATCAATGTACCTAGTAAAGACATAAAGCAGCTATGGATGGGATATTTCTAAGCAAATTTTAGCTGGAACGCAAGGGAAGCGTGTGACAGCATAGTTCTTCTTACTCATGTCCAGACTTCTTGGTGACATTCTTGAATATTTCGTCAGCAGTCGCCATTGCTTGTGATTGATTAGTGATTTCCTTATTTTGTTGCTCCGTGTCCTCACCACAGTATTGATCAAGGCTTCCAACAAGAGATGAAACCCCTAGGGATGAGTCACTAATGACGTTAACCAACCCTTTCTTACTCAGCTTCTGTACATCAACCACCTCTTCGAGCTTCTTCGACACTCCTCTGATGTACTTCTTGAAACTGAGCTGCCCGTGGAGCTTGTCATCCTGTTCCATCAAAGGTGGGCCTGAAAGGGTCTTGACTACGTAGTGGTGAAAGAGAGTTTCTTGGATGCGATCAAAGAACCTCTCGCATTGAAAAGAAGCTGCTACTAATTTTATTGACAGTGTCTTGACAAGCCATAGAGCAGCTCCTACAAGACAAGAAGCAATAGCCCTTGTCACATAATGTAGAGTCTCCCTCTCTTGCGTCGATCGCTCTGCTCCATGGTTCATCAGCGAAACCCAAACTAAAAGAATGAAAATTAACCAAATAAACCTTTGGACGCTGTCCTTCAATCCATAGACGAAGTACAGGACCTTATGTTTGAGCAAATAGTCCTTCTCAATCAATAAAACCAATGTGTTAATCAACCAGTCACTCACCAACCTACCACAACAGATCACCAACACCAGCACACACCATTTCCACAGCTCCATGTACCAAATTTCTGTATTTTTCAACTTGCGAACGGTCAAAGTCGCAATCAGAAGTCCCATAATGCACACAAATGCTGCCAACTCGATCCAGATAATATTCTTGATGGATTTCTTGCTGGCCGTCTCTTCGACCTTCAAATTTGCAGCCTTGTACGGGTGCTCATCATCTCCCACTTTGGCAGCCTTCGAACGAGGCATTTGAGCCACGTTTGGCATGGCTTTTGCACTGTCTCTAGGGGCATTAGCACTGGTATCATTGCAAGGCAAACCCACATTAGGCAAAATCTCTTTAATCTTCAGTTGGGTATTGTCCTTAACTGAAGCAGCATGACTGGGACCTGATGCTTCTTCAAATCTCGATTTCCGCTTCGAAAGGAACTTGCTTTTAGCTAAATGAACAGTGGGATTTATGCGAGGCTTACTTGGTGTTGGGCCAGATTGAGTGATTCCTTGAGCAGAACTCTGTGCTCTTGATTGGAGATTCTTAATCTCTGTTGGATCAAGATTGGATCTTGATGAAGAACCTGTGCTTCGGTGCTCGCTGCCAGGAATCATGACAACAACTTCGTTTGTTCCTTTCTTCTCTAACAAACTTTTCCTATTTTCCATGATGAATGTTTCTCTCTCAATAGCCACTCAAAATCTAAGCCACGCTTAAGCCTTCTTCTCTAAATATTTGGACTTTAATGTGAAGATGGAATCTTTAGTTGAACCGAATGAATGAATGAAAAGCCCGAATCCAGGAAAGAACATTGAAATAGAGGGAAAAGGAGGACCAGAAGGGAAGACAAAGAAACAAAAGGAGAGGTTGCCCAAATGAGAACGCAGAAACTAGGAAATTAGGAAGAAAGAGCAGAGCAAAATCATGAGGAAACGAGGGAGATTTGTAGGATTTATACTGACAGAGAGAAGGCTTCATCTCCACAGCAGTCAAGGTCCGCGAGCAATGTCAGTTAAAATGGCTCGTTTCTTGCCAACTTCACATGATTTAAAAGCTCGATCAAAGTAAAGAACCGATAAAGAAGGAGTCAAACGCGTGCAATGCGAGATTTGGAAGAAAAAAAAGTTGCAAGAATCACTCTAAACAGCCTCTTAAAATTCCACATGTGCCAAGAATCAGCGGAATCCATGTTGGACTGACGAAAAACGCGCAGGTGGTTCGCACACGAGAAAATATTAGGTAAAACAGTTTTGCCAACTTAGCAATAAGACACTCACTCAGAGGCCACACGTGTCCATCGGGTCTCACTTGTCAGAAGTTTTTGTAACTCCCTCTTTTCTCTCTCTGTTGCGTCTCCATTAGCCGTCCCTCTTCACGTTATCTCTGCTCTCTCTCCCCCTCCTTAACTCACTTCACTTCCTCTTCTCATTTTCTCAGGAATTTCATGAAAGGAATTGTCTCTCCTCGAAGGTGTCTTCTTCGCGACCGAACAAGAAAAAAGCAAAGACCTCAAATGGGTCTCTGCCACTGGCATAGAGTTATGATTATCATGAGTTGTTGCTCGTTGTGAGCGGCTTTCAGTATAGTTGTCTTTCGCTATTGAGTTTCCATTTATCTCCAAAGAAAATTATCCGTTACCACATTAAGTTTGGACTGAAATAGGCATCTCTCACAGTGCCACTGTCAAAAAAATCAATAGAAAATGTCACATACAATTTCCATTGACAAAGTTAATAGAAGAACAAACGTGAAGGAAAGTTACAAATTTTAAGGCTTAAATGCACGAACTAAAAAGCACTTCGATTCAAGTGCCAGATCGGTACAAGTTCTAGGACTCCTGCGGTAATGGTTGTGACATCTAGATTTTTGGGTTCTGATTTCGATTAGATAAATTAGGCATTTCATCGGCGCAACTACAGTGTTTTTCTCTGAGTTGGCCACTCACGAGATAACTAGACTAGCTGGGTAAGCTATTAGGGACTTTAAGGCAGATAGACTGAGAATTCGACCAGGAATCGACTTCTCGACCGTACTCATCTTTAGGGATCATTACGGCACAGTTAAAAATCGAATTAAGATCAGAGATAGGTCGATTCGACTGAGATGAATGACCGATCGTGGGTGACTCCACTAAATTGGAAAACTCTCGTCGACTGGCACTAATTTGATTTTACTGTCGTTTTGGTACCCTGTGTCCGTATTTGAATCCTCGAGATTTTCACGACAACCGAGAGTCGCCAATGTGTCAAGTGGATTCATTGTGGCTCGAAGAAAATCGATCACGGGTCATTTGTCCTAAAAAGTTCTGAAAACTATCTGGTAGCCTATATATCACACTAAAAACGCGCCTGAGTGAAATTAACTGTCAATCTGAGACCAATCTCAGAAATTGGAAATTATGTCATGTCACAGGTTATTTTAGGAACGTCGACTCAGTCTCAGAAAATTTTTTTGACAACCGAAACATTTTGAGAAAAAGTTGAGTTAGGGCCTTTTTTTTATCAAAATTTGCAAAGGACCGTTTTTATTGTGAAATTGGGATGCAAGTTGGAGTATATGACAGGGAAAGTCATGAAATGGACAAGGATACATTGATGGATTTATTTAGGCTTCAATTGAAATTATTTGTTGAGAAGTGAACAAATTTGAGTAAGATTGAAGAGGGAAAAATAACAAATTCGTATCCATGGTGGGTAAGAAAATGGACCCATTAAAAGCTTGTCTTGGAAGCTTAGAGGTGAGTGGAAGCTGACATCACATGAGGTTATGGTGGGCCAAATTGTGATGACCTAAGAGAGAGAGAGAGAGAGAGAGAGAGGGGGAAAAGGGAAATCAATTTCTTCCTCCTCCCCTCTCTCCTCCGTCTACCTAACCCCCCCCATCTTCTTCTTCGGCTGCTCGACGCCATGGAAGCCGAAGACCAGCGAAGACTGAGTTGCCGTTGCCGCCTCTCGCCGCCGTCGTCGCACGCCCGCAAGCCACCAGAGCTGCTCGCGCGCACCCGAGCCCGCCGCCAAGCTACTGTCCGCGCGCCTCCGCCCTCTCTCCTCCCTCTGGTTCGAACAGAACAGACCCAGCAGATCTGAGGACGCCGAAACAGCCAGCGACCGCACGCGACGCCATCGTCCTCCGCCGTTCGCCGCCGTGCTGCCGTCCTCGTGCGTCGCTGCTGGCTGCACGCCTCGGCCTCCTTCTCGCCCAGCTCGTGCAGGAGCCGCTGGAGCTCCCTCCGGCCACCATTCGCTGCCACCTCGACCGACCGAAGTCCCCTCGTCCTTCGCCGGCCTTGCCTTGCCCTCTCAGCCCCTAATTCGGCCTCAACCGGAGGCGAGCAGGGAGGAGAAAAATGGGTAATTAGTTAAGCGTAATTAGATGGTTAGATTAGAATTGATTAGCGATTATTAGTTAATTGCATTGCATATTAGTTGTTTGGTTAGTGTATTTAGATATAGAATTACCTATAGTATTTATTGGATGCTTCTTGGGATTTTTCCCAACCCCTTATCGGGTGTTAATTAGGCAATTCGGGCCTAAATGGAATTTTTAGGAATTAAATATTAATTTTCGAAATTAATTATTTAATTATTTATTTTTCGAAAATTCAACTGGGATGGCCAGCGACTGGGATTTTATGCTGATGATCATAGTGCAGTCCGTTTATTTAATTGAGCTTTATATTGTGCTAAATTGAATTTATTGTATTTATTTATTTAATTTTCGAAATTAATTATTTAATTATTTATTTTCCGGAAATTCAACTGGGATGGTTGGTGACTGGAATTTCGTGCTGATTGTCGTGGTGCAGACCGTTTATTTATTTGAGCTCTACGCTGTGCTGAATTGAATTGATTGTGCAATTTGAGGAATTGTTCCTTAATTATTTGGAATTGAATGAAATTGAATGATTGATTGGTAGATGGCCGAGTATGTTTATTTAGCAATTATAATGCTCTGATGAGTTGTAAAGTGGATGGAATCATAAGAGTGAATTGGAAATGCTCTGGGCTATAACCGATCAGGTACGGTGTGATGGGCCTATGTGATTCGGTGACTAAGGACGTCACTGGCGAAATCGGCGCCTTAAATAACGTACATATCGGTCTAGTACTCATATTGTTATAAACATGTGTGGTTCAGTGATTAAGGACATCACTGGCGAAAACGACGCCTTGAAGAACGCACGCAATTGTCTATTGAGTACATCATTATAGGCATGTGTGGTTCGGTGATTAAGGACATCACTGGCGAAAACGACGCCTTAATGAACGCATGCAATTGTCTATTGAATACATCGTTATAGGCATGTGTGGTTCGGTGATTAAGGACATCATTGACGAAAATGGCGCCTTAAAGAACGCACGCAATTGTCTATTGAGTACATTGTTATAGGCATGTGTGGTTCGGTAATTAAGGACATCACTGGCGAAAACGACGCCTTAAAAAACGCACGCAATTGTCTATTGAATACATTGTTATAGGCATGTGTGGTTCGGTGATTTGGGATATCACTGGCGAAAACGACGCCTTAAAGAACGCACGCAATTATTTAGTGTATACGTCACCTTGGCGAAGTTGATGCCCGAGAGCATTGATATGGCTCTGTGACTGAGTGTACTATTGGAGGTTACATGGGATGGAATGAATGACCTAGAAATGGTCCGACTAACATGTAATTAACTAGATCGATTGATTATTACTTTGATCTGGTGTTGTGAATTGATTGATTGAATGTGAATGACTGTGAGTGGTCTTGTTGGCATGTAATCGACTAGGTCGATTTGATCGATACTTCGATTTGTGATGTGATTGCTTGGGTGCCTATTTGATCTATGCTAATATACAGGTGGAATCTGAGGCTAAAGTAAGTCCTCTGACTCATGTTGTGCATAAGCAACCCTAAGGTGTGTTAGTTTACTAATCGGGTCTTAGGGGGTAGAACTTGCTAAGACGTGGTCTCAGTAGTTATTGAATAACCATTTCAGGACCCGGATGAGGAGCCTAAGGAGGAGGAATTTGACGAGGAGATCCTTGATGAGGAACCCGAAGAGGAGTACGTGGAGAAGGATCCCGAGGATGACCCCGAGTACGACCCGGATGAGGACTGAGATCCCATCCTGTCTTGTTAGACCTTATCTGCATGTGAATAGATGTTAGATTAGACTTACGTATATATAGTATTGTAGAATACTATGAGATGCGTGTAAAAAGGTGTGATTGTGAATTTTCGCTATAAAAAATATGACTTGCTTTTCTATCCCATTGTTTTATTGTCTGGGGATTTATAACTGCTTTCGCATGTGCATATATAAATGAAAGGGTCGGCGATACATAGTCCTGGGATATCGCATTTTAAAATCAACCAAAGGTAAGGGATGTGCGCGTGCCTGAGAATCGGGGTGTAACAATGGTCCCTTCTTACGGTCAGGCTTCATAAACATTTCTTTTCGCTAAAGTGCATATCCACAAAATAAGGGTGCGTTTGGCAACTAATAAAATTGTACTGATTGTATCATTTTATTCTCGAGAGTAGATTTGTAACAGAAATCCATCTAGTAAATTTTTTATTCCCAATAATAAAAATCTGTTTTTGTTTATGGGAATAAATTTGGAATAAAATCAAGAAATAGAAAAATATTACTTCTTTGTTCTAAGGAACAATTCCAAAATCAAGCATAATTTTTCTTCTTTTTTTCTTCTCTTTTCTTCTCTTTCCTTTTCTTCTTCTTCTTCCTTTTGGTTGGTCGCCGGCCCTTGTTTGGTTGGTCGCCGGCCCTTGTTTGGCTGGTCGCCGGCCCCCAATGACACTGAGCCACGACAAGGCCGAGCTCATCCAAGCACCTACCACTAGGTCAACCTCGCTTTGGCTTGACAACACTAACCTCTGACGGTGGCTTGGTGAGGTTGGGCAAGCTTGGCCTCCCCAAATCTGGACAAGGTCGACCTTGCCCAACCGAGCCTCACCTACCTCACGATGAGGCTTGGGCCGATGAGCCTCATCATGGCTCAAGTCGCTGGAGATTGACGACGGCCTAGCGAGGTCATCGGCCCTCATGTGGTTGATCGCTAGCCATAGCTAGCGATGAGAGAAAGGAGAAGATGAAAAGGAATTATGAAAAGAAAAAAAAAAGAGAAAATTTAAAAAAATTGTTAAAAGATTAAAAAAATAGTTTCAACTAGAAATTTTAAATGTTTTACCAAAAGCATTTTTATTTTGAGAATAAAAATTTTGGATAGTTACTAAACACTTTCAAATGCTCAAAAATTGTTCCCGTAAACAAAATCAAAAGAATTATTTCTCAAAAGAAAATAGAATGGTTATTAAATGTATCCTAAATTAGCAATGCACAGATGGCGAGGAAGCATCACGTTGCATCTTTTTATCTCTATCAACCAACGTACAGCTTCATTATTTCTTCTGGGCATAGATCCGAAGGTGGTTGAGTTTATGAAAACCTAAGATTGTTGGAGACAATTGCTTTCTAGTATCAGATGCGACGACATGCAAGCCCAAATCACTTGGAACTCATATGAATAGTCAGATGAGATCCCATGAGAAAATGCTACCGATTTCAGAAGAGCGATCCAGAAATGCTCGCAAATGGGATTGCAAAAGTCGGCACGGGGTTCATCCATGTAGTCATTATTTTAATTAAGTAAAGTACAGTAAACATCTTACGGTTAAGGAATTCTCACTGTTTATGTCATATGTACATCCATCAGGATCGGCCATAGTGCAGTCAATTAAGCAATGGAAAGTCAAAAGGATGGCACGGAGGTCTACATGAAGATGCACCATATAGTAGGGGTGAGCAGTTCTAAGTTCTGTTTAAGTTTCACTTGAAATTTGGAACTTAACCGTCGAAACAGGTTCCGCAATTTTTAGAATGTAGAACTTATCATGCATATCCAAGAACTTAGAACTTACCTTATAACAGGTTCTAGGATCTACTCAGATTGCACATGTACTCTTAATTGAATGATTGTAATGAATCATCACATCTAATGACCACCATTTACTATAACTCACTAATTACAACTCATATTTAGACAAATGAATATTATGAAATACTAACAAAGTAAAAATCTCAATCATGAGTATCGCCGAAAATGGTAACTCAGACTAGCAATTTCAGATAACATACTCATGTTTGGACACCATGGAATGCGATCACCTAAAGATATAGCCAAAAAAAAAAAAAAGAGGCTTGTTTCAGGTTCTAAGTTCTAGGTTCTAGATTCCCGATTCCTCCTAGTACCATCAAAACAGCTTATTCAATTTTTGGAACTTGAAACCTATACTGCATACACTAGAATCAAGAACCAAACCAGTTCTCAGGTTATAGTTCTACCCTAGGACCATACTCATCTTAGGTCATAATCATTGTAATATCATCCTTCCATGAAAACATTCATGTGAAATCATTGAGGCACTTAAAAAATTAAGTTGTAAACCATCTTATTTCGTTAGGGTTTTAGTATCAGCTATGTTTACTCGATTTTCGATCCCGTGAAAATTTAAGAAAGTGCGAAATAGAAGTTGAACACCTATGATTTACTCACATCAATGCCACCTATAGCTTCGCGATTGTGAAGTACCTACCCTCCACGATCGGTTTCGCTTCTGAAAAGTATGCGTTGCCCAACTGCTAGAAAAAACCGTAGATTCAAAGTATTAATTCGTAGTATACGGAGACACGACTTGTCGATCTATCACCAAGAAACAGAGAAAATGAAATTCAGGAAGCTCGTGAGGATAAGTGAGAGAAATTCGTTCAAGCTCTAAACTTGGTTGAAGTTCTTCGGTGTCCCGGGACATGGAATGACGAGACTCCGAGCTAATGAAAAGGTTTTCTTCTAACTAGAAAGGAGAAATCGTTTTCCAAATTGTGAGTGCAAGTATTTTCTCTGATCGAAAATACTTTTGACTTATCATTCTCAGTATTCCAAATACGGGAAAGTCTAGAAATTGTTTTCATAGAAATTTTCTTATTAGAAATTTTAGGTCCTATGGTAGGGGTACAATGTTGGTCCTATGCACTGTAATTCATGATCAGTCATAGGACACGGCCACGCACTTTCTTAGCCAAAAAGAAAAAAGAACGCAGAAAAAAAGGGACGGAAATGAAGGCCCGCTCTCACATACTTGCGGATTACTAGGAACGCCGTATTGCTGGAGTAGTCGAAACCGTGAACAGCAGCGGTAGCCGACCCTTCCAACTGCGATAAGCTTACTGAGAAGGCACGCGGTAATGTAGATGGAGTTCTTCGAGGATTTTCTTCAGCTGCAGCAAGAGCTTGGATTTCCGCCTGGTCCTTTCGGTGGAATCTTGGAAGTTCATCGTGTGGGTGACGTGAAGAGCCATCTTCAAGATCTTCGAGTTGTCGGTGTCCACGATCTCATGAATTACAACGCTGTGATCCGGATGCCAGTGTTCCGACTCGCTTTTCAAGTACCTGAAGGCTTATTCAATCAGCACTTGGACCTTGTAAAATACTTTGGCAGTGCTCAAAATGAAAGCTCGCACGCGCACATACACCAGAATTTCTTGAGCTAAAGCAGCAGCTTCAAAAGCCAAAAGCATAAGATGTCTATAATGGGTTTGAGTTCATATGATGCATAAGTCGATAAGCTCATCATCATGACCATAATTGAGAAACTTCAGATTTCTGTATCCCACTTCCAACGTGCGAGGTGAGACATTTTATGCCTAAAAAGAGAGATTCAGGAGTAGCAGACAGCATACTTTTCTATTTTCTCTTCCAAAGCTCCGATGCTCTCAACTGAAGTGGAGAAATCGATTGTGAACTCCACGGAGTCGCTCATGCGCTTGCTCCTGTACAAATTGCTGATTGGTTTGGAGGCTAGTTCTGAATTTGGATAAAATATCTTTTCACCTCCGTTTATCAAGAAGACAGTAGTCATGATATTCATCTCCTCAACCTCCATCTGTGATGAATCAGTAAGTCAAGAAATGTGGAATCTGAACAAACCACTAATGCAGAGTCATAGGCTTAGTCCTTCACCTCTACCCCATTGACCACACAGTGGTCACCCACGTCAAACGGATGCATCACGAATACAAAGATGATGGCTTCGAACGATCGTTTGGCAGCGTCCCCGAAAATGAACGCAAAAAGGACGAGCTGGGACGAAATAAAGATGAGAACTTGCGTTGTCAAGAGTCCTGTCAGAAGTAACCACAGCATGATAACCACGATGAATAAAAATGCTGAAGCGAGGTTGTTCAGGTCCTCGATGGCTGTTTTCGCATCATTTAAGGCATGGATGAGTGATCTTCGTTCACCATAGACATCCACCTGCAGAGGCAAAATATACATTCAGATCATTTCCTTATGTCTATTTTTATCAATTGGACCGTATGCACGGTTTCTAGTTCTTTCAGCTTCCAAAAGTTTCACTTAAATTCAGTTTGTTAGAAACAAGCTCCATAGAACATTTGGCTTAGAAGCGAGATAAGAGCCAGTAAAGAGATCTGAAACGCACTTACCAGCCAGTTCTCGAGAAGTGACTGAATGATTTTCCTTTCTTTCACTTCGGGAAAGAAAGCAAAGAGTTTCTCGATGTCTTCCTTCTGCATGAGGTGCGAAAGGTCATCCTCCTCAATAATCCTGGTAAAAAGCAGAAAACAGGAATCAGTGACACACTTTGGAGCAATAAGATTTTCTTTAATAACCCAAGGGCGCGGGTTGGACACCCGGCTATCTAAAGGCAGCCCCATGAACTATTAAATCCAGGTCTTCAGCCTGTGCAAATTGCCTGGATTTAGAGCAATTTGCATGCAGTTGGTGAGATTCGAAGGGGTTAGCCTCTATTTCCTAAAGCTAGAAATCCCCCAACATTCCAACCAACTACACCAATCACTGGAGCTTCAAAGCAACAGCATTATTTGCTAAAGTAGGAGAGAATCTGAGGAAGTTAGCGCGCTCACTGGCTCCCTGTCTTGGCTACGTTCTTGAATATAGCTTTGGCATCATCCTTTGCTTTTTGTTCATCGGTGGTCTCCTTGTCTTGTTGCTCTGCCTCATCAAGGGAATCAGTAAGAGTCGATAGCTCCCAGCTGTTAAGGATGTAAATCAACTTTTTTGAAACTTTATCTGGCTTCATCTTACTTAGCTTCTTTTTGTTCACCTCCTCTAGCCCTCTCACGGCTCCTTCAATGCACTTCTTCAGACTTCGTAGCACTTTAATTCTCAAGCAACCCAAATTGTCAGCACTGTCCGCCGTACGTGAAAGGGTCCTTATAACATGCAACTTAAAGATGCAATCATGCATGCGACCAAAGAATCTCTCGCCTTGAAAAGAGGAAGAAAGCAATTTCATAAGAAATGTTTTGATTAGCCATAAGGCAGCACCAATAAGACAAGAAGCGAGCGCCCTCGTGACCCAGCTCAGAATCTCGGTCGTGCGTGTTGATCGCTTCACTCCAAAGACCAGACACGACCAGACGAACACCTCGGCACTGTCCTTCATTGCAAAGAGAAAGTACAAAACTTTCTTTTTGAGCAGATACTTCTGCTCAATCAAGAAAACCAATAATGTGATCATCCAATCTGTCGCCAGCTTACCACAAAAGATTGCCCACATCAGCAAACACCATCCCCACAAATGCACATGCCAAATAACTATATTTCGCAGATTACGAATGGTTAAACTTGCAATCAGAAGCACTGTGATGCACACAAACATGACCAGCTGAGCCAAAATCAACTTCATTCTGCCCGACATCACCTGGGACTTGGGATTCACAGTCTCGCACACATCCCCATCGTCTTCGTCCTCTACAGCCAGTGATGGAACCGAACTGACTGGAGACTTGCTTGGCACCAGTTTCTCAGTGTCCTTAGATGCACTAGCACTTGTATCACTAGGATGCGGCGGTTCCATGGATCTCGATTTCAGCTTCTCATTTGTAGAGCTTGAGATGGACTCTCTGGTCTGGATATTCAGAAGCTCACTCGGAGTCAGGATCGACTGAGTGAGCTCCAGAGCAGAGGGGCTTGTCAAATTGGAGATTTGTGAACTTGACAGAGGATTTTCAAGCTCTATTGGCTCAGTGTTCGGTTTTGGTGAAGAACCTCTGCTTTGACATTCGACGCCTGAAATCATAAGGACAACTTCATTTGCTTCTTTCTTCTCTAACGGACTTGCATTGACCTCCATGAGTGATGCACAAATATAAAAACTTCTCAGCTGAGAGCTTCTCTGAGGAAAAAGATAGACTCTACCACGAAAGTGAACGGCTTAGCTGAATTCAACGCAAAATCAGCAGAAGAAGTCGAAAGGCAGAGGAGCAAGAGCAAAAGAGTGAATCAGGAAGAGCAGAACATGGTAAAACGAGTAGGTTTTTGCAGGGAGTGGATTAACAATGATGAGAGGGGGTTTTTGGTTCAGTATAGGTTCACGGGAGGCTCTATTTAAAGGACTCTTAAAGAAGAGAACAAGAATTTTCTTTGAGAAAACTACTTTCCAGTGAAAAGGAAATTCATCTAAGAAGGTTTCAGTAAAAAAACACAGAACATTTCAGGAAAACTTTGCTGAGCAGCTTCCAACTTTGAGCGGAAGTAGCTCAGGTTGGACTTTGAAATTACAAGATTAGGAGCGGAACATAATTTACAGAATTAATCTTGTGAAATATTAATCTTGTGAAATATTACAAGATTAGTAGCTCAGAGGATTTTGTATGTCTAAAACCACTTTTCAGAATTAATCTTGTGAAATATTATATTGAGCATCTACAACAGTTGTACCGTAGAATGTAACGACGTGCGTTGTCGTTACTAAGTGCAAGAATGTCATAAGAAGTCTTAAAATGTGATTTTGTTTATGTATTGCGATGTTACAATGTTTCGTCGTAATCAAATGTAAAAGCCTTGTGAAATGAAAAACCTTTGGCTTTGCTAGAGGCTAGAGTCCCTCCCACCAACCTTACTTTGCTCTAGCACAAGCTCCACTTCTTAATCTCGCTTCCACATACTTTGCATCTCTCTCCCCCTAGGGTGTGAAAGGGCTAGTGAGTACACCTAGAGGGGGTGAATAGGTGTAAATAAAAATTTCAAAGGACTTGATGAAAATATTTTGATTATAGAAGATGTTAGACATAAATCGTATTTCAACTTTATGTAAATGGACAATCAATAAATAAATATAAGGAGTTCAGGGATAAGAGAAAATGAACACAGAGTTTATAGTGATTCGGCTTAGACCAAGTCTACGTCTACTCTCCTCGCTGATAGCCTATTGGCTGGATTCCACTAAGGATCAAAAGAGATGGTACAGCTTGTGATCTCGACTATCACAGTGATGAGTCTTTATCTAACTCTCACACAGTCTCACTAAAAGTTTCTCTCTTTTGTATACAATGTTCAACTCAATGAATGAAAAAGCAAGAGACTAGAAAGCTTCAGACTTTGGAATTCTCTCTCAAGCACCGTATCGAACAACCAAAGACTCAACCCTTAAATACTCCTTCATGCCTTTTCAACCATTGACACTTTCCAAAGGAATTCTTCCAATCTACCCATTGGACAGAATCAATTAAGGTGATCTCTAGTCGTTAGATAATTTGTGTTGAAAGCTCGTCAATCCTACTCGCCCATACAAATCAGGATCTTGAGTTTCCATAAGTAGAACCTTCCAAGTTTAGCTCGCCTTTCAAAGATCTTCATATCGGAGTAATTTCCAATAAGAATAATCAATCAAATATTTGCAAAATCCAGCTGTAGGAAATTCCCATAACCATATGAAACGAAACTTTTCTTCATATGGAAATTAATCCTTCGTTAGAATAAATCTTCATTCTTCAGTCTGGAACTATTAGTGAGAATAGACTTTGAGAATAAAGTCTGGTGATCTGTCAGTCTTCAGACTTTGACGATAAAGTCTTCAGATCTTCCGATATAGACTTTTGGAAAGGTTTTGTCAACTTCAAAACAATAAAAGAGTTTTCTCTAACAAAGTGCACACAGCAAAAGCTTGATATGTTCTGTAGTTCTCTTTTTACGCTTGGTTTCTATGTTTTATGGACTTTGTCATGCAAGAAAAAAATTCGGAGACCTTGCAATTTCTGTTGATCCCCATGGCCTAAACTTGGGTGGTTGTTGCCATTCTAGTCCTCTGTTCTTGCTTCCACTTGTTTATGAAAACTGCAATTTTATGAACTGGATGCAAACCTTCCAGTCCTGTCCTTTATCAGAACCCAATACCAAATCAACGGAGGATATGAAGTGAAGAGGAATGATACTCAAATTACTATTCAAACGAGCCCCTCAAAGCCAGGGAATCATATGGCACAACTTTGTCGGAATCTCATTCCTTTTTATCGGGTGTAGCTAACTGTAATCCCATTGCCTTGATCATACTATCTGTGGAAATTCCATGCCTTCTTCACATTCCAACAAATCGAACGAGCCCCTCAAAGCTTACAGAATTGTACGTCATGGTTTTGTCGGAACCTCATTCCTTGTCATCTGGGTTTTCGCGCTTGTTGTAGTCCCATTTCCTTGACAATCCTATACAGAGATTAAATTCTATCCCGGCCAATGGGAATTCAATTCCGATGAATTGGAGTCCAATTGGAACTCTCTTTTCAGAGCAAACCAAACATGAGGGGGAAAGTTATGGTCCACACGCCTCTTCTTCGGATAAATTCGACAAAAATTATGATACATCATTTGTGGTGATGTGCTTCCGATTCTGATTGCTCGATTTATCAAAATATGTTGGTTTTCTTAGAAGGGTTTCTTATGGATTTTGCACAAACTTCGCTGCTATTACCCAGGTTTGCGTTTTCATTTTTCTAAAACATTAGGTCATCACCGTAGCCAAACCACTTATTTCATGCATTTTCTGGGGAAGCTATTGCTGCAAAACAAGGGAAATGAGACGCAGAATTTAGGAATCATGAAGTGGACAATTCATGAATTTAACAAGAAATAAAGAGCAATATTTGTAAGTTCAGGAATTCATGAACTCTCTTCCCTCAAGACTGCAGTTTTATTTTGCAAATGTTTGTTCATTTAGGAAAATGAAGATGGAATTTATGCTCCGTTCATTTCGCAGAAAACGTGATGTTTATAAAAAATATTTTCCGCAAAAATTACAATATTTTCCGATGCTCAGTTGAAATCTGAAAATGAACTAAAATATTTTTCATTGTTTGGTATGAAAAATTTGATTTGATTTTCTTCCATGCACTCAGAATAATTTCAAGGATCATTTGTGTCATTATCACTTCATATTAAGATGAATTCCATTCATTAGCTAGCATATAGAAATGGTGTAATCTTCATGTGAAGAAGGTTGCTGATTTGCTAATTATAAGTCAGAGAAATCGATCCCACAAGAAATTGCTACAGATTTAGAAAGAACAATCCAAACATGCTTCGAAAGGGACGCAATGGCTCAATCCTAAAATTCGGTGAATACTCGATCCATGTTGTCAATAATTAATGAAGCAAAGTACAATAAACGTCGCATGATTAAGGAAGCCTCAATGTTTATGTCATCCGTAGATCCATTTAGATCGGCCCCAGTGCAGTCAATTACGTAATGAAAAGTCAAAGGGAGGATAGCATTGGGGTTTCTTTGGAGACACAGCTCATGGTCATCGTACCAACATCGCTATTCATAAAACATTCCTGTTGCTGAGTTTGTCTTGAGCTCATACAAGAATTGAGTCTTAGACTATCTTATCTCGTCAGGGTTTTAAATTAGCATGTGCACGTTTGCTGGTCACTAGAAGTTAAGAGATCGACCAGCTAAGGAGAAAGGTAAAGCAGAATTTAAATGATCAGAGCAAAACTATCGTAAAATCTGGTCACTGCTCCACTTATTTGATACTGTTCTTATAGATTCAGCCTATAGATAAAGGTACATTGTAATTCTTATGCAATATGTCATTTATGATCAAGCGAAGAACATACTCGCACACTTTTTTAGCCAAACAAGAAAGAAAAGCAGGGGAAAAAAGGTAGGTATGAAGTCCCATTCTCGCATATTTGCAGATTACTAGGAATGCCGTGCTCCTGGAGACGTCATAACCGTGGACAGTAGCGGCCGCCGACCCATTCTAGCTGAGACGAACTTACTGTGGAAGCACGCGTTACTTGAGATGGAGTTCATCGAAAATTTTCTTCAGCTCCAGCACGAGCTCGGATCTCCGTTTGGTCCTTTCCTTGGCCTCCTGGAAATTCAATGTATGGGTGACATGGAGAGCCATCTTCAAGACCTTCGAGTTGTCAACTTCCGCAATCTCCTTAAACTCAACACTGTGATCCCGATGCCAGTGTTTCGGCTTCCTTTCTAAGTACCTGGAGGCTTATTCAATCAGAACTCGCACCTTGTGAAGCACTCGGCATTGCTAAAATGAAAGCGCAGTCACACGCATACACCAGAATTTCTAGAACAAGAAGCAACATATTCAAAAACCCAAAAGAATTTCAGCTTCCTGTGATCCGGATGCTGGTGTTTCGGCTTCCTTTCTATGTACCTGAAGGCCTATTCAATCAGAATTTGCACCTCGTAAAATACTCGGCATAGCTAAAATGAAAGCGCACGTTGCACACACACAGCAGGGTATCTTTAACTCCAAGCAACAGCTTCAAAACCCAAAAGAGAGGATGTTTATGACGGGTCTGAGTTCACATAACGCAAAAGTCGATAAGCTTATCAATGAAGAAAAGAAAGTAGATAGTTCTCAGTGAGGTATAACCTTAACCTTAACCGGGGGTGCAACAAGCTTATTAATGAAGAAAAGAAAGTCGGTCGAAATACGGCTGCAAAAGGACGAAAGAATTGATCGAACTTGTGCATGTACTGATGTGCATGTCCCTTGGCTCCCTCACCGTTCCAACTAACCCCAGATGTCCTCCTCCATATAAAACTATTAAACTATATTTCCAAACCCCATAACCTATCTATCGAATACTCTCATCTATACCATATGCACATATTCAAACCACGAACTATCATTGATATCGAAAACATGCTTCTGTGCAGTCAAATTTTTAACAGCCTTAAAAGAGAGATTCAGGAAAAGCAGATGGCACACTTTCTTATTTTATCTGTCAAAGCTTCAAGGCTCTCGACTGAAGTTGAGAAATCGACCACGAACTCCAAACATTCGCTCATCTCCGGGCTCCTGTTGTAATTGCTGATGGGTTTAGAGGCCAGAACTGAATTTGGGTAAGATATCTTTTCACCGTCGTTTGTCAGGAATACAGTAGTCAGGATATTCATATCGTCAACCTTCATCTGTGATGAATCAAAAAGTCAGACGAATATGGAGTCTGTACAAACCAGTCACGCAGAGTCATAGGCTTAGTCATTCACCTCAACCCCATCGATGACGCGGCAGTCACTCACGTTGAACGGATGCTTCACGAATACAAACATGATAGCTTCGAACAAGTCTTTGGCAGCATTCCCAAAAATGAACTCGAAAAGCAAAAGCTGCGACGAAATAAAGATGAGCACTGGCGTCGTCAATAATCCTGTCAGAAGCAACCACAGTATGATGATCACGACAAGCAAAGCTGCTGAAGCAAGGTTGTTCAGCTCCTCAATGGCTGTTTTTGCATCCTTGAAAGCGTGAGTGAGTGATTTTCGTTCACGATAGAAATTCACCTGCAGACGTGAACTGTATAATTTAGATCATGTCCTTATGTCTATATTTCGTATGCATCGTTTCTAGTTCTTTCAGCTTCCAAAAATCTCCTTAATCCAGTTTGTTAGAAAAAAGCTCCATAGAACATTTGGCTTGGAAGCAAGATAAGAGCCAGCAAAGAGATCAGATACGCACTTACCAGCCAACTCTTTAAAGACGACTTCCTGATTTTCTGAGTTTCTTTCGCTTCAGGAAAGAAAGCCAAGAATTTCTCGACGTATTCCTTCGCCATGATGCGCGAAAGTTCTTCCTCCTCGATAAACCTAGTACAAAGCAGAAAACAGGAGTCAGTGACACACTTTGGAGCAATAAGATTTTTTTAAATAACCCAAGCGCACGGGTTGGACACCCGGCTATCTAAAGGCAGCCCCATGAACTATTAAATCCAGGCCTTTGTTGGCCTGTGCAAATGGCCCAGACATAAAGCAATTTGCATCCAATTGGTGAAATTCGAAGGGTAAACTATATTTCCTGACTTGGAAAGCCCCAAAGTCACAACCAACTGCACCAATCCCGGAGATTCAAAGCAACAGCATCATTTGCTGGAGTAGAAGAGAGTTTAAGGAAGTTAGTGCTCTCACTCGCTTCCTGGCTTGACTATTTTCTTGAATATAGCTTTAGCAGCATCCTTGGCTTTTTGTTCATCGGTGATCTCCTTATCTTGTTGCTCTTCCTTATCGAGGAAATCGATAAGATTTTTCGTCGTCCAAGCAGAAACTTTATCTGCCTTCATCTTTATTAGCTTCTTTATGTTCACTTTGGGACTTATCTTTGGATCCGCGGAGTTGAAAAGCTTCTTTATCACATAGTATTGGAAGATGCCATCTTGAATGCGATCAAAGAATCTCTTGCATTGAAAAGAAGCAGCAAGCAATTTTATCAGAAATGTTTTGATCAGCCATAAGGCAGCTCCTATAAGACAAGAAAAGAGCGCCCTCGTGACCCAGTTCAGAATCTTGGTCACGTGTCTCGATCGCTTCACTCCATGATCTATCAACAAAACCCAGGCTAAAAGGACCAGACACAGCCAGGTGAACACCTCGGCACTGTCCTTCAATGCAAAGAGAAAGTAGAAAACATTCTTTTTGAGCAGATACTTCTGCTCAATCGAGTAAACCAACGTGTAGATCAACCAGTCTGCCACCAACTTACCACAAAAGATTGCCCACATCAGCAAACACCATCCCCACAAATGCACATGCCAAATAACTGTATTTCGCAGACTACGAATGGTTAAACTCGCTATCAGCAGCCCTGTGAAGCACACAAACGCAACCTGCTGAGCCAAAATAAACTTCGTTTTGCCCGACATCACTTGGGACTTGGGATTCACAGTCTCGCACACATCCTCATCGTCTTCCTCCTCTGCAGCTGGTGATGGAACTGAACCGCTTGGAGACACGCTCGGCGCTGGTTTCACAGAGTCAGATGCAGTAGCACTTTTATCGCTAGGATGCGGCAGCAGTTCCCTAAAACTCCATTTCAGCTTCCCGAACAAAGACCATGAGATGGACTTTCTGGTCTGGATATTCGGAAGCTCCCTTGGAGTCGAGATCGACTGAGTGAGCTCCAGAGCAGAGGGGCCTGTCAAATTGGAGATTTGTGAACTTGATGGAGGATTTTCAGGCTCTATTTGCTCAGTGTTTGGTTTTGGTGAAGGACCTCTGCTTTGACATTCAACGCCTGGAATCATAAGGACAACATTTTCTTCTTTCTTCTCTAACGAACTCGCACTGACCTCCATGAAAGCTGCGTAAATATAAGAAGCTTTTCAGCTGAGAGCTTCTCTAAGGGGGAAAGATGGACTTTATAACGAAAGTGAATGCCTTAGCTGAATTCAATGCAAAATCAACAGAAGAAGTGGAAAGGCAAAGGAGAAAGAGCAAAAGAGTGAATCAGGAAAAGCACGACATGGTAAAATGACCGGCATTTGTCACGGAGTGGATTAACAATGAGAGGGGGTTTTTGGTTCAGTATAGCTTCACGGGAGGCTCTATTTAAAGGGCTCTTAAAGAAGAGAGCAAAATTTTCTTTGAGAAAACTACTTTTCAGTGAAAAGGAAATTCATCTATAAGAAGGTTTCATTAAAAAATCACAGTTTGAACAGTTTAGGAAAACTTTGCTAAGCACCTTCCAACTTTGAGCGGATGTAGCCCAGGTTGGACTTTGAAATTACAAGATTTGAAGCCGAACATAATTTATAGTAAATATTAAAGCTTTTGATCGGAGGACTTTGAATGTTCAAAACCACTTTTCAGAATTAACCTCATGAAATATTACACTGAGCATCTATAACAGTTGTGTAGAATGTTAAGACGTCTGTTGTTATTACTAAGTGCAAGAATGTCATAAAAAGTCTTAAAATGTGATTTTATTTATGTTTTACAACATTGCAACATCTCGTCGTAATCAAATGAAAAAGCCTTATGGATTTGCTAAATGCTGGAGTCCCTCTCACTAAATTTACTTCTCTCTGGCACAAGCTCCATTTCTTAGTTTCGCTTCAGCATACTTTGCAACTCTCTTTGCTTGGAGCGTGCAACAAAAGCTTGATATGTTTTGTAGTTCTCTTTTTACGCCTGGCTTCTATGTTTTATGGACTTTGTCATGCAAGAAAAAACTCAGAGACTCCGCACTTTCTGTTGATCCCTGTGGCCTAAACTTGGGGTGATCGTTGCCAGTCCAGTCCTCTGTTCTTGCTTCCACTTGTTTACAAAAACTGCATTTTTATGGACTCGCTGCTGCAAACCTTCCGGCCCTGTCCTAGAGTACAGCCCAATCACCAAATCAATGGAGGATATATAATGATAAAAGGAATGGCGTTCCCACTTTATTTAAGTCAGATTGAAGTAATTGAAGAGGAACGATACTCAGATTTTTAATCAAACGAACCCCTCAAAGCCAGGGAATCATATGACACAACTTCGTTGGAATTTCATTCCTTTTTTTGGGTTTTGCTTGCCCTAATCCCCATTCCCTTGATCATCCTATCTGTGAAAATTCCATGCCTTCTTCCCATTCCTAGAAATCGAACGAGCCCTTCAATGCTAGGGAATGTCACTGTTTTGTCGGAACCTAATTCCTTGTCATCTGGGTCTTTGCTTGTTGCAGTCCCAGTTCCTTGACGATCCTATACAGAGATTAAATTCTATCCCAGAGACTGGGAATTCAATTCCAATGAATCGCAGTCCATTTTGAACTCTTATTTCAGGGCGAACCAAACATCAAGGGGAAGTTATGGTCCACACGCCTCTTCCTCGCATATATCCGACGAAAATTACGATTTGTCATTTGGGCGATGTGCTTCTGATTCTGGTTCGTTGATTTATCAGAATATGTCAATTTTCTTAGCAGTGTTTCTAGTGAATTTTGCACAAACTTCGCCGCTATGACCCAGGTTTGTGCTTTGATTGCTCTATAACATAAGGTCATCACCATAGCCAAGTCACTTATTTAAAGCATTTATGGGGAAGCTATTGCTGCAAATCAAGGGAAATGGGACGCAGAATTTAGGAATCGTGAAGTGGACTATTCATGAATTTGACAAGAACTAGAAGAGCAATAATTGTGGGTTCAGGAATTCGTTCACTTTATTCGCTCAAGACTGCAGTTCTCGTTTTCAGATATATGTTCGTTTAGGAAAACGAAGATGAAACTGTGAGATTCTGGAGATTCTCTGGAAAATGTTTTGGTGGTTTCGCTTGGTGAAGAGCAATATTTGCGGGCGGGTTCCTTTCACCAAAAAATTCACGATATAGAAAAGTAATTTTTATAGAGATCATTTTCAAGGAAAATTGTTAGATTTTCATCTGTCTTGTGATTTAAGGAAAAGTAATTTCCTTCTCGTCGGAAGGGAAAGTTGTTTTTTCCTCGATCCAAACTTGTTGTTTCTAGTCCATGGAAAACCTTTCCATAGATCTATTAATTTTCCGTCATCCAAACATCGGAAAGTCATAAAACAAATTCCCAAAAACAGTTTTATTTTAAACAAATGGATCCTAAATTCTTGAGATTCTATTGGTTTGCTGGTTTTGCTGGCGAAGCCGCTAGTATATGAGTTTTGCAACAGTGATTGAGTTGAAACGGGTCGGACTAAATTGTAAACAAAGGACTAGCTAAGTATGGTTCGCCTACTTGAAGGACAGGCACAAAATTTTGTTGTCCATGCCCAAACTATACGGATTTTTTTTTTACACCCAGACCCCTAGAGTGCCAAAAGTTGGCACAAAGGGACACTTAAGTATCAAAAGTTACAAAAGTGATACTTAAGTGTCAAAATCGGAGCAAAATGGATCACTTAAGTGCCAATCTGGCCAAAATCTAGCCAAAACGCTGACGTGTCAATTTTTCGGCGAAGCAAGTGTAAAACAGCGTCGTTTTGGTGCTGACATGGTAAAAAATTAATATAAAAATTAATTAAATTAAATTTAAAATTAATAATTATATCTCGGAGCTGTCTTTAATTGTCACATTAAGATAAGTTCCATTATTTTTATAGCATATGCAAATGGTACATGAAGATAATTCCCGATATGTTAATTATATATTGTGATTTGAAAACAAATTGTCCTCATGTAATGACATTTATTTATCCACAACTTGCTTCACTTGTTTTTTGCTTGCTGTAATCCCACTTCCCTGATAATTTTATCTGTGGAATTCAATTCTTTACTCCCCATTACTGCAAATCAGACGAGCCCCTTAAGCTAGGGAATTATATGTCACGAAGTTTGTGGGATAATCATTCCTTTTTATGCGGTTTTTGCTTGTTGTAATCTCATGTCTTTGATAATACTATCAAGAGGTCAAAATCTATCCCAGAAAATGAGAATTCGATTCCAATGAACGGCAATCCATTTCAAAGTCTTATTTCCAAGTGAATTTTCTTCTCATAAATTTGATGAAAATTACAATAACTCATATGGGGTAATATGTTTGTTGATTTATTAATGGATTGTGCTCAAAGTTCACCACTATGGCCGGTTTTTTAGGCAACTTGTTTGTAAGTTACCGAACATTATAAAATTATTTACTATTTTTATGGTTTGCAAATGGCTAATTTTACTAGCTTACAAATTTTTAGCATTATCATTTTTTTGTCTCAATTAGCGACTATTTATATTTACTAACTTGTTTTAGAGATTACCGACTTAAATTAGCTTGACTGACCAATTTATCTCTCATTAGATTACCATGTAGTTAATATTTTAAAAAATCGAAGCAGACCAATCGGTTCAACCAAGTACCAGCTAGGCGATAGTCCGATTCACACCTTTATACCATGGATGGTCAAAGCCAGTCAAAAATGGACCAAACTGGTCAAAAGTAGCTTTGCCGGTCAAGTCACTTCGGTTTGAACCGGGTCATACTGGTCCATTTTGAATGATTATTGAACTTTGTAACAACAAAGTTGTGTTGTAGAGGGCATGGTTCAAACCTCTAAACTCTTGGACACTATTCATTCATTCAATCATTTTATCATCAAAACTAGGAGGAGCTTTTCCTCCATAAATGGCAAACAATTAATTTTATCTTTCTCAAAGGAAGGTCCTAATTAGCACATGGCGAGACTCAACCCCATGACCTCGAAAATAATTGGACGGGACCGTACCAACCTCAACTTTGGGTGAAGACTTGTCAAGCATACACTATACATTATCGTCAATTATTTTTCAGGCCACCTCATAATCCTAGTCAAACTGCATACAGTTCACCTCACCTGTATGGCATTTGGTATGGTTTTTAAAACATTGCACTAGTAACAACGATACCAATTCTCATTTGAATTACTTCCCAACATTTATTAATCTTTCCTTTTAATTTTCCAATTCTTTCTTATCGATTACAAACTCCTATTGCTTTTATTAGAAATGCCTTAAATCTACCAACTTTTTTTTATAGAAAAAACGAACCTTTATTTAAGACACTTATCAACTTTTTTCTTATTACATTACCCATTTATTTCAGGTTACCGATTCTTATATAAGTTACTTATCAAGTTTATTTTTCTTTCAACTATCAGCTATGCTTATCTTGACCTACTTTTATTTACATAACATGCAACGGTTGCCCCGGTTGGGTTGTCAACAAGAACTACAACAGTGCCCTCGAGTGGCCTTGGATCGAATTTTCGGCTCCGCTTTTGGGAGAACCTCTCTCTCTCTCTCTCTCTCTCTCTCTCTCTCATCAAATACGGTCAACCTATTTTCGGCATTGCATAAATCTTGACCAATTACTACCTCATCTCTACTCATATTCTATTCGATGGGTGATTAATACGTTGACAAGCACGTCCCTAGTAGAGACGTTGCGTTAACGTCAACTCGTAAAATCATAACACAGCACACTTGTCCTCTCTTGCAGTTGCATGCATGAAAATTCAATGACGTCACCATCCTAAGTTTATGTCGCATATAAGATAATTAGGGCAACCCGCCGTCCAGATTAGAGTATTGCGACGTACTCGATTAGCTTACGGCCTCTCACGATTTGAAATCTCTCATGTTTGCTTAATACAATCGACCCATTATTAAGGTATACCTAATCAACCTACGTGGCAATAGCCAACCTTCGCCTTTGTGCTTTAATGAGATAAGCTCGAATTCGAGCATGCGTGCGAGCTGTTGCAAAAGTAGAAGAAAATAATTGTACAAGACTAATGTTTAAGCTCGGAAAAATCTCCAATGATCGACTAATTATTCAATTCTAAACTTCCCCAATCAAATTTTCTGCACCAGCTTAGTGTTCTTTAAGTGCAATAAATTGTTGTTTCAACTCCGGTTATTCACAGTTACAAGATATCTAGCACGGTCTCTTTCGTCTTATTGGTATGACAAATCAAGCTAATCATTTTTTCATAGATCATTATGGGTTATCTAAGAATCAACACGTATGTGTTTAAATTTTGATTATCTTAACTCTTGAGTCAAAGACTCATGTTGAGGCGACACGTACCCGATATTGAAGTATGCTTCTCGAAGCCATCTTTAACCGTCCCCTTAAGGTAAATTCCAATTTCTTTACAGCATATGCAGATGGTATAAGAAGAAGATTCTGGTTTTACTAATTATAAAATTGTGATTTGAAAACAAGATTGTCCTCACGTAATGACATTTATCCGCAACTTGCTGTACACGATAGTATCGATATGGGTGAGCTGCCAGATCCCTTGCTTGATTGGATTTTATGCAAAAGTCCCATCAAATGACAAAAAAAAAATTGTATTATGTGAGAGAGAGAGAGAGAGAGAGAGAGAGTCAATAATTCTCGAAGTCACGCATGGCATTGTTTATCACCGTCTGGCGATTGTACCTTTCTTTGTCCTTACCTCGTTTAGCCCATGAAATCTACGATTCCATAACCACCACGGCTTTTAGATAAACTACCAAAATTCATAATAATCGTATATAATAACACCTCATCAGCTACACGATAAGCAAAAAATATAATTTAATCCACACCCGCTTTTGCACTCTTATAAGCTCCTCATACATCATCGTCATATCCGAAATCCCTTCCTACCCCCGACCACCATGCGAGATGCCCAGCCTCCCTACACACCGCTGCCGCCGCCGCCCCCGCCGCCTCCTCCGCCTTCAAAGTCCAACTTGCCGATGCTCTACTATGGCTTAGTCGTGGTGGGGACGGCTGCCATCGTGCTGGCCCTGTACAACCTCATCATCATCAGGTGGTGCACCAACCGGTACCGGGTCAGTCGGAGAGGCGAGCGGCTCGTCGAGGTCATGGCAGCGAGCCGGAGCTTTGAGAACCCTCACCGGAACCTCCTGTCGAGCTTCAAGTACAAGAAGGACGCGGCGGCGGGGGGTCAAGGACCGGGGAGCGAGTACGAGTGCGCGGTCTGCTTGTCGGCTTTCGAGGAGGGCGAAGAAGTGAGGCAATTGCCGCAGTGCAAGCACTCGTATCACGTGTCGTGTATCGATATGTGGCTGTATTCTCACTCCGACTGCCCGCTCTGCCGCTCGCCGGTGCACCCGCTGTCGCTGCAGCCTCGGTTGCAGCCGCCGCCGCCGCCGCCGGAGAGCGCGGCGGAGAATTCCCGGGAGGGGTTGTTGGAGTCGGGCGTGTCAGTTTGAGGTCCTTGTATTTTTGTAGGTTTTGTCTTTTTTCTCTTCCCATTGTAGAAAATGAAATTTTTGTTCTTTTTTTTTCCACTCGATGAATGATAAAATATTGTTGATATGCGGCTGTGGGTCCATTTCTTGTTGTTGATGGGAATCTAGTGGGGGCCTAAAACGATGATTACGAAGAAAATTGACAGCACACTATTTGTTACGAGTGGGCCAATTTTTATATTGGTAATTAGAAGTAAATTTGTAATATTTTTTTGCAAGGGGGGTGAATTTGTTGCTGAGGAAATAAATAAGAAAAAAGATTCGTAAATTTTACCCCATCATACAAAATTCGTAAAATTTCACTTCCCCCGCCCGCCCAGGAAGCGAGGGAAAGGGAAAAAAATAGGATGATGGCGAGAGAAGGGTAATGCATCTCCCTCTCTCAATCAATCAATTCAACTTTTGTTTGACTAGACGACTCTTTTGAAATTGACGTATTGAATTATGTGAATTTCCTGACCTTCCCTCGAGCCTATCGACCATGGTAGAATGTGAGTGGTCGTTTAATAGGCTCGAGAGTGGATTTGGACCTACCTTATTCGGTTTTAAGTGTAGAGAATTAATTTAGTCCCTATCCGATGGTAACCGGCATTAGGATATTGATTGTGATATCTACCTTCACTATTGATAGATCTCTCAATTTCCACCCAAACTTTTTTTTTTCCGATGAGAGGAAATATGTGAGATGATATTATGGGATCTCCCACCCCATAGCAAATCTCTTGTCTATTTTTATTTTTTGAATCTTTTAAGGATTTGTTCAAGTCTATCTTAGATCTATAAGTTAGTTGTAACAATTTTCCAACATTTTTGTGTCGCACTAAATTTAGGGATGGAAATGGGGTGGGGATTAATCGGATACGGGGCATAAACGCGATCCGAATTTCAAATAATGACACAAGTTTGAGATTAATTGTCAAAATCTTTATAAGGTTTGAGATGGATTTGGAATTTTATATGTAGGAAAATCCAATATCCCAATATGTTTTAATTACTTTATTTCCTTATCATCTTTATTTTATTTTATTTTTTGGAGTCAGCAAGTCTTTAGGTTGGCTACATAGCAAATGTACATGACTATTTCAACTCTACCAAAGTTTGAATCGATTTTTAGACTTTCTTGACAGATAAATTAAAACCTAAGCTCCAAGAATCATTCACCAATCTACTCTTACTCAATTAAAATACTTAAAAGTTATTTATAACTTTATCAGCCCTAAATAAATTCATTATAATTTAAATTTTTTTATGATGATCACTTTTGCTTAGCCTGATTTCTCTATTAGGATTTTTCAATTTCGTCATTTATCTTCTTTTTTTTTTTTTTTTCAAGTCATGTGAATTATTATCTAATTGGAGATTTAGAATGCACGAGCTTTTTGGAGTAGTGGTTGCGTTTGCAATTCCAAAGTGATTTATCACGTATTTAGCGTGAAACATGTGTTCGTTAAAATAGTAATCGACATAATGCAGAAACACGAAAGGAGCCCCACAACTTTGACGAGAGGGGTTTGGGTTCTTATATCAAAAACCAATAATGGAATTATGATGAGTTTGAAAAATGATAAAAAGTGAGGAGACAAGTTTGGGACTACGTTTGATTAAAAAAAGAGTTTAGGAAAAAGTTTAAGGCGTGAGTGATAACTATTCTGTTTCATAAATCAATTTTTAGCCAAAAATTAATTGTTCTATTTTTATTTTTCGGACGAATTTCTAAACAATATTATGCTTTTGATAACAATATAAAATTTATGTTATTGAAATAGAAATTCATTTAATAACAACACAAAATTTCTCTCTCTCAGATAGGCGATAGTCAACTAGTAGTGAGGGCGAACAATGAAATTAGTTTTTATTTCTCATTTTTATTTTAAAAAATAGAAAAATAAAATATTTTTACTTCTGATTTTCGTTTCAAATCTATTTCTGAAATGAAAAATTATTGCAAAAATAGAAATATGAAATTGCGTTATCAAACAGATTTATGATTCAAATTTGTTATTGTAAATAGAAAAAATGAAAAAAAAAAAAAATAATAATTATAATGCACTTTTTCAGTCATCCCAAATTTTCTCACTTTTTTCCATAAACAATTTCAGACAATTGCATCGATCTTCTCACAAGGGCCGAAGACAATTAAATTGGGTGATTTTGGTAGCTAATAAGATCTTCCATATTTACTAGCTTCGCAGCGATTTCTCTCCTCGTCTCGGTGGCAAAAAGAGACCAATAATTACCAAATGGAAGAAACAGTACGAGGGAGTTCAGTTAGATAAGCATACCAAAGCTGTCGAACAGTGAACAAAAATCGAAACAAAAATGAAAGTCCTTCATTTCAAACATTACTCGGTAAACAGTATTCTCACACGTGACTATATTTTTAGTAAAACACATCGTAGTTAAGTTCACATAGTCTTGCCCTAATACTGGCACCAAATCATTGAGGTCCGGGGTCATAAGCAGTTAAATATGTTGGTCAATCTTCCGTTATAAATATATGATCTGTTTTAATGAATATCTTCAATCTGGAAGATAACAAATATATTAGTTTATTTAGAGCACATTATCCCCAGCTACTTAAGCCGATTATTATGTAAAATTGGTTATGAAGTTTCTAATTCACTTTTAGGATAATAACCCTTCTTTACACCGATGGTTTTGATTTACGCAAACCGAGCTGTCGTAGGCCATTTCTAAATTGAAAGTAACTCAAAGAAAAAAATAATAAGTTCATGCAAGAACGTAAAGTATTCTTGAGTAAATGAAACTACAAACTACGGCTATTTGTTTGACAAAAAAGAAGAAGGAAATATTATAAATAAATCTTAAATCTATAATAGTCATCTTACATGACACAATTAATACTAACATGGACAATTTTTACATTATTTTTAGATTTTATCGATTATTCAAAAACTTTTATTTTTTTGTTTTTCTTTCTTTCTTTCTTTCGTGCACCAAACTTAGTAGAAATAAAGAAAAGGAATAAAAGAAAAATTACAAAAAATAAAAAAAAATAATAATGAAAAATTCAGAATTGTTTATAATTATTGAAAAATTTTTGTTCACTTCACTACCGGTCATGTCATATATAATGGTTGATATTTACGTTAGTGATTTTTAGCAAAATAACTACATTGGCAAAATGTCAAAGAGTTTAGAACTAATTTGACCAAATTGGAAAAGATAGAGACTTAATTGGTATATGTACAATAAATCTAGAATTTTTTGGTAATTATCCCAAAAAAAAATGCACATTGCGGTGATCTAATACTTTTAGAAATAAAAAAGGAGGGTTAGTTGCAAAACAAATCCTCTAAGGTCCATCCAAAATGTCCCATTTCTTTAAGGAATAATAATACAAATAATTCTTAAAACTTTGAACCAATGTGTAATGTAGTTTATTAACTTTAAATTTATTTAACGTGAAATATTCAATGTTATCATTATATTAATTCAATTTTAATAATAACATTAAATGTTTTCATATAATTTAGGGGCTAGATTATATATATATGAAAAATTCGCGAACTTAGTTTGGAAACAACATTACATATTGAGTTAAATTTCATATATCATATCGAATAAGTTAAAATTCAAGGATTACATTACAAATAGTATCAAAATTCATAAACTATTTGTGTTATTTTCCTTTTCTTTAAATGGTTTTTTTTTTTTACTCTAAAGAAGAGAGACTAAAAGCACCTTTTTTAAATTTTCAAAAAATTTCGAAACTTTATTCAAATTTCAAGAAATTATAAAAGGACTATCCAACTTCTAGGATGACAGTTGAAAAAAAAAAAAAAAAAAAAAACTTCTAGGATGACTGGACTAGGTCTGACGGCCCTGCCCATACGTCACAGAATGAGAAAGTACATATCAATTATCCAAAAATTGACTTCTAGTGAATCAATAGCAGCATTCTTGAGATCAGGTAAGCTGGGCAACTGTGTAACCTTTGGTTTGGTTTCGTTTGGGGATAGACTGAAAATGAAAGAGATTTTTGAACTTGTGATTTCACCTGAGAGATCAGAGTTAAAAGGGACTTGAAATCCCCTATTCAAATGTGTGAGATTTCACGGTGTCATCATCTTATATGAACATGGAATTGACCGAACAATTACAATGATAATGAACAAACGTGAGAAGACGTTATCATGACCCATATTTGTTAAGATTCACTCCGATGTCCCCTCCCCCACCACTAGCTTACGGGATTGAACACGAGCCTAAATTATCTCGAGTCGCACATCTTATTAAAGAAGACATTTTGTTTTTATATCATGTCTAATTACTCAATTCATTACACATGAATCGAGCCGCATTCATGTGTAAACACAATGTGGTAATCCACTTAGGACTTTTTAAACCACCAACACGGACTCTCTCCTGGGATGTGAGACTCTTGCATATTAACAAAGTATAAAATGTCAAATTGATCATTTAAGTAAAAATGGATAGGAATCGTCAAAATTATAATCTATTAGCACCATTGGTCGCGCATGTTTGCTTGAATATGTATGTGCACAGGCACTCAGGCCGCGCATTAACACTATCGGTCCCTTGAAAATCAATAGAAATAAAATTAACCTGGAAAAAAAGGAAAATTTTGAAACTGTTCATCCTCCGTACCCGTTTGATTCCGATCTTGAATTTATTCAATCTTTTCGGCCCAGATTCATCTCATCTCGCCTCAAAGAAAAAAAAAAAAAAAAATCAAACCCCAAAAGTCCACCCGCCACGTCAGCCACCCCGACCGCCACGTCATACGGAAAGCACCAGCTTAACCACAAATCCTGATACGGCGATCCCTGTCTCATAAAGTAAATAATTTGTCTTTATAATTACGCAACAAAAATTGAAAAGGATTTTTCGCAATTAAAGTTAATTAATAAGTAATAATAATAATTTTTATTTTTATTTTAAAATAATCGGTTTCGAAACACACCTCGTACTTTGACAACCGATTCTAATCCGCCAGGTCAAGCAAAATACTCCCTTTCCCTTCCCTTCCCTTCCCTTCCCTCCCTCCTCTTCAAAACGCACTTTCCCCAATCTCTCTCTCCCCGAAATCCCTCCGTTCCGTCGGTCGCCGCCGCCGAGAAATGCCGATCCTCCGCCCGCTCCGCCGTCGCCTCGCCGCCCGTCCCCGCCCCTCGACGCCCGAATTCGGGCTTTGAGATTCCGAATCTACCCCCCCCGCTAGCCGTCGCCGTCGCCGCGGCGGCCTTCTCCGAGAGAGAAAAGCTCGCCCCCTGTTCGCGCTTCTTTGAGGAGAGAGAGAGAGAGAGAGAGAGGTTATTGCGAGGGCGGAGTGGAGAGAGAGATGGATGGGGGAGGGCAGTACAACCCTCGGACTGTGGAGGAGGTGTTTAGGGATTTCAAGGGCCGTCGAGCTGGCATGATCAAGGCTCTAACCACTGGTCTCCCCTTCTCTCTCTCTCTCTCTCTCTCGTTTGATTGCTCGTTGGCTTGTGTGTGTATATCGTCTTGCGATTTCGCGTTAGTGTCGGCCTGGTGGTTTTTGCTTTCTGGGTTTTTTCCAAGATTCACGGGTCGGTGACGTTTTCTTGTGTTGTTGCGTTTCTTTGTTTTGCAGATGTTGAGGAATTCTATCAGCAGTGCGATCCTGGTTAGGGTTCTAATCCCCGCTTAATTAATGTTATTTTTTGAACTCGTATCGCGTTGCTTGATGTCGAACGTTTTGCTGCGGTGGTGGATTTTACGAGTTTGGTTCTTGAGCTTAATGACGCGATTTGTTTTCCTTTTTATGACGGTTGCATTGTGATTATGGCGGTAAAGCAGTTTCGAGGGATCAGTCTTCTTTAAATTCCGTGTTTCCCGTTTCTTGGGTTTGGGAGTAGACGTTTGGTGTGGGATGTGCGAGTTGAGCTTCTAGTGCAAACTGCGAGTTGGGCATTTTTGTTTCGCAAGAGCTTGAATTCGCAGCCTGTCGACAGACTCCCAAGTGATTTGGCTCTTTTCACATGGTTGAATTCTTGCCCTTGCTTTGTTGTTCGGGTTTTCTCTTTGGTTGGCGGATGAGACTAGTAATTTTCTTAGATGGACATTGCTGAATTTCTCGAATTTGGGTGGCAGAAAACCCGATTTGCTTAGAATAGTTCGTCTTCAGATCTACTAGACTACTCTAGAAGCAGCCTGTTGACAGACTCCCGAGTGATTTGGCTCTTTTCACATGGTTGAATTCTTGCCCTTGCTTTGTCGTTCGGGTTTTCTCTTTGGTTGGTGGATGAGACTAGTAATTTTCTTAGATGGACATTGCTGAATTTCTCAAATTTGGGTGGCAGAAAACCCGATTTGCTTAGAATAGTTCGTCTTCAGATCTACTAGACTACTCTAGAAGCAGCCTGCCGACTGACTCCCCAGTGATTTGGCTCTTTTCACATGGTTGAATTCTTGCCCTTGCTTTGTTGTTCGGGTTTTCTCTTTGGTTGGCGGATGAGACTAGTAATTTTCTTAGATGGACATTGCTGAATTTCTCAAATTTGGGTGGCAGAAAACCCGATTTGCTTAGAATAGTTCGTCTTCAGATCTACTAGACTACTCTAGAAGCAGCCTGTCGACAGACTCCCGAGTGATTTGGCTCTTTTCACATGGTTGAATTCTTGCCCTTGCTTTGTCGTTCGGGTTTTCTCTTTGGTTGGTGGATGAGACTAGTAATTTTCTTAGATGGACATTGCTGAATTTCTCAAATTTGGGTGGCAGAAAACCCGATTTGCTTAGAATAGTTCGTCTTCAGATCTACTAGACTACTCTAGAAGCAGCCTGTCGACAGACTCCCGAGTGATTTGGCTCTTTTCACACGGTTGAATTCTTGCCCTTGCTTTGTCGTTCGGGTTTTCTCTTTGGTTGGTGGATGAGACTAGTAATTTTCTTAGATGGACATTGCTGAATTTCTCAAATTTGGGTGGCAGAAAACCCGATTTGCTTAGAATAGTTCGTCTTCAGATCTACTAGACTACTCTAGAAGCAGCCTGCCGACTGACTCCCCAGTGATTTGGCTCTTTTCACATGGTTGAATTCTTGCCCTTGCTTTGTTGTTCGGGTTTTCTCTTTGGTTGGCGGATGAGACTAGTAATTTTCTTAGATGGACATTGCTGAATTTCTCAAATTTGGGTGGCAGAAAACCCGATTTGCTTAGAATAGTTCGTCTTCAGATCTACTAGACTACTCTAGAAGCAGCCTGTCGACAGACTCCCGAGTGATTTGGCTCTTTTCACATGGTTGAATTCTTGCCCTTGCTTTGTCGTTCGGGTTTTCTCTTTGGTTGGTGGATGAGACTAGTAATTTTCTTAGATGGACATTGCTGAATTTCTCAAATTTGGGTGGCAGAAAACCCGATTTGCTTAGAATAGTTCGTCTTCAGATCTACTAGACTACTCTAGAAGCAGCCTGTCGACAGACTCCCGAGTGATTTGGCTCTTTTCACACGGTTGAATTCTTGCCCTTGCTTTGTCGTTCGGGTTTTCTCTTTGGTTGGTGGATGAGACTAGTAATTTTCTTAGATGGACATTGCTGAATTTCTCAAATTTGGGTGGCAGAAAACCCAATTTGCTTAGAATAGTTCGTCTTCAGATCTACTAGACTACTCTAGAGCATCCATCTTTCCTAACTGTTGCCAACCTGATTTGCTTAGAATAGTTTATCTATAGATCTACTAGACTACTCTAGAGCATCCATCTTCCTAACTGTTGCCACCTCTTTTGTTCCCTCCCGATACTTTCTCTGTTCTTCTAGAAAAGCCCTATCAGCTTTGCTACATCATGCTTCGTATAAGAGCAAACTTCTTGGGTTCAGGACCTCTTTTGTCTATTTCATGCTATATGCAAAGAGTTTCCTCTGATCAGGTACTAATTTACTGAAGTGGCTTATAAAATATAGTGGTATACCCCACTCCATACTTGTGCCCAGTTTGTGCGAGGACTGGATTTTGCAGGGAAGTTCTGGGGGCTTACCAATGCCACATAATTGCACATGCCTTTTGCTCTGTTTCAGGAATGTTAATCCTAAAAAATGGATGTTATTTTCCACTTAGCCAAAAAAATTTCACATTCACTGGGTTTCTATGATATATTTCCTTTCCAAACATTTGACTAGCTACTCGAGTAGTATGAGAAGTTGTGTCACCTTGTTCTATTTGTTTGGAACCACCTGCCACTGCCAGTTTTTTAAATTTGCAAACTGTGGTAGGGAAGGGAAAAGAAAGCTTTTAAATTTTCCATGCAAAAGGCATTCGATTCTCCTCTAGAAAAGGGAATTTCGATGTATTTCTTTCTCTCGCTGACTGGTATGTTTGGTATTTACATTGGACTCCTGGATCTGCCAGCCCCTTTTTAATTGTTGGGTTTTGGAGTCTCCTTCTTCGTTGTTTGAGATAGGTTCTATTAATTTTACATTTTTCATTGAGTTATAACATTCCATATCCTGAAGAGACATAGTCTCACGACTATTGTCTAAAGTTTTCACGTGTTAGTTTTCTGACTTGATTGGTAATTATTGATGGTGAAATAAGGTCATTTGGTCCAACTAAATTGTCTAATTGGTATAATTGTTCAAAGTGTCTTGGGCTTCTGATTTAGTGTAGTCCAAGGGTAATGCTGGATATGTTTGATGTGTACTGTTATCCTTTGGTAGCCAAGGGCATTGGTTTTGAAAAGGAATTTTGGTCTTTCCAACATGTATATCTGTATGAGACTCAAGGTTGGTGATTTTTTGCTCCTTGAATTTCTTTTTTGTTGTGTAAGTACCCGTTTAAGCTTTTGCAATCAAGCTTCCCCCTGATCCCGATCTACCTGGTTTGAGCTTTAGCTTTCTAGCTTCCCACTTCTCCATATAGTTATATGCTTCTGCACTTAAGTAAGCTGAAGATTTCTTATGGAGTAAAGTAAACTGAAGACATTAGAGGATATCCTTTCTTTACTAATTGCAAATTTGTCTTGGAAGTCATTAAATGAGTTGCTATCATGTTCTGTGGCATAATGTTGCCATGATGTTTCATTGGCCTCATAGGCTTTTGAGCATTCTCATCAGAAGAGTAGTGTGGAGTGGTGCTTGGAGCAGTCATATGGCAAATGCATGTCTGTTTTTATAGTTAGCCATCTTAGAAGCATGTCTGTTGTCTTAGCCATTTAGAAGCATTGACTGTATTTTTCCACATGCTAATGTTGCTTAATGTTTGGCTATATTGACTGTATTTTATCCACATGCTAATATTGCTTAATGTTTGGATATAAGGCGGTGTAAGTCTGGTGAATCCACCATGATCTATATGTTGTAATCAAAGATTTCTGATATAAACTGTTCTTCTAGATGTCAAACTTCATAGTAGAGGAAATGCTTTGCTAGTTGGCGCATCTTCTAAGCAGTCCTATATTCATCGTCTTTGCTTTCAGAGAAGGAGAATCTGTGCCTGTATGGATTCCCAAATGAAAAATGGGAAGTTAATTTGCCTGCTGAAGAAGTGCCACCAGAGCTACCTGAGCCTGCACTTGGCATTAACTTTGCTAGGGATGGAATGCAAGAAAAGGACTGGTTATCCCTGGTTGCTGTACACAGTGATGCATGGTTACTATCTGTGGCCTTTTATTTTGGTGCTAGATTTGGTTTTAACAAGGCTGACAGGCATGTCTTTCTCTTCTCCCCAGACCTGTTAGAGTACCACTCTTTCAATTTTGACCTTCTTTTAATTCTTATTCTTTCATGAAAGAACTTGGTTTGTCGCTTGTTTACCATCCATAAACACTATTTGTTGCAGGAAGAACCTGTTTGCCATGATTAATGATCTCCCAACAATATTCGAAGTCGTAACTGGAACTGTCAAGAAACAGACAAAGGAGAAGATATCGGTTTCGAATCACAGTAGCAGCAAATCCAAGTCTGGCTCAAAAGTGGTAAAATGACTCCTTTCTCCTATCGCTTTTTTTTTTTCAAGATCTTTCAAATCCACTAACTTGTAGTGGTTCTTTAAGGTTTTTTCCAAACTTGTCCTGCAACAATTTGTTACTTGTTTGGTGTTGGTTTTATACTGAATGTGGTTCCCACTTAGTTTAAGAGGGAGAGTAACGTAGTATCATTCTATTAAATTATACTATATATCATCGACAAGTGGTAAATATATCTTCTTTTCAAATGTGTATCTCTATTTTAGCTTGGTAGGTCTAGTTTCTCATGTACTTCAAATTTCAAGGTAAGTTGTCTGGGTTGTGAGTTGAATCTGTGACTTATAATGATTTATCCATATTCACCTCTTATACTTAGTTTTATCCTTAGTGAATCTGTTGGAAACATTCTTCAGTTGATACTCATGGTCTTGAAATGTTCTCTAATCTGTTCTTGTGACATCTGTATGGTAGTGTCATATCGAGTTGTGGGGATATTTAACTTAAGAGTGGGAGTGGCGATCATGAGAAATTTCAATCGCGTATTGATTTGCTTGTGCTTGGGATGTGTTGATTTGGTTGTAAGTATTACCCTCTTGCTTGTGAGTCTTGGGCAGTCTTTGCTTGAAATAGGTTGGCTATTTGATTGTGAAATTGCTTCTAGCCGCTAGAAAAAGTTGACTCCCAACCCAAGTATGAGTGAGTTACAACCCAAAGAAATATGGGATGTTAATATGTATGAAACTGCGTTCCATGGTTCAGTGCATCATTTCATTTGTTGACGTAAACTTTTTACCTGACTCTCACCAACTTTTATGGGAACGGAACAGCGAGGATCAGATTCAGGCAAATTCACGAGGACTATCCAAGCAAAGGATGAAGATGACGTGGTGGACGGAGAAGATGAAGAAGAGCATGGGGATACTTTGTGTGGGGCCTGTGGGGAGAACTATGCTTCAGACGAGTTCTGGATCTGTTGTGACATGTGCGAGAAGTGGTTCCATGGGAAATGCGTGAAAATTACTCCCGCCAGGGCTGAGCACATCAAGCAGTACAAGTGTCCCTCCTGCAGCAATAAGAGAGTGCGTACTTGATATAGCTGGCGCCGTGCCCATAAGCTCTCTCCCCCTCGTAGTTCCGTTAGGTTGGTATATGCTAATTGCTGTCAGGTCGTCAAGTTTTCGCATCGTACCAAACATTTGGTGTTGGGAACCTTGTCATCGTGGTTCACATTTGTAGGTAGCAGGATTTAAGCATTTACCTAATTCTAGATTAGGAGTTATTTGTACTTTCAGTTGGAAAACAGTTTGTTCTTCCATTGCCTAACATGCTCTCTCTCTCTCTCATTTTCTGGTGCTGGTTCTCCAATGACAACCTGTAATATGAGGTGGGCACCCATGAAATTAGCTTCCCTCGTCTTAGTGGCGTACATTCCCTTTTGTAGATTGTCCATGGCACTCACATTTAGGGGCGTGCAAAAAAATTGGAATCCGCCCGGAACCGGTGGTTCTTGAGGGAACCGGTCCGGTTCTTGGTTCCAATTTATGGGAACTGGTGGGTATTGGTCCGGTTTTCAGTTTCATGGACAGATTCGTCCCCATATGGACCGGACCGATTAATTTTTAATATTAAAAAAAAATTGAAATTACTAATTAACAAACCTAGCATCAAAAGGCAAGCAGTGCACGAAACCCCCTTGACGGTTCTCCTTCTTCTCCTCCATCATCATCTTCAACGAACCCCCTTGACGGTTCTCCTCCTCCTTCTCCTCCGTCATCATCTTCAACGCCAAATACTTTGAGGTCCTCTTTTTTTCAACCCCAAATATCTCGCGCGAAACCCTAGCTCGATCGAGATGGCTTGAAGAACAGCGTGCGAGCTCCGTTCTTGTTGAGTCGAACAGTCCCAGGGATTGATTGAGCTCAAAGTGCCTCTCTTTTTTTCGTCTTCTTAATTGAAGAGCTATGCTGAAATGAGCCTTCTGATGTCCGAATTTCCTTTTCGCGAGTGGCCGTTCTCCTGATTTTCGTCGGTGGAAGAATAGGAAGCTAGGTGGGGGAATGAATTTGGTTTCGCGTGCGTGATAATTTTTCCGATTCTACCGTCCGAGAGTTTTCGCTCCTCTAATCCGTTTCTTTGCCAGGAGAATGATGTTGCTTAGTTATGAGCTGTAGTAGTTGAGGAAAAGATATCATTTTAGTTTGTAGATTTGAAGTTCTGTTCACTTCTTTCTATTTTCGGCACGATATTTTGTAGTTATATGGCTACATATTGTTGGCGTATGACTTATGAGGCTAATTATTATTGTGAGACCGGTTCCATGGATCCACCCAGGAATCGGACCGGACTGGCAGTCCGGTTCCCGGGTGGATTCATGCAACAAACGGGTGGATCCCTTGAGAACCGGGCGCCCGGACCATGTACACTCCTATCACATTATATGTGCGCAAGGCATGTTACATTGGAAAAACATTAAATGCGGCAAGGAATCTGTATCAATGTCCTGTGTCGTTAAACATAACCTCAGTTATAGTTATTTTGTCAACGATGATTGATGGTCCCAGTTCCTTCTCTAGATTGCCCTCGGCGCGATTGGTACTCCTCGCCTTTGAGTTGTTGGAGAAACATGTTGGTGATGGTAACTGTGCAAAACATGTTTTGGTGCACAACATGTGAGGGATCTGTCTACAATTTTCATTTGGGCTGATGAAACGCATGGTTCCGGTGATTGTAATGTTGTTAGCGACGTTCTTGGCATGGTGTAGTGAGTCAGCGTTTGTATCCTTCATTATCGAGCTAGTAGCTTTCTCAGCGTATAAACGTTATGCACCAGAAGCACGTTCCAGAAACTCTCGTTTCCACCGAGACACAGTGGTGGAGGACGCAATTCAAGTCAATAGAAGGGGTTTTTACCGTCCTGGGATCACAGCATCTGATCAGATTCGGCTCGTCAGGTCGAAGCCTCGATCATTACGAGGACCATAGCGAATCTCGTGACGACAAAGGCAAAGTGCCTTATCATCACTTTGCGGGGGTTATTACTAAAATATAAAGCAGTGGGCTGCTTCACAAATGGGGTCAATAGCGGACATCACTAAGCATCGTGCGGGATGGTTGGTGGATTCGTGAACTAATATCTGCTTCAAGTTCAAAAGCCCTCAGCCATCGGCATTTTTTCACTTGGATTCGCTCCTTGAATGTGACTTATCGTGTATGCTTCCGCAACCAATCATGGATCCCGATCGAAAAGGAGAGCATCCATTCTTATGCTTGCTTTGCTGGAACTCGGCGGCTTTTGGCTGGAAGAGGGTTTCGTACACAAAAGATAGATCTCCAGCCACTGCCACAGCATATGATGTACGTCTCCATTCATTCAAAGTCGATCATCACATGGCGAAGTTATCGAAACGATTAGAAGCGAGCGTGATGGTTTCACCAGATTGGAATATCGTGCGCGTAATGACTTGAGTTTTGGATCGATTGGGGAGATAACACCTCATGAATTGCGTATGCAAATAGAAGTAACCCAGAAATGGGGATGCGCTTTTGGCCTTTTGCTGAGATGTGCGGAGGAGGATTGATATTTCATTGAGAGGAGCTGCCCAAGAACAGAGAACGATCAAAAGAGGGACGGAAAACCCGAAAGAAAATTGAAACGAGACGGGTCTCGACACGTGGCGAAGTCGTATGAAGTGGTATAACTTAAGGTGGAAATATCTTTTGGGGCTCTTCTACAATTAGTGGTGTTTGGTCTTGGAAGAGAGAATTTGTACCTATTTTTGTCGCCTAGGGACAACTCTTCCAATTATAAACCCGTCTTATTCGGGATTGATTTCATTGGTAGCAAGAATGCATTTTCAATGATGGAAGATGTAAGGAGCGACCCCTATCCCCACTTGTCAATGATATCGTTTGCTTTGGGTTGGAGCTTACATGGTTTTGTTCTTCTGAGCTTTGATTAGAAAATGCCGATTAAGACTAGTGTCACTCCTTATATAGGACATCACCACCTAGGTCATCACCATCTAGAGTCGGAGTGGCACCTTGTTCAGGCCCTCTTTGGCCCCAATGATCACTCCCGCCCTTGTTAAACCGGGTTGTTATAGGATTATTGGCTCTGATATCATTGTAAGGGTCGACCTCTTGCCCCACTTGCCAACTATATTGTTCGCTTTAAGCCGAAGCCTGTACGGTTTTGTTTTTCTAGACTTCACGCAAATAAGATTGGTGCTATTCCTTATATAGCACATTACCTCATCACATCCAAGCGATATGAGATTCGGTTCATTTCTACCCCCATACCATCCTAAAATTAGAGATGCACCTTGTTCGAGCCCTCTTTAACCTCAGCGATCACTTCTTCCCTCGTTAGACCGAGTCTTACAGAAGAGATTATATCTGAAACTCATTCTATTCGTTAGTAATGTGATCTAACTCTACTTATAAAAGAAAAAGAACTAAGGATTAAAACGAGCTCATGAAAATAACTCTTTAACATCCCGGGGCCCTCTTCCCAACTTCACTTGGGAAGGCCAACATCCTTTTATGGCCCCCTTTAGCAAGGCCGTAACTAAACGCATAATAGGTCATGTTAAAAACTAGATAATCGAAACCGCTACTTTCCAGTGGCGTGATTCATACAGGAATCTCCACCTGTCTCCCCTTCATTTCCGCGACGTTGAGAGGAGTCTTACGTTCACGGGCGAGCGACACGCCGAGTGACAATGACCATTTTTGTCCTAACGCAGCGCCAACGTATTCCACACTCGAGCAAATGAGGCACGCGACCGGGAACTGTTGGAAAACGACGACTTCCCCTTTCGGGTTGAGTACTCGGAAGGTGCGGCGTGGCCTTGCGTTAGGTGAGGTCGGTCAACGTCGAAGAATTATTCTAGGACAGGGGTCTTTTGCCAAGAAGGAGGGCGAGTCTTAGAAAATTTGGAGGTGCAGTCAGCTCCGACCTTTGCTGACTGTAGGAAGTAGTTGATTGTTGACGAGTTTAGGTTCCCACATCAATGTCATGCGCGTGCCGCTCATGCGCACGCTCCTTTAATCTACTCTTTACCAACGCGACATTGGGTCAAGTAGGGCTACCGGCTGAGTTTTAGCATATTAATAAGCGGAAGGAAAACAAACTGACAAGAATTCCCCTAATTAACAGCGAGAGAACCGGGAAGAGCCTAGGATGAGAATCGAGCGCCTCTCAGCGATCGAATTGTAGTATGGAGAAGCGTCCTTGGCGACGGGCAGGGGCCAAATTCCCTAGAAGATGGTGCCGTATAGACGCTTGCTTTCCTACTAGTTTAAAGGGTGGAGAGAGACGACTAACACTTTACATTGACGACTGAATGTCTAGCTCGAGTACACCACCCTCGAACTGAATATCTAAGGTTGGTGGGTGCATTGTTGTAGCCTCACGAAGATGTCAGGGGTTAGGAAGTCTCACCACAAGAGGGATACCATAAATGTGCGATTAAGCAGGTCTTACGACTATTAGGATTAGGTGCGCAAATGCAACGAAATAAATAGTAAAAGTGAAAGAAAAATCGAGATACAAGGTTTATCCTAGTTCACCCTTAAATTATGACAGTGGGGGATTCAATTGTAATTAGTAGTCCGTACCTTTCTGTTACAATTATCAATTACCAAAAAATAGATTATATATACCTAGAAGTTATTAATGACTCAAGTTTAAACTGCGAATAAAATATGCGCTCAAACTATAAAATTTATGTAGCAACTCGGGATAGTGCCCCCTCGACCCCACTTGCTCACTAGTGAGTAAGACCCGCGTGCCTTCCTATCGATGGAAAGTGAGAACTATACCCCAATAATGATACGGAAGTCCCACAAAAGGGACTATTAGAAAAAATTGCAAAAGTTAGGAAGGGTTAGAATGTAAATAAATCGAGCTGAGACAGTTTCGCCGGAAGTTCCCCCCGGCCCCAAGTCTCCTTTACTTTACAATTGAGTCAACGAATAGTCAGTTAAGCTGGCCCAGACAATATTACGTTCCAACTAACGTGCGTCGGTCCACGTGAATATCGCGATCGAGTTCAATTGGCTGAAGATCCCGTGAGCTTCGTTCGAAGCTCGAACCAAGAGGACACTTAGTTTGTCCGTCCAGCGAAGTACGGTAGAAGATCGTATGGCCGATTTTTCGATGTCGAGACCGGAAAAATATCTTGGGCTGATAAAAAAACGAGCAATTCACGTCGAATTACAGACGTTACGAGAGTCGCGAACCAGGGTTGATCTGATCATTGGGGTTGGTTCATGCTCGAGCCGCAGTTTCTAAATCAAACTAGTGATTATTACATGGTCTATGGACGACCATATGGACCGATGTTAATGAAACTTAATTGTGAGACTTACAGACAGGACAGATGATTTATGAGAATTTGGTCAAGTGGTCTATGGACCTGCCAAAGAATCTATGGACAAAACTACAGGAACCTAATAACTACAAGGGAATTTGTCAAAAAGTCTAAACCTATCGCATTCTTTCTAGTTCAGTCCTTAACCCCAATTTTACATTTCGCCAATCGAGTCCATCTGGAATTACTGACGTGGACGTCAATCATTCTACATGAATATCTTCGGTTAACGTTGAAGTAAACACATTTTGAAAACATCATAATATTTCTTTGATTTTTTCGTTCTTTCTTTATTGTTTTCCTCTGGGTCGGCAAGGTCCCGGCGAAGCGTACGCCCCCTGCCGGCCACTAAACTACGTGCATCTCGTGTGCGTTTTGTTTCCTTTCATGGCATGGATCGCATGGCAACGGGAGGGAGTGCCAGAGTGGGAGTGTGGCAATGCCTCTGGAGTCAAAAAACCTGTCATGTCTTTTCCCAACCTAACCAAAACGGGCCACTAGTATTGAAGCTAGGACTAGGAGGTCCCCCACAGAAATTTAATGCCACTTTCCCCTCACTTTCCAAGCAACAATGCCCTCTCATTTGATCCACTCCCACTCAACACAATTTCTCCCCTCCCTTCCCTCATGACTTTTGACCACATTGACGCAGCCCCCTTTCCCACTTACTGACTCTCTCTTCTATCTCTATCTCTAAGTTGTCATTGCTATAAATACCGCTCACTTCCTCCCCACTTCCCTCCCAAACTCAAAGCAAATCAAAATCTCACTTCCTCTAGAAGGAGAAAGACCCCTTTTCCATCTTGTATCTTCTTCTTTGCTCCTCTCAAATCTTTTAAGCTTTCCATCTTTGTAACATGGCCGCCTGTGTCGGAAATGCCTGCGCCGATGAGACTGTTGTCGACACTTTCGTGCCGACCCCGGTCCATTGGGACAAGGCCGCTCAGTCCCTCCAGTGCACCCACTTTGAGGAGGTGAGGAGCCTGTTGTCCCAGTTTGAGGACGCCCGGATTGTCGACATCCAGGGCACGGCCCTCTCTGTGGCCCAGGTCACTGCTGTGGCCCGGCGGAGTGAGGTTGAGGTCCAGCTCAACGAGGGCGTGGCCCGAGACCGCGTGTCGAGGAGCGCTAATTGGGTTGCTGAGACCATCAGCTGCGGCCGGGACATCTATGGTGTCACCACCGGATTCGGCTCCACGTCCAACCGGAGGACCACCAAAACCTCGGACCTGCAGACCGAGCTCATCCGGTTCCTCAACGCCGGGGTGATCGGGAGAGAGAATCTCCCGCCAAGCTACGCGAAGGCGGCGATGCTGGTGCGGGCAAACACGCTCATGCAGGGCTATTCAGGCATCCGGTGGGAGATCCTCGACGCGATGACTAAGCTCATGAACCGGAACTTGATCCCCAAGATGCCCTTGAGAGGGACCATCACCGCCTCAGGCGATCTCGTGCCGTTGTCTTACATTGCCGGATTGCTGACCGGCAGGCACAACTCGAAGGTCGTCACGCCAGAAGGAGAAGAGATTTCGGCAGCGGAAGCATTGAGGAGGGCCGGAATTTCGGGTCCATTTGAGCTGCAAGCTAAAGAAGGCTTGGCTCTAGTGAACGGGACCGCCGTCGGGTCGGCAGTGGCCGCGACGGTCTGCTTCGACGCCAACATTTTGGCCCTCCTGGCGGAGACTCTCTCCGCCATGTTCTGTGAAGCAATGCACGGAAAGCCTGAATTCACAGACCCTCTCACTCACCTGCTCAAGCACCATCCAGGCCAGATCGAAGCGGCTTCCCTCATGGAATACCTCCTAAACGGGAGCGAATACATGAAGGAGGCGAAGCTCCGCCACGAGAAAGACCCGCTCACGAAGCCGAAGCAGGACCGCTACGCACTTCGGACTTCTCCTCAGTGGCTTGGGCCGCAAGTCGAAGTGATTCGCGCCGCGACTCACTCTATTGAGAGAGAAATCAATTCCGTGAACGACAATCCGCTCATCGATGTCGCCCGCGACCTCGCCCTCCATGGAGGGAACTTCCAGGGCACTCCAATTGGTGTCTCTATGGACAATCTCCGGATCGCCCTGGCAGCAATAGGAAAGCTCTTGTTCGCACAATTCTCTGAGCTTGTCTGCGACTACTACAACAACGGGCTGCCTTCAAATTTGAGCGCGGGGCCTAATCCTAGCCTCGACTATGGCCTCAAAGGAGCGGAAATCGCCATGGCATCTTACTGCTCCGAGCTCCAATACTTGGCGAATCCCGTCACAACGCACGTGCAAAGCGCGGAACAACACAACCAGGATGTGAACTCTCTCGGCCTAATTTCAGCGCGAAAAAGTGCAGAGGCCATCGATATCCTGAAGCTCATGTCTGCGACTTACATGGTGGCACTTTGTCAGGCAATTGACCTCAGGCACCTGGAGGAGAACATGAGAGAGGCCGTGAAGCGCTCGGTCCTCCAAGCAGTGAAGAAAACACTTTACATGTCAGAAGATGGCTTGCTGCTTGAATCGCGATTCTGCGAGAAAGAGCTCTTGCAGGTCGTTGAACATGAGCCCATCTTCTCCTATCTTGACGACCCAGCGAATCCTTCCTACGTTCTGTTGCCCAAACTGCAAGAAGTACTTGTCACGAGAGCTCTCAAGGACCCAAAGACCGAAGATGCAAGCGAGAATGGATACTCGATCTTCAAGCGGATCCCGATATTCATCGAGGAACTGAAAGCCAGGCTTGAGGAGGAGGTGCCGAAAGCGAGGGAGAGGTTCGACGGTGGGGAATTTGGCGTCGAGAATAGGATCAAGAACTGCAGGACTTATCCTGTATACAGGTTTGTGAGGAGTGACATGAGGACTCAGCTTCTGAGTGGTGCAAAGAAGGTGAGCCCAGGAGAGGAAATAGAGAAGGTGTACGAGGCCATCAATGAAGGAAAACTAGGAGATGTTCTGATGCAATGCTTCAAGAACTGCACTTCATGAACTTGCTGGTTCTCGAAGTAGTTCAAATTGCATTCATCAGGATTTACCAGCCTTTTTTTTTCCTTTCTTTTCTTAAAGTATTGATCTGTGTGGTATTGGTATCTTAATGAGAAACATCGGAAATGGAATCTTGTAATGTTCTGATGAACGAAATAATGAAAGTTCAAATTGTATTCACATCTGTCAATGAGTGTAAGAGTTTGCATATTCCCATAAGAATCTCAAGTAAAAACCTCTGATTCATAGAGAGAATGCGCTTATTTCTCTCTTTGGTCTGTATCCATTATGAATTCTGTCCTGAAGCTCAAGCAATCAGGCCAAGAAAGGCTAATCAATGGCATGCCAAGCCACAACAATTGATGCACATGTATCAGGAGAATCTGTCACTTGATCATCAATGGCGTTTTCCCAGCAGCCAAAAAACTGCAGCGTCCTTAAGAATCTAAACTGCAAACTTGACCTTATTGAAGATTTTCATGTCTGGCTCATCATATTATTACATAGGGATAAGTGCATTAAAAGTCCTAAAACTTATCATAAAAATACAATTGAGTTCTAAAACTTTCAAAATGCGCAATTAAATCCTAAAACTTGTTACGAAAGTTAAATCAAGTCTTAAAACTTTTAAAATGTTTAATAAAATCTTAAAACTTGTTTCGAAAGTACAATCGAGTCCTAAAATTTTCAAAAAGTGTAATTAATGGAAGGACTTAGATTGAACAACTTTGACAAGTTTTAGGATTTGATTGCACTTTTTCAAAATTATAAGACTTAATTGCATTTTTTGAAAATTTTAGGACTTAATTGCACTTTGTGATAAGTTTTATGACTTAACTGTATTTTCATGATAAATTTTAGAATTTTCAATGCACCCATCCCTATTAAATATCCAACCTAAAAATATAGTTGGATTACCTGGAAACCAATAAGCAAGAAAAGACCTTTACCAAAAAAAAAAAAAAAAAATTCAGCAAGAAAAGATGCCCATAAAAAGGAAAGTGATGGACTAGGCAAGAATGGACATGGGCCATCCTCACCTTTTTTCTATCTAGTAAGTGGGAGAGGCTGTTCCACGTCGTCATGCGCTGTACGCGAACATGAACCCATCCTTTGTTCTTGCTTAATACTCAAATCTTTTTCTTCTTGCTTTTTTGGGTAACTTTCTAGGACAAATTTCGGAGTATACCTCGTAATTTTTGCTCCGCCTCGGGCTGTCCCGCAATACCTTCTACTAGACGTAGTTTTGCCTGATTTCATCTGCAGTTTTAAGTGTTTTGAGACTTATAACACGGTTTTACCCAGCATGACCGTCGGTTTTTTTGTGCTTTATCCTTCTCTCACATTGACAATGAGCTCGTGCTCAAAATCTTCATCACTGCACCTTACCAATCCATCATAGTTAATACAAGAAAAATTATCATTCATTATTTAGATCAGATGCAGATTATGGGATTGAGAAAGATAACATATTTTGGTGTTTTTAAGGATTCTCTAGTCTAATGGAGTAAGTAAAGGGAAGAACAAAAAGTCTCCTGGTTCCGGTAGATTTCCTAGTTAGGCTAGCAGTCCTGATTATAAAACCGAGCCCAATCGCTTGACACATCGGAAACCCAACGATCAAGCCTCATAGCCCAAGTTGTGCAGGTGACTAGTCTCTCAGTTTCCCGCGTGATTCTCAACTTCTCAATGCCCAAGAGCTTTCCTCCACATGACGTCTCCGTCCCTCGGTCTCGGCCGTCTCTCTGCAAGCAGCACTGAGTCACTGACTGCTGTGGCCGCAACTGTTTCGCCACGGAATACAAGTGGGAATGTACTTTAAGGCACGTGCACCGGCACTGTGTCGTGCCGACACCAGTAATTGTGAGGAAACTGCTGAGCCCCTGTCCGGATAACATGGCTTCTCTGTTCTCTCTATTGTCATTGTCGCTGTCGTCATGATCGCCGTTCTTTCTAATTCTTTTTGCAGTCTTCTCTGACTTCGGTTCGTTAATGTTGAAGAGAATCACTTTCTGACTATGCTAGATGCTATGCTTAGTGAGCGAGGAAAGTGAAAGACTCCTCAGAAATTTCTAAGAAGAAGCAAAGAAAAGAGAAGGAAAAGGAGAAGAAAGCGGCTGGCTTAGCTTAAGTTCGATATTGTCGAATCCCAAATAAGAAGTCTCTGTTTCGAGAATTGTAAATTACATCGTCGAACTGAGACACTGATTTCTACAGTAATCAAGGGAGTCTGTCAAATTGTCTGCAAACCAGTCCGACCAAATCAAACATTCTTGTTCTTTTCACCTATTCTTTCCAAGGCCTAAATTAATAGGAGAACACAGAACTTTGATCTTGCATTTGCCTGCGGATTTTCATTCCCTTGTCCTCTTTCATCAATTTATGTACCTTCAGTGATGGAATGAAAGACTACAGGTACAGTTCAGAGTCTGTTCTGCCAGGAGATCTATTCAAAGATAATCTCATGAATTTAGTGCACGGCTTTGTGCTTAAGTAGCTAATCTTTCATCTCTCCTGGACAGATCGGTTACTCCAGTTTTTATTCTCCAGGCAGAGTTCATCGATGTCTGTCAGATCTTCTCCTTAGAAAATAATCATACACCAGTTTGACACTGCTAAGAAAGGCCAGACGCTGGCCATTAAGATACGCTGTTTCTATCTTTGTAGTATTGAATGTCACACCCCAAAATCACAAAGAATGGGGATGACACGGCCGTCCTTCCACACGAAGGACGCAGCCTCAAACACAACCAACAACCTGATATCGACTTATATATATATATATATATCAAACCATATATACATATCAGATAGACCAACAGATTGGTTGCAACATCAGAGTTTCTATAATCCACCAAAAAGAAATATATAATTAGAACTCGAGACAATCCAACCACTAGCAAGGAAAGTGCACCACTTCCTTTGGCCATACCCAAAAATATAACTCCCCAAAAAGTTTCCCACCGACGTCGCACTCGCTCTATTCGCCGCTAACCGAGGAACCTGAAAAGATTAAAGGAGGAGTGGAATGAGCAACAACAGCTCAGTGAGTAGTACATATCTTCTAAGCAGATCGAACAACCACTATGCATGTATACAAAGCAATACCAATTTTATAATGCCAACTCAATATATAAAATACATACCAAATCATATAAGAGTTATTTGATATCATCAAAGCTTTATACTAATATGGAAAAATCATTTAAATCACCATCAAAGATCAAGTATCAATGGTCAAGCCCATTGAATAATCTCTCCATTAAATATCACATATCAATGGTCTATCCATTGATTAATCTATTGCTCAATATTCCACCATGGTCACGACACAACGCCTTGTGACAAGGCGACCAAGCTTTTCCCCTTGGCATGGTTCCACCTACAAAGCCGATGGCTGGGCCCAGAAGGATATCCTAAACCTGGTATGCATACCCCAAAAACCCCTCACTGGGTTCACAATCATATTGAGCATAAATAACCATTCTCCAATACCGGAAATCCAATTCATAAATCAATATCTTAAACCAAACAAATAACATCTGCAGCATAACCCATCATCCATTTCATATCAATTTCTCAAATCATTATAAATCTTTCCATAAATCAATCACAAAGTATATATATATATTTCTCTACTTACTTTGTATAACACGCTTTCCAAACATTCAAAATCAATCAAAGAGTAGTAATTGCTCGATCTGGCTTTTATGCATAAAAATGTTCTCCTCAATTCATGTATATACATATATACTTCAAGACATGAATTTTTTTCAAAACCAAAGAAGATATAGTACCACTCACCTCGTCGTCTACGACCAAAACGACGAACGATACCCGTATCGTCGAACTCACGGCCCTATCAAATAACCGAGGAATAAGGTTAAAATCTAATAAAACTCTTATCTTAACTACGAAATGACTAACTTATGCCTTAACTCTAACAAAAGGACTTCTACGCGCTAACAAATCGCATAACCAAAGCGATTGTTTAAGCGATTCGCAACGCGGAGTTTAATGCAAAACTTGATCATGCCTTAACTCCCTCCTCCGAACCCCGATCCAAACGAATTTATAGTCAATAGAGAGCCCTTGACACATATTACAAGAATCTCAACTTCACCGCCCCAAAATCAAGCCGAAAAATGACAAAATACGGGCCCAAAGCTGCTGACGCGTACTGTTCACTGCGCGCGGGAAACTTTGAAATTTTGTTTCGGACAAACCACAAGCTCAAATCACGATCCGTAAAATCCCACGGCTTCACAACACTCTAAACTATCATTCCCACAAAAATACACAGCTCAACGACTCCAAAATCGAACTTCGCCACTTGATTTTCCAACAATTCCGAATTTGAGCCCTAAACTCATAAATAACTTCAATTGGACGAACGAGGGGCCTAATCTCTTACCGGGTGCTGCGTTATGGAGTAGAGTCGGCTTGGCGAAACTTCCGTGGCATGCACGTGTCAAAACCCCTTCTTTTCTTTCCCTTTCTTTCTTCTTCTTCTTCTTCTTCTTCTTCTTCTTTTTTTTCTTTTCTTTCTGTGACCCGAACGTGGGCTTTCTTTCCTTTTTATCTCTTCCCCTTTTTCTGTTTTCTTTTTCTTTCTTTATTTTCTTCCTCTCTCTCTCTCTCTCTCTCTTTCCCTCTCTCCCGAAAACTCTCGATTTCTCTCTCTCTCTCTCTGTAGCTTCTACCTTTTCTTTTTCTTTTTCTTTGACTGGGTCAAAACCCATCTTTTACATTCTTCCCTCCTTAAAAAAATTTCGTCCTCGAAATTTGCATGTACTTCAATCATGAAACAAGTGAGGGTATTTGTGTCTTGCCTCCTCCTCGAGTTCCCAAGTAGCCTCTCTTTCGGTGTGGTTTTGCCATTGTATTTTCACATAAGGAATAGTTCATCGCCGCAACACCTGATTCTTCTTATCGACAATGCGAATAGGCTGCTCCTCATATGTCAAGTTCTCCCGTAATCTCAATGGAGTAAAGTCCAATACATGTTCAGGATTTGGCACATATTTCCGCAACAAAGAAACATGGAACACATCATGGACACCTGATAGCGCCGGTGGCAGAGCCAATTTATAAGCGACTTCACCAATTTTCTCTAAGATCAAGAATGGTCCCACGTATCTTGGACTTAACTTACCACGTGTGTCAAATCTCATTACACCCTTCGTAGGAGAAACTTTTAAGAATACGTGATCCCCCACACTAAATTCTAACTTGCGTCTTTTCAGATCCGCATAACTTTTCTGACGACTTTGAGCCGTTCTGAGACGTTCTCGAACCAGCCTAACTTTCTCTTCTGACTGTTGAATGAACTCGGGGCCAGTTAGTCTTTTCTCACCAACGTCATCCCAACAAATAGGACTTTTGCATTTTCGGCCATATAAAGCTTCAAAGGGTGCCATCTTAATGCTGGAGTGATAACTGTTGTTATAAGAAAATTCTGCCAAATGTAGATGTTCATCCCAAGAACCGCCGAAGTCAATGATGCATGATCTCAACATATCCTCTAATGTCTGGATCGTTCTCTCTGACTGTCCATCTGTTTGTGGATGAAAAGCTGTACTCAAGTTGAGTTTAGTGCCCAATGCTCCTTGCAAACTCTTCCAAAAGTTAGACACAAACCTGGGATCCCTATCAGAAACAATGGTTACTTGGAACTCCATGAAGCTTCACTATCTCATTAACATATCGCTTTGCCATATCTTCCATTGAAAGGCCAAATCGATATGACAAAAAGTGAGCGGACTTAGTTAATCGATCAACAATCACCCATATAGCATTCTTACCACTTGGTGTCCTTGGTAGGCCAACTACAAAGTCCATGGTAATATGCTCCCACTTCCATTTAGGTATCTCTAGAGGTTGCAACTGTCCACCTGGTTTCTGATGCTCAATTTTCACTTGCTGGCAAACTAAACATTGGTCGACAAATTTTGTAATATCCCTTTTCATGTTGATCCACCAAAAGTTTTCTCTCAAATCTTTATACATTTTAGTGCTTCCCGGATGAATTGAAAATCTAGTGCTGTGAGCTTCTTGCAAGATCTCCTTTTTCAGCTTTGAGTCCTCAGGCACACATAGTCGACCACGAAACCTCAAGGATCCATCTACATGTAAACTAAAATCCGTTTGTCTTCCATCTTCCACACCTTCTCTAAATTTTTGTAATTGTGGATCTTCATTCTGTTTAGTCTTAATTCTGTCAATCAACGTAGGTTGTACTTGAAGGTTAGCTAACTGAGCACCAAGTTGATGCACCAATACCTCCAAGTCTAACTTCCTCATATCTTCAAGAATGGGCGTCGAGAAGTGAGCAAAGTTGCCATATTTCCAAAGGATTTACGACTCAAAGCATCCGCTACCACATTAGCCTTACCTGGATGGTAATTAATGGACAAGTCATAATCCTTCAAAAGTTCTAGCCATCTTCTTTGCCTCATGTTTAGTTCTTTCTGAGTAAAGATATACTTTAGACTCTTGTGATCGGTAAAGACTTCACATTTTTCACCATACAAATAGTGCCGCCATATCTTCAAGGCAAATACAACTGCCGCTAACTCCAAATCATGAGTGGGGTAGTTCTTCTCATGTAATTTCAATTGTCTAGAAGCGTAGGCAATAACTTTGCTATTTTGCATAAGAACACAACCCAAACCCTTCTTTGGATGCATCACAGTAGATTACGAAGCCGCCACTTCCGAAGGTAGAGTTAGAATAGGAGCCGAAACTAGCCGTCTCTTCAACTCTTGAAAACTGCGTTCACATTGGTCGACCATTCAAATTTAACTTTCTTCGAGTTAATCGGGTAAGTGGACCAGCAATCTTTGAGAATCCCTCTACAAATCGCCTATAGTAGCCAGCTAGCCCAAGAAAACTTCTCACTTCTGTAACATTAGTCGGACGATTCCACTTAACAACTTTTTCAACCTTCTTTGGATCCACTAATATGCCATCCTTTGAGATCACATGACCCAAGAATTCTATATGATCAAGCCAGAAATCACACTTGCTAAATTTGGCATACAACTTCTTTTCATGCAAAGTCTGCAAGACAAACCTCAAGTGTTGTTCGTGTTCTTCTAAACTCTTTGAATACACTAGGATGTCATCAATAAACACCACAATAAATTTGTCTAGATATTCCCCGAACACCCTATTCATCAAGTCCATGAAGGCCTCGGGCGCATTTGTTAATCCAAAAGGCATGACGAGAAATTCATAATGGCCATACCTTGTTACGAAAGCGGTTTTAGGCACATCATCTATCTTTATCTTCAACGATGATACCCGAACGAAGGTCGATCTTGGAAAATACTTGAGCTCCCCGAAGTTGATCAAATAAATCATCAATCCGAGGTAAAGGATATTTGTTTTTGACCGTTACCTTGTTAAGCTCTCGATAATCTATGCAAAGCCGCATACTACCATCCTTCTTTTTCACAAATAGAACAGGAGCTCCCCAAGGTGAAACACTGGGTCTGATGAAACCCTTATCCAAAAGCTCTTGCAGTTGCGTTTTCAATTCTTTCAATTCAGCGGGTGCCATCCGATATGGTGCCTTAGAGATCGGTGCTGTACCGGGTATCAATTCAATACAAAACTCGATTTCTCTATCAAGAGGCAAGCCTGGTAAATCTTCGGGAAACACACTTGGAAACTCTCTAACAACAGAACATCTTCCAACTTCACTTTGCCGCCATATTTATGTCTTTTACACAAGCTAAATAACCACAACAACCATTTCTCAAAAGTTTCCTCGCTTGCAAAGCCGAGATCAACCTTGGAAAAGTGTTTTGACAACTTCCCGAAAAGAGAATTCGGGTTGATTTGGAAGTCTAAATATCACTTTCTTTGAAAAACAATCAACGGTAGCACGATAGGTAGATAACCAATCCATCCCTATAATCACATCGAAATCTCGAATATTTAACTCCACTAGATCCACAAGCATTTCAACATCATTAATCCGAATCAAACATCTCTTGAACACATGATGAGCAACTAAGAAATCGCCAGTAGGAGTATCAACACGCAATTCACATTCAAGAGGATCAGGCAACACATTAAGCTTCTTTGCAAATTCAGTTGAAATGAATGAGTGCGTAGCACCAGGATCAAATAACACATAAGCACATTGTGAGGCAATAAAAATATTACCTGCAACAACTGCGTTAGATGCTGCCGCATCCTCCTTCGTCATGGCAAAAACTTTCCCACTTGTACTTTGTCTTTGTTGGTTCTCTTGGGGCCTACCAACCAAAGGGGTATTCCTCCGCATGGAACAATGGTGTGATAGGTGCCCTTGACGTCCACATAGATAACATGATCTCTTGTCAAAAGGAGGATTCCCTTGTGTAGGACAATCTCGCCGCATGTGTCCCGCTTTCCCACATAAGAAGCATACTCCAGTTTTCCGATGACACTCACCACGATGATAACTTCCACATGTATTGCAAGGGCCTTGGTTACTCAGATTTCTGAACTGTCCTGGCCGACTGAAACCTCTTCGCCTTCCACTACCATCAGTATGGCTACCTTGTACATTTGTGGGCTTAAACCTTTTGGGCTGAGGCGCTCTTTGTGTGCCGTGCTTCAAATGCTTTGCTCCACCTTGATTGCTCGCTCTAGCACATCCTTATAGGTTGTTAACACAAGAGGTGCAAGTGCAGAATTAATTTCAGGTCGGAGCCCTCCTAGGAAATGGTCGGCCTTATCTTCCTCATTTGCTACCAAGTGCTCTGCAAATCTACTCAATTGATTAAAGTGGACTGAATACTCTAAAACTGTGGAGTCACCTTGAGATATATGTACAAAATCACCCTTCATCTTTGCCTGGAATGACTTTGGGAAGAATTGAGCATTGAACGCCTTTTTAAAGTCCTCCCAGGATATAATAACATCCCTACCTCCAAGACTTGGCTTCATTCCATCCCACCAAAACTCTGCTTCACCTTCCAAGTATTGGGTAGCAAATTTAACTTTCCGCTCCTCAGGAACCTCTTCAGCTTCAAAGATCCCATCAATCTTTTTAATCCAACGCTCAGCCGCAAGAGGATCAGCTTTCCCATCAAAAGTGGGTGGTTTCGCCTTCCTAAATTGGGCAAAAGTGCCTGAGCCAGTCGCTCCATCTCCAGTTAATTCTTTTGCTTGGCGATACCAATGGATCATTGCTTGTTCAAATTCAGTTGAACGGGTTGGCTCTTGATTATCTTCTCTGACTTCGCGCAAGTCAGGACTCCTATCAAAGCGGTCTTCAAGTCTCCTTCTCAACGACGCACCTCGAGAAGCTTGAGGCATGTCTCTAGCATCAGGGGTAGCGACTCGTTTGCCTTTGCTGCTCCTACGAAGCGAGGCAAGAGTCTCGGAGTCGGTACGCATGATCACCTGGACCCAAGAATGAAACTACACCTTAGAATCTAAAAGACTAACGCAAAAATAAAATCTATCACACAACCTCACAACGTCCCATAACAACATCCGAAAGATCAAAACTTAGGCTCTGATACCAAAAGATGTCACACCCCAAAATCACAAAGAATGGGGATGACACGGCCGTCCTTCCACACGAAGGACGCAGCCTCAAACACAACCAACAACCCGATATCGACTTATATATATATATATAATAATATATATATATACATATCGGATAGACCATATATACATTCGGTTTGCAACATCGAGTTTCTATAATCCACCAAAAAGAAATATATAATTAGAACTCGAGACAATCCAACCACTAGCAAGGAAAGTGCACCACTTCCTTTGGCCATACCCAAAAATATAACTCCCCAAAAAGTTTCCCACCGACGTCGCACTCGCTCTATTCGCCGCTAACCGAGGAACCCGAAAAGATTAAAGGAGGAGTGGAATGAGCAACAACAGCTCGGTGAGTAGTACATATCTTCTAAGCAGATCGAACAACCACTATGCATGTATACAAAGCAATACCGAATTTTATAATGCCAACTCAATATATAAAATACATACCAAATCATATAAGAGTTATTTGATATCATCAAAGCTTTATACTAATATGGAAAAATCATTTAAATCACCATCAAAGATCAAGTATCAATGGTCAAGCCCATTGAATAATCTCTCCATTAAATATCACATATCAATGGTCTATCCATTGATTAATCTATTGCTCAATATTCCACCATGGTCACGACACAACGCCTTGTGACAAGGCGACCAAGCTTTTCCCCTTGGCATGGTTCCACCTACAAAGCCGATGGCTGGGCCCGAAGGATATCCTAAACCTGGTATGCATACCCCAAAACCCCTCACTTGGGTTCACAATCATATTGAGCATAAATAACCATCCTCCAATACCGAAATCCAATTCATAAATCAATATCTTAAACCAAACAAATAACATCTTGCAGCATAACCCATCATCCATTTCATATCAATTTCTCAAATCATTATAAATCTTTCCATAAATCAATCACAAAGTATATATATATATTTCTCTACTTACTTTGTATAACACGCTTTCCAAACATTCAAAATCAATCAAAGAGTAGTAATTGCTCGATCTGGCTTTTATGCATAAAAATGTTCTCCTCAATTCATGTATATACATATATACTTCAAGACATGAATTTTTTTCAAAACCAAAGAAGATATAGTACCACTCACCTCGTCGTCTACGACCAAACGACGAACGATACCCGTATCGTCGAACTCACGGCCCTATCAAATAACCGAGGAATAAGGTTAAAATCTAATAAAACTCTTATCTTAACTACGAAATGACTAACTTATGCCTTAACTCTAACAAAAGGACTTCTACGCGCTAACAAATCGCATAACCAAAGCGATTGTTTAAGCGATTCGCAACGCGGAGTTTAATGCAAAACTTGATCATGCCTTAACTCCCTCCTCCGAACCCCGATCCAAACGAATTTATAGTCAATAGAGAGCCCTTGACACATATTACAAGAATCTCAACTTCACCGCCCCAAAATCAAGCCGAAAAATGACAAAATACGGGCCCAAAGCTGCTGACGCGTACTGTTCACTGCGCGCGGGAAACTTTGAAATTTTGTTTCGGACAAACCACAAGCTCAAATCACGATCCGTAAAATCCCACGGCTTCACAACACTCTAAACTATCATTCCCACAAAAATACACAGCTCAACGACTCCAAAATCGAACTTCGCCACTTGATTTTCCAACAATTCCGAATTTGAGCCCTAAACTCATAAATAACTTCAATTGGACGAACGAGGGGCCTAATCTCTTACCGGGTGCTGCGTTATGGAGTAGAGTCGGCTTGGCGAAACTTCCGTGGCATGCACGTGTCAAAACCCCCTTCTTTTCTTTCCCTTTGTCTTCTTCTTCTTCTTCTTCTTCTTCTTCTTCTTTCTTTTCTTTCTGTGACCGAACGTGGGCTTTCTTTCCTTTTTATCTCTTCCCCTTTTTCTGTTTTCTTTTTCTTTCTTTATTTTCTTCCTCTCTCTCTCTCTCTCCTTTCCCCTCTCTCCCGAAAACTCTCGATTTCTCTCTCTCTCTCTCTGCTGTAGCTTCTACCTTTTTCTTTTTCTTTTTCTTTGACTGGGTCAAAACCCATCTTTTACAACCAACTTTTCGACTCTCTGTCATCTGCAACCACGTAGACCAAGAAGTCTCGAACTCAAGAGTCAAGAAAGTTCAGAGAACTTTCCCTGACCTTTTCCATTGAAGAACATAGACCGCTTGAGCACTGAAATTTCTTATGTGATTCAAGAGGAGCACAATGAATGTTGCTTACACACCAGAGAATGTTCGCCAGATAAAATGAAGCCGACAGCGACGTCGGTTATTGTTGGATAATCACGTCGAATGGAATGTTTAGATGAAGAGTCATCTTTAGACTCATCTAATCCTATGACCATGAGAAGGAGAGAGACTCAACTGCTCCACAATGTTACTCTCCTTTCCGAATAGATTATTAGGAGACCTTCCATCAAAACTAATTCTTTGGTAATTTGATCGATGGTCACGAATGGTAAAATTTATAATAAGCTTCTCTACTTTTATTGTTGGTAATAGCGAAAAAGAACCGAGCCTTTGCGGTCGAGTCCTAGATTATGAAAGAACTTATTTTAAGAAAAATCTAATTTCCTATCGGGTCAAACTTTAAGAAAGTTTAGCTTCATTCTATGGATGGAGGGTATACTCGTGCAAATTACCTGAGCTTAGGATATCATTAGCCTTAGGTGATCTTTGATCCGGGTCGCTTATGCCAACAGCCTCTAATCACGTCTTTAAGAAATTGTGCAAAAATCTTTATCAACCCTTTTATGGTTGGTAAATGGGACTTCGAGAGATTTTGGGTTTCAAAACTGAAGATCTCTTGTACAAATCTCACGAATTATGTACGATACATTCTAGATCAAGGTCAACTAAACGCATCTTCTTAACCGGTTTATGGTCTGACTAAAAGGAAAAAAGAAAAACCGATTTATGGGCTTGAAGGGTATTTCCCAACTAGCGTCTTCACGCGCTTGCCTTTGGATTACTAAAAGAAATTACATGAAAAAAGTTATCATATTGTGATAAAGATGAAAATTTTCACCAAACATTCGGATGCAAATAAGGGCGGACCAAATTTTGATCTCCACGGCCCAACGAATCTGGTCGAATTTATTCGTTCTTTCGTCTTAATAAACTGGTAGCCTGTCAGCATTCCTACTAGCTTGCCGGCATTTCTTCCATCGCAGCCATTAAATAGTGAGTACGATGATCAGGGTAGCACAAAACCAACGGCTAAGATTACAGATCAATAACCCAGGAACAGGAACAGGAACAGAAAGTCAATAAGTCAACTCCGCGTGGGAAGCTTCTGAGAAGGAAGCGTTTGACTCAAGCGATAAACAATTTCTTCTCCGTCTTCAATGATTGGACTCGTTGATTTTCCACAAACGATGACGACCGCAGATGCTTCCGCCAATCCTCGATTCAGAATGCCTGGCCTGGCAGCTGCGTTCTTTCTCCACCTCGTTGACTTCCCAAAGAAGTTCCCCGTGGCCTGACCAGGGTTCTTGGCGATTCTTGATCCAAGCATGCAGGCGGAGAGAGAGATGGAGGAGCAGCTCTCGGAAGCGGCGATGAACGGGAGCGTGACGACCCTCCTGGGCTTGCTGGATCAAGACCCGCTCCTTCTCGACAAGATCGTCGTCTCATGCACGTCCCGGAACCCCCTCCTCGCCTCGTCCATGCTCGGCCACGCGGAGTTCGTGGGCGCCCTCCTGGCCCGGACCCCGCAGCTCGCCTCCGAGACGGACCCGGACGGCAACTCGGCCCTCCACCTCGCGGCCGCCAGGGGCCACGCGGAGATCGTCGGGATGCTGCTGTCGGCCGACCCGGAGGTGGCGACGCGGCGGAACGGGGACGGGAGGACGCCGCTGCACGCGGCGGCGGGGAAGGGCCGGGCCGAGGCGGCGCGGCGGATCGTGAGGGACGGGCCCCCCGGGTCGGCGGCGCGGGCGGCGACGGACCAGGGCGAGACGGTGCTGCACGTGTGCGCGGGGAGGAACCGGGTGGAGGCGCTTAGGGCGGTGGTGGAGGAGGCGGGGAGGGAGGTTGTGGAGGAGCTGGTGAACAGGAGGGATGGCGATGGGAACACGGCTCTGCACATCGCCGTGGCCAGGAAGCAAGTTGAGGTGAATTTTTTTGGCTTGAACTCGCTGGCCAGTGGAATTTTGCTTGATCCAAAGATAGGTTTAGGTAGAGAAATTTCTTAAAGATTCAATCCATTTTCCCAGGCAAGGTAATCTTTTGCTGTATTTTGCGAGCTAATTTTCCAATGACAAACATCTTCAAGCGTATTTGAATTGATGGTAAGCTTGATGTTAGAGATTGAGTGTGAGCTGTGTTGAATAAGCATCATGTATCATCGGTAAAATTCACTTCAGACAGATCTTTATGTCTTAGAAAGGTTACCATTTTTAGCGCAGCATTCAGATGGCTGTCAAATGGGAAAAATGAAAGCTTCCTGTATATCAATTCAATTGAGATTTTTGCATTTATGGCCATCAGAAGTTACTTCCATTTTGACAAAAATTTGTCCCCAAAAATCTCTGTGCAGATGATAAAGTTCTTGCTTACAATCCCAGGACTTGAGGTGAACACGCCAAACTCAAGTGGCCTGACAGCATTAGACATTCTTGAGCAGAGTCCCAGAGGCTTGAGAGACCTTGAAATTGAGACAGCCCTTAAAAGCTCAGGAGCTTCACTCTCCAGAGACATCCAATCAGTCCCATATCACTATGATCCAATTCTTGACGCACCAAGAATTACCTCCCCCATCACCACCTCAAGATCACCTAAAAACTCCCCATCACTCTCCACCAAGAAGGCCCCATCAAAGAAACGGAGAAGTTTAAGGAAACCCCTGTCAAAGAAACTGAGTGCTCTAAAAAGGCCCCTGGTGGAAGCTGATTGGCTGAGCCAGAAGAGAAATTCACTCATGGTGGTTGCTTCGCTGCTAGCGACGGTGGCGTTCCAAGCTGCGACCACACCACCAGGAGGTGTCTGGCAGGATGACTACAAGGTCGATGCCTATGGCAACCCGGTGAAGGAGCCGCACATGGCAGGCACCTCCATCATGGCCCACATCCAGCGGATCGCCTATGGGCAGTTCATGATCTTCAACACATTGGCCTTCCTGTCCTCCCTCAGCATCATCCTGCTCCTCTTGAGTGGGCTTCCGATAAAGCGGCGACGCTGGATGTGGACGCAGATGGTGATCATGTGGCTGGCGATCACGGGGCAGGCGATCACCTACTTCATAGCGCTGCGCAACATGTCGCCGGCTGACACGCGGGGGATGCTGAAGGATGTGACGGATGTGTCGGTGGTGTGCTGGCTGTGCCTGATGGGGATTGTGTTCATGGGGAATGTGGTGAGGCTATGTGTGTGGGTGCTGAGGAAGTGGGGTTACTTGAAGAGGAAAGAGAACAAGGATTCAGATGAAGATGATGAAGACAAGTACGAGGAAGTATGACGGTCTGTGTGACAATTGAGTAAATTGAGTGGTCTTTGTTCTACGATGGTGGCGGCATGTTCAATATGTGTAAAATTTGTGATTTTGATGAGCGGGTTGATGATGGATTTTGAGGTGCTCTGTTTTCTTCTAGTTCTGTTTGAGAACAGAGTACTGGTCCTAATGAGAGGGTAAGATGGATTCTGCTAGAGAAATCTTTGGATGGTAAAAGATTGAAGACTAATATGGTGCTCGGAGCAAAAGTGCATCATCTCCCTCTGTAATTTGTACAAAATCAGGACAATACGCGGTATAGTTGCCGCAATTTCTTCTCTATTCAATGTTGAACATGACTGTTAGATGAAGAGAGCTTCAGCCAGTTCGGCCAGGTCTGCTCAGGAACAGCTCAGTCCTCAGCTCGGCCATCTTTGCTCAGCATGGAGGTACTCTGGACTTTGGTCCTCAATTGAGATTTAGGGTGTCTAGAAGCAAATTGGTAATGCAGGAGGGGATTTCCTGCTATCGTTATATGATTGTTTCCTTAGTTTATAATATCGTGTAGGTTTTCTATTTCCTTCCCTTCCTAGCTGCTGTTAAACATCTATCTTGCCAGACGCTTCTGCTATAGAGGGATAAACTAAGCTGCCATCTCAAGCCTCTGTTGCACGAGACAACCTCATGCAGGTTAGAGTGTATCTACTATCTATGACTTGAGAATTCCCTGTCAATTCAACGGTGGAAATTCATGCACATTTGATGATTAAAGGCACGACTCTTTATAAGGTTTTACCTTGTAACATCTCACCGCCAGACATAATAACTTTCGTTGAAATCCCCGCAAGACTCGATTCGCTAGGCTATTTGAAACAATATTTTGAGCTATTGAACTAGCATGAAACGAAATAGAGAGCCGACTCCAATGATTGTTAAACAGAATGAAACTTAATGAAAGCATGAACTTATTCCTTTGTTCTGTCTTTTGCCATAAAAACTTCTCAATTCTCATTCTTATGGAAAATACAGGACTATTACATCGAGATGGTCTGCCTTCAACACCAGCATCATATAAAACTCGGACTGAGTATTTGCTATTCAGTTGTCTGACGGATTAGTTGCTCGACTGACCCAAATCCACTGGACATCTTTAAAGCTCGAAGCTTTCTGTCCTGCTATTGTTGTCGGTTATAGAAATCCTATCGAGTCGCCACCATTGATCTTTTATTAGATCTTCTCCAAGCTCTAAATAGTTCGTGCCAATACCCCTCCTGTCTATGGTTTTCGTTCCTCGCTCATATCCTCGCCGAGGCATCAACCCAAAGGTCTTCCGTTCGACGTGATCAAAACATCTCAAACCACCTCCTCTCATATTATCATCGATTGGTTGGCAGTCCCTGCTTTTACCCACATTAATTGATTTCGAATCTTGCCTTTTCTCTTGAATGTCATGTCCTACGAAGCATTCTCAAGGTGCCGTCCGCATGATCTCCAGTTTTGTCAAATTAGATCGAAGTGGATGGAAGGATTCAGTCCTCAGTACTCCATGATGTCCAATTTTCTCGAGGTTTCGTTGAGTTTCTTTACTTCCTAGACTTACACCCTCGGGTTAACAAAGTTTCCCTTCGAAGTTCAGGTTTCTGGTTAGCTCCAGCATGGGTTTCACCTACCAACACCATATCATCTAGAGAGAAAATACACCAATTGACATCATCTTGAATTTGTCTTGTCAGCATGGACGGATTCACCATGGGGCCAATGGAGGCACTTGCCCCCTTTAAGCTTCCTATAAATTGAAATGGGAACTACAATATTTTGTAATCATTTGGTGAACTTGCCCCACGAAAATACAAGTGTGTACTTATAAGTCTTGATTCAACATGGGAAGAAAGGAGATTTTCAAATATGCGAGTCATTCATTCGATTTTGCTCGCATCTTGCCTGATCCATCAAATCAATAAGGCATTTTGTGTATTCAAGGTTTACTTAACAAAGATGAGCCTCTTTGTCATAGGAAAAGCAAGTGTCGGAAGAATTAATAAAAAGGCAAATGTTAAAGAGTAAGGATATTTGTTAAATTTCATTATTTGACATCTTTTTTTCTCAGAGTTAATACGATACTTCTTTAATTTTGATCAAGTAATTTGGATAATCTCCATGTTATAAGGGTTTTGTTAATAAAATACCTCAGAGGCACCAGTTAAAACCACTAACCATAAAAAATAAAGCGTATAAGCATATGCCGAAAATTGAGCAACGCGAAATTTCGGAAAAGTCACTGACTTCAAATATACAAATTTATATTTCCATAGCAAAATTAATGAGGCCCAACAAGTACCCTAACTAATTGAGAAAAAAAAAGTACCCTAACTACATTCTTTAACATTTTCCTTTTTATTAATTATTCTAACGCTCGCTTTCTATGAGAAGAGCCCATTTGAGATATGTAAACCTTAAACCTCCCAAATATCCCATTGATACTAAGGACCGAGTAAGACACGAACCCAAATCTCCACAATGATGTTTTAGCCGTAAGAGTCCTTATCAAGGTGTGAACATTCTTTGTGCCTATGAAAGTATGTAGATGGAAATTCTGTAATCCCTTAGTGCCTTCTAATCTTTAGCCAAACTTGTCGGACAATCACACGACACGCGATTGACCTGAAAATTGAACATGTAAAGGATATTTAAATGGTACACGCAATATCGACATTGGTGTAAGCATGAGATCCCCTTTCATCTTTTTGGTTCCTCCATTTGATGTCGTATCCATCCAAACCATTAATCAGTACGAATAAAGAGGAAGCGGATCATTTCCCATCGGTGCAGACATCGTTTCAACGAGTTTAAGTTATTGAAGATAGTCGGGAGTACAGGAGACAAGAAAGAAATGAGTCAATAACCGACGCGCGGACCCCTAGAGTGCCATAAGTTGGCACAAATGGACATTTAAGTGCCAAAATTTACGAAAAGTGACACTTAAGTGCCAAAATTAGAGAGAAATGGATCACTTAAGTACCATTCTGGCCAAAACGCCGACGTATCAATTTTCCGGCGAAGTGAGTGCAAAATGGCGTCGTTTTGGTACGACGTGATAACAAATTTAATATAAAAATTAATTAAATTTTATTTAAAACTAAATTTACTTAAAACATTTAAAAATAAAAATATTAAAAATTAAAAAAAAAAGGGAGGCGGTGCCCTCAGCCACCTCCCCATTCTTTTTTAATTTTTTTAATATTTGTATTTTTATTTTAAAATGTTTTAAATAAATTTAATTAATTTTTATATTAAATTTTTTACCACATTAGCACTAAAAAGACGTCGTCTTTGCATTGTCTGGCCAGGTTAGCGTGCAAAACGACGTCGTTTTGCACTCGCTTCGCTGGAAAATTGATACTTCAGCATTTTGGCCGGAGTGGCACTTAAGTGATCAATTTCTTTCCGATTTTGGCACTTAAGTGTCATTTTCGTAAGTTTTGACACTTAAGTGTCCCTTTGTGCTAACTTATGGCACTTAAAGCGATCTTTTGCCGTTAATAACCGTGAAACCCCATTTGAGGTTTGGTGGCATCGCGGAACTCTTTGCATTCCCATTCAAGATGCGACGGCGATTTCCTGAAGGTTTGCATGGTTAGTTCTGCTTAATAGATAAGTACATTGTTTTTGACATCAATGGTTTAGCGGTTGCCTAGTTCTTTCAACTTCACTTTATTTGAATTTCAATGCTTTATCTAAATTATAATAGAAAAGTTGGAGCGTTGCGCACATGCCTGGATAAAATATTAACACACTCCCACGCTTAATCATAACCTTCCCACCTGAGAAAGTATATATAGATCTAAATTAGTAAAATCAGCAGATAAATAATTTGGTTATGGGCTTTTGACTAAATAAACAAATGGCCCACTAACCACCAGCCGTAGTGGCTTTGCTGGGTAGGCTCCTGACCTTTGAGGGGAAGGTCAGGAGTTCGAAGCCCTTGCAACGCAAGTTGCAGGGAGGCTGATTGGCCTTTAGGTGATTTACGCGTGGCACCCTGGTGTGGGTCCTGGACTAGCGTCACGCAGGGGTTTATGTGGCAGCTGTCGGCCAAAAGCGTTCCTCCGGCAAAAAAAAAAAAAAAAAAACAACAAATGGCCCACTATAAAAACTGTTTGTAAAATTCTAAACGCGAGTGAACGTGTTGAACAAGTAATATAATGATGAGAAAGAGTATCGTCCCACGAGATGGATAATTAATAAACTAATTAAATACTAAAATAGATTAATTTTAAAATTTATCTAACAGATCAAAATATAATTTAGAATAAATGAAAAACAAAATTTGAAGACTAAATGCAATAAATCAATCAGATAAATATGTTAGAGCATCCGATTTTACTATAACCACTAGATATGAATTTCAGATTATTGTGGATACAAGATTAATATCAAACATGTGATAGCGGAACTTTTTAATCTATTTACTATCCTATCTCTAGGTATAGTAAATTTATTCAGTTTATTAATCCACTATATCTCTATATGAATTAAAATAAATATAAGTGCATTAAAAACTATAAATATTCCTAGGTTATGATGAGTTTTTTTATTATTTATTTATTATCACCTTATCATTGAAAGCTACACAAATAACGCGGTATATTTTTACCTACGTTTAATTCATGATTATATATTATAATGAGCAATTACATATTATCACTTCTCAGTCTCAAACATGCACATCGGATCATTCAAGTGACCAATCACTCAAAAGTTTTAAGCACAATAATATATAACTCACATGAATGAAATCAATTGTAAAATATAAAAATCATGAAATTCACATCGTCAAGGTTAGGCTACATCGTAACCTTAATAAAAGAAAATTTGAATATAGTAGAATAAGAAATAAAAATATAAAGCCCCATCTATCCTCTTGAGGAGAGGGTTTGGTTTCAAACTCGGTTCAAACAGAAGAAGTACGCCATGCTAATGTGCCTTGGATGATCCATACACCCGTGAGAGCAAGGGTGGACGAAGCAGAAGTGAGAATGTCGGCTTGAGTAACGCAAACATTGGTGAGAATCCAATGCCCCGAAAACCTAAGGGTTCCTCCGCAAGATTCGTCCACGGAGGGTGAGTTAGGGCCTAAGATCAGGTCGAAAGGCGTAGTCGATGGACAACAGGTGAATATTCCTGTACTACCCCTTGTTGGTCCCTTCCATTCTCTCTTAGAGACAAAGCTAAGAGTTGGCTTTCTTCTTTTCCTGCAGGATCAATTACTATATGGAATGATATGGCTAAGAAATTTCTTGGTAAATTCTTTCCACCTGCAAAGTCTGCAAAGATGTGTAACGATATTACGAATTTTATGCAGATGGATAATGAATCATTATATGAAGCATGTGAAAGATTTAAAAAATTTCTTAGGAGATGCCCACATCATGGACTACCCGTATGGATGTAGGTACAAACTTTTTATAATGGCTCTAGTACAAATCATTAAGTACTAGTTTAATTCAAATTTTAAAATAAAAAAAATGTGTACTTGTTCTTTTCTTTTGAGTTTGACCAACTAATAAAAAACTAAAGTAATTTCAGTAATTTGGAATTTGTTAGGTAAGGATTGTTTTTTTTTTTTTAAAACTTTTAGGTGTATTTTGGGGAAAATTGTTCAAAAAGTCCTAAACTTATTGCAGTTTTGCCAATTGAGTCATAAATCTTTTAACTTTACCAATTGAGTCCTAAATCTTTTCACTTCTTGCCGATTCAGTCCATCCGGCCAATTTTGGCCGGAAAATGCTGACGTTGGCGCCGCTGGTGCCATGTAGGACTTCTTGGCGTTGACGTGGACAATTTTAAATAATATTTATATATATTTATTTTATGTTTTTATTTTATTTATTTTTTCTTCTTTTTGGCTTTTTTTCGGTGGCCGGCTACCAGCCACAAGCGACGACCGGCTGGCCTCACTCGCCACGGGTGAGGCTCGACTAGGAGACAGCGACCCTCGGCGAGGGCGCCCGGCCTCGGCGAGAGCCGACCTTGCCGGATCTAGTGAGGGGAGCCCTCGCCGGGGGTTGCCCTCGCCTAGGCGAGTGTCGGCCCCGCGGTGGCCAGCCGACGCTCGGCCGGCCAGGGGCGACGCTCGCCTGGGTGAGGGCTAGCCTCGGCGAGCCGATGCTCCCTTGGGTGAGGGCGACCCTCGGCGAGGGCTGCCCTCGCTACATCTGGCGAGGTCGGCTCTCGCCGGGGCCAGGGCGCCCTCGTCGGGGTCACTGTCGCTCGACCGGGCCTCGCCGTGGCGAGCGAGGCCCGATCGGCCGGTGGCCGGACGTTGCTTGAGGCCGGTGGTTGGCCATTGGAAAAAGCCAAAAAAAAAAAAAAAAAAAAAAGGAAAAAAACAGAAAAAAATTCAAAAATTCAAAAAATATTAAAAAATATTAAAATATTATTTAAAATTATCCACGTCGGTGTCGGCGAGTCCTACGTGGCACCGGCGGTGTCCACGTCAGGATTTTCCGGCCAAAATTGGCCGAATGGACTGAATCAGCAAGAAGTGAAAAGGTTTATGACTCAATTGGCAAAATTAAAAAGTTTAGGACTCAATTGGCAAAATTGCAATAGGTTTAGGATTTTTTGGACAATTCTCCCGTGTATTTTGTTACATGTATAAATATAGCATGAAGAAAATAGACAGAGATATAAAAAAAAGAAAAAATGGAATTGTTTGACCAATAGATGTCTTTCACATTCAACTAGAGAAATGAATAACTTTTTTTCAAATTTTTAATGACAGTTCCAAAAAAAAGTATTTCTATATCAAAAAAATGTATTCGTAAAAATATTTGGAAAAAGAAGGTATATTAGGCAGCATTGAAAGCTTTTTCCTTAGCGAAGTACCCACCATTGCATCAACAAGCTTCCTTACCATTTGAAAGAAGACACCGAGAGAGGAGGCTCTATGAAGCGTTGCTCGGCTGTTGTGTCAAGTCGTTAGCTCAGTTGCTGCAAGAAGACCGACTCATCCTTGCAGAAGCCCTTAATACTATTTATACCTTTACAATATTAGAACCAAGGAGAATGCTTTGAAAAAAAAAAAAAAAAAAAAAAGACCGTTATAGGGGGAGGGGTGAGAATCGGATGTGTTCCCAATAATACTCAATTTGGCTTGATCAGTACAAAAAAAAGAAAAAAAAAAAAGAAACGATCTTTAATCTCCAGTTTCAATAATTTGATTAATTTATGTTTCCTTTTTCCGTTTCAATTAGTCAGCAGGCGAAAAGGGTATTCAAGAAAAGCTACGAAAAGAAGCAAAGGAGGGGAAAAAAAAAAGGAAAGAGGAGGAGTTTGAGAAAAGGACGTAATTGAGAAAATCACGAACAAATCCTTGGTCACATGCCGTGCCATTTTCCACGAACGTGCTTAAGCGAATCACGATCGAGCGCCTGTACGGTGGAAATAATTAATCTTCCAGTGCGGCAACTGTTGTCCCATTTGTGGAGAATTCTGTCCACCGAAAAGCACGAAGATTAGCAAAAACAGAGAAGACCGAATGTGGAAAAAGGTGGGCAGGAAACATCAAATCTCTCGCCAACCCCGTTTCCACTATGGGCTTAGAAGGGCGTAATTGCAATTTTTTTTCGGATTTTATGCGGTGCTAAGTTTGCAACAATTTAGGGTGATATATCGTGCATGGTATGATAGCACTCAATCGCAATTTTGTTTTATCTTATCTATCGATTCGAATCGTAGAAAAATATATAATCTTGTCGTGCTATTATACTATGTCTTATATGATTGAAAACAGAATGAAATACACTTGAATGCTTGATTTTGATCCTTTTCGGTTAGAGAGAGAGAGAGAGCTTGGTGCCATATGTTGGGATATTATACGTGAAAATGACAGGATTTTGCAATTTACGTCAACGCAAAATCGCCAGAGAAATAAATGAGAAAAATAAGGACACCAGAAATTTACGTGGTTCGGTTCGAGTATCGGTACCTATGTCCATGGGGAGAGCCAGCAACAAATAATCCATTATAATCGAAGCATTAGAGTTTACAATTGCTTAAAATGCTCAAGTATTTCCCACACCTAAATTTAACCCAAACCCAAAGTGTTTATAAATAAATAACTCACTTGGATATAAACTCACAATACACAATTGTAAAAGCTAGTACGAGCACCTAGAGGGGGTGAATAGGTGTAAAAATAATTTTCCGAGATAAGTGTGCAACACTAATCAACAATAGATGATGAAAAGGAAGTTGGACTCTTGCAGACTAAATGAATTACGATCAAAGTAAAAGAGTGTAGAGAAGAGAACAAGAACACATAGTTTATAGTGGTTCGGCTTGATCCAAGCTTACGTCCACTCTTTTGCACCGACAGCCCACTAGCTGGATTTCACTATGAATTAAAAGAGTTGTTACAGTAAAGCTCTTCCTTGATTCCACAGTGTAGAGACTCTGCTACACTTTCTCAAGGTCTCACAAAGATATAGATTCTCTTTTGAGTACAAGATTTCACTCAACAATTAATTGACTAAGAATAAAGAGCTTTAAACTTTGAAATTCTTCTATCGCACACACACTCGAACAACTGGAACGTCTTCCTTATATACTCCTTCATGCCATCACACCCGTTGGCACTTACCAAAGGAATTATTCCAATCTACCCGTTGGACAGAATTAATTAGGAAGATTTCGAGCTATTTAAGGAATATGACGATAGCCTACCAATCCTACTCGCCCATACAATCAGGATCTAGGTTTCCATAAGTAGAACCTTCCAAGTATACTTCGCCAATCAACGGATCCAAAATCCTTGAATCAATCTCAATTTGAATAACATGCTGTATCCAGTTAAGAGATCTTTTCTAGTTGATAGAATCAAATCCTTAACGAAACATTCAGTTCTGGATAAGTCTTTTTCGACGGTCTAGAAACTGTCAATAAGGATAGACTTTGGGTCTTGAGTTTGGCAGTCCGGAGATCTTTAGACTTTGATGAAAGAGTCTGCAAGTCTTCAGATTAGACTGATGGAAACGTTTTGTCAACTTCAAAACACGTAAGGAAGTTTTCTCCAACAACACAATTACTACGCGTTCAAGCTCAAAATACAATGCTCTATGTACGCTTGGTTCGCGTACGTACGAAATCGCGTATCTCTTCAAGCTTCTCGCGGAGGACTTGTGGCTTCATTGATCGTCGTTGTGCGCCTTCGTAGGGTTTCATTTTAAACCGCTTCGCTGGGAAGAAAACATGTGCCCAAAGGTCAAACAATTGACCTGGGCCCACCATCACTTTCAATTTCACGTGCAGCTTCTTTCCTCTTCTCTCATTGGCTAAAAGGAACAAAACTTGTGTGTGCTTGGCCTCATGAGGATAACAACTTTCAACAAGAATTCAGAAGAAGAAATTCGTATACTTCATGCAGGTAACAGAGGCTTTACCTTTTATTTATTTATTTATTATATTATTTCCTTTTTTGTAATCTTTTATGCAATCCCATGATCAAATAATAAAAATTTTATCTAAGTGAATCGTATTTTGCAAACGTTCAAACTTGAGACATAATTTAACAATTCTCCACATTGACTCGATGTTTGAAGCGAAGCTATAGTGTTCATCATCCATGCTGCTCTCCCAACGCCCCGACGGGCGCTCACTCTCCACATACGCCAATAGAGCTCAAGTAGAGCTTGAGCTTCGTCAAAGGAACAGACTTAGTCATCATGTCTGCCGGATTATCTGCTGTAGCAATATTTTTGACAATAACATTACTCCTAACTAAGACATCTCGGATGAAGTGGTACCTGGTGTTGATATGCTTCATTTGCTTGTGATAAACTGGATTATACGCTAAATATATCGCACCTTAGTTATCACAGTGTATATCCACACTTTTTTGTTCTAACCCAAAGTCCAAGAGCAAATTTTATAACCATATCGCCTCTTTCGCTACAAAGGTTAGTGCCATATACTCTGCCTCAGTTGAAGACAAGGCAATGTGATTCTGTAAGGACGCTTTCCAACTAACTGCACCATCCGCTAGCGTAAACACGTACCCTGCTAAAGACCTGCAATCATCCAAGTCACCGGCGTAATCTGAATCCACAAAACCAGTGGTTTCACTGCTATTGTTGTCCCTTCGGTACACTATACTCACGTCTGTTAACCCCTTCAAATATCTGAGGATCCACTTCATTGCTTCCTAATGAGCTTTACTAGGATGCTTCAGGTAGCGACTAACCACGCTCACATCTTGTGAAATATTAAGTCTAGTGCACACCATAGCATACATAATACTACTTATGACACTAGAATAACGAACACAGGACATATGCTCCTCCTCCTCCTCAGTTTGCGGTGATAATTTATCTTAAAGTTTAAAATGCTTCGCTAAATGTGTACTTACAGATTTTGCTGACTGCATATTAAAACGTGTCACAATCCTCTCAATATATTTCTTTTGAGATAGACGTAAAACTTCTACAGCCCTGTCATGCAAAATCTTCATACCCAATATTTTCTTTGCAATATCTAAATCTTTCATCTCAAATTCAGTATTTAACCGCCTCTTCAGCACATCAATATCAGACATATTCTTAGTTGCTATCAGCATATCATCAACATATAAAAATAGATAAATCAAAGAACCATTCTCCAATCTCCTAAAGTAAATGCAGCTATCCATCTGATTTTTTGAATAGTTTTGACTAGCCATGAAAGCATCAAAACGTTTATACCACTATCTAGGAGACTGTTTCAGCCCATATAAAGATTTCTTTAACAAGCAAACATGATCTTTCTTACTCGGAATAACAAATCCCTCTGGTTGTCTCATGTAAATCTGCTCCTCCAACTCACCGTGAAGAAACGCAGTTTTCACATCTAGTTGTTCTAACTCGAGATCCTGCGAAGCAACTAAGGCAAGTAAAACACGAATAGAAATATGTCTTACCACAGGAGAGAACACCTCATTGTAGTCAAGGCCCTCACGCTGTGTATATCCTTTTGCCACAAGTCTCGCCTTACACCTCGCTACCTTGACACCGGGAATGCCCTTTTTTTTTCGTTTAAAGACTCATTTACTTCTGACAATCTTTTGGTTCTTGGGTACTTTGATCAGCTCCCATGTTTGATTTCGATAGAGTGATTCCATCATTTCACTCATAGCCCCTAGCCACTGCGACGACTCCGAACTAGCCATCGTCTTAGAGTAAGACGATAGCTCATCTGTCTCCACCTCATCACCTATAGTCAATGCATAAGCAATATATGTATAACTATAACGTACCTGTGATTTAATTTGCCTTCTCTGTTTATCTGCGGCTATAATGTGTTGCGACTTTGCTAGTTGTTCACTATCACCATCTTTAGGAACTGCGGCCTCATCTGTAGTCTTAACTTCAATTACCTTCGAGGTCTCTAGAGTCTCCACCTGAAGCTCCACCTCACTAATAACACCATGATCTGTCTTCTCTGCTGGTTGTGTCACAGAACTCCTCTGTTGAAGCATTACAGTCTTGTCAAAGATCACATCTCTGCTGATTAGAAAACCGGGTGATCTGGGATCGGTGCACCATAGCTGGTAGCCTTTCACCCCATGTGCATAACTCAGAAATATGCATTTCTTCGCCCTCGGCTCAAGCTTACCATCACTCGCATGAGCATACGCAGGACATCCGAATATATGTAATCCGGAGTATCAACAGGTTTCCCCAACCATATTTCCTTAGGAGTCTTCCACTCGATAGTAGATGATGGAGATCAATTAACCAGGTAACATACCATGTTTACTGCTTTAGCCTAAAATTCCTTGCCAAGTCCTACATGCGAAAGCATACATCGAGCTCACTCAAGCAAAGTTTTGTTCTTCCGTTCTGCCACGCCATTCTGTTGTGGTGTCCCAGGTATTGTGCGGTGTCTCACAATACCTTCTTTCTCGCAGAACTCGGTAAAATCTTTACCTCAGAACTCCATGCCATTATCGGTTCTCAGGCACTTGATTTGTTTATCTGACTGCTTCTCAATCAATACCTTAAATTTCTTGAACCATTCAAACACATCATATTTGTGTTTCAGAAAGTAAATCCATACCTTCCTCGAATAATCGTCGATAAATGTCAGTATATATCGGGCACCTCCTTTCGAAGGAACCAAAGACGGGCCAAGACGTCTGAATGAATATATTCAACTGGTCGTTTGGTTGAATGAATAGCTGTTGTAAACTTAACTCAGTGCTGCTTCCCATAAATGCAGTGCTCACATAAGTCAGCTTTCCTGTTTTCTGACCCTTCAACAACCTCATTTCACTTAGCATCGTCATACTTGCCTCACTCATGTACCCTAAACGCATATGCTATAACTGAGTTAAGTTAGAGTTTGACTCACCTGATGAAACTGCAGCGGTTTCGGTCACGGTCTCTTCTAGTAGATGATAGAGAGTGTTCACTTTCTTCCCCTTCATCACTGTCATGGCACCTCGAGAGATCTTCAGTACTCCACCTTTAGCGGTGTACCTACACCCGATGTCATCGAGTGTCCCTAGAGAAATAAGGTTCTTCTTAAGCTCCGGTACATGCCTCACATTTGTCAATGTGCGCACCACCCCATCGTACATCCGAATCCAAATTGTCCCTATCCCCACAGCCTTACAGACTGCATTATTCCTCAAAAGAACTCTACCACCATTTGTAACCTGATAAGTAGTAAATCAGTTCTTATGAGGTGTCATGTGATAAGAACGTCCCGAATCTAGCACCTAGTAGCAATCACACATAAAACAGCTTATGCATCACTAGTGCTCCCCTCAGCAACATTTGCTGGCATTCTGCTTATCAGCTTTATTCCTCCGCTTTGGACAATCTCTCTCGATGTGCCCCCCTCGTGACACTCAAAATACTTCACGCGTCCCTTGGACTTTCTATGGCGTGATTTTGATATGCTTTTACCTCTGATGCTACTAGGCCCTTGATGTTGTTCTCTACCCCGAATCGTCAGTGCTTGCGCTACTCCTTGCGCCTGACTGTCATCACGCAACTTTCTTTGCCACTCTTTAGAGAATAATGCGGACTTTACTTCTTCTGAGATAATTGTAGTACGCCCCTACAACAATGAATCAGTAAAGTGCTCCTATGACTCTGGTAAAGATGCTAACAACATCTTGCCCTGTTCTTTATCATCCAGTATCTTATCGAAGTTCTTCAAATCCAACATGAGTTTATTAAATTCATCTAGGTGGGTTTTGATAGACGTACCTTCAGTATATCTAAATTGAAAAATTTTCTTCAACATGTACAAGCGATTATTTAAACCTTTCTTCACATAAAGTACTTGAAGTTTTGCCCATAATGCTGCGGCATCCTTCTCCTCAGCAACCTTTATTAAGACCTCATCCGTCAAATTTAATAGGATTATGCTTTTTACTTTTTTCATTAGCTTTGCCCTCTCAGAGGCTTTCATAATAATAGGCAACTCATCTTCACCATCCAATGCCTTGGCCAAACCTTGTGTTGTCAATAATGCCCGCATCTTGATGCTCCATAACACAAAGTTGTTGCTCCCATTAAACTTCTCAATTTCAAATTTCCTTTAAGATATAATTGCAATAACAGAATTTCCAGATAATAATCAGACAAGCAAAATCTCCAAATCACAATCAAGAAATCCAACTCCAAGCTCTGATACTAATTGTTGGGATATTATACGTGAAAACGACAGGATTTTGCAATTTACGTCAACGCGAAATTGCCAGAGAAATAAACTAGAAAAATAAGGACACCAAAAATTTACGTGGTTCGGTCCGAGTATCGGTATTTACGTCTACGGAGAGAGCCAACAGCAAATAATCTACTATAATCGGAGTATCAAAGTTTACAATCGCTCAAAACACTCAAGTATTTCTCACATATAGATTTAACCAAAAACCCAAAGTGTTTATAAATAAACAACTCACTTGGATATAAACTCACGGTACACAAATACCGCGCGTTCAAGCTCAAAATACAACGCTCTACGTACGCCTGATTTGCTTACGTACGAAATCACGTATCTCTTCAAGCTTCTCGCGGAGGACTTGCGGCTTTGTTGATCGTCGTTGTGCGGCTTCGTAGGGTTTCCTTTTAAACTGCTTCGCTGGGAAGAAAAAGTGTGCCCAAAGGTCAAACAATTGACTTGGGCCCACCATCACTTTCAATTTCGCGTGCAACTTCTTTCCTCTTCTCTCATCGGCTAAAAGGAACGAAACTTGTGTGTGCTTGGGCCCCACGAGGATAACAACTTTCAGCAAGAATTCCAAAGAAGAAATTCGTATACTTCATGCAGGTAACAGAGGCTTTACCTTTTTTTTTTATTCTATTATTTCCTCTTTTGTAATCCTTCATGCAATCCCATGATCAAATAATAAAAATTTTATCCAAGTGAATCGCGTTTTGCAAACGCTCAAACTCGAGACATAATTTAACACCATCTCAGAGCCACGCATCAGACAAGCAAAAGCTCCAAATGACAATTAAGAAATCCAACTCCAAGCTCTAATACTAATTGTTGGGATATTATACGCGGAAACAACAGGATCTTGCAATTTATGTGAACGCGAAATCGCCAGAGAAATAAACTAGAAAAATAAGGACACCAAAAATTTACGTGATTCGGTCCGAGTATCGGTACCTACGTCCACGGAGAGAGTCAGCAGCAAATAATTCACTATAATCGGAGTATCAGAGTTTACAATCACTCAAAATACTCAAGTATTTCCCACACCTAAATTTAACCAAAACCCAAAGTGTTTATAAATAAACAACTCACTTGGATATAAACTCACGGTACACAATTACCGCGTGTTCAAGCTCAAAATACAACACTCTACGTACGCCTGGTTCGCTTACGTACGAAATCGCGTATCTCTTCAAGCTTCTCACTGAGGACTTGCGGCTTTGTTGATCGTCGTTGTGCGGCTTCGTAGGGTTTCCTTTTAAACCGCTTCGCTGGGAAGAAAACGTGTGCCCAAAGGTCAAACAATTGACCTGGGCCCACCATCACTTTCAATTTCACGTGCAGCTTCTTTCCTCTTCTCTCATCGGATAAAAGGAACGAATGTCACGCCCCAAACCTCGAGCGTGCGCACATCCCTCGATGGTCAATAGAATTTTGTGACGTTCCCAAGATTCGTCGCCGACCCCTTTCATTTTATTGCACATGCAGAAGCGAATTAACTAATCCCTTGACAACAACAAATATGGGATAGAAAAGTAGGACAACCAGTTTCAAATCAAATACATTTTCATAAACACCTCAAGCTTATACAGAAGGTGTATCTCATAAAGGACTACTGAGCCACCTATGCTCTTGACCCTTCTGCTTCAAGCTCCGGGTTCTTCACACTGGAGACCTGAAAATGGTTATTCAATAACCAGTGAGATGTAAATCTTAGCGAGTTCTTCCCTTAATCCCTCGATTAGTACACCAACTCAACTCGGGATATCTCTTCAGAACCATCCCACAACAAACATGAGATTAACAATCAACAATCAATAGTCGATTCGCATACATCCTTACCTGATATGCCATACTCTGCACGTCATAATTCAGCACGATACACGCAATGCACATGGCCATTAGATGATGCAGTTCATTAATCATATACGAATCGCGTTACAAGCGATCTCACTTGGCCATTGCCACAAGAACGCGTTGTCTGGGGTAGAGGCGCGGACGCACCGCCATCCCTCATCCCAGCCCAGTATTGTCCTCTTTGGGCTCCGCACTGGCGTGGATGAATCGCCATCCCAGTTGAGCCACCCCTCAAGGCTTAGTTCTCAGTATAGCGGAAGCATATGTGAAACGCGTTATCGATTCATGTGTACGTGCCATAAACAGTGTGCTCAATTCATGCATGACTAGGACTAAAGATGCCATGATTCTCATGCGTTCTTACACATTACTGTGCCACACAGCACACATCGATCAATCACATGGATCCCAGTCAATGCAACAGATAACAGTCTTCCGGCAAACCGGGCATCATCTCGCACCATCGAGCACGGCAACGTCTACATCTAGAAGGCATTCCATATAGGAGCATCGGCCCAGCCTCCACTGCGATCGGCATCCATTGACGTGGGGCATTCCCGAAGGAGCATCGACCCGGCATCCACTGCGACCGGCATCCGTTGACTTGGGGCATTCCCGAAGGAGCATCGTCCGACCCCAAAGGCTCATGACGGCATCTCATATCATTCATGCATTCATTCAATTTTGGCACAGGATACCGTGCATTGCACTCAAATACCTCAATTAAAATAGTGATCCCGGCCTATTTTCTTCATATTAAAAATGCATGGTAAAATAATCGTGTGTGGGGACACGGTTAGATCGAACTAGAAAATTTGTGTCATCTCTTTTAAAATCCCACAGTTTGGTATAGTATTTAAAAATACTTTCGGCGTCCAAAACCTGACACCCGGAATAAATACCAACAGTTTCCAATCACTATACAATTGCACAAAACATCACCCAATTCATGCGGATGCCTATGCCTTTACACATCCATTCACTTCATAAAATCAATATACATGAAATTAGACCACTTTTCATTCTCGGGTGAACAGTGCGCGTGAACAGTAACTTGTGAACAGTATCGCGTGAACAGTAACTCGTGAATAGTGCGTCATGAACAGTGAAATTCCAGAATTCAATAACTAATAAATTAAATCCACAAGTAATTAAAAACACTAATTAAAGAAATCAAAGCATCAAGAACCATCATTAAACTAAAATCGGTCTTAATTGGTAGAAACCGGGCCTTCGCGCGTCTCCAAATTTAAATCCAGAAACCTAACCAATCGAGCTCGGAAAATTTTCAAATTTGAATATGTTGTAAATGAAACATAAAAGAACATTTTTCATGAGACACCTAAACCTAGATCCTTCCAGATTCAGCGCAGTAAATCACTCAATCCAGCGCCAAAATTAGGTCCGTTCTCAGAAAGTCAGTTTTTCCGAAATCAGTTTGGTTCAAGGTCTTAAACACGTCCGTTTGATCTAAAATTTGAGTATGTTAGACTAGAAGATGTAAAAAACAACTTTTGTAAAGGAAACATTTTGAAATTAGAACCCTAAGGGTCAGTAAATACCCCTAGAATCCTTACAAGTCACTAATTCCAGCGAAAACTGAAGTTCTGTTCGAAGATGACGATGCTGATATCTCATGCTTCTGGGTTCCCAAAAATCTTGAGAAAAATATATGTTGTATCTAAGGATGTCTAAAACATTTCTCTAGAATGCATCAACTTCAAATTCGCGCCCAATTTTGATTTACAAAAATTACAAATGGAAAGCGTCCAGGAATCAGTTCTGCAAAACAGTCACTGTTTTCGACCAACCCATCCTCTATAGTGCTAATCTCACTCATTATACTAATAATAATCCACTCTAGAGTATCCTTAGTCCCTACTTGAGTTAATCTAAACTATTATTAAGCCTAACCAACCTCTTAAGCAAGTTTAGGCACTAATCAAAGGATTAGGAACTAAACTCACCCGACGACAATTCCGACGACATGAGCGTGACGGCGGTGGCGATGGCTACTCACAGTTACGTCCAAAATGTCACGGAGGTGCTCGGCAAACATGGATCTCAATGGAGGTGGTTTCCGATTTGGCAAGAACGGCGGGCGGACGGCTCGTGGATGGGTGGTGCGGCTCTTTGGCGATGGACGGCGGTTTGTGGACAGTGATGGCCCACGGCCATGGCGCAAGATGGTGGCTGGTTTGGGACAGGACAGCAGCACACGGTGCTGTTTTGAGAGCAAAACAGAAAAGAAACTAAAGAGAAAGGAGAAGAAGAAGAGGGACGTGGGAGTGGGGGTTGTCGAGAGGAGGAATGGGGAAAGAGGAGAGAGAAACAATAAAGAAATGGGAGGAAGTTGAGGGGAAATTGCTGCAGAGGGGTTGGCCTGAGTGAGGGGGTGGAAAAGTGGGAAAGAGAGGGATAAAAAGAAGAAAGAGAGAAGAAAGGAGAGGGGGAGGAAATTGCGTGCGAAGGAGGGGGAAAGAAAACATGAGAGAGAGGGGGAGAGAGAAGAAAGAGAAAAGAAAATGGAGGAAGAGGACTTTTGGCCGAAGGAGGAGGAAGCGTGAAGGAGAAGAGAAAGAGGAGAGAGAGAGAAGAAAAATAATAATAGTATTGTTATCATTTTTCTTTTTCTTCCAATCTCCGATTTTTCATCCGATAATTTCTTTTTCCGAAATTTCGGTATGTCACAACGAAACTTGTGTGTGCTGGGCCCCACGAGGATAACAACTTTCAGCAAGAATTCCGAAGAAGAAATTCGTATACTTCATGCAGGTAATAGAGGCTTTACCTTTTTTTTTATTCTATTATTTCCTCTTTTGTAATCCTTCATGCAATCCCATGATCAAATAATAAAAATTTTATCCAAGTGAATCGCGTTTTGTAAACACTCAAACTCGAGACATAATTTAACACCATCTCAGAGCTACGCATCAGACAAGCAAAAACTCCAAATCATAATCAAGAAATCCAACTCCAAGCTTTGATATCAATTGTTGGGATATTATACGCGGAAACGACAGGATCTTGCAATTTACATTAACACGAAATCGCTAGAAAAATAAACGAGAAAAATAAGGATACCAGAAATTTACGTGGTTCGGTTCGAGTATCGCACTACGTCCACTGGAGAGGCGGCGGAAATAATCCATTATAATCGGAGTATCAGAGTTTACGATCGCTCAAAATACTCAAGTGTTTCCCACACCTATATTTAAATCAAAACCCAAAGTATTTATAAATAAACAACTCACTTGGATATAAACTCACAGTACACAATTACCGCGCGTTCAAGCTCAAAATACAACGCTCTACATACGCTTGGTTCGCTTACGTACGAAATCGCATATCTCTTCAAGCTTCTTGCGGAGGACTTGTGGCTTCGTTGATTGTCGTTGTGTGGCTTCGGAGGGTTTCCTGTTAAATCGCTTCGCTGGGAAGAAAACGTGTGCCCAAAGGTCAAACAATTGACCTGGGCCCACCATCACTTTCAATTTCACGTGCAGCTTCTTTCCTCTTCTCTCATTGGCTAAAAGGAACGAAACTTGTGTGTGCTGGGCCCCACGAAGATAACAACTTTCAGCAAGAATTCCAAAGAAGAAATTCGTATACTTCATGCAGGTAACATAGGCTTTACCTTTATTTATTTATTTATTTATTCTATTATTTCCTATTTTGTAATCCTTCATGCAATCCCATGATCAAATAATAAAAAATTTATCTAAGTGAATCGCGTTTTGCAAATGCTCAAACTCGAGACATAATTAAAATCATTCAATCGCAGTCCTGCCATATCCAACGCATATTTGATCTGACAGGAGGAGGACGTCTAACAAATTCCTAGAGCAATTAATTAAAATCAAGAGCAAAATCACATTTATCATGGGGAGCATGAATTCACGGGTCAATTCTTCTAGAGCAAAATAGCCGGTAAACCTACCTAATTGTAATTTATAGGTGTTTGGGGGTGGGGACGGACGATAATTGTGCTTTAATCCATATCCGAACACCTGTATAATTGTCTAATCCCTAACAAGAAGGGTTTACCAAAATTATCCCCTTCTAATCTCTAGCTCCCTTGATCACGTCTTGCTACATTATTACTGTCCAATTAAGGAATAATCATTACGGCAGTCGGCTACATGCACTCAAAGCGAACCCCACCATCATATTCGATGATTGGGATATGATTATGTGCATGCACGTGCTATCGTTGTCATTCCTTTTACTATTTATACTGATTCCCAACATCTAGTTGTATATAATTAAATTCCCAATCTCGAGCTCGAATTCCCTCTTTTGATCCTCATCTTCATTTAGATTGACAAGCTCGAGCTTGAATTCTCTCTTTCAGTCCTCATCTTTGTTTGGAATAATATCAACCAAGTTTTGGTTAGCATTATCACTTCATATTATTAGCCTTCTTTTACTTTTGTTTCAAGTAGGGTCTCTATTCGCGCATGGACTACGGCCTTGCAGAAGGTCACATTTTTCTTTATCACGCATATAAGTGGGATCTCTGTTCGAGTGTGAACTACCACCCCTGCATAAGATCACATTATTATTTTAATTACTGTTCATGCATGTAAGTGGAATCTCTACTCGAGTGCGGACTACCTCCCCTGCGTGAGATCACATTGTTATTCTAATTACTTTCAACTATGTTTCATATTATTTTATGACTGAAATCATAATTAGTTTAGTCTTCATCTATATTTCATTTCTTCACCTAATTCATTTCTTATTTATTATCATTATCACTCATGAATTATTATACTTCATATTAGATAATTTCACACAACTAGCAGATTTTTACGATTATATTAGAGATATAGAACTTATAGAGTTTTTCCACATATTAACCAATCCAAACAAACGTAGATGTTTAGATTTAAATCACAATTCTCTTAATAATTTTCTATATATATCGAAATCACTCTACGTTATTTCTTATCCTTTATATAGTACCCCAAATCCTAAGGGCTATATGGTATCGGAGTCGGGGGATATATATATTAGAATGCTTCATAGCTAAGCACTTTACTTTCGCAGGGATGTACGCCTCTTCACTTGGCATCTGTGAACGGATACGCATAAATAGTGATGGAATTGTTACAATCAGACCCCCTTGCATGACTTGTCCATGATGAAGATGGAAGGACCCCACTTCATCTGGCCACGATGAAGGGCGGAATCAACATCGTGATAGAGCTTGTCGTAATGTATATGCTTTCGAGTTTGAGCCATACCTCTGGAGCGGATTTGATTTCCACCACGTATTGAAGGGCCTCGTCTAATAGGCTCAATTGGATCGCATTGCACGCCCTCTCCTCCATGTTGGCCCAGTCATCGTCGGTGATGGTGTTCGACTTGTTCAATCTTCCCAGAAGAACCTTTGATAAACTCGGTTGAACTAACAGATCCTTCATTCTTCTCCGCCATAGTGTAAAATTATTCTTCTCGGTGAATCATTCGATATCAAATCGAACAGTCAAACCTTTCTAGCCATCTAGTCAAAAGTCACAATACAAGAATGGAGAACTTGGATTGCTTCAATACCAATTGTTGTGCGGTAGAGCACCCTAACTAGATGAGATGAAAAGTTGAAAAACAAGAATAATCAAGAAAAAAAAGATTTACTTGGTTCGGCGAAAATCCACCTATGTCCACGGGAGAGAGAGATGATTTCTTCTTTCTTGAGCGTCTTTAGATACAAGATAAAATGCTGAATAAATAGATCATCATATCCCCACTTCCCTAATCCCAATAAGAGAACAGTTCCACCCTAAAGATCTTATCAATTTTGAAACTAAGAAATTTTTAGTGATTATCCCCTAAATATTAGGGATATCATGACATTTTCTAGTTACATCGAATTTGGACTATTTCCCTTGAAATCCCTTGTAGATAGGTCCAAATCTAGGAAATATATCTACAAACGTATAGCCTGCAAGCGCCAAACCTTCCTAGACTTCCCGATCAACTTTCTCAAGTCTCTAATCAATGGACATTTCTTGGAATTGAAGATAACATCAGCAAAGTCAAAGAGGAGGCCTTGTCAACTTTTCCGATTCAATGGAAATTTCTTGGAATTCAAGACAACATCAGCAGCGTCATGAGGCCTTATCAACTTTTCCAAGTTTCTAATCGAGCGAAATTTCTTGGACTTTTTGATGAAAATCTCGTCGATCTTAAATGCATGCTGATCTTCTTGGTTCAATGAATTCGTCTTGAATACTGGTTGCATCATCGTATTATTCCACACTCTTTACTTTTCAACTCTTTACTTTTCAACATTGTGGAAGCATGCAAGAATATTCTTTAATCCCACGCGTTTGTGTCGCTGCTTTGCTCTTTCCAGCATGTAAATGCTATGTAAGACTCACGTTATAGCATCTTATATATAGTTAACAATCTAAACCCTTGACATTCCAACTCCAAGGCAATCTAGTGAAAGAAAAAGAGAGATCGTGTGTGGACCGAAAGCTTTAGGTGATTAACCCGAGCGATTTCGAGTTCACCCAAGCTGTGAACAATGCCATCGATCACAAGCCCAAGAAGAAGGTCGCCATCCGCGCAGTTGCATCAACAAGCTTCCTTAGCATCTGAAAGAACACGCCGAGAGAAGAGGCTCTATGAAGCATCGCTTGGCGGGTGCGTCGAGTCGTTAGCTCAGTTGCTGCAAGAAGACCGACTCATCCTGGCTCGGGCTTCTGTCACTTGCTTCGATGAGACACCATTGCATGTGGCCTGCATGCTCGGTCATGTGCCTTTTGCCAAGGCTCTTTTGGCTCATAAAAGGGATTTGGCTATGGAGTTGGACTCGCAGGTATGTCGAAGCGAAAACCTTGGTTGTGGTTGTTTGATAGCAGACTATCTTGCTTGTCAAATTAGATTTTGCACATGTAAAGTAGTATTTTGTTTTCCAGTTTTCATGATCCATGAGAAATCAAACCCATCATATGTCTCAAGGAAATTAACAAAGTTCAGACATAAATCAAGTCATGGGTTTCCAGGTTAATTCAGCCTAAAAAATCTTACAGACACTAGTGAATTTGAGCAGCTCGGTCTATTTGATTTGAAAATGCAATATATATAAATCACATGAACGTGTCCCTCAATAAGATTGCTCCATTGTCAAGCACTTTACCTTTGCAGGGCCGTACGCCTCTTCACTTGGCGTCTGCGAACGGATATGTCAAAATAGCGAGGGAACTGTTACAATTAGAGCCTCGTGCATGCCTTGTCCATGACGAAGATGGGAGGACCCCACTTCATCTAGCCACGATGAAGGGCTGAATCAACATCGTGAAAGAGCTGGTGAAGGCAAGTCCGGAGGTGGTGAGATATGGTGATTTGGTGAATGCTCAAGATGATGAGGGTAATACCATTTTGCATTTGGCCGCAGCAAACAAGCAAATAGAGGTAATCCTTTTTGCTTTGAATTGCTTCGAAATTGTGACAATAAAATCCGGCTTATTCTCATTTTTCTATAGACTCAAGCTTTCTGCATTCAAACTTCAGTGGATTTAACGATTGATATAGGAAATATCTTTGTTTGTTGTTTCTTTTATAATTGATAAGAAGCTCATCTTTTTGTGCAGACAGTGAAATGTCTACTTCAAAGAAGCGAATTGGATGTGAACACAGAGAATAGAAATGGCTTCTCTCCTCTGGATATAGTGGAATATTTTCCAAAGGATTTCAAAGTCATTGTATTGAGAGAACTGTTAGTACATGCTGGAGCTCTGAGAGCCATAAGATTCCCTACATCGACAACTCACCAAGCAATTGTTGATAACACAAATGAGGAGAATTCAACTGTTGTAGTTGACCTAGCATCTGTAGCACCTCCCTCCACCAATACTCTTGTTGATAACACAAATGAGGAGAATTCAACTGTTGTAGTTGACCTAGCATCTGTAGCACCTCCCTCCACCAATACTCCTCCGGTAAAGGCGTTTCCGCCAGAGTCTTTCTCGGGTGATATCAGTAAGCAGAAGGAAGACAAACATGAGGAAAGGATCGAGAAGATGCGCAATTCTCTGATGGTAATGTTTTAGCTAGATGTCTTGGAGTAGCATTTGCTGAAAACTTAGATCATATTGATCATAGCTCACAGCTAATTAAATTGAACTCTTTGTTTCTTTCATGAAAAATGGATGATTAAGAAATTATTTTCCTAAAAATGATCATTTGTGTTGCTTAAAATAAATAGTTATGCTTTCTTAAAAATATTTTCTACATATGTACTAAATTGCTCATAATTAAATAGCTATGTAGAGAAAGAAGATGAGTAGTTACAATAATAGATGGCTTATGATTAAAAAAGAAAAAACAGAGGGTAATATAAGAAATCTAATAATGAGAAGAGATGAAACAAGTTGATGAATATTTAAGAAAGTAATGGTACTCAAGAAAATCTAAATGTGGAGCAATTGGGTGATTTTCTTCAAATATCTTTACTAATACATAAAGTAAAGAGGATTTCTAAAAGACTCAATCTTTTGTCTTCTCCTAATATTCTCAACGACTTGGAGTCTGTTTGGTAACAATTTTGTTTTCAAGAACAATTTCTATTTATAAATGATGTTTTTTTTTGTTCTTTGAATGAGTTTTTGAGTATTTGAAGACACCTAGTAACTATCCAAAATTTCTATTCTCGGTATAGAAATGCGTTTGGTAAGACTTTAAATTCTTTTGTGATTTAGAATTTCTTTTAATTTCTTTAATAATTTTATTATATTTTTTCTTTTTTTTTTTTTCCTTTTTCTTCTTCTCCTTCTTCTTCTTTGGCCGGTTGCCACCGACCGGCCAGACGAGGGTCGGCAACCTCGTCGGAGCATTGCCCCGACCCCTGGCAAGGCCGAGCATTGCCAGCCGAGCCTCATCGGCTCTCGGGTGAGCTCGGCCTCGCTCAGACCTTGCCAACTTGGCAAGCCTCATCGATGGTTGGAATATAAGTGTATTTTATTTTCCACACATTTAGTTATTGATTTTGATTTTCTTTCTAACAACAATAGCAACCTTTATAAAAAATTGTTCAAATTTCGAAATATCTTCATTTTTTTTCTCATATATGTATATATTCATACACTTAGTTTTTTCACAATTTAATCCATGAGCTCTATTTCTGTAGAGAGCTCACTACAATTTTCTAGTATTTACATAAATATAGAAAAGCCATCAATTGAATTTGTGCTTTGTTGGAATGACTAACTTTGACTCGATGATCTTCGTATGTATAAATATAGTTGAAACACTATTTCTTCATTCACATACTAAAACTTTCTTTCACATCACGACAGGTAACTGCCACGGTGATCGCAGCCATGGCTTACCAAGCCGGCATTAGCCCTCCTTGCGGCGTGTGGGACGACGATCACAGAGACAACCAAGGCAAGATCTTATACTTGGCAGGAACATCGATAATGGCCGCAAACGATCCAAAGGGTTACTCAGTGTTCTTGACATACAACACCATCTCTTTTCTTGCATCCCTTAGCACGATCTTCTTGCTCATAAGTGGCTTCCCCTTGGGGAAGAAGGTTCTGACGAGGATTCTGATGGCCACAATGTGGGTGACCATCATTTTCACGGCGCTGACTTACCTCCGGTCCATGCTGGCCTTCTCGCACGGGCACAGGAAACCTGAAGACGCCACCCAAGCACCCGCCAAAGCACCCACCCACCGTATGCCATCCGACAGTATCCCTTTGGCTGTGCCCTTCATGTTTGTTTTTCTCTGCGCTGTAGCCATTCTTTTTCTATTTCACACCGTTCGATACCTCCGCAAGATCCGCAAAAGCTCAAGAATTGGACATCAGGATGTGTGAGTTGGTGCAGATCTAGGGGCAATATCAAGATCTAGTGTATTCATCTGGTGGGACAAAGGATTACTGCATAGTCTTGATGCCTATGTTCTTTGTAACTCAATCCCTATGTCATAAGATCATTCTGAGTACCGCCAGTTGTGCAAACGATTTAATGAGACTACTAAACCAAATGCAGAGTCCATCCCGCATTATTCTCGAGCTCTCCTCATCAGAGATGTCTCGCCCGCGTAGCCAAATCTTTCTAAAGAGAATGGGAAGGCCTGGCCACAAAGTAATCTGATCTACTCCTATGTATGCCGCAGATTACTAGGTAAAAGCAACATTGGGCCATTCTATGATTTGTCTCACACAGCTTCACCATTCTCTTTCCAATCACGCCAAACAACCGAACCCACCTTCCTCAAAAGCATCCGCATTTCTTTTATGCTTCCTTCATATACTTCTTCAGTGCTGATAGATGTCCAAAAGCCATCTGATCAAAGCTAGTGAGCCTCTCTGTCTGATCAATTTCAACCCCGTGGCACCAAACCATAATGCAGTCACACCATTTACATGAACTTCCTACACTATCTTTCCTGCCTAATTTTAAGGAAGTGATACACAGATTTCACAGAAAACACTCCATTATTATTCGCAGGCCGTGCAAGCTGATCCTCCCTCAAAGGTCAGAATCGAAGCAGCGCTAGTTTCATATGTAATGTTCACATACCAGAACGTGTGCTTCTTCCAAAACAACATTCAAGCTCTGATATTATGACTTCTTGCCAAACGATCTTTTCTTCTTTATATAGACAAGTAGAGGAGGGACAAGGCAGAAATGCAACCTAAAATCCCATGGACCGATCTGTTGTTCCTAATCACAAGACAAAGGATTGGTAGCGTATCATCCCACACAAAACACAGAATATTACTGTTCATATGCAAACTGATTACAGGGGATGGAAGAACAGAGAGATGAAAACAATTGCATAGACAGATCTTTTGTACCTTACTGGTGATAATCAGTCCATAACAATTGGGAAGGTAAGAGAGTTCTCAAAGGCCGGAGCCAGTACTTTCAGTCTTAGACGACCACAATGTGTGGTTTCAAGCAGCAAGCCCACAACTAACGTAGCTCATAAACTTCACTCAACCCAGCTTGGCAAACCAAGCCTCTTTCAAGAAGTTCCATTTCGCACCCCCAACTTAATGCAACCTGACGGTTTTGTTTGGGAGAATAATATTGGGGTTGCGTATGTGTGGGTTAAGAGCCGCCAATTCCTTCCATTTAGCACCAGTTCGATGAACGCGGGATGAGATGCTCCACAATGTGTCACCAGGCTGTGCCTTAGTTGTTGCTGGGGCAGTAGATTTAGAAGAAGCAGTCTTTGACTTCATAAACGGATGCTTATTGCTCTTTCCCATTCCATTAGCGAGCAACCAACGGGAACCAGATTGTTGCTGGTTTTTGAACTTCCCCGGACCTTTCCCTTCCCAGGATCAGTCTTGAGACCAGCAACATGGACTTCAGTAATCTTGCCCTGGGGAATTTATCCCTAAAAATTTGTGTGCAGATGATAAAAGTTCTTGCTTACAATCCCAGGACTCGAGGTGAACACACCAAACTCAAGTGGCCTCATAGCACTAGACATTCTTGAGCAGGGTCCCAGAGGCTCGAGAGTTCTTGAAATTGAGACATCCCTTCAAAGCTCAGGAGCTTTCACTTGATAACATTCCTAGTCAGCAATCTTATCTTTTGTATCTAATTTAAAATATTATTGATATTGTTCTCGTATTTTCTCTGCTTGCCTTAAGAATCCCCAATCATCCCTAATTTAGGGCTCTTGTAATATCCTTATATATAGTTTGTACAACGGAAATCACAATACAATATACAAAAACTACGATTTCTTGGTGACATTTCTAGTCAGCAATCTTATCTTTTGTATCTAATTTAAGATATTGTTGATATTGTTCCCATATTTTCTCTGCTTGCCTTAAGCATCCTCAATCATCCCTAATTTAGGGCTCTTATAATATCTTTATATATAGTTTGTACAAGAGAGATCACGATACAATATACAAAAACTACGATTTCTTCGTCACTCTCCATAGACATCCAAAGAAACGGAGTACTTTAAGGAAACCCCTATCAAAGAAACTGAGTGCTCTAAGAAGACCCTCGGTGGAAGCCGATTGGCTGAGCCAGGAGAGATTCACTAATGGTGGTCGCTTCGCTGCTAGCGACGGTGGCGTTCCAAGTTGCGACCACGCTACCAGGAGGCGTCTGGCAGGATGACTACAAGGTCGATGCCAACGGCAACCCAGTGAAGGAGCCGCACATGGCGGGCACCTCTATCATGGCCCACATCCAGCGGATGGCCTACGGACAGTTCATGATCTTCAACCCACTGGCCTTCCTGTCCTCCCTCAGCATCATCCTGCTCCTCTTGAGCGGGTTTCCAATAGAGCGGCAACGCTGGATGTGGACCCAGATGGTGATCATGTGGCTAGCGATCACGGGCAGGCGATCACCTACTTCATAGCGCTGCGCAACATATCGCTGGCTGACACGCGGGGGATGCTGAAGGACGTGACGGACGTGTCGGCGGTGTGCTGGCTGTGCCTGATGGGGGTGGTGTTCATGGGGAATGTGGTGAGGCTATGTGTGTGGGTGCTGAGGAAGTGGGGTTACTTGAAGAAGAAAGAGAAGAAGAATTCAGATGAAGACGATGAAGACAAGCATGAGCAAGTGTGACGGTCTGTGTGACGATCGAGTAAATTGAATGGTCTTTGTTCTATGATAGCGGTGGCATGGTCAGTATGTGTAAAATTTGTGATTCTGATGAGCGGGTTGATGATGGGTTTTGAGGTGCTCTGTTTTCTTCTACTTCTGTTTGATAAGAGAGTATTTGTCCTAAAGAGAGGGTAAGACGGATTCTGCTAGAGAAATCTTTGGATGGTAAACAATTGAAGAGACTAATATGGCGCTTGGAGCAATCGTGCGTGATCTCCCTCTGTAATTTGTACAAAATCAGGACAATATGCGGTTATAGTTGCCGCAATTTCTTCTCTATACAATGTTGAACATGACTGTTGGACGAAGAGAGCTTCAGCCAGTTCGGCCAGGTCTGCTCAGGAACGGCTCAGTCCTCTCAACTCGGCCATCTTCACTCGGCATTGAAGTATTCTGGACTTTGGTCCTCAGTTGAGATTCAGGGTGGCTGGAAATAAATTAGTAGTGCAGGATGGGATTTCCTGCAATCATTATATAATTGTTTCCTTTGTTTGAATAGTATTTGATGCTGAGATTAGAAATGTTTGTCTAGGTTTTCTATTTCCTTCCCTTCCTAGCTGCTGTTAAACATCTATCTTGCCAGAAGTTTCTGCTATGGAGGGATAAATTAAGCTGCCATCTCAAGCCTCTGTTGCACGAGACCGAACCTCAAGCAGGTTAGAGTGTATCTACTGTCTATGACTTGAAAATTCCATGTCAATTAGACTGTACAAATTCATGCACATTTGATGATTAGAAGCACGACTCTGTTTAAGCATGGTACCCTGTAACTTCTTACCACCAGACATAACAATTTTCGCTGAAATCTCTGCTAGACTCGATTCATTAGACTATTCAAAACAATATTCCAAGCGATCCGCTAGCATGAAATGAAAGAGAGAGACAACTCAAATGATTGTCATAGAGGATGACACTTCATGAAAGCATGAACTTATTCCACACGGAACAAAACAATTTGTTCTGTCTTTCGCCATAAAAACTGCTCAATTCTCATCCATATGGAAAATACAGCATTATTACATCAAGGCGGTCTACCTCCAACATCAGCATCAAATAAAAACTGCAGATATAATGTAACATTAGAACTGTAACTCTCACTACAAACTCGGTCTCTAGCCTGAGTAGCTGCTACCCAGTTGGCTGATGGATTAGTTGCTCAACTGACCCAAATCCCCTGGACATCTTCAAAGCTTGAGGCTTTCTGTCCTGCATTGTTGTCGGTTATAGAAATCCTATTGAGTCGCTACCTTTGATATTTTATTAGATCTTCTACAAGCTCTAAATAGTTCGTGCCAATACCCCTCCTCTCTATAGTTTTCGTGTCCTTGCTCATATCTCCTCGCCGAGGCATCCACACAAAGGTCTTCCATTCGACGTGATCAAAACATCTCAAACGACCTCCTCTAATATTATCCTCGATTGGTTGGCAGTCCCTAATTTTACCTGCATTAATTGATTTCAAATCTTGCCTTTTCTCTCGAATGTCATGTCCTACGAAGCATTCTCAAGGTGTCGTTGGCATGATCTCCAGTTTTGTCAAATTAGATCGAAGTTAATGGAAGGATTCATTCCTCAGTATCGTCTTGAATTTGTCTTGTCACCATTGGGGCAATGGAGGCACCTTCCCCCTTGTAGCTTCCAATAAATTGAAATGGAAACTACCATATGTTGTAATCATTTTGCGAATTTGCCCCACGACAATACAAGTGTGTACTTATGAGGGTTGATTCAACATGGGAAGAAAGGAGATTGCAAAATATTTAAGTCATTCATTCGATTGTGCTCGCGTCTTGCCTGATTGATCATATCGGTAAGGCATTTTGGGTGTTTAAGGTTTACTTACCAAAGATGAGCCTTCTTGTCATAGAAAAAGCCAGTGTCGGAAGAATTAAAAGAAAGGCCAATGTTAAAGAGTAAGGATATTTGTTAAATTTCATTATTTGACATCTTTTTTTCTGAGTTAGTACGATAATTACTTTAATTTTGATCAAGTAATTCGGGTAATCTCCATGTTATAAGGGTCTTGTTAATAAAATACCTCAGAGGCACTAGTTAAAACCACTAACAATAAAAAATAAAGCGTATCAGTATATGCTGAAAATCGAGCAACCCCAAATTTCTGAAAATAGCCACGTACTTCAAATATACAGATTTATTTTTCCAAAGAAAAATTAATGACGCCCAGCAAGTACCCTAACTACATTCTTTAACATTTTCCTTTTTATGAATTATTTTAACACTCGATTTCGATGAGAAAAGCTCATCTTAGATAAGTAAACCTCGAACCTCCAAAATACCCCATCGATACTAAGGACTGAGTAAGATGCAAACCCAAATCTCCATAATGGCGTTTTAGCCATAAGAGTCCTTATCAGGGTATGAACATTCTTTGTGCCTATGAAAGTACGTAGATGGAAATTCTACATTCCCTTAGTGCCTTCTAATCTTTAGCTAAACATGTCGGACGATAACACATGACATGCCATCAACCCAAAATTTGAACATGTGAAGGATTAGTGTCCAAACAGTACCCATATTATCAACATCGGTGTAAGGATGAGATCCCCTATCATCTTATTAGTGTTTCCATTCGATGTCGTATCATCCAAACCTTTGATCCGTGCGAATAAAGAGGAAGCGGATCCTTTCCCATTGGTGCAGACATCGCTTTGGCGAGTTTCAGTTATTGAAGATGGTCGGGAGTGCAGAAAGCAAGAAAGAAATGAGCAATCAATAAATCAATCTCGCGCCACGACAAAAGGCAAGCTCTACATGACGTGTGAAACCTCATTTGAGGTTAGGTGGCATTGCGCAGTCCTCGCATTCCATTGAGGATGCAGCGGCGATTTCCTGAAGGTTTACTCTATTAGTCATGCTCAACAGATATGTACATTGGTTTTGACATCATTGGCTTGGTGGTTGCCTAGTTCTATCAACTTCACTTTATTTAAAGTTCAATGCTTTGACTAAATTATAATGGAAAAGTTGGAGCATTGCGCGCACGCCTGGATGAAACATTAGCACACTCCCACGTAATCATAAGCTTCCCACTTGAGAAAGTGTAGATAATGCTACATAACATAATGGATCTAAAATCAGTAAAATCAGCAGAATTTGGTTTGGAGCTTTTGACTAAATAAACAAGTGGTCCACTATAAAAGCCTTCTCACATCCGCACGTGTGTTTTTATAGTTTCCCGAAATATCACCATTTCACTTATAGTGCCAGGATGCATGTGTGAGGATATTATGTGAAAGAGACCTCTCATTCAGAATGTAACGTAAGGTGGACAAGTCAATAGTATTCTAGTTGGTTCATGAATCATTAATTTCAAATTCTAAGTGAATGTGAGTTATTGTTGAGCTTGGGTTTAAGCTTGAACCTAGCAATCTCCCTAGGTAAAGGTTTTGGACTTAACATGTGTGAATTGATGTGTGGTGAATATCTCAAGGGAAGAAACCTTGTATGTGACTCCTAATCGAGGTGACCAATAGTGTGATCTGCTGAGGTTGGCCAGACCACGGCAATGGAGGAGGAGTCAAGGCAAATGTTGTGTTCCTACTGAGCTGGGCCAATGTAGAGATTTGAAATGATGATGGTGTGGTATTAAAGGGAGCAAGCTTGACATAGATGGCCCACACATGAAGTATAGATTTGTTGAGATGCACGTGCGAGGGTGTTCTGAGAAAGAAGTCCCACATTAGAGAGCGATGTAAAGTGAAGATGTTGATATAATCTTAGTAGGTCCAACTAAATATGTTTACGGACTCGAACTTAACGTCTCCCTAAGTGAATATATCAAGCTTCCGCTATGTCTCCCAACAATTAGAATCTTTTCTTACGTCATGTTAAAGCAATGTGTATGGGTTTCTATAAATATAAATATATTTAATACAAATTCAAACACATAAAATCTTCACAGATGTGTCATTGCATCCAACGAACTGAGGATAGGGATTTAAATAAACAGATCAAATTCAGCACCAAATAAAATTTATCAAATCATTCTTAAAGCCAGTATATCACATTCCACGATATTTACCTTTCCAACGTTGCGGAAGCAGGCAGGAATGTTCTTTAATCCCACGTGCTTGGTTCACTGTTTTGCTTTTTCCAACATGCAAATGCTTTTACAAGACTAATGTTTTAGCTTGGATGTAATTAGCAATCTCAGCCTTTAACATTTCGACTCCAAGACGACGTATGTTGTTTCCGGGGGCATTCCTTAAAAGAAATGATCCAAGAGACCTGAGCCATTGTGCTCGGACTCCTGTGCTTTTATTTTTGTTAAGTGCTATGATCTCCTTTCTACACCAAAACAGAAAATAACGAAACGACCTAGATAAATTTATTAAACAGTTGATGATCTGTCAAATCTTGGATCTTTGCATTCCCATTTTACAATTTAATAGCAATCTCATGAAGCCTTACGGATGTTAGTCAAGCTTAACAGATAAATAAACTTAGGTGTACATTATGGGTGTACATTATTGGTGGGAAAATTGTTCAAAAAGTCTTAAACTTATTGCACTTTTGCAATTCAGTCATAAACCTTTCAATTTTGTCAATTTTGTCATAATCTTTTCATCTTTTGTCAATTCAGTCATAAATCTTTTTACTTCTTGTCATTTGAGTTCATCCAACCAATTTTGGCTAGAAATTGCTGACTAGGATGGCAGGCACGACGTGATAATTTTTTAATAATATTTTGAATTTTATATGGTTTTTCTGTTCTTCTTCTTTCTTTTTTTTTTTTTTAAGTTTTTTTTTTGAGCTAGGGTCAACTAGGGTTGCCAGAAGACCTTCGCCGGCAACATGACAAATTGTAAAGAATGGTGAGTAAGGATGGAGGGTTTGATAATAAATAAGTGGTTAGAGCAAAGAATTTATGGCAAGAAAAATTGTAAAAAATGGCGGACATAATAGAGGGTTTTTCTCTCTTATATGGTTGTAAATTGCTGACTTGAACGGCCGGCATTGACATGGCAATTTTTTTAGTAATATTTTAAATTTTATATGGTTTATCTCTTTTTTTTTTTTTTTTTTTTTTTTTACTTTTTTTGCTTTTTTTTTTTTTTTGAGCTAGGATTAGCTAGGGTTGCCGGCAGACCTTTGCGAGCCACAAGACAAATTGTAAAGAATGGTGTTAAGGACGGAGGGTTTGATGTGAACGGCCGGCATTGACGTGGTAATTTTTTAATAATATTTTGAATTTTATAAGATTTTTCTTTTTCTTTTCTTTTTTTTACTTTTTTTGCTTTCACCCCCAATGATTTTTATTTTTATTTTTATTTTTATTTTTATTTTGGTCCCTTTCATGGACAATTCAAGAAAAATTGTAAAATAAAACCAACGCACGAAAGGTCAAGAAATTGTGATAAATAACCAGAGAAGGTGCCTCGATGTTTCCACCACCGTTGCTTTGTCGTTTTTCTCCATGTTTCATGCGCCCGAACACTGTTTCGACTGACATGGACACTTTGTCAAGCACCTGCCCAGCCCCGTCAGCTTCCCGACAAGTGGTATCAAACCAATGGTTTAAACAGGTTGGGCCCAAAATATGTGGATTGTAGTCGGGTGAATGTTTCAAGGAAAGGTTTCCGGCGCGACTCCCAATCGAGGTGGCAGAAGGTGTTTTCCTGTTGAGCTTCGCATTGAGGAGTCAGGGCAGAAGTTGTATTTCTGGCGAACTTGGTTGGGCCAAGGTGGAGATATGAGTGGAGATGTTATCAGTGTGAAATGATAACTTATCAAAAAAAAAAAAAAAAAAAAAAACAAGTCCGACATAGAAGGCTCATACCTAAGGGGGAGATTTATCGAGGTGCACTTGTGAGAGTGTAATGCAAAAGAAGTCCCACATTGGTGATATGATGCAAAGTGAAGCAGTCAATATTATTCAAGTGGGTGCGATCAAAATATATTGAAGGATTCAAATTTAAACTTTCCCTTGGTAATCTCTATAAGTAAAAATATCGTACTTTCACTGCACCTTCCAACAACTAGAAAGGTATAACTTTCATAAGCAACATATGAACAACATCAAATAACAATTTATCACATTAACAATTTCATTGTTCACATCATTGTTAAAGCACGTACATCACATTCAATTTTAGCGAAAAAGAAATAGTGCATCATATTCAAATTTTCAACTAATATAGTCTCCGATAAATTTGTATAAACATCATAAGTTCTTTGCTTATCTCTAGTATCATTCCACACTCTTTGCCTTTTCAACATTGCGGAAGCATGCAAAAATGTTCTCACACATGTTTGTAGGGATAAATATACTAGAAGTGCCAAAAGTTATGTACAATGCTCACTTTAGTAAAAAAAAATTTCGTCGGCTCACTTAAATGCTAAATTGGAGAAAAAATGATCACTTAAGTGCTAACAACGAAAAATTCCAACCAAATTGATTACTTGTCATTTATAATTAAAATTATAATATAACTTGTCAATTTTTTTAAAAAATTCAGTCCACGTGATATTTCGACATGACATGCTTGGCACTGAAGTGATCGCTTTTTAACAACGACTAATTTGAAGTGATTATTTTCAATAAAATTTAGGACTCAAATGATCACTTTAAATAAAATTTGGCACTTAAATAATCATTATTTATAACTTTTTGACGACGTCATTTGTGGATTATATGCTTCCATATATCTGGATGTTCCAACCCTCAGACTTCCCACCTTTAAAAAGATCTAGTGCCCCATTTCTGACATTAGAAGAATTTACAAATCCTCACAATCGGTTTCGTCACATCCTTAAGCTCCTGAATCCCATAGATATTGATGACCATGGAAGACAACAAAAGGTTACAGTTGTTGAAGCCGTGCTAAATTGGCAGTCGGAGAATGCTCTAGCCTATAATAATGTTCTCAAGACAATTGACACAAAACTTTCAATTGTCCAAGCTCGTCTTGATCATGTTGACCAGAAGGTTGATCAAATGACTTTGGTCACAAATAAATTGCTTGAGACATTTCAAAAGAAACTTCAGCAAATGGAATCTGTAAGATATATTTCTCATCATTACTTGGAAGATCATACGATTGAAATGGAAAAATTGAGAAGACAAATCAAGCTCTCACAGGATGGAAAATTTATTCCTCCTCCTAATCCATTTTCTCAGCCTTGGCAAACAATTTCAATGGACGTGGACCCTTCTAAGGCTACATAAATTGCTTCAATTATTGACGAAGCTCCAAAACATGATCAAAGGGCTATTGTTACGCTTCGAAACCGTATCAGAGAGATAGAAAAGCAAAAAAGATCAGTGAAGAAAAGAAGCTAGCTCTTAAACCTTTTCTGGAACCTCTCTCTACTCATATGGTTTCAAACCCACTTAAGGCTTTCCTGCAAGATCAAAGCATACAAAGTATACCAACTATTGCGACATTTGACTCTGCCAAACAAAATACCTTTGAATCAGCCTCAAAATCAGATTCCCTGTCTTCCGAAAATATTTCAACCTCTGAACCACAAACATTAGTATCCCGTGTGCCTGCTATCTTTATGGCTGATCCCCCTGAAGCAGAGATGGAATCAAATTCATCTGAGCCAGAAGTAGTACATCTTCATGACATTCCATATTCTAAATGGCCAAATAGTTTGCAAGAATTTCATGTTTGGCTCAACACCAAAGCACTTTTTTTGAACACCGGTATGACATACTGATCGAGTTCGTGAAAAGATTCATTGGAAGCTTAAAATATTGGTGGAGAACTATTTTTAACCAGGATCAAATGACATTTCTATTTCAAACAAATTTTCATTATGTAATCCGGGTTACCCACCAATTCTTTATTGGTAAACCAGAAGATCTCCTTAAGATTAGAAGAAGAGAATTTTTCGAAAAAAGTGCTACTCTCTACAAAGAAAGCATCTCAATAAGCATTTCCAAGAAATGCTTAAACTATTTTATGCTTTGAGAGCCGATCTTAGCCTAAAATAGGTCTTCCTGACTTCCATTCCAAAAGAAATTGGACAAATGGTGGAAAGGTCCATTCATAATAAGTAGATGACCATTGCAAATGTTCAGAATTTTAGCATGAGATACATCTTGCTCTTGATGATCTTTGCATCCGAAGAAAGGCTTTAAGAAGTTATCTTATGAGCAATAAGGAACTTAACCGGGCTTGTCAAAAGCCTGAGTTAAGAATTAAATGCTCAAAGAAAGACTCCTGTGATGATCCTTCTTGTGGAGATCAATGCAAAAAACAAAGACACTTCAAAAGATTATCCTTAGGACATATAAAGAAAAGGCGCAAATGGAGATTCTTGCGAAAAAGACGCTCTAAACGAAGCTCTTCTAGAAGGCGTAGAAAATCTGACAGGTATTACATTTGCAACAAGAAAGGCTATTTTGCCAAAAATTGTCCAAATGCCTAAGGAAGACATTCCCCTTTAATCCAGAAGATAGAGAAGCAAACTAGAGTATCACTCTAGGATGATAATGTTGAATTAGTCTTCTCCCTGGAAGACGAACCAACCAAACACACTGTTTGTGCTATCCAGATGTGATCACAAACTAGTGACACTGAAAGCTTGTCAGGAGAACCGGAAGAAGAGGTATTCTTCTTCTCTGGACCTCCCACAATCAAAGACCTTTGTGAATACACTCCTTCTATCCTCTCATATTTCTATGTTAAAATATACCCATCTAAGTATGATAAGCCTATTTCTCTTATTGCCCTGTCGACACTGGAGCCAGTGTTTCTATTCTGGATACAAAGATACTTCCAGAAAAATACTGGACGTTAGACACCCGGTATTTTAACTCTACCTTTGGAGATACCTTTGCTACAAAAGTACGAAGCAAACCCATCACCATACAGTTTTTTGCTCAGTGTTCAGTCACTACCAAAATTATTGACTTGAGTTCACCAAATAAAGATATCATTATTGGTTGGGATTTCCTAAACTCAAAATTGTGCCTAATGGACTATGGTTCAATCGACAATTCCAGGAATTTGTAAACATCCAAGGATTCTTCACCATTCAAATGAGTATATTGGATCCAATTCTGCAAACTCTTCTTGGGGCGTGTGCAGACTCTCACTCAAACTTTGTCAAAAAATGCTCCAACTCTTTGTGGAAAAATCCTTATTTTTTCATCAATCTTCCTTTTAAGAAAAATGAGGATGTCAATCCCACCAAAACAGTCACTCTAGAATGAATCCAGAACATTTGCTTTTATTCCAAAAGGAATGTTCGAATTTGCTACATCAAGGGTTAATTGAGCCCTCAGATTCTCAATGAGTTTGCGGACCATTTTATGTCAACAAGCGAGTAGAGGAAAAATGAGACTATTATTAATTATCATCCTCTTAATCAATTTTTACAAGATGATCAGTTTCCTTTACCATATCGGAATTCTCTATTCTCCAGTCTCACCCAACCCAAAGTGTATTCCAAGTTTGACCTTTGTTAACACCTAAATTTAGCCAACCCATTTAATCATTGATTAATTGTATATAAAATTAGGGATTAATTTTTAACCTCTAGCAAAAATAATTTTCATTAATTGCACGGCATATAAACATTAGGAGCATTTGCGTTAGTAGTAATATAAATTTCTAATGAAAATATTAAAAAGGAAAGAAAAAGAAAAAGAAAAAATTATTTAAAGAAATTAATTTAAAAAAAAAACAAAGAGAAAAAGAAGAGAGAATGGGAAAAGCGTGACTGGGCTGGGGCGAGTCGGCCTAGCTTCTTTCTTTTCCTTTTTATTTCTCTTCACCTGGGCCGGCCCACTTTTCCTTTATTTTCCCCAAGACCAGCCCAGCCCTCTCTTCCTCGGCCTCTCTTTCCCTCATGCGCCCTTCGAAAAAGAGAACAACGTACAAGAGGACCAAGGACAACAACAGCTAGCGAAATATAGGCTTTGCAGGAGAGAAGTTACTTGAAAGAGAAATAGAGATGAAAGTGGCTTTGAGTGTCCGCTACGCAGTGGAGTGTGTAATTGGAGTACTGTGTGCACAGATGCTTCATGTTTCTTTATAAAAAAATTTTAGCTTATGGTTTCATTGCGCACCTTCATTTCAAGTAGAACATGCCCTCTGACAAATGGAAATTCCCATGGCACCACAATCATATAGTTTGGTTGACACCACATTACCACATTTGAGCTGTGGAGGATGTAAGATCTTCTGTGTGTTGAGGTTGGTACTCGTTACAACTATTAGGCTCAAAGGTTGTCCATAGCGAAAATGCATCCGTGCATTATCATCCCTTTTTCAGGTGCTGTTTCACAGGTACTCAATGCATAAATTTCTTTTTGGTTATTTGTCATCTCATTTGACTTACAATTCGCTTTTGGCCCATTGTTCCCTAGGGAGAAAGAATTGGCTGCTGTGAAGATCAATGCAGCTGACGTTGATATAATCGCTAATGAACTTGAGGTCAGTCAGCTTATGCCATGTGCTTGAACGCATTTATTCTCACTGGCCTGAGCCTTCTAATATTGTATGGTAAATTCTGAAAATAGCTCGCGGTCGTCTCGCCGGTATCCTCCTGGTTCGTCGGTTGCTCGTGGTGGTTCACCGGTCGGAAAAAGCGAGGGCAGAGAGAGAGAGGGAGTTCGTTGGGGAGAGAGAGCGAGGGTAGAGAGAGAGGCGCAAAGAAGAACCCGCGCGACAGAAAACCTTCTCTCCCGAAGCTAGAAGCTAACAGTATACGAAAATTTTCAAAATTGGCACCTGAAATTGTGGGTCCCACGAGACACGTCTCGCGCTCCCACCGCTTCTTGTTTGTCCTTGGTCCTCTTGTACGTTGTACGTTGTTCTCTTTTTTGCAGAGAGCGTGAGGGAAAGAGAGGGCGAGAGGGTTTTCGCTAGCTGTTGTTGTCCTTGCTCCTCTTGTACGTTGTTCTCCTTTATGCAGAGCGCATGAGGGATTGAGAGGGCGAGAGGGTTTTCACTGGCTGTTGTTGTCCTTGCTCCTCTTGTACGTTGTTCTCTTTTTTGCAGAACGCGTGAGGGAAAGAGAGGGCGAGGAAGAGAGAGTTTTCGCTAGTTGTTGTTGTCCTTGGTCCTCTTTTTGCAGAACGAGGGCGAGGAAGAGAGGGTTTTCGCTAGCTCTTGTTGTCTTGGTTCTCTTGTACGTTGTTCTCTTTTTCGCAGAGCGCATGAGGGAAAGAGAGGGCGAGAGGGTTTTCGCTAGCTGTTGTTGTCCTTGCTCCTCTTGTACGTTGTTCTCTTTTTGGCAGAACGCGTGAGGGAAAGAGAGGGCGAGGAAGAGAGGGTTTTCGCTAGCTGTTGTTGTCCTTGGTCCTCCCGTACGTTGTTCTCTTTTTCGCAGAGCGCATGAGGGAAAGAGAGGGTTTTCGCCAGGAGAATGGTTACCTCTAGGACGAAGCACAGACCACAGCCGGGGCCCTACGCCCTCGTGCTCCACACCCACTCGACGCGGAGGTGGACGGAATCGTGCATGGACCCTCCCAACTTTTATATAGTTAACAATCTCAAGCTTTGACACTCCAACTCCGAGGAAGTCTAGTGAAAGAAAAAGAGAGATCGTGTATGGACCAAAAGCTTCAGGCGATCAACCCGAGCGATTTCGAGTTCACCCACAAGCTGGGAACAATGCCATCGATCACAAGCCCCGGAAGGAGGTCGCCGTCCCCACCATCGCATCAACAAGCTTCCTCAGCATTTGAAAGAAGCCACCGAGAGAGGAGGCTCTATGAAGCGTCGCTTGGCGGGTGCGTCGAGTCGTTAGCTCAGTTGCTGCAAGAAGACGGACTCATCCTAGCTCGGGCTCCTGTCACTTGCTTCGACGAGACTCCATTGCATGTGGCCTGTATGCAAGGTCATGTACATTTTGCCAAGGTTCTTTTGGCTCATAAAAGGGATTTGGCTATGGAGTTGGACTTGCAGGTATGTCGAAGCGAAAACCTTCATTGTGGTTGTTTGATATCCTTTTGTCAGATCAAACTAAACCCGGTAATCCTCACAAACTAGATAATCGGTGGAATCGCAACTCTTTTGATTAGGTTTTTGCAAGTTTTAGGCTTTTAGCCATGTGTAAAGTAATTTATAAACTATATTTACATGGAATATCTCTACATAGATTAGACTATCTTGCTTGTCAAATTAGATTTTGCACATGTAATATAGCATTTTCTTTTCCAGTTTTCATGATCTTTGAGAAATCAAACCCATCATATATCTCAAGGAAATTAACAAAATTCAAACAGAAATCAAGTCATAGATTTCCAGGTTAATTCAGCTTGAAAGATCTTACAGACACCAGTGAATTTGAGTAGCTTGGTCTATTTGATTTGAAAATGCGATATATATAAATCATATGAACGTGTCCCTCAATAAGAATGCTCCATAGCTAAGCACTTCACTTTTGCAGGGACGTACGCCTCTTCACTGGGCATCTGCGAACGGATACATCGAAATAGCGAGGGAATTGTTACAATCAAACCCCCTTGCATGCCTTGTCCCTGACGAAGATGGGTGGACCCCACTTCATCTAGCCATGATGAAGGGCCGAAGCAACATCGTGATAGAGCTGGTGAAGGCGAAACCGGAGGCGGCTGAGCACAGGCTAAGCCACGGCCAAACCGCTCTCCATCTAGGAGTGAGTCATAATCGTTTGGAGGCTCTGAAAGTCCTGGTGGAGACGGTGAGAGATGGTGATTTGGTGAAAGCTCAGGATGATGAGGGTAATACCATTTTGCATTTGGCCGCAGCAAACAAGCAAATAGAGGTAATCCTTTTTGCTTCGAATTACTTCGAAATTGTGACGACGTCAGATATCGCATTCCAACTAAACATTTTGTGCCGATAAAATCCGGCTCATTCTCATTTTTCTATAGACTAAAGCTTTCTACATTCAAACTTTCGATTGAAGTAACTTACAGGAAATATCTTTGTTTGTTGTTTCTTTTATAACTGATAAGAAGCTCATCTTTTTGTGCAGACAGTGAAATATCTACTTCAAAGAAGCAAAGTGGATGTGAATATAGTGAATAGAAATGGCTTCTCTGCTATGGATATAGTGGAATATTTTCCCAAGGATTTCAAAGTCCTTGAATTGAGAGAACTGTTAGTACATGCTGGAGCTTTGAGAGCCATAAGATTCCCTGCATCGACAACTCACCAAGTAGTTGTTGATAAAACAAATGAGGAGAACTCAACTATTACAGTTGACCTAGCATCTATAGCGCCTCTCTCCACCGATACTCCTCCGATAGAGGTGGTTCGACCACCGTCTTTAGCGGGTAAAATCACGAAGCAGGAGGAAGACAAACACAAGGAGGAAGACAAACACAAGATCGAGAAGAGGAGCGATTCTCTGATGGTAATGCTTTAGCTAGATCTCTTGGAGTAGCATTTGCTGATAACTTAGATCAGATCAATCATGTTATTGCAATTAACATCATAGTTCACAGTTAATTAATTTAAACTCACTGTTTGTTTCATGAAAAATGGATGATTCATAAAATATTTTCCTAAAATGATCGTTTGTATCGCTTAAAATAAATAGTTATGCTTTCTTAAAAATGTTTTCTACATATGTACTAAACTGCTCATAATTAAATAGCTATGTGGAGAAAGAAGATGAGTAGTTACAATAATAGAAGGCTTATGATTAAAAAGTAAAAAATAGAGGGTGATATAAGAAATCTAATAGTGAGGAGAGATGAAACAAGTTGATGAATATCTAAGAAAGTAATGGTACTTAAGAAAATCTAAAAATCTAAATGTGAAGTAGTTGGGTGATTTTCTTTAAATATCTATACTAATACATAAAGTAAAATATCTATACTAATACATAAAGTAAAGAGGATTTCTAAAAGACTCAATCTTTTGTCTTCTCCAAATATTCTCAACAACTTAGGGCCTATTTAGTAACCATTCTATTCCCGGAATTTTTTTTTACTTAGAAATGATTTTTTTTTTTTATTTTGTTCCCTCGACGAGTTTTTGAGTATTTGAAAGCGTTTGGTACCTATCCAAAATTTTTATTCCATTTGGTAAGACCTTAAATTCTTTTGCGATTTAGAATTTCTTTTAATTTTTTAATAATTTTATTATATTTTTCTCTTTTTTTTTTTCTTTTCTTTTTCTTTCTTCTTCTCCTTCTTCCTCTTCCTCTTTGGCCGGTTGCCGACGACCGGCCAAATGAGGGCCAACAACCTCATCGGAATGTCGCTGGCAGCTGGAATATAAGTGTGTTTTATTTTCCACACGTTTAGTTATTAGATTTTGATTTTCTTTCTAACAACAATAGCAACCTTTATAAAAAGACGTTCAAATTTCAAAATATCTTCATTTTTTTTTCTCATATATGTATATATTCATACACTTAGTTTTTTCATGGTTTAATCCATGAGCTCTATTTCTGTAGAGAGCTCGCCACAATTTTCTAGTATATATATAGGAAAATCCATCAATTGAATTTGTGCATTTGTTGGAATGACTAACTTTGACTCGATGATCTTCAAATGTATAAATATAGTAGAAAAACTATTTCTTCATTCACAATCTAGATCTTTCTTTCACGTCACGACATATAGCTGCCACCGTGATCGCAGCCATGGCTTACCAAGCCGGCCTTAACCCTCCTGGCGGCGTGTGGGACAGCGATCAGAAATACCCAAACGGCAAAATCCAATTCTTAGTAGGAACATCGATAATGGCTGTAAACTATCCAGAGAGTTACCCGAAGTTCTGGAAATACAACACCGTATCTTTTCTTGCATCCCTTAGCACGATCTTCTTGCTCGTGAGTGGCTTGCCCAAGGGGAAGAAGGTTCTGACGTGGATTCTGATGGCCACAATGTGGGTGACCATCACTTTCATGGCGCTGACTTACCTTGAGTCCATGGTGGCCATCCTGTACGCGGGCAAGTACGAGGATGAAGTGACGCAGATCACAAGAGTGGTTACGAACTCCACGTATGTTTGGATCAGCATTGTAGCCATTGTTTTTCTAGTTCACACCATTCGATTCCTCGCATTCGTCCTCCGGAATGTGAAAAATCCGCAAAAGCTCAAGAAGCAGATATCAGGGTGTGTGAGTTGGTGCAGATCTAGGGTCAATATCAAGATCTAGTGTATTCACCTGGTGGGACAAAGGATTACTGCATAGTCTTGATGCCTATCTTCTTTCTAACTTAATCCTCATGTCATGAGATCATTCTGAGTACCACAAGTTGTACGAACCATTTAATGATACTACTACCAAACACAGAGTCCATCTCGCATCATTCTCAAGCTCTCCTCATCAGAGATAGTCTTGCCCGAATAGCCGAATATTTTTAAAGAGAATGGGAAGGCGTGGCCACAAAGTTATCTGATCCACTCCTATGTATGCCGCAAATTAGTAGGTAAAAGCAACATTGGGCCATTCCATGATTTGCCTCATACAGCTTCACCACTCTCTTTCCAATTCCACCAAACAACCGAACCCACCTACCTCAAAAGTATCAACACTTCTTTTATGCGTCCTTCATATTCTTCTCCAACGCTGATAGATGTCCAAAAGCCATCTGATTAAAGCTAGTGAGCCTCTCTGTCTGATCAATTTCAACCCCATGGCACCAAACCATGATGCAGTCACACCATTTACATGAACTTCTTACACTATCTTTCCCTGCCTAATTTTAAGGAAGTGATACACAGATTTCACAGAAAACACTCCATTATTATTCGCAGACCATGCAAGCCGATCCTACCTCAAAGGTCGGAATCGAAGCAGTGCTAGTTTCATATGTAATGTTCACATACCAGAACGTGTGCTTCTTCCAAAACAACATTCAAGCTCTGATATTATGACTTCTTGCCAAACGATCTTTTCTTCTTTATATAGACAAGTAGAGGAGGGACAAGGCAGAAATGCAACCTAAAATCTCATGGACCAATCTGCTGTTCCTAATCACAAGACAAAGGATTGGTAGCGTATCATCCCACACAAAACACAGAAAATCACTGTTCATATGCAAACTGATTACAGGGGATGGAAGAACAGAGAGATGAAAACAATTGTAGACAGATCTTTTGTACCTTAGGCTGGTGATAATCAGTCCATAACAATTGGGAAGCTAAGAGAGCTCTCAAAGGCAGGAGCCAGTACTTCCATCTGTCTTAGACGACCACAATGTGTGGTTTCAATCAGCAAGCCCACAACTAACGCAGCTCATAAACTTCACTCAACCCACCTTGGCAAACCAAGCCTCTTTCAAGAAGATCCGTTTCACAACCCCAACTTAACGCAACCTGACGGTTTCGTTTGGGAGAATAATATTGGGATTGCGTATGTGTGGGTTAAGAGCCGCCAATTCCTTCCATTTAGCACCAGTTCCATGAACACGGGATGAGATGCTCCACAATGTGTCACCAGGCTGTGCCTTAGTTGTTGCTGGGGCAGTAGATTTTTAGAAGAAGCAGTCTTTGACTTCAGAAACGGATGCTTATTGCTCTTTCCCATTCCATTAGCGAGCAACCAACGGGAACCAGATTGTTGCTGGTTTGAACTTCCCCAGACCTTTCTCTTCCCAGGATCAAATATGTTTAATTAATTCTAGATTATAATTATTTTACGCATGGTTGTGATACCCATGCCGTGCATCTACGACAACGTGGGATTTATAGATTTTAAATGAGATGAGAGCTTAGAAGAGTTTAAGATTAAACCGTCATCTTCTAATAATTTAGATATGTCAAAATGGGACATAGACTCATTTTTTAACCATATTTGATGGTTGAGTTATTTTATGAACTAGTTATATTCACTATGGGTTCAGAATGGTAAAACTTATAATAATATAAGTGTTAAATAGATTCACAACTTATTTAGATCTATTTCATCTCTATGACTTTCTCTTCATTCTCTCGCCCTCACTTAATCTCACGCTCGCTCACCCTTTACTCTCACTTCAGTTTGTGTATGAGTTTTTTTTTTTTTTTAAATTGATTAAATATAGAAGTGTTTTAGTAATACATGTCGTGTCGTTCATAGGTCATTAGAATTTATTACATGAAAATATGTCAAAGCATGTTAAATAAATCAATTTAAATCGGACCATTTTCGACCCTACCCATTATTTTGATGGGTCTGTAATAATTTAAGGTTTTGCATGGTTCAACATGCAATGTTTAACTAATTGTGGATTAAAGTCGGTTTTACACATGGTTTACACATGCCGTGCGTCCACAATGACGTGAGATCTACAAAAATTTATAAACAGGGTGAGAGGAGTAATAGAAGAAGTTAAGGATTAAACCGTTCGTCTTGGATTATTTGTTTGTACGTAAACGAAAATGGCCAAATTGAAAGGTCAACGCGATCTTGGGGAAGCACGGGAAAAGGTCGAGACCGTTGACCGGGTAACGAAACCGCGTCCCCGCTTCGTTTTTGACCCGCCGGAGGGGATCGCACGACAGCCAGCGAGACTAAACCCGCGCGTGGCCCCACTCGCTGAGCAGCCCCCCTAAGTTGAAATAATTAATTAATAAAAATATTTTTTACTAATAATAGTAATCTATAACTAAATATTTTTGTGAACAATAAAAATACATTTTAATTTATTCATTTTTATAAATGAAATGAATAATTATTTTTAAGAAAATATTTTTCAAGCCGTTCATTTTCTACGAAATAATTAGGAAGCTAAATACATTATGTCAAATCCCCATATATGCAAAAGCCCGAGGTCTCAAGTTTGTCCGAGCATATCGTGCTTGTAGAGATGACGGCAAGCTGCAGCGCAGCTCAAAGGTGTGACAATTTGCCATTGGCAAGAACAGGGGCAAGCACGAAAGTTGGGTTCAGAAGGATGGAGGGAACAAAAAAAAATATGGCCCTAATTAGGGTTTTGACGACGTGTTCTTTACGGGAATAGCAGGAAATCTCTTTTGCTTTCGGCAGATCCGCACAGCTAATCGCGAGCTTAAAATATAATAGAAGGTACGAGTCCCATGCATTGTTTTATATAAAAGAGTAAAACCCATGCAAGTGAAAAGCACTTCTCCCAATCGATTCACACGTCTTTTCTCGTTCACGTGCAAAAGGGGTTTTTGCCTGCCCTCCTTTTCGATCCGAGTCTTGCGGGATAAGATGACATTCTCGAGAAACGCATACGCAATACTATCCAACTAATAATATATTTTTTTGGGTTGAACGCGTGGAATATAACGAGGCAATATTTTAAAAGGGTAAAAAAGAAATACAACCTTTTTTCTTTTAATATTATGATCTCAAGAAGGTCATTTGTGTTTTAAATTTGAAATTATATCGTTGGTACATGCAATGTGAAAAGTACGAAATTATAAAAGGGAACTTACTTATTTAATATTCACTTTAATAGAAAACTTTATTACCACTTCAAGCAATTGACTCAACCGTAAGAATTTCTTCCGCGTATAAACCGATTAAACATAACCAAAGTAAAGTAATCGTAAAGAAGATATACTTTTCCTATTTCCCTATATATGGTCTACTAAAGCTACATTTCACTTTTACTCTAGGTTTTAGCCATCAAAAATGCAAAATGAAAAAAGAGGAAAAAAAAAGTCCCAATTAAACGTAAATCGCATTTTTGAACACATCCGCTTGTCCAGTGGTATCGAAGTGCAAATGGTTATGTGTATTGAATCGGACTACCGATCAAGTTTTATTAAATTGGTTATATCAGCACAATAATGATTAAACCAAGGGGGCCAGAAGAACATGTCCGAATCGATATTTTGGATCTATATCATGGCTCTGTGGAACGAGCAAAATGCCAAATTCCTTTCTATGCAGACCCACTTCCCCCGACGTTGTGAGAGTGATTGACCAAGCTCTTAATTAGCGTTATAGCCAAGCACAGTAAAACTGCAATAAAAATTATTTTATAGAAAATGAATAATCTTAAAATTATTTTTTTAAAAGATAATCGCTTGCAAAAGAAAATTGAATGAATGAAAAGTATTTTCATTATTTGAGAAAATAGCTAAACAAAAATTGTTATCAATAATGAAAACATTTTCATTATATGTTTTCAAAACGATACAAGTGATAAGTTTTTAAGAAAATATTTTTCAAATTATTTCTTTTCTGCGAAGTAAATGAATCCTTTTAGAATCACTATATATATATATATATATAGACACATACATACATACATACATACATATATGGATCTAAATTAGTAAAATCAGTGAAATTTCTTGCACTTTTCGTTGAAAGTCTCGTCAATCTTAAATGCGTGCTGATCTTCTTGGTTCAATGAATTCGTGTTGAATACGGGTTGCATCATCATATTATTCCACACTACTTTTCAACTCTTTACTTTTCAACATTGTGGAAGCATGCATAAATATTCTTTAATCCCACGCGTTTGTGTCGCTGCTTTGCTCTTTCCAGCATGTAAATGCTATGTAAGACTCACGTTATAGCATCTTATATATAGTTAACAATCTCAACCCTTGACATTCCAACTTTAAGGCAATCTAGTGAAAGAAAAAGAGAGATCGTGTGTGGACCGAAAGCTTTAGGTGATTAACCCGAGCGATTTCGAGTTCACCCAAGCTGTGAACAATGCCATCGATCACAAGCCCAAGAAGAAGGTCGCCATCCGCGCAGTTGCATCAACAAGCTTCCTTAGCATCTGAAAGAACACGCCGAGAGAAGAGGCTCTATGAAGCATCGCATGGCGGGTGCGTCGAGTCGTTAGCTCAGTTACTGCAAGAAGACCGACTTATCTTGGCTCGGGCTTCTGTCACTTGCTTCGACGAGACACCATTGCATGTGGCCTGCATGCTCGGTCATGTACCTTTTTCCAAGGCTCTTTTGGCTCATAAAAGGGATTTGGCTATGGAGTTGGACTCGCAGGTATGTCGAAGCGAAAACCTTGGTTGTGGTTGTTTGACATCAGACTATCTTGCTTGTCAAATTAGATTTTGCACATGTAATGTAGTATTTTGTTTTCCAGTTTTCATGATCCGTGAGAAATCAAACCCATCATATGTCTCAAGGAAATTAACAAAATTCAGACAGAAATCAAGTCATGGGTTTCCAGGTTAATTCAGCCTGAAAGATCTTACAGACACCGGTAAATTTGAGCAGCTCGGTCTATTTGATTTGAAAATGCAATATATATAAATCACATGAATGTGTCCCTCAATAAGAATGCTCCATAGTCAAGCACTTTACCTTTGCAGGGACGTACGCCTCTTCACTTGGTATCTGCGACGGATACATTGAAATAGCGAGGGAATTGTTACAATCAGACCCCCTTGCATGCCTTGTCCATGACGAAGATGGGAGGACCCCACTCCATCTAGTCACGATGAAGGGCCAAATCAACATCATGATAGAGCTGGTGAAGGCGAGACTGGAGGCGGCCGAGCATAGGCTAAGCCACGGCCAAACCACTCTCCATCTGGGAATGAGGCATAATCGTTTGGAGACTCTGAAAGTCCTGGTGGAGATGATGAGAGATGGCGATTTGGTGAATGCTCAAGATGATGAGGGTAATACCATTTTGCATTTGGCCACAGCAAACAAGCAAATAGAGGTAATCCTTTTTGCTTCAAATTGCTTTGAAATTGCGACGACATCAGATATTGCATTCCAATTGAACATTTCGTGAAGATAAAATCCAGTCATTCTCATTTTTCTATAGACTCAAGTTTTTTGCGTTCAAACTTCAGTGGATTTATTGATTGAAGAAACTTGCAGGAAATATCTTTGTTTGTTGTTTCTTTTATAATTGATAAGAAGCTCATCTTTTTGTGCAGACAATGAAATATCTGCTTCAAGGAAGTGAAGTGTATGTGAACACAGTGAATAGAAATGGCTTCTCTGCTCTGGATATAGTGGAACATTTTCCGAAGGATTTCAAAGTCATTGAATTGAGAGAACTGTTAGTACATGCTAGAGCTCTGAGAGCCATAAGATTCCCTGCATCAACAACTCACCAAGCAACTCCCTCCACCAATACTCCTCCAATAGAGGTGGTTTTGCCACTGTCTTTATCGGGTGAAATCAGGAAGCAAGAGGAAGACAAACACAAGAAATGGATCAAGAAGAAGCGCGATTCTCTAATGGTAATGCTTTAGCTAGATGTCTTGGAGTATTTGCCGATAACTTAGATCAGATTGATCATAGCTCACAGCTAATTAGTTTAAACTCTCTATTTTTTTCATGAAAAATGGACGATTTAGAAATTATTTTCCTAAAAATGATCATTTGTGTCGTTTAAAATAAATAGTTATGCTTTCTTAAAAATATTTCTACATATGTACTAAATTGCTCATAATTAAATAGCTATGTAGAGAAAGAAGATGAGTAGTTACAATAATAGATGGCTTATAATTAAAAAGAAAAAAAAAACAGAGGGTAATATAAGAAATCTAATAATGAGAAGAGATGAAACAAGTTGATGAATATTTAAGAAAGTAATTGTACTTAAGAAAATCTAAATGTGAAGCAATTGAGTGATTTTCTTCAAATATCTATACTAATACATAAAGTAAAGAGGATTTCCAAAAGACTCAATCTTTTGTCTTCTCCAAATATTCTCAACGACTTGGAGGAGTCTGTTTGGTAACAATTTTGTTTTTAAGAACAATTTTTATTTATAAATGATTTTTTTTTTAATTTTGTTCTTTGAACGAGTTTCGAGTATTTGAAAACATCTAGGGTGCACATGACAACCATTCTGTTCCAGAAATAGTTTCTGGAACAGAAATGGATTTTTCTATTTCTATTTCTAGAAGAGTTTTTAAGCAAAAATAAACATTTGATAACGACACAAATTTTTTTCCTTTCGGAAGATGGACGGCGATGGTGGCAACCGATGGCTGGCGACCGGCGGCTGCAGCAACGGCCGAGGCCGGCGATTGGCGATCGGCGACCGGCAGCGGCGGCGGCGGGCGGTGGCGGCGACGGCGGGCGGCCGACGATCAACAACGGCGGCCGGCGGGCGGCGAACAACCGATGGACAGTGTTGACGCCTAAATTTTGATTAGTTTTTTTATTACTTAGTCTCTTTTAAATGTTTGTTTTTCCTTTTTTCGGATAATAAATAATAAATAATAAAAACAACAAAAAAATAGTAAAAACAAAAGAAAACAAAAAATTGGCAGCCCTCCTCCTTTTTCTCTCCCCTTCACGGGCCCAGGCCCAGTTTTTTTTCCCAGATCGAGTCCAGCCCCTTTCTTCCTTCTTCTTCCTTTTTCTTCTTCCTCGCTCCTTCCTTCTCTACCTCTGTAGTTCACACGCATCAACACCGACGCGCGAAGGACAACCTACAGCCGAGGAGGGTAGGCCGACGTCGGCCGGAGATGACAGATCTCAAGCGCCATTAATGGCCGCCTTCAATGCCAAGCACGCTTCACTGGATAAGCTCGAATGGGACGCTGGTTCAGTCAAGGAAAATCGGTTGGCAAGCCGAAGGCTGGCGATCGAGGCCCTCTGTCGACCGGACCCCCCTCGCCTATAAATAGGTGGTCGCAAGCTCCGTCGAGAGGCACGACGAACTCGGAGATCTTCCCTTGAGAGACTTCAGGGGAGAATCAAAGAGCGAGCATGCGAGAGATCGGGTCGCGAAGCTCGAACAACCTCCCTCCGAGAGACTTCAGGGGAGGCCGACGGCAAGCGAACCCGGAGAGACAGGGTCGAGGTCCAAATCTAAAGATCTGAGGGCGAAGGTCTGCGGAAGGGCCAGATCTGATTAGATCTGGGAGATAACGCAAGCCGAGACCACTGCTGAGCCGTGACCGATCCGCCAACGCCAAGCCAGATCTGGGAGCTGAGGGGGCTGCCGTCGCTACCTTCTGTCACCGCCACCGCCGCCTCGTCGCGCCGTTGTTACAGCCAGGTATCTACCGCCGCTCGCCACCACTCGCCGTTGCTTTTCCGTTTGAGATTTGGTTGCCGCCCCTGTCTACCGCGTCACTGCCATCGCCCCCCTGACCGTGAAGCCCTAATCTCCCAGTCCTGACCGGCCAAATAGATCGGCCGCCGTTGTTGAGTCATGCTCTCCAGTCCAACGAACGACCGACCACCGCCGTCCTCTGCGTAGCCATCGTCGACGATGCGAGCTGTCGCCCTGATCCCTTCACCAACGCCGTGAACGAACAAAGGGGAAAAGAGGCCGGAAACCGGGTCAATTCGCGGGTCCGTCTGACCCGGTTTCCCTGTCTTTGGGTAGGGTTTCCCCGGGTCGGACCTGCACTCGTCGGGCCAGTTTCTGAACTCAGGTTGGGTATCCTTTTTTTGATTCAAATAGGCCCAATTCCAATGTGTGCTGAGTTAAAGAAAAAAAGAAAAGCAAAATAGAAAAATCCTGGGCCGGTCCCAACTCGGGAACCCGACCCGGTTCGTTTTTTTTTAATTAATAAATATAATATTTTAATTTTAAAAATAAAAAAATAATTTATTTTCAAAAATCAAAAAAATCCAACCCGATTCGTTTTTTTTTTACATTATAATATAATATAATATTTTAAAAATAATAATAAATAATTTATTTTTTCAGAAAATAAAAAAATAAAAATAGCCATATTTTCCCAAAAAGCCAAAAAAAAAAAGTTAGAAAAAGCCAAAGAATGATTTATATTTTCAGAAAAAGATTAAAAAAATCCAAAAATGCTTTTTATGTCAAAAAAAAAAAAATGAGAAAATGATCCAAAAAATATTTTTCCTCTACAAATGCATGGAAAATCCCTCAAAAATCCAAAAGCCTTAGGGTTTAAACAAGATTAAGTACCGAAAGGGTATTAGTGATTAACTAGTGTAATCAAATCTCCGATCCTAATTTCTCTGGTTGCGTAGGAGCGAGTATTTCTCACAATATTTCGCATGGGTTTCTAATCAACCCACCCCAAATTGATTAGTGGCGACTCTGTTTTAAAAATTAACTTATAGGTTAAAAACTTAGACTATTAAAGTCGTGAATTTGTGGACTTGGGAGAGTTCGGGCGTAATAAACTTAGCCAAACCATTAGCCTCCGCCAACGCCCATACCTAATCGCGGGCGCCGAAAAAAGAGGTCGCGACAGTTTGGCGACTCCGCTGGGGACCCTTGAGGACGTAGGCCGTTTATCTTGTTTAAGCACTTTACTGACTTATTTTTTATTTTTTTATGCAGGTCAGTAGCTTAGAGTTTTTAATTTCAGAATATTTTGTGATTATAAATTGTTGAGCATGCTTTACTGTTTTAACACTACATATGGCACACACAAACCGGCTGCCGGACCTGGGTCACCATAGGATATTTAGGATAGTGTTAAGAAAGATACGGCTTCGAACGCGAGACTGCGTTGTAGAGGTTGCCTTTCTTTTCCCCGAATTTCTCTAGCCGAGGTTAAGAGGGTATGCTGCTAACGCGAGACTACGACAGGCGGATGCCTTTTTAATTTCAACAAACCTTCTCAGTTAGAAATCGAGCCGCACATCCCATGCGCATGTCTGTGTGCTTGCCATTTTCTTTAAAAAACAATGTAATTTATTTACTTTTACTCAGTCCTTTTTTATTGGCTCATGGCAAAATAGGGTCAGGTTGTGTAAATTCCCCTTCTTATATGCGATGGGAAGAATTGATATCCAGTTTATTCCTACTCCCAAGAAAGAGCTCCTCAGATGGTGGAATCTGTTAGATTAGCTGGGCCAAGAGCGTGTCAAAGCAAGCATCGGTCATCTCCTCCCATTGCTCCAAATCAATATCCACTCTGGGGTCATGCAAGCACTACCACATTTCTGGTGCCCTGAAGCATCCACCTTCATGTTCGGCAAATTTGAACTGACTCCGACTTTGGAAGAATACAGTCTCGCCATAGGAATGCCCCTGGGGAGGGAGCTTGCCAAGCCACCAATTGGCATTGACCCTGTGGTTAGCCTATCACGGTTTTTAAAAAATCATTCGGTAAGAGAAATTGTTCAAGCCAACAACAATGCTTTCCCGCTATCATCTTTAACTGAACGTTTTGAAAAACAATCAATGACCCAAAAAACCAAGATCTTCCTCTTAGTGTTCTTTGGATTTATTATCTTCCCCTATTGAAAGAGTGCTATAAATCCTTCAATTGCATGGGTGATAAATCAAGTCATTTTTGGAGCAGGATATGTGAACATGGTTTTAGCCGAAACGTTTTTATCCCTTAATTGTTTTAAGGAAAACAAAGAAAAAATCATGAGGGCTGCCCCAGAAATTTTACAAATGTGGTTCTTTTCCCATATCAAAGGATTTGGGCACCTCATGCAAATATTTGAAATCAACGAATTCAAACACCCACTACAAAAGTTTCAAAGCTTGGAAAAATACTCTCCCAACGAGGAATATTCTCGATGGATTAACTTATTAAAAAACCCTATCCCCGAGACATTCCTATGGCGAACTAAATGGTTCATTGCAGGAGAGGCGCGCTTTGCGCTTGATTATTACGACCCCATCCCGCTGCTGGGCCTCTCCGGAGCTACCTCATATTATCCATATAGGGTGGCTCGTCAGTACAAGGTCCTCCAAGAAATCCCACCACCGCTCAAATTAGGATTGTTCCGAATCCTTTTCACCCGTACGGGCCACAACTACTTGGAGGAGATCCGCATAATTCATAATGCATGGAGTAGATGTCACACCGAAAAGATTGTCATACCCAGAAGGTTGAAGGGGCAGGAAAAAGTCCATCATGCATCCACATTCTACATCCTCAACCATATAATTCCCGAGGAGCTGCAACCAGTAATCCCTGATGTAGTTGATAAACTTACTCTGCAAGGGCAAATTGAATCTCTTGAAAAAAGTTTGGAGACAAGTAGGAGACACGTATCAAAGCTAGTACGAAGGAACAAGCAGCTTCACAAGATTGGAACTTCCCATCACATATGAAAATGGGCAGCTTGGCTTTTTGATGTGAATATTTCTGATGTGAATATTTAGGATCGTCTACCCTGTTTGAAAGGCCCTTTTGGCATTGTATAAATCCCCTGTTAATAAATAAAAATGACTCGACCCTTGCCATGGGCCAGTGTTCCATATGTTTCCCTAGCTTACGTTCTCTCCATTTTTTTTTGCAATGCAGGTAATCACGACATAGTTGCATTCGCCAAAAGCTAAACTAGAATGGCTGAAGAGAACGTACCAAGCCGTATCGAGATTATGGAAAATGAAATGATGTAGGTCTTCAATGTACTTCAACAACTCTCAAAGCAGATAGATTCCATCCAAAGCAAATTGGCTCCCACCCCGGCCTCAATCGAAGTATTGTTACCACAATCATCCATTCGAGGTGATCAAGGAAGAGATATTGATGATAACATGCCCGAATTGGAGGATGACACGCACCAAATCATAGTTGAGAAAGCAAAACCTAACAGTTTGTCTAAGACTGAGCATGACAAATGCCTTGAGAAGCTTGAAGAGAGGCTAAAACGACTGCAGGGCCTTCAAGATCCTACTCCAACAGACCTCTCCATCTACTCCAAGGTCAAAATGCCGGAAAAATTCAAAATGCCTGAGTTTGAGAAGTACGATGGCACGACTTACCCAAGGGCTCATTTGCAAATGTACCTAGTTCGGATGACCCAGTACGTTAATAATGTACCTCTAATGATCTAGTTGTTCCAGTCAAGTCTAGTAGGTCCCGCCCTGAGGTGGTACATCACAAAAAATATAAACCTCCTTGAAACATGGAGTGCAGCAAGTGAGGCATTCCTCAAGTAGTACAAGTTCATAATGGACATTACCCTTTCTCGTGAGGATCTCGAGCGCACGGAAAAGAAAAAACATGAATCTTTCAAAGAATATGCTATTAGATGGAGGAATCTAGCTGCCCAGATCAGTCCCGAACCAACTGATTTCGAGCTAAGAAAAATGTTCATCAAAACCCTCCCTTATGAATACCGCAATCGAATGATGACTACGATCGCTGAATCGTTCAATCAACTCATTCTAGTAGGAGAGTAGATTGAGATAGGGTTAAGGGATGGTTGGTTCACTAAGCCTACACCCGTCAGCAGAAGGCTCAACATGAAAAAAGACAAAGAACTCTTGGTAGATGTCAATGCAACCTACACTGCAAATACCGGTCACCTTTCAACCGTTCAGGCAAGCACAGGCCAACAACAGACCACCGGTCGTCAACCACCCTAGCGCTACAACAACAAAAGACAATTCACTCCGCAACCTGGATTTCTATCACAGGTTTTGGCAATCCTCCATAACAAGAACCTCCTCTCAACTGAGCTAAAACGACCCAACGCTGAAAGCTTCTCCAGCTATGACCCGTCCAAGAAATGCGACTATCACATGGGAGAAGTAGGCCACTCGACTGACGAATGCTTCACCTTTAAGCACCGGATCCAGAACCTGCTAGATACTAAAGCTTTCTTATTTCAAACTACAAAACCAAATGTCCAAAGCAATCCGCTCCCCGATCACGCCGACAAGGTAAATGCGATATTCAGTTCAGAGGCCAGTCAAATCAGAAATGCCAAAATACCTACTCTTGACATCTATCGAGGGCTAGTAGAAGCTGGGTATTATTCAAGCAATGGAATACCACCCTTAGCAACGATGAAGGAAAGGGTGTCAAGGATGATGGAGGCTGGAATAATTGTGTACGTTGGCCACACCAGCATGGTCTCTACTATATCTCAAGTCATCATCAATTGGGATGGAGAATTTGCTGCGGTAAACACAGGAAAGGAAAAGAAGGATTCCACCCCACTTGAGGGCGTCTTTGAATGAGGCCATAGTTCAAACATCAACAGCAGAAGTAGTTATAGTCATTGAGATCCCTAAGCCCTACAAATACGAAGGCAGCAATGCAGTACCATGGTCTTACGACCTCGATGTTAGCTTAGTCACGAGATCTGGGCGAACCTATGCTCAAGCCAATACGTAGCCTGCCAAGCCCATCACTGACGAAGAAGCCAAGGAGTTTTTGGCCGTAGCTAAAGCTAGCGAATACAATGTGGTGGAACAATTGCGAAAATCACCAGCATAGATTTCTCTGCTAGAATTACTTCAGACATCTGTCAAGCACCATAAATCCCTCATGAAAGTACTAAGTGAAGTACATGTCCCTGAAACGATTGAGCATGAAAAACTCGAGGAGTTCGTCAGTGCTATCCTTCTAAAAGATCAGATGGTGTTTTCTGATGAAGAGATCCCTGAGGAGGATAGAGGACACACCAAGGGTCTCTACATATCAGTCAAGTGCAACGCATCTCACGTCGCTCGAGTACTGATTGACAATGGATCTGCTCTTAACATATGTCCACGAGCGACACTCTGTCGTCTTAAAATAGAGACGTCACGGATCCATACAGCCAAGACTTCCGTTCGAGCATTCGATGGAACGAATAAGAAAACAATGGGAGAGATCGAACTTGACGTTCAAATAGGCCCGACCATATTCAAAATTTTGCTCCAGGTGATGGATATCCCCACTGCGTTCAATTTCCTCTTAGGCCGCCCATGGATCCACGTCGCTGGAGCAGTACCTTCAAGTTTCCACCAAAATGTAAAGTTTGTGATTGAAGGAAAGCTGATCACGATCCACAGAGAAGAAGATCACCGCATCTACCACGAGACGGCCATCTCTTATGTTGAACCTGGTGACAAAAATGAATCCAGCTATCAATCATTCGAGCTTGTGTCTACTATACATGAAACTCGAGGGACTCCACCCCTTGTCCCCGAAATATCAAGCACTGTAATCATGGTAGGGAAAATCATGACTGGATATGGTTTTATCACGGGTCAAGGGCTCGGCAGGGGAAACAAAGGCATCCGCGAACCTATCAAAGCCTTGAGGAGACCTCACACCATTGGTTTAGGATATCAGGAACAATACCGGAAAGGAAAGGCGAAAAAGAAGACCGGCCTTGTATACCCTCGCCTTGAGGAAACCTTCCCAGCCCTGTGAAGATGATGCATGAGGAAGAAGAAATGATAGGCGTTCCAAAACAATTCAACCATGAAAGCTTGAAGTTTCCCATAGGTCAGAAGAGCATACCTCAGCCCGTGCTTACAAAGAAAGAAGGGCCAGACAACGTGACCACCATGTTTAGAGACCTTTTCGTAGGTGCCATTGAGGAGGAACAGCTAGAAGAAACAGACGATAACTTCTCGTTCACCCAGCTTCAATGTCAAGTCGATGAACTACGTGAGACCATACACCACTTGACAGAAAATTTTGCTGAAGCTGCTCGTACATTCCGCTCTCGTCACAATGAGGAGTTGGCAGCCAAAGTAAATGAAGAAGACCCTACTGATACGATCTGGCAAGGGGCTCGGCTACCCCAATCCTCAAGAAACACGCAGCTATATTCGCCTTTTCCTAAATCGATGGTCACCATTTTCCCCATCCTCCTAGAGTAAGGAATAATCTCTAGGGAATTGAGGCGTCCTACTCCCGAGTACTTCCTTGATTATGATCCATCCAAGTATTGTGACTATCATTCGGGGGAATTAGGACATTTGCTAGACGACTGTACCATCATGAGAGACAAGATTCAAGACATTTTGGATGCCGAGGTATTCACGTTCTGCTCCCCGTGGCTATGTTATGGGAAAGATGACCTCCTTGTGGTACCTAGCACCCATACTATGCTCCCTGAGCATGCTAAGGAAGCGCATAGAGGAAAGGCAATCATGGACACTTTAGGCCAACCAAGTGGCAAATTCGACTACTATGTCAACTATTCAATTCCCCAAGGTTTCTACAATCATCATCAGAGCATCGTCCCTGATGGATGGGGAGGCATGGACGATTTGAAATTCACAAAGCTGGGAGCACAAGGAGACTTGACTGGTGACTGGTATGAAGACTTCTTTGTGGGCGCCATCAGCGAAGGACCGTCAGGGGAAATGGGTGTAGGCCCGCTCGAGTAGAACCCTTTTTAATTCCCTTGCATACTCCCCTACGTGGGATCTTGTACATATTTCTTAAGTTTGGCTTGTTTTGTTTTCAACATCGGTTCCACTTAAGGAACTAACTTTTGAAATCACTCTTCCAAAATGTAAATTTGCCTACTATTAAATAAAGTTGAAAACATTTTGAGGGCATGAGGAGACACACCAAATCGGCCCATTGATGATATCCAGCCACAAAATGAAAGAAGAAATCTGAGGCCCGGGTTTCCTCATGCTTCCTCGTCATAAAGAGCAATTCATCACCTTTTCGAAAAAAAAAGAAAAAGCATGCATGCTGTTGACCTTATTTGTTCCCTTAGTCTATCTACTCTATGATACAGGAGTAATCTAGCGGCAGGTGAAGGTATGGGAACGGTCCAAACCAACACCGTAAGTAGCCATGATGGCAATTCTGACGACTCAGATGATGATTTTGATGATTCTGATGAAATTCAACGGAATTGGGAGCGCCACGAAGAAACAAGGCCCTCTACTACTGAAGACATCGTCATTGTCAATTTAGGTAGCACAGAAGGTCCAAGGGAGATAAAGATTGGCGCGAACCTTCCTAAAGAAGAAGCTGCAAGCTTAAGTGCCCTCCTAAAGAGGTATCAAGACATATTCGCATGGTCATATGCCGATATGCTAGGCCTCGATCCAATGATCGTGGAGTATAACTTGCCAACCAACCTTGATGTAGCCCCCAAGAAGCAACGGCTAAGAAGAACTAAGCCTGAGTTGTCAAAAAAGATTGAAGAAGAAGAAGTAGAAGAAGTAATGAAGCTCCTGGAAGTAGGCTTCCTCGAAGTCTCACAATATCCTAGTTGAGTAGCAAACATTGTACCGGTGAAGAAGAAAGATGGTCGAATCCGGGTTTGTGTCAACTACCGCGATTTGAACAAAGCAAGCCCAAAAGATGATTTCCCACTACCTCACATAGATGTTCTTGTGGATAGTACTGCTGGATTCAAGCTTTTCTCTTTCATGGATGGATTCTCAGGATACAACCAAATAAAAATGAAGGAGGAAAACAAGGAAAAGACTGCATTCATTACTCCATGGGGAACTTTTCACTATAAGGTCATACCTTTTGGTCTGAAAAATGCTGGAGCAACTTACCAACGTGCACAAAGAAATAGAAGTATATGTCAATGACATGATCGCCAAAACCAAACATGGAGAAGACCATGTGAAGACCCTGGAGAAATTATTCGATCGGCTTCGCTAGTTCAAGTTGCGCTTGAACCCAACAAAATGTGTGTTCAGGGCAACTTTTGGCAAATTACTTGGGTTCATTGTGAGCTGTGAATGGATAGAAGTAGACCCGTCAAAAACCAAGGCGATATTTGAGATGTCTCCTCCCTCGACTGTAAAAGAAGTCCGGAGCCTCCTGGGAAGATTAAATTACATTGCGCAATTCATTTCCCAGCTTTCTGAAATTGCAAAACCTTTCTTTAAACTTCTCAAGAAGGATGCACAAATCAAATGGGATGACGACTGCCGACTGGCGTTTGAAAATCTAAAACAGTACCTGATGAAACCCCCAGTTTTAGTACCCCCGACTCTAGGGCACCCTTTGACCCTTTACCTTACCATCAACAGTGAATCCTTAGATGCAATGTTGGCACAGAAAGGGCCCCATGATGGGAAGGGGCAAGCCATTTACTATTTGAGTAAAAAGTTCACAACGTCAGAGCAAAACTACTCCAAATCAGAAAAAACATGCGTTGCATTGGTATGGGTGTTGCACAGACTCTGGTAGTATACCTTGCATTACCAAACATTCCTTGTAACTAAGAGTGACCTAATCAAGTATTTGCTCGGTTGTCCGGCCTTGGTTGGAAAATTGGCCAAATGGCAAATCCTGATCTCAGAATTCGATATCCAAGTGATGTCGCAAAAATCAGTTAAAGGTCGGGTGATTACTGATATGTTAGCAGATTGCCCTAAGGAAGTACGCGAGGATAATTCCCCAGACGATCGAATTTCAACAGTAGAAGAGGACACATGGACTATGTTCTTTGACGGAGCTGTAAATTTGTCAGGTTCAGGCACCGGGGCGGTCTTAATATCCCCAAATGGGCAACATTATCCTGTGGCTGCAAAATTGATATTTTCGTGCACCAACAATATAGCCGAATATGAAGCATGCATCCTCGGCCTGCAAGCGACTATTGGAATGAAAGTGTCAAAACTAAAAGTGTTCGGTAACTCCGCCTTAATTATCCTCCAGACCTTGGGCCAGTGGAAGACAAAAGACGCTAAACTAGTGCCTTATCACGACTACTTGGAAGAATTGGTGGGAGAATTCTAGGACATCTCGTTTGAATACCTACCTAGAATTCATAACCAGTTTGCTAATGCACTAGCAACGCTATCATCTATGTTGTAAGTAACAAAAGGGTTAGAAGTAGAGCCTTTGAAGATTGAAGTCCTGGCAAGACAAGCCCATTGTATGACTATAATTGAAGAACCTGACGGGAAACCCTGGTATTACGATATCATAAAATACGGCCAGAAGCAGGAATTCCCTAAAGAAAGCACTCCCTCTGATCGAAAATACCTAATGAAAATGGCTTCAAGGTTCTTCGTCAGCGGTGAAAATTTGTACAAAAGATCATAAGACTCAGTCTTGCTAAGGTGTGTGGATGCAAATGAGGCCACACAAATAATACAAGAAATACATAAAGGAGTATGTGGCCCTCACATGAATGGACGTATGTTGGCTAAGAAAATAATGAGATTGAGTTATTACTAGCTCTCCTTAGAGAGCGATTGTGCCCAACATGTGCGAAGCTGTCATCGTTCTCAGATTCACGGGGACAAGATAAATGTCCCTCCAACTGAATTGCATCAGTTATCTGAGCCGTGGCCATTTTCAATGTGGGGCATCGATGTAATTGGCCCAATCAATCCGAAGGCATCAAATGGACACCGGTTCATTTTGGTCGCAATCGATTACTTCTCAAAATGGATTGAAGCCGCATCCTATGCAAGCGTAATTGCACGAAATGTTATGAAGTTCATCAGATGTGACATAATCGCCCGTTATGGCGTACCGGAAGCTATCGTCACCGACAATGGGTCAAACCTGAATAACAAGTTGATCGATCAATTGTTTTCTGAGTTCAAAATCCAACTTTTGAACTCGTCCCCTTATCGTCCACAAATGAATGGAGACATGGAGGCCGCCAACAAGAACATCAAGAGAATCCTATCCAAGAAAGCTGAAAACTATCGTGATTGGCATAAGAGGTTACCCTTCGCACTAACAGCATATCGAACTTCGATTTGAACTTCCACTGGGGCAACGCCTTTTTCCCTGGTTTACGGCATGGAGGCAGTTTTGCCTGTAGAAGTGGAAATCCCTTCCCTACGAATTTTATCCCAGGCGAGATTGTCCAAGGAAAAATGGACACAACAAAGGCTCGAGCAACTGAATATGATCGACGAAAAATGATTGAAAGCCCTCTATCATGGTCAGTGTTACCAGCAGAGGGTAGCTCAATCGTTCAATCAAAAGGTGCAACCCAAGCACTTTGAGGTAAATGAGCTAGTCTTGAGAAAGACACTGCCAGTCTTTCCAGAGCCCGGAGGCAAGTTTGCCCCAAATTACAAGGGTCCTTATGTAATAAAGAAGATACTCCTCGGAGGAGCCTTGATCCTGACTGAAATGGATGGGCGGAAATTCTCCAAACCGGTCAATTCCGATGTTGTAAAAAAGTACTACCCTTGAAAGATGTTCATTGTCTAGCATTGCCAATCATTTCTTTATCAGAATGAAAATGCCTATGCACCTTTTATATATGAGCGATGTATTTACACCATCATAAAAACCCGTTTGGGTGATTCAACGAAGAAGAATGAATGGTAATCACTAGCATTTAAAGAAATATTGGGAATCAAGCAGCAAACTCGATGGAATAATTTGAGCATATCAATATTACCTAGACAAACACATAGGAGTGACCCATGACGAATTCGCTTAATTTGGTGTAAAAGACGTGTCGTCTAGGAACCAGTCCGGTTAAATAAAAAGAAGCCCTCTATCCCAGACAATGACCTTAGAACTGGGATACCTCACTTTTTGTTCCAGACGCATTTTCTCGCAAGAAGTAATTACTATTAGAGAATTGGAGGTTTTGATTGTCCATCTTAGATTCCATAAAGGCTTGAAGTACATGACTTTGCTCAATGCTGCTAATGGTCGTATAGTTAAAGACAGAAAGAGAAATTCCACAGAAGGAAGGCGTTGAAGATGAATCAACAACTACCAATCATGCATACATGGCCACGAATGGGAAAGGCCAATCAAAAGAGACATTGAACTGTGTCAAGACGAAGTGACCGTCATCAACATGTAGAGATTCCTAGGAGTCAGCAAATACAAACTTTGGATAAGAGTAATTTGGTATCGTTTCCAATACTCCCCCTCTCTAAATTCACTTTTGACATATTTTCCCTATTGACAGGAAGTATTGGGATTCAAGAACCAAGCTTAATGGTTAATTTGAGCAAATCAAGAGACCCATATCAATTTACCTAACTTGGTATCAGATGACGTGTCGTCCAGAAGCCGGTTCGGTTAAATGAAAAAGAAAACGCCCTACGGACACCATCGGCACCTTAGCCTAGTGGACTTCATATCCTCCTGATGCCTCAGATCTATCCAATCAATTGCAAACCAATGAAGGGATCACTTGACTGTCAAAAACAAGGATAACAAATCAATGAGAGGCATGACAAACTCTCCTAAGCGAAATGGCATCCTGAGTAATCGCCAAAGCAAATGACAGAAAATCTTCAGGCCTCAACTCACATTTGATTTTGGCTAGACTAATTGATCTACTTGTACATCTACTCTTCTACAGGGGCAAAAGCAGAGATGCCCGATCAGGTTCCTAATCCTTGGCTGATCATTCATGTGTCATATCCCTAATTAATAGGGACAACCATCGACACCCCTTTGTGAATAACCCTTTTGATATTCAAAATTTAACATATTTGGAAACACCATTCTGTTAACCCCTAAAGTTGTCAATAGGGTCTTTTTTGAGTAAAAATCATTCATTCGTTTTGAGAATACAAACTCCATCATATTTGAAATGCTGCATGCCTTTTCCAAATGGATTTTGCATGATGATTTTGTCTGTCTAAATCACTGATTCCATTGAGAATTATTAGAATAGACAGCTAATTGAAGAATACAAGATTGATTGAGCATGCTGGATGAGGCGCGTCAGAATGATGAAAGGCAAGCTATATCCTACACACAGTCCCCCATCTATACACTTGTGAGATGAGTGCAGAAGATTCCATGACTGCAGGGTAAAGAGTTCTCTCGCTAATGGTACGATAACCAAAATAGTAAGAGGCATTTCATTGCTCACTCCCTTCTTTAAGCCCCATACATTGGTGAAGCTTCTCTCATACCCCCGTCAAGAACCACCCCACACTGGGGCAGATCGGAGGCGAAGCAGCATAACAGGGTGAGAAGAGGGATAGAAATTTTCTTGCTCGCACTTGCATCAATCTTCAGGTGTCTTTATTGCATATGAACACTCAAGTTAATTTAAGTGCCCTAGAATGACAAAGAGCAATTCTTTCTTTACACGCTTGTATTCATTGTACAACCCGATTAAGTCTGTAAATTCACCCTCACAAAGAGGCAAAGCAGAAATTACTGCCACCCGAGTAGCATAATCAGAAGTGTCAGCAAAAGATGCAGACCCAATAGTCTAACCAAGGTGTTTGCTTGAACTTGTCTAGACCAGTTCTTCAAGCAGCAAGAAAAAACTAAGGGCATAAAAAAGCAGTGTACCTGGTAAAAGCAAGGTCAATGCCCAAGAAAAAAAAATTGTAATGAGAAATAGGAGCATAAAAAAGCAGTATGCCTAGTAAAAGCAAGGCCGATGCCACAAAAGGAAAATACAGCCATCTGTATTCCCAAGAGAAGTTGCTGTTGTGGTTCCATTGATAGAACCTTCATCTGACTGTGAGAAGAAAGACTGATGACAAATGCCAAGGCAATCACTAGCTCTCACCCTTTTACACATGAGTCAAGCCTACATTAAGTCCCATTGAAAAAGTTTCTTCAGACTAGGGGCACTTCAATTAACGTAGGATTTCATATGTCTATAAGCATCGCTCGAAGAAGTACGAGCAAGATTATTCTATCTCTTTTCGCAGGATTCTTGACTCGCAAACCCGAAGATGATCGTGCGGCATCTTTTTCATAAAGCCGTGACCATGTTGGTCCCCTTTGATAAGCCATTAATCAAGCCTTCATCACAATTTCAATAAAAACCTCTCACATTGGTAAAGTCGTACCACTCGCGAGAATACTCAGACCCCTGCTGACATGATGACAGTGAGAAGTGTGATCTTTATAAATCCTGCATCAATGGTCAGGATAAAACAGTCTTTCCATGAGAGTGAGTGAAAAGTTCTTTCAGATTGAAAGTCTCTCATCTGGCATGCTCAAGACATCTACATTCTAAATGAGGGTTGTCTTTCAAAATCTTCCCCAGTGGAATTCAAATGGTACAAAACTGACAAAATTGTCATGCATAAATCACATTTGAATTTATGAATTTACAGCATATACAATCATTGTGTACATGTGTGCATATTATGTAAATAGCGAACATACTCTTAGAGATCAAAGGTGTCGCCAGAAAAGCATATCCCCATCCCTATTCCCATAACTTTATGTCTGATAATCTTTAAGTACCCACCATCTAAGTGCTCCCTCTTATCGACACTCAGCTTGTTCCAGTTGTCCCCAAGTATTGATATTTGTGATTGTCCAAGCATCTCTCTATTTTTGAGTGTTTGCCACTACTCAAGTGCTCTCTCTATTGACACTCAACCTATTCAAGTTGTCTTTAAAATTTGGATACTCATGACTGTCCAAATATCCTCTTGTCTTTGAGTACCGACCACCGTTTGGATACTCCATTTCCGTGATACTCGACCTGTCCAAGTTGTCCTCAAAATTACGCCATTGAATGCTAGCAGCTATTCAAGTATTCCACCATATTATGCACCTGCGATCACCCAGGTATGCTTTCTTACACTTGGACCAGTTGAGTGGTCCCTGATCATATCATTAAATATTTGTGTTCATCCAAATATTCCTCTACTTTATACACCTGTGTGCCTATGGCCATCCAGGTAAGCCTTGTGCTACATTCAAATTCTCAAATACTAGGAGGCGAGAAACCTTCATGAGTATCCCAGGTACGCCCTCGATATTCCCCAATTTCCAGGAGGTGAGAGACCTTCACGTATATCTCAGGTACGTCCTTGATATTCCCTTTTACCAAGAGGTGAGAGACCTTCACGAATATGCGAGGTACGTCCTCGATATTCCCAATTACCAGAAGGTGAGAGACCTTCACGAATATTCCAGGTACGCCCTCGATATTCCCAATTACCAGGAGGTGAAAGACCTTCATGAATATCCAAGGTACGTCCTCGATATTTCCTATTGCCAGAAGGTGGGAAACCTTCACGAATATCTCAGGTATGTCCTCGATATTCCCTTTTACCAAGAGGTGAAAGACCTTCACAAATATCTCGAGTACGTCATCGATATCCCAAATATCCTTCGGGTTAGTACTTGTGAATATCCAGGTACTCTTTGAAATGCTTGTGAATGTCCAGGTATCTTCCAGAACAGATGCCCTGAGAAAGGTCGGTGCATCCCCCGAGAAAGGTCGGGTACCAATTGGTGTCCTCGATAAAGATCAGGCACCCCACAATTCGATGCCCTGAGAAAGGTCGGTGCATCCCCCGAGAAAGGTCGGGTACCAATTAGTGTCCTCGACAAAGATCAGGTACCCCACAATTCGATGCCCTGAGAAAGGTCGATGCATCCTCTCGAGAAAGGTCGGGTTCCAACTGGTGTCCTTGACAGAAGTCAGACACCCCACAAATCGATGCCCCGAGAAAGGTTGGCGCATCCTCCTGAGAAAGGTTGGATTTTAACTGGTGTCTTTGACAAAGATCAGGCACCCCACAAAACTGATGCCCTAAGAAAGGTCGGCGCATCTCCTGAGAAAGATCGGGTACCAACTGGTGTCCTCGATACAAATCAGGCACCCACAAATAGATACCTCGAGAAAGGTCGGCGCATCTCCCGTCACGGCGACTGAAGAAAGGTTCGGGTCCTGGAAAAGCAATCTCCCGTCAAGGCTACCGAAGAAAGGTTCGAGTCCAAGGTAAACAACTTATTGCTCTAACAGGCGACTGAAGAATGGTTTAGGTCCTGCAAGAGCAATTTCCTGTCAAGACGATCGAAGAAAGGTTTGGGTCTTGGAGGAGCAACCTCCTCACATTACCAGGTAAGAGCATGCCTTGATACTTGCCAAACTCGAGATTCGCACCCTTATCTCGCTCGTGCCTAGTAAGTAATTACAGGTATCATCTTATCTGTCTTACTACATATAATATTATTTTTCTCTTTTTTCTACATAGGACAATAGGTTCCAAATAAAATATAATTTGCTGCACATGCATGAATAAAATTTAGGCATTAGTTTGTCTTTGAACGCAACCTCTGCGAGCTCACTTTCAAAGAGGGGCAACTGTTGACGTCTAAATTTTGATTAGTTTTTTTATTACTTAGTCTCTTTTAAATGTTTGTTTTTCCTTTTTTCGGATAATAAATAATAAATAATAAAAACAACAAAAAATAGTAAAAACAAAAGAAAACAAAAAATTGGCAACCCCCTCCTTTTTCTCTCCCCTTCACGGGCCCAGGCCTAGTTTTTTTTCCCAGATCCGGCCTGGCCCCTTTCTTCCTTCTTCTTCCTTCTTCTTCTTCCTCGCTCCTTCCTTCTCTGCCTCTGTAGTTCACGCGCATCAACACCGACGCGTGAAGGACAACCTACGGCCGAGGAAGGTAGGCCGACGTCGGCCGGAGATGACAGATCTCAGGCGCCATTAATAGCCGCCTTCAATGCCGAGCACACTTCGCTAGATAAGCTCAGATGGGACACCGGTTCAGTCGAGGAAAGCTGGTCGGCAAGCCGAAGGCCGGCGATCGAGGCCCTCCGTCGACTGGTCGACTGGACTCCCCTCGCCTATAAATAGGTGGTCGCAAGCTCCGTCGAGAGGCACGGCGAACTCGGAGATCTTCCCTTAAGAGACTTCAGGGGAGAATCAAAGAGTGAGCACGCGAGAGATCGGGTTAAGAAGCTCGAACGACCTCCCTCCGAGAGACTTTGGGGGAGGCCGACAGCAAGCGAACCCAGAGAGATAGGGTCGAGGTCCAAATCTAAAGATCTAAGGGCGAAGGTTTGTGGAAAGGCCAGATCTGATCAGATCTGGGAGATAACGCAAGCCGAGACCCCTCTTGAGCAGTGACCGATCCGCCAATGCCAAGCCAAATTTGGGAGCTAAGGGGGTTGCCACCGCTACCTTCTGTCACCGCCACCGCCGCCTCGTCGCGTCGTTGCTGCAGCCAGGTATCTACCGCCGCTTGCCACCACTCGCCGTTGCTTTTCCGTTCGAGATTTGGTCGCCGCCCCTGTCTACCGCGTCACTGCCATTGCCCCTCTGATCGTGAAGCCTTAATCTCCCAGTTCCGACCGGCCAAATAGATCGGCCGCCGTTGTTGAGTCGTGCTCTCCAGTCCAACGAACGACCGACCGACCACTGCCATCCTTTGCGTAGCCGTCGTCGACGATGCGAGCTGCCGCCTCGATCCCTTCACCAGCGCCGCGAACGAACGAAGGGAAAGGAGGCCGAAAACCGGGTCAATTCGCGGGTCTGTCCGACCCGGTTTCCCTGTCTCTAGGTAGGGTTTCCCCGGGTCGGACCTGCACTCATCAGGCCGGTTTCTGAACTCGGGTTGGGTATCCATTTTTTGATTCAAATAGGCCTAATTCCAGTGTGGGCTGAGTTAAAAAGAAAAAAGAAAAGCAAAATAGAAAAATCCTGGGCTGGGCCCGCAACACAGGCCTGTCCGGGTCTCGCGGGTTGCGAACTGTGCCGATCCCAACTCGGAACCCGACCCGGTTCGTTTTTATATTAATAAATATAATATTTTAATTTTAAAAAATAAAAAAAAATAATTTATTTTCAAAAAATCAAAAAAATCTGAGCCGAGCCGGACCCAACCCAGGGATCCGACCCGGTTCGTTTTTTTACATTATAATATAATATAATATTTTAAAAATAATAAAAAATAATTTATTTTTTCAGAAAATCAAAAAAAAATAAAAAATGGCCATATTTTCCCAAAAAAGCCAAAAAAAGGTCAGAAAAAGCCAAAAAAATTATTTATATTTTCAGAAAAAGATAAAAAAATCCAAAAAAATGCTTTTTATGTCCAAAAAATGAGAAAATGATCCAAAAAATATTTTTCCTCTACAAATGCATGGAAAATCCCTCAAAAATCCAAAAGCCTTAGGGTTTAAACAAGATTAGGTACCGAAAGGGTATTAGTTAATAACTAGTGTAATCAAGTCTCCGATCCTAATTTCTCTGGTTGTGCGGGAGCGAGTATTTCTCACAATATTTTGCATGGGTTTCTAATCAACCCACCCCAAATTGATTAGTGGCGACTTCGTTTTAAAAGTTAACTTATAGGTTAAAAACTTAGACTATTAAAGTCGTGAATTGGTGGACTTGGGAGAGTCCGGGCTTAATAAACTTAGCCAAACCATTAGCCTCCGCCAACGCCCGTACCTAATCACGGGCGCCGAAAAAGGGGTCGCGACGGACGGTGGTCGGCGGCAACATATGAAAGACCGGTTGACGAACGATGATAAAAATTTTATTTCTCATTTTTGTTCCGTAAATAGAGAAGTAGAAAATTTCCACTTCGATTTCTATTCCAAACCTATTTCTAGAATAGAAATCTATTCCAAAAATAGAAAAACAGAATAAGTTTATCAAACAGATTTCTATTCTAGAAACAGGTCTGGAATAGAAAAATTATTTCTGGAATAGAAATTACTGGTTGTCATGCACCCCCTAGTAACTGTCCAAAATTTCTATTCCCGGTATAGAAATGCGTTTGGTAAAACTTTAAATTCTTTTGTGATTTAGAATTTCTTTTAATTTTTTAATAATTTTATTATATTTTTCTCTTTTTTTTCCTTTTTCTTCTTCTCCTTCCTCCTCTTTGGCCAGTTGCCACCAACCGGCCAGACAAGGGTTGGCAACCTCGTTAGAGCATTGCCAACCCCCGGCAAGGTTGAGCATTGCCAACCGAGCCGAGCCTCATCGGCGGCTAGGTGAGCTCAGCCTCGCTCAGACCTTGCCAACGCTGAGCGGCGTCAAGCAAGCCGCTCGGCATTGGCGAGCCTCATCGGCGGTTGGAATATAAGTGTGTTTTATTTTCCACACATTTAGTTATTGATTTTGATTTTCTTTCTAACAAAAATAGCAACCTTTATAAAAAGACGTTCAAATTTCGAAATATCTTCATTTTTTTCTCATATATCTATATATTCATACACTTAGTTTTTTCATAATTTAATCCATGAGCTCTATTTCTAGTATTTACATAAATATAGGAAAAGCCATCAATTGAATTTGTGCATTTGTTGGAATGACTAACTTTGACTCGATGATCTTCGTATGTAAAAATATAGTCGAAACACTATTTCTTCATTCAATCTAAAACTTTCTTTCACATCACAACAGATAACTGCCACCGCGATCGCAGCCATGGCTTACCAAGCCGGCATTAGCCCTCCCTGCGGCGTGTGGGACGACGATCACAAAGACAACCAAGGCAAGATCTTACACTTCGCAAGAACATCGATAATGGCCACAAACGATCCAAAGGGTTACACAATGTTCTTGACATACAACACCATCTCTTTTCTTGCATCCCTTAGCACGATCTTCTTGCTCATAAGTGGCTTCCCCTTGGGGAAGAAGGTTCTGACGAGGATTCTGATGGCCACAATGTGGGTGACCATCATTTTCACGGCGCTGACTTACCTCCGGTCCATGCTGGCCTTCTTGCACGTGCACAGGAATTCTGAAGACGGAGCGGCTAGCCCACCCACCCAAGCACCCACCCACGCTAGGGAATACGAAAGTAGGGCACCCATCCCAGTGGCTGCGCTCTTCATGTTTGTTTTTCTCTGCGCTGTAGCCATTCTTTTTCTATTTCACATCGTTCGATACCTCCGAAAGATCCGCAAAAGCTCAAGAAGTGGACATCAGGATGTGCGTTGGTGCAGATCTAGGGGCAATATCAAGATCTAGTGTATTCATCTGGTGGGACAAAGGATTACTGCATAGTCTTGATGCCTATGTTCTTTGTAACTCAATCCCTATGTCGTAAGATCATTCTGAGTACCGCCGGTTGTGCAAACGATTTAATGAGACTACTAAACCAAATGCAGCGTCCATCCCGCATTATTCTCGAGCTCTCCTCATCAGAGATGTCTCGCCCGCGTAGCCAAATCTTTCTAAAGAGAATGGGGAAGGCCTGGCCACAAAGTAATCTGATCTACTCCTATGTATGCCGCAGATTACTAGGTAAAAGCAACATTGGGCCATTCTATGATTTGTCTCACACAGCTTCACCATTCTCTTTCCAATCACGCCAAACAACCGAACCCACCTTCCTCAAAAGCATCCGCATTTCTTTTATGCTTCCTTCATATACTTCTCCAGTGCTGATAGATGTCCAAAAGCCATCTGATCAAAGCTAGTGAGCCTCTCTGTCTGATCAATTTCAACCCCATGGCACCAAACCATAATGCAGTCACACCGAATAACACAAAGTAATCTGATCTACAAATGGCCCAAGATACCTGCCGTAGATGCACGTACAAGAGATAAAGCAATATCTACTGCGGATGTTTCTATAAACTAAACATTATCATCACACCGAATTCTACTAAGTAGAATCCAAAAAAAAAAAAAACCTAACTATCTGAATAACACAGCAAGTCAACAACAAGTGACTGCAATTTCAAATGGAGTAAATAAAATTGCCTGAACAATTATGGCCTATCGGATCACTTCATAAAAGGAAGCCGACAACAAGAGACGGTGGTTTCATCCACACCAGGAACTGGACATTAGAATAAAAAAGAGACCTTACACCAATTATCTAGTAAATCCAATTGAGTAGAACGAAAACTTAATCCACTCCACCGTCCATTACCCTACCAGAGAGCAAATTAACAAAATGTCCAAGTAATGGCCCATGCTCAAATAGTAAAAGAGTAAAGCTGGGGAGAACCACAAAAGTAAACGTAGTTGCAGCTCCTCCATGTCTGAGTCAGTCAAAAGATACTGCCGTTTCACTTTCTTCCTATCTTCACTAACTATCTGAATAACACAGCAAGTCAGCAACAAGTAAGATAAAGCAATACCTGCTGCAGATGTATCTATAAACTTAAACATTAACATCGCACCAAATTCTACTAAGTATAATCCCCCCCAAAAAAAAGTCTATCCTTCGGACGTACAGGAGTCGCCAATGGGGTGCCTATCGGTGGGGCTTGGGGAGGCGACGGTAGGAGGCAACGGCGTTGGCATCGTCCGCGTTCAGGAGCAGGGGGCGCTTCGCGATGGAAAAAGAGAGAGCGAGCTAAGCGACCTTCGCTCGCGGAGAGGGAGGCCAAAACGTGAGCGAGGGGGTCGTCGGCCTTGGGGTTGGCCAACAGCGACGCTCCGCAGAGGAAAGAGAGAGAGAGAGCGGAGTGGAGGTCGCGAGAGGGAGGTGAAGGGGTGTTGGTGTTGGCGTCAAGGGCATAGGCGGAGGCGGAGGCGGAGGCGTCGGAGTCAGGGGCGACGGAGGCAACCAGCGGAGGGGTGTCGGCATTGCGGTTCGCTCTGTTCGCTGGACGAGAGGGGTGATGACGAGAGAGAAAGCACTGAACCTTTATTTTTTTTCTCTGAGCCCGCAATGGAACGGCGAACAGAGAGAGAGAGGAGAGAGGAGAGAGACGGTCTGCAACGGAACGGCGAACAGAGAGAGAGAGGAGAGAGGAGGGAGACGGTCTGCAGAGGAGAGAAAGCATCAGAGTGTGTGTAGAGAGGTGGGCCAGGATCTATGGAAGAGAGAACAGAGGAGGAGGGGGTAGAGCAAAATTTTGAATAGCTGAACGTGGGACCCGAATTACACGAGGACGACGCGTGTCGACTTTTATATGGTTTTTTTTCCATTTCGCCTTCACCTACCTAATATTTTCTCCTAAATATGTGGATTGTAATCGGGTGAATATTTCAAGGAAAGAAATCCGACGCGACTCCCAATCGAGGTGGCAGATGGTGTTTTCCTGTTGAGCTACGCATTGAGGAGGAGTCAAGGCAGAAGTTGTATTTTTGCGAACTTGGTTGGGCCAAGGTGGAGATTTGAGTGGAGATATTATCAGTGTGAAAGTATAACTTATCAAAAAAAAAAAAACAAGTCTGACACAGAAGGCTCATACCTAAGGGGGAAATTTATTTGGTGATATGATGCAAAGTGAAGCAGTCAATATTATTTAAGTGATCCGATCAAATATATTGAAGGATTCGGATTTAAACTTTCCCACGGCAATCTCTCTAAGTAAAAATATTGTACTTTCATTGTGCCTTCCAACAACTAGAAAGGTATATCTTTCATAAGCAACATATGAACAGCATCAAATAACAATTTATCACATTATCAATTTCCTTGTTCACATCATTGTTAAAGCACGTACATCACATTTGATTTTAGCAAAAACGAAATACTGCATCACATTCAAATTTCCAACTAATATAGTCTTCGATAAATTTGTATCAACGTCATAAGTTCTTTGCTTATCTCTAGTATCATTCCACACTCTTTGCCTTTTCAACATTGCAAAAGCATGCAAAAATGTTCTCACACGTGTTTGTAGGGATGAGCACACTAGAAATGTCAAAAGTTATGTACGACGTTCACTTTAAGGAAAAAAGTTTTTGTCGGCTTATTTAAGTGTTAAATCAGAGAAAAAATGATCACTTAAGTGCCAATGGCGAGAAATTCCAACTAAATTGATTACTTGTCATTTATAATTAAAATTATAATATAACTTGGCAACTTTTTTAAAAACTCCAGTCCATGTGGCATTTTTACATGGCATGCTTGACACCGAAGTGATCGCTTTTTAACGACTAACATTGAAGTGATTACTTTCAATAAAATTTAGCACTCAAATGATCACTTTAAATAAAATTTGGTACTTAAATGATAACTATTTACAACTTTTTGACGACATCGTTTGGGAATTACATGCTTCCATATATCCGGATGTTCCAACCCTTAGACTTCCCACCTTTGAAAAGATCTAGTGCCCCATTTCTAGCATTAGAAGAATTTACAGATCCTCACAATTGGTTTCGTCACATCCCTAAGCTCCCGAATCCCATAGATATTGATGACCATGGAAGACAACAAAAGGTGTTCTAAATTAGCAATCAGAGAATGCTCTGGCTTAGAATGATGTTCTCAAGACAATTGACACAAAACTTTCAACTGTCCAAGCTCGTCTTGATCATGTCGACCATAAGGTTGATCAAATGACTTTGGTCACAAATAAATTGCTTGAGACATTCTAAAAGAAACTTCAATAGATGGAATCTAGAAGATACGTTTCTCATCATTACTTGGAATATCATATGGCTGAATTGGAAAAATTGAGAAGACAAATCAAGCTAAGGTAGGATGGAAAATTTATTCCTCCTCCAAATCCATTTTCACAGCCTTGGCAAACAATTCTAATGGACGTGGACCCTTCTAAGGCTACATCAATTGCTTCAATTATTGACGAAACTCCAAAATAGGATCAAAGGGATATTGTGACACTTCGAAATCGTATCAGAGAGATAGAAAAGTAAAAAAAGATCAATGAAGAAAAGAAGCCAGCTCTTAAACCTTTTCTGGAACCTCTCTCTACTCATATGGTTTCAAACTCACTCAAGGCTTTCCTACGAGATCAAAGCATGCAAAGTGTACCAACTATTGTTGCATTTGACTCTGCCAAGCAAAACACCTCTGAATCAGCCCCAAAATTAGATTCCCCGTCCTCTAAAAATATTTCAACCTCTAAACCACAAACACCAGTATCCCGTGTGTCTATTATCTTTATGGCTGATCCCCCTGAAGTAGAGATGGAATCAAATTCATCCGAGCTAGAAGTAGTACATCTTCATGACATTCCATATTCTAAATGGCTAGATAGATCGCAAGAATTCCATGCTTGGCTCAATACCAAAGCACTTTTTGTGAACACCGGTATGACATACTGATCAAGTTCGTGAGCAGATTCACTAAAAGCTTAAAAGATTGGTGGAGAACTATTTCTAACCAGGATCAAATGACATTTCTGCTTCAAACAAATTTTCATTATGTGATTCGAGTTATCCACAAATTCTTTATTGGTAAACCAGAAGATCTCCTAAAGTTTAGAAGAAGAGAATTTTTTGAAAAAGAGTGCTACTCTCTACGAAGAAAGCATCTCAATAAGCATTTCCAAGAAATGCTTAAACTATTTTATGCTTTGAGAGCTTGTCTTAGCCTAAAATAGGTCTTCCCGGCTTCCATTCCAAAAGAAATTGGACAAATGGTGGAAAGTCCATTCAAAATAAGTAGACGACTGTTGCGAATGTTCAAGACTTTAGCAGGAGATATATCTTGCTCTTGATGATTTTTTGCATAAGAAAAAAGGCTTTTAGAAGTTATCTTATGAGCAACAAGGAACTTAACCAAGCTTGTCAAAGGTTTGAGTTAAGAATCAAATGCTCAAAGAAAGACTACTGTGATGATCCTTTTTTGTAGAGATCGATGCAAAAAATGAAGACACTTCAGAAGATTCTCCATAGGACATATAAAGAAAAGGCACAAATGGCGATTCTTGCAAAAAAGACACTCTAAACGAAGCTCTTCTAGAAAGCGTAGAAAATCCGACATGCAGAAGTACACTCTAAGTGCCAAAACTTGGCACGAAGGGACATTTAAGTGCCAAAACTTTGGAAATGTATACTTAAGTGCCAAAATCAAAGTAAAATGAATTACTTAAGTGCCAATCTGGCCAAAATCCGACCAAATTGCTGACGTGGCAATTTTCCGACGAGGTGAGTGCAAAACGGCATCATTTTGCACACTAACGTGGCAAAAAAATGCAAAAACGACGTTATTTTGTGTCTGATGTATAAATAATTAATATAAAAATTAATTAAATTTAATTTAAACTTAAATTTATTAAAAATATTATAAAAAAACTTTTTAAAAAAAGGGAAAAAAAGGGAAGGGTCAAAGGGAGGCGGTTGAGGGCTAAGCCCTCGTCGTTGCCGTCGGGAAGGGCCGGCGACGAACGGGGAGGGTCGGCCGAGATGGCTAGCCCCCGGCCACAGCCCTTGCCGCCTCCTCGCCGTCACCGGGAAGGGCCAATGACGGTGGAGGGAGCATCGGCGGGGGTTGACGGGCCACGGCCGGGGCCGGCCGACCGGCGATGCCGGCCGACCGCGGCCAGTCCCACGAGCCCTTGCCCGGATTTCGGGCGAGGGTCGCGGCCTTCGCCCGGATTCAGCGAGGGCTCGCAAGCCCTCGCCGCTGGTCCGCTAGGGGCCGGCGAGGGCTCACGGGCCGTCGCCGTCGGCCAGCCGGCGTTGTCGACCCCGGCCAAGGCCCGGCAACCCCGGCCGACGCTCTCCCACCATCGCCGGCCCTTCCGGCGACGGTGGCGAGGTGGTGAGGGCCCGCGAGCCCTCACCCAGATCTGGGGCGAGGGTCGTAGCCCTCGCCCAAATCCGGCGAGGGTCACGGCCCTCACCGCCAGTCAGCCAGGGGCCGGCCACCTTGGCCGACCCTCCCCCTCCGTCGCCAGCCCTTCCGGCGACGGCGGGAGGCGGCAACGGCGAGGGCTTAGCCCTCGGCCGCCTCCCTTCGGCCCCCGCTTTTTAAGTTTTTTATTTTTTAGAATATTTTAATTAAATTTAGTTTTAAATTTAATTTAATTAATTTTTATATTAATTATTTACTCATCAAAGAGAAAACGACGTCGTTTTTGCATTTTCTCGCCACGTCATCGTGCAAAACGACGCCGTTTTGCACTTACTTCACCAAAAAATTGTCATGTTAGCAATTTGGCCGAATTTTGGCTGGAATGACACTTAAGTGATCCATTTTACTTCAATTTTGACACTTAAGTGTACCTTTTCAAAATTTTGGCACTTAAGTATCCATCTGTGCAAAGTTTTGGCACTCTAGGTGTTTGTACCTCAAATTTGACAGGTATTACATTTGCAACAAGAAAGACTATTTTGCCAAAAATTGTCCAAAGGCCTAAGGAAGACATTCCCATTTAATCCAGAAGATAGAGAAGCAAACTAGAGTATCACTCCAGGATGATAATGTTGAATCATTCTTCTCCCTAGAAGACGAACCAACCAAACACATTGTCTATGCTATCCAGGCGTGATCACAAACTAGTGACAATGAAAGCTCGTTAGGAGAACCGGAAGAAAATGTATTCTTCTTCTCTAAACCTCCCACAATCAAAGACCTTTGTGCATACACTCCTTCTATCCTCCCATATTTATCTATTAAAATATACCCATCTAAGTATGATAAATCTATTTCTCTTATTGCCCTCGTCAACAGTAGAGTCAGTGCTTCTATTCTTGATACAAAGATACTTCCAAAAAAATACTAGACGTCATGCACCTGGTATTTTAATTCTGCCTCTGGAGATACCTTTGCTACAAAAGTACGAAGCAAACCCATCACCATACAGGTTTTTTCTCAGTGTTCAGTCACTACCAAAATTCTTGACTCGAGTTCACCAGATAAAGATATTATTATTGGTTGGGATATCCTTACACAAATCTCTAAACTCATAATTGTGCCCAATGGACTATGGTTCAATGGAGAGTGCCAGACACCTGGAGTGCCAAAACTTGGCACGGAGAGATACTTAAGTGCCAAAAGTTAGAAAAGTGACACTTAAGTGCCAAAATCGGAGCAAAATGATCACTTAAGTGCCACTCTAGCGAAAATCTGGCCAAAATGGTAACGTGACGATTTTCCGGCAAAATAAGTGCAAAACAGCGTCATTTTAATGATGACGTGGTAAAAAATTAATATAAAAATTAATTAACTTAAATTTAAAACTAAATTTATTTAAAAATACAAATACAAATATTAAAAACAAAAAAAAGAAGGGGCGGCTGAGGGCTAAGCCCTTGCTGTCGCCGGGAAGGGTCAGCGATGGAGGGGGGAGGGTCAGCCCGAGGTCGCCAGGCCCTGGCATGGGCTAGCGACCCTGGCCGACCGGTGGCAAGGGCCCATGAGTCCTCGCCCCCAATCTGGGCGAGGGTCACGGCCCTCACCCAGATTCGGCGGGGATTAGCGACCCTCGCCCGGCCGGGCCAAGGGCCGCCGCCCGCTTAGGCAAACCCCAAGCGGGCGACAGCCCTTGGCTTGGCTAGGCGGGGTTGGCGGCCCTTTGGCCTGGCCGGGCGAGGGTCGCCGATTCCCGTTGGATCTAGGCGAGGGCCACGACCCTCGCCCGGATCGGGGCGAGGGCTCGCAGCCTCGCCGCCGATTGGCAGAGGTCACGGCCCCCGTCTAAGGCCCGATGACCTCGACCGACCCTCCCCCTCTGTCATCAGCCCTTCCCGGCGATGGCGGGAGGCGATGACGGCAAGGACTTAGTCCTCGGTCGCCCCCTTCCTTTTTTTTTTATAATTTTTTTAATATTTGTATTTTTATTTTTAAATGTTTTAACTAAATTTAGTTTTAAATTTAATTTACTTAATTTTTATATTATTTTTTACCACGTTAGCACTAAAACGACGTCATTTTTGTATTGTCTAGCCACATCAGTGTGCAAAACAACGCCGTTTTACACTTATTTCACCGAAAAATCGCTACGTCAACATTTTGGCCGGATTTTTGCCAGAGTGGCATTTAAGGGTTTGCATGACAACGTTTTTGTTTCTCCCAATTTCTATTCTTTTGTTCCCCAGAACAAAAAAAAGAACAAAAATCTGTTTGGTAAAACTTTTGTTTCCAGAAACAACTTCTCTATTTTTTTGTTCCCAGGAATAGTTTTGGAATAGAAACAAGAAACAAAAAAAAAGTAGCCTCTTGTTCCCGAGAACAATTTCTAGAAATAAGCCAATTTTCTTTTTTATTTTTCTTTTGTTCCTCTCTCTTGCCATGGCCACCTCCACCCACCCGGAGCCACCGCCGTCCGCCGCCGCCTCCGTCCTTTGCTGCCACCGCCGGCTGGCGATCAGTGGCGGTCGATGGACTGTGTGACGGCGGTCGGCGGTGATGGTCGGTGGCTAGCAGTCGTGCAGCGGTGGCGGCGAGTGGTGACGGGCGGCAACGGCCGACGATCAGCGATCCGTGAGCAAGAATTAAAAAACAAATAAATACAAAAAAGAAATTATTTTGTACCAAACACATTTCTATTCATTTTCTATTTCTGGAGTAGAAATTTTGTATAATTACCAAACACCTTATTTTACTCAAAAATTGTTCCCCGGAATAGAAATAGAAAAGAACTATTTCTAAAAAAAAAAAAAAAAAAAAAAATGTTCCCTAGCCAAGAAGCGTTGTCATGCGCAGCCTAAGTGATTCATTTTACTCCGATTTTGGCACTTAAGTGTCACTTTATTAACTTTCGCACTTAAGTGTCTATCCGTGCCAAGTTTTGGCACTTGGACTATACTTCTCCCGTTCAATGGATAATTCTAGGAATTTGTAAACATCCAAAGATTCTTCACCATTCAAATGAGTATTTTGAATCCAATTCTGCAAACTCTTTTTTATGGCGTGTGCAGACTCTCACTCAGACTTTATCCAAAAATGCTCGTACTCTTTGTAAAAAAATCCTAATTTTTTTATTAATCTTCATTTTAAGAAAAATGAGGATGTCAATCCCACCAAAGCCAGTCACTTTGGAATGAATCCATAACATTTGTTTTTAGCCCAAAAGGAATGTTCGAATTTGCTACATCAAGGATTAATTGAGCCCTCAGATTCTCAATGGGCTTGTAAAGCATTTTATGTTAACATATGAGCGAAGCAGAGCAGAGGAAAAATGAGATTGATTATTAATTATCATCCTCTTAATCAATTTTTACAAAATGATAAGTTTCCTCTACCATATCAGAATTCTCTATTCTCCAGCCTCACCCAACCCAAAGTGTATTGTATTTCAAGTTTGACCTTTGTTAACACCTAAATTTAGCCGACCCATTTAATCATTCATTAATTGTATAGAAAATTCTGGATTAATTTTTAACCTCTAGCAAAAATAATTTTCATTAATTGCATGGCATATAAACATTAGGAGCATTTGCGTTAGTAGTAATAGAAATTTCTAATGAAAATATTAAAAAGGAAAGAAAAAGAAATTAATTTAAATATAAAAAAAACAAAGAGAAAAAGAAGAGAGAATGGGAAAAGCGTGACTGGGCCGGGGCGAGTCGGCCTGGCTTCTTTTTTTTCCTTTTTATTTCTCTTCACCTGGGCCAACCCACTTTTCCTTTATTTTCCCTAAGACCAGCCCAGCCCTCTCTTTCTCGCCCTCTCTTTCCCTCGCGCTCTACGAAAAAGAGAACAACGAACAAGAGGACCAAGGATAACAACAGCTGGGGAAAACCCTCTCTTCCTCTCTTTCCCTCATGCGCTCTACGAAAAAGAGAACAACGTACAAGAGTACCAAGGACAACAACAGCTGGCAAAAACCCTCTCTTCCTCTCTTTCCCTCATGCGCTCTGCGAAAAAGAGAACATCGTAAAAGAGTACCAAGGACAAAAATAGCTGGCGAAAACCCTCTCTTCCTCTCTTTCCCTCATTCGCTCTGCGAAAAAGAGAACAACGTAAAAGAGGACCAAGGACAATAATAGCTAACGAAAACCCTCTCTTTCTTCCTCCTTTCTTTCTTCTCTCTCTCCCCCTCTCTTTGTTTTCTTTCTTTCTATGTGTTAAAGAGGGAACTACCTTTGTTTTTTTTTTCTTGGGTCGGTGGGACCGCCTTTGTTGACTTATCAATTTTTTTTCTAGTCATCATGACTTTTTGACTTTGCAACCCCGCATATTACAGTAACACCACTTATGAGCTATGAAGCACCAACACTCTTCAAAAACCTTTGTGTCGTGTCGGACACTTCGACACGTGTCCGATACTCTCCGACACTCTTGAACACTCTCTGACACTCGGTCAACATGTGTCAGAAAATCCGACACCTGATCAACTTTTCCGACACTCTCCGACACTCGAATCGGAATTCTAACATACGAGTTTTTGACATGTGATTCCGATATCGAGGTCAATTTTAAAAATTTAATAAATGGGAGGTCAAAATATATATATATATGTGAAAAAGTAAAACACAATAATAAAAATAATAAATGGAAAAAGAAGAAAAATCTAGTCTTCTATTCTGTTATGAGTCTCACTTACCGTGATACACAATTCACCCCTTAAATTTTTTTTCTCCTCTTCCAACATATCTAACATGTGAGTCCATAATATCGATCGCTTGTTTTTTCCCCAAGTTTTATGAATTATTGAAATAAAGTTGAATTTGTCAAATTGAAATAATGAATGATATTAATAAATGGCGGATTAATGTTTTTAGTGTATATTCATTCTAGGATTTTTTAATTAATTATTTATTTATGAATTTGATTGAAATAATCATAAAAATGATAATTTATTATGTATATATAAAAATATATATTTAATATACAACGTGTTCCAAGGTGTCAGAATTCTCTGTTTTTTGAGAAACGACGTGTCGGCGTATCGTGTCGTATCGCGTGTTACGTGTCAATGTCGGTGTTACTTAGCTTATGAGAGGAGTATAGTTACTTCAAATGATTGACCCGAGAGATTTCGAGTTCAACCCAAGCTGGAAACAATGCCATCGATCACAAGCCCGAGAAGGAGGTCGCCATCCTCGCCATCGCATCAACAAGCTTCCTTAGCATTTGAAAGAAGACACCGAGAGAGGAGTCTCTATGAAGCGTCGCATGACGGGTGCGTCGAGTCGTTAGCTCAGTTGCTGCAAGAAGACCGACTCATCCTGGCTCGGGCTTCTGTCACTTGCTTCGACGAGACACCATTGCATGTGGCCTGTATGCATGGTCATGTACAGTTTGCCAAGGATCTTTTGGCTCATAAGAGGGATTTGGCTATGGAGTTGGACTCACAGGTACGTCGAAGCGAAAACCTTGGTTGTGGTTGTTTGATGTCCTTTTGTCAGATCAAACTGAACCCAGTCATCCTCACAAACCAGATAATCGGTATCGCAACTCTTTTGATTAGGTTTTTGCAAGTTTTAGGCTTTTAGCCATGTGTAAAGTAATTTATTAACTATATTTCCGTGGAATATCTCTACATAGATCAGACTATCTTGCTTGTCAAATTAGATATTGCACATGTAATATAGCATTTTGTTTTCCAGTTTTCATGATCTGTGAGAAATCAAACCCATCATATATCTCAAAGAAATTAACAAAATTCAGACAGAAATCAAGTCATAGATTTCCAGGTTAATTCAGCCTAAAAGATCTTACAGACACCAGTGAATTTGAGCAACTCGATCTATTTGATTTGAAAATGCGATACATATAAATCATATGAATGTGTCCCTCAATAAGAATGCTCCATAGCTAAGCACTTCACTTTTGCAGGGACGTACGCCTCTTCACTGGGCATCTACGAATGGATACGTCGAAATAGTAAGGGAATTGTTACAATCAGACCCCCTTGCATGCCTTGTCCATGACGAAGATGGGTGGACCCCACTTCATCTTGCCATGATGAAGGGCCGAAGCAACATCGTGATAGAGCTGGCGAAGGCGAGACCGGAGGCGGCTGAGCACAAGCTAAGCCATGGCCAAACCGCTCTCCATCTGGGAGTGAGTCATAATCGTTTGGAGGCTCTGAAAATCCTAGTGGAGACGGTGAGAGATGGTGATTTGGTGAAAGCTCAAGATGATGAGGGTAATACCATTTTGCATTTAGCCGCAGCAAACAAGCAAATAGAGGTAATCCTTTTTGCTTCAAATTGCTTCGAAATTGTGACGACGTTAGATATCGCATTCCAATTGAACATTTTATGCAGATAGAATCCGGCTCATTCTCATATTTCTATAGACTCAAGCTTTCTGAATTCAAACTTCAGTGGATTTATTGATTGAAGTAACTTACAGGAAATATCTTTGTTTGTTGTTTCTTTTATAATTGATGAGAAGCTCATCTTTTTGTGCAAACAGTGAAATATCTGCTTCAAAGAAGCGAAGTGGATGTGAACATAGTGAATAGAAATGGCTTCTCTGCTCTGGATATAGTGGAATATTTTCCAAAGGATTTCAAAGTCATTGAATTGAGAGAACTGTTAGTACATACTGGAGCTCTGAGAGCCATAAGATTCCCTGCATCGACAACTCACCAAGCAATTGTTGATAACATGAATGAGGAGAATTCAACTATCGTAGTTGACCTAGCCTCTATAGCTTCTCCCTCGACCAATACTCCTCCGGTAAAGGCGTTTCCGCCAGAGTCTTTCTCGGGTGATATCAGGAAGCAGAAGGAAGACAAACACGAGGAATGGATCAAGAAGAAGCGCAATTCTCTGATGGTAATGCTTTAGCTAGATGTCTTGGAGTAGCATTTGCTGAAAACTTAGATCAGATCGGGCATGTTATTGCAATTAACATCATAACTCACAGATAGTTAATTTAAACTCTTTGTTTGTTTCATGAAAAATGGATGATTCAGAAAATACTTTTCTAAAAATGATCGTTTATGTTGCTTAAAATAAATAGTTATGCTTTCTTAAAAATGTTTTCTACATAAGTACTAAATTGCTTATAATTAAATAGCTATGTACAGAAAGAAGATCAATAATTACAATAATAAATGGCTTATGATTAAAAAAAAAAAAAAACAGAGGGTAATATAGAAATCTAATAGTGAGAAGGAAGAATCAAGTTGATGAATATTTAAGAAAGTAATGATACTTAGAAAATCTAACTATGAAGTAGTTGAGTGATTTTCTTTAAATATCTATACTAATACATAAAGTAAAGAGGATTTCTAAAAGACTGAATCTTTTATCTTCTTCCAATATTCTCAATGACTTGGGTTTTGTTTGGTAACTATTCTATTCTCGAGAACAATTTCTGCTTAAAAATGATTTTTTTTTTTATTTTGTTTTCTAAATAGTACTTGAAGTTATTTGATAACTATCTAAAATTTCTATTCTTTGAATAGAAATGCATTTGGTAAGACTTTAAATTCTTTTTGTGATTTAGAATTTCTTTTTAATATTTTTAATATTTTTCTCTTTTTCTTTTTCTTTTTCTCCTTCTCTCTCTTGCCAGCAACTAGCCAAACAAGGGCCGGCAACCTTGTCAGAGGATCGCCAGCCCCTGGCAAGGCCAAGCCTTGTTGGTCAAGTCTCCCCGGCCAGGCTCGACCTCACCTTGGTTGGGCGAGCTCGGCCTCGCTCAAATTTGAGCGAGGCCGAGCTCTCCCACGGCGGGGCAACGCTAGCCTCGCCAACGGCAAGGAATATAAATGTGTTTTATTTTCCACACGTTTAGTTATTAGATTTTGATTTTCTTTCTAACAACAATAGCAACACTTATAAAAGGACATTCAAATTTCAAAATATCTTCATTTTTTTTGTCATATATGTATGTATTCATACACTCAGCTTTTTCATATTTTAATCCATGAGCTCTATTTTTGTAGAGAGCTCGCCACAATTTTCTTGTATTTCAATAAATACAGGAAAAGCGATCAATTGAATTTGTGCATTTGTTGAAATGACTAACTTTGACTTGACGATCTTCATATTTTCAAATATAGGTGAAACACTATTTCTCCATTCGCAATTTTAAAACTCTTTCACGTCACGACAGATAATTGCTACCGTGATCGCATCCATGGCTTACCAAGCCGGCCTTAGCCCTCCCGGCGGCCTGTGGGACGACGATCAGAAAAACAACGGCAACATCTTATACTACGCAGGAACATCGATAATGGCTGCAAACCATCCAGAGGGTTTACTACAGTTCTGGATATTCAACACCGTCTCTTTTCTTGCATCCCTTAGCACGATCTTGTTGCTCATGAGTGGCTTGCCCTTGGGGAAGAAGGTTCTGATGTGGATACTGGCGGCCACAATGTGGGTGACCATCACTTTCATGGTGCTGAGTTACCTCTATTCCATGAGGGCCATCTCGTTCGTACAGAGGGATCCTGAACATGTGAGACCGACCACAGAGGCTGTGTACTCCGTGGATTGGGGGACGATCACAGTGATTGAGCACTCCTTGTTTGTTTGGCTCGGCATTGTAGCCATTGTTTTTTTAGTTCACACCGTTCGATTCCTCGCGATCGTCCTCCGGAATGTGAAAGATCCGCAAAAGCTCAAGAAGTGGATATCAGGGTGTATGAGTTGGTGCAGATCTAGGGGCAATATCAAGATCTAGTGTATTCATCTGGTGGGACAAAGGATTACTGCATAGTCTTGATGCCTGTGTTCTTTCTAACTTAATCCCTATGTCATAAGATCATTCTGAGTGCTGCTAGTTGTGCAAACGATTTAATGAGACTACTAAACCTAACGCAGACTCCATCTCGCATTATTCTCGAGCTCTCCTCATCAGAGATGTCTTGCGCGCATAGCCGAATCTTTCCAAAGAGACTGGGAAGGCCTGGCCACAAAGTAATCTGATCAACTCCTATGTATGCCTGGAATTAGTGGGCAAAAGCAACATTGGGAATTTTCTTGTTTTTTATCCTCCGAATGGTCAGACAAATCTTCCTTCAAGGATCAAATCTCAGTCTGACCTGATACTTACTAGTATAGGTTGAGCCATTCTATGATTTGTCCCACACAGCTTCACCTCTCTCCTTCCAATGACACCAAACAACCGAACCCTTCTACCTCAAAAGCATCAACACTTACTTTTATACTTCATATTCTTCTCCATTGCTGGTAGATGTCCAAAAGCCAACTGATCAAAGCTAGTGAGCCTCTCTGGCTGATCAATTTCAACCCTATGGCACCAAACCATGATGCAGTCACACCATTTACATGAACTTCTCACACGATCTTTCCTGCCTAATTTTAAGGAAGCGATACACAGATTTCACAGAAACCACTCCACTATTATTCGCAGGCCGTGCAAGCTGATCCTCCCTCAAGGTCAGAATCAAAGCAGCGCTAGTTTCATATGTAATGTTCACATACCAGAACGTGTGCTTCTTCTTAAACAACATTCAAGCTCTTATATTATAACTGCTTGCCAAAGGATCTTTTCTTCTATATATAGACAAGTAGAGGAGGGACAAGGTAGAAATGGAACCTAAAATCTCATGGACCGATTTGTTGTTCCTAATCACAAGACAAATGATTGGTAGTGTAACGACCCGGGCCCCACTGTGTAATATTGTCCGCTTTGAATTCTAAGTCCTCACAGCTTTAAAATGCGTCACACAGGTTAAAGGGACCCCAAGCCTTATAAACTAGCCCAAGAATCCCCCCTAAGTGATGTGGGACAAGAGAGGGACCCCTTCCCTGGGCCGTCACAGGTAGTGTATCATCCCAAACAAAACACACAAAAATTACTGTTCATACGCAAACCGATTATAGGGGATGGAAGAACAGAGAGATGAAAACAATTGCAAAGACAAATCTTTTGTACCTTAGACTGGTGATAATCAGTCCATAACAATTGGGAAGGTAAGAGAGTTCTCAAAGGCAGGAGCTAGCACTTTCATCTGTCTTAGACAACCACATTGTGTGGTTTCGATCAGCAAGCCCACAACTAATGCAGCTCATAAACTTCACTCAACCCAGCTTGGCAAACCAAGCCTCTTTCAAGAAGTTCCGTTTCGCACCCCCAACTTAACGCAACCTGACGGTTTCATTTGGGAGAATAATATTGGGATTGCGTATGTGGGTTAAGAGACGCCAATTCCTTCCATTTAGCACCAGTTCCATGAACACGGGATGAGATGCTCCACAATGTGTCACCAGGCTGTGCCTTAGTTGTTGCTAGGGCAGTAGATTTAGAAGAAGCAGTCTTCGACTTCAGGAACGGATGCTTATTGCTCTTTTCCATTCCATTAGCGAGCAACCAACGGGAACCAGATTGTTGCTGATTTGAACTTCCCCAGAACTTTCTCTTCCCAGGATCAGTCTTGAGACCAGCAACATGGACTTCAGTAATCTTATACTGGGGAATTTCTGTTGGAATTGTCTCAGTGCTGCTGATGCTCGCTCGTGTTTGCTCTGTTTTTTTATTTTACAGTCAAGTTCATTTAGTTATGCAGTTAGTGTTTTTGCTATTTTCTAGGAAGTTAATAGCACGTTTGTGTGCAGTTATGCATTGCATGTATGTGAGCAGTTTTTGCTTTGTATTTAGTTGTGGTACTCGACAGTTTTTCCTTTGAACAAGACGTATGAAGTGCTATGCTCTGTTTTTTATCCTTTCTCTCTCTCGAACAACAAAGATGTTTTCTGTTTTGATTGTTGTTATATAAAGCTTTAACAGTGGTATCAGAGCATTTGTAGGATCTTAAGGGACTGTGAAGTAAGGGTAAGTGAGTGAAGACTGCTTGCTTTCAATCTGAAAAAAAAAAAACAAATAACAAATAAATAAATAAATAAAACAGGCTGATGGAGGCAGGATCGAGTGGATTCTCTGTAATGGCTGCTCCAATCTTTACTGGGGAAAATTATCAAGCTTGGGCTGTCAAGATGACAGCATTCTTGGAGGGTCACGATCTATGGGAGGCTGTGGAGAATGATTATGAGGTTGCTCCACTTCCAAATAATCCGACCTTAAATCAGATAAAGTACCATAAAGAGAGAATCACAAGGAAGGCTAAGGCAAAGTCTTGCCTGTATGCTGCTGTTTCACCCACTATCTTCACAAGGATCATGAGATGTGATTCTGCAAAGGCAATATGGGATTTCTTGAAGGATGAATACGAGGGAGATGAGAAGATAAGAGGCATGGAGGTGCTGAATCTCTTGAGGGAGTTTGAGAGACAACAGATGAAGGATTCAGAGTCAGTGAAGGAGTACTCTGATAGGCTGGTTGAGATAGCTGAAAAAATCAGAGTTTTAGGGACTGACTCGAAGGATGAAAGGCTTGTTCAGAAGATCCTGGTGTCTTTTCCAGAGAAGTTCGAAGCCACCATAGCTTCTCTGGAAAATACAAGAGACTTAGCTGATATAAAGCTTGCAGAATTGTTAAATTCCCTGCAGGCACAGGAGCATAAAAGACTGATGAGAAGAGAAGAGTTTGTAGAGGGTGTGCTGCAAGCTAGAGTGAAGTCAAATGATGGAGGCAAAGGGAAGAAATGGATTCAGTCCAGAGGAAATGCTAGTGACTCCAAGTTTGTAGCAAAAGAAGGAAATTCTGGTGGGTCTAGCAAATGGAAGAAGAACAAAAAGCCTTGTCAATACTGTGGTGGAACTAATCATCAGTTTTTTAGATGTTGGAGAAAGCCTGATGCTAGATGCAAAAGATGTCACAAGTTGGGTCACATGGAAGCAATCTGCAAAGAAACAAATTACCAGCAAGAAGGAGAAGCACAGGTAGCAGTGAATGAAACTGAGGAAGAGCACTTGTTTGTAGTTTCATTTCCTGGATCTTCTGTCGAGAATGATGCATGGCCGGTGGATAGTGGCTATACCAATCATATGACTGGCAATTTGAAGTTGTTTAGGAGTCTAAACAAGTCAGTCAGGTCCAGAGTCAGAATTGGCAATGGACAGCATATCGAAGTGCAAGGGAAGGGTATAGTTGCTATTGAAGGAAATCAGGAGGTGAAGCTGATCAGTGATGTTCTTTTTGTGCCAAACATTGACTAGAATCTATTAAGTGTTGGTCAATTAGTTGAGAAGGGCTATAAAGTGAAGTTCGAAGGGAAGGAATATCTTATTAATAAGGCAGATAGCAAAGAAGTGCTAAGAATCCCAATGAGGGACAAGAGTTTCATATTCAAGCCACAAGAGATGTAACAAATGGCTTTAAAGTGCAAAGAAGAAAATGCAGAGCTATGGCATAAAAGACTTGGGCATGTTCACAGGAAAAGCATGTTGTTTATGCAGAGGAATAGCTTGGCAGATGACTTGCCAAGTTTGGAGGAAGAATTTCCACAGTGCAGAACTTGTCTTCTTGGCAAGCAAGCCAGATTTCCTTTCAAAGGAGGAGGCTGGAGAGCATGTGAAAAGCTGCAATTAGTCCACACAAATCTATGTGGACCTAAGTCTGAGTCTTCTCTCAATGGTAGCAGGTATTTCATTACCTTCACTGATGATATGACTAGGATGAGTTGGATTTATTTTCTGCGAGCCAAGTCTGAAGTTGCCGACGTGTTTGTGAAGTTTAAAGCCTTAGTTGAGAATCGAGTGGGAAGAAAATTAAAATGCTCGGGTCTGATAATGGTTCTCAGTATACCGCTCACAAGTTTAAGTTGAATTGTGAGCAAGCAGGAATTGTGCAGCAGTTCACTACTCCCTATTCACCTCAACAGAATGGGGTCAGTGAGAGGAAAAACAGAAGCATTATGGAGATAGCTAGATGTATGATGCAGGAGAAGAAGTTACCTAAGAAGTTATGGGCTGAGGTAGCTAATATTGCAATGTTTCTATTGAATAGATTGCCCACAAAGGCCTTAGAGAAGTCAACACCTTTTGAAGTCTGGCATGGTGTTAGACCTTCTGTGAAGAATTTGAAGGTTTTTGGGTGTTTGTGTTACACTCATGTTCCCGAGGTCAAGAGGGACAAATCGGATAAGAAAGCGAGCTTGGAATCTTTATTGGGTATAGTCTTCAATTAAAGGCTTACAGGATTTTCCATCCCATGACAAGGAAGGTGACTGTGAGCAGAGATGTTATTTTTCTAGAGGAAGATGAGTAGAATTGGATGGAAGGAAATAGTGCAGAACAACAGCAGTTCGAAAAACAAAATGCAATAGATATAGAGGTTGATGAAGTTATAGATGGATTGGAAGACAATATGGATGATTTACCAGTGAGAGGCACAAGGTCACTTGCTGAAATCTATAAAAGAAGCAATGTGGCAATGCTCAAACCATCTAACTTTGTGGAAGCTAAGGAGGATCAGAGGTGGATTGTAGCAATGCAGGAGGAGATTGCAATGATCCAGAAAAACCACACATGGGAGCTTGTTGACAGACCATTTAATAAGAATGTGATTGGGGTTAAGTGGATGTTTAGAACAAAACTTAATCATGATGGTTCTATCAATAAACACAAAGCTAGACTGGTTGTGAAAGGCTATGCACAAATATGGGGAGTAGACTATTCCAAAACATTTGCTCCTGTTGCATGACTTGATACAATAAGGCTACTGTTAGCTATTGCAGCAGAGAAGAGGTGGCATATATTTCAGTTAGATGTCAAGTCTGCATTCCTGAATGGAGAGCTTGAGGAGGAGATTTTTGTTGAGCAATCTGAATGCTTCAGTATCAAAGGGCAAGAAGAGAGTGTATACAGGTTGAGGAAAGCTTTATATGGACTGAAGCAGGCTCCAAGAGCTTGGTATGGGAAGATAGATCGATATTTGTAGGATTTTGGCTTTGTAAAAAGCTTAAGTAAGTTCACTCTTTATGTCAAGAAGGTGAATCACAGTATTGTAATTCTGTCACTTTATGTAGATGATCTATTAGTGACAGGGAATGATATGAAATTGATAGAGAAGGTGAAGTAAGATCTATTTGCAGGTTTTGAGATGTCAGACTTGGGAAAGATGGCTTATTTTTTTGGATCTAGAAGTCAAACAAGCTTCATATGAGATTTTCATCTGTAAAAAAAAATACATGAAGGAAATTCTAAAGAAGTTTCATATGGAAGATTGTCGAAGTGTAAGCACTCCTATGGCTGCTAAAGAGAAGCTGCAGTAGATGCTTCTATGTATAGAAGTCTGATTGGGTGTCTCATGTATCTTACAACAACCAGACCAGATATTCTATTTGCTGTTAGTGTTTTATTCAGGTTTATGAGTAGTCCTAGTCAGTTACATTTGGTTGCAGCAAAAAGGGTCTTGAGATATCTCAAAGGAACATTGTTCTTTGGTGTGAAGTTTAAGAAAGGTCAGAAGTTTAATTTGCAAGGATTTTCTGATAGTAACTGGGTTGGTTCAGTAGATGACATGAAGAGTACATCCATATATTGTTTCAATCTTGGTTCTGCTTGTTTCTCCTAGTGTTCTAAAAAGCAGAGAGATTGTAGCTCAGTTTACTGCAGAGGCTGAGTTTATAGTAGCTACTACAGCTGCAAATCAAGCTTTGTGGCTGAAGAAGATAATGAAGGATTTGTGGTTGAATTCCAGTGATTGTATTGTAGTCAATGTGGACAATCAAGTTGCTCTAGCAATATCACAGAATCCAGTTTTCCATGGCAAAACCAAGCATTTCAAAGTCAAATTTTTCTTTCTGCGTGAGGTGCAACAAAGTGGTGAAGTTAAGTTGGTTTATTGCAAATCTGAAGATCAGCTTGCAGACATGTTCACAAAGCCACTTCAGGCTGGAAGATTTGAATTGTTAAGAGAGAAAATAGGAGTTTGCAGCAGCAACTGATCCAAGGAGGAGTTTGTTGGAATTGTCTCAGTGCTGCTGATGCTCGCTCGTGTTTGCTCTATTTTTTTTATTTTACAGTCAAGTTCATTTAGTTATGCAGTTAGTGTTTTTGCTATTTTTTAGGAAGTTAATAGCACGTTTGTGTGCAATTATGCGTTGCACGTATGTGAGCAGTTTCTGTTTTGTATTTAGTTGTGGTACTCGACAGTTTTTCCTTTGAACAAGACGTATGAAGTGCTATGCTCTGTTTTTTATCCTTTCTCTCTCTCAAACAACAAAGATGTTTTCTGTTTTGATTGTTGTTATATAAAGCTTTAACAATTTCTTCCACCTCAGATTTCTTTTCTTCTGTCCCCTCCTTAATTTCTTCCTTCTTTTTGGACTCGGCCGACTCATCCTCTTCATCCTCATATTTTACTTCAGAAACCTTGAGGTAAATCCTTGGCTTCGGTGGAACAAACACTCTCTCGACCTGAATTAGCGCAAGCATTGGTGCACCGACTGGTTCATAATTCCGCAATGGATCCCGTAGTTGCACCATCAATGCAACTGTGAAATTATTTCCCAAAAGACCACACTTCCTACCAGAGCCTTTGCTACGCCTTCTATCCCCCTTTGACCCTCCACGTATCCAGTCCAAGGAGTTGGCATGATGCGCAGCAAGAATTTTAGAAGTTCGCTCACTAATTTGATCTTCATCATCAAGTTCACCAGAGTCCAACCTCATCCATTCATCAAGACTTAGAGATAGGCTCATCAACCCTTCATCTTTGTCGTCGCTACTTTCCTTTAGATTCAACAGCTGCAGCCCAGCAGTTCCCTCAAAGACCCAGTGACCCACTGATATCCACGCCCTTGCCCCGTAGAGTCGAAACGTCTCCAATTGATTGTGCACTGATATTTGAAGGTGCATCCTCGTCTGACATGCCAGAGTGTATCCTCAACCCCTCAATTGACAGAGCTTCAATCTTATCCATAGCCAAAGGAGCCAGATCCTCTAAAGATACATATTCAGAGCCAACATCATTGCCAGCTGCATTTTGATTGTACTTACTAGACCTAGAATTGTATGATGCTTCTGTGTTTCTGATTTGCCGGGATGTCAAATCTTGCCCCACTGCTAAACTGTCGGTCAATAGACATTGCCTGCACCAAGGTCGAAATTTTGTAGAGTTAGTATATTTTAAAAATATATATGAAAGACAAGATGTTTAAAAAAGTTGCCACAAACCTTTCAACTCCTTCAAGAGAAGGTGAGGCTTCCCATGCGACTTGTTGCATTGTCTTTCCAGTTATATCTTCCAAGGGCATTAACTTGTTTGCCTGCATGGAGAGCTTTTCATCCCAACAAATTTCTCATAAATTCTAAATTCCACCCATTTTGCATCAATTTAATTCATTCCCATCAATAAGCACATTTAAATTTTCTTTCCGTGTTGCATTTTCAACTTTTAAGAACGCGCTCTCTTTTTGATGGTGTAAATGCAAATCAAAATTAAAAGCATAAGACCTCGTGGCAATTATTAATCTACTAATCTAATCTATTAACTTCTCCAATTTATTTTTTTTTTCCAGTTTTTGATATGCTGATCTCTCTGTCTATCAATCGCAGTCCTGCCTTATCCAATGCAGATTTGATCTGACAGGAGGAGGACGTCTAACAAATTCCCAGAGCAATTAATTAAAATCAAGAACAAAATCACATTTATCATGGTGAGCACGAATTCACGGGTCGATTCTTCTAGAGCAAAATAGCCGGTAAACCTACATAATTGCAATTAATAGTAGGTGGGGGGGGAGGGGAACGGTAATTGTGCTTTCATCCATATCCGAACACCTGTATAATTGTCTAATCCCTAACAGGAAAGGAAAACCAAAATCACCCTCATCTAATCTCTAGCTCCCTTGATCACGTCTTGCTACATTATTACTGTCCAATTAGGGAATAATCATAACGGCAGTCGGCTGCATGCACTCAAAGCGAACGCCACCACATTCGATGATCGGGATATGATTATGTGCATGGACGTGTTATCATCGTCATTTCTTTTACTATTTAGACCAATTCCTAACATCAAGTTATATATAATTAAATCCCCAATCTCGAGCTCGAATTCCCTCTTTTGATCCTCATCTTCATTTAGATTGACAAGCTCGAGCTTGAATTCCCTCTTTCAATCCTCATCTTCATTTGGAATAGTATCAACCAAGTTTTGGTTGGCATTATCACTTCATATTATTAGCCTTCTTTTACTTTTGTTTCAAGTAAGGTCTCTACACGCGAGTGGACTACTGCTTTTGTAGAAGGTCACATTTTTCTTTATCACGCATATCAGTGGGATCTCTATTCAAGTGCGGACTACCGCCCTGTGTAAGATCACATTGTTATTTTAATTACTGTTCATGCATATCAATGGAATCTCTACTCGGGTGCGGACTATCTCCCCTGTGTGAGATCACATTGTTATTCTAATTACTTTCAATTATGTTTCATATTATTTTATGATTGAAATCATAATTAGCTTAGTCTTCATCTATATTTCATTTCTTCACATGATTCGTTTCTTATTTATTATCATTATCACTCATGAATTATTATATTTCATATTAAATAATTTCACACAACTAGGATATTTTTATGATTATATTAGAGATATAGAACCTATAGAATTTTTCCATATATTAACCAATCCAAACAAACGTAGACGTTAAGAATTAAATCACAAATCACTTAACAATTTTCTATATATATTGAAATCACTCTAGGTGATTTCTTATCCTTTATATAGTACCCCAAATCCTGAGGGGTATATGGTATCAGAGCCAAGGGGATATATATAAGAATGCTCCATAGCTAATCATTTTACTTTGGCAAGGATGTACGCCTCTTCACTTGGCTTCTGCAAACGGATACGCAGAAATAGCGAGGGAATTGTTACGATCGGAACCCCTTGCATGCCTTGTCCATGATGAAGATGGAAGGACCCCACTTCACTTGGCTTTTGCGAACGGATACACAGAAACAGCGAGGGAATTGTTACGATTGGACCCCCTTGCATGCCTTGTCCATGATGAAGATGGAAGGACCCCACTTCATCTGGCCACGATGAAGGGCCGAATCAACATCTGTCCATGATGAAGATGGAAGGACCCCACTTCATCTGGCCACGATGAAGGGTCGAATCAAGATCATGATAGAGCTGGTCGTCATGTAGATGCTTTTGAGTTTGAGCCATACCTCTAGAGTGGATTCGATTTCTGCCACGTATTGAAGTGCCTTGTCTGATAGGCTCAATCAGATCACATCTCACGCCCTCTCCTCCATGTTGGCCCAATCATCATCGGTGATGTTGTCCAACTTGTTCAATTTTCCTAGAAGAACCTTTGATAAACTCAGTTGAACCAACAGATCCTTCATTCTTCTCCGCCATGGTGTAAAATTATTCTTCCGGGTGAATCATTCGATATCAAATCGAACGGTCAAACCTTTTCTAGCCATCTAGTCAAAAGTCGCAATACAAGAACGGAGAACTCGGGTTGCTTCGATACCAATTGTTGTGCAGAAGAGCACCCTAACTAGATGAGATGAAAAGTTGAAAAACAAGAATAATCAAGAACGGAGATTTACGTGATTCGGCGAAAATCCACCTACATCCACGGGAGAGAGAGATGACTTTTTATTTCTTGAGTGTATTTGGATACAAGATACAATGATATATAAATAAATCATCAGATCCCCAATTCCCTAATCCCAATAAGATAGAAATTCCACTCTAAAAATCTTATCAGTTTTGAAACTGACTAATAAATCTTTATATCCCTTAAATATTAGGGATATCATGACATCTCATAGTTACATCAAATTTGGACCATTTCCCATGAAATCCCTTGTAGATAGGTCCAAATCTAGGATATTTATCTAGACACGTATGGCCTACAATCTCCGAGCCTTCCTAGACTTCCCGATCAACTTTTATGAGTCTCTAATAGATGGAAATTTCTTGGAATGAAGACAACGTCAAGAAAGTCTAAGAGAGGTCTTATCAACTTTTCCAAGTCTAATCGAGGGAAGGCCGTATCAACTATTCCAAGTTTCTAATCAAGTGAAATTTCTTGGACTTTTCAATGAAAGTCTCGTCGATTTTACATGCATGCTGATCTTCTTGGTTCATGAATTCGTGTTGAATACGGGTTGTATCATCGTATTATCCCACACTCTTAACTTTCGAACATTGTGGAAGCATGCAAGAATCTTTTTTAATCCCACTTGTTTGTGTCGTTGCTTTGCTCTTTCCAGCATGTAAATGCTATGTAAGACTCACGTTATAGCATCTTATAAATAGTTAACAATCTCAACCCTTGACATTCCAACTCCAAGGCAGTCTAGTGAAAGAAAAAGAGAGATCGTGTGTGGACCGAAAGCTTCAGGTGATTAAACAGAGCAATTTCGAGTTCACGCACATGCTGGGAACAATGCAATCGATCACAAGCCCGAGAAGAAGGTCGCCATCCCCGCCATCGCATCAACAAGCTTCCTTAGCATCTGAAAGAAGACACCGAGAGAAGAGGCTCTATGAGGCGTCGCATGACGGGTGCGTCGAGTCGTTAGCTCAGTTGCTGCAAGAAGACCGACTCATCCTGGCTCGGGCTTCTGTCACTTGCTCCAACGAGACACCATTGCATGTGGCCTGTATGCAAGGTCATGTACATTTTGCCAAGGTTCTTTTGGCTCATAAAAGGGATTTGGCTATGGAGTTGGACTCGCAGGTACGTCGAAGCGAAAACCTTGGTTGTGGTTGTTTGATACCTGAACCCAGTCATCCTCGCAAACCAGATAATCGGTGGAATTGCAACTGTTTTTTATTAGGTTTTCGCAAGTTTTAGGCTTTTAGCCATGTGTTAAGTAATTTATTAACTATATTTCCATGGAATATCTCTACATAGATCAGACTATCTTACTTGTCAAATTAGATTTTGCACATGTAATATAGTATTTTGTTTTCCAGTTTTCATGATCTGCGAGAAATCAAACCCATCATATATGTCTCAAGGAAATTAACAAAATTCAGACAGAAATCAAGTCGTGGGTTTCCGGGTTAATTCAGCCTGAAAGATCTTATAGACACCAGTGAATTTGAGCAGCTCAATCTATTTGATTTGAAAATGCAATATATATAAATCACATGAACGTGTCCCTCAATAAGAATGCTCCATTGTCAAGCACTTTACCTTTGCAGGGACGTACACCTCTTCACTTGGCATCTGCGAACGGATATGTCGAAATAGCGAGGGAATTGTTACAATTAGAGCCCCATGCATGCCTTGTCCATGACGAAGATGGGAGGACCCCACTTCATCTAGCCACGATGAAGGGCCGAAGCAACATCGTGATAGAGCTGGTGAAGGTGAGACCGGAGACGGCTGAGCACAGGCAAAGCCACAGCCAAACCGCTCTCCATCTGGGAGTGAGTCATAATCGTTTGGAGACTCTAAAAGTCCTGGTGGAGACAGTGAGAGATGGTGATTTGGTGAAAGCTCAAGATGATGAGGGTAATACCATTTTGCATTTGGCCGTAGCACACAAGCAAATAGAGGTAATCCTTTTTGTTTCGAATTGCTTCGAAATTGTGACGACATCAGATATTGCATTCCAATTGAACGTTTTGTGCAGATAAAATCCGGCTCATTCTCATTTTTCTATAGACTCAAGCTTTCTGCATTCAAACTTCAATGGATTTATCGATTGAAGTAACTTACAAGAAATATATTTGTTTGTTGTTTCTTTTATAATTGATAAGAAGCTCATCCTTTTGTGCAGACGGTGAAATATCTGCTTCAAAGAAGCGAAGTGGATGTGAACACAGTGAATAGAAATGGCTTCTCTGCTCTGGATATATTGGAATATTTTCCAAAGGATTTCAAAGTCATTGAATTGAGAGAACTGTTAGTACATGCTGGAGCTCTGAGAGCCATAAGATTCCCTGCATCGACAACTCACCAAGCAGTTGTTGATAACACGAATGAGGAGAATTCAACTGTTGTAGTTGACCTAGCATCTATAGCACCTCCCTCCACCAATACTCCTCCGGTAGAGTCAGTTCTGCCACCATCTTTATCGGATGCAATCAGGAAGCAGGAGGAAGACAAACACAAGAAATGGATCAAGAAGAAGCGCGATTCTCTAATGGTAATGCTTTAGCTAGATGTCTTGGAGTAGCATTTGCTGACAACTTAGATCAGACCAGTCATGTTATTGCAATTAACATCATAGCTCATAGCTAATTAATTTAAACTCTTTGTTTGTTTCATGAAAAATGGATGATTCATAAACTATTTTCCTAAAAATGATCATTTGTGTCACTTAAAATAAATAGTTATACTTTCTTAAAAAGGTTTTCTACATATGTACTAAATGGCTTGTAATTAAATAGCTATGTACGGAAAGAAGATGAGTAGCTAGAATAATAGATGGCTTATGATTTAGGGGAAAAAAAAACGGAGGGTAATATAAAACATCTAATAGTGAGAAGAGATGGAACAAGTTGATGAATATTTAAGAAATTAAGGGTACTTATCAAAATCTAAACCCGAAGTAGTTGGATGATTTTCTTTCAATATCTATACAAATACATAAAGTAAGGAGGATTTCTAAAAGACTCAATCTTTTTTTTTCTTCAAATATTCTCGACGACTTGGGGCCTATTTTGTAACCAATTTGTTCTTAAGAACAATTTTTACTTAGAAATGATTTTTATTTTATTTTGTTCCCTGAACGAGATTCTTAGTATTTAAAGGCCTTTGGAAATTGTCTAAAATTTCTTTTCCTACGATAAAAATGTAATTATTAAAACCTTAAATTCTTTTGTGATCTAGAATTCTTTTAATTTTTTAATAATTTTATTCTATTCTTCTATTTTCTTTTCTATTATTTTTTTCCTTTTCTTCTTCTTCCTCTTTGGCCGGTTGTCGGCTTGGCCATTGCTTGTGACCGACTAGATGAGGGCCGACAATCTCATTGAAGCATCATCGGCCCCTAGCAAGCCGAGCCTCGCCAGTCAAGCCCCACCGAGCCACCGGTGAGGCTCAACCTAACCAAGCCACCGTGAGGTCAACCTCACCAAGGCCAGGCAACGCCGCCTGTGTGGTGGCCCAACGAGGGCGAGCCTCCCCGATAGCTGGGATATAAGTGTGTTTTATTTTCCACATATTAAGTTATTATATTTTGATTTTATATCTAACAACAATAGTAACCTTTATAAAAAGACGTTCAAATTTCAAAATATCTTCATTTTTTTCGCATACATGTATATATTCATACACTTAGTTTTTTTTGTAATTTAATCCATGAGCTCTACTTCTGTAGAAAGCCCGCCACAATTTTCTTGTATTTAGATAAATATAGGAAAAGCCATCAATTGAATTTGTGCATTTGATGGAATGACTTAACTTTGACTCGAGATCTTCATATGTATAAATATAGTTGAAACACTATTTCTTTATTCACAATCTAAAACTCTCTTTCATGTCACGACAGATAACCGCCACCGTGATCGCAGCCATGGCTTACCAAGCCGGCATTAGCCCTCCCGGCGGCATGTGGGACAACGATCAGAGACACAACGGCACCATCTTATACTACGCAGGAACACCGATAATGGCTGCAAACGATCCAGAGGGTTACCCGATGTTCTGGACATACAACACCATCTCTTTTCTTGCATCCCTTAGCACGATCTTCTTGCTCATAAGTGGCTTCCCCTTGGGGAAGAAGGTTCTGACGTGGATTCTGATGGCCACAATGTGGGTGACCATCATTTTCACGGCGCTGACTTACCTCCAGTGCATGCGGGCCATCTTGCACGTGCAGAGGAAACCTGAAGACACGTGGTGGGCCGGAGTGGCTAGGACACCCACCAAAGCTATGCCAATCAAGGGTCGGAGACCGATCCTAGGGGCTGAGTTCTTCATGCATGTTTGGCTCTGCACAGTAGCCATTCTATTTCTAGTTCACATCGTTCGATACCTCGTGATCGTCCTCCGAAAGATCCGCAAAAGCTAAAGAAGTGGATATCAGAATGTGAGTTGGTGCAGATCTAGGGGCAATATCGAGATCTAGTGTATTCGTCTGGTGGGACAAAGGATTACTGCATAGTCTTGATGCCTTTGTTCTTTGTAACTCAATTTCTATGTCATAAGATCATTCTGAGTACCGCTAGTTGTGCAAACGATTTAATGAGACTACTAAACCAAACGCAGAGTCCATCTCGCATTATTCTCGAGCTCTCCTCATCAGAGATGTCTCGCCCTAATAGCCCAATCTTTCTAAAGAGAATGGGAAGGCCTGGCCACAAAGTAATCTGATCTACAGCAACATTGGGCCATTCTATGATTTGTCTCACACAGCTTCACCACTCTCTTTCCAATCACACCAAACAACCGAACCCACCTACTTTCAAAAGCATCCACACTTCTTTTATGCTTCCTTCATATTCTTCTCCAATGCTGATAGATGTCCAAAAGCCATCTGATCAAAGCTAGGGAGCCGCTCTGGCTGATCAATTTCAACCGCATGGCACCAAACCATAATGCAGTCACACCATTTACATGAACTTCTTACACTATCTTTCCTGCCTAATTTTAAAGAAGTAATACACAGATTTCACAGAAAACACTTCATTATTATTTGCAGGCCGTGCAAGCTTATCCTTCCTCAAAGGTCGGAATCGAAGCAGCGCCAGTTTCACATGTAATGTTCACATAACAGAATGCGCTTCTTTTAAAACAACATTCAAGCTCTGATATTATAACTGCTTGCCAAACGATCTTTTCTTCTTTATATAGACAAGTAGAGGAGGGACAAGGTAGAAATGGAACCTAAAATCTCATGGACCGATCTGTTGTTCCTAATCACAAGACAAAGGATTGGTAGCGTATCATCCCAAACAAAACACAAAAAATTACTGTTCATATGCAAATTGATTACAGGGGATGGAAGAACAGAGAGATGAAAACAATTGCATAGACAGATCTTTTGTACCTTAGACTGGTGATAATCAGTCCATAACAATTGGGAAGGTAAGAGAGCCCTCAAAGGCAGGAGCCAGTACTTACATCTGTCTTAGACAACCACAATGTGTGGTTTCGATCAGCAAGCCCATAACTAACGCAGCTCATAAACTTCACTCAACCCAGCTTGGCAAACCAAGCCTCTTTCAAGAAGTTCCGTTTCGCACCCCCAACTTAACGCAACCTGACAGTTTCATTTGGGAGAATAATATTGGGGTTGCGTATGTGTGGGTTAAGAGCCGCCAATTCCTTCCATTTAGCACCAGTTCCATGAACAAGGGATGAGATGCTCCACAATGTGTCACCAGGCTGTGCCTTAGTTGTTGCTGGGGCAGTAGATTTAGAAGAAGCAGTCTTCGACTTCAGGAACGGATGCTTATTGCTCTTTCCCATTCCATTAGCGAGCAACCAACGGGAACCAGATTGTTGCTGGTTTGAACTTCCCCAGACCTTTCTCTTCCCAGGATCAAATATGTTTAATTAATTCTAGATTATAATTATTTTAAGCATGGTTGTGATACCCATGCCGTGCATCTACGACGGCGTGGGATTTATAGATTTTAAAATGAGATGAGAGCTTAGAAGAGTTTAAGATTAAACCGTCATCTTCTAATAATTTAGATATGTCAAAGTGGGACATAGACTCATTATTTTAACCATATTTGATGGGTTGAGTTATTATATGAGCTAGTTATATTCACTATGGGTTTAGAATGGTAAAACTTATAATAATATAAATATTAAATAGATTCACAACTTATTTAGATCTATTTAATCTCTATGACTTTCTCTTCATTCTCTCGCCCTCACTTGATCTCACGCTTGCTCACTCTTTACTTTCACTTCAGTTTATGTATGAGTTTTTTTTCTTTTTAAAAAAAAAAATTGGTTAAATATAGAAGCATTTTAGCAATATATGTCGTGTCGTTCATAAGTCACTAGATTGTATTACACGAAAATAGGTCAAAGCATGTTAAATAGATTAATTTAAATTGGATCATTTTTTACCCTACTCATTATTTGGATGAGTCTGTAATAATTTAAGGTTTTGCATGGTTCAACATGCAATGTTTAACTAATTGTGGATTAAAGTCGGTTCTACGCATGGTTTACACATGCCGTGCGTCCACAATGACGTGAGATCTACAAAAATTTATAAACAGGGTGAGAGGAGTAATAGAAGAAGTTAAGGATTAAACCGTTCGTCTTGGATTATTTGTTCGTACGTAAACGAAGATGGCCAAATTGTAAGGTCAACGCGATCTTGGGGAAACCCGGGAAAAGGTCGAGACCGTTGACCGGGTAACGAAACCGCGTCCCCGCTTCGTTTTTGACCCGCCGGGGGGGATCGTACGACAGCCAGCGAGACCAAAACCCGCGCGTGGCCCCACTCGCTGAGCAGTCCCCCTAAGTTGAAATAATTAATTAATAAAAATATTTTTTACTGATAATAGTAAATCTATAATTAAATATTTTTGTGAACAATAAAAATACATTTTAATTTATTCATTTTTATAAATGAAATGAATAATCATTTTTAAGAAAATATTTTTCAAGTCGTTCATTTTCTACGAAAATAATTAGGAAGCTAAATACATTGCGTCAAATCCCCATATATGCAAAAGCCCGAGGTCTCAAGTTTGTCCGAGCATATCGTGCTTGTAGAGATGACGGCAAGCTGCAGCGCAGCTCAAAGGTGTGACAATTTGCCATTGGCAAGAACAGGGGCAGGCACGAAAGTTGGGTTCAGAAGGATGGAGGGAACAAAAAAAAAATATATGGCCCTAATTAGGGTTTTGACGACGTGTTCTTTACGGGAATAGCAGGAAATCTCTTTTGCTTTCGGCAGATCCGCACAGCTAATCGCGAGCTTAAAATATAATAGAAGGTACGAGTCCCATGCATTGTTTTATATAAAAGAGTAAAACCCATGCAAGTGAAGAGCACTTCTCCCAATCGATTCACACGTCTTTTCTCGTTCACGTGCAAAAGGGGTTTTTGCCTGCCCTCCTTTTCGATCCGAGTCTTGCGGGATAAGATGACATTCTCGAGAAACGCATACGCAATACTATCCAACTAATAATATATTTTTTTGGGTTGAACGCGTGGAATATAACGAGGCAATATTTTAAAAGGGTAAAAAAGAAATACAACCTTTTTTTCTTTTAATATTATGATCTCAAGAAGGTTATTTGTGTTTTAAATTTGAAATTATATCGTTGGTACATGCAATGTGAAAAGTATGGAATTATAAAAGGGAACTTATTTAGTATTCACTTTAATAGAAAACTTTATTACCACTTCAAGCAATTGACTTGATCGTAAGAATTTCTTCCACACCATGTGAATAGTGCATATAAACCGATTAAACATAACCAAAGTTAAGTAATCGTAAAGAAGATATACTTTTCCTATTTCCCTATATATGGTCTACTAAAGCTACATTTTGCTTTTACTCTAGGTTTTAGCCATCAGAAATGCAAAATGAAAAAAGAGAAAATAAAAAAGTCCCAATTAAACGTAAATCGCATTTTTCAACATGATCGATTGTCCAGTGTTATCAAAGTGCAAATGGTTATGTGTATTGAATCGGACTACCGATCAAGTTTGATTAAATTGATTATATCAGCACAATAATGATTAAACCAAGGGGGCCAGAGGGACATGTCCTAATCGATATATTGGATCTATATCATGGCTCTGTGGAACGAGCCAAATGCCAAGTTCCTTTCTATGCAGACTCACTTCCCCCGACGTCGTGAGAGTGATTGACCAAGCTCTTTATTAGCGTTATAGCCAAGCACGTAAAACTGCAATAATTTTTTATAGAAAATAAATAATTTAAAATTATTTTTTTAAAAGATAATTGCTTGCAAAAGAAAATGAATGAATGAAAAGTATTTTCATTATCCAAGAAAATAATTAAACAAAAATTGTTATCAATAATGAAAACATTTTCATTATATTATTTTCAAAATCATACAAATGATAAGTTTTTAAGAAAATATTTTCAAATTATTTCTTTTCTGCGAAGCAAATGAAATCCTTTTAGAATCACTAAAATGCAAGATTTTGTATTCGAATAATTTTCTTTTATATATGCGACATCAAACACAGAAATTACCCATGATACTCTTGAATATATCCATTTAAAGGAGCCCCAGCACCTAGTCCCCACTGCCCAGTGCCCACAGCAAAAGCATTTATGCTCAACTTGGAGAGGTAATTGCATCGATTTCAATGTGATGTTGATCTTTCTATTTTCCCCTTAATCTTTGCTTTTAGCGAGAAAATGCCAAAGAGCATCGTCTTGATAATTTGTTCGTCAACTATGCCTTAAAGATTTGATATTTCTTATTTAAAGCAAGAGACTTCAACATAATGTATAAATACTCTTCCATTTTCAAAAGTGTCTTGGGTAGTGTGATTTCCACTTTTAGTTATATTAACTCATGCACTGGGATACCTGCTAATAAGATCCTTTTGCCAAATTACACTACATATGGATCTCGTGAGACGAGACATGCCTCAATGAAGAATTGCGTCGATTGTTTTGTCTAAATTGACTTTTACTCTGTGTTTCATTTGTTCACACTCATAATCCGTGGCTTGTAAATTTTGAGCTTTTTACAAGTCTAAAAAGTATAATTTTTTTTACAAAATGGCAATTTGACGCAAAAATTCACATGTACTTTTTCAAAATTTTTAAAAATTGAAATAATACTTTAAAGTTTGGCGGAAAAACAAAATGCTTTTTGCTAAAACACAAACAAGTAAGTCCTTTTGCTTATTATTTTTTACTTAATCAAATATTGCGGCTCACACGCTTTAAATACTTTTTAGTCCAAGATGCTTGAAACTATTACAATGAAATGTGGATATACATATAATTTTTCCATAACTTTTGAAAATTCAGATAATTTATTAGATTTTGACCGAAATTGAAAAACTACCTATTGCTTTGGCATTTCAAAATTTTTAAATAGTTGACAACACATAAATATTCCAAATCACTATTAAGTGCTTTATAATCTTAAATTGTCGAACTCAACGCTATATGAAAATGACATACAAAATCAATGGGAAAATTTCAAATAAGGGCATGAAATAAATATTTTTCTAAATAAGAGCCTAAAGTGTCCTCATTCTCAAATAAGGGTTTAAAAATGATTTTATTTCAAATAAGAGCCTAAAATAGCTATGTTAATTTCAAAAAAGAGCTTGACTTTCTAGTTGGCCAATGGCATTTTGTCATTTACCTTTTTTCCTATTTTTCTTTCTTTTTTCCTTTTTTGCTGGTTTTCTCTTCCTTCTTCGTTGGTGGCCTGGTACCCACCCACAATGCCCGAAGAGGGCTAGGCGAGGGAGGGCCTTGCCTGGGGAGGCGAACCCTCGCCCTATGTGAGGCCTCCCTCAAAATCCATAGGTGAGGGCCGCCCTCAATAGATTTGGGCAAGGTTGCCTTGCTAGCAGGATGGCCTCGCCTCAACAAGGTCGCCAAGCCCTCACCGGTGCTCGCCAAGAAAAAAAAAAGGAAAAGAGAGAAAAGAAAAAATAATTTCAAATTAAAATTTTCTTTTGACGAAAATACCCTTGATCGTCTAGAATAAATCAGCGAGATCAGGCCCTTATTTGAAACTTTCCATGACTACTTCAAACTCTTATTTAACATAAGATCCACTTTAGGTCATTATTCGAGAAATGAAGGCATTTCAAATCCTTATTTAAATTTTTTCTAAAATTAGTTTACAAAGTGATGTGATAGATTGTAAGAGTCAATTAAGTAAGTTGAAAAAGAGTGGAAATGTGACCATCTCATCAATCCCCCTTTGAGTGTTAGTGTCTCACAACCCAGTTGTTACGAAATATGTAACGAAGCACAAACCACAGTCGGGGCCCTACGCCCTCATGCTCCACACCCACTTGATTGACGCGGAGGTGGACGGAATCGTCGTGCATGGAAGACTACGCCTTGTGTGCATGGAAGACTGCGCCCTGTGGTCACACTCACCTTTAGGACAAAGCCAAGACCACAGTCGGGGCCCTACGCCCTCGTGCTCCACACCCACTCGACGCGGACGCAAGGAGGCCGAGGGAAAGATGAAAAAAAAGACTGAGGAAGGAGGAAGAGGAGCGGCATTGGCAAATGTGTACATACAAACAATAGATACTGCCGTCGGAAAAAGTCGGGAATAGTTACGCGAGAGACATAAAAATGGTACGAAATCGATATGCGTCGGTAGCGTGAGAAGGATCAACATCATTGAGGCGGGGAAGTTCCATTCTCTTTTCCCTCACTTCTAATACGTCATCTGGACCTGGCTTAGCTTAAGTCCGATATTGTCATACCCCAAGTAAGAAGTCTCTGTTTCGAGACTTGTAAATTGCATCGTCGAACTGAGTCGACCCTGATTTCTACAGTTTGAGCAATCAAGGGAGTTTGTCAAATTGTCCGCAAACCAGTCCGACCATCACATACATTCTTGTTCTTTTCACCTATTCTTTCCAAGGACTAAATCAATAGAAGAACACAGAACTTTGATCTTCTTGCATTTGCATGTGGATTCTCATTCCCTTATCCTCTTTCATCAATTTTGTACCTTCAGTGACGGAATGAAAGATTACAGGTACAGTTCAGAGTCTGATCTGCCAGGAGATTTATTCAAAGATAATCTCATGAATTTAGTGCACAGCTTTGTGCTTAAGTAGCTAAGCTTTTATCTCTCCCCGACAGGTCGGTTACTCCAGTTTGTATTCTGCAGGGAGTGTTCATCGATGTCGGTCGGATCGCCTCTATAGAAAACAATCACAAACCCGTTAGACACTGCCAAGAACGGCCAGACGGTGGCCATTAGGATACGCTGTTTTCTATCTTTGTAGTATTGGTTTGTGGTTATTCAGGGAAGACATTCTTACCCGATTGGATGCTGCTCTTCTTTCCAGATTGTCGGCCCGAATGCAGAATAGCCAGGGAAAGATATCCGGCAGGCATTTTGACTCAGAAGAGGAGCTTGTCACTCACATTTCGAAGAGGTCTCTAAGACGAATACCGGGTAGATAAATCTTAATTAATTAGTAATGGCTTCACAGTTCTTTAAGCTGAATTTGAAACATGACTACATAACTTAGCTCCTATATATGCAGGGTGGCTTGACTATGGAAGACTGGAAGCCGGAGGCTAAGCTGAAGACCCTCTTCAAAACCCACCGAATCCATTTGCCAACAGCCTGTGCACAGTACCATCTTCTAATGCAACTTCTCGAGTCTTTGTCATCTACAACTACGTAGACCAAGAAGTCTCAAACTCAAAGAGTCTCGACCTTTTTTTAGCTTCATTCTATAGATGGAGAACATACTTAGGCAAATTACCTGTGCTTAGGATATCATTAGCCTTAGGTGATCTTCGATCCGGGTCGCCTATGCCAACACTCTCTAATCACGTCTTTCAGAAATTGTGCAAAAATATTTATTAACTCTTTTAGGGTTGGTATAATTAAATGGGATATCGAGAGAATTCGGGTTTCGAAATTAGAGATATCTTATTCCAGTCTTACCAATTATGTATGAAACGTTCTAGATCGAGGTCACGTAAACACACCTTCTTAATTGATTTATGGTCTGACCCGAAAAAAAAAAAAAAAAAAAAAAAAAAACCGACTTATGAGCTTGAAGGGTATTCCTAACTAGAATTCAGGTAGAAAAGTCTCCACATACGTGTCTCTGGATTATTAAAGAAATTATATGAAAAAATTATAATATTGTGATAAAGATGAAAATTTATATCAAACATTCGGATGCAAATAAGGGCGGACCAAATTTTGATCTCCACCGCTCAACGAATCTGGTCGAATTTCTTCGTTCTTTTGTCCTAATAAACTGGTAGCTTGTCAGCATTTCTTTCTAGCCTGTCGGCATTTCTTCCATCGCAGCCGTTAAATAATGACTACGATGATCCGGGTAGCACAAACCATCGCAGCCGTTAAATAATGAGTACAATGACCCAGGAACACGAACAGAAACAGGAAGTCAAAAGTCAACGCCGCGTGGGAACCTACTGAATCATCATGTGACTTTTTGACTTTTTAACCCCGCATATTACGGTAACACCACTTGTGAGAGGAGTGTAATCACTTCTACTGATAAATTCCAGCGACTTCGAGTTCAACCCCAAGCTGGGAACAATGCCATCGATCACAAGCCCGAGAAGGAGGTCGCCATCCCCACCATCGCATCAACAACCTTCCTTAGCATTTGAAAGAAGACAACGAGAGAAGAGGCTCTATGAAGCGTCGCATGACGGGTGCGTCGAGTCGTTAGCTCAGTTGCTGCAAGAAGACCGACTCATCCTGGCTCGGGCTTCTGTCACTTGCTTCGAAGAGACACCATTGCATGTGACCTGCATGCTCGGTCATGTACCTTTTGCCAAGGCTCTTTTGGCTCATAAAAGGGATTTGGCTATGGAGTTGGACTCGCAGGTATGTTGAAGCGAAAACCTTGGTTGGGGTTGTTTGATATCAGACTATCTTGCTTGTCAAATTAGATTTTGCACATGTAATGTAGTATTTTGTTTTCCAGTTTTCATGATCTATGAGAAATCAAACCCATCATATGTCTCAAGGAAATTAACAAAGTTCAAACAAAAATCAAGTCATGGGTTTCCAAGTTAATTCAGCCTGGAAGATCTTACAGACACCAGTGAATTTGAGCAGCTCAATCCATTTGATTTGAAAATGCAATATATATAAATCACCTAAATGCGTCCCTCAATAAGAATGCTCCATAGTCAAGCACTTTACCTTTGCAGGGACGTACGCCTCTTCACTTGGCATCTGCGAACGGATACGTTGAAATAGCGAGGGAATTGTTACAATCAGACCCCCTTGCATGCCTTGTCCATGACGAAGATGGGTGGACCCCACTCCATCTAGCCACGATGAAGGGCCGAAGCAACATCGTGATAGAGCTGGTGAAGGCGAGACCGGAGGCAGCTGAGCACAGGCTAAGCCACGGCCAAACCGCTCTCCATCTGGGAGTGAGTCATAATCGTTTGGAGGCTCTGAAAATCCTGGTGGAGATGGTGAGAGATGGTGATTTAGTGAAAGCTCAAGATGATGAGGGTAATACCATTTTGCATTTGGCCACAACAAACAAGCAAATAGAGGTAATCCTTTTTGCTTTGAATTGCTTCAAAATTGTGACGACGTCAGATATCGCATTCCAATTGAACATTTTGTGCAGATAAAATCCGGCTCATTCTCATTTTTCTATAGACTCAAGTTTTCTGCATTCAAACTTCAGTGGATAATATCGATTGAAGAAACTTACAGGAAATATCTTTGTTTGTTGTTTCTTTTATAATTGATAAGAAGCTCATCTTTTTGTGCAGACAGTGAAATATCTGCTTCAAAGAAGCGAAGTGGATGTGAACACAGTGAATAGAAATGGCTTCTCTGCTCTGGATATAATGGAATATTTTCCAAAGGATTTCAAAGTCATTGAATTGAGAGAACTGTTAGTACATGCTGGAGCTCTGAGAGCCATAAGATTCCCTGCATCGACAACTCACCAAGCAGTTGTTAATAACACAAATGAGGAGAATTCAACTGTTGTAGTTGACCTAGCATCTGTAGCACTTCCCTCCACCAATACTCCTCCGGTAGAGGCGGTTCCGCCACCGTCTTTCTCTGGTAAAATCAGGAAGCAGAATGAAGACAAACACAAGACATGGATCAAGAAGAAGCGCGATTCTCTGATGGTAATGCTTTAGCTAGATGTCTTGGAGTAGCGTTTGCTGAAAACTTAGATCAGATCGGTTATGTTATTGCAATTAACATCATAGCTCACAGCTAGTTAATTTAAAATCTCTATTTATTTCATGAAAAATAGATGATTCGGAAGAAATTTTTCCTAAAAATAATCATTTATATCGCTTAAAATAAATAGTTATGCTTTCTTAAAAATGTTTTCTACATATGTACTAAATTGCTCATAATTAAATAGCTATGTACAGAAAGAAGATCAGTAGTTACAATAATAGATGGCTTATTATTAAAAAAAAAATAAATAGAGGGTAATATAAGAAATCTAATAGTGAGAACTAAGAAGAGATGAAGCAAATTGATGAATTAAGAAAGTAATGGTACTGAATCTAAATGTGAAGCAGTTGGGTGGTTTTCTTTAAATATCTATACTATTACATAAAGTAAAGAGGATTTCTAAAAGACTCAATCTTTTGTCTTCTCCATTGGGGCCTATTTGATAAACATTCTATTCTCGAAAATAATTTGTGCTTTAAAATGATTCTTTTTTTTTTTTTTTTGTTCCTTGGATGAGTTTTTGAGTCTTTAAAAGCATTTGGTAACTATCCAAAATTTCTATTCTCGGGATAGAAATGTATTTAGTAAGACCTTAAATTCTTTTGTGATTTAACATTTCTTTTAATTTTTAAATAATTTTATTAGATTTTTTTTTTTTTTTTTTTTTTTTTCCTTTTCTTCTCCTTCTTCCTCTTTGGTTGGTTGTCAACAATCGGCCAAACGAGGGCCGGTAACCTCGTCAAAGTGTCGCTGGCCCCTAGCCAAGCCTAGCCTCTCCGGCCAAGCCTCCCCGACGGCTGGGCAAGGCTCGGCCTCACCTTGGTTGGGCAAGCTTGGCCTTGCTCAAATTTGGTGAGGCCGAGCTTGCCCACAGCCGAGCAATGCCACCCTCACAATGGCCCGACAAGGGCAAGTCTTGCCAACGGCTGGAATATAAGTGTGTTTTATTTTCCACAAGTTTAGTTATTAGATTTTGATTTTCTTTCTAACAACAATAGCAACCTTTATAAAAAGACGTTCAAATTTCGAAATATATTTAATTTCTTTTTCTCATATAGGTGTATATTCGTACACTTAGTTTTTTCATAATTTAATCGATGAGCTCTATTTCTGTAGAGATCTCGCCACAATTTTCTTGTATTTCGATAAATATAGGAAAAGTCACCAATTGAATTTGTGTATTTGTTGAAATGACTAACTTTGACTCGACGATCTTCATAGTTTCAAGTAAAAGTGTGACGCTATTTCTTCATTCACAATCTTAGAACTTTCTTTCACGTCACGACAGATAACTGCCACCGTGATCGCAGCCATGGCTTACCAAGCCGGCCTTAGCCCTCCCGGCGGCGTGTGGGACAATGATCAGAAAGACAACAACGGCACCATCTTATACTACGCAGGAACATCGATAATGGCTGCAAACTATCCAGTGGGTTACCCAATGTTCTGGATATACAACACCGTCTCTTTTCTTGCATCCCTGAGCACAATCTTCTTGCTCATGAGCGGCTTGCCCATGAGGAAGAAGGTTCTGATGTGGATTCTGATGGCCACAACTTGGGTGACCATCACTTTCATGGCGCTGACTTACCTCGTGTCCATGCTGGCCATCTTTTACGTGGGCAGGGAATCTTTACATACGAGGTCGATCACAGTGGTTAGCTCCTCCATGCATAAGAGGTCGATCACAGTGGTTAGTTCCTCCATGTATGTTTGGCTCGGCATTGTAGCCACTGTTTTTCTACTTCACACCGTTCGATTCCTCACAACCGTCCTCCCCACTGTGAAAGATTCGCAAAAGCTCAAGAAGTGGATATCAGGGTGTGTGAGTTGGTGCAGATCTAGGGGCAATATCAAGATCTAGTGTATTCATCTGGTGGGACAAAGGATTACTGCATAGTCTTGATGCCTGCGTTCTTTCTAACTTAATCCCTATGTCATAAGATCATTCTGAGTACTGCTAGTTGTGCAAACGATTTAATGAGACTACTAAACCAATCGCAGAGTCCATCTCGCATTATTCTCGAGTTCTCCTCATCAGAGATGTCTCGCCCGAATAGCCAAATCTTTCCAAAGAGACTGGGAAGGCCTGGCCACAAAGTAATCTGATCTACTCCTATGTATGCCGGGAATTAGTAGGCAAAAGCAACATTGGGAGTTTTCTTGTTTTTTATCCTCCGAATGGTCAGACAAATTTTCCTTCAAGGATCCAATCTCAGTCTGACCTGATACTTACTAGCATAGGTTGAGCCATTCTATGATTTGTCCCACACAGCTTCACCTCTCTCTTTCCAATTACACCAAACAACCGAACCCATCTACCTCAAAAGCATCAACTCTTCTTTTATACTTCATATTCTTCTCCATTGCTGGTAGATGTCCAAAAGCCATCTGATCAAAGCTAGTGAGCCTCTTTGGCTGATCAATTTCAACCCCATGGCACCAAACCATGATGCAGTCACACCATTTACAAGAACTTCTCACACGATCTTTCCTGCCTAATTTTAAGGAAGTGATACACAGATTTCACAGAAAACACTCCATTATTATTCGCAGGCCATACAAGCTGATCCTCCCTCAAAGGTTGGAATCAAGGCAGAGCTAGTTTCATATGTAATGTTCACATACCAGAACGTGTGCTTCTTCTAGAACAACATTCAAGCTTTGATATTATAACTGCTTGCCAAAGGATCTTTTCTTCTTTATATAGACAAGTAGAGGAGGGACAAGGTAGAAATGGAACCTAAAATCTCATGGACCGATCTGTTGTTCCTAATCACAAGACAAAGGATTGGTAGCGTATCATCCCAAACAAAACACACAAAATTACTGTTCATATGCAAACTGATTACAGGGGATGGAAGAACAGAGAGATGAAAACAATTGCATAGACAGATCTTTTGTACCTTAGACTGGTGATAATCAGTCCATAACAATTGGGAAGGTAAGAGAGTTCTCAAAGGCCGGAGCCAGTACTTTCAGTCTTAGACGACCACAATGTGTGGTTTCAAGCAGCAAGCCCACAACTAACGCAGCTCATAAACTTCACTCAACCCAGCTTGGCAAACCAAGCCTCTTTCAAGAAGTTCCATTTCGCACCCCCAACTTAATGCAACCTGACGGCTTTGTTTGGGAGAATAATATTGGGGTTGCGTATGTGTGGGTTAAGAGCCGCCAATTCCTTCCATTTAGCACAAGTTCCATGAACACGGGATGAGATGCTCCACAATGTGTCACCAGGCTGTGCCTTAGTTGTTGCTGGGGGAGTAGATTTAGAAGAAGCAGTCTTTGACTTCAGAAACGGATGCTTATTGCTTCCCATTCCATTAGCGAGCGACCAATGGCAGCCAGATTGTTGCTGGTTTGAACTTCCCCAGACCTTTTGCTTCCCAGGATCAGTCTTGAGACCAGCAACATGGACTTCAGTAATCTCGCACTGGGGAATTTATCCCCAAAAGGTCGTGTGCAGATGATAAATGTTCTTGCTTACAATCCCAGGACTCGAGGTGAACACACCAAACTCAAGGGGCCTCACAGCACTAGACATTCTTGAGCAGGGTCCCAGAGGCTCGAGAGTTCTTGAAATTGAGACATCCCTTCAAAGCTCAGGAGCTTCACTCTCCAGAGACATCCAATCAGTCCCATATCACTATGATCCAGTTCTTGACCCACCACCAAGAATGACCTCCCACACCACCACCTCAAGATCACCTAAAAACTTCCCATCACTCTCCACCAAGAAAGCCCCGTCCAAGAAACGGAGTACTTTAAGGAAACCCCTATCAAAGAAACTGAGTGCTCTAAGAAGACCCCCGGTGGAAGCCGATTGGCTGAGCCAGGAGAAAGTCACTAATGGTGGTTGATGATGGGTTTTGAGGTGCTCTGTTTTCTTCTAGTTCTGTTTGAGAACGGAGTATTGGTCCTAAAGAGAGGGTAAGATGGATTCTGCGAGAGAAATCTTTGGATGGTAAACGATTGAAGAGACTAATATGGCGCTTGGAGCAAACGTGCATGATCTCCCTCTGTAATTTGTACAAAATCAGGACAATACACAGTTATAGTTGCCGCTCTTTCTTCTCTATACAATGTTGTATGTGACTGTCGGAAGAAAAGAGCTTCAGCCAGTTCGGCTGGGTCTGCTCAGGAATGGCTCAGTCCTCAGCTCGGCCATCTTCGCCCAGCATTGAAGTATTCTGGACTTGGTCCTCAATTGAGATTCAGGGTGGCTAGAAATAAATTGGTAGTGCAGGATGGGATTTCCTGCAATCATTATATAATTGTTTCCTTTGTTTAATATTATTTGATGCTGAGATTAGAAATGTTTGTCTAGGTTTTCTATTTCCTTCCCTTCCTAGCTGCTGTTGAACATCTATCTTGCCAGACGCTTCTGCTATAGAGGGATCAACTAAGCTGCCATCTCAAGCCTCTGTTGCACGAGACAGAACCTCATGCAGGTAGTGTATCTACTATCAATGACTTGAGAATTCCCTGTCAATTCAACGGTGCAAATTCATGCACATTTGATGATTAAAGGCACAACTCTTTATAAGGTTTTACCTTGCAACATCTCACCGCCAGACATAATAATTTTCGTTGAAATCCCAGCAAGACTCGATTCGCTAGGCTATTTGAAACAATATTTCGAGCGATCGAACTAGCATGAAATGAAAGAGAGAGCCAACTCCAATGATTGTTAAACAGAATAAAACTTAATGAAAGCATGAACTTATTCCTTTGTTCTGTCTTTTGCCATAAAAACTTCTCAATTCTCATTCATATGGAAAATACAGGACTATCACATCAAGGCGGTCTGCCTTCAACACCAGCATCATATAAAATTCGGACTGAGTATTTGCTATCCAGTTATCTGACGGATTAGTTGCTCGACTGACCGAAGTCCACTGGACATCTTCAAAGTTTGAAGCTTTCTGTCCTGCTATTGTTGTCGGTTATAGAAATCCTATCGGGTCGCCACCTTTGATCTTTTATTAGATCTTCTACAAGCTCTAAATAGTTCGTGCCATACCCCTCCTCTCTATAGTTTTCGTTCCTTGCTCATATCTCCTCGCCGACTCCGAGGCATCCACCCAAAGGTCTTCCGTTCGACGTGATCGAAACATCTCAAACGACCTCCTCTCATATTTTCCCCGATTGGGTGGCAGTCCCTACTTTTACCTGCATTAATTGATTTCGAATCTTGCCTCTTCTCTTGAAACTACGAAGCATTCTCAAGGTGTCGTCGGCATGATCTCCAGTTTTGTCAAATTAGATCGAAGTTAATGGAAGGATTCAGTCCTCAATACTCCATGAAGTCCAATTTTCTCGAGGTTTCGTTGAGTTTCTATAATTCCTAGACTTACACCCTAGGGTTAACAAAGTTTTCCTTCGAAGTTCAGGTTTCTGGTTAGCTCCAGCATGGATTTCACCTACCAACACCATATCATCTACAGAGAAAATACACCAATTGACATCATCTTGAATTTGTCTTGTCAGCATGGACGGATTCACCACGGGGCCAATGGAGGCACTTGCCCCTTTAAGCTTCCTATAAATTGAAATGGGAACTACAATATTTTGTAATCATTTGGTGAACTTGCCCCACGAAAATACAAGTGTGTACTTATAAGGCTTGATTCAACATGGGAAGAAAGGAGATTGCAAAATATGCGAGTCATTCATTCGATTTCGCTCGCATCTTGCCTGATCCATCAAATCAATAAGGCATTTTGTGTATTCAAGGTTTACTTAACAAAGACGAGCCTCTTTGTCATAGGAAAAGCGAGTGTCGGAAGAATTAATAAAAAGGCAAATGTTAAAGAGTAAGGATATTTGTTAAATTTCATTATTTGACATTTTTTTCTCAGAGTTAATACGATACTTCTTTAATTTTGATAAAGTAATTCGGATAATCTCCATGTTATAAGGGTCTTGTTATAAAATACCTCAGAGGCACTAGTTAAAACCACCAGCCATAAAAAATAAAGCGTATCAGCATATGCCGAAAATTGAGCAACGCGAAATTTCGAAATAGTCATTGTCGTGACCTCTTTTTTCGACGCCCGATCAGGGCGAGCGCCTAAGGAGGCTAATGGTTCGGCTAGGTTTATTAAGCATAGCCCGGACTCTCCCAAGTCCATCGATTCACGATTTAATGGTTTGATATTTTTAACCTATGAGTTAATTTTAAAATGGAGTCGCCACTAATCGATTTGGGGTGGATCAATTAGAAACACAAGCGAAGTATCGGGAGAAATACTCGCTCCAGTGCAACCAGAGAAATTAGGATTGGGGACTTGATTACACTAGTTAATCACTAATGCCCTTTCGGTACCTAATCTTGTTTAAACCCTAAGGCTTTTTGGATTTTTGAGGGATTTTCCATGCATTTAAGGAGGAAAAACATTTTTTGTTGTATTTTATCTCATTTTTTGAACATGAAAAGCATTTTTGAGATTTTTATCTTTTTTTTTTTTTTTTTTGAAAATATAGATCATTTTGGCTTTTTTTGACTTTCTTCAGTCGCCTTGACGGGAGATGCGCCGACCTTTCTCAGGGCATCAATTGTTGGGAGATACCTGGATGTTTACAAGTATCGAAGGAGTACTTGGATGATCACAAGTACAAACTCGTGGAGGATACCTTAATGTTCACAAGTATCAAATGGGTACTTGGATGATCACAAGTACAAACTCTTGGAGGATACCTGGATGTTCACAAGTATTGAAGGGGTACCTGGTAGATGGAAAATCGAGGACGTACCTGAGATATTCGTGAAGGTCTCTCACCTCCTGGTATGTGGAAATATCGAGGACGTGCACTGGATATTCATGAAGGTCTCTCACCTCTTAGTAAAGGAGAATATCGAGGACGTGCCCCGTATATTCGTGAAGATCTCTCACTTCCTGATAAAGGGAAATATCGAGGACATACCTGGGATATTCATGAAGGTCTCTCACCTCTTGGTAATTGGAAATATCGAGGACGTACCTTGGATATTCGTGAAGGTCTCTCACCTCCTAGTAAGTGGGAATATTAAAGACGTACCTCGGATATTCGTGAAGGTCTCTCACCTCTTAGTAATGAGGAATATCAATGATGTGCCTCGCATATTCGTGAAAGTCTCTCACCTCCTAGTAGTTGGGAATATCAAGGACATACCTGGGATATTCATGAAGGTCTCTCACCTCCTGGTAAAGGGGAATATCGAGGATGTGCCTCATATATTCGTGAAGGTCTCTCACCTCCTGATAGTTGGAATATCGAGGACGTACCTTGAATATTCATGAAGGTCTCCCACCTCCTGGTAAAGGGAAATATCGAGGACGTACCTTGGATATTTATGAAGGTTTCCCACCTCCTGGTAATTGGGAATATCGAGGACATGCCTCGCATATTCATGAAGGTCTCTCACCTCCTGGTAATTGGGAATATCGAAGACGTGCTTCGCATATTCATGAAGGTCTCTCACCTCTTAGTAATTGGGAATATCAAAGACGTACCTTGGATATTCATGAAGGTCTCTCACCTCCTGGTATGTGGGAATATCGAGGACGTGTCTCGTATATTCGTGAAGGTCTCTCACATTCTGGTAATTGGAAATTTGAATGTAGCACGAGGCTTACCTGGATGGCCGCAGGCACTCAAAAGGGCTGGAACACTTGGGTAGCTGCAGGTGTACAAAGTACTGGAATACTTGGATGAACACAAATATTTAATGATATGATCTGGGACCACTCAGGCAGGTCCAAGTGTCATGATGATAAGAGAGCATACCTGGGTAACCGCAGGTGCACAACACAGTGGAATGCTTGAACAGCTACTAATATTATTTGGGGACAACTCAAGCGGGTTGAGTATCATGGGAAGGGAGTACTTGGAGGGCGTTAGGTGCTTGAAAACAATGGGATACTTGAGCAGCTACCAGTATCAATATTTTGAGGATAACTCGAACAGGTCGAGTGTCAATAAGGGAGAGTACCCAGATGATGATAGGCACTCATGGACGATACTTGGTTAGTCTCAAGCATCTAAATTCCAAAGATGACTCGAACAGGTCAAGTGTCAATAAGAGGGCACCTAGACAGTAGGAGGTACCTAAAGACAAAGGGATACCTGGACAGTCGCAAGTATCAATACTCTGGGGATAACTCGAACAGGTCGAGTGTCGATAGGAGGGTACCTAGACAGTGGGAGGTACCTAAAGACAAAGGGATACTTAGACAGTTGCAAGCACCTAAACTCAAGGGATGACTTGAATAGGTCGAGTGTCAAGAAGAGAGTACATGGACAGTGGTAGGTACTTTAAGACAAATGGGGAGAGGTGAGGACACCTGGAGTGCCATAACTTGGCACGGAGGGACACTTAAGTGCCATAACTTTAAAATGGTACACTTAAATGCCATCATCGGAGTAAAATGGAACACTTAAGTGCCAATCCGGCCAAAAACCGGCCAAAATGCAGACGTGGCATTTTCCGGTGACATGCTTAACGATGTGGCAATTTTAAAAAAAAAAAAAAAAGCACACGTGGAGGAGGAAAACGACGTCGCCCCATCCACTTGTGCATTTGGCCAAACTAAACGACGTCATTTTTCCTTAGTGTTAAACGACGTCGTTTGGTTTATTTGGATTTTAACCTTTCGTCAGTTCACACTAGGTCTGACGTCCTCTCCATCCATCGCCGTTCACAGCTCGCCGTTCGCAGGTGATCGCTCGCCGTCGTCGCTCGCCTTCGTCGCTCGCCATCGTCGCTCGCCGTCGTCTATTTGCTCAGGTTTTTTCTCTTCTTCCTCTCCCCTGTGGTGAAATTAGGGCTCCGACTCGTTTATTAGGGCTTGGACTTCAAATTTGGGGGTCGGCTGGGAAAGGTCAAGCTTGATGTGAGATTTATGGCTCAGATGTGGTGCTACAATCCTATTGGGGGTTTCGGATTGACAGTTTTAGGAGCGGCATTGAAATATAGGCTCGGTGTAGGGCTCTGCGGGGGAAAATTAGGGCTCGGTGTAAGGCTCGACGTCGCCTCATCCACTGTGATGTGTGATTCATTCGGGGTGTTGAATTGTGATGTGCGAAAGTAATTTGTAGTGGTCGGATGTGAAATGTGCGATGATTGGTGATTGTTAGGGTTCAGAGTATTGGACTTTGGACATGTTCGAATCGAAGGTTGTGGGGATGGGGACTTCTGGATATTTTTTTAATAAATTGCATTGTTGAGGACCCATGCTGAGGAATCTCTCCATATTTTAAAGGAATGCGACGGCATAATCAAAGCAGTTGTCGGGTCCCATCTTTATTTTTATTTGTCCTTGTCCCGAGGCCTCTTGTTTTCAAGCTGCAGGCTGTCGTCGACCGCATCTTCCCTCTCTCTTCTTCTTTTCTTTTCTTTAATAAAGAGTGTAGGGACCTCCACTTGCAATTGTCTGTTCTTTGCGAATGTGGTCCCAAAAGTTAATTGTATATTTGTCCTCTTTTGTTGCAAAAATGGCGCATAAAGACTATGTTGCTGTCATCATTTACTACGGTGGAGATTTTGTGATTGGGGAGGATGAGTGGGAGTATGAGGGGGGGAATGAGAGTACTATCTTTGTAGATATAAAGAATGCATCTTATATTGGATTTGTTAGGGATATAGTGACATTTTTGCCTTGTAGAGTACAAAAGTTCTTGTCTTGTGTTCTGGGAAAGGCTTGAGAGATGGTTTGAGAGTTTTGGAAGATGATAATGGTTTTAGGGATGTCTTATATCATTATCTTCATGGCGAAGATGCGAAAGTGTTTGTTGAAAACAATAGTGATAGTGAGGACGAAGATGATGATAGAGATAACACCCAAGTAGGAGAAGGAGGAGATGGTATTCAAGCTAGTACTAAGGTTAGGGATGAAGTAGGTCATGATGGACAGGATGGGAAGGAGAGGGGCGCAGATCTTTGTTCACCAGAGCGATTGTGACATGGGTGATGTCACCATCACTGAATTAGATTGGGAAGTAGCTGAATCTAGTGACGGTGATGATGACGATGACGATGAAGGGTTGGCTGCTGAAGCTGAAAATTTGTTAATCTTAAGTGACGCCGACGATGAGGAGCTTATACAGTCAAGGAAAAAACAAAGGGACTTTTTGTCAGATAGATTTGCAACTTTGCATGTAACTGTTCATCCAAACAGAGACGAAGGCCCTGCAGATGTTGGTGTTGCTGGCCAGGTCCTGGAGACAGATTATGAAGAAAGCATCGACACCGCAACTTCCCAGGACGAAGTTGAAGAAGATCAACGAGCTGTGCGTAGAAGGAAAAGTAAGTTTCCTTCCTATGATCCATCTGTTGCGTCTCCTACTTTGTCAGTAGGTATGAAATTCCATGATGCGATACAATTTAGGGAAGCTATACTTGAAGAACTCCATTGCTGCACAAAGAAATGTTGATTTCATTAGAAATACCAAGAAATTTGTAAGAGCTAGGTGTTCGCAGCAAAACTGTCCATGGAAGATTTACGATGCGTTTGTTAAGAAGAGTGGGTCTTTTCAGATTAGAACTTACCAAGAGGAACACACTTGTTCCATTAATTTTCAAAACAAAAGGGTAACAAGTGCATGGTTGTCCAAGCACTTCTTCGATCTGATCAAGGTGATGCCCAACTTGAAACTTGCTAACTTTAGGATGCTGGTGAAGGAGCGTGTAGGCATCAATGTATCTAGGAATCAGTGCAAAAGAGCAAAGCAAAAGGTGATAAAGATACTTATTGGTCAGTATGCTAAGGAATATGGGCAGGTGTGGGAGTATGCTTGGGAGTGTAGGCTGCAAAACCCTACAAATAAAGTGTATGTAGAGGTGATTGAGAGACCGCTTCCTGATCATGGGACCAAGTTTGATAAGTTCTATGTGTGCTTTGATGCATGCAGACGAGAATTTTTAGCTGGTTGTAGACGGATTATAGGATTGGACGGCTGTTTCTTGAAGGGCTTGTGCAAGGGAGAATTGTTGGCAGCGATTGGAAGAGATGCGAATAACCAAATGTTCCCACTAGCTTGGGCTATTGTAAAGATTGAGAACAAGGACAATTGGTCCTAGTTCTTGAAAAATCCGATGGCTGACTTGGAGATAACAAACGGGGAAGGGTGGGCATTCATGAGCGACCAACAAAAAGTAATGCTTGCTTTTTGAAATATTTAGTCAATAGTTTGCTTTGCTTTGTAATATGAACATGTAATTTGCTCTAGTATTTCTTACTTTGAATTATTGCAAGGATTGGTTCCGGCAGTAGCCGAGTTGTTGCCCCATGCTGAACATCGAATGTGTGCGTGGCACATATACGTAAATTGGGCAAAGAACTATAAAGGGGATAAGCTGCAATTGCAATTTTGGCAATTAGTAAAGAGTGCAAACATGGCTGACTTTAGAATAGCCAAAGAAGGACTGCTTCAGTCGACAAAGGAAGGTTGTGTTACCCTATTTCAACTAGAACCGAAGCATTGGTGCAGGGCATTCTTCAGTGAGGAGTTCAAGTGCGATAACGTCGACAACAACATTTGTGAAGTATTTAATTCGAAGATAATAGATGCCAGATGCAAACCAGTCATCTCAATACTTGAAGATATACGAGTTGCGGTTATGACTCGGCTGCGAAACAAAGAGATGAGGCTGCAAAGTGGACAAGACAATATGGTCCTAGGATTGTGAAGAAATTGGATGAGAACTTGGTTGCAAGTACGCATTGTCATCCCATTTGGAATGGAGATGACGGATATGAGATAATGAAGGGTGCGAGATAAGTATGTTGTCAATCTAGGAAGTAGGAAGTGTTCATGTAGAGCATGGCAAGTAAGTGGAATTCCATGTGCACATGCCATATGTGCCATCCAGTTGAAGGGCGACAATACGAGATGATTACATCGATGATTGGTACCATAAATCAAAATATCTTGCTTCCTATCAGTTCATGATGCAGCCAATTAGAAGTAGCAAGTTTTGGGAGCCCACGGATCATGAAGCACCTCAACCTTTGCCACTGAAGAAGAAAATTGGAAGGACAAAACGAAGACGAAGAATGGCGGAGGGAGAGGTCTCGGGTCAGCAAAGAATGAGCGGGCGGGGGTGCAAAGATCACGTGCTCTTATTGTCGCCTAACAGGCCACAATATTAAAGGTTGTCAATTGAGGAAGCAACAACAACCGTTGAGGCAAGGTGAAGGGCCTAGTGAAGAGACAGGTTGGAGAAATGCACACAAAGGGGCCAAGTGAGTCGACTGTTCTTCGATCCAACAAGTAGAACCCCGGTAAGTCATGAAATTTATTTTATGTTTATGTTGCTTTCTTGTCGTTTATCATAAAAATGTACATAATATTATATTTGGCCTTGTATGTAATGTGTTTGTTAGGTCACAAGAAGAACCTCAATAAGTCATGAAACTGAACAGCCTGTTCGAAGAAGGCAAGGTAGAACACAGCCAGGTGAAGGATTGGCCCAAGTAGCATCACGGCCAGCTGAAGGATTGACCCAAGCAGCATCAGGGCCAGCTGAAGGATTAGCCCAAGCAAAGATCACGGCCGGTGCGATCGTTGTTCTTCAAAGAAAAAAGAAATACCCAAAGTGGTAAATTCAACCAATTTGTATTCAATTTTTATTATTATATGTCTTGATATTATATTTATGGTATCTTTTGGCCTCTTTCTCAGGTTCCAAGAAAGCAAGTTGGAACTCAACTGCCAACTGAAGGGCCATCACAGGAGCCACCTCAAGGATCATCATAGGAGCCACCAGAAGAATCACTGCAAGGGGCACCACAATTACCACCACCAGTACCACCAGAAGGCCCAACAGAAGGAGGTGTCACTGAAGTTGAAGGGCTACATAGAAGGACAACTAGAACAAGGCTAGGTGAAGGGGCGGTACACAAAGGCCATCTAGAAGACGCCCAAAGACAATTGGTCGAAGAAGCCCCTGGCTGTAGTTAAAGGGCCCAAGAAAGCGGGAAAAAGGGGCAACAAATCACAAGTTCCTCGAAAGTGACGCCCTATTCAAACAAGAGGGGCACTTGGGAAGAGGTTAAGACAATATGGCTATGGCCTTTATACGATGAGCGTCTTTGGAACAGTCATTCTCAATGTAAGTTTTATTGGCTGCATTTAATTTAATTTATGCTGTAGATTTTTGCTAACAATTTATTGTTTTTTTGTAGCCTGGGAGAAGTTCAGAAGTTCTTATCTCAGGCCCAACTCAAGAATCGACGGCTGCACCAACAAAAAAGAAAACATCAACATCAACTGTGCCAACAAAAAATAAGAGAAAGAACCCAGCTCCAGCTCCAGCTCCAGCTCCAGCTCCAGCTCCAGTTGCACGTCCAGTTAGAAAGAGTGCCAGAATTATGAATCAAGTGAAAGGCCCATTGAAAGGAGCACGAACAGGGGGTGTCGTGCATATTGATTGATGAGATGAGATGTGATAGGATTTGTGGAGCTTAGGAGTCAAAACAGTTATGTAAATGTTGATGTTGTCGTGCATATAGAAAGTCTATGGATGGTTATCTTTTGTTTTTTTCTTTAGTTTGTCATTCATTGATGTTGTCAGACTCGGACTTGATGAAATATCAATGAAATGATCTTGCGCTGCTTGTCAATTTATGTTGTTGTTTATCATGGATTCTGCTTTTACTTGTTGTTTGTTCTTTGTTGGTGTTTTGTGGTGATAGCCGGAGTCTTTGGTGTATCTGGTGATGGTGGATTGTGATGTTTGGTGGTAGTCGGTTGTTGTTGGGGTGCTAATGTGGTGGCTGGGGTGCTGGTGTGGCTGGTGGTGATGCCTAGTGATTATCGGTTTGTGGTAGGGGTTATAGGCTTAAGCGGCTGCACCTACACTGTACAAGTGTGCGGTTGCACATCTTACACCATGTGTACTTGGTGCAAACTAGTGCAAGGCTCAGCTTGCACTAGTATCTTGTGCAGCAACACCACCAGCATGGTGGTGGCTGGAGCGCCTAGTGTGTAGTGTGGCTAGTGGTGATGGTTGGTGGTGCCGCCGGTGCTGGTGGCTGGCGCAATTTTTACAGAAAACCCACAAAAAAATTGGCACTTAACTGATCACTTTAACAATAACTTGACACTTAAGTAATCATTTTTTCATCGCGACTAGCACTTACGTGATTACTAAATACAACTTATGGCACTCGGGTAATCACTCATGTTTGTCTTGTGTATATGTTGGTCTGCATCAAAACAGAGAAGATGATTCTGCATCAAAACAGAGAAGATGATGGTAAACTTATGGCAAGTCCATACGACAGCACAAACAACAACAAAGCCACAATGATCTTGTGGAACAACACAAACTTCTTTGCATCTTTCAAAAGAAAAAAACCCTACGTTTAATCCAGAACAACACCATTTTTAACTATGGCAGTCGGAGAAACTTTTTCTCATTTTCAAGTACTTTACATTTCATCATAAAGTACAATAGACAACAAAACAACACCATAATACACGCTTGGTAACACTTTCGTTCAATTTTCATCATTGAAACTTCATTCTTGAAAGGTTTAGTTGAAGATGCTTGAGCGTGCATTGAGACTTCATTCTTGAAAAGTTTAACTAAAGACACTTGAGCTTGCATTGAGTCAACATCGTCCAAGTCGTCCACGAACACAGATGGAGATTGCTGTCTTTTATGAAGTAGATCCAATATCACCTTTGTGGCTCGGTCAGAGAACTTCTCATCGATCCATTTAAAGTATTTGCACTTCGACGCTTCTTTATATCGGGCGCATCCATAAAATCTTCTCCCAGGATTGATTTGAGTCCACGATGTTCTTCTTGGACTTGGTAACCCACAAAAACAGAAACGCTGGCCTTCTCCTTCGCTTCGGTGAGAGGAAATTGAGGCGCTGCTGCGAGTCCTGCTCTCCATTTCCAAGATTCGACGAAGAAATTTTGGGCAAATGAAAATTAGGGTTCGAGACTTCAATTCGAGCACTTCAATAGGGATTTTGGCCGATTTAGGGTTTTAGATTTGGGGCATTTGGGGAGACGACGTCGTTTTGGAAGATTTGGGGCTTTTATTATGCGGACGACGTCGTTTCGGTGAGTTAGAGCCGACTCGGCTCTCCAGCGAGCCACGTAGGCAAAAAATAATAATAAAATATTGCCACGTAGGATTTCCGGCAAGGGTCGCCGAAGGTGGCACTTAAGTGTCCCACTAGAAAAAAAAAGTGGCACTTAAGTGTATCGTTTTGAAGTTATGGCACTTAAGTGTCCCCCCATGCCAAGTTATGGCACTTGTGGTGGACTTCTGCCCAAATAGGGATAGGGATATGCTTACCTGGCAATATCTCTGATCTCTTAGAGTATGTCTGCTATTTGTACAGTATGCACACATGATTGTATATGATGTAAATTCATGAGTTCAAATGGGATTCATGCATGATAATTTCATCAGTTTTGCATTATCCGAATTTCACTAGGGAAGATTTTGAAAGACAACATTCATTTAGAATGTAGATGTCTTGAGCATGCCAGATGAGGGACTTTCAGTCTGAAAGGACTTTTCGCTCACTCTCATGGAAAAGGCTATCCTGACCATTGATGCAGGATTTATAAGGACCACACTATCTCGCTAACATCATGTCAACAGGGGTTTGAGTATTCTCGCAAGTGGTACAACTTTACCAATGTGAGAGGTCTTTGTTGAAATTGTGATGAAGACTTGGTCAACGGCTCATCAAAGGGGACCATCAAGGTCGAAGCCGATGGACGAAATGTTACACGATCATCTATGGGTTTACAAGTCAATAACCCTGCGAAAAGAGATAGAGTAATCTTACTCGTACTTCTTCGAGCGATGCTTATAGACATATGAAATCCTACGTTAATTAAAGTGCCATAGTCTGAAGAGACTTTTACAATGGGACGCAATGTAGGCTTGACTCATGTGTAAAAGGGGTGAGAGCTGGTGATTGCCTTGTATTTGTCACCGGTCTTTCTTCTCACTGTCAAATGAAGGTTCCATTAATTGAACCACAACAGCAACAAATGGCTGTATTTTTTACTAGGAGGCATTGGCCTTGCTTTTACAAGGCACACTGCTTTTTTATGCCCCTATTTTTTATTCCAGTTCTTCATTTATAGGCTTTGACCTTGCTTTTACCAAGTACACTATTTTTTTTATGCCCCTGCATTTTCTTGTCGTTAAAGGAACTGGCCTAGGCAAGTTCAATCGAAACACCGTTATTAGACTCTTGAGTCTTCATCTTCAACCGACACTTTAGGCTGTGGCAATGACTTCTGCTTTGTCTCAATGTGAGGATAAAATTACAGACTCACTTGGGTTGTACAATGAATACAAATGCGTAGAGAAAGAATTGTTCTTTGTCATTCTAGGACACTTAAATTAACGCGAGTGTTCATATGCAATAAAGACACCCGAAGATTGATGCAAGTGCGAGCAAGAAAATTTCTATCCCATTTCTCACCTTGTGATGCTGCTTCACCTCCGATCTGCCCCAGTGTGGGGTGGTTCTTGACAGGGGCAGGATAGAAATTTCACCAGTGTATGGAGCTCAAAGGGGTGAGCGATGGAATGCCTTTCACTGTTTTGGTTATCGTACCATTCGCGAGAGAACTCTTTACCCTGCAGTCATGGATTCTTCTGCACTCATCTCACAAGTGTATAGATGGGGGACTGTGTGTAGGATATGGCTTGCCTTTCATCATTCTGACGCACCTCATCCAGCATGCTCAATCAATCTTGTATTATTCATTTAGCTGTCTATTCTGATAATCCTTAGTGGAATCAGTGACTTAGACAGACAAAATCATCATGTAAAATTCATTTGGAAACGACATGCAACATTTTAAATATGATGGAGTTTGAACTCTAAAAACAAATGAATGGTTTTGACTCAAAAAAAAACCCTATTGACAACTTTAGGGGTTAACATAATGGTGTTTCCAAATATGTTAAATTTTGAACATCAAAAGGGTTATTCGCAAATGGGTGTCGATGGTTATCCCTATTGATTGGGGATATGACACATGAATGATCAGCCAATGATTGGGAATTTGATCGGGCATCTCTGCTTTTACCCCTACAGAAGAGTAGATCAATTAGTCTGGCCAAAATCAAATGTGAGTTGAGGCCTAAAGTTTTTTGTCATTTGCTTTGGTGATTACTCAGGACGCCATTTCGCTTAGGAGAGCTTATCAGAGTTTGACATGTCTTTCCTTGATTTGTTACCCGCATTTTTTACGGTCAAGTGATCCTGCAACAAATAAAAGGGATCATGTTAGTCAGAAGCTCTTTCAAGAGTCGAATAACTTAGAAGTGATACAACATTACCCTTCACTGGTTTGCAGATGTTTGAATAGACCTAAAGTACGAGGAGGATATGAAGTCCTGTAATTTTCACTCCGTTAGGTCACCTGTTCTCTCGTAATTTGCAAGCGTAAGAGAATTTTTTTTTATTTTTCTTTTCTTTTTTTCTATCAAGCAGCTAACTGCAACGTCGAGGATTCGAACCCCCGACTTCGGACCATTTTGCTTCTTCCCGGGTACCACTCAGCTAGAGGCGCCGACGGTGTCCGTAGGGCGCTGTTTTTTCATTTAACCGAACCGGCTCCGAGACGACATGTCCTTTCATACCAAGTTAGGTAAATTGATATGGGTCACTTGATTTGCCCAAATTAACCATTAAGCTTGTTTCTTGAATCCTATGCTTCCTATCAATAGGAGAAAATATGTCAAAAGTGAGTTCAGATACTAGGAGTATTGGAAACGATACCAAATTACTCTTCCCAAGAGTTTATATTTGCTGACTCCTAGGGATATTTGAATGTCAATGACGGCCTCTTTGTCTCGACACCATTCGATATCTCTTTCGATTGGCCCTTCTCATTCGTGGCCCTCAAGCTTCCATGGAACATCATCATTTTGAATAGGGGGCTAGAGACCGCTTCAACTGTCTAGATTTCCTCCCTGTTGACAGTAGCCAATTCAAATGAAGAGAAGAAATTCCTTTTCTGCAGAAGTCCTGTTGATGAAACCATAGCATCTAATTGTTTAAGTACGTTGTGGGGAGAAGAAATTCCTTTTCTGCAGAAGTCCGGCTTGAGAAGGAGTTGGACAGGAGTGAGGTGGAGTGCACAGAACTCCTGGGGGCGGCTTAATTTCAATCGCATGCCTGTACCTATTACGTCCTATATTTTGTTTCATGTAAATAGAAGAGAGAGGACATCATTTCCAAAATTATATTTAGAGAATAAAACTTACCTTCTTTGAAGTGGGATGATCTTTTCTGTTTGCCTCACTGCCTTCTTGGAAGAGTGTCTTTGAATTTGGCGAGTTCACATGATGCGCCAGCTTCAAATGCCCCTTGTCACACTAAGTCAAGGGGGATGGGGATGATATTCTGAGACACAAAGCGAATGAGTCAGAAAGACAAACATGATTTAACATCTTGTTTTGACAAAATTTTTGGTAATGAAATGTTTTTTTTTTTGTTTTCAAAAGCATGTATTTGGGGGGAGGAAGCATGAGGGAACCCAGCTCTTAGTATTCTCCTTGAATGATATTTTCTTTTCATGGTTGGATAGCATCACCAGGCTGGTTTGGTGTGTTTCGTTATGCCCTCAAAATATTTTCAACTTTATTTAATAGGTGGATTTACATTTTGGAAGAGTAATTTCAAAAGTTAGTTCTTCAAGTGGAACTGATGCTGAAAACAAAACAAACCAAACTTAAGAAAAATGTACAGGTTCCCACGTAGGGGAATATGCCATGAAATTAAAAAGGGTTCTACTTGAACGGGCCTGCACCCATTTCCCCTGACGATCCTTCGTTGATGGCGCCCATGAAAAGGTCTCCAAACATGGTGGTCATGTCATCTGGCCCTTCTTTCTTTGTTGCTAAAGGTGGTACTTCATTGCCTGAATAATACCTAGCCTCCACCAGCCCTTGATAAATGTCAGCGGCATGTGTTTCGACATTTCTGCTCTAACTGTCTTCAGAACTAAATACCGCATTTACTTTGTCGGTGTGATCAGGGAGCGAATTGCTCTGGAATGAGAAAGCTTTAGTGTCTAACAAGTTCTAGATTCGATTCTTGATGGCGAAGCACTCATCAGTCGAGTGCCCCACTTCTCCCATGCGATAGTCGCATATCTTTGATGGGTCGTAGTTGGAAAAGCTTTCAGCGTTGGGTCGTTTTGGCTCAATCGAAAGGAGGTTCTTCTTCCAGAGGACTGCTAATACTTGTGATGGAGATCCAGGAAGAGGAGTAAATTGTCTCTTGTTGTTGTAACGCTGGGACGGCTGACGGCTGGTGGTCTGTTGCTGTCCTGCACTTGTCTGAATTGTTGGAGGGTGATTGTAGGTCGCATTGACATCTACTAGGGGTTCTTTTTCTTTCTTCATGATGAACCTGCCCGTGGGTGCAAGTTCAGTGAACCAACCATCCCTCAACCTTATCTCGATTTGCTTCCCTACTGGAATGAGTTGATTAAACGATTTGGCGATCGTGGTTACCATTTGATTGCGGTACTCGTAAGGGAAGGGTTTTGATAAACATCTTTCTCAGCTCAAAATCAGTTGGTTCAGGACTAATTTGGGCGGCCAGATTCCTCCATCTAATAATATATTCTTTGAATAATTCATGCTTTTTCTTTTCGGTACGCTCAAGATCCTCACAAGAAGGGGTAATGTCCATTATGAACTTATACTGCTTGAGGAATGCCTCACTCACTTCGCTCCATGTTTCGAGGAGGTTCATGTTTTTTGTAACGTACCACCTCAAGGCAGGGCCTACTAGACTTGATTGGAACAACTGGATCATTAATGGTGCATTATTAATGTATTGGGTCATTCAAACCAAGTACATTTGCAAATGAGCCCTTGGGCAAGTCGTGCCATCGTACTTCTCAAACTCAGGCATTTTGAATTTTTCCGGCATTTTGACATTGGAATAAATGGAGAGGTTCATCAAAGTAGGATCTTAGAGGCCTTACGGTTGTTTCAACCTCTCCTCAAGCTTTTCAAGGCGTTTGTCATGCTTAGTTTTAGACAAACTATCTGGCTTCGCTTTCTCAATCCCAGTTTGGTGCGGATTGTCCTCCAATTCAGGCATGTTATCTCGGTATCTCCATCTTGATCACCCCTGGTGGATGATTGTGGCAACAATACCTCGATTGAGGCCGGGGCGGGAGTGAGTTTGCCCTGGATGGAGTCTATCTGCTTTGAAAGTTGTTGAAGCACATTGAAGACTTGCTTCATTTCGCTTTCTACGACCGCAATACGGCTTGGTACATTTTCTTCGGCCATTCTTGCTCTTGCTTTTGAGCGAGTCTGGATCGGCGAACATTGACGTTCGGTGATTACCTGGCCATGAATAAACAAGCATGTGTGAAGACAAGGCGTAGATAGGGAGTCAGTCCATGATGACGACCTAATCCTACTCTTTTTGTTTATTCGTGAAAAGGTAGAGGATTTCCTAAGCATGGATTGAAAAAGGGCATGTGACATGTTAACATGGGTTAAAAAGATATTCAATTTGAAAGGCGAAGAAAGCATGAATTGCAACAAATTTTGAAAAAGACTTCTATCCTTTTTGGAGTAAATGAAAAATTCTTGTGGAAAAGAACTTTGTAACATGCTTGAAGAAAAATAAAGACACCAAGTGAAAGTAATTTCCTTTGCCAAAGTTTTTAAAAAAAAAAAAAAATCTTTATGGCAATTACTTCCAAATTCAAATGACGGTGGTATTAAATCCTAGACTAACCATGGATTGCTCAGTATATATAGGAAGGTAAGTAAATTGCAAAGTACACAAAAAAAATAACTTCACACAAGAAAATTGATGACAACCACATAGACGTGTGTATGATATGTGCGACTCGATTTCTAACTGAGAAGGTTTGTTGAAATTAAAAAGGTATCCGCCTGTCGCAGTCTCGCGTTAACAGCATACCTTCTTAACCTCAGCTAAAGAAATTTGTGGAAAAGAAAGGCAACCTCTACATCGTAGTCTCGCATTCAATGCCGTATCTTTCTTAACACCATCCTAGATATCCTATGGCGGCCCAGGTCCAGCGGCCGGGTTGTGTGTGCCATGTGTAGTGCTAAAATAGTAAAGCAAGCACAATAGTTTATAATCACAAAACAATCTATTTTAACCAAAATTAAAATAAACATTTAAGCTACTGACCTGCATAAAGAAAAAAAAAAAACAAAACAAGTCAGTAAAGTGCTTAAACAAGATAAAATGGCCTAAGTCCTCAAATGTCCCTAGCGGAGTCGCCAAGCTGTCGCGACCTCTTTTTTCGGCGCCCGATCGAGGTGAGCGCCTAAGGAGGCTAATGGTTCGATTAGGTTTATTAAGCGTAGCTCGGACTCTCCCAAGTCCACCAATTCACGACTTAATGGTTTGATATTTTTAACCCGTGAGTTAATTTTTAAATGGAGTCGCCACTAATCGATTTGGGGTAGGTCGATTAGAAACTCAAGCGAAGTATCGGGAGAAATACTCGCTCCTGCGCAATCAGAGAAATTAGAAACGGAAACTTGATTACACTAGTTAATCACTAATGCCCTTTCGGTACCTAATATTATTTAAACCCTAAGGCTTTTGGATTTTTGAGGGATTTTCCATGCATTTGAGGAGGAAAAACATTTTTTGTTGTATTTTTCTCATTTTTTGAACATGAAAAGCATTTTTGAGATTTTTTATCTTTTTTAAAAAAATATATAGATCATTTTGGCTTTTTCTAACTTTTTTTGGCTTTTCTGGGAAAATATGAGATATTTGTGATATTTTTGATTTTTTGGGAAATAATTTTTTTGATTTTTTTAAATATTTTTATATTAAAATATTATTTATATTATAATAAATAAAAATGAACCGGGTCGATCCAGGGGTTGGGTCCGACCCGGACCGTTCGCCCAAAACTCCGACGGGCCCGCAACGCAAGCCCGACTCGATTTTTTTGTTTTTATTTTTCTTAAAAAACCTCAGCCCACACACTGGAATTGGGCCTAGTTGAATTAAAAGGGGACATCCGGCCCAACATGCTTTTATTTGTAAAAGCAGCCCGATTGGAGCCTGAAGACCAGAAGGCCCACTGCGAAGCCCTACCTGAAGCCAAGACCAACCGGGCTTGACCCGGCCTGCGCGGCTAAACCCTAGGGGGACCGGGTCACGAGCCCAACTCGGCCAACCCGGCTTCTCAGCTACTACTTTCGTCTCTGCAGCACAACGGCTGTGAAGTCATTTTCAGCCTCGCTTCGCCGCAGGGGTCCGACGGTGGCTAGGGTTCCGAGGAGGGGTTGAACGACAACAACGACGCGGCGACAAAAGGGTTTCCCACCTGGTCCGGCAGTGAGGTGGCGACTGTAGGGAGGAGATGCACAAGGGAACGGCGGACATAGCGCGACCGAGGATTGGATCCCACAGTGGCTTGAGGCGACGAGGACGGATGGCGAGCGTTGGCAGTCCAACACGGTAGGGGGTCTCGACGAGTCGTCGGGGACGGCGTTGGGGATGCGGGATCGGGTGGAATCGTCGGTGGCAACGGATTAGCTGGAGTTGCCGGTGGCGAAGCAGTAGAGCAGCAATCGCAGAATCGCAGCCTTTAGCTTCGGAGATCTGGAGTGGCGGCAGCGTCGGGCACAACTCAAGGCGGCGTCGGGGGTGCAACGGAGCTAAATCGACCCCAAATCTGGGCCTTCACCGACCCCTGCTCTTTGAAACCCACTCGCTTAGCCCCTTCCGCCCTCTAATTTCCCTCCTCTCCGCAGGTTCGCTTGCCGGCGGCCTCCCCCGATGTCTCTCGGTGGGAGGTCGTTTAAGCTCGCGACCCACTCTCTCTCTCTCTCTCTCTCTCTCTTCAACCTCCCCTTGAAGTCTCTCAGGAGAAGGTTTCCGAGCTCTCGATCTCTGTGTGTTCTTCGACAGAGGTTGCACCCTCCTATTTATAGGCGAGGAGGAGGCTGATCGACGGAGGTTTGGCCGCCGGCCCTCGCACGCCGACCGGCCTTCCTCGGCCAACCGAACCGGCGTCAAATCTTCCCCCTTCCACAGAGGCATGCTCGCCTTCAATGCTGCGTCCTCTCAGCCATCGGCCTACGTTCCTCTCTTTGCTATAGGTTGTCATCAAGCGCGTCTTCGTCGCCGCGCATGACTTGCAAAGGCGGAAGAAAGAGGAAGGAAGAAGAAGATGAGAGGAAGAAGGAGAAAGAGGGGGCTGGGTTAGGTCACGCGGGCCGAGCCATGGGGGGCCTGTGCGAGAGAAAAAGGAGGGGCCGGGCTCAAAGGCCCAGCCCGACGGGCTACATTTGTTTTTTTTTTTTCTGTTTTCTTTTTTGTTTTTCTTGTTGTTTTTTTTTCTGTTTTTGTTGTTTTTTTGTTATTTGTTATTTATTATCCGAAAAAGGAAAAACAAAAGAAATTAAGGCCTAATTAATAACCTAATCAAAATTTAGGCATCAACAGTCATTTACTTCAAATATACAAATTTATATTTCCATAGCAAAATTAATGAGGCCCAACAAGTACCCTAATTGCATTCTTTAACATTTTCCTTTCTATTAATTATTCTAACACTTGCTTTCTATGAGAAGAGCCCATTTGAGATAAGTAAACCTTAAACCTCCCAAATACCCCATCGATACTAAGGACCGAGTAAGACGCAGACCCAAAATCTTTACAACGGCGTTTTAGCCGTAAGAGTCCTTATCAAGGTGTGAACATTCTTTGTGCCTATGAATATATGTAGATGGAAATTATGTATTCCCTTAGTGCCTTCTAATCTTTAGCCAAACTTGTCCGACAATCACACGACACGCGATCGACCCGAAAATTGAACATGTAAAGGATTATCCAAATGGTACACACAATATCGACGTCGATGTAAGCATGAGATCACCTTTCATCTTATTGGTTCCTCCATTCGGTGTCATATCCATCCAAATCATTAATCCGTGCGAATAAAGAGGAAGCGGATCCTTTCCCATCGGTGCAGTCATCGTTTCAGCGAGTTTAAGTTATTGAAGATGGTCTTAGATCAAAAAAAAAAGTTATTGAAGATGGTCTTAGATCAAAAAAAAAAAGTTATTGAAGATGGTCGGGAGTACAGGAGACAAGAAAGGAATGAGTCAATAACCGTGAAACCCCATTTGAGGTTTGGTGGCATCGCGGAACCCTTTGCATTCCCATTCAGGATGCAGCGGCGATTTCCTGAAGGTTTGCACTGTTAGTTCTGCCTAACAGATAAGCACATAGGTTTTGACATCAATGGTTTAGCGGTTGCCTAGTTCTTTCAACTTCACTTTATATGAATTTCAATGCTTTAACTAAATTATAATAGAAAAGTTGGAGCATTGCGCGCATGCCCGGATAAAATATTAACACACTCCCACGCTTAATCATATCCTTCCTGTTGACACCTAAATTTTGATGATCTATTTAATCATTTATCACATTAAAAAATTAAGAGTTAATTTTATCCCTAAAAAATATTAATTGCATAACATATAATTTTATGTGCTTTCATTTTTTTATTTATTGCATTCACATTGGGTCGACAATGGTGGATGGACTCGAACGAATGGTTTTAAGCTTAATAGATATGAAGGCAATCTATTCTTCAATGTGATATTTCTTTATTTCAAACAAGAAATGAATATCTTCGTCAAATATTTGGAGGAAAATTCACAATTGGAACAAGACCAAAAGAAATATCGTGTCAATATTCGTTCAAGAGCATAAAAGGAAAATTTGACCAATGAAAATGAATAAAAAGAAAGGATGATATGGTAGTCGACGTTTTATATATTCAAGCAATATATCAGCAAGAAGCGTACATGGTATGATATATTCTTCGTTTGAAAACATGAAAGTCACAGATTTTGAGCGCACCCCAGATAGGAAAGAAAAACAAAAGCGAAGATTTTATAATATTTTACCACATTTTCTTTCCTTAGTGGGGGGCTTCGTGCATGCATATAAAAGGGGGAGGCCACACAATTCCACACATGGCCATTACACGAAATAAAGAGAAGAAAGCGTGTGAGAGAGAGGTGGTCAGCCAGCCCTGGATAGGTGACAAATCCTGAAGAAAGAGATTTTGGATTCTCATCGCGCAGACACGAAGGTCACCCGCAAAGAGAAGAACGGCCCGGCTCGTCGCCAAAACGGTTCCCGTCAACGGAACTCCTGGGCTTAAATTAAGCGAGTACCAAATTTTCTAGCGACGTCCTTGCGTCGCGTGTTGAGGCAACGACGTGTGGTTTCCTCGTTCGATCCGTGGCATCACTACGCGTGCTTGCTCCAAACTTGCTACGACTTGCTGTCCCCGAGTCCACTTCGAGCAACCAGAATCGACGTCCCAGCTTTCAGACAACGTCCAACCGTTGCATCCCGAAACGCCACCACCACCATTCTTGGTGTGCCGTTAGTCCTTCAATTGAGAAAGAAAGTTTTGGGGCATCGATATGCAACACGAAGCCAAGTAAAGAACGTGATCATGGGGGTTCAGTAACGTGATCATGGGGGTTCAGTAAGTCAAAACTTGGGAATTAGTGAGGAGACCGAAGGGAGCAGATTTGTTCCTTGGGTCAAAGTGAAACTGAAGCGGAGCACCTGGACAAACGGGCAAGCACTCAAGCACGCCCACTTCTCAGCGCACGGTCAAGGAAAAGATGGACACCTGGAGAAAAGGATATAACATGCAACTCAGCAGAAATTCTCTTTAATCTCCCTCGGTGTACGAAGAGTCCAAGCATTATTGCTTTTGTTTCGATTTCTATTATTGCAGGTCTTTCTGGTGAGACATCATCAAGAAGTAGTCCTTTCTCAGTCGCATATCACCCTGAATCGCCGGTCATTGCTGTCCGAATCATCGATCGTGATCTGCTGCCCTGTTTGAATTTGGAAATCATATCCTTCGGATTAGGTGAAATTCTCATCCCAAGTTGATTTGAGTATTTCATTGTCTATTTGATGCGTGTTGATATCTAATTAAATATTTTCAAGTGATAGACATCCTCATTTAAGATTTATTTCCTAATTCGCAACTGCGTATAATTTTTTATTCCATCTATAATTCTTTAGATAGAATAATTAATCACTCGGGAATAAAATTGATATTTTGATTTTGAAGGCTTAAGATCAATTTATCGATTTTATTAGCTAAATAATTAAGTTGATTAGATATCGTTTCTAAATTCGAACAATGGATAATATCTTTGATAATTCTGAATGGTGCTTGTCTCGTTTTGATTCCTTAATTTATCCTTAAATATGTTTGAGTTAGATTAGGTTCATATTAGAATATTGCATGCTTTACGGTAATTTGCACATTTAGATTAAGCATTTTATTTATTCTGAATTTTTGAAATTAAAAAATACCAAAAACATTAATTTAGGATGTTAAATTTTCGTTTCATTAATTTAAATTGCATGTTTAATTATTTGACAATACTAAATTCGAATTTCATGAAAAGTACCCAAAAAAAATCATAGAATAAGTTAATTCTCTAGGATAGACTGCACATTTATTAAGAAAACACAAAAATATTATGTGCATGTCATCTAGAATCATTTCATGAAATGCATGTCATTTAGTAATTGTCTCTAGGTCCACTTAGATAAAAATTGTCCGTCATTAGAATTATGTCATTTGGTCATATTGCGTTGCATATAGATTAGATTTTATTAAACAATAAAAAATTCTTAAAAAATTGAGTGACTGTGTGTTAATAAAAACCCTAGAGCTTTTGATGCGAATTATGAGAGCTTTTGATGCGAATTTTGAATTAACCTTGCAGATGCTTATAGCAAGGTAAGTCTCGTAATTTATTCATTGCTTTCTTGAAAATAAAAAGAAATCCCCATACCCAAAGTCTCTAATTCGTAGGAGTAAAATAATTCTCCCATTATTTTAGGTATCTAATCGACCTACCATAAATTGATTAGTGGCGACTCCTAGATAAAATCCACCTAAAAACTTGAACCTAAGTCGCAAATTGGCATGAGCTTGATCTAGACTTAAAAATCCATTAGCCTAAACCTAGGTGGTGCACCCGAAATTTAGGTCGCGACACTTCCCACCTGAGAAAGTATAGATACTGCTACTTAACATTATATATATATACACATACATACATACATACATACATATATGGATCTAAATTAGTAAAATCAGTGAAATTTCTTGCACTTTTCGTTGAAAGTCTTGTCGATCTTAAATGCGTGCTGATCTTCTTGGTTCAATGAATTCGTGTTGAACGCGGGTTGCATCATCGTGTTATTCCACAGTACTTTTCAATTCTTTACTTTTCAACATTGTGGAAGCATGCAAAAATATTCATTAATCCCACGGGTTTGTGTCGCTGTTTTGCTCTTTCCAGCATGTAAATGCTATGTAAGACTCACGTTATAGCATCTTATATAGAGTTAACAATCTCAACCCTTGACATTCCAACTCCGAGGCAATCTAGTGAAAGAAAAAGAGCGATCGTGTGTGGACCGAAAGCTTTAGGTGATTAACCCGAGCGATTTCGAGTTCACCCATAAGCTGCGAACAATGCCATCGATCACAAGCCCAAGAAGAAGGTCGCCATCCGCGCAGTTGCATCAACAAGCTTCCTTAGCATCTGAAAGAACACGCAGAGAGAAGAGGCTCTATGAAGCATCGCTTGGCGGGTGCGTCGAGTCGTTAGCTCAGTTGCTGCAAGAAGACCGACTCATCCTGGCTCGGGCTTCTGTCACTTGCTTCGACGAGACACCATTGCATGTGGCCTGCATGCTCGGTCATGTACCTTTTGCCAAGGCTCTTTTGGCTCATAAAAGGGATTTGGCTATGGAGTTGGACTCGCAGGTATGTCGAAGCGAAAACCTTGGTTGTGGTTGTTTGATATCAGACTATCTTGCTTGTCAAATTAGATTTTGCACATGTAATGTAGTATTTTGTTTTCCAGTTTTCATGATCCGTGAGAAATCAAACCCATCATATGTCTCAAGGAAATTAGCAAAATTCAGACAGAAATCGAGTCATGGGTTTCCAGGTTAATTCAGCCTGGAAGATTTTACAGACACCAATGAATTTGAGCAGCTCGGTCTATTTGATTTGAAAATGCAATATATATAAATCACCTGAATGCGTCGCTCAATAAGAATGCTCCATAGTCAAGCACTTTACCTTTGCAGGGACGTACGCCTCTTCACTTGGCATCTGTGAACGGATACGTCGAAATAGCGAGGGAATTGTTACAATCAGACCCCCTTGCATGCCTTGTCCATGACGAAGATGGGAGGACCCCACTCCATCTAGCCACGATGAAGGGCTGAATCAACATCGTGATAGAGCTAGTGAAGGCGAGACCGGAGGCGGCCAAGCATAGGCTGAGCCACGGCCAAACCACTCTCCATTTGGGAGTAAGGCATAATCGTTTGGAGGCTCTGAAAGTCCTGGTGGAGATGGTGAGAGATGGTGATTTGGTGAATGCTCAAGATGATGAGGGTAATACCATTTTGCATTTGGCCGCGGCAAACAAGCAAATAGAGGTAATCCTTTTTGCTTCAAATTGCTTCGAAATTGCGACGACATTAGATATCGCATTCCAATTGAACATTTCGTGAAGATAAAATCCAGTCATTCTCATTTTTCTATAGACTCAAGTTTTCTGCGTTCAAACTTAAGTGGATTTATCGATTGAAGAAACTTGCAGGAAATATCTTTGTTTGTTGTTTCTTTTATAATTGATAAGAAGCTCATCTTTTTGTGCAGACAGTGAAATATCTGCTTCAAAGAAGTGAAGTGGATGTGAACACAGTGAATAGAAATGGCTTCTCTACTCTAGATATAGTGGAACATTTTCCGAAGGATTTCAAAGTCATTGAATTGAGAGAACTGTTAGTACATGCTGGAGCTCTGAGAGCCATAAGATTCCCTACATCGACAACTCACCAAGCAACTCCCTCCACCAATACTCCTCTGGTAGAGGCGGTTCTGCCACTGTCTTTATCGGGTGAAATCAGGAAGCAGGAGGAAGACAAACACAAGAAATGGATCAAGAAGAAGCGCGATTCTCTGATGGTAATGCTTTAGCTAGATGTCTTGGAGTATTTGCCGATAACTTAGATCGGATTGATCATAGCTCACAGCTAATTAGTTTAAACTCTCTATTTCTTTCATGAAAAATGGATGATTCAGAAATTATTTTCCTAAAAATGATAATTTGTGTCGTTTAAAATAAACAGTTATGCTTTCTTAAAAATATTTTCTACATATGTACTAAATTGCTCATAATTAAATAGCTATGTAGAGAAAGAAGATGAGTAGTTACAATAATAGATGACTTATAATTAAAAAAAAAAAAAAAAAAAAAAAACAGAGGGTAATATAAGAAATCTAATAATGAGAAGAGATGAAACAAGTTGATGAATATCTAAGAAAGTAATGGTACTCAAGAAAATCTAAATGTGAAGCAATTGGGTGATTTTCTTCAAATATCTATACTAATACATAAAGTAAAGAGGATTTCCAAAAGACTCAATCTTTTGTCTTCTCCAAATATTCTCAACAACTTGGAGGAGTTTGTTTGCTAACAATTTTGTTTTCAGTAACAATTTCTATTTATAAATGATTTTTTTTTATTCTGTTCTTTGAACGAGTTTCTCAGTATTTGAAGACATCTAGTAACTGTCCAAGATTTCTATTCCCGGTATAGAAATGCGTTTGGTAAGACTTTAAATTCTTTTGTGATTTATAATTTCTTTTAATTTTTTTAATAATTTTATTATATTTTTCTCTTTCCTTTTTCTTCTTCTCCGTCCTCCTCTTTGGCCGATTGCCACCAACTAGCCAGACAAGGGTCGGCAACCTTGTCAGAGCATTGCCGACCCCCAGCAAGGCCGAGCATTGCCGGCTGAGCCTCATCAATGGCTAGGTGAGCTCGGCCTCGCTCAAACCTTGCCAACGCTGAGCGGTGTCGAGCGAGCCGCCCGGCGTTGGCGAGCCTCATCGGTGGCTGGAATATAAGTGTGTTTTATTTTCCACACATTTAGTTATTGATTTTGATTTTCTTTCTAACAACAATAGCAACCTTTATAAAAAGACGTTCAAATTTCAAAATATCTTCATTTTTTTTTCTCATATATGTATATATTCATACACTTAGTTTTTTCATAATTTAATCCATGAGCTCTACGAGCTTGCTACAATTTTCTAGTATTTACATAAATATAGGAAAAGCCATCAATTGAATTTGTGCATTTGTTGGAATGACTAACTTTGACTCGATGATCTTCGTATGTATAAATATAGTCAAAACACTATTTCTCCATTCAATCTAAAACTTTCTTTCACGTCACGACAGATAACTGCCATCGTGATCGCAGTCATGGCTTACCAAGCTGGCATTAGCCCTCCCCGCGGCGTGTGGGACGACGATCACAAAGACAACCAAGGCAAGATCTTACACTTCGCAGGAACATCGATAATGGCCGCAAACGATCCAAAGGGTTACACAATGTTCTTGACATACAACACCATCTCTTTTCTTGCATCCCTTAGCACGATCTTCTTGCTCATAAGTGGCTTCCCCTTGGGGAAGAAGGTTCTGACGAGGATTCTGATGGCCACAATGTGGGTGACCATCATTTTCACGGCGCTGACTTACCTCGGGTCCATGCTGGCCTTCTTGCACGTGCACAGGAATTCTGAAGACGGAGCGGCACCCATCCCAGTGGCTGCGCTCTTCATGTTTGTTTTTCTCTGCGCTGTAGCCATTCTTTTTCTATTTCACCCCGTTCGATACCTCCGAAAGATCCTCAAAGCTCAAGAATTGGACATCAGGATGTGTGAGTTGGTGCAGATCTAGGGGCAATATCAAGATCTAGTGTATTCATCTGGTGGGACAAAGGATTACTGCATAGTCTTGATGCCTATGTTCTTTGTAATTCAATCCTTATGTCATAAGATCATTCTGAGTACCGCCAGTTGTGCAAACGATTTAATGAGACTACTAAACCAAATGCAGAGTCCATCCCACATTATTCTCGAGCTCTCCTCATCAGAGATGTCTCGCCCGCGTAGCCAAATCTTTTTAAAGAGAATGGGGAAGGCCTGGCCACAAAGTAATCTGATCTACTCCTATGTATGCCGCAGATTACTAGGTAAAAGCAACATTGGGCCATTCTATGATTTGTCTCACACAGCTTCACCATTCTCTTTCCAATCACGCCAAACAACCGAACCCACCTTCCTCAAAAGCATCCGCATTTCTTTTATGCTTCCTTCCTATCCTTCTCCAATGCTGATAGATGTCCAAAAGCCATCTGATCAAAGCTAGCGAGCCTCTCATTCTGATCAATTTCAACCCCATGGCACCAAACCATAATGCAGTCACGCCATTTACATGAACTTCCTACACTATCTTTCCTGCCTAATTTTAAGGAAGTGATACACAGATTTCACAGAAAACACTCCATTATTATTCGCAGGCCGTGCAAGCTGATCCTCCCTCAAAGGTCAGAATCGAAGCAGCGCTAGTTTCATATGTAATGTTCACATACCAGAACGTGTGCTTCTTCCAAAACAACATTCAAGCTCTGATATTATGACTTCTTGCCAAACGATCTTTTCTTCTTTATATAGACAAGTAGAGGAGGGACAAGGCAGAAATGCAACCTAAAATCTCATGGACCAATCTGTTGTTCCTAATCACAAGACAAAGGATTGGTAGTGTATCATCCCACACAAAACACAGAAAATTACTGTTCATATGCAAACTGATTACAGGGGATGGAAGAACAGAGAAATGAAAACAATTACATAGACAGATCTTTTGTACCTTACTGGTGATAATCAGTCCATAACAATTGGGAAGGTAAGAGAGTTCTCAAAGGCCGGAGCCAGCACTTTCAGTCTTAGACGACCACAATGTGTGGTTTCAAGCAGCAAGCCCACAACTAACGCAGCTCATAAACTTCACTCAACCCAGCTTGGCAAACCAAGCCTCTTTCAAGAAGTTCCGTTTCGCACCCCCAACTTAATGCAACCTGACGGTTTTGTTTAGGAGAATAATATTGGGGTTGCGTATGTGTGGGTTAAGAGCCGCCAATTCCTTCCATTTAGCACCAGTTCCATGAACACAGGGATGAGATGCTCCACAATGTGTCACCAGGCTGTGCCTTAGTTGTTGCTGGGGCAGTAGATTTAGAAGAAGCAGTCTTCGACTTCAGAAACGGATGCTTATTGCTCTTTCCCATTCCATTAGCAAGCAACCAACGGGAACCAGATTGTTGCTGGTTTGAACTTCCCCAGACCTTTCCCTTCCCAGGATCAGTCTTGAGACCAGCAACATGGACTTCAGTAATCTTGCACTGGGGAATTTATCCCTAAAAATTTGTGTGCAGATGATAAAAGTTCTTGCTTACAATCCCAGGACTCGAGGTGAACACACCAAACTCAAGTGGCCTCACAGCACTAGACATTCTTGAGCAGGTCCCAGAGGCTCGAGAGTTCTTGAAATTGAACATGCCTTCAAAGCTCAGGAGCTTCACTTGATAACGTTTCTAGTCAGCAATCTTATCTTTTGTATCTAATTTAAGATATCGTTAATATTGTCCTCGTATTTTCTCCGCTTGCCTTAAGCATCCTCAATCATCCTTAATTTAGGGCTCTTGTAATATCTTTATATATAGTTTGTACAGAGAGATCATAATACAATATACAAAAACTACGATTTCTTCATGATGTCCTAATCAGCAATCTTATCTTTTGTATCTAATTTAAGATATTGTTGATATTATTCCCATATTTTCTCTGCTTTGCCTTAAGCATCCTCAATCATCCCTAATTTAGGCCTCTTATAATATCTTTATATATAGTTTGTACAAGAGAGATCACAATACAATATACAAAAACTACGATTTCTTCATCACTATCCATAGACATCCAATCAGTCCCATATTACTATGATCCAGTTCTTGACCCACCACCAAGAATGACCTCCCACACCACCACCTCAAGATCACCTAAAAACTCCCCATCACTCTCCACCAAGAAAGCCCCGTCAAAGAAACGGCGTACTCTAAGAAGAACCCCCGTGGAAGCCGATAGGCTGAGCCAGGAGAGATTCACTAATGGTGGTCGCTTCGCTGCTAGCGACGGTGGCGTTCCAAGCTGCGACCACGCCGCCAGGAGGCGTCTGGCAGGATGACTACAAGGTCGATGCCTACGGCAACCCGGTGAAGGAGCCGCACATGGCGGGCACCTCTATCATGGCCCACATCCAGCGGATGGCCTACGGACAGTTCATGATCTTCAACCCACTGGCCTTCCTGTCCTCCCTCAGCATCACCCTGCTCCTCTTGAGCGGGCTTCCAATAAAGCGGCGATGCTGGATGTGGACCCAGATGGTGATCATGTGGCTAGCGATCACGGGCAGGCGATCACCTACTTCATAGCGCTGCGCAACATGTCGCTGGCTGACACGTGGGGGATACTGAAGGACGTGACGGACGTGTCGGTGGTGTGCTGGCTGTGCCTGATGGGAGTGGTGTTCATTGGGGAATGTGGTGAGGCTATGTGTGTGGCTGCTGAGGAAGTGGGGTTACTTGAAGAAGAAAGAGAAGAAGAATTCAGATGAAGACGATGAAGACAAGCATGAGCAAGTGTGACGGTCTGTGTGACAATCGACTAAATTGTACGGTCTTTGTTCTATGATAGCGGCGGCATGGTCAGTATGTGTAAAATTTGTGATTCTGATGAGCGGGTTGATGATGGGTTTTGAGGTGCTCTGTTTTCTTCTACTTCTGTTTGATAACAGAGTATTTGTCCTAAAGAAAGGGTAAGACGGATTCTGCTAGAGAAATCTCTGGATGGTAAACGATTGAAGAGACTAATATGGTGCTTGGAGCAATCGTGGGTGATCTCCCTCTGTAATTTGTACAAAATCAGGACAATACGCGGTTATAGTTGCCGCAATTTCTTCTCTATACAATGTTGAACATGACTGTTGGACGAAGAGAGCTTCAGCCAGCTCGGCCAGGTCTGCTCAGGAACGGCTCAGTCCTCTCAACTCGGCCATCTTCACTCGGCATTGAAGTATTCTGGACTTTGGTCCTCAGTTGAGATTCAGGGTGGCTGGAAATAAATTATTAGTGCAGGATGGGATTTCCTGCAATCATTATATAATTGTTTCCTTTGTTTGAATATTATTTGATGCTGAGATTAGAAATGTTTGTCTAGGTTTTCTATTTCCTTCCCTTCCTAGCTGCTGTTAAACATTATCTTGCCAGAAGTTTCTGCTATGGAGGGATCAATTAAGCTCCCATCTCAAGTCACTGTTGCACAAGACCGAACCTCAAGCGGGTTAGAGTGTATCTACTATCTATGACTTGAGAATTCCATGTCAATTAAACTGTACAAATTCATGCACATTTGATGATCAGAAGCCCGACTCTGTTTAAGCATGGTACCCTGTAACTTCTTACCGCCAGACATAATAATTTTCGCTGAAATCTCTGCTAGACTCGATTCATTAGACTATTCAAAACAATATTTCGAGCAATCGGACTAGCATGAAATGAAAGAGAGAGCCGACTCAAATGATTGTCATAGAGGATGACACTTGATGAAAGCATGAACTTATTCCACACGGAACAAAACAATTTGTTCTGTCTTTCGCCATAAAAACTGCTCAATTCTCATCTATATGGAAAATACAGCACTATTACATCAAGGCGGTCTACCTCCAACATCAGCATCAAATAAAAACTGCAGATATAAGGGAACATTAGAACTGTAACTCTCACTACAAACTCGGTCTCTAGCCTGAGTAGCTGCTACCCAGTTGTCTGATGGATTAGTTGTAAGTCAGTTATGTGCAGACCTTGATGTCCTGGTTTTCTTTCATAGAGGTTGACGACGTTGAAGAAGATACAGTCGATGACATCGAGCCCTCTCGAACTTCACCCTAATTTTCCACTATCAAATGATGGATTTGACCAGCCATCTTCATGTTCGGGGCGACTTACTGCAGCGGTTACTATGATGAAGAGTTTTGAAGTCCATTCTTTGTCAACCCCTCTTGAGCTGTTAGTCTCTGCAACAAGGTTTTCAAGAAGCGAGAGTCCTGGTTGGTGATTCCAGTGCTTTTTGTGGAAGGGCCTATTTTTCCCTGTTATTGTTATATTTTAGCTGATCGTTATGACTTATGCCTTCTTGTTCTTCCTCAGGCAAAAGCTTGCAGTGCTCATCCGGCAGCATTCAACCATCAGAACTCCTCTCCTTTGCGAAATCTCAGGTAATACAATCCTTCTGATCGTGTCCTAGTCACTAATACGATCAGTTAGTCTAGGAAAACGTGACAATTCAATGTTTGTGCTCGGAAAATCTCGATTTCTTTCCTTAGCTTCAAGATACAATGGAATAATATTTTCGCCATGAATAACGAACATATGCAAGTGGACTATATCTTGGGAGACAACCCCAGAGCCACGAGCTACATGGTCGGGTACGGGAACAACTACCCAAGGCAGGTCCATCACTGGGCGACTTCCATCGTGTCCATCAAGGAGGATTCGTCCTTCGTGAGCTGCTGAGGTGGTTACGCCGCCTGGTTTAGCCAGAAAGCAAGCAAACCCAATCTCTTCACTAGTGCTATCATCGGTGGCCCCGATACATATGATAACTTTGCTGATCAAAGAGACAATTACAAGCAAATGGAGCCTGCTACTTACAACAACGCTCCACTCCTCGGCATATTAGCCTGGTTGAGTGGTGGTCACGGCAGTTACAGTCAACTCCTTCCAGATATTTGATCTTTGAAAATTATTGTTATTTCAGACAAAAGCAATGTCTTGACATATTTCGGCATCTGATGGATGGGTTTCTATTCAATGCAGTGGTTGTTCCTGCGCCGAAAGCAGCCATGGCCAGGCCAAGTCTAGCTCCTGGTACAATTTCCTCTGCCTTCCCTTTTTTCTTTGATTAATTCTGTGATTCCATTACCTCACTCATCTGCTTTTGCCTTTTTGATTCCAGTAACAGCTTCCAACAAGCTGTCCATCGAGCAGAAGCTAACAGCTTCATGGACTGCCAACAGGAGAACTTACCGCAGATGCTAGACAGTGGTGACCAACAAGTCGGACAAGATGCTGAAATATGTCAACCTGTCGATCTCCAAGCTCTACGGTCCTCTGTGGGGACTAACCAAGTCCAGCGACCCTTCCTGGATCTAATCCTTACCTTCAGGGAAGAGCCTCGGGTTTGTGTACATCCATACTTTGCCTCTAGCGGACATCTCCATTCTCAAGCTACACTCTGGCATAGGAAGATACTCCAGCTTCATATGTAATTGCACAGTTTTTCTGGGTTTCAGGGATGTAAAGGATTGTGCAGCAATACCTATTGGATACGGCCTTGAAAATTCTCGCTTTCTTTCTTTTCAAAAATTTTCGTCTTCGCTTCATGATGTCAGAACCTGCTTCCAAGCTGAATAAGGGTGAAGATCGGAGGACGAAAGGAGTGAAGAGACATTATAAAACGAGTGCTATCCTCTTTCCCCTCAACTTCGCTGGTTAAAAGAGAAAGAGTCTGAGATGTGCCACAGCAAAGAATGGTTTGCTGAGAAGTGAGAAAACAAAGGGCTTCCTTAGAGTTCGCCGGGTCCCTTTTGTTTCTTGAATTTTTTCCTTCTTGTGATGGTGTTGTTAAAAAGCTTTGCAACAATTTGTGTTTGTTAGGATATAGCCTTCTACAAAACAGTTGTATCTATTCGGTTTTTGAAGAATTTAAGGTATAAAAGTTTACTTTTGCTCATTTGGAGAGAGCTCTTCCCATGTTGACTTTGTTCATGACTTTCGTGCACTTTTGACTTTCTTTTTTCATTATGCACGCAGAGGATCTATATATCGGATAGTAAGTTCAGCTCGACACAATCTATTTTCACTATCTTTTCTAGTTGGAAACCACTTGTACCCCAACCTCAACATTCTCAAGTTCACCAATTGAACAAGTCTAGCATATCGTCGCAAAGCAGTAAGCTCAAATGGATTCCACCTAATGGACGGATACAGAGTATCTGTCACAAGTAGAGATTAATACAATGTTGATGTTGTAATTGTCAATCTTGGGAAAAAAAGTTCATCATTTGAGGCATAAACAATAAACACCACAAAGCAATGACATGGAGGATCTGGAATTTTAATACCAACTAGAAGTCAGTACAATAGATTATACAAGATGAACATTGATTAGCCCAACACTGGCCATAAAGAAACATCCTCAGTTGCACAATACCTATTTACATTTTTACTAGTTTGGTTTCTTCAACTCGACCATAATCACATTGATATTGTCTTGGCTATCTCGAGACATGGCCAGTTTGGCTAGCACTGCAGCCACCTTGACGGCATTACTTCCTCTTAGCTCCTCAGGGAACCTCCTCTTTATATATCTGTCGAGGCACCTCCTCACGACCTGGCAGGCAGCCTCATTAGAGAGCGCATCCCATAACCCATCGCTTGCTATCACGAAGATGTCGTCCAACTCTGTTCTCTTGCTTACCGCGGCCTCTGGCTCAGCCATCACGTATTGCTTTAAACGATAATCTCCTGCAGCAAGTAAATGCCGCTATCAGATACAGACACCACACAATGGCACACGTACAAAAGAAAAAGCCAGTCTCCAGCTAAAACTTCTGCATGAGAGGTGTTGGTTATTGATCCCTGTTTGTAATTCGCTCTCACCATTGTCTCCAGGACATGTCGAAAGGCTGAAGTTACCAATTCTAAGGTGCACTCAAACAACTTGTTAACAAACTAGAATCTCAGTGATTCAATATGTTCCCTTCAAGCACAGAGGTTCAGCACCACAATAGTACTAATGCTAACCACAAATTCAACTTACTCAGCACTTGCTGAAGTAACCAGTGCAATTGGAAACCAACATTCCATGCATAAAAGCATCGAATAAAGTCCATCATTAGCGCCATTTGATTGATAAAGTCCCACATACCCATTGACCTCAATGTAGCAAGCACGCCTAGGACACGGGATCCATTCCAATCTATGACCCTTCCTCCAGCTGCTTCCACTCTCCTTCTCAGCAAGCCTGTTAGGTTATTCAGGGGAGTCAATAAGCCATTTTAATCGAAATCCAAGAGATTTAACTCAAGATATGATGCATGACAGGGCATAACTATTTTCACTTTAGCTCAAGTAATTTAGTCTGCTACTGATCTAGCATTGGCAACTAATCGAGTATCTACTGTGACAAATGCTATAAAGATGTTGCTCAGGAAAATCTTGCCACCTTTCAAACTGTACCATTTCAATATGAAGATGACTTTACTCACTTTCACTGGCTGAAGACCTTGTTACTGTTTCAATATCAGAAAATAGACATGTCATTGAAGAAGAGATGGTATAAAAGTATTGGCAAGAGCTTTTTGCGTTCATTTATCAACCTGGTAACATGCCATATTGCGACGGGGTGCCGCTAGCTATCACCCGTTTGTGGCGACTTGAAGTGATTTCAGCAGCGTTCTATCAAAGAATTGCGGAATGAACAAAGCGTGGCTGACCACAAAAGATCACAGGGACGAATTCTAGTTTACTGATTAAACCAACAGGGCAAGATGGGCTTCAGCCTGTCTACATAACCATGAACAACAAACAAAGAATGGCAGAGCGTAGTAAGTTCCCCTAATCATAGGATGTCAACCCTGCAAAGCATGACCCCAAAGTCAACCTAATCTTAATCAGACATTCTAGGAATATCTTGCACATGCTTTCATATAAAGCCAACACCATAAGATAAATTAAGCACCTTTGAAAGAACACCAAGTGAACTTTTGGAAGTATAACCTAGAAATGACACGAAGTAGACAAAAAGGATAAGACTTGTGGATCAGATTGGTCTTGTCACTTCAAGATTTCTGGCAAAATGTTCGAATAAATAAAGTGTCTTTTGGGGGGGAAAAGAACAAGAACAGATCCCCTGAGCTACACAGCTTCAATGGAAACAAACAAACACGAAGCGAGAGCTCACCTTGTGATCAACAGACAAGGGCACGGCCACATCGCCACAACACAACACCGCTCGCGAATCCCCGCATTTTGCCACCACAACCTCCTCCTTCCCCACCACCGCCGTCGACCCCGCCGTCCTCGTCGACGCGTCCACCCCCTTCCCTCCAACCTCCTCGTTCATCTTTCCGAACGACGCCTCCATCACCTTCCTCCACTCGCTCTCTCCATCTCCGTCGCTGCATATTCCAGCTCTCCCCTCTATCTCCTTCACCAGTAGCTCCTGCAGCCGGTCGCGGCAAGCACTCGCCAAATCAACTCATTGTTATGAGCCGCGAACGTAGCAGATCCGAAGTCGAATCGGCGAGAGCTGGAACTTCTTATCGCTTGGAGTCTGCGACTTACAGCAACAACATTCCTCGCCGTCTTGCGCAGGGAAGCAGAGCGGAGAAGGAACACAACGACGCAAGCCGAAGAAGCAACGAGCTTCGGGGCAAAGAGCGAAGATGAACCAGCCCCGCAGCCGGTCGGAGAATTAACGCAACGTCGCAACCTAGAGAGTTGCGAACTCTTACCCAAAATTTTTGAATTGAGAAGGAAAGAAAGGAGGGAAGGGAAGCTGCAGCACTGCAGGAAAGTACGAGGAAGAGGAGAAAATAAGATGGAGAGAAGAGAGAGACCGCTGGACAGGTGTCGACCCGTGAATGAATCGGAACACAAATGACTTGATCCTTCCAAGGTAAGCAATATTCTCTCTTTAATGAACTGGTAGCTTGTCGGCATTTCTTGCATCGCAGCCGTTAAATAATGAGTACGATGATCCGCGTAGCACAAACCAACGGCTAAGATTATCAATAACAACAAGTCAACTCCGCGTGAAGCTTCTGGATCATCATCCGACTTTTTCACTTTTCAACTGCATATTACAGTAGTCGTTCCAAAAGAAAAAAAAAAAAAAAAAAAAACTGCATGTTACAGTAACACCACTTATTAGAGGAGGAAAATCACTCCAAATGATCAACCCGAGCGATTTCGAGTTCACCCACAAGCAGGGAACAATGCCATTGATCACAAGCCCGAGAAGGAGGTCGCCGTCCCCGCCATCGCATCAACAAGCTTCCTCAGCACTTGAAAGAAGCCACCGAGAGAGGAGGCTCTATGAAGCGTCGCTCGGCGGGTGCGTCGAGTCGTTAGCTCAGTTGCTGCAAGAAGACCGACTCATCCTGGCTCGGGCTCCTGTCACTTGCTTCGACGAGACTCCATTGCATGTGGCCTGTATGCAAGGTCATGTACATTTTGCCAAGGTTCTTTTGGCTCATAAAAGGGATTTGGCTATGGAGTTGGACTTGCAGGTATGTCGAAGCGAAAACCTTGATTGTGATTGTCTGATATCCTTTTGTCAGATCAAACTGAACCCGGTCATCCTCACAGACCAGATAATCGGTGGAATCGCAACTCTTTTGATTAGGTTTTAGCAAGTTTTAGGCTTTTAGCCATGTGTAAAGTAATTTATAAACTATATTTCCATGGAATATCTCTACATAGATCAGACTATCTTGCTTGTCAAATTAGATTTTGCACGTGTAATATAGCATTTTCTTTTCCACTTTTCATGATCTTTGAGAAATCAAACCCATCATCATATATCTCAAGGAAATTAACGAAATTTTGACAAAAATCAAGTCATAGATTTCCAGGTTAATTCAGCCCGAAAGATCTTACAGATATCAGTGAATTTGAGCAGCTCGGTCTATTTAATTTGAAAATGCGATATATATAAATCATATGAACTTGTCCCTCAATAAGAATGCTCCATAGCTAAGCACTTCACTTTTGTCACTTTTGCAGGGGCGCACGCCTCTTCATTGGGCATCTACGAACGGATACGTCGAAATAGCGAGGGAATTGTTACAATCAGACCCCCTTGCATGCATTGTCCATGACGAAGATGGGTGGACCCCACTTCATCTAGCCACAATGAAGGGTCGAAGCAACATCGTGATAGAGCTGGTGAAGGCGAGACCGGAGACGACTGAGCACAAGCTGAGCCACGGCCAAACCGCTCTCCATCTGGGAGTGAGTCATAATCGTTTGGAGGCTCTGAAAGTCTTGGTGGAGACGGTGAGAGATGGTGATTTGGTGAAAGCTCAAGATGATGAGGGTAATACCATTTTGCATTTGGCCGCAGCAAACAAGCAAATAGAGGTAATCCTTTTTGCTTCGAATTGCTTCAAAATTGTGACGACGTCAGATATCGCATTCCAATTGAACGTTTTGTGCAAATAAAATCCGGCTCATTTTCATTTTTCTATAGACTCAATCTTTATGCATTCAAACTTTAGTGAATTTATCGATTGAAGTAACTTACGAGAAATATTTTTGTTCGTTGTTTCTTTTATAATTGATAAGAAGCTCATCCTTTTGTGCAGATAGTGAAATATTTGCTTCAAAGAAGCGAAGTGGATGTAAACATAGTGAATAGAAATGGCTTCTCTGCTCTAGATATAGTGGAATCTTTTCCAAAGGATTTCAAAGTCATTGAATTGAGAGAACTGTTAGTACATGCAGGAGCTCTGAGAGCCATAAGATTCCCCGCATTGACAACTCACCAAGCAGTTGTTGATAACACGAATGAGAATTCAACTGTTGTAGTTGACCTAGCATCTGTAGCACCTCCCTCCACCAATACTCCTCCGGTAGAGTCGCGTCTGCCACCATCTTTATCGAGTGAAATCAGGAAGCAGGAGGAAGACAAACACAAGAAATGGATCAAGAAGAAGCGCGATTCTCTGATGGTAATGCTTTAGCTAGATGTCTTGGAGTATTTGCTGATAACTTAGATCAGATCGATCATGTTATTGCAATTAACATCATAGCTCACTGCTAATTAATTTAAACTTTCTGTTTATTTCATGAAAAATGGATGATTCAGAAAATATTTTTCTAAAAATGATCATTTGTGTTGCTTAAAATAAATAGTTATGCTTTGTTAAAAAGGTTTTATACATATGTACTAGATTGCTCATAATTAAATAGCTATGTAGAGAAAGGAGATGAGTAGTTACAATAATAGATGGCTTATGATTAAAAAGAAAAAAACAGAGGGTATTATAATTTCACCCAAAAAAAAAAATAACAGAGGGTATTATAAGAAATCTAATAGTGAGAAGAGATGAAACAAGTTGATGAATATTTAAGAAAGTAATGGCACTCAAGAAAATCTAAATGTGAAGCGGTTGGGTGATTTTCTTTAAATATCTATACTAATACATAAAGTAAAGAGGATTTCTAAAAGACTCAATCTTTTGTCTTCTCAAAATATTCTCAACGACTTGGGATTTGTTTGGTAACCATTTTGTTTTCAGAAACAATTTTTACTTAGGAATGATTTTTTTTTTTCCTTGAACGAGTTTCTGAGTATTTGGAGACATCTAGTAACTATCCAAAATTTCTATTTCTAGTATAGAAATGCATTTGGTAAGAGTTTAAATTCTTTTGTGATCTAGAATTTCTTTTAATTTTTTAATACTTTTATTATATTTTTCTCTCTTTTTCTTTTCTTTTTTCATTTCTCTTCTTCTCCTTCTTCCTCTTTGGCCGGTTGCCACCGACCGGCTAGACGAGGGCCGGCAACCTCGTTGGAGCGTCACCAACCCCTAGTAAGGCCAAGCATTGCTAGCTGAGCCTCATCGGCAGCTAGGCGAGCTCGGCCTCGCTCAGACCTTTGCCGCCCTCATGGTGGCCTAGTGAGGGCGAGCCTCATCAACGGCTAGAATATAAGTGTGTTTTACTTTCCACACATTTAGTTATTAGATTTTGATTTTCTAACAACAATAGCAACCTTTATAAAAAGGCATTCAAATTTCAAAATATCTTCATTTTTTTTTCTCATATATGTATATATTCATACACTTAGTTTTTTCATAATTTAATCCATGAGCTCTATTTCTGTAGAGAGCTCACTACAATTTTCTAGTATTTACATAAATATAGGAAAAGCCATCAATTGAATTTGTGCATTTGTTGGAATGACTAACTTTGACTCGATGATCTTCGTATGCATAAATATAGTCGAAACACTATTTTATTCATTCACAATCTAAAACTTTCTTTCACGTCATGACAGATAACTGCCACCGTGATCGCAGCCATGGCTTACCAAGCCGGCATTAGCCCTCCCGGCGGCGTGTGGGACAACGATCAGAAAGACAACAACAATGGCGCCATCTTACACTACGCAGGAACACCGATAATGGCTGCAAACGATCCGAAGGGTTACCCAATGTTCTGGACATACAACACCATCTCTTTTCTTGCATCCCTTAGCACGATCTTCTTGCTCATAAGTGGCTTCCCCTTGGGGAAGAAGGTTCTGATGTGGATTCTGATGGCCACAATGTGGGTGACCATCATTTTCACGGCGCTGACTTACCTCCAGTCCATGCTGACCTTCTTGAACGTGCGGAGGGAATTTGAAGACACGACGTCGACCAAAGCGGCTAGCCCGCCCACCCAAGCAACCACCCAATCACGAATCCCAGGGGCTGAGGTCTTCGTGTATGTTTGGCTCTGCGCTGTAGCCGTTCTTTTTCTAGTTCACATCATTCGATACCTCGTGATCGTCCTCCGAAAGATCCGCAAAAGCTCAAGAAGTGGATATTAGGATGTGTGAGTGGGTGCAGAGCTAGGGGCAATATCAAGATCTAGTGTATTCATCTGGTGGGACAGAGGATTACTGCATAGTCTTGATGCCTGTGTTCTTTCTAACTTAATCCCTATGTCATAAGATCATTCTGAGTACCGCTACTTGTGCAAACGATTTAATGAGAGTACTAAACCAAACGCAGAGTCCATCTCGCATTATTCTCGAGTTCTCCTCATCAGAGATGTCTCGCCCACGTAGCCGAATCTTTCTAAAGAGAATGGGAAGGCCTGGCCACAAAGTAATCTGATCTATTCCTATGTATGCTGCAAATTAGTAGGTAAAAGCAACATTGGGCCATTCTATGATTTGTCTCACACAGCTTCACCATTCTCTTTCCAATCACACCAAACAACCGAACCCACCTTCCTCAAAAGCATCCGCACTTCTTTTATGCTTCCTTCATATTCTTCTCCAATGCTGATAGATGTCCAAAAGCCATCTGATCAAAGCTAGCGAGCCTCTCTGTCTGATTAATTTCAATCCCATGGCACCAAACCATAAGGCAGTCACAACATTTACATGGACTTCCTACACTATCTTTCCTGCCTAATTTTAAGGAAGTGATACACAGATTTCACATAAAACACTCCATTATTATTCGCAGGCCATGCAAGCTTATCCTCCCTCAAAGTTGGAATCGAAGCAGCACTAGTTTCATATGTAATGTTCACATACCAGAACGTGTGCTTCTTCCAAAACAACATTCAAGCTCTGATATTATGACTTCTTGCCAAACGATCTTTTCTTCTTTATATAGACAAGTAGAGGAGGGACAAGGCAGAAATGCAACCTAAAATCTCATGGACCAATCTGTTGTTCCTAATCACAAGACAAAGGATTGGTAGCGTATCATCCCACACAAAACACAGAAAATTACTGTTCATATGCAAACTGATTACAGGGGATGGAAGAACAAAGAGACGAAAACAATTGCATAGACAGATCTTTTGTACCTTAGACTGGTGATAATCAGTCCATAACAATTGGAAGGTAAGAGAGCTCTCAAAGGCAAGAGCCAGTACTTCCATCTGTCTTAGACGACCACAATGTGTGGTTTCAATCAGCATGCCCACAACTAACGCAGCTCATAAACTTCACTCAACCCAGCTTGGCAAAACAAGCCTCTTTCAAGAAGTTCCGTTTTGCACCCCCAACTTAATGCAACCTGACGGTTTTGTTTGGGAGAATAATTTTGGGGTTGCGTATGTGTGGGTTAAGAGCGGCCAATTCCTTCCATTTAGCACCAGTTCCATGAACACGGGATGAGATGCTCCACAACGTGTCACCAGGCAGTGCCTTAGTTGTTGCTGGGGCAGTAGATTTAGAAGAAGCAGTCTTCGACTTCAGAAACCTATGCTTATTGCTCTTTCCCATTCCATTAGCGAGCAACCAACGGGAACCAGATTGTTGCTGGTTTGAACTTCCCCGGACCTTTCCCTTCCCAGGATTAGTCTTGAGACCAGCAACATGGACTTCAGTAATCTTGCACTGGGGAATTTATCCCTAAAAATTTGTGTGCAGATGATAAAAGTTCTTGCTTACAATCCAAGGACTCGAGGTGAACACACCAAACTCAAGTGGCCTCACAGCACTAGACATTCTTGAGCAGGGTCCCAGAGGCTCGAGAGTTCTTGAAATTGAGACATCCCTTCAAAGCTCAGGAGCTTCACTCTCCAGAGACATCCAATCAGTCCCATATCACTATGATCCAGTTCTTGACCCACCACCAATAATGACCTCCCACACCACCACCTGAAGATCACCTAAAAACTCCCCATCACTCTCCACCAAGAAAGCCCCGTCAAAGAAACGGAGTACCTTAAGGAAACCCCTATCAAAGAAACTGAGTGCTCTAAGAAGACCCCCGGTGGAAGCCGATTGGCTGAGCCAGGAGAAATTCACTAATGATGGTCGCTTCACTTCTAGCGACGGTGGCGTTCCAAGCTGCGACCACGCCGCCAGGAGGCGTCTGGCAGGACGACTACAAGGTCGATGCCAACGGCAACCCAGTGAAGGAGCCGCACATGGCGGGCACCTCTATCATGGCCCACATCCAGCGGATCGCCTACGGACAGTTCATGATCTTCAACCCACTGGCCTTCCTGTCCTCTCTCAGCATCATCCTGCTCCTCTTGAGCGGGCTTCCAATAAAGCGGCGACGCTGGATGTGGACCCAGATGGTGATCATGTGGCTAGCGATCACGGGGCAGGCGATCACCTACTTCATAGCGCTGCAAAACATATCGCTGGCTGACACGTGGGGGATGCTGAAGGACGTGACGGACGTGTCAGTGGTGTGCTGGCTGTGCCTGGTGGTTGTGGTGTTCATGGGGAATGTGGTGAGGCTATGTGTGTGGGTGCTGAGGAAGTGGGGTTACTTGAAGAAGAAAGAGAAGAAGAATTCAGATGAAGATGATGAAGACAAGTACGAGGAAGTGTGACGGTCTGTGTGACAATCGAGTAAATTGAACGGTCTTTGTTCTATGATGGCAGTGGCATGTTCAATATGTGTAAAATTTGTGATTCTGATGAGCGGGTTGATTATGGGTTTTGAGGTGCTCTGTTTTCTTCTACTTCAGTTTGATAAGAGAGTATTTGTCCTACAGAGAGGGTAAGACGGATTCTGCTAGAGAAATCTTTGGATGGTAAACGATTGAAGAGACTAATATGGCGCTTGGAGCAATCGTGCTTGATCTCCCTCTGTAATTTGTAAAAATCGGGACAATACACGGTTATAGTTGCCACAATTTCTTCTCTCTACAATGTTGAACATGACTGTTAGACGAAGAGAGCTTCAGCCAGTTCGGCCAGGTCTGCTCAGGAACGGCTCAGTCCTCAACTCGGTCATCTTTGCTCGGCATTGAAGTATTCTGGACTTTGGTCCTCAATTGAGATTCAGGGTGGCTGGAAATAAATTAGTAGTGCAGGATGGGATTTCATGCAATCATTATATAATTGTTTCCTTTGTTTGAATATTATTTGATGCTGAGATTCCTTCCCTTCCTAGCTGCTGTTAAACATCTATCTTGCCAGACGTTTCTGCTATGGAGGGATCAACTAAGCTGCCATCTCAAGCCTCTGTTGCACGAGATCGAACCTCATGCAAGTTAGAGTGTATCTACTGTCTATGACTTGAGAATTCCATGTCAATTAAACTGTACGAATTCATGCACATTTGATGATTAGAAGCACGACTCTCTTTAAGCATGGTACCCTGTAACTTCTCACCGCCAGACATAATAATTTTCGCTGAAATCTCTGCTAGACTCGATTCATTGGACTATTCAAAACAATATTTCGCGCGATCGAACTAGCATGAAATGAAAGAGAGAGCCAACTCAAATGATTGTTATAGAGGATGACATTGTCGTAGAGGATGACACTTGATGAAAGCGTGAACTTATTCCACACGGAACAAAACAATTTCTTCTGTCTTTCGCCATAAAAACTGCTCAACTCTCATCCATATGGAAAATACAGCACTATTACGTCAAGGCGGTCTACCTCCAACATCAGCATCAAATAAAAATTGCAGATATAAGGGAACATTAGAACTGTAACTCTCACTACAAACTCGGTCTCTAGCCTGAGTAGCTGCTACCCAGTTGTCTGATGGATTAATTGCTCAACTGACCCAAATCCACTGGACATCTTCAAAGCTTGAGGCTTTCTGTCCTGCTATTGTTGTCAGTTATAGAAATCCTATCGAGTCGCTACCTTTGATCTTTTATTAGATCTTCTACAAGCTCTAAATAGTTCGTGCCAATACCCCTCTCATAGTTCTCGTCCCTTGCTCATATCTCCTCGCCGAGGCATCCACACAAAGGTCTTCCGTTTGACGTGATCGAAACATCTCAAACGACCTCCTCTCATATTATCCTCGATTGGTTGGCAGTCCCTGCTTTTACCTGCATTAATTGATTTCGAATCTTGCCTTTTCTTTGGAATGTCATGTCCTACAACGCATTCTCAAGGTGTCGTCCGCATGATCTCCAGTTTTGTCAAATTAGATCGAAGTTAACGGAAGGATTCAGTCCTCAGCTCTCCATGGTGTCCAATTTTCTCGAGGTTTCGTTGAGTTTCTATAATTCCTAGAGTTACACCCTCAGGTTAACAAAGTTTCCCTTCGAAGTTCAGGTTTCTGGTTAGCTCCAGCATGGATTTCACCTACCAACACCATATCATCTACAGAGAAAATACACCAATTGACATCATCTTGAATTTGTCTTGTCAGCATGGACGGATTCGCCACGGGGCCAATGGAGGCACTTGCCCCCTTTAAGCTTCCTATAAATTGAAATGGGAACTACAATATTTTGTAATCATTTGGTGAATTTGCCCCACGAAAATACAAGTGTGTACTTATAAGGCTTGATTCAACATGGGAAGAAAGGAGATTGCAAAATATGCGAGTCATTCATTCGATTTCGCTCGCATCTTGCCTGATCCATCAAATCAATAAGGCATTTTGTGTATTCAAGGTTTACTTAACAAAGACAAGCCTCTTTGTCATAGGAAAAGCGAGTGTCGGAAGAATTAATAAAAAGGCAACTGTTAAAGAGTAAGGATATTTGTTAAATTTCATTTTTTGACATTTTTTTCTCAAAGTTAATACGATACTTCTTTAATTTTGATCAAGTAATTCGGATAATCTCCATGTTATAAGGGTCTTGTTAATAAAATACCTCAGAGGCACTAGTTAAAACCACCAACCATAAAAAAAAAAAAATAAAGCGTATCAGCATATGCCGAAAATTGAGCAACACGAAATTTCGAAGAAGTCACTGACTTCAAATATACAAATTTATATTTCCATAGCAAAATTAATGAGGCCCAACAATTACCCCAACTGCATTCTTTAACATTTTCCTTTCTATTAATTATTCTAACACTCGCTTTCTATGAGAAGAGCCCATTTGAGATAAGTAAACCTTAAACCTCCCAAATACCCCATCGATACTAAGGACTGAGTAAGACGCGTGTGACATCCCAGATTTTCAACCCTGTTTTCTATTGAATAAATCGGGCATTTCATTAACACACCTATAGGGCTGTTCTCAAAAATGATCACTCTCGAGATAACTAGACTATATGGGGAAACCATTAAGGATTTTAAGGCAAATAGACTTGAGAATTCAACCAAACATCGGTTTCTCGACCGTGTCCATCTTTAGAGGCCATTACGGCACAATATAAAATCGATTTGAAATCAGAGATAGGCTGGTTTGACAAAAATGTGTGGCCAATCGTGAGTGACACCACTAAATTGGAAAATTCTTGTCAATCGGCACTAGATTGATTTTCTTATTGTTTTGGTATCCTGTGTCCGTATTTAGACCCTCGAGATTTTCACGACAACCGAGAGTCGCCAATAAGTCGAGTGGGTTTATTGTGGCTCGAAGAAAATCGACCACAAGTCATTTGCACTAAAAATGCCTGAAATTTATCCGATAGCCTAGATCACGCTAAAAACGTGCCGAATGGAAAATTAACCATGAATTCGAGTCCAATTTCAAAAATCGAAAGTCTTGTCATATCACGACCTATTTTGAGAACATCGACTCATCCTCCGAAAATTTTCAAAGATTCTAAGATTTTTGCGGAAAACCGTATCGGACATTGCGGAAAATTAGCAAAAGCTCAGATGAGCTGAATCGATAGAAATTTGAACTGCAAGTCGAGCTATTTAACGAGGGCACTTGTAGAAATTCTACTGACTTTGTCTTTGTTCAAATTGAACGTCAATTTGGGAATTTGTCGAATAAATTGGAGCTGAAAGTTAGTGAAATTCGGAGAGGGGGTGCAATATTTGGTTTTAAGTTGGATTATTTGTGGATATTAATCCAAGGAAGAATTATGGGGAACATTGAGATATTTTTGTAGGCTAAAGGGAGACCAACAGGGATAAGGGTGATGGCTTTTTGTTCCTTTTCTTTTCTTCGGCTTCAGCAGCAAGTCTCGCCGACCTCCCTTCTCCACCGCACGAACCCTTCCCCCACCGAAGACTATAGCTATTCTGCCCTTCTTCTTTCATATTTTCTTCCTGGCAAAAACCACCGAAATTCCTGCCTCAATTCCCTGCAAGCTGCCGGCCCGCCACTACTCCACTTCTTCGTGTCTCCTCTCCTTTGCCGCACGAAGCCAGTCAACCGAAGCTGCTCCCTCTTGCCGTTGTTGACCGCGATCTCCACGTGCGGTCGTCCACGCCGCCGCCGACCGCCTGCTCCACTTTCATCTCTCGCTGCCGCAGCCACACGTCCAGCAGCGACCGGACTTGCAGCTTCACCAGTCAGCTTCCTCCAGCTCGGTCGACCAGCGAAGCTGGTGTTGACCTCCGAAACTCCACCAGGTTTTCTCTCTCTGCCTTCGTCTCCTGCAGCACGCGGCCACGAAGCAACCGAGCAGCTGCCAGCGCCACCGACCCTCTTCCATAGTTGCTGCTTCGGTTTACCCAACTCCACGCCACCGATTGAGGCCAGCAAGCTTCAGCCCATCCAGCTCAGGTTTTGGCCCAGCACCTCCATCAAGCTCAGCCCAGTTCGTTATTTTCCCAAGCTCAGCAGCCCACGTGGAACTCAGTTCATTTTCAGCAGCCCAAGCCCGCAAAGACAGGCCTAGTTCAGTTTAGTTCAACCCATTATCAGCCTTAGTCCAGTCCACTTGAAGCCCAGACCAAGCCCAGTGAATTTCTATGGGCTTGCAAGGCTTTTGGGCCCGACCCGAGAGTCCGTCGACGCCGCCGAAAATTCGGAATTCGGCCGCCGTCGCGTCGTTGTCGCGGTGATCCGGTCTCCGCTTTGCTCAAGTGAGTTTTACTCACTAATGCTTTCTTAGTTTGCTAATTATGCTTAAGGGTTGATTATATTTAATTAAGTGCAATTAGGCGGTTAGATTAGTTTAGAACAATTAAATTAGTGACTTAATGATACATGTTAGGTGATTAGACTTAGTCGTTAGCAAGTTGAGAGCTTCTAATATTTATTAAATGCATTTTGGGATTTTTCCCGACCCTTATCGGGCTTCAATTAGGCATTACGGGCCTAAATTGAATTTTTAGTATTTATTTATTAATTTTCGAAATTATTTAATTATTTATTTATTTTCCGGAAATTAGGCAAAAATAGGCGACGATCGGAATTTTATGCTGATTGTCGTGGTGCGACCGTTTATTTAATTGAGTTTTATTTTTGTGCTGAAATGAATTAATTGTGATTATATGATTATTTCCCTGAATTAATTAACTTGGATAATTAATTGGAAAATAACCGGGTGTCGGTTGACAACACCAAAAATATTTTGGTGGACCATCGATAAGAGTGGGATTTGTGGAAAGAAAATCTTAATATTTTGGCTAAGGTGACCGTGTGCCCACGCACGTGTACTTTTGTCAAAAAAGAATAAAAATGGACAAATTGATTGTACATTCACAGTATCACGCGAAATACCGGCTCGATGACCATATAGGTCATTTTGTAGACAGACGGTATCCAATACCAACTCGGTGACTCTATAAGTCATTTTGTAGACAGACAGTATCCCATACTGGCTTGGTGACCCTATAGGTCATTTTGTAGACAGAAGGTATCCAATGTCGGCTCGGTAACCCTATAGGTCATTTTGTAGATGGACGACATGCCATTATGGCTCAGTAACCCAATAGGTTATTTTGTAGATGGACGTTATGATGAATATACTCGATGACTTATATGTCATTTTGAAGAATGAATCGTATAAAATACTGGCTCGGTAACCCGATAGGTTATTTTGAAGAATGGATAGTATTGACTGAAATAACCAAGAATGGTCCGACTGACATGTAATTGATTAAGTCGATTGATCGAGATATCAATATGTGATGCGATTGCTTGGGTGCCTATTAATTTATGCTAATATGCAGGTGGAATCTGAGGCCAAGGTAAGTCTTCTGACCCGTGTGTGCATAGGCAGCCCGGTTAGCGTATTGGTTTACTAATCGAATTTTAAAGGGTAGAACTTACTGAGACGTGGTCTCAATGGTTATTGTATAACCATTTCAGGACCATGATGAGAAGCTTAAGGAGGAGGAACTTGAGAAGGAGAACCCTAATGTGAAACCCGAGAAGGATGAAGATTTTGAAGAAAGAGGATAATCCTGAGGAGGATCCTGAGTACAACTCGGATAAAGACTGAGATCCCATCCTGTTTGCAAACCCTAGGCTGAGAACTGATGTGTGATAGTTCAGCCTTTAGCGAATAGTATTGTATATATACTATGAGGTGTGCATGTATAAAAGTGTGGTTGTGATTTTCAGTGTGAAAATACAACCTTACTTTTCTATCACATCGTTTTATTGTTTAGGGATTTATAATTGCTTCCGCATGTGCTATTAAAAATAAAAAGGTCAGCAATACATAGTCCTAGGATATCGCATTCTAAAATTGACCAATGTAAGGGATATGTGCGTGCCTGAGGATCGGGGCGTGACAATACGGACCCAAATCTCCACAATGGCGTTTTAGCCGTAAGAGTCCTTATCAAGGTGTGAACATTCTTTGTGCCTATGAAAGTATGTAGATGGAAATTATGTATTCCCTTAGTGCCTTCTAATCTTTAGCCAAACTTGTCGGACAATCACACGACACGCCATTGACCCGAAAATTGAACATGTAAAGGATTATCCAAACGGTACACACAATATCGACGTCGGTGTAAGGATGAGATCCCCTTTCATCTTTTTGGTGCCTCCATTCGATGTTGTATCCATCCAAACCATTAATCCGTGCGAATAAAGAGGAAGCGGATCCTTTCCCATCGTTTCAGCGGGTTTAAGTTATTGAAGATGGTCGGGAGTACAGGAGACAAGAAAGGAATGAGTCAATAACCGTGAAACCCCATTTGAGGTTTGGTGGCATCGCGGAACCCTTTGCATTCCCATTCAGGATGCAGCGGCAATTTCCTGAAGGTTTGCGCTGTTAGTTCTGCTTAACAAATTAGTACATTGTTTTTGACATCAATGGTTTGGCGGTTGCTTAGTTCGTTCAACTTCACTTTATTTGAATTTCAATGCTTTAACTAAATTATAATAGAAAAGTTGGAGCATTGCGCGCATGCCTGGATAAAATATTAACACACTCCCACGCTTAATTATAACCTTCCCACCTGAGAAAGTATAGATAATGCTACTTAACATTACATATATATATATATAGACACACACACACATACATACATATATGGATCTAAATTAGTAAAATCAGCGAAATTTCTTGCACTTTTCGATGAAAGTCTTGTCGATCTTAAATGCATGCTGATCTTCTTGGTTCAATGAATTCGTGTTGAACGCGGGTTGCATCATCGTATTATTCCACACTCTTTACTTTTCAATTCTTTACTTTTCAACATTGTGGAAGCATGCAAAAATATTCATTAATCCCACGGGTTTGTGTCGCTGTTTTGCTCTTTCCAGCATGTAAATGCTATGTAAGACTCACGTTATAGCATCTTATATAGAGTTAACAATCTCAACCCTTGACATTCCAACTCCAAGGCAATCTAGTGAAAGAAAAAGAGAGATCGTGTGTGGACCGAAAGCTTTAGGTGATTAACCCGAGCGATTTCGAGTTCACCCATAAGCTGCGAACAATGCCATCGATCACAAGCCCAAGAAGAAGGTCGCCATCCGCGCAGTTGCATCAACAAGCTTCCTTAGCATCTGAAAGAACACGCAGAGAGATGAGGCTCTATGAAGCATCGCTTGGCGGGTGCGTCGAGTCATTAGCTCAGTTGCTGCAAGAAGACCGACTCATCCTGGCTCGGGCTTCTGTCACTTGCTTCGACGAGACACCATTGCATGTGGCCTGCATGCTCGGTCATGTACCTTTTGCCAAGGCTCTTTTGGCTCATAAAAGGGATTTGGCTATGGAGTTGGACTCGCAGGTATGTCGAAGCGAAAACCTTGGTTGTGGTTGTTTGATATCAGACTATCTTGCTTGTCAAATTAGATTTTGCACATGTAATGTAGTATTTTGTTTTTTTGCAGTTTTCATGATCTGTGAGAAATCAAACCCATCATATGTCTCAAGGAAATTAACAAAATTCAGACTATCTTGCTCGAAATCATTTTCACATGTTAATTCAGCAAGATCTTTTCACACCAATGAATTTGAGCAGCTCGGTCTTTTGATTTGAAAATGCAATATATATAAATCACCAAAATGCGTCCCTCAATAAGAATGCTCCATAGCTAAGCACTTCACTTTTGCAGGGACGTACGCCTCTTCACTGGACATCTGCGAATGGATACGTCGAAATAGCAAGGGAATTGTTACAATCAGACCCCCGTGCATGCCTTGTCCAGGACGAAGATGGGAGGACCCCACTTCATCTAGCCACGATGACGGGCCGAACCAAGATTGTGATAGAGCTGGTGAAGGCGAGACCAGAGGCGGCCAAGCACAAGCTGAGCCACGGCCAAACCGCTCTCCATTTGGGAGTGAGGCATAACCGTTTGGAGACTCTGAAAGTCCTGGTGGAGATAGTGAGAGATGGTGATTTGGTGAATGCTCAAGATGACGAGGGTAATACCATTTTGCATTTGGCTGCAGCAAACAAGCAAATAGAGGTAATCATTTGTGCTTCGAATTGCTTCGAAATTGCAATGACGTTAGATATCGCATTCCAATTGAACATTTCGTGAAGATAAAATCCAGGTCATTCTCATTTTTCTATAAACTCAAGTTTTCTGCGTTCAAACTTCAGTGGATTTATTGATTGAAGAAACTTATAGGAAATATCTTTGTTTGTTGTTTCTTTTATAATTGATGAGAAGCTCATCTTTTTGTGCAGACAGTGAAATATCTGCTTCAAAGAAGTGAAGTGGATGTGAACACGGTGAATAGAAATGGCTTCTCTGCTCTGGATATAGTGGAATATTTTCCAAAGGATTTCAAAGTCATTGAATTGAGAGAATTGTTAGTACATGCTGGAGCTCTGAAAGCCCTAAGATTCCCTACATCGACAACTCACCAAGCAATTGTTGATAACACGAATGAGGAGAATTCAACTATTGTAGTTGACCTAGCCTATGTAGCACCTCCCTCCACCGATACTCCTCCGGTAAAGGCGTTTCCGCCAAATTCTTTCTCAGGTGATATCAGGAAGCAGAAGGAAGACAAACACGAGGAATGGATCGAGAAGAAGCACAATTCTCTTATGGTAATGCTTTAGCTAGATGTCTTGGAGTAGCATTTGCTGAAAACTTAGATCAAATCAAGCATGTTATTGCAATTAACATCATAACTCACAGATAGTTAAATTTAAACTCTACATTTGTTTCATGAAAAATGGATGATTCATAAAATATTTTTCTAAAAATGATCGTTTGTGTTGCTTAAAATAAATAGTTATGCTTTCTTAAAAATATTTTCTACATATGTACTAAATTGCTTATAATTAAATAGCTATGTACAGAAAGAAGATCAGTAATTACAATAATAGATGGCTTATGATTAAAAAAAAAAAAAAAAAAAACAGAGCGTAATATAGAAATCTAATAGTGATAAGGAAGAATCAGAAAGTAATGGTACTTAAGAAAACTTAACTAAATGAAGCAGTTGAGTGATTTTCTTTAAATATCTATACTAATACATAAAGTAAAGAGGATTTCTAAAAGAATCTTTTTTCTTCTTCAAATATTCTCAACGACTTGGGGCTTGTTTGGTAATATTCTATTCTCGGAACAACTTCGATTAAAAATGATTTTTTTTTTTATTTTGTTTTCTAGATAGTACTTGAAGGCATTTGGTAACTATCTAAAATTTATATTCTCTCGAATAAAATGCATTTGGTAAGACTTTAAATTCTTTTGTGATTTAAAATTTCTTTTTAATTATTTTAATATTTTTAATATTTTTCTCTTTTTCCTTTTCTTTTTCTCCTTCTTCCTCTTGCCAGCAACTAGCCAAACAAGGGCTGTCAACCTTGTCAGAGCATCGCCAGCCCCCCAAAGGCCAAGCCTTGCCGGCCAAGCCTCCCGGCCAAGCTTGACCTCACCCACGGCGGGGCAACGCTAGCCTCGCCAACGGTGGGGAATATAAATGTGTTTTATTTTCCACACGTTTAGTTATTATATTTTGATTTTCTTTCTAACAACAATAGCAACATTTATAAAAGGACATTCAAATTTCGAAATATCTTCATTTTTTCTCATATATGTATGTATTCATACGCTCAGTTTTTTCATAATTTAATCCATGAGCTCTATTTCTGTAGAGAGCTCGCCACAATTTTCTTGTATTTCGATAAATACAGGAAAAGCCATCGATTGAATTTGTGCATTTGTTGAAATGACTAACTTTGACTTGACGATCTTCATATTTTCAAATATAGGTGAAACACTATTTCTTCATTCGCAATTTTAAAACTTTCTTTCACGTCACGACAGATAATTGCCACCGTGATCGCATCCATGGCTTACCAAGCCGGCCTTAGCCCTCCCGGCGGCCTGTGGGACGACGATCAGAAAGCAAAAAACGGCACCATCTTATACTACGCAGGAACATCGATAATGGCTGCAAACCATCCAGAGGGTTTACTACTGTTCTGGATATTCAACACCGTCTCTTTTCTTGCATCCCTTAGCACGATCTTGTTGCTCATGAGTGGCTTGCCCTTGGGGAAGAAGGTTCTGATGTGGATACTGGCGGCCACAATGTGGGTGACCATCACTTTCATGGCGCTGAGTTACCTCTATTCCATGAGGGCCATCTCGTTCGTACAGAGGGATCCTGAACATGAGACACCGACCAGAGAGGCTGTGTACACCATAGATTGGGGGACGATCACAGTGATTGAGCGCTCCTTGCTTGTTTGGCTCGGCATTGTAGCCATTGTTTTTTTAGTTCACACCATTCGATTCCTCGCGATCGTCCTCCGGAATGTGAAAGATCCGCAAAAGCTCAACAAGTGGATATCAGGGTGTATGAGTTGGTGCAGATCTAGGGGCAATATCAAGATCTAGTGTATTCATCTGGTGGGACAAAGGATTACTGCATAGTCTTGATGCCTGTGTTCTTTCCAACTTAATCCCTATGTCATAAGATCATTCTGAGTACTGCTAGTTGTGCAAACGATTTAATGAGACTACTAAACCAAACGCAGAGTCCATCTCGCATTATTCTCGAGCTCTCCTCATCAGAGATGTCTTGCGCGCATAGCCGAATCTTTCCAAAGAGACTGGGAAGGCCTGGCCACAAAGTAATCTGATCAACTCCTATGTATGCCGGGAATTAGTAGGCAAAAGCGACATTGGGAGTTTTCTTGTTTTTTATCCTCCGAATGGTCAGACAAATCTTCCTTCAAGGATCCAATCTCAGTCTGACCTGATACTTACTAGCATAGGTTGAGCCATTCTATGATTTGTCCCACACAGCTTCACCTCTCTTTCCAATTACACCAAACAACCGAACCCATCTACCTCAAAAGCATCGACACTTCTTTTATACTTCATATTCTTCTCCATTGCTGGTAGATGTCCAAAAGACATCTGATCAAAGCTAGTGAGCCTCTCTGGCTGATCAATTTCAACCCCATGGCACCAAACCATGATGCAGTCACACCACACCTTTTACACGAATTCTCACACGATCTTTCCTGCCTAATTTTAAGGAAGTGATACACAGATTTCACAGAAAACACTCCATTATTATTCGCAGGCCATACAAGCTGATCCTCCCTCAAAGGTCGGAATCAAAGCAGCGCTAGTTTCATATGTAATGTTCACATACCAGAACGTGTGCTTCTTCTAGAACAACATTCAAGCTCTGATATTATAACTGCTTGCCAAAGGATCTTTTCTTCTTTATATAGACAAGTAGAGGAGGGACAAGGTAGAAATGGAACCTAAAAATCTCATGGACCATTCTGTTGTTCCTAATCACAAGACAAAGGATCGGTAGCGTATCATCCCAAACAAAACACAAAAAATTACTTTTCATATGCAAACTGATTACAGGGGATGGAAGAACAGACAGATGAAAACAATTGCATAGACAGATCTTTTGTACCTTAGACTGGTGATAATCAGTCCATCACAATTGGGAAGGTAAGAGAGTTCTCAAAGGCCGGAGCCAGCACTTTCATCTTTCTTAGACAATCACAATGTGTGGTTTCGATCAGCAAGCCCACAACTAATGTAGCTCATAAACTTCACTCAACCGAGCTTGGCAAACCAAGCCTCTTTCAAGAAGATCCGTTTCACAACCCCAACTTAACACAACCTGATGGTTTCGTTTGGGAGAATAATATTGGGATTGCGTATGTGTGGGTTAAGAGCTGCCAATTCCTTCCATTTAGCACCAGTTCCATGAACACGGGATGAGATGCTCCACAGTGTGTCACCAGGCTGTGCCTTAGTTGTTGCTGGGGCAGTAGATTTAGAAGAAGCAGTCTTCGACTTCAGGAACGGATGCTTATTGCTCTTCCCCATTCCATTAGCGAGCAACCAACGGGAACCAGATTGTTGCTGGTTTGAACTTCCCCAGACCTTTCTCTTCCCAGGATCAGTCTTGAGACCAGCAACATGGACTTCAGTAATCTTATACTGGGGAATTTCTTCCACCTCAGATTTCTTTTCTTCTGTTCCCTCCTTAATTTCTTCCTTCTTTTTGGACTCGGTCGACTCATCCTCTTCATCCTCATATTTTACTTCAGAAACCTTGAGGTAAATCCTTGGCTTTGGTGGAACAAACACTCTCTCGACCTGAATTAGCGCAAGCATTGGTGCACCGACTGGTTCATAATTCCGCAAAGGATCCCGTAGTTGCACCATCAATGCAACTGTGAAATTATTTCCCAAAAGACCACACTTCCTACCAGAGCCTTTGCCACGCCTTCTATCCCACTTTGACCCTCCACGTATCCAGTCCAAGGAGTTGGCATGATGCGCGGCAAGAATTTTAGAAGTTCGCTCACTAATTTGATCTTCATCATCAAGTTCACCAGAGTCCAACCTCATCCATTCATCAAGACTTAGAGATAGGCTCATCAACCCTTCATCTTTGTCGTCGCTACTTTCCTTTAGATCCAACAGCTGCAGCCCACCAATTCCCTCAAGACCCAGTGACCCACTGATATCCATGCCCTTGCCCCGTAGAGTCGACACGTCTCCAATTGATTGTGCACTGATATTTGAAGGTGCATCCTCGTCTGACATGCCAGAGTGTATCCTCAACCCCTCAATTGACAGAGCTTCAATCTTATCCATAGCCAAAGGAGCCAGATCCTCTAAAGATACATATTCAGCGCCAACATCATTGCCAGCTGCATTTTGATTGTACTTACTAGACCTAGAATTGTATGACGCTTCTGTGTTTCTGATTTGCCGGGAAGTCAAATCTTGCCCCACTGCTAAACTGTCATTCAATAGACATTGCCTGTACCAAGGTCAAAATTTTGTAGAGTTAGTATATTTTAAAAATATATATAAAAGACAAGATGTTTAAAAAAGTTGCCACAAACCTTTCAACTCCTTCAAGAGAAGGTGAGGCTTCCCATGCAACTTGTTGCATTGTCTTTCCAGTTATATCTTCCAAGGGCATTAACTTGTTTGCCTGCATGGAGAGCTTTTCAATTCCAACAGAAGCCAGACCCTGCAATATTTCCATGATACTAGAGCCCATTTCCGCAGGTACTACAACTGGACTAGAAGCCTGCATAACCAAACTCCCGCTGCTTTTGGCGTTCTTGAAAAGTGAGGGATTCATTGACCGCAAAAAGCCTCCATTTTTCGTCTGGAGATATGGCCCTAACCCCTCTCCAAGAGACGGTAGCTCCACAAGTTCTTCAGGAGGAAGATGAATTGGACTGCCAAACCCACCAGAATGGCTAGGTGGAGAAGACTGAAAAGACTTCTCATTCAAACCCCATTCACGCATCAAAGCTTCTGTCTCGAGGTCTTCCAACATTTTTGCTTTTGTTTTGTTAACATGGTTTGCCATCAGATGCTCTTCTTCGGCAGCTTGAATTAGTGACTGAAGTTCAAAATCCTCAGATGTATTCCCCCAGCCAGGCACATTAGCAGCGTCGTTGCCTTGTTCAGCAAAGTCCTCATCACCTACATCAAAACCAAATAAAGAACAACCACCACCAGCTAGAGCTTCCCTCTCAAACTGCCTCAAAAGACGCTCTCGTGGAGATTCTGGCTCACTTTCTGAACTCAAGCCAAAAGGGCTGTGCTCTATTCCCAACATATCCAAGAATTCACAGGCCACGGAATCAGCAACATCATCCAAGCTAAGTGACCTCCCCTTTCTGTTCATTTTATAACTCGCTCTAATGTCAAGGTCATCCTCTCGATCTTCAGGAGAATCCAGTGCAGCCACTTCTAAATCTGACACGTTACTCAAAGCCGACTCTAATTCTTTCATTAGTGATTCTTTGCTACACAACTCACCCGCTTTGGCATGGCAGTCACGAATAACAACTTCATCTTCACGACTGCCCATTTCCTCAGCCCTGGGGGAAGCTTCAGCGCCCTCCTCAACAGGCAAAGTTAAATTGGGATCAACTTCAGGCACACCGTGACTGTCTGCGGTAGAAAGATCGGCTTCCTTTGTGATAGCTTCCTCGGATATCACCTGCTCTTCAGTGGACACTTCTATGCCCTGCTCAATTACAGAAAATTCATTCACCTCACACTCGTTATCACCATCTTGTTTAGCATTATCAGACATGTACTGAGAAGCTGTTTTAACGGGTTCATTTTCTTCTGTGAAAACATCGAACTCAGGTTTGTAATCGACCTTCAAATCTGACTTCTCCTCATCGAACTTATGGTATAGTGTATCAACTGAACTTGCAAGCTCCGACTTGGATACTGGCAACACCTCATGCAGGTCTTTTATATCCTCCACATAGCGAGATGGTGCGTCAGATGGTTGATTAGACTGACTAGGAAGACTTCCACTGCGTCTTATAGCATTCCCACCATTGCCTCTACCAGATCTTACAGCCAGCTTCGAATTGTTCTCGTTCAGGCTCAAAGCCCCAGGAATATTCTGTCTAAGCCCAGGTGCACTTGCATTGTCCCGGATTACTGTATACCCAAAACTAACATTCAGTGAGGCACCTTTAGCCTTTCCTGATAACCTGTAACTCGTAGTCCACTTGCCAAAACTCTTGTCCTCATCCAGCTCCTCCAAAGTAAGAGGCAGCAACCTCGTGAGGTCAACCCGGTGTTTTCCCAAATCAAGTTCGGGAGAATCATGAACAGCTGCATAAAGCAAGAAATGCTTAGCCTCATACTTTGCTGAATGATGGGGTCCACTCCTGCTGCCATAAACTGAACAAGTATGCAACAAGTTCTCCTCAAATTCAGCTAATCCCTGAAAAACCTTCGCAGGCCGAGTGACCAAACCACCATCTCGCCTCTTCCAGTGCACACACAGGTTAAGGTCATCAAAACTCGAGGGCAAGCCCTCAATGGAATGGACTAGAAGAGTAAAACAGCAGTTGAACCTCCGGTTCCGGACATGAGAAAAGGCCTTGAAACCCTTCCAATTCCAGATGGACTTCTTCTCCTTCTGTGCCTGGTCTTCATTGCCATGCTTGACCTTTGATTTGGGGTCAGGCAAATGGGTTTTGCCGACAGACTTGGATCTACTACTGGCCGTAGAAATTAAACTCCTCGAAGGGTTCTTGTCCAAATAAAGGGCTTTGCTAATCGCTTCGATCTCCTGCAACAACTTCCCGCTGCTCGAATCCGGGTCAATCTTCTTTCCAGCCTCAGTTTTAGACAACATCATCTTCTCGCAAAACAAATACATCCACAACGGGGAATCACCAAATCAACCAAAACCCATAATCCTAAGTCCATCTCAAACTAAGAAAAAACCTCGGAAACTCCAAAAACCTTCCTGGGTTTTTCCCACCGCCTAATGACAACGCCGACGCAATAAATCGAACCCAATTACGGCATCAAACAGGAAGAAACTCCACATGCGCCCGAACTCAGAGTGCCCCAATATCAAAGAAAATACGAAAATCAATACCGATTCGAATCCGATTGCCAAACGAGAACCACTAGACCAAAATACGGCTTTTCTCTATTGATTTTTCCACGCTATATCCCCACCCATTTCTCGTTTCGAAAATTCCAATCGCATATACAGATGCCCAATGAAACAGAAAATTGAAAAAAAAAAAAAAAAAAGGAAAGAGGGTTTATCATGTAACGAGCTGAAATTCAAGGGGAGAAAAGAGATGCAGAAAATCTTACAAGACAAGAGAGCTTATGATGTCTGAGAGCATACGCTTCGCCAGTTCTTTCTCTCTCCTCTCTCTCTCTAAACTTCTCCGCCTGTCTGAATTGCCGCTTGCCCCCTGTTTCAAACCAAAACTACATCAGCACGCAGGCGCTCTCGTCAAAAGGCAGGCAGGTTTATCTTTTTTGTGCCCCCCAATATTTGCCAAAATTGCAACTTGGCCCCCCAAATTCTTTTATTTTCCTATTTCTTTCCCTTCTGCTTCGCAAAAGGGAATTTTGAAAATGGTAGGTTCATCAATGATTCTACGCTACCCATGCGTAGGATAGTCCCATCGGGTCATGGGTTTGATTTTTTACCCCTTGCAAATTGATAAGGATTAGTTGAATTTCTCGATCGTTGAATCAACCCCCTGAGTTCTGGTAATGAGCTGGATTCGGGGTTTAATTAGAAGATATCTAGAAATTCTTAGCCCAATTAAGCACACGACTAAAATACAATTACCCTTATAAAGTAGGCTGAAATACACATGTATTCTTGTTGTATTAATAGTCATGGATTTCGAGTTATTCAAGAATAGTTTGAGATCTCAATTTGACAATTTGTTTCCATTAGAGATGGATCCGACCTTGATATACAAGATTGATTGAGTTAAAAGGTATTTAAATTGGTCAGCTTTCCCAAAGTCGTCACGTTGTCCTTCGTGCAATTGAGGCACTCGATTTTATTACATTTTGGGAGAGGGGCCTCCTTTCTTTTGGTGATTAGTGACTCGATCTTCCCTAGACCCAAGAAAATTCGTCTTAAAGAATGGAATTTGGATTCTAGCAAAGGAAAAGAATGAAAAGAAATGGAAAAAGGAAAAAAAACATTATCACATAATTGTCTTTCTATGCTAGCTGTATGTTATTATATCTCTATTCATTCCCATCATATCAAAATCATCCAATAATCCGAAGACAAATAAAATGAGATATGCTTGTCCCAAAAGGCGGAAGAATTCGAATTCGAATTTGAATTTTTTCAATGTATATAGCGTTTACTAAAAGCAAACCATTAACAGTTTCCATGGCCAGCTCTAGGCCCACTTCTCATTAGAACTCCCAAAGATCAAGAAAAGGACTAGGATAAGCTTGCAAGGAAAAAAAATTAAAAAATAGACAATAACACAAATTGTCCCTATATTTTTACTCGATGTGTAATGTGATCTTTGAATTTTTAATGTGTCGTTATGTTTTTTAGACTTTTGATATGTGTTTAACTTAATCCCTGAACTATATGAAAATATTTAATTTTATCCATAAAGTTGAATTAATAGAATAATGGTAATGAATACTAAGCTAAATATGTACTAAAAATTCAAGATCACATTGAATAAATTGAAGATTTAGAAATCACATTACACATTAAATGAAAGTTGGGAGACCATTTATGTTATTTTTTTAAAAATTTATTTCAAAGGGCAAAAGGAAGAATTGTCACGGAAAACACGGCAATAAATGCAATTAAACGAAGAAATTAGATCCTTCATGCGCCTTTCCTTCCAAGGGGTGGTGACTTAAAGGGGGCGTTGATTGAAGGACTAGCTGAGTTGTCTCCTTTGGTCCTTGGAAAATACTTTGCTTGCATGGTACATGCGGCACATCATGCATTGTGAAAGTTGACCAACTAATACTTTTATATTCTTAAAATTATTTTTATAAAAAAAAAAAAAGGGAACCAGTCAATTGGTCATTACTTAGTATTTAAGGGGACTATATAATTGACCGGCAAGAAAATATTTTCCTAATCTTACATGTTGACTAAATAATGATCGTGACAAGTATATGTGATTAAGGTGCTAACCTCGCATGCTGACCCATGATCAAGAGCGACAGAATGCTTGTAGTTGGATTACCAGATTGATGTTCATGTTCCGATATTTAACCTCGGTAGACACCGTGAACGTTATTGAATCGGACATATTGAGGAATAAACGTGTGTACTAACAACCCGCTTGTTTGCAATTAGTTTTTAAGAGAATCGATTTCTTTATAGCATACATTATTAAGCGTGGGGTCTCGAACTTGAATCGAAACATCTCCATTATATCGTGCTTGTTTTCTTGCCTCAAATCGTCCTTTTAATATTGTTACACGTTCATTTCTTATGCGAGGCTCACGTCAATCTGCACCCCTATGGGGGGAGGAGGAAGTGCCAAAAAAAAAGGTAGGCCATATACACATTAACATTATTTTGTTGACTTCCTGACATGGGGGGAATTTCAAAAAGTCAATGTGGTCATGAATTTTTTTAATTATACTAATTTAGTTCTAAATATTTTAAAATTTATCAATATATTTATTTCGGTAAATTTTGATCAAAAATTGCTCATGTGAACTCCGATGAGCCTAGTATTATAGCCAATGTTAAGTCGATGATTTTGGAAATTTTCAGAAAAAGATTTGAGTTTTTCTTCATTGACATCACCTAAGACTACCAACAGGTGAAAAGAAAAGTGAAAAATAAAAACGAAAAAAATATAGAAATATTTTTAAAAACCAAAAATCGGCATTAGCTATACTCCATAGCCTGATCGGAACCTACTTTAGCAATTTTCGGCCAATTTATAATAGTAAGTAGTTAAAAAATTTAGAATCAAATTGATACGATTGAAAGATTTTGATCAAATTAAACACTGTACAATAAGTTTTGGATTTTTCAGATGATTTTCCGTCATAACATGAAATCTTTTAGAAAAAGTAAGTATCCTAACTATTCCTAATTATCTATCTAGATGCCAATCTATAGATGTACAGATGTGCCGGAGGGATATAGGCTAAGAATAATAGGAATAACTCACCAACTTCGATTCGAAATCCTTTTGGATATTCCCTCCGAAAATTACGTGGCTGTCGCTCCTTACCTCTGAAAAGTTGCTTCTTCCTTATCATGAACGCAAAAAGTAAGAGGATTTAATTTGAAGGGATAAATAAAAAGTGGACTTTATTTAAATTGCGTAAACTAAGGATCAAGGAGAATAATCTTTAGATTCTTAAATAATTTCGAACGATTTTTCAATCTTTTGATATCGAGTCCAGAATTTCAAAAATTGCGACACACAGCAACAGCTAAGATAGGTAAATGGGAAATTGAAGGGAAATTCGTCTATCTATTCACACGACTTTCGCTAATCAATTCGTCATCAAAGAACCTTTTTCCAACGTCCTTTTCAATGGGCAATGGTATGCTTATAGAATGATAAAGCTCCACCAATTATTTATATATAGTTCCAAGATTTGGAAATAGTGTTTTTTTCATAGGATTAAAGAACAAAAAATTTCAAATTAATACATTAGTGATAAATTTACCTCAAATTAATTTTTGGATCGCAAAAAATCCCAAATTTATATACTTATAACAAATCTACCCTAAATTGAGATGCATTTTCACATAGACTTGTCGTGTCAATTGAGTTATTGGCATGTGTCATTCGCTTTGGTAGTTTTACGAAAAAATTAATAGAAGTTAACGGAAGGTAAATATATCAAAAGTATACAAGTTTAAAGTTTTTGTTGACTCAAGAATTAGTTTGAAAATAAATTTATCATAAGTATATTAATTTAATATTTTTTTTTTGAGGTATAAATCTTTTTCATATGGTTCGATATCGAGGGATGCCAAAAGTATAATTCGAAAATTCAGAAATTTCTAAATAGTGACGAGCAACGTGTGACGGAACTCAGCACGCTCCTAGGTTGGTGGGGACACGTGGAAAATTTTAAGAAAATGGTCCTGTCCCTTTTCGATTATTAATTTATTACATGCCGTGCCAGAACACACATGCCAACGTGCATTAACATTTTTTAAAACTGGTTTTTTTTCTCTTTTTCTAATCTATTATTTTTAATTTCATTACTGCTAAGAGAAGGTAATGGCCCCACCCACCAATATTCAAACCGACAGCATGCCGGTCAACCTCCTATTTTTACGACGACCTCTATTGTTTTAAGGTTTCCCCTTCTTCTTTTTTTTATCGGTATTTTAAGGTTTCCCGTTGCTTCGTCGAAATTGCGAGCGCGATAACGGCGGCTTTATATAAGATGACTAATTTTGATGTGAAAAATTTTAAATTTTTTTAAAAATTTTTTCTTAAATTTTTTTTTTTTTTTCTTTTCTTTTTGTCAGCCGCCAGCGATTGACCGCCCACTAGTCAAAAGTAAAGGCCAATGAGGGTCGATCTTGCTATGCCTCACCTAGGGTGAGGCCCAATGAGGACCATCCTCGCCAAATTTGGCGAGGTCAACCTCACCCATGTGAGACCTGACGAGGCCAACAATCAGCTAGGCGACACCTGGCGAAGCTATCTTGACCTGGGCAAGGGTCAATCTCGTCATAACAGGTGAGGGGGGCCCTCATTAGTAATTGCCCTCGCACAAGAGTGACTCTTGCCCAGGCAAAGCCAGCCCTTGTTTGCCATGGCCTACAACTGACCATTGGCCAAAAAAAAAGGGAAAAAACAAAAAGGAATGATTCAAGAAAAACATGTATATCCATGTCAATGCTAATCATGCCATATAAGATGGTTGGTGTACATGTCAACAATATTTGGGCTAAATTGGTCAAATGAACCGATTGGTACAAATGCAAAAATTTAGGACTAAATTAATTCAATTGAAATATTTATGATCAAATTAATATCAATATGATATATTTAAGACCCTTTTTTTATACTTTTTCCCGAATCTAAAAATAGAAAGAACCCGATTCCATACATTTTTTGGCCCACACATGAATATTTCTATCGATACGTGAAATTATGACAAAAATAATTTTTTTATAAAAAAGCAAAGAAATAAAAGAAGGCGTAATTATGGAGCGGAGCTTAAAATTGATTCGTCATGTCTAGTTGTGGAGATGAAAACTATCGAATAAGCACATCCAAAAGCTTGTATTAGGCAAGCGTGTGGACTTGAATTTTATTCGCATCAAAAGTAAACGGACCTTTTTCCAATTTCGATTTTAGTGCAAGCATGCCAAATTATGTGGACACGCTTCTGTTAGATTAAAAGTGGATCCCTAAGCACTCGACTTTAGCTAATATAAATATAGTAATCATATAAGAAAATAAACATATGCAACCATTTGATTCTTTTCCTTAAAATGCAACACTGTCCATACCGGTGGGCGTGCAAGTTCCGGGGGGCAAGATATTTGTGCTACTCTAGAACCTACCTAATGATTACCGGTTACACGTTCTTGGAATCTAGTCTAGGTTCTTGGAACCACCATGGAATTTGTCGTTTTGGGAAGTTTCAGGATATACCGCATTACCCTGTATTTTTCCAAAATAATTTTTAATGAATAAAAGTATTATCGCAGTTCTAATCATTAACGTATTATTGAACATTACTGTTTCATGTCTAATGATAACATAGCCCTAAAACGATGCTAACAATGAGAGTGAGAAAACAAACTAGGGCATCAATTTATGCTCGTATGGACATGGACAGGTCCTTAAACTATTTCGTTTATCGAAGTCAACCCCAAACGTAAAATGGGGTAATAATAAACCGCCGGAGGCTTGTAACCAAACTTGGGATGGTCCCCCGGGCCGGATCCCCGCGATGAGGTCGCTAGCATGTCGCCAACACGGGACAAGGTCCAAGATGCCTTACAGGGAAATGAAGGCAGCTGGTTACAAGTCACTTAAAACATGACCTTACCGGGAGCATGCACTAGAATCCATCATCGTAGAGAGGGTGAAACGGGTTTAGAAATTTTTTCCCCTAGATGGGGAGATCAAATAAGACTTTTACACATTTAGTTGTTGAAAATCTCATAAAGAAAAAAAAAAAGTCGTAAATAATTAAGTATGTATAATGTAATTATGAAATTTTATTAGGATCATGTACATTTCTATAAATAACTTTCATATCATTCAAAATAGTGTCGCCTCGAATCCTAAAATTTGCAATGTATCCATCGGTTTTGAAAATTTGGAAACTCAGAACCAATGTTGCCTACCTATTCCGAAACTTACCCGACGGTGTCGATTTTGTAGGGTCCGTAGGTTCTTCTAGATAAACCCTAATTCTAATAGGCGAAACTCGTGATGAAATCAAAAGCAAGGTCCTGCTCGTTATTATAACTGATGTGGAGGGATTGATTCATGCATTTGGTAACTTTCATTTCAGCGTCACCTTCACCACTGTCAACACGTTTCCACGTGTATGAGGGTCTTGCTACTGATGAGCTCGAAGCACTTTTGCTAATTCAAATTATATGGCTTGAGATTCTAAGGGATAGCGTGACTGAACAAAATTTCTATTCAAAAAAAAAATTATATTCCAGATTTGTTTTTGAAATAAAAATCCGTTTGGTAAAATTATTTCATTTTTCTATTTTTGAAGCAGATTTCTATTTCAGAAATATGTTTAAAATAGAAATCAGAAATAAAAATTATTCTAGAAATAAAAAATAAAAACTTTTCTCATCACTCGTCATCTCTACTAGTTGATTACCCACCCGCCATCGGCTGCCATCCCGAGAGGGAAAAATTTTGTGTTGTCATCATCCAAGAATTGAATTTTTACGTCATTATCAAATACGAATTTTTACTCGAAAACTCATTTATAAATAAAAATAGAAAAATCTATTTCTCTTTCATCCACACCTTAAGTGTTCCACGGATACAACCGAGGGAAAAAGTTTTAAAAAATAAAAATTTAATTATACCCCTTGCGATACATGAACACTGATCTTTTTTTGTGATGTCAAAAATCTTAAATTATGTCGACTATGATACATTTACCCTAAATTTTTTCTTGTGGTATAAAAAACTCTAAACACATATCTATTTGACACATTTACCATTAATTAAGATTCTGTTAGATGATTTTTCAGTCAAAACAACTTTGCTTTTATTTCACTAAAGTCATGTGAGTGCCATATCAACATTGTTTGCTTTTTGGCATCCATGTAGATAGATTTTCAATAGTTATTGTTGATTTTGTCACATCGTTACAAGTTTGGAATTTTTTATATCATTGAAGAAGGCTTAGGATAAATGATTCACGGTGAGCATAGCTTATAACTAATTAATCAAATTCTGGCGCATTTTACTAGATTCATGAGCATAAAAGTGAGGTATAACACAATATCTTGAATTTTCGATTAAAAACACCAACTATAAGTTAACTCATACTACTTCAAGCTTTATTTTTCTTTGAACTAAAATTGATCGGTTGATCATGGATCACAGAATCGAGTTTTACTTAGCCCTCAAGTTGAGCTTAAACTTTCTTTTCTTTTGGATTTTAGCGAGTTAAATTGTTGTCCAAGCCAATTTTCGTGCATCTTGAGCGATCTTAAGGGTGCAGTTAACTCGATGATACAAATTCCAGACAAAGTAGTCTAAACAGCAAAAGGAAAAATGATAACAGGGTAAAGAAACATTCGTATAATCTTTAGATACAATACTATATAGCCTACTTATATAGTCTGAATTAAGTTGAGAATTTTATGTGCAACGCGATCACTTGAAACAATATGAGTCCGAGAAAAATCGTTAAGGGAAATGTAAATCCAACACTACAATCAGTATGATCCTATTGAAGTGGCACTTTAACCTATTTAAATCACAATATTTTTTAATCTACACATATTCCAAAAATCCTCTTGAAATGGCTCTTTCATCATAGCGATTGAATGTACGCTAAGGGTCGGCTTGTTGGAAGGAAAATTGTTTCCAAAAAATTATTGTTGGGAAAATATATCCTTATCAAATTTAGATGATTCCAAAGCTGTTTTTAATACTAATGTTTTCTGTGATGAGTGCAAATGGTGAAAATATTTGATGGATTATCAATTCCTTATATCAGCAAAGACGAAAAACTAGGCTTTGACAATTAGGAGAACAAATACTAATGTGAGTAGTATCTCATGGTAGCTTGGAAGGACTAGTCAAGCTAGTGTTGTCGGAAGTCTTTGGGTATCAATAAAGGTGGAAAGATCATTGATCACGTCGTCATGTGTGGTTTGGCTAGTATTGTCACTGAAAATCGTTTGCCAAATCACTCACAATCTACACAGGTTATAGTGTTCATCGGATTGTGATGGTGATGCATTGGCTTTGATGATGGTGACATATACGCTGAAAGATGATTGTTGATGATACGGAAAATAGCCATTACAAGACTAGACTTCATAGATGGAAAATCGGAAAAGAAATTAGAAAAACAACTAATAGCTTTTCTACTTCGAGATAGTGATAGTAGACTCCATATTAGGAAACCTACATAGTCAGAGGAAACGATTATAGAGCAATCAAAATTCCATCTGAGGTCTCTAACGACTTTCAAATGGCTAGCTAGGCATCATCGAAGGTCTCCAATGAATAGTTTGAAGAGTTCAATATATAAGGAGCAGGGCAATTGAGAAGAGAATTGGATACATTGAGTACTGCAAATACTATCTAAGCTAGAAATTGCCTCCAATCGTGGGCAGAAGTACAGCCCAAGTGTCATAACTTGGCACGGAGAGACACTTAAGTGCCATAACTTTAAAATGGTACACTTGAGTGCCAGTTTTGAAGTTAAATGGGACACTTAAGTGCCACTCCGTGAAAATCCGGCCAAATGGGCGACGTGGCGACTTTCCGGCGAGTTTGGTCCAAAACGACGTCATTTTGCATGCGACGTGGCGGAGAAAATGCAAAAACGACACCGTTTCGTGTCTACGTGTAAATAATAATATAAAAATTAATTAAATTAGATTTAAAATTAATTTTATTTAAAATTAAAAAAAAATTAAAAAAAAAAAAAAAAATTAAGAAAAATTTTAAAATTTTAAAAAATTAAGAAAAATTTTAAAATTTAAAAAAATTAAGAAAATTTAAAAAAAATTTTAAAATTAAGAAAAATTTTAAAATTTTAAAAAATTAAAAATTTAAAAAATTTAAAAAATTCAGAAAAATTTAAAAAAAAAAGGGGGGGAGGTCGAACGGGGCGGGCGAGGGCGAGCCCTCGCCGCCGCCGCCTCCCCGCCATCGCCGGAAGGGCCGGTGACGGAGGGGGAGGGTCGGCCGGGGTCGTCGGCCCTCGGCCGACGACGGCGGGGGTCGTCGGCCCCGGCCGACGACGGCGAGGGCCCGTGAGCCCTCGCCGGATCGCGGCGAGGGCCGCGACCCTCACCCCAGATCCGGGCGAGGGCTCACAGCCCCTCGTCGTCGGTCGGCCGGGGGCCGGCGACCCCGGCCGACCCTCCCCCTCCATCGCCGACCCTTCCCGGCAACGGCGGGGAGGCGGCGCGGCGAGGGCTCAACCCTCGGCCGCCCCGTTCGACCTCCCCCTTTTTTTTTTTTTTTTTTAATTTTTAAATTTTAATTTTTCTTAATTTTTTAAATTTTTTAATATTTTCTTAATTTTTTAAAATTTTTAAATTTTTTCTTAATTTTTCTTAATTTTTTTAATTTTTTTAAATTTTTCTTAATTTTTTTAAATTTTTAAATTTTTCTTAATTTTTAAAAAAATTTTAAATTTTCTTAATTTTTAAAATTTTTCTTAATTTTTTTAAATTTTTCTTAATTTTTTAAATTTTTCTTAATTTTTTAAAATTTTTTAATATTTTAAATAAAATTAATTTTAAATCTAATTTAATTAATTTTTATATTAATATTTACACGTAGACACAAAAACGGCGTCGTTTTTGTATTTTCTCCGCCACGTCGCGCGTGCAAACGACGCCGTTTTGGACCAAATTCACTGGAAAATGGCCACGTCGCCCATTTGGCCGGATTTTCACCGGAGTGGCACTTAAGTGTCCATTTTAAAGATTTGGCACTTAAGTGTACCATTTTAAAGTTATGGCGGCAGATTTTAAGTGTCCCTCCGCGCATGGACTCCAGTGTCCCAACCTCCCAATCGTGTTATGAGTTTATTTTTATATTGGTTAAGTATTTTAATAACTGATAGTCAAGTGTGTAAGTGTAAGTGCAGTGATTGTATTCTAATAGTGTGATTTATAATGTGAAAAGAATATCAGTAGCTAGTTGTAACTTACATTATTGATTATTAGTGGAATTCAACTGCTATTAATGCTATTAGTTAGAGAGTGAACAAAGGCTTGGGTATAAAATCGAACCACTACATATCGTTGTGTGATCTATTTACTTCACTCTATATACATGCCAACATCACACACGTTGACTTGCTTCTGACAGTATCTTACGTTATGAGTGTTTGATATTCCACTAAAGTCTTTCAGTATCTTCATACAACCTATTGTATCGTTAGCCTCAACAATCGTTCTTCGATTTTCCAATATTTGGATAATGGAAAACTAATCAATCGAAGGAAAACAACTAGGTTAGATAGGGGGAAGCAACTTCCTGTCTTGGAAAAAAGGAAATCACATTCTCAAAACTACCACACAAATGAGAATTAACGATTTTCCATGAAAACGATCTCTACCGATAACATTGCTCTTGATCAAGAAAATCTCGATGAATTTTATGGTCAAAGTAAATTTCCACTCCCATATTTTTTTGTGGTGTAGAACACAGAAAACCAACAAAACAAAAGTGACATATAACCATAAGGAGGAAGACACATGAACAAAGACGGGAGAGAATATCCAATGCACGAATATTCCTCGGTACACCGCCCTCGGGCCAACGTAGATTTCGTCATTCAATTACACGTCGCTTTCGCTAATCATCGTCATCATCTTCACTCCAACCTGCACTTAAAAACGCCTTCTTTGTCTCTCTCTCTCTCTCTCTCTCTCTCTCCCTTTTATGCGCAGCCTGTAGAAGAAGAGCACAGGACCTTCTCCTCTTCAGCCTCTCTCTCTCTCTATCTCTATCGATCTCGGTCGCTCGGTCGGTCGGTGGCGGAGCGTGCTGCGGAATGTCGAGCGGCGAAGAGCAGGTGGAGGACGCTGGGGCGAATGGAGGAGGAGATTCGCTCCACAAGGTGAAGCTGAGGTTCAGGGATAGATCGAAGGTGCGCCAGGCTTTTGGGTCTTTTTTTTTCGGGTTTTTGTCTTCTGGGTCGGTTTCGGTTGGTCGTTCCGTTCGTGGGTGGTTCTTTGATCTCGCCGTCGCGGCGTTGTTTTCGGGTGTGTAGAAAGTGGCCCGGACGAAGGAGATGACGAAGCAGATGATCTCCAAGCAGGCCGAAAGGATCGCCCAGCGAGCCGAGGAGCACGAGCGGTTCATTAACAAGGCAAGGTTCTACTGATTCTCTTTTTCGCTGTTGCTCGTGGGCTTCGCCGGGGGGGGGGGGGTGGGGTGTGGGTGGAGAGAGAAATTTGGCGTTGGGTTCCCGCCACCTCGCTGAGTTAGCGTCGTGGGGGCATTTCTGAATCGGATCGGGGGTGCCGAATCGGTCGAGCGGCCATGTTATTGCCTCCGTTTACTATTCCGAAAAGCCGAGCCGAATGGGTGTCTTTGTTTCGGCTTGGCAGCCGGTGCTGTATGAATGTTGCTTTGTATCTTGTTTTAGGAAGTTGGTAGGCATTCTTTGTCGTGGGTACTTGTTGAACCTGGAAATTCAGAATTTTTACTTGACGAATTGATGTTTAGGTGACGCATCTAATAGTTGTTTAAGTTTTAGGAAGTTGGTAGGCATTCTTTGTCGTGGGTACTTGTTGAAACTGGAAATCCAGAATTTTTACTTGACGAATTGATGTTTAGGTGACGCATCTAATAGGTGTTTTAGTTTTAGGAAGTTGGTAGGCATTCTTTGTCGTGGGTACTTGTTGAACCTGAAAATTCAGAATTTTTACTTGACGAATTGATGTTTAGGTGACGCATCTGATAGGTGTCCTCGGGTTTGGTGGGTTTTGCTACCTGCTTGGAGCCAGTAAGTGACATCCTGCTTCTCTCTTGTCAATAGGATGCATATATCCATCACTTGCTAAAACTTACCACTTCTGCAGGACCACAAGATATTCCTTATGTATATTGTGTGTTCTATGTGATTTTCGTCCCCCTTCGGTGGATATACTATCGGTTCAAAAAATGGCATTACTACCTATTGGTAATCTCTTAAATCCCTCACGTTAAGTACTTGTACTGACTAATGTGTTGATGTTGGTGTGGTGCTGGCGGGATTTTAAGCACTGGATTCTCTTAAAGATTGATTTTAATCAGAAGTTTTGCCAGTTGCGGAATTGAGTATTTTCTAGGTTTATCCAACTCTGTCAATATGGGACCTGGTAAAAAAGGTGAAAGTTGTAAGAAGTTGAAAAGAGGCGGAGATGAATTTCACCCAGAAATTGTGCCTGTTTCAGAAATTGAGTATTGCCAGGATTAGTCAACTGTGTCAGTAGGAGGTGGATGTGGTGAAAAGCTTAAAAAGGGACTCTGTTCCTCATGGAAAATTCCTGATTTCCAGATCTGATTTTAGTTTTGGATACTCATAAGAGCAAAGAAAGACAAACGAAAGAAAGAAATCACCATCAGGAAGCAGAAAAGATGCAGAGCCATGTTGATTTTCCTTTTCTTAAAGCTTCTTAATATCATCATCAACATAATTTATTTTCTAATAATTGTTTTATCTCATGGAGTCTTTCCAACTGAGCATTTTGAAGTTTGACATTCTACCCTGTTTCTTGCAGGACTTCTGCTACTATGCCAACAGTATCTTCTTGATCGATCTTCTTCTATATCCAAAAAATGAAAAGCTTTTCATGGTTTGCTTCTCGTTTGCCGAGGTAAAGAGCTAGCATGGGTAAATGTCCGTCGTTTCATGATGAGATTCTCATCCTTTTACGTTTAATGCTGTGGCAGGGACCATTGGCATGGGCATTGATTGTCTGGCGTTGTAGCTTGGTGTTTAGTTCACTTGATAAAATTGTTAGTGTGCTCATTCACCTTTTACCAGGTGAGTCCGCAGTTAGTCTAGATCTGAACTGCTTCCATTTTTCCTATATATTCAGAAGTGATACCGTAGCGTTAGGTGTGATGAGCTTTAAAAACGGTTGTCTTAACACTTCATTCATAATGTCCTAAGTAACTGTCACACCATGAAAGATCTTAGTACCTGTAGTTGTGATGATTCCTCGGTAGTAATCCATTATTCTTTGTGACTAACTTTAGATGCTTCCTATTGTTTATGTTGCACAGTATAATACTATATTTTGTGAAACTCACAAATTTTCCTGGTTCCCATGCTTCATTTGGGCATCCTAAGTATCTTGAGTATTTGTTTTTGATGTTTCTTTTCTAATCCAGCTTGCCGATGTTGAGGGCAATTTTAATGTTTACAATTGCAGTATTGCATTGATATTTCTTTCAGCTTAAATAAAATTTAAAAGATGTGTAAGTTTCTAAATTATGGAACAGCCTAAATTCCTGACTGATGAGGACTATCTTGTAGCATTTGTTACTTATCTGACCAAAATGAGAAGAATTTCTCGCTGATCTGTCTAGTAACTAAATTAATCCAGTGATGAGAGTTATAGAAAGGAACTGGAAGCATTTAGTAAGCTCATGGCTGTTATGTTCTGCTCCTCTTCCCCTAGAGAGCTTCTGTTGCTGGTTCATTTTGTGGCATTTCCTTTTTTAAGTTGGAGTTCTTTCTTGAGGTTAGTTGGTTTTATGATTAATGGCACCAATCTTAGTCATTCTCAAGGTGAAGAAAAAAACAATCGAGGGATTTGGAATGGAGAATGAAGAGGGCGCCTGTATGACACTGTTCTATGGCTTTATCAAGTGCAAGTTATAACGTTATTTCATCACAGCTCATGAGGCTGCTTCTTGATTGAGATCTTAGCATACTTACCTCCATATTTTTAACTAATCCACTAAATGATTCTTCAAATTCATGGATTCAACAATTATAGTACCTGAACTTATGAAAACATGAAGGGATTCCATTCACTTTAAGGAAGTGTTTTTTGGAGCTATAACTCTAGGGCTGTTGCTTATGTCCAAATGACTCCTGAAAAAATGTTCGATTATCCATTAAAAGAGAGTCATTGTTCATTCAGGAATAGTCTTTTTTACCATAAGATGGTGGAATCCCACGACATTTGCTGCCATGCACCCTGAAGGGACAGCACAAAGAGTCTCGTGGCCGTATGTGGAAGACAAGTCCTATCTCTGGACTTGGCTGTTTGTGATTCCCTTAGTTGCTTATACTCTATGGCAGGTTCTCTATTTTCTCATAGTTAATGTTCTGCGTCGACAGAGACTGTTAAGAGATCCTGAAGTTATGACTTCTTATAGGTTTGTCGACTCTCTCTGTCTCTGTGTCTGTCTTTTTCTCATTTATTCCACAAAAATCAGAGTGTATACTCGCATACCCACAACCACAGGAAAAAATTTCAGAGTGCTATTCTGAAATCTTTTGGCTTATGACCATAGGGAATTGTCTAAGAAGGCACAGAAAGCAAACAACATATGGTGGTGTCTGAGCGGCTTACTGGGGGATAACAATCGGCTTTTCATGTACACTCTGCTTCAAGGAATATTTACCGTGGCGACCATGGCGCTCACGGTCCCCATCTTTTTGTCCTATAGACTGCACGTGGTCTTCCAAATACTAAAGGTGTCTGCAACAATTTGGAACGGCGGAATCTTTCTCTTGGAAGTTCTGCCGAGGCAGGTCATTCTCAAGGAGAAGAAGAAAACGGAGACGCGACAAGTACAAAACCAGCAGGAACAAGCCCCTGTTGCAACGGACAATCCTCCCAACGCAGATAACTCCACTGAAACGCGCCAATCGTAGCGCACATAGGTAAACCTCAGACTCAAATCTTCGCTCGTAGAACTTCCACTGTGCCCACGCCTCGGCTGCCTGATGGTTGCTCACATGTCAAGCTGGCTCAACGATGCTGCAAGGTTGCATCCTTTACTGATTCTTTTTTCTTTTGGAGAGTTTGTTATTCACTGGAGTGTTAAGAGAAGGTTATCATGGAGGTGAATGCGAAGTTTTGTTGCAAGGTTTGGACGTGGAATGTCCTCAAAGCTTTCAGAAAAAAGCTCGAACATATGTTGAAATCATGCGAGTAGCCCAGAGGAAAAAAAAATACTTAAATCAAGATGATGTAGTGATAAGCAAAAGCAGAATAAGTTTGTGACAAGATTTTGCTCTTGTTTTTGGAGTTCTTGGAAATGTTGTCGCATATCAGTTGCCTGTTTATGCTTCGTGCTTGAGGATGATCCATTATAATTTGCGTCAGGCCATTCTAACCATCTGTATCCGTACCACTAAAACCGATGAATACAAGAGGACACCGGAACTTGGTTTCCGTGACAAAAATGCATCGTCCACGGATGACAATGTTGCGTCTTTGAAGGAAAAATTAATAATTGAATTACTTTACTTCTCACGTACAATACATGTAATTGCCCCTTGCAACTGCAACTGCAACTGCTATCACCACTTACACTGAGGAAACAAAGAATTCCCAAACCACTATAACACCTGAGAAACCAAACCCATATCCAAATATGAATGAAGCCCTCACCCGAGAAAAAGAAAAGGAATGAGAAAGGCCAAAACAAACATGAAAATTGCCTGTTGGAGGCGTGACCGAATTGGCGGGATCCAACCCACCAATCTGAAATGGCACATATCACCACCTTAGTGACATGGCTCAAACTAAAGAATGCCCCTCGCGTCGAAGTGACTTGAGGGGAAGAAAAAAAAGAATTGAATCAACCCGGACATCAACCAAATATGAGTAGCCCAGGTTGATGGAGAATATGTAATATATGGACACTGAACAAAACAATATATGCACAAGGTTGTCGGTTTTGATCAGTCAAGCTCAGTGTATGAGGAGACTGAAAGTCGAGGCCCGAAGATGTGATCGCACCCTCATTCTGCACGTGGAAGTAAGAAACCAAAACCGGAGTTTTCACGTATCAATGCCGGAGGATCGACATCGGCTATGTCTACTTGTTGCATTGACTTCGAGATGTCATCCACGGAGAAGGGGATGCTGCATTAAAATTTCAGGCTTTGATTAGAAATAAAGGTGTCCAAATGGGTATTAAACCCATATATGACCTATTTAAATCATATATGGATCACTTACATTTTGATGTAGGTTATATATGAGTCACTTATATTTTAAAGAAGAGACTAGTTAAATGGGTCTTAAATAGATTTGACTTAAAAACCCATTTCCAACCCAAGCCTCACCATCTCTTTCCCCTTTTAACTTTATAAAAATGTTTTTTTATAAAAATCAAAATTAGAATTATTTTTTATGTTTCTTTTTTCTTTCCATTTTCTTTTTTTCTTCCTCCTTCCTTAGCCAATGGCCAGCACAACAACGGCTGAGCCGACAACTATCAAGGCTCGAGCTCGCCGAATCTGGCGAGGCTCTAGCTCGCCAATGTCGAGCAAGCTCAATCTCGCCAATCGAGCAAGGCCGAGGCCTCATCGATGATTGGTGAGGTTAGAGCTCACCGATGTCTGGCGAGGCTCAAGCCTCGTCAATCTGGTGAGGCCTACAACTGGTGAGGCTCAAGCCTCACCAATCCAGCTAGCCTCGAGCTCGCCGACGAAGGGCGAGCACGAGCTCGCCCATGGCCGATCGCCAGCCATCATCGTGGTTGGTGGCCGGCCGAACAAGAATAAAAAGAAAAGAGAAAATAATTAAAAATTCGATTTTTATAAAAATTATAAAAAGTTGTCCATTAAATTTGTATTACATTAAAGTGTTTTAGCAATGCCATTTTAAAAAAAAAAAAATCATAAGAAATAAGCTTTCTTAGATTTGGCTAAAGGTTTTTCGCATACTTTATTTTATTTACTAATTTTTTATTGTTTAATTTAGTTTTTAAATTTGATGTGAAGTTTTTATTCAAGTAACATATATATGAAAAGCTTAAAATAAATTAAATGGGTGGGAGCATATTAACCTAAATTGAGTTAAATATTAATGTGTTTCGATAACATGGATCGAGTCGAATATGGGTCGGGTTGGATCTGGGTCATCAAATTTATATCGCATGAAAATGGATCAAAACGGGTTAAATGGGTCAATATGAGTCAAACCATCCCACCCATTTGACAGACCTAATTAGAAACCAAGTTGCATTCTTGAAGGATGGTAAAGAGGGAGCCAAGGCTTGCTTGCTGTCAAAAAGATATGGAGAAAAGCATAATGGAATACCTTGAATCATCGTCCAGCAAGAACGAGTGACTGACCGCATTATTGGAGTTCTCGGTCATCATGACCCTCATACTCGAAATAACCTGAACAGGGAAAATTGGAAGTTAGAATAAACTTGAGCCAATGCGAACAGATCAGTTGCGTGTATACCACAGGGACCATAAATCAGCACTGCGCTATGCAGATAGACTATTTACTTACTTCTGAAGACACGCTATGGGTGCCATATTTATCATCCCAATACATCGTACTGATCCTGTACAACTGCTGTATGCTTAGAACCTGAAAAGGCAGAGAAGCATACACGAAATTTCAAGAGCATGTCCAACAAGCGGACGAAAAAGAAAACTGCAGCACAAGGCTTGAGTTGTGCAAAGGTGGCAATTCACTCACCGGGCAAAGTTCTTTTGTGATTTCGTTAAAGGTCTTCTTGGGTTTCTGATGTATGACCTGCGTTGTTAAGAAATTCGAAGGAGAAAGAGTCAGCAACTTCTTCGCTGGTGATCCTGGTGATCTTACTAGATTAGAGATTCAAGTGTACGTTACCAAAAATCCAACGGCCTGCCTTATATGCTTCAATTCATCCCAAGCTGAGCCTGCATACTGCTTACAACAAGAGTTCAGCAACAGAAACCAAAAATCCAAAAAAAAAACAAGAACAATGAAATGCCCAAATCATCCAAGAGAAAGCAGTGCTCACTTCCTCAGTTGCCTGATGGCACCACTGCTCTAGTTCAGCCAACCCTGACTTTACATACTCGCCATTACTAAATGAGCAACACTCTCGCCGTAAAAGAAGACTGCAAAAGAAGAATGCAAAAGTTTGTCAATTAGATACTGACGGAGCATGAACTTATTTGTTCACTGGTGATACTATTGCGCTTTACAATCAGTCACCTGTTAAACAGCTGAACATTAATGAAGGAGAATATCTGTGTGAACACCTTACGAACTAGGAAAGGTGGGACCTGAGGAATCATAATCAGAATGCATAGTTAGTAAAAGGCAAGGAAGAACCTTTAGCAGCAATAGGTTTTAACTTTCAAATTACTTACATTGTTTGCTTTCAATGTCTGGAGATAATTGTTCAAGCTTTTCACTATGCTTTGCCAGTGAGCAATCAAAGCTTGCTGAGCAACCGCATTAGCTTGAGAACGTCCTTTGACCAAACTACCTCTTGATGTCCTGGGAGCCTGCATTAGGTTCATGAATACTTAAGCAGGAGACACTTCAAAGCACACTCAGGAGAAACCTACGACTAATTTATATCCTGAATGTCGGCAACTGGTCTACATTCCAGAGACCAGCATTATAAAAGTAAATGTTCTGTGCTGTAAGCCACAATTGAAAAATTGGGACGAATCATAGAGCTTGTCTTGGGCACATGGAAAGGTCTACATTATCACTCTCCCTTATCTTCCTCAATCACACATGACATGCATACCAGCTGGCTCATGTTTTCATGGTGGAGAATTAGAAGTCTCAAAAAAAATTACAGCCAATATCTTGCCATGTTACCATCGATCTGATTTTCTCTGAGCAGAAGGAACTTTATAGCTTCCTACTTGACTGTGATATTCAGTATAACCTAGCTTATGGCAATAAGCAAAAATTAACTGCATCATAATTGAGTCCAACTCAGCAGATACCTGGATACATAGCCCGAGCAATGGAGAAATCTCCTTCTTCAGGCTGTCTCGGATCATTCCATAAATTTTCTCCAGAAAAGCAGTAAGCTGTTGCTTAAAGAGCAAAGCTGGATACTTGGCCTCAACTTGTCGCAAATCATCCAGCTTTGTGAGCCCTCTACCATTGAGGAACGAAAGTCCAGCACTTTGAGGGGATGAACGTAGCCCCTACAATTTCAAATGGTGAAGTTTGCAAACAGATGGAACTCAAATCATGGAAAGTAAATCACGTGACAGTAGATATCCAAAATTTTGTTTCATTACTTGTGACATCCTCCCAAAAAGAGAAGCAGACGATGTTCTCCTCCGCTGTGGCGTCAAGCTAGCTGCTCCAGTCGCTTTAAGAGTGTGTTGAAGCAGCAGCAGCAACGTTGATGTGTTTGATAACCAATAAGCTAACACGCCATTATTATCCGGGACCTTCATCAATTTGCAGAGACCATCAGTGACTGGTGAAATCCCTTGTGAACTGACCAATTTTAAATAATCCCAGACAGAAATTAGAGATTACGGAATGGAGAGAAAAGTGGTTGAAGAGGACACTTACTTCTATTGCTGAAGCTATTGTTTGGATTATACGGTCAAATATGCTAGTCCTTTCAACCTCAAATGATCGCCAATGAAGAAGACATTTGTAAATTACACAGGCAGCAACAGGTTTGCCCCCAGAAAAACCCAAATTTTGTGATATACATTTTATCAGCAGTTCCTGGTTTTCCTGAAGAAGAACAAATGAAAATTATTCTGGACTGGAATAAAATATGACCAGGAAAGCTAGAATAGAATGAATATGTGAAAAACGAGGTATGCATTAAGGGGACATTAATTTCATGCAAGTCTAATCGCCACTAACCTGCTGCTTCTCATTGAGCGATTTCTGTGGTTTTTCTTCAGATTCAGGTTCACGTGTTGGTGTAGCCAAAGACATATCCTGCAAAAGAAGCAGTACATTGAACAAATGCTTTACCAAAAACTCCTGATATAAGTAGCATTAATTAAATAAATGTAAGTTCTCACCGATGCAACCCTTGTTTCTCCATTTGTAACTGTTCCATTCTCAGGTGTTCTCTGCATTTTATTTCCCAAATTTAAAATCTATGATCACATGAAACAGCAAGAGCAATAATTAAGGCCTATCCATACCTGCATAATAACAGTCTTTGGTCGTGCAGACAAGTTTTTCCCTGTCGGTGACATAGTCAGTGCTTGCTGACGCAGTACTTGATTTTCTGACTCTGTGTTGGACAATTTCTCTTCTAGCCTGAAGAACAGAAACAAAACCAACATTTTAAACATATATTTCCTCAAGCAAAGGAATCATTGTCTGAAGCAAGGAAGATATAAGCTTCTGTGTTCATAAAACAAGACAATATACAGACATCAGCACAGGATGTGGCAGTTTAGAGCCACTGAGAATATTTGCATCTAACAGACCTCTGCACAGAATCCTGAAGCTGATCAGCTTTTCGCTCTGTATCTTCAAGCTTTCGAGCCAGCTCTGAATTTCTGGCCTTCGCATCCACATGGGCTTTCTTTGTCTCTTCTGCTGCTGCTCTTTCTGATGTAAGCAAAGCCTGTGAAGCCACAAAGCTTTTTAACTTAGTGTATCATGCTAATTTCAAATTCAGTAAACATAGATGAAATGGGTGAAGCAATAACACTGATCATGCCAATCCATAGTTTTAAAAAAAAAAAAAAAAAAAAAAAAACAGACAGATTTTCTAGCTCAGTATTTGATAGGATCATATATTTGCAGACATAGGGCAAATAAAATGCACAAAGCTTGAGAATACTAAACTAGGCTATATATTCGGGAAAAAAAAAAAACTTGGTTGTTACTCCATGCAAATGACCTCCTGATCATCCATGCTTAAACAGAAGCTGACATATCTGATTGTTATATTCAGTTCAGTTGTTACTTGAGATCGACCAAAAGTCATCATTTCTCTTTTTTACATGATTACAGAAAGAGCATCACCCCTATTAGAATTGCTTCCAAGAGAAAATCCTCATCTAAGAGAGTCAAGAGAAATGTCCTTTCTTTTGTTAAAGCCCGTAGCATCACTCAAAATTTGCACGCCAATTGGCTTCAGCACCACCAAATTATCGATTAATCTCCAGCAAGCTTTTAGTATTTCATTTAACTTACTAAACCCACAGCTATTACAGTTATCAGCAGCACCAAGCAGAGAACTTACCGAATTGATGTCCTTGATTTTTCAAATTTTCTAGTTCAGACTAGTTAGCTATTATTCCACCAGTAGGTTTGGTTCCAGAAATCATTATAAGATCAGAATGAGACCATGTGCTAAAGATAATACAATACTCAGTATGATGGTGTACCTTCAAGCTCTCTATCTCAGCTGTTAGTTTATTGATCTTCTCTGTGTCTTCCACTATCACAGGAGTCTCCTTCACAACCGGTGGAGCATCCTCAATAGCTTTTCGAGCTGCCTCTCGTTCTTTGATGACCTTGGCATTTGCTTCTTCCACTTGTATTTGCATAGCATGTAAAGCCTCCTGCAACTTAGCAATCTCTTGTGCCTTTTCCTCTTCCAAATCTGTCTGAAATTCATATTACATAACAAGAAAACAGTAAGTTACCCATATGGAGTTGTTTGTCCCAAAAATTGAGCTCACAACACTGAAGACCAGTCCAAGACAACATACCCTTAATCGCTTCTCCAACTGCAAGCGCCACGTAAGCTCTTCCACCCGCTTTTCTAGTTTGTCTTTAGCTTCTTTGAGAGCACCTGTTTCTCGTGAAGCCTAGATAAATATACAAAAGCAGTCAGTGCCTGAATTTATCAAGTGGGCATAAAACCATGCTTGAAGCAAGATGTGTCAGCAGAAGGTAAATCAAACCATTTTTAGTTTTCTGAGTTCTCGACGAGCAACTCGTCCTCTCCAACCACATTGTGTAACGATAGCAGCCTTGCGAAGACTTTTATAATACAAATATGCAATGTGGCACCGCAAATGAGCCTGCAGAGAAGGAAAATAAACAATGATCATGATCATTTTTAGTTTGAACTCAATCGCATTCCAGAACATCTAGAGTTAACTTTGAAGCTTCCATCAAGGACAATAAATTCAAAGAGAGTCAGTATTGAGACCTGAATAATAACAGCAGCCTTAGTTTGCTTTCTGAATCTAAATTCATCTCGAGCGGTCATGGCCCTTAAACCTGTTTGCAATGTGGTTGCAGACAGCCTTACAGAAAGGTATGACTGTCTTGCAACATATTGGCGGAAGTTCTTCTGAATCTTCAAGGCTGATGCTTCCCTTCGCAGCTGCTCATAGAGCTTGCATGCCAGTTTACCTACTCATAGTGGCAAATAAAATGACAGTTATCATTTTAATTAGTATTAGTATATTTACGAGGCTGAAACACAATTGATGGTATGGACCACATGGAAGCTGAACAAAATATAATGCTTCTCAGTAGGACACCTCACAGACTTCCTATTTTCATAAGGAACTACAATCATGTGTTAAAAAGCCAAGCAATGGAGACGCCAGCATTTCCATTTCACTTGTCCATTAAGTAAAAACCTGAGAGGCAGAAACAGACATATGTGATACAGTTTCAAAGAAGAAAATATACCTCGCAAACAAGATTGCATCGTAATTGCTGCTTTACGCAATGCAATAAATTCCTTTCTAGCAATATATGTACGACTTTGCCTTTGAATTATTCTTGCTGCATTTCCTAGCACCTCTGCTCTCCTTGAGTCCAATTCTGCCATTTGCCCAGCTCTTAGGAAAACTTTCGTCTTTCCTATCTGCAAGGGATAAAAGTCATCCGACACCAGCAATGGTCCATGTATACTTCTATGGAGGGACAGGTATATCCATGATTTAAGAAGGCACAATACCCTGAGTGTAACTATGCCAAGACATTGGTACACTAACTTGGTTTTTTGTTTCTTCAATTGTCTCTATCCCGCAGGGCAGAGAGCTAAAAATTCACTCAAACACTAGAAGGCAATGTGAGTCAGCTAATTTCAAGAATGTCTAAGGTTTGCTATAAAAGTGCCTAGTTCCTAATCTAATGCTCAATAAATTGTGTCTCGAAGAGGATGTCTCATCCAGCTCGATGGACAAGAATCGCCATAGGTGCAACATGTTCTCAAGCAATGCAAATCATCTGATCAATTAGGCACAGCCATCAACAAATGTCAATATTTTCAGTAGTGAAAATGGGAGGCCTCACACTACGCTGCTGTTCATTGCCTTAAACGATTCATTTATGTCAATTAGACTTTCAAGCTTCCACATTCTCCATATATTATGGAACATGCCTGAAAGTCATGTAAAATTTTGATATGTCAAGTATGGTTACAAAAAAGATCTACAGTATATTTTTATAAATGGCCTGAGTCCTTACGGTTTTCTACATTAACTCATCTCATTCGTTTAGCCATTCCTGCTTCCATATCTTCACCTTATGCATGTAGGATGATGAATGAGTAGTAGTGGACAACTTCCATGCGGGATATTTTATGTCTCCAATCAGACAACTTGTTTCCGTGGCATCTCAAAAAAGGAAAAGGTGGCAGTGAAGGAGATGGTTAAAGTACCTGATAGCCCTTCAGTCCCATTTTGTTCAGTATCTTTTGACAAGCTGTCATGTCATCATAACTGCAGAGGAAGAACACAATGAGGCCATAAAAAATAGCCAGCATAACAAGACAAAACCATCAGGAAGAATAAGGATAATGCAAAATTTGGTGGTTGCGCCCATTTGTATCTGCCACTACCATGTTAGGTACGTACATACATAACTGATGTTAAAAATACCAAATAATCCCAGGGATATGACACTCACTTTCCTTCCAGAACCTCTGGGGCAAGGACACCGAAACGGAGAAGAAATTCATAAAATGTCCGTCGAGTCGGATATCCAGCACAACTAATCCTAATTGCCTCGAGAACACCCTAAAAGAAAAAAGAAGGTTCAGATAGGAAGGAAAAACTGTAAAATGAGCTTTCAAGTTAACAAGTTGAACAGAAAAAAAAGTGAATACTCACTCCACAGCGCAACTGTTGAATTATATTGGAGTTCTCAAAAATGGCAGGCTTCAGGACATTGTTTGGCTTCACGCATCTGATATAATGAGGTTCTGTGGAATTTAATGTCTCCATCAAGGATTGAAGTTGCAACTGCATTTGAAAACACATTCAACTCTTAGATTAAATGCAGTATTTGTCCCACAGCAATGAAGATGATCAAATACTAATCTCTAGAGTCGAGTTATCTGAAGTAGCAATGATTAAACAGAGGCACTTTAAAAATAAAGCAATTTATGAAGCTGCAATAGCATTCCTAAACAATAATGGAAACTTCTTGGCACATGCCAAGTCACATTTCCTTCTTTCTGCATGAGGTGATCTCTCTAAGCCAGTCCCAAGACCAATCCTATGACTTTATCGTAGAGTATGCAAATTGAAACATCAATAGTTTGTAGAGTGTGCTCTGACTTTTTTTCTGGTAAGTGTGCTATGATACAATGTTACAATCTGCATGCGATACATCTGGTGTTTTCAAGTATTAGTACATTAGCAACGATATAATAGGAAGAAACGAAAAGGAAATTTCATTAATTGAAGCTCCATAGACATCTCCTTTCAGTAGGAATTTCCACGTAATAGATCCTGGTTTTTGCTCTTTCTATTTCAAAGACCTTAGTTTGACCTAGCTTTGGGATGCTCTCAAGAGAATTGCCTCCTCTTCAGCAAGTTGCTTTCCCAAGATCACCTCTGACTTGCAAAGATGCAAGTAAGTCACAATGCATTAATGTGCTTAATGGGCTGGACTAAGCTCAATTAAGGCCAAAGATATAATCTGAAGGAAAGATTCCATAACTACAAAGATATAAGGCACTTTTCATAATTAAAGACTAGAGTGAAGTATTTACGATTTTATTACTGATAAAGTTAATTTGTAAACCAAATGAACCCAAAAATGATAGTAGGACAAAGGGTGTGAGTTCGGGAAAACTTTGAAAACCAGCTTTTGATTCCCAAAGTCCTTTGAGTCAAAGTGGCAGTAGCTCTGGACTTTGGGCTTTCAAAAGGGAGACTTTGGGCATGAAAATTTTCAGTCAAAAGACTTTGGAAGTACAAAGCTGCTTTTTAAAGTTTTCCCAAACTCGTCCTTAGTATTCCACCAAGACAACCGACGAACAACACAAGCTAACATACCTTAAACCGGGAACCAATTGAAGAAAATTTGGAGGACTTTGATGATTCTTCAGGAAGTGGAGGAAATAGACCTGCCACAAAGGGGCACGTGGATTCCGTCAAAAGACCCTGATGTTCCGCCACGACATAATCTTTGTTCTTATCAAGGAACTGATCAGCCAGATAATTAACCTGGGAAACATTAAGAAACAGTCAATAGTCATGTATAAAGGACTGTTAGGTCCGACTTTAATTGACGAAAGCAAAACAATAGTTACCTCCCCAGCATAGTGAGATATTGTAAAACTTGTGCGAGAAAGCTTAGGTTTGATAAAGCGCTTGTTGTTCTTAAAGGTTTGATACAACTTCTGAGCAAATGTTTCATGTGTCGACTTAGGAAACATGCTGCAAAACAATGAGTATAAGTCAGATATCAAAGCCAGACTTACATTTTATTGATGTGACTAATAAATAGATATCCTGCTATGATATACAAGTCCATCATGGGGATCCAAAAATCATGAAACAGTAACAAAATGAAATTATATAAAAAGAAAATAGAAAAATTAATTGTCCGCATACCAGGCTTCATCTAAAAGGGCAATGATCCCTCCAGGCTTCTGCAAGATTTTAAATGTTTTAGATGTTAGCAATACACAACATTCAAGAGATCATGAGGAACTTCTAATTCACCATGAAATTAGGTTAAAAATCTGATAACAGCTCATTAAGGATTCAGCAAAAGATATATTGGTGAGGACAAGACACCTTCTCAATCAGATCCAAGACATCTTGATTATCAACAAACTCTATGTAGCTCCAGTTGATCTCTTCTTTGGTATATTCCTCTTGTTCCATCTTGAAGACATGCTGCGGACACACATTACCAAAGATCAGGGTAGGGAACCCAAAATATATTTAAAATAGGGGCATAAAAGTGTTTTACAGTTGATGAACCTGGTTAAAATGTTGCTGCAGTTTCTCATTTGTGAAATTGATGCAGAACTGCTCAAAGCTAGTAAAGAACAATAGTAAGATCCAAGTGTCAATCATATGCTTCCGGTCATGCATGTCTAAATTTAACAGCTCACCTGTTGAACTTAAAGCTTTCAAATCCATAAATATCAAGAACCCCAATCAATTGCTTTGAGTTGGGATCTTGCCCAATTGAACTGTTAATCTTATCCACAAGCCTGGGAAGAAAAAGGAAATTGTCAAAGCTTAAACTTTTGTAGGGGACTATAGTTGTATTGCTGGTTTATAAACTAACAAATATAACAAAACAACCCCCATCATTCGAAAGATCAACAGAAGCAAGCATCAATCGTAGTCTAATAGCAAGGAAAAAATAGCAACACGAACTCAATATAGGCTTAGAGCATGATTTTACTTGAAAAGCAAACAGCATAATATACAGTTCAGGTGTCTTTGTTGCTCAAGTTTCTTCATAATTTCTTTGAAAGAGCACATTTTCACAGAAAAAGACTTGATAATTAATCCAACTAAGTATGATAGACTGGTCTGGTAAATGTTTCCCATTCCAATAGAATACTGAATCTTTGCAAACAGCTGACAGATCGATCCCTCTAATGCTACAGCTAAAGGGTTTATGTATATGCCGTTCCATGAAAGGCCTCTAGTGGACTGTGATTATCCTATTCCTAGTCATCTTCCTGGTATTCCATAGCAAGAGCGTCCCACTGCAGAAGTGTTCCCATGCTGCATGATTTTGAAGGGGTTAATCTATGCAGCCTACCCCTAATTTCTTAGAAAGCCTGTTTCCGTGACTTGAACCTGTGATGTCAGGCCATAATGGAATAACCTTTTACAGCTACATCAAGGCTCACCCTCTTGATAATCCATAGCAAAAGTAGAAAAAATAAAGTCCTTGGGATTCATGGGACAACATATGAAGCAAAAGACATGCAAATTCAGGGCAAGCCAGGAAAGCAGGCAGAAAGCAGTAGAGAGTTGAGAAGGTTAATTACCAATCAAACAGGCGAGAATAAATAGTTTTGGCTAGGGCATCCCTGCTACCAAGAGCAGCAACAGGATCCAGAGGTCTTGTGATGATCTCCTCAGGGGTCACCATTACACGCTTAATCATTGCATCTTCCAAGCTCTTGACATCACATCTTGTGAGAGATTAATATATATAAGTTAGCGGCATGCGGTTAAACACCATATACAGGCATCACTAAAAGCAGGGTAATTACGTCCTACCTAAGCAGCTCAGCTGTTGTGTTCAGATGGAACCTACACTTCTCATCTTTAATGACTGAAGAGTCAATTTCCGGCCCCTTTGCAAATTCAACATTTCCAAGATGCAAAACTGCAGCTACTACCCTAAAAATTGCCTCCTGAAATAAGCGTTTGCAATGATATTAAATTCAACTGGAATTGACGGCTATTTCTGAGAGTTCTTGACAGAAAAGAAAAAGACAAACCTGTTCTTCCTCGCTAATTCCTACAACATCCATGGCCCTTCTGGTTGCGAGGTACTCGTCGGCATCATCGATCCCATTCAGCTCATAACAGCTGGATTGATTTAAGAAATGGAATGACCTAGGGTCTCCCAATTTGTATCTCTCTCTTTCCTGAAGCAAGTATTCAATCATTTCTTAGGAATCCAAAGAGATCGAAACTATCATTAACCATGGTTTAGAGAAGCAAATAAAACACTGAAGAAGTCACAAGAGCAATCACCTCTTGTGGAGCCGCACAAAGAAGGTAGAAGCAATGGTAGTTTCTCTCAGGATCTGAAATTTGGCAAACTCGAGATCTTTCAAGCAAATAAGTCCTTACAGCTGCCCCAGATATCCTCCCACTCTTGTCAAATTGGATCTCCACGAACTTTCCAAAACGACTACATTAGAGTAAACCCAGCACACACAGAAAAGTTGTAAGATAATCCCTCCTCAATATAAACAATCTCAAATGCTATCCAAGTATTCCTTTTAAGAGAAATATGAACAGGGATCTAGAGGCCGATGGGTACATAGAAATACGCAAGAAATTTGAGGTCTAAAATGGCCCGACAATCATCAGCCTTTCCATTAATTTCTGAACACTGGAGTGATCTCAGATTCATTTCTTAAGATTAGGGTAGCACTAGATTTTTGCGCAAGCTGTGAAACAGATTAAGTTCAAGCAGAACATCCAGGAAGTGAAGCAGGTAAGGCAGGAACACTCCACAGCTGTCTTTCAAACTGGTTGTCCAGGTTTTAATCATCGCAACAGGCAGCAGATCTATTGGCTACTCACCTTGAATTATTGTTCCTGACCGTCTTTGCATTGCCGAATGCTTCAAGAACTGGATTAGACTGTGAAAGTCAGAGACCAAGCGCATAGCTAAGTACACAATTTCAATGAAACACAAAAGGCATAGACCTTCATCAATGGAAAGAAACAAAAGATCAATATGTACAATAGCATGGGAGAACTTCATCCTACTTCTAAAACTTGCTGTTCCACTGTCCGTCCTTCCACTCCAGATCGACCGCCCAGATATGCAAGATATCGCATGAGCATCTTCGTTGTCTCAGTCTTACCAGCACCGCTTTCTCCACTTACCAAAATCGAATTGCTCTTTCCCTCATTCATCATTGCCCTGTCGTATATCTCTGACAAGATCAGAAGATGCATTCCGAGAAACTTTTGATTCTTACTCTAAATCAAATAAAGGTTCACCTGTATGCAACATCGGCAACAGCAAACACATGAGGGCTTAACTCTCCAAATGCCGCACCCTTGTACTGCTCCATCATGTGAGTATCATACAAGTGAGGTAGCCGTTGAAATGGGTTCACCGCGATGAGTATATTCCCTGTGTATGTCTGATAGCCCAAAAAAAAAAAAAACAAGTGTCACTTTCAGTTTTTCTTCAACCTAGTAGTTTAGCTTGTATTTTTAAATAAAAAACTCAGCATCTTACATAGATTTCGTTGAGTTCATATCTCATGGCTAAGTTATGAAGAACTCCTGGTTCATGCAAATACGAAAGCTTCGTCATGTCATCCACACCTCCAGGAGGAGCTTCCATATCTTTTGGATATACTTTCGATATGTTACTGACAACCTGCAACGTGGATCCAATTTTATTATGATCCCCCCAGAAATAGCATCATCAGTAGCACAACAAGGAGTGTCTCGGCGCTCCACATTCCAGCAAAACTTTTCTGACTAAACCATCCTCTCTCCCCTTAGTACCAAAGTACAACAAGACTTGCTCAGTAAAATTTTCTAATAGAATCTTCTCTTTCTCAGTAAAACTCTAAAACGGAACCATCTCAACATGTACCCACCCTAAAAGTTGGATAGAATGTCATTTGGACAGACAATAGCTTAATATTTGGTAGGAAAAATCTCAACTTTTACCATAAGAAAACCCCATTAGCAGAGTAAGTGTACTACAAAACTCACCGTTTTTCCATCTGTTGTATGAATATGAACTTCCTCACCATTAATGCGGAAAACTTCACCATCAATCCATGCCTGCACTGGATCCTCGACCCATACATGAGAACCAACTATAATATTCACCAATGCAGCCTGCAATGATTTGAGCACATCAAAAATGTTAAAAGGCTGCAAGAAAACTATTCAAGAATGTATCTTTGAATAAACAATTGTCCGCAAAACTACTTGAGGTAGAGAGATTTGCCAAAAATTATCAACATCGCAAACTTCTCTAGGGCCAGCTCTAGATAATCTTGATAATCATGGATTTTCCCATAATTGGTTTTTACAAGTATCTTGCAAACCATGCTGTTGGTTGCAAGGAGGTAAGTGTTGATAAGCATATATTAACCGTCCTCAATCATGTCACTTGTTTTTCCATTGAAAGCACACAGTGGTGTTTTGTGGTAGTTTCCACGCACACTTATAAATAGAATAACTGCGATATTAGGTTTTAACAACATAACCACGTGTCATTCTTCATTGGGCTTAACCCCATTGGACGAATATCGTGCAATCATGCTTGAGGCTGTCCATTGCATGCAAATTCAGGTGGTTTCAATGCCACTTGAGCACTCTAAAACTAAAAGTATAACATCCAATTTGAAGTATTGCATGAAATTTTAAAATTCAATAGAAGCTGGATTGCAAAAGTATAACGTCCAATTTGGACTAGGAATTAGAAATAAATCAAGAGGCAGGCACAAGTTCGCAATGCCGTATCATTCCCTCAAGTTGACATGGGAACACACAATTTTCTCAATTGCGGCAGGTTTATAAACCATCTTCACTTAACTAGGAATTCTGCCAGCAAGCATGAATTAGATGCCTAAACCGATATTTAATTCTCCAGAGTTTTCTACTGTGGCAGCCATATTCTATTCCATGATCCAATCACCATTAGTCACTCGCCTCGCCTCTAAGTTCCAACTAGTCATTCCGATCGCTACTCACTATGGGCCTCTACCACTAGTCGTGCATATTCAATTAACACCGAAACGGATTCATGAAATACTTCAAGCCGTCTCAAGTCAAAACACTGATATCAAGCTGAAAATTTTTACTTAAAAACCCAAGCAGCTTCACCTCAAGCTCTTCCGCAATTAAAGCGCATCGATATCTCAGCTAAAAAAAGAAAAAAGACGCTTTCCATCCACGACATCGAACAGGCTAGCGTCACGTCCAATCGAAAAAACCAAAACCTCAGAAAGCTCAACCGATTCAAACGCAGCGAAACCAGCGAGTCCAAATCTATACACCGATCGAATGACGACACAACAACACGTCACCGCTACTGACCATGGATTAATCAATCACCGCCGTCGATCTCCTCCACCTCTCCTCCTCTCTCAACTCATGCGAGGCGCGACCGAGCCCCGCGCGGGAATCCGACTCGTCGGCCACCCAGATCGGGCCCCGCCGCCGCCGCCGCCGCCGCCGAGACCGCGAGCTCCGCCGCCGCCGGTGGTCCCGAGCTCCGACCGCCAATCCAGAGAGCGAGAAAGGACCGGAGACGGACGGGCGGGCGGATGGTTTCCGAAGCTGACGATGAGCTGAGCACACAGAGGCGATGAGCAAAGAAGCAGAGCGAAATCCGAGGCAGGTTTTCTCTCTCTCTCTCTCTCTCTCTCTCTCTCTAAACTTTCTGTCGCACGCCTTTCCTCTTTCTCGACTGCCTTCTTACCGGGTGGGTGCGTTTCTCTCTCTAGAGAGCAGAGAGAGGGGAGAGGAATAGGATGGTCGAGTTTGAGCTGTTCTGCTCTCACTTTCTCTCACTAGAGAAAAGAAATTTTCAATTCGCCTTCCCTTCTTTTTTTCCTCTTCCTTTTTTCCTTCTCAGTCGCCTGGGGTCGTGGTCTCCACAAACGATGATTAATCTCCCTCTTAAACCTGATTAATTCGTGCTTTACTTACTCCCTAGTCCCTATTTCTGTGGGGGTTGCTGTCCTTTCTCGGACACTCCTTCCCTCCCACGTTCCATTATGACAACATTCCCCCCTGCCCTTTTTTTCCCTCCCACCAATGACAATGTTTCCATCTTTTCAATCCATGAATTTCGAAATGGCTCTCATGTAAACTTCGGCATTAAGAAAGATCTCAACCCGCAATTTCTTATTCCAAACGTAAATTGAAAAATGGGTTATTCCTTTGGTTAATAAAAAACGAAAATAAAAATCGACGACTTTAAAGATCAGCTTTTATAATGATTTCATCGATGTTACCTATTTAAGATGCGATTTCTTATTATTATATTTCTCGAAAAGCCTTGATATGCGGAGTCGGCCTAGCATGATTTTTTTTTTTTGGCGATCGGCCATGGACAAAGTCTGAATTAATTGCGATTAAAACTACTGAAATCGTTAAAAATAGAAAGAAAGAAAGAACCTACCAAGATCGAATTTTTTTTGTTTGGGAAATTCTCTTTAAGGGGAGGGGCAAAACCGTCAATACGAGTCCCGGAGGCGGACATCATCGTAACTCCCGTTTGTAAGGTACGCAAAATTTTGTTTTTATTTTCTCTCCCGCGGACAGTACAGAACGACATCCGCCCCACCTTTCGCTGGCGAGTAAATATATAAATACATATATATATATATATAATTATATGTATTTTTAAATTTCCAAGGCTGCGGAGAGATGGAGATCCCGTGCGACTCGCTCGCACCGACTTAGCGTGTTTCGCCGGCTCCTGAAAAGGAGAAGACATCATCATCGCCACCATCATCCACCGCTAGGAAAGCGACACGTCGACGTCAGGTGCCGGTGCGCTCGTGCGAAATCGGGCAAAAAGACATCCCATCGAGCTCATGCGCGCGCGGGTCGGCGCGGGTCGGCGCGCCGTCCAAGAAGAATTCTTCGTCGTCGGGGCACGACCCGGTCCGGGCGACTTCTGAAATGACCGAAATAGCCCCCCGCCGTCGAGGCTGACGTGGCAAAGGAGAGAGGGGAAGCTGGTGGCTCGCGCGCGTTGGGCGGCCATTGGCGGCGTTTTTGGGGTGGGCCGGCGACCGATCCGCGGACTTTTCTCTTTCCTTTCCTTTTTTTTTCCTTTTTTTTTTATCTTGCAACTCAAAATTAACATAAAAAATTGCAAAGTGATTTTAATTATATTCATCTACAGCTCGATGAAGTTTTTTAAACGCTGCATAGTAAATACTGTAAAAGTCCCAAGTCAAATCTATAGGGACAATATTGGGATTAACGTACCTGGTCCTACATTTGAAATTTGTATCATTGTTGTTGTCATCTTGTCTCACTTCCTATTTAACATAATTTAGACATGAACTCGAGGTATTGGAACCCACCATGGAAAGAAACAATGTCAAGATCTATGTCAAAATTTTCCTTATTACACCGCACTAAGTATCCGGCTTATTGACTTAGAGATATTGATTGTAAGATAGGGAAATATAGGATTCTTTATTTCGCGAAAAATAAATGATTTGACAAATATTTTCATAAAAACGATCATTCGTATCGTTTAAAATAATTAGTTGATGGAAAATATTTCTATTATTCCATTATAAATTTATACTTATATATTTTTGTGAACGACAAAAATATTTTTCATTCATTATTTTTAAAAGTGATACAAGCAATCATTTGAAAAAAATGTTGTCACGATCATTTATTTTTACAAAATAAAAGGAAGCTTAACGATGAATTGCAAAAATAAAAAATCGAATTTTTTTTTTTATTTAACATGTCTCCAATTTCTTTTGATCCTGGAGAAATTAGCCTGGCAAAACCACTACAATGACTAAGACTAAGTCAAAGGCAGCGATCAAATATATCAAATGTCTACATAAATATGCATCTGTTTCACAAAAAATAACTTATTTTGTATTCATGAAAAAAAAAATATTCTTTTTATTTCTCAGAACTAGGTACCACCCCCCAAAAAAAAAAAAAAAAAACGATCCCATTCATGACATGAGACCCCTATGACCGTGTCCAAATTGCCCCGAATTCATGCTCCTATTCCCCCAAAAAAGAATAATGTGATCAAGGGTTCCTCAAATCATTATCTAACATAAAGGTTTTACTTTGGGTTGAAGAACACTCTTGACAGTATATGGTGCAGATAATTTCTTGGTATAAATACACAGGATTATATCGAGGCATGGTCTCGGACAAACCTGATCGGAAGCCCATCAACAAGTCCAGTCAGTTTGATCGGGTTTTCGACAGGGGTCTTGTTTCTTCTTCTTCATTTCCCATCCAGACATGTAACGTCTTTCCGGCTACTATCCCTATAACAAGCCACAATTTACGAATTTATTGTGTCCATCTTCTCTCCTGTATTACCATCTCGCAGTGCTGTAATGTTCTTCATTTAAATCATTTTCAGTTTTCTTTTCCATAACTATTTTCAGGTCTATTCTCCTAGTAGATCTAGGATTACCACGAAAATGGTCGATGGTTAATTTATTAACAGCTGCGCTGATTAGTGATAGCAACCCCCATAGTCAATATAACTTCACAAAAAACCTCTCAGAAATATCAGGTATCAAATTGACTTCGCAGTTGAGGGGAAGAAACGGGCGGGAAAACCGCCCTAGTTAATACATGGCAACCATCAGATCAGACATGTATTGAGCCATTTCTCCGAAAGCCATCATATTCGACTAATTATACAAATAAAAATGATCTGAAACCAAGAAAATCTCTTGCAGACTAGTCAAACAAAAGGTTAACGATCAGCGGCTTCAAGAACTTATCTTTTCACAATTTGCAGATATACCTTCATGAGTAATCATAGAGTGATATGCTCTTGTCATCAGATACACTAGCAAGCCGACCACCAGCTCTGACACCAGCACCCGCCATTGGTCGAAAGGCAACCCCCCAAACTTGATCCGAATGGTTACTCATCGTCTGAACGGCGGCCCTCATACTGAGATCCCACAGCCTCACAGTCCTGTCACTTGAACCTGTCGCAAGTGCTACTCCATCCGGGCTGACATCAACACTCAATACCCAGCTAGCATGGCCAGACATGGACCCCACCAAGGACTTACCTTCGGAATCATACATGTGCACATGAGCATCGTCGGATGCAGAAAAAAGCAGCCGTGGCTCGACTGGGGAAAATACGAGAGATCGCACTGGCATGAAGTGGCCTTCCAGGTGGTGCAGAAACTTGGCCCGAGCCACGTCGAATATAGAGATTGTGCCATCCATTGAGCCACAGGCAAGCCTTCTGCCATCAGGACTCCACGCGACAGAGAGACAAATTTCTTGTTGCCTTTTTCGGAGGGTTTTGGCTGTTCTGGACGAGGAATCGAGAGGGTTGCAATCAGTTCCCATGTGGCAGTGTCCCAAAGCTTGATTGATGCACTCCCTCCACCTGCCACTGCTAGAGTGGTGCCCTAGGAAAGAAGTATTACTTAGCAACATTGAGATATCAAAATTAAATTTGCATGTTGAAGATGAGAACAAAGCGGTATAGCATAAGGTGGGAAACAGCACAGAAAAGCCAATTAATCTTGAAAGCCACTTGCACATTTTTAGTCTTTATTCACATTGCACATAAATTAAAAAAAAATCACCAGAATCCTTCCACGAGCTGACCATTTAAGGAATATCCGAGCTTGATTTACAGAGCATTCAAACATTTTCATCAGCAGATTACAAAGATCAGATAGGATACTCAGGGCTTAGCTTTTTTAATGCCTGGATGTCCAAATAAATTCCCCCAAACAAGCAGCAATGACACCTCATCATCTAGCAAAGCTTTGTAAACAATATCCATAATGCACAATTTCATGCAGGCCAACTTTATGATCATCACCATATCAGAAGTGATTTACTTTCCGTAAAAGAAAGCAATCCGATACTAATAAGGAGCTCATTAATGACCATGATCATGCATAACGAGTGTCCCAATTTGTCAACAAGCAAGCAAAAGCAAGGAACCAAGAAAACTTCAAGTAAGCGGATGTCAAATATGAAAAGAAAAGGAAATGAAAACCACTTCATGCTAGTCACGATATTCTCTGGTGTTTTCAAATACTGACCACAATAAAATCAGTGACAAGTTCAATCAGACAGTCAACAAGTAGAAGAATTCCAACTCCTGTTTCAAAAATTGAGGTCATCTAAGTATTCTATTTTCTTCACCCGTGACATAGCTTACTTCTACTCACATGGTAAGCACTCTCTTGTCAAACCTGAGAATAAGAATTAGTTCCCACTACCTTCAATAACGTGATTTTTTAAGGTCAACAAAGGGATTATAAACAAATGAGCATACATATTTCAATATGTAAATGCTTTGGCAAAGTGGTGAAGAGCCCATGGGAAGTTCCTTGAGGGATCAGAGATAAGCCCCAACTTCAGCGCACAGGTTTGCCCTTTACAGATAACAAGATCTCGATGCGTTGGGTTGGGTTGCTTGAATCACCACCAGTCACACTGGAGGAACTACAGTCACTCAGTGTTCAGTCCACTTTGACTGCTACAAGCCAACTGCGAAAACCAAATCGGACACAAGTCCCGTTTCTGGTTCATGGGTTAAACTGTCTGGGTCTAGCCCATACAAAAGCCCCGACATTCTTTTTACTTTAGGAAACTCCTAAGATTCTCACAATATGCTAGGAGTAGAACCACTTCAAACATCATGGACGATATGCTCGGCGCACCTGCCTCTTTAATTCCATTAGATAACACGCTCAAGTTATTAACTTGCTAGTCTTTCAACTCGAGTTTACATATACCAAAAAATCACCCGCATTTAGCCCGCTTTATTACATTTCCCAGGCCAGAGCTAACTTTTCTCAATGCTTTACCATATTTAAGTCTCCTAGCCCAAGCAATCTCGAGAGTCCTCGGACTGCAGAAATCGCAAGTTGTTAAATTGAATCGGCTCGTCCTCATTAAATACCAGAAAAAAAAAATTAAACTTGCAAATGCCCGCTACTCCAAAAACCAAACTTTAAAAAGAACTCCAAATTCCCTCACGCGTTCAAATCCAACCTCTCTCGATACAAAACGAAAGCTTTGGAAATTTACTCACCTTGGGATCGAACTGCATCTGCCAGACTTCCGACGGGGGTGCCTCGAGCGTGGCGATCGTGGCGTTGGTGTCCACGTCGAAGACCCGGACGAAGCTGTCGATGGAGGCCGAGGCGGCGATGACGCCGGAGGGGTGGGCGGCGACGGAGACGACCCCGAGGAAGTGGCCGGCGTTGGTCCGCTCGAGGGCGAGCTCGTCGGGCCGCCAGAGCTTTACGGTCTCGTCGAGGGAGCCGGTGAGGAGGAGCGCCGGCCGGGACTCCGTCGCCGGGACCCACGCGGCGGCCCACACCGACTCGTCGTGGGCATTCTCCACCGACTTGAGGCCCGCAATCTTCATCTCATTCGAATTCCAGCGAAGGAGATGGAGAGAGAAAGTAGAGAGAGAGAGAGAGAGTAGAGCTGGAGAGTGTTGGGGTTTGGTTGGAGCGAACCCTAATTTTGGATTTGGGGATTTTTCTTGGGGGGGAGGTTTTGACTTTTTTGTAGGATTTGAGTTGACCAGGTTTGGCAATCTAGCCAGAGGGACAGCAAAAACCAGAATGGGAATTGTTAATCTGAAATATTCATGTCCTTCCGATGAGAGAATGTCCATATGGTAAAACTATAATGGGAATTGATGATTTATATAATTTGTGGTTAAGTTTGGATTATTATTTACATTTATTTATTCGCAATCAATCTTCTTAAGATGAGTTTGCTTCGTTAAAAAGAACTTCTATGGAAATACTTATTATGCTTTTCGAAATTTGGAACATTGAAAATGGTAAGTAATCCAAAAAGTATTTATACTTAAAAAAAAAAAACCCCTGCACTTAAAGTTTGAAAAAAAAAAAAAAAAAAAAAACCTTTCTAGCAAAGGGCTCATTAGGTAAGTTTCAAGTTATTTTGTATCATTGGACATCAAAGAACTCCGAGACTTCAAAAATGTGCACACGCTCTCTCTCTCTCTCTTTCTTTCAAAATTCATTTTCTTTGTTTCTTGTTGATAAATCGACAAGTTGTGTTCTCATTTTTTTAAAAAAAATATTTTAAATTTGTAATTTTTCCCCTTGGAATGGTGTTGAAGTGAAGAGCACGTAAGGTATTTGTTAAGATGTCAAAATAGATTCTACTTACCAATTCACTTCTTTCCAATATTAATTTTGAAACTAGAGAAAAAGAATGAAGAAATTGAACATTATGAATGTATCCCCCTTGTGCTTCTTTTTCCTATATTTGATTCTTCTTTTTTTCGAATCCTATGTTTGCTTTTAAAAAAGTACTTTATTTGAGATTCGTCCTTCTTTCATCATTAAACCAATGTTCATATTCCATTATATAATATATATTTCCTTTTTATAGCTTAGTAGTATTACATGATCTGTCCTTGAAAAGAATAATTTCATGAGTAAAATCCAAATACCGGAAAACTACCTCCCTCTTATTTTCATACTTGTAATCAAATAAGAGAAAAATCAATCACTTTCCTCAAATATAATTATTTCCTTCCACAAAAAGTCATTCATGAACAGACACACCCTTAGTTATTTTCATGCTTATAACCACTGCAAGATTTGTTACACATTCACTCTTTATTCCAAGCGACAAACGCTATTAAGAATGGAGTTAAGCTTTTGTTCACGTTTCGATTGTTTTCATTCTTAATTTCTTATCAACCAAACAAGATCTAAATGTTAATAAAGTGAAAAAAAAAATTACGCTATTCTTACCCCCCAAATGGTTTTAATACTTTGTAACTTATTGAGGTGACGAAAATAATCTTGTGAGAACTAATTAATCAAAATTACAATAGAAAGAGTTAGAGTTGCTATTTATTACAAATATAAAAATCATACATTATCATGAAATACAAGACTGTGTGTATTAATCAGAACAACGATATTTTCTTTCACCACCTTATGCTATTTTTCCATTTTTTTTTATACAGACTTCATTTCCTCTTTTTTACTTATTAATGTGCTAATGTGCACGAGCTGATTTCTATAAAGGATTTTTTTGTAATGGGTTTGAACCTCGTTCATAATTTGTCAATTCACATATTCTAAGTATAAATTATAATCAAGGGTTCATAATTTTAATCAAAGAATTTCCATTAAGAAAAACATAAACTAAAAAACTGTAAAGTATAAGGTATTATTCGGATTGAAGTTTAGAGAAACATCGTAAATTTATGCAAAGAATTTTAGGTGAAAGGGTTTTCTTAAAAATATAAATAGCATTTGATGAAGTGTAATTTAAAAAAACACTGTCAAGCATTTTGACTTGTCAACGGCCAGTGACAGGCCAAATCTAGTGACTTGAGGCCCTGCGACTTTAGGTGTTGTTTGATAGGCGACAGTCACTAGCCTCTATTCAACTCCTTTGTGCAAATCATAGGGAAGATGAGCAGTGCAAAAGTGGAATAAAAATATTATAAAATATAAGACTAACGTTTAAAGCACTTCTAGATTTGTTTTGAGATTATGAAAATGCAATTGTATTTCCCAAAATTCTCCAAAAAAATTGCTAAATGCTACTTGCATTTACTCGGTGGGCTTTGGGAAAGTGTTCCCAAATGCACTATTGGACCATTTAAATTTTAGGGTGCGTATAAACTTATTTCAGGGATGGAAATAGCAATAGCAAAAAAGAATAGGTAATTTCCGCGACTTTTTACATAATTGAAGTTGGCATCTTTTCTTTGCCGCGAGTCATTCAATGAGGGGTAATAATGGTGAAAGCCCATTTTCACCTGCTGTCGGGACCCACAGGATGACTTACTTGCTCGCCAATAATGACTTGTAATTCGATGATTAATTACATATTAATCAAGCTTTAGCACAACAAACCAAGTTGCTTTCCCCTTAATCCACATTCCTCTCCAAGTTTCAAGTTCCTTCTTAATCTCCATCATTATGAAGCATAACAACTAAAATGGCCCACCCATTGATAAACAGCTACGTTGGTTGAGAGTCATTCCCTTACCATCGAGGTCAAGAATTCGAAACACACAAATGCTAGTGTTATAAGTGAGGGCCATGGTGGTGCTCCCCCGAAGTATAGTCGCCGGTCCAAAGGTGTCCATCCCGGAGACCCCGAATAGCGTAAGTGAAAAGGGGCCCAAGCGAAGTCCTCAGTTACAAAAATAAAAAAACATAAAAAACAACTAAAATGGCCCAACCACATTATTTCAGGAAAATTTCCCACTTGACCCTAGAATGGCCGGACAATCTCACAATGCCACAATCTTGATTCATCAGTTAACATACAAACTTCCTTGTACCACACATATATCAAGACTTAATGCCGAGACTGTGAGTGCGTTTGGTTCAACTTTTTCAATGACTTTTAACCTCCCAAGCCCTTCGAAGAAATACTAGGATACATGGCAAGTTTTCTCAATGGGTTTTCGGCCAAATGCTAACTTCGGAAAAGCTAAAAACCCAATGCCGATGGAGACTAGCATTATTAGGGTTTTAGCATTTGGCCAAATGATGAAACTAACTTCTTTATTCCGAAACTACCATCATCAACTTTTTAATTTTTCAATTTTGCCCCTCATTATTAGGGGTGTCAAAAACCCGTGGGTTCTCCGAATTTTTTATTCGAGGCTTTAGGTCAAAGACATTTACATTTCTCAAGGCTCATTTATAACGTTGAACTAAACTTATCCCATGTACCTCAATCGAGCTTTAAACTCAAAAGGTACACAAGGCAAAGCGCACTTTGAACTCTACAAATGTACTTTAGGATCCGATTCTTCGATCTTGATGGATAGAAAGCTCTAAGTGATCATCAAATGAGAGAAGAACACGTTGAGTCGATTGCCGACCTAAAAGGGCAATAAGAACACACGACTACATGATCCAAGAACAATCTACTAGGATCCTCATCACGATCACCGCATCAACAACCGACCAAGTGGGCCCCCCACCTTAATCGGTTGCTTGGCCACGAAGGAAACTAACTACCAACCACCAACCGTTGGGTCAAACCTTTGACCGCCGCCGGTTAATCCTCTTTTTCCCAAGTTTTCCAGCGTTCGATTGTCCCCTTTCTCCCTTCTTTGACGTAAATACTAAATACCGGCAAACCCGGATAAACCTCGAACAATCCGGACCGACCAAGAGCTCCGGTTGGTTACTTCATGTTTGTCGGCCTTTTTTATAAAAAATTTTTAATTAATATTTTTGACCTGCTGTTGGTGCTGGCTCGACTAGGGGCTTCCACGTGGCACTGGACAGCCAGCCCTACTGCTACGAAACTCCTACTAGAGAGGGAAACAAAGACAGCTCACTAGACCAAAGTGCAGTCCAAGACAATGACCGGAAACGGTTTCGTTCAATTGATCTTTCTAAACTAGGAATTTGTATTGATAATCGAAAAGGAAAAAATCATAAAAAAATCTCAAATTATATTTGATATCACACATTTATTTTATATTTATGTAATAGATTTATCCTCTATTATGACTCTGTTTAATGATTTTGCAGTTAAAACAACATCATTTTTATTTTACTCAAGACACATAGGCACCATATCAAACATCATTTGCTTTCTAGCGTCATATGGATAAATTTGTAATATTGTTCGTGGAGTTTGCTTGACCGAAGGTAAACATGTCTCACAAAAAAAAATTATGATAAATATATTACAGTATGCATATTTTGAGATTTTTTTATGACTTTCTTCTAATTGAAATGATTATGCAAACTTAAGAACTCCTAAAATCTTAAAACTCGTCGATTTTAGAATTCAAAAAGGCATGTGCCATCTAGGTCTTGTCTAATCGTCAAAGAATTTTTTTTTTTTTGGTAAGGTAAGAAATCGTCAAAGAAATTGTCGTCTATAACAATTAATAAACCACATCATCGACACAAAAATCGTGTTAGCAAAACATTTAGCAACTCGTTGAGAATTACTAAATAGGTTTCTAACTTTCTATCATATGAAATTTCACCTGGCGCGATCTTTTCATGACGTGTATGCTTGCATTTCGATTTTATAGAAAACCCAACGAAATCCAATAGAACCGCAATATCTAACCGTGTTCATATCATGCGCCATGTCGATGGTATCGATGGTGTTGTTACTGCATTTCTTATTCCCTTGGCTACTTCTCGTGATTAGCACCCGAGAGCATATTCAATTTGCGATACATGCAAAGAGTCGGGAAAGATCATGCGGATGTCGCGTGAATTCATCGATCAGGTGCCCGAAATAAAAAATTCGGAGCACCCACAGGTCCAACAAAAAAACAAAAAAAAAAAAAGTGTCTTCGGGTCGCCACCATAGCCACCCCCTTCTCTCTCTCTCTCTCTCTCTATCACTTTCTGGTGTAATCTTCAAGCTCTCTTTTTTTATTCCGGCGTCGTCGCAAATTCTCCGTCTTTATATATTCCCTTTCCCTCTCTCCCCTCTCTCCCTCTCTCTGCGCATCGAAAAAGCTCGCACCTTTCTCCTTCCACACCCGTCTAGCCAAAAACCCACGACACTCCACCACTCTCTCTGTCTGTACTGCGGTTCTGCGTTCTCTGTAGGCTTCCTGCGTATCTGGGTCCCCGTGTTCCTGCGGCTGCTACTCCATCGCGTGGAGAGAAAATGCAAGGCGAGGAAGTCACTGTGCGCAACCATGCGGCGGCCGGCGGCGGCGGCGATGGCGGCGGCGATGACCAGGCCCGGGTGCTGGACATATACCCGCTGAGCAGCTACTACTTCGGCTCCAAGGACGCTCTCGCTTTGAGGGAGGAGACCCTGGCCGATCGCGTCCAGAGGATGAAATCCCAGTGACGTCTCGCTCTCTCTACCCATCACTGCTTTTTGGGTGCTGCGCCTGTTTGTTGTCTTCCGTTGCGTTTGTGCCGCCTGAAATCGAAGTGGGTCGTGTCGCTGATTTCGAATCTTCCCCTGTTTTCTGTTCGTGGTGGTTTTTTTTGTTCAGTTACGCGGCTGATGGATTGAGGACTTGCGTGGAAGCCGTCGTTGTGGTTGGTGTTTTTCTTCTTTTTTCTTCTGCTTCTTTCTTTTAGCAGCTGACGAGTCTGTACGAGGTAGTCTTGCCCTTTTGCCTGCTATGGCATTCTATAAGTTCCGTTAACGACATTGGTATGGTTGCATTTGCATGTCGACTCCTTTAGCGAGTTCAAACGGTCGGAATGACGATGATCTTGTGCGTCGAAATGTTTTTCCACTGCTTAGGGCTGAGTGCTTACGTCGGTAATCTACATTAACTCGGGAAACTCGGGAAGGCGAATTCCCAAGCTGTCCCGTGTGATGCTTGAGTGTTAGGGCAACGGCTAATTGAAGTTTCAGTTACTATGGTTCTGGTTTTGTTCGGCGTGATCTACAAAGCGGAGCTGATGTTGTAATTTGGATATGAGTTTTCTGCAGTGTTGGGTTGTAATCCGTGAAGGCAAATGCTTTCGGAAAGGGAGCGACTAATGCTTTTGTTCCCACTTACTGATATTCTGCCTTGAAATGATAAGGAGAGGCAATGAGCATACTTCTTAAAGAATTTTTATGGGGATTATCTTAAACTTGCTCATTATGTTAACATCATATATATCTATGCTTGCATTCATTTCCTGGATGAGCAAAAATGCTAGGAATACTGAGAAGGTAGACAAAATTTGGTGGATGCTTTGAGAAATATATCATTTACTATAATCGGTCTGCTGCCTACCTGTGTTATCGCATTCCATGCCATTTTACATCTTTCCTTTGAAAGGCTGATGGATTATAACATACCCTAAGGATCCTGATGTTTCTAAAATAGGTTGAATTATTCAGACATCCTCATCTGCTGCTGTTGCAAGTAAGAAATTCCACTTTTCAGCTGCCGGGAGGTCGATTAAGGCCTGGTGAATCAGGTAATTTGGTAATTCTCCATGATACCACGGGAAGACGAAATTGAGGAGGGATAATGCTTTTCAACAGGAAAATGTTGTTATTCACGCATATCTTTTCAGATGTCGAAGGGCTGAAACGCAAGCTGACCAGCAAGCTTTCTGCCAATGGAGCTGGCGATGAGACTCAATGGGAGGTGGATAATGTTTTTCATTTTGGTATCATGGAGCTACAGGTTTTCATTACTTCTCATGCTGTATAGTTACAAATGACTTTTGTTTCAAATGGTAGATTGGAGAATGCCTTGGGATGTGGTGGAGGCCTGATTTTGAAACTTTGCTCTATCCTTACTTGCCACCTAATATTAAGAAGCCCAAGGTTGTTTCCACCACTGAGACTGCTCACTTCAAATTGAGATTGATTAAGTTTCTAATTCTTTGTTGCCTGGTCTCTAGGAATGCACAAAACTCTTTCTTGTGAAGTTACCTGTAAGTCGGAAGTTCATTGTTCCAAAAAACCTGAAATTGCTTGCTGTACCACTTTGTCAAATTCATGAAAATCTCAAGGTATGGCACTTCTTTATCAAGATGGATTGACTATTATGGATGCATGCATCTCCGTAGGGAATTATCTTGGTGCCTCCCGATTCTCATGTGATATATGAAATTCTGTTGCCAATGATATGTGAGGACCTTTTCTTCTTGCTAGATGAGAGATCTTGGAAATTATAACTAAAGAAACTTTTTTCCATGAAGAGGTTAATTTTAGGAATACTACTACATATAATTTACTTCAAATGTGGAGAAATCCTGAAGTTTGAAGATGGAAACTTACCTACCCTATTAAGACCTGCAAATTCTAGTGTGGCTGAAGGAAACAATTTCCCTGGCTTACATGAGCTTTGCAGGTCACCCCAAGACCAGAGTTTGTAATTTTGGTTTTGCGGAGTGAATTTGGCTGGTTTGTGTCTCCTGCCATGGTCCTTGCTTGGGTGACCAGATCCACTGACCATCTGGGCTTAGCTTAGCAACTTCGATTGACTAATATTGTTACGACCCGGACTCCCATGGATCTGGTATGGAATTTGGGGGACCCATACTTGATGGTTCCTGTGCCCCGGACCAAATACGTTGATAATCACTTATAAGGGGATAGGAGAGGATTGTGTCAGGCAGGGGCTCCAATTTGTCCTGTGACCTCGGTGATTACGATGCCCCCCCTTTAATAGAAAAAGAATCCCTATGTCCTTTGTCATCTAAAGTTAAATCTCTGATATTGAAGTGTTTATCTTGTGGGTTACCCTTTTCTCTTGCCCTAGAAGTTGCTGTATGCTACAATATGATTCGTTTGGTTCAATCTCTGTTTGTGCAGACATATGGGCCGATTATAGCTGGAGTTCCGCAGCTGCTATCGAAATTTTCCTTCAACATAATTGATTCCTGAACTGATTGGGGTACTGTCTGCCGGTAGCAGGAGGGCTTATGTTCCATCAACTACTAAACATACGTGTAGATAGTATAGTTTTTGATTGGGCATGGAGGGATGTATTTATCGTGCTATTAATGTTGAAAAGGGTGTTTGGCTTTTGACTTATGGTTTTACTCTTTTCTTGGATTCAGTTTGTACATAATGCGGAAGTTCTGCAACTCTCTGGTTTATGTTGCTCTTCATAGAAACTCCTCTGGACACACGATTATAGTTTCAAATCAACTGTTTGATTTCTCATGTATGAGTTGTATTTCGTAGTTCGCTCTTGTGGAGTTTGCGTGCTCCGTTTTTTTATGGCATCTACTGTTTTAACTTTGATATCTTTAACGCCATCCGAGGAGTCACTAAAGAAGAGGCGAAGTCCAAATATGTCAGTACTTCCAGTTGAATGTAAAGCTCAAGTGAGCGACTTCATGTGCCAAGAAAGATACATTCATTGCTTCGCTTTACTTCTCCACCCAACGTGAAACTTTTTTCGCTTTAACATCATCGCACTCCCGCCTCAACAGTTCTTAGCCGAGACACTCGCAAATATTTTCACCCCCGTTATGTTGATTATTTCCATACTACCCTGTACTCTGGTTATGAGCTTAGTCATCCTTGCGGTAAATTTGGCTAGTGACACCTTGTTGGAAGTCTGTCCTACTCTCGGTGTACTTACCGGTTCTTTAACCTTGCCGTAAGGCTCCCAAACCTGCAGTAGGATTTTCACTTGCTCACACTCACAATAGGCGCGGATGATTACTATACCAGCTTACTCGGCGGTAGACAGAACTGAAGTCTTGATGTGTTGTCTACACTTACCACCATGAGGCCCTCAAATTCCTTCCTCTATTTTTGTCTTCCCGAGGAGGAGGGAATAGGGGATGACATTGTGGAGTTTCCCATCCCAAAACGGATCTCTCGTCTATTTCTTCTCCATGAGCTTTGTAAGGACTTGCTCAAATCATATTGAAGTCTATCCTACTCTAGGTACTTATGGCGTGTTGATTCTAGCGTCACCAAAACCCATTGCTGTTAATTGACGTCATTGAGGAAGCTCCGTACTATGCTATGCTCTGGTTATGAGCTTAGCAATTCGACATCACCAATGTAGGACTTGCAGCAAATTTGGCTAGTAACACGTTGTTAATGTCCGTCCTACTCTCAGTACTTATGGCATGTTGATTCTGCCATCATCACTTATCGCATGGTGATTCTACCGTCATCAAAACCAACTACTGTTAATTGACATCATGAGGAAAGCTTGTAACTAGACAAATTATCCGCATAGGCATATCATATCTCGATCTTGAAATCTGTAAATAGCATTATGACAGACACAGAAACCTCAGCCAAATGAAGAAGAGATATCGAGTCTGCCGGCTATGGAGGTTTTAACCAGTCGGTTCCAACATTCAATTGGCACCTGGGGTTCATCTCAATAAAGCATGAATGGGGAAGCCAATGTGACATGGCATGCATGCATGGACCACTCGGTTCGACCGAACTACCTGCTGTTCTCATAAGATTTAAAGGGGCATACAACTATGTATTCACAGTTCCTGGCTGTTGGGCCTCGGGTACAATCTTTTTCTTAAACTTTCTCTGAGCTTTCAAGTCAATTACTATTACAGAGATGTTGTCTCTGCTTCCCCTCTGAAGAGCTAGCTTGGAAAGATAATCCGCGGCCGCTTGCGCCGCCGGGTCAGTTCCCTCGCCTCTTTCCGCAGGAAGGTTGTCACCGTTCTTCTTGTGCCAAAGGAGGATTCTCCTCCTCGCCAAGTCACAGGCCTCCTCATTGGTCACGACATCCCAGAGACCATCGCTGGCTAGAATGAGGCACTCGTCTTCTTTTGCCCGTGGAAAGAACACCACTTCTGGATCTGGGATGATTGAGGGCTTCAAGTATCTATCACCTGAGAATGACAAGAAAATGGTCAGCGAGATAGTTGGAAGTTAGCGGCCAGTTACATGGACAAACCGATAAGCAAGAGTCCTGAGAATAACGATTAAACAAAGTGGCGTGACGGAATGACGTCCTGGCAGATTACATATATGATTACTCTCACAAGTACCCCATATGTTCAAAACCCTACACTTTCTCTACAACAAATGTTGGCAATCTCTATATTTTTTTAACACTGATTTACTTCAAACTTTTTGGAATAACCCCCCGATGTTGAGAATATGCAATAAAGTGGGGGCAAAAAACAGTCTATAAAGGGCCAAAAGCATGGGTCGTCTAGGGGCGCAGGCGATTAAGGGGGTACTACTGAAGCTCCCTGTTCTAATCAGCTATTCAAATTTCACACCAACCGAAGACTAAGGAGGAATAACCCTCCATTGGCGCTTCAAAATCTCTAGAAGAAGTTGCAAACATACAAGTCAAGGTATTGCCTTCCTCGACGTAGATAAGACTTATACTACAGAGGCAGAAAATAGGTTCACGGACTCAAAAGAACCTACCTATCGCCCTTGACATTGCAAGAACGCCACAAACCCGGAATCCATCCCACAGAATAACTCTGCCACCAGCAGCTTCTATCCGTGCACACTCATCTTCTCTATTTGGCTGAACAAAACATTCAAAGGCCATACAGAGGTAAGTAAAAACAGAAACAGCTGGAATTCATCACAATACTAAAAGATCAAAGAAAAGGAAAAAACACAACTCCAGCAACATGACTTACTTTATGATCTACCGACAGTGGCACAGTCTCTTTTCCACGATAGAGAACTGCCCTTGAATCGCCACAATTTGCAATTATAATGTGTGTCGAACAAACTAAGCCAACCACAGCAGTAGAACCTACTGTTTCAGGGGCCATAGATTCTACGAGAGAAGGGTCGCTTCCATTCGTGGATCTGGATACACCGCTGACCTCATCATCAACCTTTAGAAAGCAATTGGAGAAGGCCTTCTCCAATTGCTCCTTTCCATTACTCCAGCTACTTCCATTATGGAAGCCACGTTTTGCAACTTCCATCTCCTCCGCCAGAGCTAAATGTATCCTTTCCCGGCAGTAACTAGCAACCTATACCAATAAATCTCTAATTAGTACTACGTTATAGTTTTATAATCCGTTTGTGCATTCTTGTCATATAAAAAATATGGTTTGAAGATTTAAAAAGCTATATCTGGTTTTTACCTGGCTACCACCATGTCCATCATAGACCCCAAAGAAATGAGCTGTTAAATCTTTGCCATGTTGATTTCTAAGTTCCAAATTTTGTCCGCCAGCCAGCATCAGAGAAGGAATTTTCAAAAGCCGAGGTACCACTGCAACGGCATCTTCCATCTCTGGTCTTGTTCCACAGATAGAATTCAATCCCCAAAGCGGGACATAATCCACTTCAGAGACACTCCGGCTTGCAGTTCTCTGTAATTCTCGCCGAGACTCAAGCTCACCCAATTTATTCACATTGGAAACACTCCCCAGTGTTGCATCAATGACAGTCAATGATTTCTTATCAAAACTTGCTTTCACCGGTTCAAACTCTTCATGACAAGCACTAGTGGTGTCACTAGCAACCGTATATGAACAAGAATAATTGATAAATTGGCCACAAGCATATGGACTATGCACTTTCCCATCTTCCGGTGTCAACTTAACTTCATTCTCCACTGTCTTCCAAAAAATACCACCTCCTCTAGACTCACCTTCATCAGTTGACACTGTCAGAACACCAAACTTGCCTGATTTACTGCCAGAACTCAAATCTTGGGCAGCTGCATGATCAGAAATAGAAGGCGACAACACCCCCGGATGGTCTGATAACAAACCAGCAGTGCTCGCAATAAACTTCAGTCCAGTGATTTCGATTTGGGTTTGTAGTGCAGATTCGTCACTGGTCATATTATTCAGCCTAAACGGCACAGCTAGCGTAGAAGATATCTCCTCCATTTACCACCTCTGTTGTATGGCACAGCTTCGATTGCCTCAACCCTCCACAAAAACCTATCGCATTATTTTGCCTCTTTTCACTTGGGCTAACCTCTGAACTGCCTTTTAGAGAAATCACCTAAGTTGAGGAACATAAATCATGATAAGACAACCTCACAGAAGTCTGGAGCAATAGAAAACAAAGTACGGAGAAGTGAGAAGCAAAATTAACTCAAACCGCTAGGGGTGATCGGTTCCCGGTCCGATTCGGTTCCCCTTTTGGGAACGGGGACTGGACCAGATGGTCCTAGGACAGGGAAACAGCCTGGTCAAGTCCAATGGAACCAGCCAGTTCGCAAAAAAAAAATAATAAAAAATAAAATACTAAAGTTATTATAATTTTAGGGCTTATTGCTATTTCTAAAAAATTAAAAATATATATATTTTTTAAAAGTGTTGGTCCGGTCTATCGGTCCGGTTCCCCTGGAACCGAGAACCCGATTGAAAATCGCTGCTTTCATTTTTACGGAATGGGGATCTGAACCGATGCCCCCGGGAACCGGACCAAACCATCCGGTCCGGTCCGGTCCGGTCCGGTCCGGTATGCTCACCCTTACAAACCCTAATCTGATTCAACATCCATATGCCGAACTGGAAGTACATGGCCAAAAAAGTTTAACGTACGAAAAAGAGATGACCAAAAGCTTCTCTTCTTTCCCTCAAATCATTACTTTTCGTTAAATCCATGAGCAACGTATGAGAATCTAACTGATTAGTTTCAAGGAAACCCGCTAACACAGAGAGAGTTAAATCCATGAGCAACATACGAGAATCTAACTGATTAGTTTCAAGGAAACCCGCTAACACAGAGAGAGAGAGAGAGAGAGAGAGGCCAAATGGGTTCATCATAAACATTTTCCGATTTGCCAATTAACACAAACTTCACAAAGAAGATGGGTTGCCTAATCTGAGGAGATCTAGTTCATCTCTAAAGTCTTGGGTTTCTCTCTCTCTCTCCCTCTCTTTCTTCTGTTTTGGCTCGGATTATGTGGGTCTCTTCTTAACCTCATCTAGACACTCTCAGATCAGTCAAGCACAAATCAAGAACAGGCATCAAACCACCACACAAAGGAAAAACACCTTCTTGATTGATTGGCACATCAAGAATCAACGACAGAACCGCCTAAAGGTACAATCTTTCAAGACCCTTTGAACCACTCCCAAGAACAGGGAGATTAAGAAAGCTCAAGAGCTATAACTAAGCCCAGAAAGAGAAAGAGAGAGTTGGGGAGTTGCTTACCCTCTCAAAAGCACTGAAGCGGCGTGTGGAGAACAAAAGGAAGGAGGGAAGAGGGAGGAAAAGGAGGAGGGAAGAGAGAGGAGGAGGAGGAGGCAAGAAGAAGAAACTCTTAAAAGAAACCGCATCACAGCAGACCACAAAGACTTTAAACCGAAGAAGGCGAACACGTGTCCACCATCGATAAACGAGACCCCATCATTCCAATTTCAACGAGATCAATCCCACCAATCACATGGCAACAGGACACGACCCTCCGAACCCAATTTCAAGAAAAATTAAAAAAAAAAAGACAACTTTTTTTCGATAACGGCGACCAGGCACGCGCACAGAACTTTCGCATTACCTCGACTTAACCCTTCTTTCCTAACGACACGAGGCAAGCTTCCATCATCACAACGACTTAATGCAATTCGGGATTTTACATCACGTACACGTACAAGAAACCGAGACTACAAAGTACGAACGAAACACGGAAAAATTTAAGGAGGACACGGTGTCCAAACTACCTCTGGACGGAACCCAAATTGGTGGGAAAGTCGTAGGGAATTTTAAAGTAATGATTTTTAGGCCCCCATTTTTATATAATGTGAGTTCTTTGGCTGGGTTCGGTGGGTACCCTACAAAATCAAGATTGATTGTGTGATGGCATCACACGAATTCTTGGACGGTCTAACTCGAGAGAGAGAGAAGGAAGGAGCCGTGGAGGGATGCGCAGGTGGCGCAACGAACCGGTCTCAATCCGCATCATCTTCTTTTTTGAGCCTATTTTTTCTAATCGCCTAGGTAGGTCTATAGGAGACCGACCGGGAGCGAAAGTTGGCACAATGAACCTGGAATGCTGAGTAGCGTATCGTGTCGAACTAGGTGATGGAAAGTGAAGTTTTATTAAAAATTGGAGAGAGGTGCTTGATTTTAGCTTTATTTGCCATGCGAAAGATTTAGGGAAATGATCGATTTCCCGTTTCGATTCAGTTTCATCCATGAATTGAAAACCAGACCGCTTTAATGGAATCAATCATTTGGCAATTCCACCTTTAGATTTTATCATTCTTAAGGTAAATCTTTTCCTCCAAAAATTACTGAACTTATTGTTATTTTAGGGTTTATTGCTTTTTTTGAGAAATTTAAAAAATTCTATAGTCGATTCAGTTCCCCTTGGAATTGGGAATTTGACCAAAAATTACCGGTTCCATATCAAAGCAACACCCCTAGAAATCACTTCAAACCAGCCAATCCAACCGATTCTCAGTTCTTCGGTCCGATGTGCTCGCCTCTAGAGAAATCCCAAAAAGTGTGTAGGATGATCTAGCATTTTGATCATTCTATATCGTCGGTTAAAATTCATTTTCCTGCGGTTGGTGGAAATGGGATTACAAATGTGTGTGCTCATCTTGTTTATCGTGTACTTTAGGAGAGAGATAACACCCAATCAAAATATAAGTCCCATCCGTAAAATAAATTTAACGTGCTCTCGCTACTTTATTTAAAAAATAATATTCGACGCGAGAAAACTTAAAATTATCTAACTTTGCTCTTTTTGTTTTTCTCATTTAAAAAATATCCACTTCTTGAAAAAAAATTCGTAAGAAGAAAAAGAAAAATAAACTCCCAAAAGTGAGATATTCTTTTTTCCAATTTCACCTGTTTTAAATGATATTGATTTTTAGACCTCTTGAAACATTGAGTTACTTATCTCATTATGAGGAATAATTATCAAGACACGAGACCCCTAGACATGGAAAGATCCCTTCTCTTATTTTAATCAATTTACGAGGTTTGTATGTATTCCATGCAATTACGGATAGTCAGATTTTGCGACCGTGTCCTTAGGATATAGAACAAGTCAATGATGCTCTCAAAATTGCCCGACCTTAGCAAATTCCTGGCTCCAAATTTTACATGGACTATAACATAGGCGATGGGTTATTTGGAGTTTGTTTTTTCTAATTTGGTTGAATATATAAATGATTCAAGAAAATTGAGTGCATAGACCTATTATTCTTAGATTATCTAACTTATTCCACTACTATCCTTAACCAGATAGATACTTATCGTATTTCAAGTGAGGAATAACTGCCACATACCTATATAAATCTGACGTATGTATTTATGTCTCTTTTTTCGTGACGATTTTATTAACGATTTTATTATTTTGTATGGCCTACGAATATCTTGAGAAGATAAATATTTTGCTTTCCCAGAAAATCAATGTCGGTGAGAAAAAGGAACTCCGCAGGAAAAAGATTTTTGTTTTCTTTGTCCAGGAGAGAAGGATCTCTGGAACACAGGCATGGGCCAAAGATTTTTCCTTTTCAGAACTTTAATTTTCCTTTCCCTCTTCTTTTAACATTCAAGAATACCTCATGCAAACATGAAGACAGCACATATGATAAGCTTTCGAAGCCATGCCCGAATTGAAGTATTTTAATTAGATATTCAGTCGGTCCTCATATAACATGAAACGACTTACATCCCTTGAGGGTATCATGCGGGTCCGTGTGACACAGGTATTTGCCAAAATATCGAAATTTATGATAATGTATTCGATTGGAGGCGGAAGAGGTCAAAATCCCTAAAACTATGGGAGGTGACGGGGGCCAGCAAATTAGGTCTAGTTATCTAATATATCTCCAACTTTAAGTCAAATCTTAATTATGCTATGCACTTTTTTTCATCTAAAAAGATTGTTGACTTTCATTTGAAGCTTTATTTCTTTTATGGAAATAAATAATATAAAAAATATTTTCTTCAAAAATGATATCTTGTATCATATGAAATAATAAATCCAATGAAAAAAATTTAATGAAAAAATTGTTTTCATTATATCTATGATCATTTTCAAAAAAATATTTTCTAAATCATTTATTTTCGTGAAAACAAAAAAAGCCCTAATCTTAGAATTAAGTCTGTACTCGAAAATGACCACTAGTTTAGCCAAGATTTTCAACATAAGGAGAGTATTGCCCTTTCATACGAAAACAATTGGTAATGGTGCAAGGATTCTAATAATAGCGTCAATGTCGATAATTTCGAGAAAACTAGACGCCGGTCGTTTGACGTGAGATAAGACAAATCTCTGAATAATGGTGGAAGTTTGCGATTTCTCTTTTGAGATCAAAATACGAGTTCAGGACGGAATCGAAGTCGGATTTGAAATGGGGACATGATAGGCGCCTTGTTCCGTGGGAAATCTTTTAGAGAGAGAGAGAGAGAAGGCGGGAGATCGGGCCATTGAGGGGGCGCCACGTGAGGGGGGGTACAAATCCGTCGCAGAATCCGGGGGTGGGTAACCCAAAGTGACGTGTGGATCATCGACAACAAAAGTTAGTTTAAGGTTAGGTACATCGCACTGACACCTCAACCTCCTCAAAATTCGCCAAAAATAAATAAATAAATAATTTTAATTTTTTTTAATCTCTCTCTTGAAGTCGACAAGAAAAAGAAAAAGGCAAAGAAAAGGGAGATCTTTTTTGGCCGCTCCTTGACTTTCGTGCCACCGGAATCTCATCTGGGTTTCCGCCACGTGTGCAGCCTCCACCTCGGAAGCGTAGCATTCCGGATCTCTTCCGCCTCCTGCGATTCCCAATCTGTTGACCAACAACGAGGCGAAGACCGAGCAACGAACCGGGGAGGGACAGCGCGACGTCTACCCCCGGCATTCCGTCAATTCCCCCGTTCCAAAACGATCTCCTTCTGACATGTGTCCCCCTCGTTACACGGAAATCATGCCTCGCTTGTTTTGTTCAAACTAATTTAGTTTATGGAATTGTATCAAATTCCGTTGACCCATGGTTTCTATGACTTTGTTTGTTTGGGTCACGGAAAATTTAAGATTTAGGAAAGAAAATTTTATGGAAAGTCATTTTTCGGGAAAATGATAATATTATTTAGTGTTTGACTTAAGACACATTGATTGCTGAAAAATATTTTACATCGTCTGATAAAAAAGATCTCATTTGATTTGTTATAGCATATAATGACGTCGACCGTCCTATGTGATCTTTGCTACCTTGACGTGGAAATTTTTTATGATTTTTTTGTAAAAATTTTGATTTTTTAATTATTTTTCTATTTTTTTCCTTCTTTCTCAATTGGCCACCGAGTATCATAGGTGAGCCATGTCCTAGAAAAATCTATCTATTTTATTTAGTTATTCAATTAAATTTAAACGAATGATTCGTTATTGGAGCAAATAGCAACAATCATTTCATTTAATGGAAATTTTTTAATGTAGTGAGTGATAGCTCTGGTTATTCGCCGCCTTAGGTGATGTCAGTCTCACTTAGATACGGCGAAACTCGAGCTTGATGAGATGTGATGACATCAAGCTTGCCTAAGATTAGTGACCTTGAGCCTTGCTAGCCTTGGCAAGGCTTGAGCTCAAACCTTGCTCACTCATGCCTATGGCTGGTTGCATGAGGCTAGGTGATTAGTAAAGAAATAAAGATAAAGAGAAAAAAATATATTTTTTAAAATTTTGATTTAAAAAAAAAAAATTGGCCTCGATTGACCTAGATTTGGCCTCGGTATTACTAGGCCTGGAGTCCGAGCATGGGCACTAGTTTCCCAGTCGCAACCTTGATGGATCCAAGTGCAATGGCTAGGGTCTTAGGCTTGGTGTAAATAGACAGGGCACCAAAGCCTCGAGCTTGAGCGCAAAAGACTCGCCCCTACTGTTAAGAGCCTGAGAACGAGAGTTTGGGTTCCCATGCCCAAACATAGAGTTACTGGTTCAAGTATTGATATATAATCATATTTTGGAAAAATATTTCTTGAATTTATCTTTGATAGGAAATTTCATTGATTAGGAAAATAATTTTCGCTAAATTATTTTTTTAAGCAAAATAAACGTCAGGAAACAAGAAAAATATTCTTTCGAAAAATATTATTTGCAAAACAAGCAAAATCTAAAATTAATCACTCAAAACCGTTGAGATATTTATCAACAATACCTTACCAACCGTCGCAACATTTAAAACTATCGAGATATTTGTTAACAAGGCCCTATCAATTGTCGCGATAATAAGTAATTTTAATATTTTAAATAGCTAATGTCACATTCTACGGGAGAAAAGTATTTCCATAATTCGGGACCAAAAGCACACGTCGACGAAGTTATCATTAAAGAAAAAAGCAGAAAAGGACGGGGAAAATGTGAAGAGAGAACGCCTATCTTATCGTCGGTCGAGTTGATCACGGATGTAAGCAACCCTGAGGAAAAAACGAAGTCAATTATTAATAGCAAGGCCGATGTGACAGGATCTTTTCTTGGAACACCTGTCCAAGGCTCCTTAAACGCCACCCTTCCACCCCATTTTTCTCTCTAATTTATGGTCTGGCCAACCCCTGGAAAACACATAAAAACTTCGGGGAACGTGGAATTTGACTTTATCTGATGATGTTTTGGTACCTTTTCTAGAAGAGAGAGGGAGAGGCATGATGCTTTCCAATGTCCCGAGAAAATATCGTCTCCCATCGAGACAACTCTACGGGACACTTGTCAGGAAATGTGCCGTCACGCAATAATTATTAATTATCGTGGAGAAGGTTCTCCAAGACAGACAGTTTTTTCCGCCGGACCAGACAAGGCCGTCTTTGATTGGGGACAAGACAGGGAAGCTCCCCTCATCAGCCGTGTCTTCGAGGGCACGAGTCGTTTCGGGAGGTCTTTCGATGCAGTGAAATTTTGTCAATTCGCCTTAATTCGAATGTGTGGTATGGTCAGTTGATGCTTACAGCGAATGACAGTTGTTCTAGGATATAGACGGGTAGGACCAGACGGGTAGGACCAGACGGGTTACGAGCTTAGCAGCACTTGCCACAAAGAGGAGTGGTCTCGATCGCTGGCCCTCGATGTATCCGAAGATCGCTGGCCTGGTTTCGCATTTGTTTCGGGGCAATTCCTTGCCTGTGCTGTGACAGAACGGTCGTGGGGCAACATACACTAAACTACCCGGCCCCGATGACAACTGTGTTCTGTATTCAGCAGGTGAAATCGACATTTCGTAGAGGCGGTCGTCATTAAAAAATTGCCGGATAATGGGGGGGTCACAGTCCCAGGTATGAAGGAACAAAGATTGGGGCAGGAAACAAATTCTCGAGCATTATTTCCTCTTAATCTCCAAAATCCGACCAACAAGATAAGAATGAAAATGTAGCAGCAGAATCACGCGTACGAATATAAGGATAAGTTAAAGTACAGCAACCCAAGTTCCGGCTGCAAAAACTCGATAACACTTCATTTCCTATTCAAGTCGTAGTTCCCAATCGCCGCTAATCCATCATCAGCTCAACACAAGTTAAGAGAAATTACAGGTACCTTACAAGGCTAGGAACAAGCAAGAGACACAGAATGAGGCCCAACCCACCACAAGCGAAGGCAAGTCTTAGCCCTGCCAACCTGGGTAGTCTGGACAGCCAGTGAGTACCGAAAAATTCCTACGTTGATGCAAAACTTCAAACGTCACAGGCTACCAACCCACACGTACAGACGCATTTTAACATCGCCTAAGATTCCAATATTACTACACATAGGCTTGAGTTCTGCGGGATATAAGGCAGTCAATGTTATTAGTAACGTAGCTTGGGGCGAAACCTGACTGAAAAATAAGCAGGTGCACCCCTCACCCTGCTGCGAGGATCTGGTTGTCTGTTATGTAAGCTGATCTGTGGAGTTGACCACTCTTCACTGTGGCATCATGTCCCCTTGCGATGCAAGCATCTGCTTTTCGGGGCTGTCAGGGGTCAACTCGACAGTTGAGCAGCCCAGTCCAGTGTCACCTGAAAAGTTGGATGATCAAATTAACTTGCCATTCATCAATTGGAAAGCATGAAAAGTCATGTTAAGTGAAGTTGGTGAGGTGTTACTTTGGAATGAGTCGGTGGATGACCGTGCTGGTGATGAACTCCTCTTCATGTCAGAATGGACTACTCCACAGCAAAACAAAAAGAAAACAAAGAGTAGTATAAGGCCATCAAGAACCAACTAGACGAACAAGGCATGTATGGTCATTTAGCAGAGTCGATATGAGACAATTTTGTTAGTCACATAATTACAAGAACCAAATAAATGTCAAGATCAGGTCAGAATTCCCACCCTTCGGGGTTTTCTCTCATTTTTTGCTTACTAATCAGTCATGCATAGGGAGACATTCGATAGGCTAACACTAGGCTAACACAATTGTTGTAATGGTTAGGCTGCAACAGTCATCGACGACTATTGTTGGCTAGGGCCTTTCTCTGCTACTGCATCATTTGCCTTTCCATTAATTTTCTAAGAAATTTTACATTGACTAATGTAGAATTACATATAGGTGCTAGTGAGATTAAACATGGATACCATCTCTCCAAAGCATAAAATACAAGCATACTTCAGGAACAAATCCATAATGGTTTTGCATACGTAGGTTTACTAGAAGGAGCCGATGAACAAAGGAACCTGCCATCAATCAAGTAATCAGTCTATCTATGATACATGTTTAAAATAATAGCATCTTTCCTAATTTCATCCGGCATATACATGGGATTTAGGTGCTGCTGGACTTATGCCGTTGTCCATGGTTGAACGTGCAGGGTAAATACGTATAGATGATGCTTCACTAGTACCCCAAATTCTTGTTTTTTATTATACTCCATTCAACAAGCTTACTGCATCTGAACAGATATCGTTATTAAGAACTACTCCACAGAACATACTGCCCAGGCTTCATGTAGAAAAGCATCGAGAGATTAAGGCGACTGAAATTTCAGGATGGAGGAAAGGTATTTGAAAAATCTCAAGTCCCATACCATAGAGATCATAAGCCCCCTTAAGTGCCTCAAAATTCTTGTATGTGTACCCAACAAAACTGAGATCCTTAGGTGTCAACAACATCTGCAATAGCCCACAGAATAACATAAGGTGGCAACTCACACATAGTCATGGCAAGTTTAAAGATCCAAAAACAAGAAGCTATCTGCAAATCAACAACGTCATTTAATGGCAGAAAAGAAAATAAAACAGCCAGTAGACTGGCAGATGACCTCCTACTCAAACTTATTGGAACTGAATTCACCAAACATAACCAAAGTTTTTTAAGCTGTATGATTTACTCTCCATTATGTGTTAATCATATGAATGATGCTGATGAGAAAGAATATTGTGAATTTCACCCGTAACTGTCAACACACGCCTTCCCTACGTAGTAAACACAGGAGTTGGCTCAAAGCTTAATAACCTACACTTAGATTTATTCAGGTCTAGTAGCTTGCGCATCCTCCATAGATGACACTTGGAACAATCAACAAGCAGAATTAACCACTGCCACACATCTTCACCAGCACATTACGTGTCAGCATTGTTCTATATATTGCACATTGAGGAACCCATAAGCCATGCAATGAGATCATTTCAGCCAAATCCATTCTAAGTATGTCATGTGAGACATGAGTTACTACCAGGGTCAGTTTAGAGTAAATTTTACTTTTAGCTTTTTGCCATTTCCTTCTCTTGGAGCTTTGAAGTTCAACTATTACTTCATGTCAAACACCTGATAACTTTTAGACATGCAAACATGGACATGTAGACAGGATAATATATTTATCTATTCTAAATTTAAAACAATTTGTCCTTTTCAAAAATTTTGGAGGCAAAGAAAAAGTACTTATCAGAAGCTGAAACAAACCAACCCTCTCCCAGCAGAACTCAAAAGATGTCAGCCATAAGATAACATTGGTGGCACTATGGGTTGTTTGTGCAAAGTAATTTCGCCACAAGGTCGAATGGTATTTTCTTCCAGCTTGTCTTATAGAATACCAAAGTAAAAAGGATAGATAGTTCTCCTTGTGTATAATGGCAGAATACAAACATCCGCGAAAGGTAAAAATGAAGATTATAGCAGCCATCAATCCAACCAATTCTCCAAGGACATCAACATGGTCATGTGCAATTTCAAAACCCCAGCACCCATCTTTTGTCACCCGCTAATGCCGGTGCGTGCATGTGAGAGAAGAAGAAGAAGATAGCAATTAGATTCAAATACATAGGAAAAGAGCAATTATGTGGTTTGTCTTTTAAGACAACTAGATAAGTTGACAGAAGATAAGTGATTTTCCAGTCAAGCAATAGGATATTTCTATATTCTCAGAGTACCAGCGAAAAGGCATAGTTTAAATAGCTTTTTACGTAAGAAAAGATTCTTCTTTACCGAAAAGATGGATGTCGTTCCAATTGTTCTTTCCTGAAGAATCCAAAAGATCCGGCAGCATATTTTAGAAGGTTCAGGATAAACAAAAAAGATTTGTGAAAAGTACAGTTGTTTCTCAAGCTTCCTATTAGTGATATTTTAGACTCGCCCCATCTAACTCACATACAATAGAAATATTGTCATCTAATGTCCACATAGCATGTAAAATGCTTAGATGTCTTATGAGGAAATTTCTAACATGAATTGCTCTTTTCACCTTAAACATGAGCAACAGCAGCAGCAATCAATCATAAAAATCATATCAATCTAGTCAAGCATTTTATATTCCCCACTGAACAATATTTACCTTCCTTGAAGGTCCAGATCCTGTCCTTGAAGGCATAGGAGGTTCCACCTATTCAATGAGTCAGATTGTTAGTATAACATACTGTTAAACTGGAACATCTATGGTCATTCTGGAGATATTTTGACAACACAAACTTAACTAGGAGAGGTAAAAGCATGAAAACCGCTGCTCAAACAATTGATCAAGAAAATTTTACTAACAAAATCATTTCATATAAGTATATGAAAGAAATTATGTCCGGTAGAAAAAAAATATGTCCATTCCATTGAAGGACATTGCCATTGGAAACCTTATCATGATTCCTGAACATGCCTTAACCTGAAAATGCAATGATATCAAGGAATGGAGTATGTTGACTAATTGCATTATGTCATGACCTCATCTTAAGTAACATGAAAATCCATTTGATAGTCAACCACAAAGAATGACCTCCATAAAAGATAAGTGAAAGTACACTAGCATCATTCACCTCGTCAAATTTCATGAAATTCTGTGTATCAAGTTCTCCATTGACCTGCGGCTTAAAAGCAGCTTCCATTTCGTAAAGTCTATCCCAGTCGATATCTTTGAACCAAGGATGAGCCTGATCAGTTCAGCTTTGAGTTATAAGCAAATGCATGAAAAGTGATAAGAAAAGGAATAGCACCATCGAATTAATGCAGCATACTTCAGCGTAATTTAGAGTGATGCTACATCAAATCAACAACACAACATACCTTGATCTGTTCTGCCCCTCGAGTACCAAGCCTGTGATCCACGTCACAAAGAAGCCTACAGATCAAATCCCTTGCTTCAGGTGACAATCTGGCGTCCTCTGGAAATTTTATATGATTTTTCCAATGTACAATCTGCAAAAAAACAAAAAAGGAACATCACTGAAAAAGCTAAAACAGACGGAACAATCTTGGGAAAAGAAGCTCACTCAAATTGGCAAAACAGATGGATAGAATTAATTAATTGCTAAGAAAAAATCAGGAAAAGAAAGGAAGGGGAGCAAAATGGCTCCTCTACTTCGCTCTCTCTCTCTCTCTCTATAAGAGAGAAAGAACTGACAGACTCATTCTTTCAACCTCAGCATCTTCACAAAGTGTCCCTCTTCCTAATGCAGTGGACCGAATTCCATAGACTAAATTCTATTATTGTAACATAATCATTGATCTTCTTCTCAGTACATGAGGACATGAAGAGAGATTGCCGTGTAACACAGTCAAGGACACATATCTCTTTAGACAGATCATGGCCTGATGCAACTGAAACAGTTGAAATTGATCCAAAGGGAAAGATGGATTCACATTCTGAAGGAAAGATAGACTTTGCATTTGGGAGATTAATGTGCGTACTTACTACACATCATTAAACATTTCAAAATGTCCATGTATCGGCATTCTGATTACTTGTACCTGAAAACATAAACCACATCCTACATCTACAAGACCCTAAAACCAACAATAGGGACAACTCATGAAAAACTACATCTGGAAAATTAGAGGGGGAAAATAAAAAGTTTAACTGATTGTTATAAAAAAGTAAGAGGACGAATGATAGAAGCCATTCCTCAGCCTCCATAATGCTTCTCCCTTCACATCATCATTCAATTCCTCTAAAATAATCTGTGCAAATCACACCTCTCTTTCTCCCTCTTTTTCAGATCTTTCAGATAAATGATTTGAAAATGATTTCTTTCCAAACCCTTTTCCTTCTCTTAAATCCCATCGACTAAGCATACCATAAATGTGAATCAGGAAAGAAAGTTGACCTTTCTGCATGTCATTATCGGATCATCTGCATAGAATGGAGGATAACCAACAAGCATCTCATACATGATTGCACCAAGCGACCACCTGAAATGAGGAACTTCAATAAGAAGTCATCAAAGAAACTCAGCTCTACTTAAATTAATTCTAACATAAGAAATGCAGAATACTAAATATGCATTTAGAGATGATAGAGAGTATCTAGTGGCATCATTGTTGAAACAAACAAATTCACACACAACAGAAAACGCCTTCAAGGCCTATAAGTCATTGAGTTGTGCCTGGTAAGGGAAATTAAACAAGTTCCTTTTACTTCAAAAAACAATGTCAAGTTTTTCTTTAAAATAATTTATGTCACAGTGACGCCTTTAATTTAACTCTATTCCCTTCACTCGACTTATCACGCAAATGCAGCTAAGCTTCCATTGAATCTATAAAATTATTATGCCAATAGACATTATAAGTCACCATCTCCTAAGCATGTCATGTGACATCAGACAAATGATAAAACCAAACAGTACCCATGAAGACGAAAATCAATTAGAAGGAGAGTGACACTTGCTACTTCCTGGCATAAGTCACTAAAATAATAGGATATTACAGAATTTATGTCCTTGTCAGTTATAGTGATTTTCTCTTCCATTCTGCCGATAGTCCCTTCCAATAATATTTTTAGAGTGCAAACCCTTTTGTTCATCTTCTTTATGAGGTGAATGGAATCATTAACAATCACAGAAAAGATGCACGCTCAATCTACTTCTATGAGAAATTACATTTCCAGCATGCATTAAGTGGATGTACTGTTTAAGGGAACATGGAGTTTGTATTAATTCTAGTTTATACATGATGCTCATCTAAAGAACTGCTTTTGATTTTAAATAAACGGTTAATGGGTCAGGTGAGAGATACCAAGAACTAAGACAAACAACTGTTATTTAAAATAATTGCCAAGGTAGAGTATCTACAGAATCATCAACTGACCAGTCACACTCCATGCCATATCCTTTCTTCAGCAGAACTTCTGGGGCAATATAATCAGGTGTGCCAACAGTAGAAAAAGCCTATCATTAGAGGCAATTAGAATCATAATAGGATAAAATAGATTTTCTGGGATCACGAGATTACTGGAGATAAAAAGAAATATGAGAGACTGACTAGAACTTGAACATAGCAACTAGACCAAAATTTTACCTCCAATCAATGGACTAAAGGTGTGCAACCTAGTGGTCAAAGGGATAATAGAGCCATTTTTCCAATTTTTGAAGAAATCGACTTTACTGCTACAATGAAAAAGATTGTTTAATGTCAAAATGCATAAAAAGTTCCGCTTGATACAAATTATCTTGAAAGTCCATATTCATAGCATTTAAGAGATCAGGCTGTTTAGTATCAAAGAAAAGTCAAAATCCCAAACATTAAAAGCAAATGCATAAGTAAACTTTAAAAATAAAGGTCACTGCAAATAGAAAGAACCCAACAGAGGCATCTATGTATTGCTTGGTCCTTTTTTTGACAAGAGGAAAGGACACTTTTAACTTGCAGGAATGCTTGCACGTACAAAATGCAAGATTTAATTTCTTACTGCAATTGAAGATAATTTTTATAGATACATTAATTTTATTGACATCATATGAAAACAAAAAAAGAACTACAATACCATGCACTAGTACCATACAAATTCAAAGAGTCAGGTTTCTGGGCAATACCAGTTTTCTCCTATTTATCTGCCAATGTTGAAGCTGCTCGAGGGGACTTTTCCAGCGGCCCCCGTTACTAGTGTCAGGAAAGCGCCCATCAATGTCCATTGATTCAACGACATTGCTATCATCCATGGCTTCGTTTTCATCTATAGAATATAAATTTGAGCAGTCAAGAGGTTTGCACAGACCAAAATCAGAAAGCTTCATGTGACCATTTATGTCCAAAAGAAGGTTGTCTGGTTTTATATCCCTGCAGAAAGAAAAGTACATAGGTTAAAGACAAATTACTCAGGAACAGTATTAAGAAATCATTGATACATATTGCATTAATATAGGAACCGAATCAAAATGTTTTACTGATAGAAGAGTCACCCACAGGAAGAAAAAAAGAAAAAAAATACCTGTGAATGTAATTATGCTTATGAATGGATTCTATGGCAAGAACACTTTGAGCAATATAAAATTTGGCCACTGTTTCAGTCAACGTCTCCTCTCTCATAAGCAAAGTCATCATGTCACCACCAGGCAGATATTCCATTATCAGATATAGATACTCCGCATCTTGGAAAGAATAATACAGTTTAACAATAAAATGGCTGGCAACTTCTGCAAGCAAATTCCTTTCAGCTCTAACGTGTTCAACCTAACACAAAAAACATCAATGTAACTACCACGTCTTTTTGAGATGAAGAACAGTAAGTATGAGAACACAGAAATAATATTCTCTACTATCATAGCCAACAGAGGAGCAAGAACAATGGATCATGACCCAACCATCGTTCACTTAGAAAACAAATGAAAAGAAAAAGGTAGTATAGTGTTAGCCTGGCTGAATGGCCGGTCGCCACGCAATTGGAATCTGTGCCACATCGTAAGAAATGAGGGATTTGTAAATGTGCTTGTTAGCTACTAGCAAAAGAAAGTAGTATAATCTCTACTTCGTCCATGATCATGAAACAAGCCAGTGACAATTAATAAATCACTGAAAATGATCAAGCATGCTACATTACTTGGTGTTTCCTTCTCTAAAGGAGACTATCTGCGCAACGGAACTGACAATGTGGAAATTTACCCAGTGCAAGTCATGAAGCTATTTCAAATCTCACCTGGCCTCGGCTAAGCATTTCTGACTTCTTCAATTTCTTCATGGCATAGATATTCCCTGATTTCTTGTCACGGCAAAGTCTGACCTGCATCCATATTCACCTTAGTTTTAGCGTTCAATGAAAAACAGGGAGAAAGAAATGTCCTCGAGCCAAATGTAATTAATGTGTCATCGTATCCACATTTGCCTAAGTGGATCCATGCATCTTTTTGAAACCTAACATGTCCACCCCCTTCCTCCCACCCCCCAAATCCAAGAGTGATCCTAGCAACTAGCAGAACATAATCAAAACTCCTTAAAGATGCTAAAAGTCGAGTGAAGAGAAAAAATGACAAGGAAACATTACTATTGCAGTTGCCGCCCATGCAACTATATTTTATCCTGTTGCATTGCAGCTTAAATAAAAAATAAATGGATGCTAGATAAAAAGCGACAATACATATCCTTGTACCTCAAGAAAGCATGGTTTTCCCTTAAGGGACTCCAGAGATTGACATTACTTTTAACAAACCCAAAAAATAGAGGTGCAGGATGCTAGGCCCCACCATTAGCATGTATTATTCTCACAACCTGAGGTCTAATCTTCTTTTTGCTTGACATTGCTTTTCCAGAGTAACATATTACAGCAGATTAAGTCACTTTCTTCAGCATCAGAATCAGTATATACCCATCTTGACTTGTGCATATCAGAGTTTGCAGCTTAAGATGTATATATCTTCAACAAGTAAATTCATCAAAAGCAACAATAAGTTCTGCTTCCACCACAATGAAGCAAGTAGAAAGAAAAAAAATGTAGCACCGGCAACTGAGACACTTATTGCCACTACAAGCACAGTACTGCCACCTTCACTAATTTGTGAGAGACATATACATACAAACATCTTGCTGTATATTTGACCTATATTGATACTAACAGACATCCCTTAAGGGCCTAAACAATAATCATCCCTGAAACTTAAATTTGTTGCTCCTATTTTTTATTCCATGATAAGCAACTGATAGCATACAATCAGCATCTCCAACAAAAGTTCCCAAAAATTAGATGCTTCCCATTATAAAGCCATACCTAACAGCTCCTTCAATATCTCCTAAATGATTTCCTACTTATGCGGAATTCAAGGAAAGCAGCATACAAATCACTCAACCACATTGCTCTGATAAGTGCACTAACATTCCCAAGAGGATCTCACATCTAGCACAGATTGACATCGGTAGAGGAAAAGAACATCCCTTTCAAGATACATTCTTTTTCCTTTTCTCTATATTGTTGATCATGAATCTGATGTCACCTGTTTCAAATTATAAAGTGCATGTTCCCACACGTGAAATCATCTGGCCTGTTAATAAATTTATTATAGCATGCATTAGATGCGTTTCATTCTGGCCCGCCTAGAAGGAACTTCCTCTAGAACTCAAATTATTTTGTGGACTATCAAAAGGCATACAGAGCCAACTTCTGAAATTTGAGAAGAATATCATACTATTGGTTTGACTTAGCATCAGGTTTTAAAAGACAAATTTTTTGATTGAAGTGATTCAAGTTTGGCAAATGTAGAAAACAAGTACTGAACCTCTCCGAAAGCTCCTCTTCCTATGATTGTAAGTAGCTCAAAATCATCAACACATATCTTGTGCCGTTTAAGTCTCATGTACTCTGTCTCCTTCCGTTCCAAATCCTTTAGCAAATTGATCTGTTCTTCTTCGGGTACATCTGAAGAGGCTAACTTTCTTTCCAGCACCAAGCGCCTGGAGTGAATAATATTTGTCAGGAAAATAGGAAAAATAAATAGTCACCAGTCCTGGATTCTAAAATAAGATATCCAAGTATCTGTATTATCAACAATGACTATAGCACTCTTAACAACAGTAGGCAAGAACTCGTTTCATGAACCGATATACAGTCATGCATGTAACCATTCATCTGCGAATGACATCATGACAAAAGAGACATCAGAAAGGTCATCATGTGAAGTGTGAGAAGTGAACAAAGAATTATCAGAGATCACATTAAACTGCACGGATTTCATCTTCTGAAGCATCAAAATTCATCATCTGAAGCTTTCTCAATCTCAAGGTTGAAAAAGCACTTTAGCTTCCAAATCCAACCTTTTCTGAAATTTCTTTCTTTTCAAGGTTATCATGCATCTTTTGCATAAAAAGCACATTTGCGACCAAAAAACAGGACGCAACACTGAAGACATAAACACCGACATCTAGAGACCTCAGGTGTAAGGAGAAGGAACTTCATGAGTTGTCCCAGCTTATAGTAGTCATCGCCCATTTATCAACATGCTAATGTTAAGACGTGGAAACATATCCATTCCTTGAGGTACCCGCCTGATCTCCTGCAGCATATTCGAAGGTCTATAGGTATTTTCTTCTATGCCACTAACATTATCTTTCTTAGCTACATGCCATTCATAGAAGTATCAGACGTCAAATTCATCCACTGCAACATATTAAACCGCCATGCACTCCTACTCAACATAACGTGGCTCCACTCATCGTTTCATGATCTCTAAGAACAATAAATCGCCTCCTTCGAGCAACTTCCTAAACTTCTTCAAACTTTCAACAATCATTTCCATAAAAGTCCATATTCGACCAAGACGACTGGCATTTAATCCTACACAATGCTCTGCCCGTCGCTCACCTTAACCCCCCCGTCTTCCAAACTTAGAAAGGCATGCAAACATCAATCAACTCTAGCAACACGGAGACTCAACACCGCCAATCACAAAGGAAAAAGCAGGCATGCGATCGACACGCCGAAACGACGAGGTCGCACTCGCGTGTCCCGAAATCCCCAAGCGCAAACCCCACGGATTCCTCCGAAGAGCCGCGCTCCCGACCGATGATCCCCGCATTTTTCCAGCTCTCGAATCCAGCAAAATAACCTCACGGAACGCCGGAATTCCCCAATCTCACGCGCCAGACTCATCGAAGCCGCTCACTCCCGAAACGAAGACGCGCGAGAAAATCCGCGGGGGAAAATTCCGACGGGGCGCGGGAATTCGCGAAAGGACATGCACGAGGCAACGGTGGACGGGGAAACAGGGGGCCTCACCTCTCCTTCCGCTGCCGGATGTGCTTCATGTGCGCCCGGTAGTGGTTCTCGATGAACTGCTTCGCCGCGGCGACCCTCTCCATCGTCAGGCTCGAGCCGACCTCCTGCTCGTCCTCCTCCATTGGCCCGGCAGCCGCCGCCGCCGCCGCCACCTCCGCCGCAGACGACGCCGCCGCAGACGCCGCCGCAGACGCCGCCGCAGACGCCGCCGCTCCCTCCACCTCCTGGCGATTCTCCATGCCTCCTCTCGCCGTGGAAGAAAAAAGCTCTCCTTCGCCTATGTGCGGTTTGCGAAATCCTTCGGAGTCCTCTTTTTTTTTTCTTTTTTTTTTTTTTGTTTAAGGGATCGCGACAACGAAGCACGGACTAAAAACCTGCATCCGCATTGGGGTATTTTCCCCTTTTCTTTCTTCTTTCTTTGTTTTTTTTTTCCTCCTCGCCCGCGGTGTAAATTGTCCCTCGTACACGTGGGGGAGCCCGATTGGGCGGCGCTGGAAAAGCTCGTGGGCTTCGAACAGGCGATAGATTCCCTCGTGCGAGGAGGAGGGGGTGGCGCGCGTAAGAACAGCAGGGAGCGCGGCTCATCACCTGGCGCGTGTGCGGCCCCACCTCGATGACAGGCTGGACTGGGATTTCGGCCAGGGTGGGACCCTCCTACCACCGGAGATGGAGATCCGACGGTCGAGAGCGAATCTCAGGAGAAAAGAGGGGCCCGGATCTTCCGGGTTCCGTGCGGGGGATGTGTGACGGAATGTGGTGCCGTGGGAAATTACGGATTGCGTGTCGTATTAATTTTAATGTACGTTCGACTTTGGTGGAATTGTAAATTCGACGTGATTGTACGAGATTCGATTGAATTTAACGGTTTGCATTTATTTTGATGCACTATATTAAATTCCCCAGTACGACACGCAAATTCTTTAGAACCTCTCGATAAATCACGTCGTAGAGTATAAAGTAGATGAAAGTATTTTGGGCATGACATTTTGTTCTTTTTTCGTTATAGCCACTGAGAAAATCGTTTGATGAATCTCGTGCCTATTGTAATTTTATGAATTCATTCATAAGCTTTTCAAATTTTACTAGTTGAGTCTTGAACCATTTTAAGTTTTGTTAATTGAGTTTATTGGGAAAATTTTGGATGGAAATTGTTAAGCATACGCCATTTGTCATACGTAGTACGATGAGTATTAATGTTGACAATTTTAATAATATCTTCGAGTTTTTTTATTAAATTTGTTTTATTTTTTCTTTTGAAACGTATTGCAAAATATGAAAATGTTTATAATTCAATTGTCACAATTGAAAAGTTTATAATTAAATTAATAAAAGCACAATAGGTTTATAACTTTTTGGGTAAGTTTCCCTATGCCACTTGATCCCCTCAAAATTAAATGAAACCTATTAATTTTTTTTTTTGGGAAAGACCAATATATGATTTGAATTGACATACATAGAATAAATTTAAAACTCATTAGGTAATTTCCCATAAAGCCCATTGTGTAAATTTTGTTTTAATCCACTAGAGTATGCTATAATTGCTCAATCTTTTTTTTTTTAAACTATTATCAGTATCTAAAATTATTTGGCTTAATGAATCTATGTGAAGGCATGTAAACCATCCCTTCCGCATGCATAGACTAACCATCAAAATTAGGGTTGGGCAGCCAATCTAGTTCAACATGAGAACCAAACCAATCGTCATGGAATCAGATTCAGTCTCCGATTCCAGTAAAAACAGGTCCAATTCCCGATTAATTTAGAATCTTTACCGTGCATGTAAGTTTTAAGTGTTGAAGCCATCTTTGCACCTACAGATAAGAGCTTGTTCTATAAAGTTGAATGAAGATAATTGATTTTTTCTTCATTAAATGAGCTTAACTTCCCTATTGCTTTTATATTTCTATTTGTTATGTATCGATTCTTTACTTGGAGTTGTTTTGTTACTTATATATTTTTATTATAACTGCTATTTGTCTTAGTTTTCAGAAATAAAGAAGCAAAAAAACAAAAAGAAACGCATTCCTAGATAGACCTTATAATTAGTCGGACAAACAAAATCTATTTCAATGTTAGTTTCCAAACAAACACGGTAAACTTTAAGGATGCGAATGATAATTATTCTGTTCAAGAAATCAATTTTCGATAGAAATTGATTTTTTTGTTTCTATTCATTGGATGATTTTTTTGAGTAAAAATATGCATTTGATAACGGTACAAATTTTTTATTTTCGGAATAAAAATGCATTTGATAACAACTCAAAATTTCTTTCTCTCAGGCAGTCAACGACTGAAAGTGGGCTCCGAGCGAGCGGCCAACGAATGGTAGGTGATTGGCGGGCGGGTGGCGGATGGTGGTTGAACAGTAGCCAACAACAAATGGGTGACCAGCTAATAGGGAGGGCAACTTTATTTTTTATTTCTGTTTTTATTTCCCATTGTGAGATATATCACCTCTTAGAGTCATAAAATGATGCTATTTCTCTTTGTGTGAAGCTACCCGGTTTCTAAATCACTCTCTCGTTTCTCTTCCCATATTTGCACACAACTAGCACGTCGTTGATTGAGGAGCTACAAAGTCCATCGCCAAGGCTCCCATTTGTTACTGGACACTATTTTCCTGATGATGGTAACAACTAAACTTATTGGTTTAAGGTTTCAGTACTAGCGGTTGTTTCCCTCTATGCAAGGAAGCAAGTCCTTTACGACAGCATTGCAAGAACTTGGATGCTGGACTGGGTGATCATTCCTGTGGTACTGATCATCGTTGTAGCTATTCTCATTGTAGTATACTACGGTAGCGCATGGTAACGCTCCTGTTTCTCCCAATTTCTATTCTTTTGTTCTCCAAAACAAAAAAAGAACAGAAACCTGTTTGGTAAAACATTTGTTCCCAGGAACAATTTCTTTAATTTTTTGTTCTCGGGAATGTTTTGAGAAGCAAAAAAGTTGCTTCTGTTCCCTGAATAATTTTTAAAAATAAGCTAATTTTTTTTTTAATTTTCTTTTATTTCTTTTTCTTGCCGCGCCACCGTCAACCGCCCGGAGCCACCGCCCACCGCCCACCGCCGACCACCGCGCGCCATCCATCGGCCACCGCCACCGCCGCCATCCATCGGCCGTTGCTGCCGCCACCGCCCCGCCCACCGCCGCTCATGATCGGCGGCGCGCCGCCGCACGCCTTTCGCCTGCTAACGCGCCGCCGCCCGCCGCCACCACCGCTGCACGATTGCCGGCCGCCAACTGTCACCGCCAACCGCCGCCGGAAGCCCATCGGTCGCCTCCTCCCGCGGCCAACGGGCGGCGGTGGCGGTCGGCAACTTGCGGCGAGCGGCTGATGGGCCGACAAGCGGCGGGTGGCGGCGGGCGGCAGGCAGCCAGCGGGCGGCGGCAGTTCGTAAGCAAGAATAAAAAATGAATAAATACAAAAAAGAAATTATTGCGTTACCAAACACATTTTTATTATTTTTCTATTCCAAGAGTAGAAATTTTGTGTAGTTACCAAACGGGTTCTTTTACTTAGAAATTGTTCCCCAATGTAAATAGAAAAGAACTATTTCTGAAAAAAAAACTCTTCCCCGGAACAGAAGCGTTGTCATGTGCAGCCTACTAGTGTTGGAACCCTATTCCCGACAATGCAGGATTGGGGACATGGAAATAGTAATGGGAAACCTGCTTGCAGCTGGGGAAACATTCGCTTGAAGCGAACGTCCTAAGGGAGCACGAACTTGTGGTGTCCTTTTCTCGTGATGTTTATGCATTTGCATTTCGGATTCTGGTGGCTCTATTGCACTTAGTGTAATCTTAATGTAATGTAAAATGCACCTGCAATGGATTAAGATGCATTGATTGCTTTATAGTTGCGATGAGAAGCTGTTTATGAGTTTTTATTGCGCTAGATGGTTCTTAGTTCCTCTATTTGGGTTGCAACTTAAAAATGTGAACGACACTGGTTTAGCAGGGCAACACACCTTCTCGTTCCTCTTTTTGGTTCGCAACTTAAAACCAGTGAACAACATTGGTTTAGTAGAGCATAGCACATATAACATAAGATATGTTCCGTACAAGGAAGTTTGACAACATGTTCTGGGGTGGGCAGGTGGTAGTTAGACAGCGAGTGGGCGAGCAATTAGAAGAGATTTTATTTCTCATTTTTGTTAAATAAAAAAATGAAATTGTGTTACCAAATAGATTTCTATTTGTTTTGTGTCGATATATTACTTTGAATCATTTTGTTACCTATATGGTTTTCAAAAATAAAGAAGCAAAAAACAAAAATAAACCCATTCATGGGTAGACCCTATAATCAATCGGACAAACAAAATATATTCCAATGTTAGTTTCAAAATAAATACGATAAATTTTAAGTGCGCAAATGATTATCATTTTATTCTAGAAATTAATTTTTCTATTTCTATTTCCTAGACAAGTTTTTAAACAAAAATACGCATTTCATAACAATATAAAATTTCTATTTTTAGAGTAGAAATACGTTTGATAACGATACAAAATTTCTCCCTCCTGAATAGGTGGTAACTAGAGGTAGCGAATGGGCAGGCGAAGGGTGGTCAGGAAACGGGCGATTTGCGGGCGAGCCACGGGCGATCGGCGGGCGGGCGGGCGATGGGCGATCGGTGGGCGGGCAGTAGGCAAGGGGGTGGCGGATGGCGATTGGACGATGGGTAGGTGACCGGCTAGTAGTGAGGACGAACAATAAGAAAATTTTTTATTTCTCATTTTTTTTATTTCCCATTGTGATATATATCACCACTTAAAGTCGTAAAATAACACTATGTCTCTCTATGTGTGTGAAGCTGCTCGGGAGCAAAATCACTTTCTTATTTCTCTTTCCGTGTTTGCACACAGCTAGCGGGCCATTAACTGAGAAAATATAGAGTCCATCGCCAAGGCTATAACTGTTACCGGACACCATTTTCCCGACAATGGTAACAACTAAATTGATTGGCTTAAGGTTTCGGCACTAATGGTTATTTTACTAGCTAATAATGGAAGCAAGTCCGTGGAAGCAAGTCCTTTGCTGTAGCATTGCAGGAACTTGGATGTTGGAGTGGGCGATCATTCTCGTGGTACTGATCATTGTTGTAGCTATTCTCATCGTAGTATATTTTTACCTTGAGGGCACAAGAACTTGTGGTGTCTTGTTCCGGTGATGTTTATGTATTTGGACGTTAAATTCTGGCGGTTCTGTTGCACTTAGTGTAATATCAATGTAATGTAAAATGCACCTGCAATGGAATAAGATGTAATTGAATGCTTTTTAGTCGCAGGAGAAGCTGTTTATTTAGTTTTTATTGTGCTGAACGGTTCTTTGGTTTACATCATCGGATGCGTGTGTGGCCCCGTGCTGGACGGAATTTTGGCCGGGTGGGGCCTACCGGAGAAAGGCCAGCTCGGGGAGCCTGGAGATCCGACGGTCGTGAGCGAATCTGAGGGAAAGAGGCCCGGAACTTCGGGGTTCCGTGCAGAGGATGTATGATGGGACGTCATGCCGTGGGAAATTACGGTGTTGCCCTGCGTGTGGTGGAATTGTAAATTTGACGTTATTCTACGAGAATCTATTGAATTTAGTGGTTTGTATTTATTTTGATGTAATTTATTTAAATTCGCCGGATACGACGGGAAAATTCTGTAGAATCCCTATTGATAAATCTCATCATCCGTCCACTTTATCTACGGTCCACTTATCTGACCGTAGAGTATAAAGTAGGTGAGAGCATTTGGACAAAAGAGAAGGTCTAATCACAATTATAACCTGAATTTTTTTGAAAAAAACTTCAAAGTTTAAATCTAGTTTCAAATCTGCCCCTAACTTTATTTTATTTTATTTTAGAGAAAACTCCAAATTTTAGGTTTAATCTCAATTTTGCCTCAAATATTTTTTTTTGTTTAAAAAAATCCAAATTTTAGGTCTAGTTTCAAATCTGCCGTGAGTTTTTTTTTTTTTGGGGTCTTTGAGAAAACTTCAAATTTTAGGTTTAGTCTCAAATTTGCCCCGAACTTTTCTTTTGTCTTAGAAAAAATCCCAAATTTTATGTCCAATCCCAAATCTATTCCTTTTTTTTTTTTTCGAAAAGAAAATCATCAATTCTTACTCTAATCTTAAATTTGCCCCCGTTAGCTCTCTATCCAAAAGTCGCAATTAGTCATCCCTAATTTTTATATTCTATAACTATTTTATTTTTAATATAATTTTCCATGTGTCTTTACCGATATGTATTTATTATCACTGTGGACATGCCACATTAATTTGAGACTGGACCATGGGGTAGATTTGAGAATAGATCAAAAGTTAGTAATTTTTTTTTTTTTTTGACAAAATAAAATTTAGGGTAGATTTAGGACTGGATCTAAAGTTTAGGGTTTTTTTTTGAGATAAAAGAAAAGTTCGAGGCAGATTTGAGACTTGACTTAAAATTTGAGATTTTTTCTAAGACAAAAAAAGTTTATGGTAGATTTATGATTAGACCTAAAGTTTGGGGTTTTTTAGGGAATTGACACCAAAAGAGAATGAGATACATGACATTTTGTTCTTTCTTCGTTGATTATCTTGCATTTATTATACTTTTATCAATTCAGTCATAAATTTTTCAATTTTATTAATTGAGTCCTAAATCTTTTTTACATTTTGCAAATTGAGTCCACGAGGAAAATTCTTGGCGAAAATTGTTGAAGCAAATGTCACCCATTCTATATAGTAAGGTCAGCGCTGATATGGATAATTTTTATAATATTTTCAATTTTTTCATTATTTTTTTTTTTTTTTCTTTTCAAAACCCATTATAAGATATGAAAATGTTAAGAATTCAATTGGCAAAATTGAAAAGTTTATGGTTGAATTCATAAAAGTACAACATGCCGAGGCGTGCAACAGGCGGGTGAACGGCGAACGACAAGCAAGTAGTGGTTGAGCGACTGGCAATTCGTGAGTGGGCGGCAAGAGACGAATGGTGATCGGACAGCGAGTAGGCGGCCGACGACTAGCTAATAGCGAGAGTAAGCAATGAGAAGGCTTTTTATTTCTCATGTTTTGTTTTTATTTCCCGTTGTGATATACGTCACCACTTAGAGTCATAAAATAATGCTATGTCTCTCCATGTGAAGCTGCCCATGAGTAAAATCGCTCTCTTATTTTTCTTCATGTGTTTGCACACAGCCAGCGCGCCGTTAACTGAGGAACTACAGAGTCCATCGCCAAGGCTTCCAACTATTACTTGACACTATTTTTTCGATGACGGTAATGATTAATCCTATTGGCTTAAGGTTTTGGCACTGCTGGGTGTTTTACCAGCTAATAATTTTATCAGAAACCCTCTATGTAGGGGAGCAAATCCTTTATGGCAGCATTGCGGTAACTTGGATGCAGGAGCGGGCGATCATTCCCGTGGTACTGATCATCGTCGTAGTTATGGGAAACCTGCCTGCAACTTGAAGGGAACATCCTAGGGCGCAAGAATTTACAGTCTTTTTTCCCGTGAGGTTTATGTATTTGGATGTTGATCCGGTGATTCTATTGCACTTAGTGTAATATCAATGTAATGTAAAATGCACCTGCATTGGACTAAGGTGTATCGAATGCCTTATAGCTGCAATCAGAAGCTGTTTATGAGTTTTTCTTGTACTGAATGGTCCTCAGTTCCTCTATTTGGTTTACAACTTTAAAACTATGAATAACTCTGTTTTAGCAGGGCAACACACCATCCTTTCCTCCTTTTGGGTTGCAACTTAAAACCAGTGAACAACGATGGTTTTAGCAGAGCATGTTGAATGCATTGAACACATATAAAATACGATATGCTCCGTATGAGGAAGAATGAGAACAACACAGGTGGGCAAGTGGGCAGGTGACGGGTGGGGATGGGCGAGCGACGGTCGAACAACGGGCGACGGGCTAGCGGCGGTTGGACGGCGAGCAGCGAGCGAGCAACGGGTGGACAACGGTCAAATGGCAGGTGGGCGGGCGGTAGTCAAATGGCAAGTAAGCGGATGGTAGGCAGGCGACCAACTGGTAAAAAGGAGAACGATGATAAAAGTTTTTATTTTTTATTTTTCATGTCAAAATTATAAAGAAAAAAAAAATTTCTTCTGATTTCCATTTTAAACCTATTTCTTGAGTGAAAATTTGTTCTATAAATAGAAAAGTAAAATTGCGTCACCAAACCGATTTCTATTCAAACTTGTTTTCGAAAATTGATAAATAGAAAAATGGAGAAACGAAATGGTTATTATATGCGCCCTAAGTTCCACAAAATTGAGAAGCGGTTCTTACAAAGTCTTAATTATAGAATTTATCAATTTTGGAACCAATCACACTTGCTCAAAATAACTTAAATTGGGATACGTGGTAATTGAACACTAAAATATTTACATCCCGACCACTCTCTTGATATATGGTCAGCTTTTCATAGTTTAATATTTTTTTGGGTAACTCACCGCACACTCAATTTGACAATATGATATTAGCCAACACTTGTTGTCGAAGAAAATGAAATTAACAACATGTACTTCTAATCAATCAACATAACGGATTAGTCAACATGCATGCGGCCCTATTGGTAAAGGAATTGGGAAGGTGAGGTCAGAGAGCATAATGTTTGGAATTCGATTCTTGTGAGCATTGCACACGTATGTATATAAAAGAGAAGAGTAAGACAAAAAAATATAACAAATCATAGTTAATGGGGAAATGAAGATAAAATAGGCTGTTTATACATCATTTTTTCGCGAGATTCACGTGGCACCCGCATACAAAAATTCACCAAATGTAAGGATGAACTCGAGAGGTACAAACAATGGTCAATTTCAAAGATGCAGAGAACTTTCTTCCTTCCTGGTCAAAGTTGAAGAGCTGAAGAAAAAGGAGAAGCAGAAGCAGAAGGAGAAGGAGAAGGAGAAGGGATCCTTCCTCACAAATTTAAAAAGTCAACTCAGCGTGGGGCACCGCCCAAACTGGATGGCTTGCTTAAGGAATCCACTGAAAAATCCCTGCAGCCGCCAAATTTTTTGTCATCATGAATCAGATCGAAGCATGGGATTCCCTCGTTTTGTCAACCTCATCAATCGAAATTCCCAAAAAGAAAAAAGAAATTATTTGAGCCCATTTAGGAAGACGTTTGTATATAAGGAATATATACATAGATTGCATAAGAAATAATTAGTGAGTATTTCTTGTGTCGAAAGTATAAGTCACGATTATCTATATTGACGAGAAGAAAAAAGCTGACGAAAATCAAAATAAAGAAGGAGAATATTGAAAGGGACACGTTAACCAAACACGAAAACGTGTATGAATTCCGTATGTTAGAAACTATCCAGGTCCCGTATTTTCCTACACCCCAAGCCTAATGATCAAAATCACTTTATTCTATACCCACATCCATTAAAATAATAAGTATATCGTCAAATCGAAAATCGAAAAAAGCAAACTAATCGAATGACCCGAAAGCTCCGATCCTACTAGAGACCGCTATTGAAAAGAAGTGCCGGCGAGGCCATGGTGCAACAGGTTGTGCGCGATCTGATCCCGGGCCTGCGTGGCGGCGGCCGACCGGACCGGGTTGTCGGGCAGCATCTCGTCGTCGAAGATCTCGAACCTAGTGTCCGGTTCCATGGCCTCGTTCCTCGCCTCGCAGATGTTGTGCAGCACGCAGCACGCCCCGAGCACGACCGGCAGGTCCTGCAGCTTCACCTCGGTCCGCTTCTGCAGGCACGCCCACCGCCCCTTGAGCCGCGCGAAGGCCTCCCGCGCCACGCCCCGGACCTCGGCGAGCTTCTGGTTGAACTCGTGCTGCGTCCAGGTGATGTTCTGGTGCGTGTAGGGGACGAGGACCCAGTCCGTCAGCGGGTGCCCGGGGTTGCCCACCACCCAGACGTCCTTCAGCAGCCCCTTGCCGGCCCTCTGGTGCAGCGCCGACTTCTCGAGGACCTGGTCGTCGGGCATCGACCCGGGCCACCCGATGCACACGTCCGTGAACACCCCCCGCGGGTCGACCACGCCCTGGACCGTGATCGTGTACGTGGTCTTCTGGTTCCGCTCCGTGTGCCGCCTGTTCAGGTACGCGGCGACGCTGATCTTGGGGGCGATGATCGGGATGTGGGTCGTGTACATTGCCCCGCACACGCGCGGGATGCCCGACACCGCCTCGAACTCCTGCTTGATCGCCGCGAGCTGGCCGTCGTCGGGCCACTGGAGGAACTTGGGCATGAGGACTTTGCGGATGGCGGAGCAGACCTCGAGGACCAGCTTGTGGCACGTGGAGATGCCGAGGCCGAACCGCTTCGACACGAGGCGGAGCGGCTCCCCGGTCGCGAGCCGCCACACGCACACCGCCACGCGCTGCCGCACCGGGATCGCGTCCCGCAGCATCGTGTTCTTCTTCGTGACGGCCGCGTCGAGCTCGTTGCAGATGAATTCGAAGGTGGCCTTGCTCATCCGGAACTCGCGCCGGAACTCCTCCTCCGGGAACTCCGGGCTGCTGCACTTCTCCCACCAATCCTTTGACCGGTCCTTCACCCAAAGCCGCCGATGCTGGCCCACGCCCTGCGCCGGCGCGTCGCCCTCACCGCCCTCCGCCGCCGCCGCCGCCGCCGCTGCAGCCGCGGCGGCCGACTGCCTGGTGCGCTTGTTCTTCCTCATCTCGAGCTCGTTCGCGCCGTCGTAATGCGCCTGGAATTGGCTGTAGTAATCCCCGGCCGCTTGGACCTCCCGACCGTAGTTCCAATCCAGGGTGGCCTTCCCCCGCATCGACTCGGCGAAGAAGCTCTCCCTCTCGCGCTTCTCTTCCTCCTCGATCAAAGCCAGCGATGCCACGATCTCTCCCACCGACCCGCCGCCATCGCCATTGCCGTGCTGTCCTCCTCCTTCCTCCTTCCTGCGGCGCTTAAAGGGCTGGCTCCCGCTCCCGCTCCCGCTCCCGCTACCGCCCGCGCCGAACGAGTAGAATCCGCCGCCGCCGCCATCGCCGTCGCCGTCGCCGGCCTGGGCGAAACTGGCCATGTCGGGGAAGAGGAAGGGGGAGAAGGGGGAGAGGTCGTCGGGAGCGTCCTGGTTGAGAAATGGGAACGAAGTAAGCTCCATCGACCGGGTGGTGGGGGAGAAGAAGAGATCTGATGTATGAACGGAGAATGTGAACGCTTGGGGAGGGCTGGTTTGAATACAAGTCATCGGAAGTGGTCGGAGCTTTTTATACGGTTTGGGGGGAAGCGTGTGCGGTGGCCGTGTGAACGCGGTGGAAAAGTGGGAGATGATCGCTGAAGCCTGAGGGGGGACTTGACTTTTGGAAGGATTAAGGTTCTTTTTTAATTTTAATTTTTTGAGAATAGTAAACGCGATCCTGGGTTTTGTTTACGCGGTCGGGAGGAAGTTGATGGTTTTGGCGTCCTTTGTCGTTTTAAATTAAAAAATTTGAGAATTGCATAAAAAGAAATTGGATTTATTCTCGACGCTGCTGCGAATATAGAGAGGGGGAAGAGATGGAGAAGTTTCGCGGGGTTGCTTATCTATGGAATATATGTACAGTCCCAAAGCGAGTAGACGTCCGTCAGTCGGAGACCTCCTTCCGTAAGCTATCGGAACCGCCGGGAAAACTATGAAACCCTCCGGTTCTGCCGGATTCTAAAGTACTCCGTGCCTTCCTGTATTTTCCCTAAAAAGTATATATTTACCGAACAAAAACGTAATTTTTAATGCACTGAATGTTCGGTATAAAACTTTAATGGATTTCCACGGTATATATTGATGTTGGGCGATGATGAGTCTTGGAATAGTAATAATGTGAAAACTTTGCGAAAAGATCTATATCAACTCACGCTTATTATTTAAATTTACTAGTTTATATGAGAATTTATCTTGGTAATAGGGGGCACCGATAGTCTATACAATGTTAAATCTAATCATATTTTTTATGCATGAGCGCAATTCTTCCATCAGAGTCTGAGATCATTCATTGGTTACGGCTTTCGCACGTCTAAATATAATAATTCGTAAGGAGAAAAGAGAGATTGTAAATTATTAAATATTTTACATTTACCTTAGAGATATATTAGGTGATACTTTAGAGCATGGAGAAAGGTTGATGCTACAAGTCCTAACCAATCATATTATTATATTGCTACGGAACAATCTCTCGAATTTTTATGGAATGCACAGAGAAATTAATAATTCAATTTACAGGTCCAATCGATCCAGTATTTTATATTTCCCACGTCAATCAATAGACAAGTGGAAGTAAATTATCTCGTAGCTTTTCAAAAATCAACCAGTAGGAGTCTAATTGACTCTCCAAAGCAAGTCAAAAGATAATTAATCCCTTTTGACTTCCGCACCGAGTGTAATCGCATGCATTCACACTCTTGAATAATGTTTCTATTTTCGCCCCACCATTTTTTGTATTTGATAAATCCTACCGAACCTGTTTTTTTTTTTTGGTCAGTAATCCTACCGAAACTGTTGACACCGTGTGTTGTGGAACAGCCCAACATGTTCTCGACACGTCATCAGTTCACTTCCGGCCGTCCCGCTCAAAGCCCAGGTCACCGCTTACGGCATAACAACATTAAATTCCTCATATCGCATGGACTTTTCATGATAAAAACCCGGATTTTCCTGATTTAATGGCCACAATCGTCAAATGTAATCTACTGATGCGCTCGCAACTTCATCATCTTTAACTACTTTTATGGAAGCCATGTTATCCAAAGTTCAAAGAGGCTTTTAAATTATCTATTTCCAATTATGCGAATTGAACATTTTGTAACATAAGTATAAATCACGACAACTACAATGTGATCATAAATTTTATGAAGAATGAATGATAAAAATAAATGCAAATCCAAAAACTATTTTGCGAAACAAATTGAATCTTATAATTCCCGTCTTTTCCTTTTTGGTGCGGTCTTTTCCGAGTGAGAAAATGTCAGCAATTTATTCCGTCCCCGCTTGTCAACACGGGATTATTTCGTGCACGTGATCATGCATAACAATCCTAAATCGGAATAGTCAACAAGTTCATTAGGACTAAAATATGGGCAGGTCAATAACCATGTTGTCCTCCGATACAAGGAGCCATTCCATTCCATTCAATTCAATGCCAGCTTGGCAATTAGTTTTTTAAGGTACGAGTCCTTTTCGGACATGACGAGGAAAGTGGCGCGACCCTTCGAGCATTCCCATTTGCGGTTGACCCGTCTCCCGAAAGTCAGCAGGTCAACCAGCGTCTGGAATCGTCAAATGTCAAAAACAAAACGGGGCCATCTTTCCTTTTGGTTTTTTCTTCTTCTTCCTTTTCCATTTCTCTCGTATGGAGGAACCGAAAGTCGATGACTCTGATTGCTCTTTGCTGGAAGGTCAGAACCAGATGAGTATCCGACATAGGAGTTTGACATAATCAACAGTAAATTGACCTGATCGATTATTAATTACGGTTTTCATAAGTTTATGATTAAGAAAGGCGCTTTCACATTACTATTTTAAATTTTTCGCTACGGTGCTTTGTATACTGGCGACTTTGATATTGGACTAATAACACAGACATACATGACTACATTGTGAAGAAAATGGTTCAATGAAATTTTTTGACAATTTGCCCTTTTATTGTGTTTTAAATTTGCGGCTTTTAAAATTCGACTTTTATTAATTGAAAAATGCCTTCACTTTTTAAAATACCATCTTGAGAAGGCAAATTTTATTTTTTAGGTATGATAAATTGGGAAGTCTCTAGATTAATTTTCCACCTCTGAGCAATTTCTTGAGGCACTCTTCATATCGATGGCGAATTTTGGATTTTATCAACTTAGAGTAGGTGATAAGCTCTGTTTGTATTGCAAAAAATGAATGATCAAAAAATATTATATTAAAAACGATAACAAACGAAATATGCGGACTTTTTCCAAGGGACAGATTGTCCCATTGTGTCTATCAACCCCCTCCCCTCTTTCTCTCTCATCACGAACAATTAAATTTTCTGAAATACCCCTTTAATCACTCCATTCACACACAGCTCCAAAAAGCACCCCCAATTTTGCAAAATCCCCTGGAACCATCCCACGAAGGACCGGGAACCTGTGGCTCCTATTCGTTCCTGAATTTTGAGGCCGTGGTTGATTCATGCTGCGCATACGCACAGCCTTAAAATAATAATAACAATTATCAAAGGCACAAAAAAGGAGCAAAAGCAAAAGAAAAAACCCGTTCCAAGGTTCGTGGATCCATCTCCGCTCGATCATGGCGTCTCTTCTCAGCCCATCATCACCTGCCGTACCTCTGCAGAACAAGGTAGATTACTGCTGCTGCTGCAGCTATCGTTGACTAGTTCCTCCTTCGATCCTCTGTTTTTCGATTCGTCCGCGTGAATCTTGGGTCGTTTCTTCGTCGGTCGGTGCCGAAAATTACGTTCTTTTTTGCCCGTCTGCTCGATCTCATTCGTCTTCTGGTGGGTTCCTTTGAATTATTCCCGCGGTTTCTTGATCTGGGTCTCTGGTTTTAAGTCGCCTCCGCTGCGTTCTCGTCGCCCTTTGAGGCTTTGAGGGCTCTCGTTTGTTCGCGCTCAAGAATTGAGTCGTTAATCGATACAGGTAATGAGTAAGTTTAATTGGGTATGCGTTGTTCGTGGCTGGGAATGGAAGGAGGGGGAAAAGTTTAAATTTTTATGGAAGGAGATACGGATTCATATAATCTCTCTGCATTCTCGGCTTCTTGTACATGCTTGCGGTTGCACAAGTGAAAGTTGTTCTCCAATGCCAGCTTCCTCGGTTGGCTGAAAACTGTTTGATGAATTTTCTCCTTTGCATTCAGGTGAGCCATTGTAAAGGTAATGGCCTGTGCACGAGCGCACCACGAGCGGCGATTCGACGTGGTGCAGTTCGAGGTGGCGGCAGATGCCGTCTCGTGGTGAAAGCTCAAGCGACTGTTGAAGGAGCAACGCTAACGAGAGAAGCAGATGCGGCGGTCAACAGAAATGGTGATTACTGATTAGACAGTCGTTCCGGAACTTCTGTTTTCTCGAGGCACTTTTGATTTCGCCCTAGTGCTTGCGTATATCTAGCATCTTAGTATCCTGGCAGTTCAAAGTAATCTGGCTACTACTTTTCTTTTACTTTCGAAATTCTATCTGCTTAAGCAATGGAAATCGTTTGGTTCCAAGTATCTCTTTACAGATCGTGTCACTTCTGTGTGTGATTTACTGAATTTTGTGCATTAGCTGGTTGACATCAGATGGAGAATTGGAGTTGACGAATTGAGTTGAAATGTTAACCTGCCGTTCGTTTCATGTCGAAGTCCAAACTGTGAAGCACATCTATTCTGTATGGTTAATTAGGAGTTCATGAGTAAATTGATCAGATCAATCTGCTTAGCAGAATAAAACTCATCCGTTTCTTTTCTGTGTTGTGGGTGGAGAAATAACTTGCAGAACAACTGACTGTCACTCATTTGCTTGTCTCGTCTGATAAAAAAATGATCATCTCGTAATACTGAATCCACAAGGTTGTAGAAGTTCTTGTTTGATGGCATCATTTTGCTTTTGCGAGCCTTTGAGCTTTGGTAACATCAAACGTTTATGCAGATATTGGTTTCCTCAGCATTCATCATGTAGGAATCCTATGTGAAAATCTTGAAAGGTCTCTCGATTTTTATCAAAACCTTCTTGGTAAGTCCTACTTCCCATGCCAACATTCAGGTACAGGAATACTACTTTTCAAAAGAACCGTAATGATTTGTCAATCTTTTCTGTTAAGTTAGGTCTCGAGATAAACGAAGCACGTCCCGATGACAAACTTCCCTATCGCGGTGCGTGGTTGTGGGTGGGTTCCGAGATGATTCACCTGATGGAGCTCCCAAATCCAGACCCCTTGACCGGAAGACCCGAACACGGGGGCCGAGACCGTCACACCTGCATCTCTATTAAGGACGTGTCTAAGCTGAAGGACATCCTTGATAAAGCCGGTATGTAAATCTTTCCTTACTCTTTGGCAAGCAGTACAAGCATCTATTGAAGCACGGGCATTTAATTCATCAGGATTTATGTTTTAGAACTGCACAGCGACTAAGTTGAGTACTTGTTTGGCCATTCTACTTGCAGGCATTCCTTACACGCTTAGCAAGTCAGGGAGGCCGGCGATTTTCACGAGAGATCCGGATACAAATGCTCTCGAGTTTGTGCAACTTGATTCATGAGACACGATATCATACGTACCAGCATTTCGAGAGTTCGTACTTTCGTTCCTTTGCATCTGATATCTCTGCACTCACAGACACTCTTATTCTGTAGTATTGCAGTACCATACACAGATATGTACATAATATCGCTGAGCTTTATGTGATAAGCCTGGTCGGAGCGCCTTGGCCATTCCCCGCGCCTATGCAGCTAGTCGATTTTTGCGCTCTGATCTTCTCTTAGCAAAGCTTTATCTGTTCTTCGATGCCATCATCGATTTGACTACTCCTTCAGTCGGAGAACTTTACATAAGAGCATGGATGCGATCATTTAGGATATGAAGCCTCTCGACGATTAAGGCAGGTTAGCAAAAGGGGCATGAATCATCAGAACTCGCCGGCTTTTCCGCATGACGTTTCGAATTTGAGAGAACCTGAAACCAGAAATTTGATGGGCGAAATCTATGACAACGATCCATGGTGTAGCGAATGGGATCGGTCAAGCATCGCAGGCCCAAATGGCTTCGCAATCCTGTTTCGGCCAGGAGAGATTTCGTGATTTAGGCTCTGTTGAGATCATTCATACTGCCGACAAATTGACTATGAGATCGTTTGGGATCGTTTGCAATTTGCGAACGTTGCGCAAGCCGGTCGTGTATATTTGAGACTGAACAAAGCCTAAAAAATCGAGGTGCAGATGCTTTGGGCCGTGCTTTCATTTTGTAATGGCCAGTGGCCGTGATATGCAGTTTAAGAAATGTTTTGCATCTAGACCGGTTTCATTGATAGCAGAAGAGCCCGACTCTAAAGTGGTGCTAGCGCTCGACTAAAAGAATAGAGCATGAGGATGTTTATAATATTTCATTGACTTGACAATAATTTATCGAGAGAGGTCTGAACTCGACCCGATCTGATATAATTCAATTTGAAATTGACATGAACACGACACTTTTTGATGAAATTTTTAGCAAAGTTATGTTTCTCTAATCACGTTGAAAGATTCTGGGGTGATGACGTGAAGGGGTCGCCAAATGTATAATTGATCCAAATGAAAGTAAATGCTAACACAGCTTTGAATGACAGTTTGACTATTAATAAAACAAACACCCATGTAACAGATTAGTGGAAGGCTCCTGCAGTGCTTAGGCCTACTATTTTATCTTTACTGTGTCTCTTACTTTAGCAAATGATAGAAGTATAATCTTCTACACCATATAAGTCAATTATAGAAATTATTTCCGAAATTCTAAAGTTTAGGTTATTTCATAAGTAACCTTTTCCTTTTCTATAGAAAGCTTGTTTCCTGATTCTATTATAATTTAATCGGCTGTTGGTTACAGCTATCAAAACCGAAAACATACCGATAATCTTATACCAAAATCGCACGTTAAGTTTTTTCTTCTCAATATCCTTTCAATTGGTAATATAAGATTAAAGTATTTTAAAAAAAAACTGTTTCCTTGTTTTAATATGAGAAGAATTTATTGGCAAGTAAATTCATCATTTGTGGAATTTTCTTGAATATATTATTTCCTATAATAATACATAAGTTGAAGCAATTACATTCTTTCAATGGTTTAAACTTTTAGAATAGTTGGTTTTGATTTCATAAAATTTTACAAGGTGTTAGAGCCAAAAAGTCTAAGTTCAGATCTTTTCAAACCCATTATTTGTCTCCCTTGTTATATCACACCCTAGTGTAATGTGAGGAGAAGTGTTAAAATACTAGTAAAGTCCAGCTTAGGTGTAATGCGGAGTGTTAGTATATTAAATATTAAATTATGTCTTCATTTATCAATTGAACCTTTTAGAATAGTTAGTGATGAACTTGCAAAATTTTACACAAGGCACATGGATGGTGCGGCCTTCTTTGTATATGTGTTTTGTTAAATTAGATTATTCTGATTATACATAGCACCACGCTACCATAAATTAGACTATCAAAATAGGACATAATACCATGCCTTTATATATTAGACTCATTTTAACCCATATTTAATGGGCCGGGTAGTTATATCACTTAGTTATATTTAGTAAATAGGTCATATATGGGTTTTAGATGGTTAGACCTAAAACAATATAAGTGTTAAATGGGTTCATAACTTAGACTCAACTCAACTCTAAGACCCTCTCTCGCCCTCACTCGATCTCGCGCTTGCTCACTCTGCTCTCACCTTAGTTTGGGTATAAGTTTTCCTAAATTTGATTAAATATATGAGTGTTTTATAAGGCCGTCAAATGGGTCGGTCGGGTCGAAAATGGTCCAACCGTATTGACTCATTTAACCCATTTTGACTCATTTTCATGCAATGTAAATTTGATGACCCATATCCAACCCGACCCTTATTATCTAAACACATTTATATTTAACTCAATTTAGTTACTTAAATAAAAACTTCACACCAAATTTAAAAAGTAAATAAAATAAAAAAATGTGAAAAACCTTTAAATTGAAATATTTTTGAAGAACTCTTGATAAGAAAAAGTTTGATGAGCTAATAATTGACATGAAAATAATATTTGCTTATAACAAATCTTCTTGAATGCGAGAATGCATAGCTTCTTAATTGTAATTGTTTTTAATTTTGGTTGATTTCTTGATTTTAGTTCACCAAGTTAGAAATTACATTATGATGTTTATAATTTCTATTTATCAATTTAAACAGCACCGAGCTTCGTCTAAAAGTACTTCTCCAGTATGTATATGGATGTCTATCTACCAAATATCATTAAAAAAAATCGAATTATTTTATTATTTTATTATTTTGAAAATTATTATTATTATTATTATTATTATTTTATTTTCTTCTTTTCTCTTTTCTTTCTTTTTCCTCCTTATTCTCCCTTGTTACTTTGTCGACGGTGACTGGCCAAGCCGTAGTCCAACAAGATCAAGGCTTCGCTCGTCCAGGGGAGCCCGAGTCGCTGAGCTTCGTTGCGGCCGATGAGCTTGGGGCTCGGCCGATCCAGGCGAGCCCGAGCTCTGTGACAGCCAGCGAGCTTGTGGCTTGCCAAATCCAGGCGAGCCCGAGCTCGGCCAAGGTCGGCGAGCTCGCGGCTCGCTTGAGGCCGACGAGCTCGAGATCGATGACGATGATGGCTGCATGACGGCCTATGTAGCACTGACACGGACACGTGACACACGACACGACACGACACGACACGACACGACACGTCTGACACGTTATTTCTAAAAAAATAGAGAATTCCGACACGTTCCGACACGTTATATATCAAATATATATTTATATATATGCAAAAATAAATAATTAATAATAAAAAGAGCATAGAATTAATTTATACTAAAAATATTAATCCAACATTTGTTAATATCATTTATTGTTTTAATTTGATAGAGATTGAATGAGAAATTCAAAAATTACAAACACAAAAGAGTAAATTTGAAGGAACATGTCCTATTTTCTTACATTTGTCGGAAATTAATGAGATTTCTTATAATCCCAGATCGAGTTTGGAGTTCATGATATAGATTGGCTTGAGCTCCTCTACAAAACAAGGTTCGAGAAAAATGAAAATCTAGGACAAGAACTCTCAAAGTATGACCAAAAGAAAAGGAAATAACTAAATTCGCCATGGAAAATGTGACCAAAAAGATAACTCGCAAGCGATGCTTACGAGATGTGAAAAGAAGCAAAAAAAATCACAACTTTAACTCTATAGGGGCAGTGGTGCAACACCGGCAAGAAGAGGGGCGTTCCATCGTCACTCATGGGAAAGTCAAAACTTATAAGTGAGAAGCTTCAGAGTGAAAATTTTATTTTTTCCCCTTTATTTTTGTTATTTTCATATTTTTCATATATTTATATTTTGACCCCTCAAGTATTGAAATTTTTTAAAATTAACCCCATGAGTGTCAGAGTCACGTGTCAGAATTTCAGACTCGCGTGTCGGAGCGTGTCGGGAAGAGTTGACCACGTGTCGAATTTTCCGACACTCGTTGACCGCGTGTCAGAACGTGTTGGTGCATGTCGGACACGTGTCGGAGTGTCGGACACGACACGAAGACTTCCGGAGAGTGTCGGTGCTTCTTAGGTGACGGCAAGGTAGGCGGTGGCTACAATCGGTTGGGATTGGAAAGGAAAGGGGGTGCTCTACTCATCCAAAGATTTGCAGTCATGGAAGGAAGAGAGAATTGAGGCAAAGGCTCTGTCACAGAAGAGGAAGGCCATGGGTTCAAATAACCCATTCAAACCCATTTCTTTTCTTGCTTTACTTTCTAAAACCATTTGTGATGTATATTTAATTTTCACTTGATCCATATATGATCAATTTAACTAAAAATGAGTCATAATATGGGTTTATGACCATTTTGCCAGCTCTAGTGTTTTAATAAAAAAGTTGGATTGGTATGTGATTGGGTATTGATCACTAGATTTTTATTACATAAAAATAGATTAAAATAAATTAAATGAGTAAATTTGCGTCGGTTATTTTTGATTCGACGACTCGGTCCATTCATATGACAAGACTAATATATATATATGTCGTACTGTTTTAGCTTCATGATGGATTCTAATCATCAGCTCCAAATTTCTAAGTTTATATGAAAATTCCAATCTTAGCCTTATATTTATATTATTTGAATTCTATGATTCTCATTCAGAAGCAACCCCAACGGCCGGGCGCACGTACTTGTCGCGTAATGGCTTTCAGTCTATATTAGTCTTCTTCGAATACATTATTTTATTTCATTTTCTTAGGATTAGTTTTCTTATGCTAATCGAGGCGAATTTTTAAATTGGGTCACCCGCAATGTCGGGTTTTGATTATTTTTTTTTCACCCCGTCTCCTCCCTCTCGTACATTTGAGTGTACAAATTGCTTTTGGTTTTTAGCATATCTTATAATGGTAGCTTTCGTCCGACCTTTAATTAATCAATTGAATACGTTACATCTTGCCGTTTGTGTAGCTTCTGTCTATTCATGAAATGATTAGATTGATTGAAATTATATAAGATCGGACAAAAGTTTAAGAGTGAGCATTAGAATAAAAGTAGAGTAGGACAGATCAAAAAAGAAAAATCATATAAGATTGACCCCATTAATAACTTTTGCAAACTCCGTGTATAGTGAATTCACATGAATGATATATAGGTTTACTAAAGTTAATATCATTTAAATTTTATGTAAAATGAAACGCAATAGAATCTTAAATCGGGTCATATTCAATATCCGATAAAAATCGATCACATTATTGTACTTATCAATTTGGTACATCGATTCAATATACTTAGCAGTACTCGTCTTCCAAATTTACTTTGCCATCTTTTGGTCCTTAGTGGCACTTTTCTCTAAAATCCCTGCGAATGCCTCCATGTACTTGTTTTGCAACTCCATGTCGCCAAACACCTCCTTCATGGCCCATGCATTTGCCCTAATTGGCTCGCCCTTGGGCTCCACCATGACCTGCCGAATCGACTCGGCCACCACGTTGCCCGTGAATGACCCGTCCGCCTCATCCCGGGGCACCTCGAACCCGACCCGCTTCTGGTGCAGGAACCGGGCCATCACACCCTGATCCGCGCTCCCCCCGGAGAACAGCACCAGGGGCAGCCCGCGGCTCAGCGCCTCGATCGTGGAGTTCCAGCCACAGTGCGTCAGGAACCCGCCGACTGCCCCGTGGGCCAAGATCCGAGTCTGCGGGGCCCAGCCCGCCCAGACGAACCCTCGGTCCGAGACTCGTTCCTCGAACCCGGCCGGCACCAGGCAGTTCCTAACCACCCAAACGAACGGTAACCCGGACTTCTCAATCCCGGCGGCCAACTCGTTCGTCAACTCGCTACTCAAAATCACTTCGGTTCCAAGCGCGATATAAAGCACCGTTTTCTCGCGCTTGGCGCTGAGCCAACTTTCCAGGGCTTTCCATTTCTCATCGTCGGCTCCAACCTCGTCTCGGATAGCTGGCGTCACTAGCCCGATTGGAATCGCGGGCTTCTGGTAGATCTCCGGCAACAGGCTCAACGGCTCCGATTCGAACTCGCGGCAGCTCCTCATGATCACGAAATCGCAGCCGTCGATCACGTGGCCGAACCTGCAGAAATCGGAGACCTCGTCGTCCATGCACCGCTGGTGCTTCAGGACCTCATAAAGCCTGAAGCAAGCTGTGGACTCGTACGGGATCCACTTCGGCACGCAGGTCAGGTCCTCTGGCTTATGGCACCGGCCGCCGAGGAGCTCCGACGGCGGGCCGAGGAAAGCAAGCGTGGTGGCGTTGACGGTGCTGAAGAACACCGAGCGCACCCCGAGCCGAGCGGCGGCCTGTGGGAGCCAGTGGCTGGCGAAGTCGTGGATCACCCAGTCAATGCGGCCGTCCGAGAGGAACCGGGCCAGGGCTGGCTCGAGCAGGTCGTAGGCCTTCTTGAGGTAGGGGACCGAGTCAATGTCCAAGTCGGAGGTGGACTCGGCGGAGCTGGGGAGGTTGGGGACGAGGGGCAAGGGGAGGGAGACGAGGCGGACGGAGGGAGGGAGTTCAGGGTGGGCGCCGGCGAGGCGAGCGACGTTGCCGGGGGTGGTGAGGAAGGAGACGGCGTGGCCACGGAGGGAGAGGAACTTGGAGAGCTCGAGGAAGGGGGTGATGTGGCCGTGGGCGAGCCACGGGAACATGGCGATGTGGAGGCTTCGCTTCGACTCGCTGCCCATGATGGAGAGAAAGACTGCAGAGAGAGAGAGAGAGAGAGAGAGAGAGAGAGAGAGAGAGAGTGAGATTGTAGACGACGATGATTTGGAGGATGGTGGCAGATTTCTAGGGTTTTTATGAACCGAGGTCACGCCATTAGAGCAGGAAGCGAAGATTAAAATAATGTTTTTGAGGTTTGTACAACTGAAGATCCACGATTTGTGATGTGGGGGATCCGTGCCAACGGTAAATATAATATAAAGTAACGTCATCGTAGTTGACGTATGGGATGATCGCATCTTTTGCTCTCTTTGTCTTGGGCCTCTCCTTTCCTTTCTTGGCTATGTTTCATCGTTTCTCTTTTGTTTTTCATTTTTATATCCATGGGGAGTGACCTATTTGAGGTCTTCGAGTTGCGGCCATTCTCGAAGTGAACCGCCGGAAGGAAAAGCTAACGGATTACTATCTGTAGTGGGAGCTCTTCAGTGTTTGGCCGCGAGAAGTCGGGGATGGCAGCGAAAGCGGCGCGGAAGCAAGACATGGCAGCGAACGGCGATGGGGAGGCAAAGCACGACGACGAAGTGTGTTTATGTTGATAGTGGCGCAAAGCAGAGAAAACGTCTGGTGTGAAATGGATCTCCTCTCTTCGCGAATGATGGATACTCTCGAGAAAGAAAAACTGGCCTCCTCTTTCTTTAAATAGTAAATGACACAAATGATCCGTTAACTTTGATTCAATATGCAATTTGGTCCATGAAATTTGATCCAATGTGCAATGTCGTCCCTAAACCTTAATTTGTTCAATGCGGTTCTTAAACTTTAGGTATATGTTAATTCAATCCCTAGATTGTATGAAAATGTTCGATATTGTACTTGAACTTGAATCAATGAAAAGACAACATTGAACATTTCATACAATCTATGGATTAAATTGAACAAATATCAAAAGTTCATGAATCACATTAAATAAATTAAAAATTCAGGGACGACATTGCATATTTGGCTGAAATTTAGAGATCCTATCGAACAGATTTAAAATTCAGAGGCCACATTACACACCGAGCCAAAATTTTGAGATAATTTACGTGATTATTCCTTCTTCAAAAGCATTGGCCGGCCAAGTATGTATGATTGCCGTGCGAGATGTGATCACCTACCCATCGAGCCAACACTGCCTTTCCTTTGTTTATTTTTCGTCGTGTCTTCCTGTGTGGTGTGGACTTCTATCTGATGAATGTGCCAAGTCTTCCAGTCCCTTTTTATATGTGAGAAGGTGAAGCTTTCGAGAAAAGGAGGCTTCGCTTTGACTCATTGCCCATGAGAGAGAGAGAGAGAGAGAGAGGTTGCAGGTGAAAGTGTGATATTGTAGACAACCGATGATTTTGGGTTGTTGCGTGATTGAAGATGGTGGGAGATTTCTTGGGGCTTTATGGACCGGATCGAACTCCGGGGCACGCCAGTACAGTAGTAATCAAGGTTAAAATAATGTTTTTGAGGTTTGAATTGAAGACCTACGATTTATGATGTGGGAAATCCGATGTTAATGATGGAAATAATATAGTAAGATCATGGCTGACGCATGCGGTGATTGCATCTTTGTTTTCATCGGTTTCGGTTTCTTCTTTCCTTTCCTGGCTATGCTTAGGGTTTCATCGGTTTTCTTCTGTTCTCTTTCATATCCATTGAGAGCGATCTTTTATAGCTCTTTGAGCACGTCGACTACTTTTCGGTGACAGTTTTACTTTTTACACACATTCGGTGATTATGCACGCACGTATGAAAAGGATTTTTAGCTTGTTGATTTGACAAAATGATTGAATAACTGTGTTTATGATATAATAATACTAGATATGGTGAAGTTTCATTCATTGAGATGAACGTGGGTAATTATGTATATGTCACCTCAGTTTCATGTTTAGGGTTAAACGCAGTGCCAAATTGGCAAAAGGACTTGGATATTTCTAATCCTTTGGGAAAAAGAACATGCGCGAGCCACTCGAACCTTTTCTTCAACTGAGAATCTTGATTGACTCGCATCAGCAAAATCCAGCCATACAAAGACAACCGATTAATTCTTTTAAAGGCGGTGAGGGCTATATTGAGACTAATAAATGTAAATGTGCGGTTTTGAATTTTGAGCAAGAGTAGAATAATTAAGAGCGCCCTCTTAATCTATTTTCTTTGGACATACATTCATATCCAAACAATTTGGCCAGAATACTCTGAGGAAGAAGAGAAGAAATGGGTTTTGAGCTATAAGAAAGAGAGACAATGAGGATTGGCCCCCGTTGAACTCAATAATATCATCGATATAGACCTCTTTCTCTTTATAAGTAGAGAATGTTGAGAGGTAGTGAGTCTTGTCTCCTTTGCCCTTGCTCAGCTTGGCGACTCGTAGAGGTTGCCTTTTGAGAACCAGAGATTCTGGGTTTGGTCCTCAGCAGAATTGCTAAGCTGTTGCAATTTAATTTCGGGTGAACCACCTAAGATTTGACTAATGTATTATTAAGCCTAAACTTAAATCGGGCTCTCCCAAACCCATACCAATTCGTAACTTAGGTTTAAGTTTTTAACATGTAAATGATTTTTCAATTAGAAGTCACCACTAATCAGTTTATGGTAGGTTGATTATATATCTAAGTAAAATAATGAGAGAATTATTTTACTTCTATGAACTAAAGATTTTAAGTACGGAGACTTGATTACATCTAATGCCCTTTTGGTATTGTTCTTTTTATGAAAAAAATGTTTAGTAGGCCCAAATAAGGCTCCAATCATTTCTCTAAATCCTAGGCACCACTTAACCAAGGTAAGGCAGGCCTCTCTAAATTAGCCTTGCCACCCAAGAACAAGCTATCGAACCATTTGGAAAGGCCATCATGGAGGGTTTGGCCTATAAATAAAAGCATCGATCCTTCATTTCCAACCTTGGCCTCTTCCTTGCATGCCCCTCCCTCTCTCTCGGCCACTTTCTCTCTTGTTGCTACTTGCCCATTGTCATTTGGCCATCGCTCGGTCTAGTAGTAAGTGAATTCCTTAATCTTGGTTAGGGCGTTGTGCTATGTCACTCGAACTTGGATGTGTTCTCACTTGCGCTTGTATGAGTATATTGACGATTGTGCATATATGGTTTGCTTACGTGCTATTGTCCATGAGTCAAAACATGCTCCAGGCCACGTAAGGGGTCTCACTTGGTCTTGAACGGACGTTGAGGCATAACGGATTGGACTTCGCTTGGCCTCAAACCAATATTGAGGTGTGTCGATCCAAACGTTGCTTGGTTTGGGGTTGGTGCTTAGGTGTAACGGGTCAAGCTGCGAACTTTGGGCCGTGCCTAACATGTTGTATAGTTATGGTTTTGTAGGTCATGACACTCACTTACATGACACATCTTCGCGCCTTGATGCATCGACTAAGAACACAATGATAAGAAGTTAGATTGCGTGATGTTGTCGCATGGTCACACGGTGGAAATATCCGTTGCCGATGAATTTTGAAGACGTTGCCCGATGGATTTTGAACGCTCGGTGGATTTCGGAAAAACCAATGGATTTCGATTAAGTTAATAAATGAAGTTTTGTGTACTTTTTTGTTTGATGTTTTTGGATACTTCGTGCATCAAAGGTAAGCTGAACCATTCTTATGCATATGATCAAGATTAATGGAACAATTTGCTATTAGTTTCCCATCGACACTTGAGATGGTGATAGTTGCATACTTTGTTCAATGGCGAGGCATCCTCCTAACTGAATTTTATTGAATTTACTTACTAAGTCCATGACTCTCTCTTTGTTTTCTTCGGATTTGTAGGTATGGATTTCCCTCTTGTTCATTTTGGCTTGCTTGTTGAAATGGAAGTGACCATCACCGATATTATAGAAATAGGAGCTAATACCGCCTATCGTAGATGCACTACTACCGTTTGGGTTGAGGAGGGCCTCGATGACTTGGTTCCCCACTATTACATGGCGTGGTACGTTTGGTTTGATGGTGACCTTGTCGGACCCTTTCATGGGTTCAATGGACCGCCAAGGCCAAGCGACGCATCCACGTCTGGTGGGATTGCGTTAAGTACCTAGGAGGCCGGCCCAACGAAGGGGAATCAATTTTGGAAGTGCAACCTCACTAGAGGTGTTAAGGTTACCCCAACTTGTGCGGTGGAAAGAAAAAGGACCTATAGTAAAGGGTTTGTACAAAGCACTAACATTGTATAATAGTAGTAGTGTGTTTGTAAAGTGTTTTCCTAACTTCTTGTTGTTGATGTTGGGTGTTTATTATATGAACGCTTCCGCATGTTTATAATAAAAAGATAAAAGAAATGGAACGGTGATGAGTCTGGGATATCACAACAACAACCATTGCCGGTCGCATCCCTGTGGCTAGGGAGTCCGAGTATGTGAAAATATCCTTTAATGGTATTTTGCAGTTAATTAAATTATAAGACTAGGTGAATCGGCCACATCCACAATGGCTTAGGAAAAAAATTAATAATTTTTTATTAAGCAATAGAAAGTGTAGTTGAAAAGGATCAAAGGCCAATGCCTGCACGGCACGAGAGAGACACATTACGTCATCTCAAGCAATAATATATATTTTCTTTGGAAAACTATAATTTTATCATGACGTGCCTGGAATTATACACGAATCATGGGATGGATATTCTCGGAGATATTCGCCTAGGTTTTTGTCTTTTAAATGCAAATACGAGGGAAAGCAAGCGCTAACTAATGTGGTTTTGGCTCATAAGCTTTGAGTTAAGGGCTTGATATTAAGGTTTCGTTCCTTTTGGCAAAAATAAATTATTTAAAAAATATTTTCTTACAAACAATTATTCATATCGCTATAATTATTTTCATCTTTCACGGAAATATTGAGATATATATTATTGTTAAGAATGGAAATATTTTCCATTAACTAATTATTATAAGTGATATTAGTGATCATATAATCTTTAGTTTTTGAGAGACAACTGTGACAAACATACAATCAAACGCAAGTATACCAACTCGAAATGCATATGCTACATTGGTGGAGTCATCACTTACTCTTGTCTTGCAAATTTAGTTCACCATCTTTTGGTCCTTACTGCAACTCCATGCTGCCGAACACCTCCTTCGTGGCCCGTGCCGTTGCCCTTATTGGCTCGCCCTCATGCTCCACCATGACCCCGGATTGACTTGGCCACCATGTCGCCCGTGAACGACCCGTCCGCCTCGTCCCTGGGCACTTCAAACCCGACCCGCTTCTCGGTCAGGAACCGGGCCATAAGGCCCTGCTCTGAGCTCCCCCTGGAGAACAGCACAAGGGGCAGCCCGTGGCTCACCGCCTCGATCGTGGAGTTCCAGCCGCAATGCGTCAGAACCCACCGATCGCCTCGTGGGCCAAGATCCACGTCTGCAGAGCCCAGCCCACCCAGATGAATCCCCGGCCCGAGACTCGCTCCTCGAACCCGGCCGGGACGAGGCGGTTCCTAACCACCCAAACAAATGGTAACCCGGACTTCTCAATCCCGGCGGCCAACTCGTTCGTTAGCTCGTGACTCAAAATCACTTCTGTTCCAAGCGCGACATAAAGGACCGATTTCTCGCGCTTGGTGTCGAGCCAACTTTTTAGGGCTTTCCATTTCTCATCGTCATCTCCAACCTCCTCTCGAATAGCTGGCGTCAATAGCCCGATCGGAATAACTGGCTTCTGGTAAAGCTCTGGCAACAAGCTCAACGGCTCCAATTCAAACTCACGGCAGCTCCTCACGATCACAAAATCGCAGCCGTCAATCGCGTGGCCGAACCTGCAGAAATCGGAGACCTCGTCGTCCATGCACCGCTGGTGCCTCAATACTTCATGGAACCAGCCGCCAATGAGCTCCAACGGCGGGCCGATGAGCTCCAATGGCGGGCCGAGGAGCGTGAGCGTGGTCGCATTGAAGGTGCTGAAGAACACGGAGCCAACCCCAAGCTGAGCTGCGGCCCCCGAAGCCAGTGGCTGGCAAAGTCGTGGATCACTCAGTCAACACGGCTGCCAGAGAGTAAATTAGACTGTCAAAATAGGACATAACACCATGCCTCTATATATTAGACTCATTTTAATCCATATTTGATGAGCTGGGTAGTTACATCGCTTAGCTATATTTAGTAAAAATGTCATAGATGGATTTTAAATGGTAAGACCTAAAATAATATAAGTGTTAAATGTGTTTATAACTTAGACTCAACTCACCTCTACGACCCTCTCTCATTCTCACTCGATTTTGTGCTTGCTCACTCTATGCTCTTACTTTAGTTTGGATATAAGTTTTTCTAAATTTGGTTAAATATATGAGTATTTTAATAAAATAAATTGGTTTGGTATGTGATTGGATATTGATCACTAGATTTGTATTGTATAAAAATGAGTTAAAAATGAATTAAATGAGTAAATTTGGGTTGATTATTTTTGATCCGACACAAACCGGACTCGGTCCATCCTTATGGCAAGACTGGATATACGTGTGTGTCTATATATATATATATGTCGTACTGTTTTAGCTTCATGATGGATTCTAATCATCAGCTCCAAATTTCTAAGTTTATAAAAAAATTCCAATCTTAGCAATTCTATGATTCTCATTCAGAAGCAGCCCCCACGGCCGAGCGCACGTACTTGTCGCGTAATGGCTTTCAATCTATATTAGTCTTCTTCGAATACATTATTTTATTTCATTTTTCTAGGATTAGTTTATTTATGCTAATGGAGGCGAATTTTTTAAATTGGGTCACCCGCAACGTCGGGTTTTGATTATTTTCTTTCACCCCGTCTCCTCCCTCTCATACATTTGAGTGTAGAAAGTGCTTTTGGCTTTTAGCATATCTTATAATGGTTGCTTTCGTCCGACTTTTAATTAATCAATTGAATACGTTACATCTTGCCGTTTGTGTAGCTTCTGTCTATTCATGAAATGATTAGATTGACTGAAATGATATAAGATCGACCCCATTAATAACTTTTGCAAACTCCGCGTATAGTGAATTCATATAAATGATGTATAAGTTTACTAAAATTAATATCATTTAAATTTTATGTAAAAGGTAAACACAATAGAATCTTAAATCGGGTCATATTCAATATCCGATAAAAATCGATCGCATTACCGTACTAATCAATTTGATATATCTATTCGATATACTTAGCAATACTCGTCTTGCATATTTACTTCGCCATCTTTTGGTCCTTAGTGGCACTTTTCTCTAATATCCCTGCGAATTCCTCCATGTACTTGTTTTGCAACTCCATGTCGCCAAACACCTCCTTCATGGCCCATGCATTTGCCCTAATCGGCTCGCCCTTGGGCTCCACCATGACCTGCCGGATCGACTCGGCCACCACGTCGCCTGTGAATGACCCGTCCGCCTCATCCCGGGCCACCTCAAATCCGACCCGCTTCTGGTGCAGGAACCGGGCCATCACGCCCTGGTCTGAGCTCCCCCCGGAGAACAGCACCAGGGGTAGCCCGTGGCTCAGCGCCTCGATTGTGGAGTTCCACCCGCAGTGTGTCAGGAACCCGCCGATTGCCCCGTGGACCAAGATCCGAGTCTGCGGGGCCCAGCCCGCCCACACAAACCCTCGGTCCGAGACTCGCTCCTCGAACCCAGCCGGCACGAGGCTGTTCCTAACCACCCAAACGAACGGTAACCCGGACTTCTCAATCCCGGCGGCCAACTCGTTCGTCAACTCGCTACTCAAAATCACCTCGGTTCCAAGCGCAATATAAAGCACCGTTTTCTCGCGCTTGGTGCTGAGCCAACTTTCCAGGGCTTTCCATTTCTCATCGTCAGCTCCAACCTCGTCTCGGATAGCTGGCGTCATTAGCCCGATTGGAATCGTGGGCTTCTGGTAAATCTCCGGCAACAAGCTCAACGGCTCCGATTCGAACTCGCGGCAGCTCCTCACTATCACTAAGTCGCAGCCGTCGATCGTGTGACCGAACCTGGAGAAATCGGAGACCTCGTCGTCCATGCACCGCTGGTGCTTCAGTACCTCATAAAGCCTTAAGCAAGCTGTGGACTCGTACGGGATCCACGCCGGCACGCAGGTCAAACCTCCGGCTTATGGCACCGGCCTCCGAGGAGCTCCGACGGCGGGCCGAGGAAGGCAAGCGAGGTTGCGTTGAGGGTGCTGAAGAACACCGAGCGAACCTCGAGCCGAGCGGCGGCCCGGGCGAGCCAGTGGCTGGCGAAGTCGTGGATCACCCAGTCGACACGACCGTCCGAGAGGAACCGGGCCAGGGCCGGCTCGAGCTGGTCGTAGGCCTTCTTGAGGTAGGGGACCGAGTCGATGTCCAAGTCGGAGGTGGACTCGGCGGAGCTGGGGAGGTTGGGGACGCGGGGCAAGGGGAGGGAGACGAGGCGGAGGGAGGGAGGGAGTTCGGGGTGGGCGCCGGCGAGGCGAGTGACGTTGCCGGGGGTGGAGAGGAAGGAGACGGCGTGGCCACGGAGGGAGAGGAACTTGGAGAGCTCAAGGAAGGGAGTGATGTGCCCGTGGGCGAGCCACGGGAACATGGCGATGTGGAGGCTTTGCTTCGACTCGCTGCCCATGATGGAGAGAAACAATGCAGAGAGAGAGAGAGAGAGAGAGAGAGAGAGAGAGTGAGATTGTAGACGACGATGGTGGGAGATTTCTTGGGGTTTTATGGACCGGGTCACGCCATTAGAGCAGTAAACGAAGATTAAAATAATGTTTTTGAGGATTGAACAGCTGAAGATCTACGATTGGTGATGTAGGGAATCTGACGTCAATGGTGAATATAATATTAATGTGTATTATATATATATATATTATAGGGTACTTCTATAATTATGTTTGATACCCTTTCTGTAATTAACCGCTTTTATAAATACATATCATTCATTATTCTCACTGACTCTAAGCATCAACATATAATCCAATAAGATCATCATAGCTGACGTATGGGGTGATTGCATCTTTGTTCTCCTTGGCTTGGGCCTCTTCTTTCCTTTCTTGGTTATGCTTAGGTTTTATCGTTTCTTTTTGTTTTTAGTTTTTATATCCATGGGGAGTGATCTATTTGAGGGCTTCGAGTCGCAACCTTTCTCGAAGTAAACCGCCAAAGGAAAAGCTAATGAATTACTTTCCTTAGTGGGAGCTCTTCAGTGTTTGGCGGCGTGACGTCGGGAGCAGCAGCGAAAGTGGCGTGGAAACAAGACATGGCAGCGAACGGTGATGGGGACGCAAAGCACGACGATAAAGTGTGGTTATGTTGGTAGCGGTGCAAAACGGAGAAAAACCAGCCTCCTCTTTCTTTAAATAGTAAATGACATAAATCATGTATGAACTTTGACCTAATATGCAACTTGATTTATGATCTTTAACTTAATGTGTAATGTTGTCATTGAACTTTTAATTTAATCAATGCGGTTTTTGGACTTTAGGTACATGTTAATTTAGTCTCTAAATTGTATGAAAATGTTTGATGATCCATGAACTTGAATCAATGGAAGGACTATTGGAAAAATATTAGAATACATGAAAATAATAATAACTATTGGAAATACATTGCAAAAGATTAAAAAATAAAAATAAATGTCCAAGGCGTACAAGTACCGTCTTTAAGGATAATTCCGCCTCTTGAAGTACGAAACCTGGTGCGTAAGGCTTCAAAGGCTATTCTCCCAATATACAATAGATCATATTGAATAAATTAAAAGTTCAAGGATGACATTGCACATTGAGTTAATGTTTAGAGGCTTTATCGAACGGATTTAAAATTTAGGAACCACATTACATATTGGGCCAATATTTTGAGATGATTTATGTCATTAACCATTCTTTAAAAGCTTTGGCCGGCCAAGCATGTATGGTTGCCGTGCGAGATGTGACCACTTACCTATCGAGCCAACAATGCCTTTCCTTTGTTTATTTTTGGGCGTGCCTTCCTGTGGAATGTGGACTTCTATCTGGTGAAGGTGCCAAGTCTTCCGGTCCTTTTTTATAAGTGAGAAGGTGGAGCTTTCAAGGAAAGGAGTGGATCTGACTTTCCATTTTTGAATACACATCTATCGAGCTCGAATGGAGTAGATCGACTTTCTTTTTTGATCGCATACATATATATGTTTTGATCGACTATTGAGCTCACCCATGTGCATAGCATATGATATTCTCAGCCTCTGTGATAAACCGACAGGATTGCCAGATTTTAAGTTTTTGTAGGCTCAAGAGACAATCTAAATTAAGCTCAAATCTCCTCCTACTAGCAACATCCACTATGTGCCAATCCAATTTCAATGTAGTTTTTGTGGGCTTGATTAAATGAAAATGCTCCAAATACACAATTGCAATTTCAACAATATTTTTGTTTAGGGATTGGGTCAATTCCTAGTTTTAATATGCAAGGGCCGAGTGAACATTTTTCGTAAACTGAAAACCATATCTTCATGGAAAAATTATGTTAGGCCACGTTAGCAAAATACAGTGATGCAAAGACGACCCATAAATCTTTTCAAAAGCTATGAGGTCTATATTGAGACGAATAAGCGTAGATGTTCGGTTTTTAATTTTGAGCAAGGGTAGAATAATCAATAGTGCCCTCTTACTCCATTTTTTTTAGACATACATTCATGTCCAGACAATTTGAACAGAATATTCCAAAGAAGAAGAGAAGAAATGGGTTTTGTGCTCTAAGAGAGACAGCGAGGATTGGCCCTTCTTGTCCCCGAGTGTCGACAGGTCACGAAAACTCACTACCCAATCACACAACTCCTACAGAAATTGAGTTACGTGCCAACTTATCTCGTCCATGCACGTTTTCTGTGAAGCTTGATCAAAATGCTTCATGTGACCAAATTTCCCGTTATGATTAAGTTGGTTCTATTAGGGTTTGAAGTAGGAACGTATTTCCTTCGCTTTGAATTTGTCATTGTATTGCTGCATCAATGCAAATCAATCGATCGATCTTGTTAAAGAGTGCTTCGGATAAAGGTTGTTGGCGCCGAGCGACTTTGGAGGACGTTGTTGGCGAGATCCACCTTCGTGAGCGGTGTTGCCGAGGGCCGGGGCCTCCAACAGTGGCCACCCCCCCTCGCTCCACACCTCGTCAAATAGTAATTATGCTTGTAATTAAAATGGGTTTTGAAACGGGCAAGTGCCTACAGCATTAAGATTCACATGTAGATAAGCCTCATTTAGCACTCGATTGTTAAATGAGTTAAAAAAGGGTTGCCATCGATTTTACCATCTTTATAAGCATCTTATTTTCCATGAGATCACTGGGTACGTTTTATATAAACTGAAGTTCACCTTTATTTGTGGGCTAACTTATCTTGAGGAAGAAATCTTTGTTCCATCATCCGTGTATTTGTCCAAATAATCATTGAAAACCCTCTATTTCTATGTGATATATCGAAAGCAAGCCGCCGTCAGGAGGTTTCATTAGTACTGAAAGAGTTCAACACGAGTCGGTCAATCAACTAAGGGGTATGTTTCGACCCACCAAAAAAGAAGAAGAAGAAGGAAACTAAGAGGTAGGAAATTAAAGATACATTACATATTTTTAAATGACTTCATGTGCTCTAAAAGTCTTTTATAATTCCTCATATCTATATATTAATATGGCAAAATAAGCTGGCACTGAAACCAAACTTCACATTATTTAGGAGATGTGAAATATAAAGAGACTTTGTTTATTAGAGCCTAGGTTGCCTTTAAATCTGATGAAAAAAAAAGGTGACATGGGAGAGTTACGGATTGTTGCGCCGCCGATCTAGGCCCGATATGTGAGGGGGAGATTGTTGAGATTATAATTATGGAAGGGGCTGGTGCTCGGTTTATAAATGCGAGGAAAAGTCTTATCCTTTGAGCTTGCTTTTAAGATGAGAGAGGCCTAAGACCACCCAAGACTCTTATCTCAAAGGAAAGAAAAATAATTTCATTTATAATCGGGCTACAAAGACTACATTAAATTTTTGTGCAAAGGTTTTTGGACTATATTGACAACTTTGTGACTAAATTAATATTTGTGCAATAAGTTTAAAATTGATTGAATGATTTTTCTAACAAGAGGAAGACACAAATCTAGGATTTAATTTTGTGGGGTCCACAGTAAAAAGAAAAATTACTCGAATAGGACGTATGTTCCATTCTAGGTAAAATTGAAAAAGTTACCATCTACTTTTCGCTATAAATTACACTTTCTGAAATTCATTGGTTGTATGCTGTAAAATGTCTTTTGATTTGTTTTTTGTTTTTTATTATAATCTTTGTATTTGATGAGCGGTTAAAAACGAGATGCAATCTCTAATCTCAAATCACCTGATTTTTTTGACATTCAAAGGGGCCGCCATATAAAGCTTCCATGTGTCAACCTTACTCATGCATAGGCATAATGTCGATAACCATAGGTTCAAATTTTTTTTTTTTGTTTGAGAAATCTTCTTTTCTAGTGACATTACCTAATGGGTTTTATTTTTTGGCATCAAATTAACTGTTAGGCTTGTTCAATTAAAGATTTGTAAATTCATTTCATGATTGAGACAATGGAATGCAATTACTTTCTCGTGCTGAGACTTGAGATAACTACATGATATTGCTTAAATCAAGTTTCGAAATTTTAAGTTAATTTGAGGTCTAAAGTGTGTACCGACTTTCATGTACTGGGATTTTTTTTTTTTCCATATGGACGCATACAATTTATGTTGAGACTGAAAAATTAGGAGGTACTTATTTTTCATGAGATCAAGTAATTCAAAGAAATGATATAGTTACAAAATATGGAAAAACTCCTTATATTGTTCAATATATGAAATATATGAAAAGGTAAAAGGAATGTGAATATGTAGACGTGACCCCAAATAATATTGTATTGCAAACAAAAGTATACATTAAATATTATACACTACTTAGCAAATAATGAAATATCAAATCACATCATTAGTATGTCTAATGATATCTCCAACAAATATTATATTGAAATCGTACCCAAAATCAAGCTTTGAGTAGGAAGTGGAGGTAGCAAATGAAAAGAGCAGGTCACATAAAAGTTTGGACCAAAATTAATTAACCATGTTTGTCAAATTTATGCAATATAGTCTAAACGGCATATAACCGACACGATCTGAACCAATAAAAATCTCCCCCGTTTAACTCATATTTTAAGTGCATCGACTAAACCGCCACAATCACCGCTCAATCGATACCATCATCACCTTATTGCCTCTAAAAACATCTAGCCAATTTCTAGGGAGAAAGACATGAACCTAAAAACCTCAGCAAAGAAAAATTAAATTTATTTGCATATTACTATAAATAGAAGAGGAAAAAAAAAACTGCAAGTTTTGATGTGAGACGATGTTGATCTGCGATGACGGCAGTGGCCACCGGAGAGATGGCGGTCACCGGAGAGATGGCTGCGTCGCCTTCATCGGAGGACGACCATCATTGTGCGTCACGTGAAGCGGGGGGCCTTTAGTTTCATGGAGCATCTGTTTGGCCCTTTCTACTTGCAAGCATTTGACACAGCCCGGTTGACAAGGCCTGATAGACGGACGCGTTCCAGAAGTTTCCCAAACACCGGGCCGTGGCCCATCCGTGTCCAAAGCTTGAACCCATCATTGGATGGGTGACCCTCAAGCTTCCCAAAGTAAACGACCCTTAAGCTTCCCAAGGCCCTAGGGCTTCTCGAGTATGTTTGTATAGTAATATAATGACTACGAAGATTCAAGCTCGTTAGATAAAAGGGAAGCTCAATGGTTAAGGTTGGCCTCGCACTTGTATAAATAGGAGCTCCTCCTCTAAGTTGTATCACCTCATTTACAAGCAAATAAGTTTCACTCTCTATACAATTTTTATGAGTCAAGTGTGTGCATAAGGCTGATTTGGGAGAAATCCTGAGGCCACATGGGTTAGGGAACGCAAGATCAATCGATCCGGTGACACATTCCTTACATAAAAGATCTGGATGAAAGTGCTGTACTTGAGCTTACACAACTCGATTTGCGGGATATGAAATCATGCTCACGCGAGCATTTTGAGAGCTCATCCTCTTGCTACTTCGCATCTCCATCTCTGCACTTGCAGACGCTCTTAGTTATGCGGTATTCTCAGTACCATGCACATGTATGTTCATGGTACAGCTGAGTTTTATGCGATGAGTTCTAATTTCCCTTGTTGTGTTATTGGTACGTTGGCCATTCGCCGTCCCCGAGAAGGATTTGCTCTGTATAGTTCACGGAGCGAGAAGCATTGCCCGAGTTCGTCGCATAGTCATTAACCTTGTCGATTGCAGCAATTTAATTTTTCGCTCTGGTACTCACTTCCTTAGCTTGCTTTATCCGTTCTTGGATGCTGTCGTTGGCCGGACTACACCTCTGCATAGCAAAAAATTGTGTAAGAGTGTGCACGAGGTTTCTCGGGATATGAAACCTCTTGGTTTATGGATAAATTGCCGTCGGAGATTATGACTAGTTGGTAAAAGGAGCATGAATGAATATAATAGTTAGGCTTTGTGAGAAGACTTTTCCGGCTATGAATCCTATTGCTTACAAAAATGAATAATATTTTTATTTTCGTGGAAATATTTAGTCATAAATGCGTTTCGAATGACAAATATGGGGTGGCGAGATCAGCAAGTCACCTGAACGAGAAAAAAACTAATGGAGTCGGCCTTACAACTTATCAGTGAAACACGGTGTAATGGACTAATAAAAATTAGATGGTTTGGAATTTCATTGGGGAGCGAGCAATTAAGAATGCGAATGATAACCATTCTGTTTCATAAATCAATTTATAGCCATAAATTGATTTTTTTTTTTTAATTTCTATTCCTCAGACGAGTTTTCAAACAAAAATATATATTTGATAATGATACAAAATTTTTATTTTTAGAATAGAAATTCGTGTAATAATGACACAAAATTTCTCTCTCTTGAGTGGTGGCGATTGGAAGCAACCAACAAGTAGCTGGCAACGGGCGGTTGGCATTTTGTGGTGGTGGACAAGCAGGCGGCAAACATGCGGTAGACGGCGGGCGGGCGGGCAGGCATGCGGTGAATGGTGGGTGGGTGGCGGACAACTGGTGGGTGAAGGGTGGTCGATCAGTCGATAGTAAGGGCAAGCTATGAAAAGATTTTTTTATTTTTCATTTTTATTCTAGAAACTAAAAAGTAAAAAAATTTACTTCTAATTTTTGTTCCAAACCTATTTCTAGAGTAAAAACTTTGTTGCGGATATAGAAAAATGAAATTGTATTATCAAACGGATTTCTATTCCAAATTTGTTCCCGGAAATAGAAAAATAAAAAAATAAAGAAATATAATGGTTATTATAAGCGCTGTAATTAGTATAGGAAGTCCAGTCTTGTCATCCTTTCGGTTGGTATTGGCTATTGCCGCTGGAAGTGGTGAAAATCGTCACATTGTCATGTGAAAGTGAGAGTGAGATGTAGGAGCGACAATTCTCGATGCGTCACAAGAATACTATATCAATTAATTGAGAGAAGTCCGAACATGACTCGATGTGATGGATGCAATTTGAAATTAATATGAATAAACATTTTTTTTTCACTCTAATTACGTTAAAATATTTCGGTGATGACAGGAATAACAGACACGGACAAAAAGACACGACATGGATAGCCGTCCCAAGTGAGAGTAATATTAACATGGTTTTGAACAACGGTTCGATAGTATTGAAGCAACCATGCATGTTACAAAGTAGTGGAATACTTGCGCAGTGTTACCATTTTGATTTGCGTACTTTAGCAAATAAAAAAGAACTTATATCTTTTATTACCATACAAGCAGAGTTCATTTATATGCATAATATGAAATTCTTGCTCGATTTAAGCTCAGTTCGTTTTACGAAAAAATGTAACATTTTTAAAAAATATTTAAAGGAAGCAACTTTCCAAAAAATAACAATATTTTTCAATATTTGGCTGAAATTTGAAAATGAAGTGAAAAATATTTTCTATCATTTTAAAAAGAAGATCTTTTCCTCCCTCCCAATAAATTTATTATTATTTTGTTATTTAAAATTTTATTATTTTCATTATTTTCTTATTTCTTGATCTGTTGGCGGCCACACCAGTGGCTGGCGACCGACCACAGGCGAGCTTGATCTCGACCTAAGGTTCTAGCTCGCTCGAGGCTGGTGAGCTACAACTTCGCCAGATTCAGCGAGTTGGGCGACCTCGAGTGAGGCTCAAGATCCATCTATTGTGGCTGGTGACTAGCCAAAGAAGAAAAAAAAAAGAAAAGAAAAGAAAAAATTTAAAACTAAAAACTTAAAAATTATTTTTCTAAAAAAGAAAAAAAAAAAGATTTTGGTGAAAAAATGTGCTTGGAAATGAAAGAAAGAGGATGGAAAATGTTTTGCGCTTTCTAAAAAGCGGAAAACATTTTTTTATCTATTTTAGAAGATTATCTTTCATTGATGGAAAATGTTTTCCTCAACTAGTTCATTTTCCGTGAAATGAACGCCGAAAAATTCAGAAAACATTTTGTAGGAAGTTGTTTTCTGCGAAATGAATGAAGCCTTAGAGAAGTTCTTTCTCTAACAATTGCCTAGAGAGTTAATATAAATTGCCCTCATCTAACAATTGTGTTAACTAGTGTTCTTTATAATCAATCGAGCGAGGTTCATAACTTGACCTCTATCCAACAAAATATCAAATTTTATTGAGCTTTTAGTCCAAACATTGTATTAAAGCTCAAGAAAACCCAAATTAGAAAACCCTCAAAAATCATAACTTGACCTCCGATCCAACAAAATATCAAATTTTGAGCAGAGAGGCACTACTCAGCCTCTTTTCGATTCTGCATACGGAGGTAAATATTGATCTCTACAAGTGCGCACACGCAAATATAGGGCCAATTCCCTAAAAAACCCCAAACTTTAGATCTAGTCCCAAATTTATCCCCAACTTTTTTTTGTCTGAAAAAACTCAAACATTAGGTCCAATCCCAAATCTACCCCAATTTTTCTTTTGTCTCATAAATAACCTAAACTTTTGCCCCAAATATTGTTTTGTGTAAAAAAAAATCACCAACTTATTATCAAATCTACTCTGTGGTCCAATGTCAACTTAACATGACATTTCCACATCGATAATAAATATACATTGACAAGATGATATGGAAAATTATCTTCAAAATAAAACCGTTTGAGGATATAAAAATTAGGGACAACTAATTGCGACTTTCGGATAGATGGTTGGTCGGGGCAAATTTATGACTAGAGTAAAAATTAATAATTTATTTTTTGCAATAAAAAAATTGGATTAAACGTGGAATTGGACCTAAAGTTTGAGGCTTTTTCTAAGACAAAAGAAAATTTCAAGGCTGATTTGGTAGTAAAGCTAAAGTTTGAGGTTGTTTTAAGATAAGAAAAAGTTTTGAGCAGATTTGAGACTAAATCTAAGGTTGAGTTTTTTTTTTTTTTTTAGAGAATTAGCCCCATAAATATAAGCGTGAAAGAGGAGGAAAACCCTAACCCCCAGCAAATCTTCGCTCGTCCGATGGAGACAACGAATCGGAACTACTGATGGGGCTCCTAGAGGCGATGGCAAAGGCGGCATCTTGTTTAGTCATGAAGAGAGACACCTTCAAAGAGAGACACTTTCGTTCCTTGAAATTCCTGAGAAAATGAGAAAAGGAGAAAAGGAAGTGAAGTTGTTGTTATTCTTTTTTTTTAGTTGTTGTTATTCTGAGAGAGATGAAATTTTGGAATAAAAATGAAAAGAGGGAGCTTTTGGTCATGAAGCGGGAGGAAGGGAGGGAGGGAGAGCTAAGATAATGTGAGCATTGGAGAAGTGACAGAGATAGAAAAAAGAGAATATAAAAAATTTCTAATGGATGCAACCCGGTGAATATGTGTAGTGCACTGAATTGAGTGTCTCATTGCTAACTTAACAAGACTGTCCCATTAAGTTATATTGGTCTTTGAATAAATTATCTCTTTTATTTTTTAGGATAAGTTTTCTAATGGTTATCATATGGCAAATTTTAAATTGGGTCGCCCGCAAGTTGGGGGCTTTTGTTTTGCATTGAATTAAATTACCAAGACTAGGTGAATCGGCCACATCCACAATGCCTGATGCTGTTCGTTGGTGGGTTCTTTCTATTGGGTTTTAGGAAAAATTCAATATTACGAAATCTTAATTAAGCAATAGAAAGTGCATCTGAAAAGGATCAAAGCCCAATGTCTACATGGCACGAGAGAGACACATTACGTCGTCTCATGCAATAATAATAATTTTTTTGAAAAACTATAGTTTTATCATGACCTACCTTGAATTATACACGAATCATGGAATAGTTATTCTCGGATGCGTTCTCTTAGCTTTTTGTCTTTTATATACAAATAAGAGGATAAACAAGCACTAACTAATGTGCTTTTGGCTCATAAGCTTTGAGTTAAGGGCTTAATATTAATATTCCATTTGTTTTGTGAAAAATAAATGATTCGAAAAATATTTTCTTACAAACGATTACTTATATCACTATAAATATTTTCATCTTTCACGAAAATGCTAAGACATAAATTACTGTAAACAATGAAAATATTTTTTATTAACTAATTAATATAAACAATAAAAACGATTATTTTTAGGATATCTTTCGTTCCTATTCAATTTGAAAGGTGAATATACCGAATCTTAAATAAGTCCTCTTCAATGTCCGATAACAATCAATTACATTACTCAGTCTTGCAGATTTAACTCGCCATCTTTTGGTCCTTGGTGGCACTTTTCTCAAAGATCCCTGCGAATTCCTCCAAGTACCTGTTCTGCAACTCCATGTTGCCAAATACCTCCTTCATGGCCCATGCATTTGCCCTCATCGGCTCCCCCTCGCACTCCACCATGACCCGCCGGATTGACTCGGCCACCACGTGGCCTGTGAACGACCCGTCCACCTCATCCCTGGGCACTTCAAACCCGACCCGTTTCTCGTGCAGGAACCAGGCCATCACGCCATGGTCCGCGCCCGCCCCAGAGAACAGCACCGGGGACAGGCCAAGGCTTAGGGCCTCGATCGTCGAGTTCCATCCGCAGTGGGTCAAGAACCTCCCGATCGCCTCGTGGGCCAAGATCCGCGTCTGGGGTTCCCAGCCCGCCCAGACGAATCCCCGGCCTGAGAGTCCTCGAACCCGGCCGGGACGAGGCGGTTCCTAACCACCCAAACAAACGGCAACCTGGACTTCCCAATCCCGGCGGCCAACTCATTCCTTAAGCTCGTGACTCAAAATCACTTCTGTTCCAAGCGCGATATAAAGCACCGATTTCTCGCGCTTAGTGTCGAGCCAACCTTTTAGGGCTTTCCATTTCTCTTCGTCATCTCCTTCATCCTGTCGCACTGCCGGCGTCAATACCCCGAACGGAATTGCGGACTTCTGGTGAATCTGTGGCAACAAGCTCAAAGGCTCCGATTCGAACTCGCGGTAGCTCCTCACGATCACGAAATCGCAGCCGTCGATCGTATGGCCAAACCTGCAGAAATCGGAGACTTCCTCGTCCATGCACCGCTGGTGCTTCAAAACCTCGTGGAGCCTGAAGCACGCTGTGGACTCATACGGTAGCCACGCCGGTACGCAGGTCAGGTCCTTCGGCTTCTGGCAACGGCCGCTGATGAGCTCCGATGATGGGCCGAGGAACGCTAGTGAGGATGTGTTGAACGTGCTGAAGAACACCGAAGCAACCCCAAGCAGAACTGCAGCACCCGGGAACCGGTGCCTGGCGAAGTCATGGATCACACAGTTGACGCGGCTATCTGAGAGGAAGCAGGTTAGGGCCGGCTCGAGCAGGTCGTAGGCCTTCTTGAGGTAGGGGACCGAGTCGATGTCCAAGTCGGAGGTGGACTCAGCCGAGCTGGGGACGTTGGGGACGCGGGGCAAGGGGAGGGAGACGAGGCGGATGCAGGGAGGGAGTTCGGGGCGAGGCAAGCGATGTTGTTGGGGGCGGAGAGGAAGGAGATGGCGTGGCCGCGGAGGGAGAGGAACTTGGAGAGCTCGAGGAAAGGGGTGATGTCGCCGCGGGCGAGCCAGGGGAACATCGCGATGTGGAGGCTTCGCTTCGACTCACTGCCCATGATGGGGAGAGAGAGAGAGAGAGAGAGAGAGAGAGATTGCAGGTGAAAGTGTGAGATTGTAGACGACGATGATTTTGGGTTGTTGCGGGGTTGAAGATGGTGGGAGATTTCTTGGGGCTTTATGGACCTAATCGAACTTCGGGGCACGCCAGTACAGTAGTAATCAAGGTTAAAATAATGTTTTTGAGGTTTGAATTGAAGACCTACGATTTATGATGTGGGAAATCCGATGTTAATGATGGAAATAATATAGTAAGATCATGGCTGACGCATGCAGTGATTGCATCTTTGTTTTCATCGGTTTCGGCTTCTTCCTTCCTTTCCTGGCTATGCTTAGGGTTTCATTGGTTTTCTTCTGTTCTCTCTCATATCCATTGAGAGCGATCTTTTAGAGCTCTTTGAGCACGTCGACTACTTTTCAGTGAGAGGTTTTACTTTTTACACACATTCGGTGATTATGCACGCACTGTTGACACCTAAATTTCGTTTTTAATTAATTAAGTTATTATTATTATTATTTATTTTGTCTTTTTAGATAATAAAAACAAAACAAACAAAAACAAAAAAAAACAAAAAATAACAGCCCATTTTTCTCTTCCCCCTCCGCATGGCCCCTACGGCCCATTTTCCTCCTCCTCCAGCCCGGCCCTCTTCGGTCATCTTCTTCCTCCGTCCACCTTTGCAGCACATGCGCAGAGGGCGCGATGCCGAATGAGCGGATGGACGGCGATGCACGTGGGGGGCAGCTGGCGGACAGGTGGCGGATGGGATGCCAGTTCGGTCGGTGGAGGCCGTTCGGCATGCAAGGATCGGCGGTTGAAGCTCCGTCAACCGGTCGCCCTCTCGCCTATAAATAGGCCCTCCACCTTCGTCGGAAAACACACACAGAGGAGAGAGAGGAGGCTAGCAAGCTCAGAGGGGTTCTCGAGAGACTTTGGGGAGCTCAAAGAGTGAGCAAGGCGGAAATCGGGCCGCGAGCTCAAACCGACCTTCCTCCAAGAGACTTCAGGGGAGGTTTGAGGGCGAGCGACCGGAGATCCAAGGCCAGCCGGAGGAGAGGGTAGAGAGGGAGAGAGAGAAATCGAAGGGAAAGGGGTGTCACGCACCCTCTGCCGTCGTTGCCGGCTTCGCCACTTGCCGTCCGCCACCTCGCCATAGGTAATAAGGGTCGCCGTCATCACTGTCGCCACCATCGCCATCGTCACCGCCTCCACCATTGCAGTAGTCGCCGCCGTTGCCTCGGCGACACTTCGTTCCCCCCCTCGGCGTTGCGAATTAGAAACCCTAGGGTTCCCGATTTTCCGGGTAGTCGGGTCGGACCCGAGCCGAACCGGGTAGGGTTTTGCGCGATTTGGGATGGTTGGAAACCAGGTCGTGGGGTTGGATCCGGGTCGAGTAGGATTCCTCGCGGGAACCGGGTCATCGCCGGAATTCGGGTTGGATCTGGGTAGGGTTTCGCCGGGTCGTCAGGTCGGGCCGAATCGCTCCCAAAACGACGGGCCATCGGGCCGTTTTATTTTTTATTTTTAAAAATGAGTCGGGTCCACGTAGCAGGCCCGTCTACGTTTTGAGTCAACGACCCGAGTCGAACCCAACCCGTGGACCCGACCTGGTCGGCTTTTCTTTATTTTAAATAATATTTTAATAAATAAATAAAAATAAATAATTTATTTTCAAAAAATTCAAAAATGATTTATTTTCGAAAAATATTAAAAATAGTAAAAAAATATTTTATTTTCCAAAAAAATCAAAAATACTTTATTTTCCGAAAAATATGAAAAAATATGAAAAAATATTTTATTTTCCAAAAAAAAAATCAAAAATATTTCATATTTTCCAAAAATGCCAAAAATCCTAAAAAGCCAAAAAAATCCATAAAAGCCAAAAAGACTTGTATTTTCTAAAAATACTAAAAATTCGAAAAGTCCATTTTATGTCCAAAAAATAGAAAAAGACCCAAAAAAAAAAAATGTTTTTCCTCCTCATAAATGCATGGAAATTCCCTCAAGTATCCAAAAAGCCTTAGGGTTTAAACAAGATTAGGTACTGAAAGGGCATTAGTGATTAACTAGTGTAATCAAGTCCCCGATCCTAATTTCTCGATTGCGCAGAGCGAGTATTTTCCCGATACTTCGCTTGGGTTTCTAATCGACCTACCCTTAATCGATTAGTGGCGACTCATTTTTAAATTAACTCACAGGTTAAAAAAAACTTGAACCATTAAGTCGTGAATTGGTGGATTTGTGAGAGTCCGGGCTAAAATAAACCTAGCCGAACCATTAGCCTCCGCCAACGCCTGTACCTAATTGCGAGCGCATAAAAAAGAGGTCGCGACAACATGAAAAGGCTTTTTAGCTTGTCGATTTGACAAAATGATTGAATAACTATGTTTATGATGTAATTAATATTGGATATGGTGAAGTTTCATTCATTGAGATGAATGTGGGTAATCATGTATATGTCACCTCAGTTTCATGTTTACGGTTAAAACACAGAGCCAAATTGGCAAAAGGACTTGGACATTTCTAATCCCTTTGGGAAAGAGAACATGCGCGAACCCCTCGAACCTTTTCTTTAACTGAGAATCTTGACTTACTTGCATTAGCTAAATCCAGCCATACAAAGACGACCGATTAATTCTTTTAAAGGCTGTGAGGGCTATATTGAGACTAATAAATGTAAATGTGCGGTTTTGAATTTTGAGCAAGAGTAGAATAATTAAGAGCGTCCTCTTGCTCTATTTTCTTTAGACATACATTCATATCCAAACAATTTGGATAGAATACTCTGAGGAAGAAGAGAAGAAACGGGTTTTGAGCTATAAGAAAGAGAGACAACAAGGATTGGCCCCTCTTGAACTCAATCATGTTATCAACATAGGCCTCTTTCTTTCTATTAGTCGCGAATGTTGAGAGGTAGCGAGTCTTGTCTCCCTTGCCCTTCCTCAGCTTGGTGACTTGTAAAGGTTGCCTTCTAAGAACCAGAGACTCTAGGTTTGATCCCATCACTAAGCTATTGCGATCTAATCTCGGGTGAAACACCTAGTATTTGACTAATAGATTACTAAGCCTAAATTTAGTTCGGGCTATCCCAAACTTATACCAACTCACAACTTAGGTTCAAATTTTTAACTTGTAAATGATTTTTCAATAATGAGTCGTTACTAATCAGTTTACGGTAGGTCAAGTAGATACCTAAGTAAGATAACGAGAGAATTATTACACCTACAAACCAATTATTTTGAGTACAAAGACTTGATTATATTAGATTTTTCTAATGCCATTTTCATGAAAAAAAAATGTTTATCAGGCCCAAATAAGGCTTTAATCATTTCACTAGAATCCTGGGCACCACTTAACCAAGATCTAGGTAGCACCGACACAAGACATAGACACTTGATACGACACGCCAGCACATCATTTCTCAAAAAGAGAATTCCGACACGTTAGGACACTTTGTTTATTAAATGAATATTTTTATTTTTAATTAATGTGATTCAAATTCACAATTAAATAAATAATAACAAAAGAGCCTATAATGAATTCATACTAATAATATTAATAAATCTATTCATAGGAAATTCGAAAGATATATTCATAGTTAATGTATACCCATATTTGGGGACATGTTTCTAACTATTAACAAAAGTTATTGATGAAACTAATGACTAATAAAAAATTAGAATTAACTTATTTAAATAAATTTATGATCTTCTACAATGGTCAAAATTAATTATTATTTAACATTTAGTATTTTTATTTTCCAAAATAACTTTATAACCTCATTTATTTATTTTTTTGATAAAAAAAATGCAACCCTCCTAGGGTCCACCTCAGCCCTTACGCCCCAAATTTATTTCACTCCCTCATTTATTTCCCTTGTTTCTGCCCTCCTCCCCCTGTCCCTCCACCCACCCCTCAACCACCTGTTAGGCTTCACTTCCTTTGTTAGAAATTCACGTCGCCCTCTCATCCACCCACCCTGCAAAAAGAAAAAATCATGCTAAAGTCCCATCAAAATCTCATTATCTATTTATTTATTTATTTTGAATTTCCTCCCTCAAAAACCCTAGCTGCCGCCCTTCTCCTCCTTCACCTTCTCGCACAAACCCTCTTCCTCTCGATCTCCTCTCTCTCTCTCTCGCCTCATCAACCATCACAATCGTTTGCCGCCTTGTGTCCAACATTTCCTCCTTCACAGACTTAGCCTCACTGCCGGCCCTCCATCATGGCATCGCAATCACGACCCGGTCACCTCGGTCTTTGGTCTTCCTCTAATCCTCCCTTGCTGTCACTCACAGCCTTGCCTCCACTTCCTCACCCTTGCCTCCAACCTCCATCCTCTTCTTCAACGATTCTCTCTCCCGGACATGCGTGTCGAAATATGTTGAGAAGAGTTGACCATGTGTCGGAAAATTCAACAAGGGTTGATCGCGTGTCCGAGCGTGTCAAAGTGTGTCGGACACGTTGACACATGTTGGACACGACGCGGAAGCTTCAGTAACGTGTCCGTGCTTCATTGACCAAAATAAGGTGCCACCTCTCCTAAATTAGCCTTGCCACCCAAGAATAAGCTATTGGACCATTTGGAAAGGCCATCATGGAGGGGTGGCCTATAAATAGAAGCATTAATCCTTCATTTCCAACCTTGGCTCATTTCTCCCACTTCTCCTCTTCCTTGCACACCCCTCCATCTCTCTTAGCCACTTCCTCTCTTGTTTCTGCTTGCCCCTTGTCATTTAGCCACCGCTCGATCTAGGAGTAAGTGAATTCCCTAATCCTGGTTAGGGCATTGTGCTACGTCGCTTGTTTGGATGTGTTCTCACTTGCGTTTGTATGAGTATGTTGACGATTGTTCATATATGGTTTGCTTACGTGCTATTGCCCATGAGTCAAAACACGCTCCACGCCACGTAAGGGGTCTCACTTGGTCTTGAACGGACGTGTGGCATGAAGGATTGGACCTCGCTTGGCCTCGAATCAATATTGAGGTGTGTTGATCCGAACGTTGCTTGGTTTTAGGTTGGTGCTTAGGCTGGTGCCACAAACTTTGGGTTGTGCCTAACATATTGTATAGCTATGGTTTTGTAGGTCATGACACTTACTTTCATGACACATCTTCGGCCTTGATGCATCAACTAAAAATACAAAGATAAGAAGTCGGATTGTGTGATGTTGTCGCATGGTCACATGGTGGAATTATTCATTGCCGATGGATTTTGAAGACGTTGCCCAATGAATTTCCAATGCTCAATGGATTCCGGAAGAACCAATGGATTTTGGTTAAGTTTATAAATGAACTTTCGTGTGCTTTTCTCTATTTTTGTTTGATGTTTTTGGATACTTCGTGCATCAAAGTTAAGCTGAACTATTCTTATGCATTATGGTCAAGATTAATGGAACGGTTTGCTATTGATTTCCCATCAACACTTGAGACGGTGATAGTTGCATGCTTTGTTCGATGGCGAGACATCCTCCTAACTGAAGTTTATTGAGTTTACTTACTGAGTTCATGACTCTCTCTTTGTTTTCTTCAGATTTGTAGGTATGGATCTCCATCCTGTTCGTTTTGGCTTGCCTGTTGAAATGGGAGTGACCATCACTGATATTATAGAAGCAGGAGCCAATACCGCCTATGGTAGATGCACTACTACCGTTTGGGTCAAGGAGGGCCTTGATGACTTGGTTCCCCACTATTACGTGGTGTGGTATGTTTGGTTTGACGGTGACCTCGTCGGACCCTTTTGTGAGTTCAATGGACTGCTGAGGCCAAGCGACGCATCCACATCTAGTGGGATTGCGTTCAGTACCTAGGAGGCTGGCCCAACGAGGGAAAATTGATTTTGGAAGTGCAACCTCACTAGAGAAGTTAAGGTTACCCCAACTTTTGTGGATAAATATGTAATCATATGTGGAAAGAAAAAAGACCCGTAGTAAAGGGCTTGTACAAAGCACTAACATTGTATAATAGTAGTAGTGTGTTTGTAAAGTGTCTTCCTAACTTCTTGTTGTTGATGTTGGGTATTTGTTATATGAACGCTTCCGCATGTTCATAATAAAAAGATAAAAGAAACGAAACAGCGACAAGCCTAAGATATTACAAGAACAACCCCCGCCGGTCGCATCCGTGGCTAGGGAGTCCGAGTATGTGACAATATCTTTTAATGGTATTTTGCAGTTAATTAAATTATAAGACTGGGTGAATCGGCCACATCCACAATGGCTTAGGAAAAAAATTAATATTATGAAATTTTTTATTAAGCAACAGAAAGTGTAGTTGAAAAGGATCAAAGGCCAATGCCTGCATGGCACGAGAGAGACACATTACGTCATCTCATGCAGTAATATATTTTTTCTTTGGAAAACTATAATTTTATCATGACGTGCCTGGAATTATACACGAATCATGGGATGGATATTCTCGGAGATATTCGCCTAGGTTTTTGTCTTTTAAATGCAAATAAGAGGAAAAGCAAGCGCTGACTAATGTGGTTTTGGCTCATAAGCTTTGAGTTAAGGGCTTTATATTAATGTTCCATTTCTTTTGCGAAAATAAATAATTTTAAAAATATTTTCTTACACATATCAATATAACTATTTTCATCTTTCATGAAAATATTGAGATATAAATTACTGTTAAGAATGGAAATATTTTCTATCGAAATTATTATAAGTGATATTAGTGATCATATAATCTTTAGTTTTTGAGAGGCAACTTCTCGACAAACATACAATCAAACGCAAGTATACCAACTCGACATGCATAAAGAAATCCAAATCCATCATATACTTGTTGCTACATTATCCTTGGTGGAGTCATCACTTACTCCGTCTTGCAAATTTAGTTCACCATCTTTTGGTCCTTAGTGAAACCTTTCTCTAACATCCCTGCGAATTCCTCCAAGTACTTGTTTTGCAACTCCATGTTGCCAAACACCTCCTTCATGGCCCGTGCGGTTGCCCTTATTGGCTCGCCCTCATGCTCCACCATGACCCGTCGGATTGACTCGGCCACCACGTCGCCCGTGAACGACCCGTCCGCCTCGTCCCTGGGCACTTCGAACCCGACCTGCTTCTCATGCAGGAATCGGGCCATAAGGCCCTGGTCCGAGCTCCCCCCGGAGAACAGCACTAGGGGCAGCCCGCGGCTCAGCGCCTCGATTGTGGAGTTCCAGCCGCAATGCGTCAGGAACCCGCCGATCGCCTCATGGGTCAAGATCAGCGTCTGCGGGGCCCAGCCCGCCCAGATGAATCCCCGGCCTGAGACTCGCTCCTCGAACCCGGCCGGGACGAGGCGGTTCCTAACCACCCAAACAAATGGTAACCCGGACTTCTCAATCCCGGCGGCTAACTCGTTCGTTAGCTCGTGACTCAAAATCACTTCTGTTCCAAGCGCGACATAAAGCACCGATTTCTCGCGCTTGGTGTCGAGCCAACTTTTTAGGGCCTTCCATTTCTCATCGTCATCTCCAGCCTCCTCTCGAATAGCTGGCGTCAATAGCCCGATCGGAATAGCAGGCTTCTGGTAAAGCTCCGGCAACAAGCTCAATGGCTCCAATTCAAACTCACGGCAGCTCCTCACGATCACGAAATCGCAGCCGTCAACCACGTGGCCGAACCTGCAGAAATCGGAGACCTCGTCGTCCATGCACCGCTGGTGCCTCAATACTTCATGGAGCCTAAGGCAAACCGTGGTCTCGTACGGTATCCATGCCGGTACGGTGGTCAGGTCCTCCGGCTTCTGAAACCGGCCACCGATGAGCTCCGACGGCGGGCCGAGGAGAGTGAGCGTGGTCGCATTGAAGGTGCTGAAGAACACGGAGCCAACCCCAAGCTGAGCTGCGGCCCCCGGGAGCCAGTGGCTGGCGAAGTCGTGGATCACCCAGTCGACGCGGCTGCCCGAGAGAAAGCGGGTCAGGGCTGGCTCGAGCAGGTCGTAGGCCTTCTTGAGGTAAGGGACCGAGTCGATGTCCAAGTCGGAGGTGGACTCGGCGGAGCTGGGGAGGTTGGGGACGCACGGCAAGGGGAGGGAGACGAGGCGAATGGAGGGAGGGAGTTCGGGGTGGGCGCGGGCGAGGCGAGCGACGTTGTTGGGGGTGGAGAGGAAGGAGACGGCGTGGCCGCGGAGGGAGAGGAACTTGGAGAGCTCGAGGAAGGGGGTGATGTGGCCGTGGGCGAGCCATGGGAACATCGCAATGTGGAGGCTTCGCTTCAACTCGCTGCCCATGATGGAGAGAAAGACTGCAAACACAGAGAGAGAGAGAGAGAGAGAGAGAGAGAGAGGAAGTGAGATTGTAGACGACGATGATTTGGAGGATGGCGGCAGGTTTCTAGGGTTTTTATGAACCGAGGTCACGCCATTAGAGCAGGAAGCGAAGATTAAAAACTGAAGATCCACGATTTATGACGAGGGGGATCCGATGTCAATGGTGGATATAACATAAAGTAACATCATCGGAGCTGACGTATGGGGTGACTGCATCTTTTGCTCACCTTGGCTTGGGCCTCTTCTTTTCTTTCTTGGCTACGTTTAGGTTTCATCATTTCTCTTTTGTTTTTCCTTTTTATATCCATGGGGAGTGATCTATTTGAGGTCTTTGAGTCGCGAACTTTCTCGGGGTGGACCGTCGAAAGGAAAAGCTAATGGATTCCTATACGTAGTGGGAGCTCTTCAGTGTTTGGTGGTGAGACTTTGGGGGCGGCAGCGAAAGTGGTAGGGAAGCAAGACATGGCAGCGAACGGCGATGGGGAGGCAAAGCACGATGACAAAGTTTGGTGTGATATGGATACTCTCTAGAAATAGAAATTGGCCTCCTCTCTGTTTAAATGGTAAATGACGCAAATTGTTCTTGAACTTTGATCAAATATATAATTTGGTTCGTCAATTTTAACCTAATATGCAATGCCATTTCTGAACTTTTAATTTGTTTAATGTGATTTTTGAACTTTTAACACATGTTCGATTCAATCTGTAGATTATATGAAAATATTTAATATTATCTATGAACTTGGATCAATGAAAGGACAAAATTGAACATAATCATACAGTCCAATGACTAAATTGAACATTTACTAAGAGTCTACGGATCACATATAACAAATTAAAAGTTAAGGGATAACATTATATATTGAGCTAAAATTCAAGGGCCGAATCAAACAGATTTCAAGTTCAAGATCACATCACACATTGATCCAAAATTTTGAGATCATTGTTTAAAAGCTTTGGCCGGCCAAGTATGATAATTGCTGTGCGAGATGTGACAACTTCTCCATCGAGCCAACAATGCCTTTCCTTTGAGTGCATACTATGTAGATCTGACTTTCCATTTTTGAGTGCCCATATATAATATATATATATATATATATATATATATATATATATGTATATGTATATTCGGTCGACTGTCGAGCTCGAAAAGAGTAGATCAACTTTCGTTTTTGATTGCATACATATATATGTTTTGATCGGCTATTGAGCTCACCCATGTGCATAGCATATGATATTTTCAGCCATTGTGATAAACTGACGGGATTGGCCAAATTTTAAATTTTTGTAGACTCAAGGGATAATATAAATTAAGCTCAAATCTCCTCCTACTAGCAACATCCACTATGCGCCAATCCAATTTCAATGTAGTTTTTGTGGGCTTAATTAAATGAAAATGCTCCAAATACGCGAATGCAATTTCAACAATATTTTTGTCTTGAAGTTGGAGCCAATTCCTAATTTACATATGCACGGACCATGCGAACCTTTTTCCTTAAGTGAAAACCAGAGCTTCATTGAAAAATTATGTGAACCCACGTAAGCAAAATACAGGAATGTAAAGACGACCCATAAATCTTTTTAAAAGCTATGAGGTCTATATTGAGATTAATAAGTGTCGGTGTGCGGTTTTGAATTTTGAGCATGGTTAGAATAATTAGTACTGCCGTCTTGCTGTATTTTTTCTAGACATTCATTCATGTCCAAACAATTTGAATAGAATATTCTAAGGAAGAAGAGGAGAAATGGGTTTTGAGCTCCAAGCAAAAGAGACAGCGAGGATTGGCCCCTCTTGTCCCCGAGTCTCGAGAACTCACTACCCAATCACGCAACTCCTACAGAAATTGAGTTACGTGCCAACTTATCTCGTCCATGCGTGCACGTTCCCAGTGAAGCTTGACCAAAATGCTTCATGTGACCAAATTTCCGGTTATGATTAAGTTTGTCCTATTAGGGTTTGAAGTAGGAACATCTTTCCTTCGCTTTTCTGCTTGTAATTTAACTTCGATTTGAATTTTTCATCGTCTTGCTTCACCATGCAAATCCATCGATAGATATTGTTAAAGAGTGCTTCAAAGACATTTATCAAAACAACCAATCAAGAAAGCTTGGCTACTTTCTGTAAAAGAACTAAGGAATTTTGGAATGAGAATTCCGTCCTTCATTGTCACATAAACGTAACATATATACAAGAAGATACAGATATCAAACAAACTCCTAATTAGGCTAAACTACCAAAAATACAAGGACCACACAATAAAAAAAAAAATATGCACATAAAACTTCCTAAGTAAACAACCTAAATAAAAGGCCTAAATAAAGGCAGATCTCTGCCTTTCCAATACTTTCAATACCTATTATGAGCCGTCTTATTATGTGTAATCCATGTCATCCTAGATGTATCCGTGTCTCTATATGCATACAAGCCGATCAAGGCCAGGCTTTGACTGAACAGTCACAGAATATTTCGATTAGATCTGAATAGTTTGAAGAGGGAGAGAGAGAGAGAGAGAGACCACCGCGCTTCGGACAATGGTTGTTGGCGCCGAGCGACTTTGGAGGAGAGATCCACCTTCGTGAGCGGTGTTGCCGAGAGGCCGCGCCCCCCTCTCTCCACACCTCGTCATATAGTAATTATGCTTGTAATTAAAATGGGTTTTGAAACGAGCAAGTACCTACCCCATTAAAGTTCACATGTAGTTAAGCTTTCATCTTAGCAAAACACAATCTTTTAACCCGTTTTGGAAATATTAGACAACTCATTTACCACTCGATTGTAAAATTTTAGTTAAAAAAGGGATGCCATCGATTTTGCCATTTTTATAAGCATCTTATTTTCGCCATGGCCACGAGGTCACTGGGGACGTCATTATATAAACTGAAGTTCGCCTATCTTTGTGGGCTAACTCTTCTCGTGAAGAAAAAATTGTTTCGTCATTCGTATGATGGTCCAACCAATCATTGAAAACCCTCTAGTTATATGTGACATATCAAAAGCAAGCCGCCGACAGGAGGTTTCATCAGTCCTTAGAGAGTTTAACACAACTCGGTTAATCACCTAAGGGTTACGTTTCGACCATAAGAAAAAAAGGGGAATGAAACTAAAGATATATTACATATTTTTTGATGACTTCATGTGCTCTAAAAGTCTTTTAAAATTCCTTAGATCTATATAGAAATATGGCAAAATAAGCTGACACTGAGACCCAACTTCACATATTTCAGGACGTGTGAAATATAAAGAGACCCTCATCTCAAAGGAAATAAAAAAAAAATTCATGTATAATTGGGCTAAAAGAACTACATTAAAATTTTATGTAAATGTTTTGAACAGAATTGATAACTTTATGATTGAAATAGCATTTGTACAATAAATTTAGGACTAACTGGGTAATTTTTCTGACAGGAGGAAGACGCTCTAGGACTTATTTTTGCAGGCACAACAGCAAAAAGAAAAATGACTCGACCAGGACGTATGTTCCATCCTAGGTAAAACTGAAAAAATTAACCACCCACTTCTTGCTATAAATTACACTTTCTGAAATTCATTGGTTGTATGCTATAAAATGTCTTTTGATTTTTTTTTTTCGTGATTATAATCTTTGTATTTGATGAGCAGTTAAAAATGTAATGCAATCTTCAATCTCGATTTTTTTGAGATTCAAAGAGGGCGCGATATAAAGTTTCTACGTGTCAACCTTACTGATACATACGCATAGAGTTGATAACCATAGGTTATTTATTTATTTATTTATTTATTTGTTGAGAAACCTTCTTTTCTAGTGACATTACCCGATAGATTTTATTTTTTCGCATCAAATTAACTGTTAGGCTTGGATACTGCTTAAATCACGTTTTTAAATATTAAGTTTAGCTTGAGGTTTAAAGTGTATACCGACTTTCACGTACTGGGAATTTTATTTTATTTTCATATGGACACGCACAATTTATGTTGAGACTGAAAAATTAGGAGGTACTTATTTTTCATTCAATCAGTAATTCAAAGAAATGATATAGTTATGAAATATGAAAAACTCCTTATAATGTTCAATATACAAAATATACGAAAAGGTACGAGGAATGTGAATTATAGACGTGACCCTAAATAATATTGTTTTGTTAACAAAAGTAAACATTAAAGATTGTGTAGTACATAGTAGATAATGTCACATCCTGAAACCACAAGAAAAGGGGATAACACAGCCATCCTTCCATAGGAAGGATGTAATCTCAAATATAACCATCTATCAAATAAACCAACATGTTAGTTACAACATCAGAATTTTTATGATTCACCAAATGAATATATATAATTAGAACTTAGCCAATCTAACAAACTTACAACAACTATATAAATAACTTCATAAACCATACCTCAAAATATAATTCTTCAAAGTTTTCCAGTAGCGCTCTCATCCTACTTGTCGCTAATCCTGGAATCTGAAAACATGAAAGATGAGTGAAATGAGCAACCACAGCTCAGTGAGCAATACATATCATATAAGCATATCAAATCTCCACATTATAGATTTAGAACTCCAAGACGTGGCTCATTAATGCCAAACCAAAATATAATAACTTGCATGAGTAAAACATGTTATAACCTGGCTATATCAAATAGCAAAATTTCCAATTCATCCATAATATCAAAATAGACATCACTAGTTTGGTTCAATAATTGAACTCGTCATATCTCATGTCAATGGTTTATTTCATGCTTAATATCTAACTCAAAGTCTTAGAGGTGACTCCCATGAATTTACGTTATCGTGTAATACTTAGTCTTTAGTACAAGGCCTAAAGGTTACTCATACGGAATTATCTTATTATGTAGCACTTACCCCTTTACTATGTATGTTAATAGTGCAAGGCCCTAAAGGTGGCTCCTAAGTAACTCAAGTTACTATATAGCACTTAGCTTTGACTACAAGGCCTTAGAGGTGACTTACATGAAGTTTTATTATTGTCAGCACTTAGTCATATACTCGTTCACATCACAATTGGTTTTCTCATCACAACACCTATCATATTTTAATAGTTATTAGATAAATCAACTGTACTAAAATAGCACGCATAACCTTGCAAGAAAGGTTTATCGAATCATCCCACAAGAACTCAAAAGTATTGAATACTCTATCCAACTTTATACAAAAAGTAGGTTTTCCCTTCCATATATATCCATATGTCAAATTACTCTTACCTCAATATATGAGTTTCACAAACCAAAGAAGACATTTGTTCTACTCACTTGGCAATGCCCTAAAACCAAATAATATACGTTACTCGGATAATCGATCTCGCCATTCGAGCATTGAGTTTCATAGTTGAGTTGGCTTAGCGAGGCATCCCTGGCATGCACAAGAGGAACCCTTTTCTCTTCTTCCTTCTTTTCTACTTTCTTTCTTTTTTTGCCTTTTCTCTCTGTCTGTTTCATCTCTCTTCCCAAACTCTTCCCAAACTAGTTTGGGTTTAAAAAGAGCGAGTGTCCTTCTGCACTTATTTTCGCCCTTCATTTGACTTTTTCAACCCTCTTTCTTTTCTTTTTTTGTTTTAAAATAAAAGTGGGTCTTACCACTCTTTGAAAAGTCAAATATTATAGATAATGGCCACATTTGATTTAGCATTTGAAAGGGATTTTAGGACTCTAAAGGGATTTAGCCAAATACAAATGGTGTTTGGTTCAATTTTTTGAGGGCATTAGAAAGATGCAGTTGCATCTTCAAAAGACTTCAAAGGCCTTTCGGATAATGGAGGGCAAGAGGTGCTTTGAGAAGTAACATTTTCGGAATGCTATTTCTTTGGTTTAATGAAAATATATCAATTGCCCATTTTGTTCTCATTTATTAAGCGAATTCTGTTTTTGCCATCTTATAAACCAAAAGCCTTGACGGTCTCCTCTTTTTCTCTTCACTTACATTTCTCTCTTGTCTCATGCCTCTCTTTGCCTCATGATGTTTCTAGTGTCTGACCTTCACGCTCATCGCCCTTCACCTATCTTCCTCACGCTGTGGCCTTCGAGCGTTCTTTGCCCTTACACTTGCCTCTCTCCAGGTAAGATTTCCTCATTCATGTTAAGATTTTTGTAGAATTTTCCATCGAATTTCTTATACCTTGACGACCCCCCATCTTTCGTGCTTGAAGCCACATTCCCTAATGGTTGCCAGGAGTTTGAGCTCTCTTTCCTCGCGTTGTGACTTCATGCTTGCCGCCCTCAAGCTCTCTTCGTCACGCTTGCCCTTTCACTCGCACTCACCTCTGTCTAGGTCAGATTTCTCAGTTTATGTTGTGATTTTTGTAGAAATTTGTGTGGGTAGTTGCGTATATTGCTCAGGTTTTTCCTCAGATTTCTCGCGCTTTTCTTCCCATTTCTTCGTCATGCATTCGAATGAGTGATGGATTTTAGCACTAGGCATTGACATTGTATTTGGGTCTGTATCATTTCGGATCTGTGATTCTTTGTTCTAGTGCCTCACGCAAAGTTCAGTTTATCAGATTCGGTGGGATCGATGGGTTGCATGATTTCGCTTTTTTTTTTTTTCTAATCTTTTCTTGTGTCTCATTTGCTAGAACTCGATAGAATAGAATAATTGGAAGTTTTCAGAAGTACAGGTGGAAGCTTTGGAGCGTAGCGTTGAAAGTCTAATTTATGTTTTTCCCTACTAAAAGTTGTAATATGATATGCAGCAGATTGTAAAAGAGATGATAGGAATGATCACTAGCTTAACTATACTGGATTGTATTGCTATAAAAAATTGTGCCCTTTTCACATTCGAAAGTAAAAGCTTTTGATCATTGCCGCGTATTGTTCATTTCGAGCAAGTAGATTAGTTACTATTTCTTTGGTTTTTCGCTCAAAGCCTTGGATTTGAGATATTGTCGAGGTTCCTTATGAAATTATTATGTCAATTGCCAGTGGCCACTTTAGCTTCATAAAATTTATTTTGTTCATGTTCATATTATTAGAAGATGGCAAGTTCAACAATGGAAAAGGAATATTGGACCACCGAAGATGTGGAAACATTTTGTAAGTTGTATGTTGAATAAATCGATAAGTGTAATCGTCCTGTAACCAACAAGAGGGATGGATGGATGGATGGATGTTGTAAAAATGTTTGGAATGTTTCTTTATATATTGGGACATGGTATAGGCAACAAGGTAGCACAAAAGCATTTTCAACGCTCTAAGGAAACCATAAGTAGGCACTTTAGTTTATTTTTAGATGAAGTAAAGTATGTGATATGGGAAAGGATTTGATCCAACTAATTAATCAACAATTTTGGGAAATTCTGGAGAAGATCAAGAAAAATCAACGATTTTATCCATATTTTAAAGTAAGTTATGATTGTACAATAAAAACAAAAAAACTAAATGTAAATCATGTAATATTTGCATTATTTGTTTTTGGATTTATTAAAGTTATGGATGGTACACATATCCTAGCAATGGTACCGATGTACGGTCAAATTTGCTTTATTGGTCAAAAAGGAAAGACCACTCAAAATGTGTTGGCCATATGTAATTTGAACATGGAATTTATTTATGTATGTTTGTACCAATTGGGAGGGACAAGCTCATGATACTTATATCTTTTATGATGCTATTGGAAGATGTGATGCGTAATCTCCCCATCCTTCTCTAAGTTCGTTAATTAATGGTTATGCTTATGTGGCATATGTTAATTAAATTTACATTATATTTGTGAAGGTAAATATTATTTAGTAGATGTTAGATATCCAAATCCCACAGGTTATTTGGGGCCATATACAGAAGTTATATATCTTTTGCTAGAGTTTCAATAAGGTCTTACACCTATGGGTTATCGAGAGGTGTTCAACCGTGTCCATTCCTCGCTTCGTTCAAAAATTGAGCGACCCTTGGGCATGTCAAAAATGAAGTGGAAGATTTTAACTACCATGTCAAGTTATCCTTATGAAAAGCAAGTGCAAATTGTCATTGTTATAATGGCTTTACACAATTTTATAAGAAGAAATGCCATAATTGATATGGATTTTGAAACAGCGGATTTGGATCACAAGTATAGATATTCGATTGACCATGATGCTTCAGATGATAACATCACATTTACATGATGAAATAGCTATGAACTTAATAAATAGTTAAGGAGGCTTGTAATATTTAACGATAACTTATTTCTTTCCTTTGAACATATGTTATCATATCTATTGTACTGAAATTACTCTCTTTTTAATTGAGTTTGATGTGATTTTTTTTTTTTTTTTTTAAATTGTTAATATATCTATTATACATTATCTCAACTTGAAAAAATATACAAAATTTACAGTCATTGGTTTTTGTTTTTGATTTTAAACAAATTAAAGTTGCAAAACTTTTAAATTGGCACACAAAAGGACTTTCTAAATGTATGTATTTACCAAACAACATTTCTCCCAAGTTACATCTCAAGGCATCTTTTCAACTACAGTTTACCAAATAGTATTTGCATTTCGTCAAACCTCTTTAGATTAAAGGCCTTTGCATTTTTTCAAAGACATTCCCCTAAAGCCGAACCACACGGGGCCAATGAGATATCAAATAATACCCCTAGTATATCTAATGATATCTTCAACAAATATTATATTGAAGTCGTTCCCAAAATCAAGCTTTGACTGGTAAGTAAAGATAGCAAATGGATAGAGCAAGTCGAACTAGAGCAGGTCAAATAGAAGTTTGGATCAAATTAATTAATGACATTTATGAATTTCACGCAATATAACATAAATGACGAGTAACTGACGCGATCCGAACCAATAAACATCTCCCCCGTTTAACTTATATTTTAAGTGCATTGATTAAACCGCCACCATCACGACAATTGATATCATCATCACCTTATCGTCTCTAATAAACATTTAGTCAATTTCTGCAAAACCATCTAAAAGATTCGACAAATAAAAAATAAAAGTAAATTAAAAATTTTTTGGCACATTAATATAATTAAAACTGGAAAGAGGTGCAAGTACGGATATGGGACGATGTTGATGTGGTGGTGGCCACCGAAGAGATGGTTCCGTCCCCTTCGTTGGAGGACGAATATCATCGCGTGTCTCGCAGCGGAGGCCGAATATCATCGCGTGTCTCGCAGCGGAGGCCCTTTAGTTTCATTGAGCATTTGTTTGGCCCTTTCTATCTGCAGGCATTTGATACGGCCCAGTTGCCAAGGCTCACCCAATAGATGGAATCTTCCAGAAGTTTCCCAAATGCCGGGCCGTGGCCCATCCGTGTCTCAATCTTGAGCCTATCCATGGACTGGTGACCCTCAAGCTTCCCAAGGCTCTAGGGTCTCTTGACAACTACGTAATGATTATAGAGATTCAAGCTCCACCGTTAGATTATAGAAGAGATGAATGGCTAAGGTTGACCTATACTTCTATAAATAGGAGCCCCTCCTCCTAAGTTATATTATTTTATTACACTATCGAGCTTCACTTTTTATACGACTCTTGAGTTTGTGCATAAGGCTGATTTGGAAGAAATCATAAGGCCACACGGGTTAGAGAACGCGAGATCAATCTACCCATAGCACATTCCTTACACAAGAGATCTAGATGCACGTGCTCTATTCAAGCTTATGCAACTTGATTTGCGGGATACAAAATCATGCACGCGCGAGCATTTTGAGAGCTCATGCTTTCGCTGCTTCGCATCTCCATCTCTGCACTTGCAGATGCTTTCAGTTCTGTAGTATTCTCAGTACCATGCACATGTATGTTCACGGTATAGTCGAGTTGTCTGCGATGAGTTCTCATTTCCCTTGTTGTGCTGCCGGTGCATTGGCTATTCCCCACGCCTGAGAAGGATATGGTTTGGATATTTCGCAGAGCGAGAAGCATTGCACAAGTTTGTCGCACAGTCATTAACCTTTTCAATTGTAGCTAGTTGATTTTTCGTTCTGGTGTTCTCTTCCTTAGCTTTATCTGTTCTCGGATGCTGTCGCCTAGTCGGACGACTCTTTCGGATCAGAGAAGCTTGCATAAGGGTGCGCACAAGATTTTTTGAGATATGAATCCTCTCGGTTTAAGGATGAATAGCCTTAAGAGATTATGACTAGTTGGCAAAAGGAGCATGAATGAATATAATTGTTAGGCTTTTTGAGATGATTTTTGGGGATATGAATCCCGTCACCTATAAAAATGAATAGATGAAAAATATTTTTTATAATCCATGAAAATGTTTAGACATAAATGTGTCTTGAATGACAAAAGGGAGGTGGCGGGATCAACAAGTCACCTGAACAAGAAAGTACTAATGGAGTCGACTTCGCAACGTATCATTGAAACGCAGTGTAATGGACTAATCCAAATTAGATGGTTTGAAATTTCAGAACATTGGGAAGTGAGCAATTAAGGGTGCAAATGATAACCATTTCATTCCAAAAATTGATTTTTCTATTTTTATTCCTTGGATGATTTTGAGAAAAAATATCCATTTGATAACGATACAAAATTTATATTCCCGGAATAGAAATTTGTTTGATAACAATACAAAATTTCTCCCTCTTAAGTGGCGGTGACTAGAGGCCACCGAGGAGCGGCCGACAATGGGCGATCGGCAGATGCAGTGGCAAAAAGTAGGCAGCAGATGTGTGGCAGACAAGTGGGCGGTGGGTGTGTAGTGGATGGCAAGCAAGGGTGCGGCGGATGGTCAACAAATGACAAGTGGTCGACCTACTAGTAGTAAGAGCAAGTGTTATGAAGAATTTTTATTTTTCATTTTTGTTCTAAAAATTAAAAAATGAAGATTTTTTTTTTTCATTTCTGATTTCTATTTTAAACTTATTTCTAGAGTAAAAATTTGTTCCGATAATAAAAAATGAAATTGCATTACTAGATAGATTTCTATTCCAAACCTGTTATTGGAAAAAGAAAAATAGAAAATTAGATAAATGAATGATTATCATGTATGTCCTAATTAGCATGAGAAGTCTAGTTTGATCATGCTTTTGGTTGGTATTGGCCATTACCACTGAAAGTGGTGAAAATTGTCACATTAACATGCCAAAGCAAAAGCGAAAAAGAGATGTAGCGACAATTTTCGGTGCGATACAAGAATACTCTATCAATTTATTGAGAGAAGTCCGAACACGACTCAATGTGATGGAGGCAATTTGAAATTAATATGAATAAACATTTTTCTTTCACTAATTTTTAACGAAATTGTTTTTTGATTTCATTACAATATTTCGGTGACAACAGGCATAACAGATACAGACAAAATGACACGACATGGATAGCCGCCCCAAGTGAGAGTACTATTAACATGGTTTTGAATAACGGTCTGAGAGTATTGAAGCAACCATGCATGTTACAACTTAGAGGAACACTTGTGCATTGCTTAGGTTACCATTTTGATTTGCTTACTTTAGCAAAAAATAAAATAAATTAGATATGAACTTATATCTTTTATTACCACACAAGCCGAGTCCATTCATATGCATAATATGAAATCCTTGCTAGATTTAGGCTCCGTTCATTTTATGGAAAATGTGGTGTTTTTAGAAAATATTTTCTAGGAAGCTACTTTGTAGGAAAATAACAATTTTTTCCAAGATTCTACTAAAACTTGAAAATGAAGTGAAAAATATTTTCCGCCATTTGGTAAGAAAAGTCTTTTCCTGCCTTTCAATAATTTTTTATTATTATATTTTTAAATATATCTTTAAAGTTTTTAAATTTATATTTTTAATTTTTTTCTTTTTTTCCTTGATCAGTCACTGGTCACACCAATGGCTTGCAACCAGCCACAAGCGAGCTCAAGTCTCGCCACAAGCTAGCGAGACTCTAGCTCACCTGGGGGCTCAAGCCTTGCTAGATGTGACGAGTTGGGCGACCTTGGGTGAGGCTTGAGCCCTACCTACTGTGGCCGGCGACTAATCAAAGAAGAAGGGAGAAAAATAAAAATTTTAAATTTGATTTTTTTCAAAAAAGAAAAAAAAAAAGAAAAGGTGTTTGGTGAAAAATGTGCTTGGAAGTGAAAGAAAGAGGATGGAAAATGTCTTTGCATTTTAAAAAAGGGAAAATGTTTTCACCTATTTTAGAAGATTATCTTGCATTGATGGAAACTGCTCTCCTCAATCAGTTCATTCATGAATCAATCAGTTCATTCATGAAACAAACGTTAGAAAATTCTTAAAACGTTTTATAGTAAGTTATTTTTCACGAAACAAACGAATCTTAGAGAAATTCTTTCTCTAAAAATTGCTCAAAGGGTTAATAGAAATTGCCCTCATCTAACAATTGTGTTAACTAGTAATCGTGGCTGAGAATTTAATTGAGCTTTTAGTCCAATAAAACTCAAGAAAAAAACCAAATTAGAAAACCCTCAAAAATCATAACTTGACCTTTGATCCAACATAATATCAAATTTTGAGCAGAGAGACACTACTCAACCTCTTTTTGATTCAACTCTGCATATGTAGGCAAACATTGATCTCTACAATTACACACTCACTAAAATAAGAGTGAAAGAGGAGGAAAACCCTAACTTCCGGCAAATCTTCGCTCATTAGAGGGAGACAACGAATTGGAGCTGTTGATGGGGCTCCTAGAGGCGATGGCAGAGGTGGCAGCTTGTTTAGCCGTGAAGAGAGACACCTTCAGAGAGAGAGGGAGGCCTTCGTTCCTTGAAAATCCTGAGAAAATGAGAAGAGGAAGTGAAAATGTTGTTATCCTAAGAGAGACGAAATTTTGGAATGAAAATGAAAAGAAGGAGCTTTTGGTTGTTAAGCGGGAGGGAAGGAGAGAGAGAGCATAGATAATGTGGACATCGAAAAAGTGACGAAGAAAAAAGGGGGTCTAGAAAATTTCTAATGGATTGGTGCCGATGAATATGTGTGGCGCACTGAATAGTGTCTCTTGCTGAGTGTCCCATAAAGTTCTATTGATCTTTGAATAAATTATTTGTTTTATTTTTTAAGATAAGTTTTCTAGTGGTTATCATGGCAAATTTTAAATTGGGTCGCCCGCAAGTTGGGGGCTTTAACTATATCTTCTAATGGTAGCTTTTGTTTTGCATTTAATTAAATTATTAAGACTAGGTGAATCGGTCACATTGACAATGGCTGATGCTGTTCGTCGGTTCGGTTCTTTCTATTGGGTGCAGGAAAAAAAATTAATAGTACGAGATCTTGATCAGGCAATAGAAAGTGTATTTGAAAGAGAAATGATTGTATCATCATCTTTAATCTACTGTAAAAATAACAATTTATTCTGAAAAAAAAAAAAATCAAATAATAAATAATTATAAATTATTATGGGACCCACTTCTTCAAAAATTTATAACTCACAACTGTTGTTATTCTTACGTTATCTCAAAAATTGTTAGCCTTATTTGAAAATGATCAAAGGCCAATGCTTGCATGGCACAAGATAGACACATTATGTCATCTCATTCAATATTAATCATGACCTACCTTGAATTATACACGAACCATGGAATAGTTATTCTTGGAGAAAGTGTATTAGAGGAACCACTGGGATTTGCTTGAGGTGGGGGTTCGATCCCTCTCTGGGGATAGGTTTTTTTCGACTCCCACACCTCTTCTGAGAGTGAGCATTAGAATAGGAATAGAGTAGGATCAATCAAAAAAAAAATATACAAATAAGAGGATAAACAAGCACTAACTAATGTGCCTTTGGCTAATAAGTTTTAGTTGAGGGCTTATTTTTAACGTTCCGTTCGTTTTGCGTAAATGATTTGAAAAATATTTTTCTATAAATGATTACTTACATCACTATAAACATTTTCATTTTTTAGGAAAATGCTTAGACATAATTTATTGTTGAGAAAGAAAAATTTTTTGTTGAGTAATTATTATAAACAATACAAGTAATCATTTTTAGGATACCATCTTTTGGTCTTATTGAATCTAAAAGGTAAATATAACAAATCTTAAATGAGTCCTATTCAATATACGATAACAATCAATAACATTTCTTTGTCTTGCAAATTTAGTTCACCATCTTTTGGTCCTTAGTGACACCTTTCTCTAAGATCCCTGCGAATTCCTCCAAGTATTCGTTTTGCAACTCTATGTTGCCGAACACCTCCTTCATGGCCCGTGCGGTCGCCCTTATCGGCTCGCCCTCATGCTCCACCATGACCCGCCGGATCGACTCGGCCACCACGTCGCCCGTGAACAACCCGTCCGCCTCATCCCTGGTGATGGGAATAACGGATCCCCGAAAAGCGAATTCGATACTAAATCGAACCCCTAAATCAATGCGGAAGACGAACCCGGGAAAAACAACACGTATCACCGATCCTAAATTACACCACGGATTCGAGCGTACCTTGTTAGCCACAGATTAGACACCGACGCCAATAGAGGAAGAGAAACTTGGTCCTGTTCGATCCGGTGAAGCAAATTCGCCTTCGCGCTTCACTGTTTGGGAGAGAAAGCGAGGGAGAGAAAGAAAAGGGAAGGGATGCGTACGTACGTTTTCTGTTTTCAACGGGTACGTTCTCTCTCTCTCTCCTCCCTTTTATATGTCCCTCCATCCACGGGCCGTATTCCCATGGGCCAGGCTTTTTGGGCCCAACTTGGGCGGACGGGCTTTAAGCCCATCACTAATAAAACCATCATCTCCCACTCGCACATGGTGGGCCGAACAGGATTCTCTTTACCTCTCTTCAACATTCATACCTGTGAATAATCCGTGCGACCAGCATACTTTGAGAGCTCGTTGCTATACATCTGTTAGGAATATATAGCAGCTCATAATGGGCGTCACGCTTTGAGTAGATTTAGTATGCAGTACCCTAGATCGATCGATCACATTTTATATCTCTCTTGATCTCTTTTAAACATGATATATATATATATATATTGTATTCACAATTATAATTATCCCAAAGACAGTCATAATTGGTCGACCAGTGAATACAAAACTACAATGTGATTCCCCAAAATCGATCTTCCTCTTTCCTTCAAACTCTCAATTTCAGTTCAGCTTGCTTTTCTAGAAATGTCCCATTAGATCGAATCAACTTATGACCATTGGCAACATCCTAAGATAGCAAACACTAAATAGAAACCTTGAGAATAAATAAAAAGTCATGAGGGCACTAAAATTTGAGGAACTCTTTTCCTCAAGAGTCTCACGCGTCATAAAAGTTGAGATCAAACTTTTTGCCACTCTTATTGGTCGGCTTATGCATACGTAGTATGAAATACGTATTACGGTATTAACTCCTTTCCCATGGAGCGTATGTCTACACCTTTCAATACCGTACAGATGATAGTTCAGACATACCCAATGTCTAACTTGAGTTCACGTATCTACTCATTCACAAAATTCATCGAACTCACATCCGGCATCATAGACGGATAAAGTAAAATATGTGGGGTATTTTACTTTCGGACATAGTAAGTATTATGTCCTCATCTTAACACCCAGTTAAGGCGACATACGTATTTTAAGCTTTAGCTCTTGATTATCACCTAGATAATAAGCTTAAAACAGTCTCATCTCTATTTATCACACAGTAAATAGAGGCGATTACCCGTGTGAGTGAGCTAATCTTATATCTGTCCGACATACTTTCTCAACTTAAAATAATGCACTGAGCATTAAGATGCATAAAGATCAAACAAAGATTCATAGGCATTAATAATGAAACAACACTAGTTCATAAATGTGAACAACTCGGGAAATTACAATCCAAGACATCGACTCTACGCAATCCTAGAGATTTTACATGACCACAAAACACATCTCTAGGTATTGGCTTCGTCATAGGATCTGCTACCATTCTATGCGTAGATATGTACCGTAAGTTCACATCCTTTCGTGCAACCATATCCTTGACAAAGTTATACTTGGTATCTATATGTTTGGTCTTGCCATGATATTTTGGATCTTTGGTGTACGCTATAGCTGCTTGGCTATCACGGTTAACCAACAATGGATTCGCAACTTTCTCATTAACACCTAAATGATCCAAAAATCTCTTAAGCCAAACTCCTTCTTGTACCGCTGCTGATAATGCCACGAACTCAGCTTCCATCGTGGACAAGGCTATACACGTTTGCTTCTTCCGCTCCATGATATGGCGCCATTGTTCAATAAGAAAGCAAATCCCGAGGTAGATTTTCTTTCATCTAAATCTCCTCCCCAATCAGCATCTCGAATAGCCTTCAAGTCGCAGATCCTTTCCTTGGTAATTCAACTTGAAATCAGCGGTTCCCTTCGGATACCTCGGTACTCTCTTAACGGCCTTCCAATGTCTTTGGACCTGGATTGGATTGGTATCTACTCACCATTCCAACCGCAAAACATATGTCGGGTCTTGTACACATCATAGCGTACATCAAGCTCCCAATAGCACTAGCATAAGGAACATGTTTCATTTGTTCCTTCTCTTGTGGAGTCCTTGGACACAGTCTATGGCTCAATCCTTCACCTTTTACAATAGGAGTGTCTATGGGTTTACAATCTTGCATACGAAATCGTTCAAGAACCTTATTTATATAGGTTTCTTGTGAAAGAGATAACGATCTCTTCGAACGATCTCTTGAAATCTTAACTCCAAGAATGTATGCAGCCTCACCCATATCCTTCATCTCAAAGTTGGAAGACAACCAACTCTTGACAAGTATTAACAAACTCCATATTGCTTCCGGCAATCGTATATCATCAACATATAATGATATGATCACAAATTGATCCTTGGATCTTTTGATATATACACAATGATCCTCATCAATCATCGTAAAATCATATGCCATTATGGCATTATGAAAACGTATATATCATTGTCTTGATGATCGCTTAAGACCATATATCGACCTCAAAAGTCGACATACCTTTTCTTCTTGGCCTTTCACTATGAAACCAACAAGTTGTTCCATATATATTTCTTCCTCTAATTCTCCATTGAGGAAAGTAGTCTTTACATCCATCTGATGTAACTCAAGATCCATACTAGCTACTATTGCCGAATAATGCGAATCGAGGTAAATCTCACTACGGAGAAAACGTATCTTCATAATCAATTCCTTCCCGTTGATTATACCCCTTCGCCACAAGGCGAGCCTTATGCCTTTCTATTGAGCCATCAGCCTTTCGCTTTATTTTGAGAACCCACTTGTTCCCAATAGCTCTGCGTCCTTTTGGAAGATCAACTAGTTCCCAGACTTGGTTTGATTTCATTGACTCCATTTCCTCTTCCATTGCATGAATCCATTTTTCCTTACTAAGGCAATCCAGAGCCTCATTAATATTTCTTGGCTCATCCTCATCTTGTGGAGCAACCATAAAAGTTTCCCCTTCAATGCCAAAACGTCGACGGGGAATACTTTGGCGACTTGTTCGCCGTATGGGAGATTGTACACTTTGTACATCATTCCTTATTATGCTCCCACTAGGATCAGATAATGATGATGTCGTCTCATCATGTGGTTGTAATTGAGAATGAGTTGAATTCAATTCATCACTTCTCATATTACTCCCACTTGGACGAACTCCACTAATATCATTATCTTGATCCAAGGTTTCAAATAGGGAGTAATCTTCCCATATTTCACCCTTCTTAGGAAATTCATCCTCTAAGAATGTGACATCCCGTGATTCAAATTCAGTTATACTCCCACTTTCCTGCTCACCTATGAACACATATCCTTTCGAGTGTTCCGAGTATCTTATGAAAATACTCTTCTTTCCTCTAGGACCCAATTTCCCAAACTTGTGAGAGGACTCATGTGTATAAGCAGCACAACCCCATGGCTTAAGAAAACTTAAGTCCGGTTTTCTACCTGTCCATAACTCATATGGAGTGGAAGTAACTGATTTGGAAGGCACACGGTTAAGTATATAGGCAGCAGCTTAACAACGCATCACTCCAAAAGGTAATAGGTAAGTTAGCATGCGCCATCATGGACCTAACCATTTCCAGTAGGGTTCTGTTTCTTCTCTCCGCAACACCATTTTGTTGAGGAGTATATGAAATAGACAACTGTCTTTCTATTCCTTTTTCATCACATAATTTTCTGAACTCATCGTATAAATATTCACGACCTCGATCGGATCTTAATGTTTTTATTTTCTTGTCTAATTGATTTTCTACCAGGTTCATAAATCTTTTGAAACAACTTATTGCTTCAGATTTATGAGAAATCAAATAGACATATCCGAATCGAGTGTAACCATCTATAAAAGTGATGAAATAAACAGCCCCATGCCTTCCTTTCACATTCATTGGACCACAGACATCATAATGGATTAAATGCAGAGGAAATTCAGCTCTTTTTCCTTTTCCAAATGGTTTCCTTGTCGTTTTCCCTTCTAGGCAATGCTTACATATGGGCAAATCGACTTTTTCAATGTTGCCCAACAAGCCCTCTTTGGCTAGTCTATTTATACGCTGTTGGCCAATGTGACCAAGTCTTGCATGCCACACTTTCACATCATTATCATATTTATTAGGAGATGTGAGAAGGGAATAACAAACATTTGCATTAACATAATCAATATCTAATACAATGAAACCATCCAGAAAATAACCACAACCATAATAATTTGTATCCAAAAACAAATTCACACCTCTACTATAGAAGTTCATATTAAAACCTAATTTAACCAACACTAATACGGACACTAAATTCCGACGAATCTCCGGAGCATACAATACATCATGTAGGAACAAAGTGCGTCCACCACGCATATTCAGTTGGCATGTGCCAATTCCTTTCACTTCAGCTCGGAGTTGTTTCCCACATAGATCCACTTAGTTCCGGTTGGTACTCGTCGGAATTCCACGAAGGATCCTCTATCCTTCGCTACATGGTCTGTCGCTCCCGAATCCACAGTCCACAAAGGATTAGACTCGATTAAAAACACAGAACTTGACACAAAAGCAAAGTTCTGAAGGTACAAGGGGTGCATACCTTCTTTGGCTCACGACAGTCGCGAGCATAGTGACCCTTCTTGTCACAAGTTGTAGCATTTCACCCTTGCAAGCTTTTTCATGCGAGGACGCTTTCCTCTTCCATGTTGGTTAAATTTGGGTTTCTTCCCTAAAGGACCTTCTTCCTTGCCTTTTCCTTTATCAAGCCAGTTAGGACGTTTGCGCTTGGAGCTCGAAGCTCCATTTGAGCTAGAACTAGCATGATAGAGTTCAGATCCGGCTTAGTCGCCAAGAGGCGGTCCTCTTCCAGCTCAAGATGGCGCACCGCATCCTCAAAAGATTTGATATTTTCATTATGGGTCAGGTGCACCTTCATATGCTCTCAACTCTGAGGCAAGGAACGAATCACTGCTTGCACCCGCTGCTCATCTATGAGGACATGGCCAGCATCTTTCAGCTCATTTATCATGTTTGACATTTTTCTAAGATGTTGCTTCATAGTCTGACCATGAGGCTTCTTATAGGAGTCAAACCTAATAGTGAGCTGTCTCAGTCTGGTCACCAAATCTAGCTGCCAATGCCTCCCACATTTCCTTGGCATTGTCAAAACGCCTAAACTCTCGCATGACGTCATTTTCCATGCTACTCAAAGAACGTGATGCGAGCAAGAGAGTTCTTTCGTTTCCATGCAGCAAAAGCTTCCTTATCTCTTTTGTCTTTGTGCGTGCAGTATTTCCTTCTTCGGGTTCTACCATGGTTAGGTTAAGAGCCTCAAGTGCCTCTTGCTCTTCCAAAGACATATTGGATTTTCATGTGCCATATCTCATAGTTGTCACCATTGAACTTTTCACCTTTGTTCAGCTCGGCAACTATGCTCTTCGTGGTGAAGCCATTGATCCGAACACATCGACATATATCCACGAATTATTAATACCTATCATTTATGCATCCCTATTTGCATAGACCCATCATATTAATGAATAATTTCAAGTAAAGCTTCAGAATCAAAAGGTCACTATGTTTCCAATCATCCTCCAAAATCCTAACTTAGAACTATCATTAATATAATTGTCTTATGCAAAATAAATTCTATGAAGTTACAAAAACTTCTATAACTACCCACAGCTAACTACCCACAACAACCAGCAATAACAAAAAAGCAACGATAATTGACATATAATATAATAATGCTTTCATATAATACAACTAACATATAGGTTGCTACATCAACAACAATCAGGTAGTAAGCATTACATAAGATGTCCACAAAGCACACTTAACTAAGAAAAACAACCAATACACCTAACACCAAAACAGCACACACTAACCGGGAAAGATCCTCTTTTGTTCAATTTCTTGATCTTTTCCCTTGTAACAATGCAGTAATATTCATTTACAAAATCCATCACAATTTTCTTATATGAAGCAGCTCCGTTGACATCCCATATGCGATTCAACACATCTTGCCATTCAGGTGGAAGAGTGTTTATAAAAAATCGCACCATCTCTGACTGTGGCATAGGACGACCATTCCATATGACCTGTTGAATTTTCCCATTGACTTCTAGGACGTGATCAATTAAGTCACCACTCTCCCATCGATGATCGAGTCGCCTCGGCTATCAACTTAGACAGCCTATCCTTTTGTTCATCGGAATCGTGCGAATAGGTGTGCGCAACCTCGGGGGAGGCATTGTTCGTGCAACAAATGCGAACTGTTCTGCAACAAATGCGAAACAAATAAGGGATCACAAATAATCCACATAGACTTAATTGAAAAAGAAACACATTCTTTTCCTCCTTTTTTTTTGGGGGGGGTCAACGATCAACGGTCAACGGTCGTCGGTCAACGGTCAACGGTCGTCGGACCGGTCGGACTAGTCGGGCCGGTTCGAGCGAACCGACGGCACGTGCCGCGCGCGTGCGCGGGATGACGTCACGCAGACGTCATCAGGCACGTGCCGCGCGCGTGCCGGGCGTCCGCGGTTCGGGTCGGGTCGGGTCGCCGGCCGGTGACCGCCCGGCCAACCGTCGTCGTGCTGACGTCATCAATGACGCACCCCGGCCGGTTATGACCGTTGGGTGACGTCATGCTGACGTCGGCACACGCCGGTCGCCTATCGGCGCGTGCCGATTCGCCGGTCGGCGCGTGTGTCGCACGCGCTGGGCGAGCCAGCGCTTCCGGGCGCGTGCGGCGTCTCCCGGCGGCGCTCGACGTATCGCCAGACTCGTCTCGACGTCGCCTTTCTTCCTATACCATTATAATTCGATTTCGACTTACGAAAACTCGGAAAAATTGCCGAAAAGCGCTCGGGTGTCGGGATTTCTCGCCCCGATCCATATGGCCGAATTGCTTTTGCGAAAAATCAATCAAAAACATCAAACAGGTCGGGAAAAACGTGAACTAGGGCTCTGATACCAATGATGGGAATAACGGATCCCCGAAAAGCGAATTCGACACTAAATCGAACCCCTAAATCAATGCGGAAGACGAACCCGGGAAAAACAACACGTATCACCGATCCTAAAGCACACCACGGATTCGAGCGTACCTTGTTAGCCACAGATTAGACACCGACGCCAATAGAGGAAGAGAAACTTGGTCCTGTTCGATCCGGTGAAGCAAATTCGCCTTCACGCTTCACTGTTTGGGAGAGAAAGCGAGGGAGAGAAAGAAAAAGGGAAGGGATGCGTACGTACGTTTTCTGTTTTCAACGGGTACGTTCTCTCTCTCTCTCCTCCCTTTTATATGTCCCTCCATCCACGGGCCGTATTCCCGTGGGCCAGGCTTTTTGGGCCCAACTTGGACGGACGGGCCTTAAGCCCATCACTAATAAAACCATCACCTGGGCACTTCAAACCCGACCTGCTTCTCGTGCAGGAACCGGGCCATAAGGCCCTGGTCCGAGCTCCCTCCGGAGAACAGCACCAGGGGCAGGCCGCGGCTCAGTGCCTCGATCGTGGAGTTCCAGCCGCAGTGCGTCAAGAACCCGCCGATCGCCTCGTGGGCCAAGATCCGTGTCTGCGGGGCCCAGCCCACCCAGATGAATCCCCGGCCCGAGACTCGCTCCTCGAACCCAGGCGGGACGAGGCCGTTCCTAACCACCCAGACAAACGGTAACCCGGACTTCTCAATCCCGGCGGCCAACTCGTTCGTTAGCTCGTGACTCAAAATCACTTCCGTTCCAAGCGCGATACAAAGCACCGATTTCTCGCACTTAGTGTCGAGCCAACTTTTCAGGGCTTTCCATTTCTCATCGCCATCTCCTTCATCCTGTCGGACTGCCGGCGTCAATAGCCCGACCGGAATCGCGGGCTTCTGGTAAATCTGTTGCAACAAGCTCAACGGCTCCGATTCGAACTCGCGGCAGCTCCTCACGATCACGAAATCGCAGCCGTCGATCGTGTGGCCAAACCTGCAGAAATCGGAGACCTCCTCGTCCATGCACCGCTGGTGCTTCAATATCTCGTGGAGCCTGAAGCAAGCTGTGGACTCATACGGTATCCACGCCGGTACGCAGGTCAGGTCCTCAGGCTTCTGGCACCGGCCGCTGATGAGCTCCGATGGTGGGCCGAGGAATGCTATCGAGGTCGCGTTGAACGTGCTGAAGAACACCGAGGTGACCCCAAGCCGAGCCGCGGCCCCTGGGAGCCAGTGGCTGGCGAAGTCGTGGATCACCCAGTCGACGCGGCTGCCAGAGAGGAAGCGGGTCAGGGCCGGCTCGAGCAGGTCGTAGGCCTTCTTGAGGTAGGGGACCAAGTCAATGTCCAAGTCGGAGGTCGACTCAGCGGACCTAGGGAGGTTGGGGACGCGGGGCAAGGGGAAGGAGACGAGGCGGATGGAGGGAGGGAGTTCGGAGTGGGAGCGGGCGAGGCGAGCGACGTTGTTGGGGGTGGAGAGGAAGGAGATGGCGTGGCCGCGGAGGGAGAGGAACTTGGAGAGCTCGAGGAAGGGGGTGATGTGGCCGTGGGCGAGCCACGGGAACATCGCAATGTGGAGGCTTCGCTTCGACTCGCTGCCCATGATGGAAAGACTGCACAGAGAGAGAGAGAGAGAGAGAGAGAGAGATTGCAGGTCGACGACGATGACTTGGTTTGGTGCGGTGTTGAAGATGGTGGGAGATTTCCCAGGGTTTTATGGATTGCAGGTCGACAACGATGACTTGGTTTGGTGCGGTGTTGAAGATGGTGGGAGATTTCGTAGGGTTTTATGGACCGGGCCGAATTCCGGAGCACGCCATAACAGTAGTAATCAAGGTCAAAATAATGTTTTTGAGGTTTGAATTGAAGACCTGCGATTTTTGATGTGGGGAATCCGATGTCAATGGTGGAAATAATATAGTAAGATCATGGCTGACGTATGTGGGGACTGCATCTTTGTTTTCATCCGTTTCGACTTCTTCTTTCCTTTCTTGCCTATGGTTAGGGTTTCATTGGTTTTCTTCCGTTCTCTTTTATATCCATTGAGAGTGATCTTTCGGAGCTCTTTGAGCACGTCGACTACTCTTCAGTGAGAGTACTTACTTTTTATACACATTCGGCTATTATGCACGCACACGTGAAGAGGCCTTTTAGTTTGTTGGTTTGACAAAATGATTGAATAATTGTGTGTTTATGATGTAAGAATACTAGATATGGTGAAGTTTCATTCATAGAGATGAATTTAGGTAAGTATGAATTTCCATTGATTCACGGGTCCTTATTCCTTTTTTACAAAGTCTACCATTAGCAGCTTCATCTGTCTCAATAATCGGCTACTCAGACAAACGGAGTACGCATGGTCACCTTAGCTCCATGTTTAGGGTTAATATGGTGCCAAATTGGCAAAAGGACTTCAGTATTTCTAATCCCTTTGGAAAAAAAGAGTACGCACTGACCGCTCGAATCTTTTCCTTAACTGAAAACCCTGGGTTACCCACATAGACAAAATTCAGCCATATAAAGATGACCACTTAATTTTTTGGAAGCTATGAGTGCTATACCGAGACTAATAAATGTAAATGTGCGGTTTTGAATTTTTAGCAAGAGTAGGATAATTAAAAGCGTCCTCTAGCTCTATTTTCTTTAGATATTTATTCATGTCCAAACAATTTGGACAGAATATTATAAGGAGGAAGAGAAGAAATGGGTTTTGAGCTTACAAGGATTGGCCCCTCCCGTCCCCGTGTCTCAAACATGTCACGAAAACTCACTACAGAAATTGAGTTGCGTGCCAACTTCCCTCGTCCATGCATGCACGTTCCCTTTAAAAATGCAACATGAGACTGTCCGTCTTTCCTTTGCCGTTCTGCTTTCAATTGAACTCCGCTTCGGATTTGTTCATTGCATCACCGCATCATCCGCATCGATATATAAATATCGTTAAAGAGTAGTACCTCAAAGACAATCATTAAAACAACCGATTAAGAAAGTCTGCGATTTTCAATACACATTTTTTGTTATTGTATTATTCAAGGAAAAAGCCACAAAAAACTCAAAACTTTATTGATCATGATACATTTACCCCAAACATTTTTTACGACACAAAAAACCTCAAACTTGTACTCACACGACACATTTATCCTAAAAAAAAATTTGCGACATCAAAAAACCCAAATTTATACTTTTGTGATACTAAAAAACCTAAACTTTTTTTATGACATCAAAAACCCCAAACTTATATTCATGTAACATATTTATCCTAAAAATTTGGTGACATAGAAAAAAGTTTAAGATTTTTGATATCATAAAAGAAAAGTTTGAGATTTTTGATGCCACAAAACAAAAGTTTGAGGTAAATATATCACACTATATAAGTTTGGAGTAAATATATCACATATATAAAAGTTTGGAGTTTTTGACGTCATAAAAAAATATTTGGGATAAATATATCACATTTGGCATAATTTAGGGTTTTTGGTGGTTTTTTACCCTATTATTTATAACCAAATTTATCGTAATGCATGTGTCTCTATATGAATGGAAGACATAAAGGATAAGACAACCATAAGTGTCGTGACTTTCGGATAACACTCGCTAGGACATTTTTTTTCGATCACTCGAGTGTTACGTGGGTGAAAAATTATTCACTTGAGTGCCTTTCTAGTGATTAGTCCTGTATGACTTTCTAAAGAAAATTTTCAGTCCTACGTTGGTTTTATATATATAACCAGGTACAAAGTGGAAAATGGACAAGAAAATGTAGCAATTGGGACTAAAACGACGACGGTATAATACAAAAAATGGGGAAAAACTGACTTTCCCTCTCTCTTTCTCAATCTTTCGTCTTGATGATGGCCACGGCTGTGCCTCGAGGAGAAGCTCTGCTAGATCAGCTTCAGCTCCTGAAGGGTGAACTTGCAGAGGTATGATCCGCCGAGCGATATCGAGAGGTCCTCTGAGTTTGCCACCTCCTTCTTGGGCTTGCACTTCTTGGTTTCTTCTGCAGTTTTACAACCGCTTGTGACCGTAGACGTAGAACTCCATGAGATTTTCTTCACAGCCATTTGTTGAAAAAGGTTTCGGACAGAATTGGCCCATGAACATCGAGACTTGCCCTTCTTGAATGTGGACACTAAGCAATCGTCATAATCATCTCGACTCTTTATTCGCTCGATCTGAACCGCTTCTCTTCATTGCAAATTTCAGAAGCTAATTTTGCCCCAATACTTCAATTTGAGGTTAAAGTTTGAAGAATTTTGCTCCCAATTCATCGATTTGGGATTAGGGTTTAAAGAATTAAGGCCTTTGGGGAATACAAGTGGAGTCAAACCACATTGTTTAAGGAATGTTTCATCGACTTCATTTTGCCGGTAAGCCACGTCGGATGATTTATACTAAATTAATGCCACGTTGAATTTTCAACAACACAAATTGCCGATAACACTCAAGTGAATGATTTTCAACTAATGCAACATTCAAATGATAGAAAAAAGTTATGACTTTCAAGTGAGTACTGTACAAAAATTATACAAACTTGTGGTGTTCATGTTTTTAAAGAAAAGTGAACATGAAGGACTCGAATTCAATCCATGAGGCAACGTTCTGAAGTGGGTATTGAGTATCTACTAAAGTCCAATGTTATCAATAGGAGGATTATAGTTGAAGCACTGCGTAACCCTTTTTCTAGGGTGTTTAAGGTAACTGTGGATATTTTTTAGACAAAAGAATGGAAGCAAACCGAACTGGAATAGTATTTAACGTGAAATGACTAAGTCTTTCATTTCGATTTGTAAGAGTTGTCAGAATGGAGATTCGTAGTCTATAAAGAGAAGTCAACGATCAAATGTGGCGAAACATTTTGTCTCTGGTTATATGGGAGTGGAAGACAGTGATTGTCTGCTTGTCGTTTCTCCGGTGACGGCTCCAATTAGCACTCTTCGATGATTAGTCAATGGATTAGTTCAAGAATCGATACGACGTCATCTCTGGTCCACCAAACGTTTCTGGACCAACGTTTCTAAGACGTCATGGAGCATTAGTTTTTTCAAAATGCCTCTCTCTCTCTCTCTCTCTCTCTCTCTCTACAGCTAGTCAAATAGTAATTATGCTTGTAATCGGAAATGATGTTTGAAACGGGCAAGTACAAACCCCACTGAGATCCACATGCAGGTAAACTTTCATCATCGCCAACGCAATATATCAACCCGTTCTTGGAAATTTCGGGCACCTTATTTACCACTTGATCGTTCAATTTGAGTATATAAAAAGAAATGGGTTGTCGATCGATTTTTACCATTCTCATAAGCATTATATTTGCTCCGTGACCATGAGGTCACTGGGTATGTCATTACATAAATCAACTGAAGTTCACCTATTTTAGTAGGCTAAGTCATCAAGAGGAAGAAAACTATGTTTCGTCATCCGTGTAATTGTCCAAACAATCATTGAAAATCCTCTATTTCTAGGTGACATCGAAGGCCATCGGGCGGTAGAATAGAAAAGAGGGAGACATCAATCTAGGGCTTAATTTTGTGGCCATACCACCAAAAAGAAAAATTACTTGAATAGGATGTCCGTTCCATTCTAATATTATCGCGGGAATTGTCTGTTTGCTTTTGTTTTTGAGATTATTATGTTTATGTTTGACGAGCAGTTAAAGGTGCGATGCAATTTTCAATTTTTACTATAAGTAAAGTAGCCTAATCTTTTGAGATTCAAGACGGGGCGCCATTTAAAGTTTCCATTGGTTGATTTCATAATTGCACATGAATAATTTTGACAAGAGAATTGATTAAATGATTGTCCTTAATTTTTTGTGAAATTAACAGCCTATTCCGAATGACAAAAAAATAAAATATAACAAACAATATATATTGTTGTAAGGTTCATTCCTTCAAAAATTTATTGCTCATAATATGCTGCTACTTTCACAATATTCTAAAAACTGTTATACTAACAAAATCCTTTTGAAAATCCATAGTTTTATAATTTTTTTAGGAATCTTCTTTTCTGGTGACATTAACCGATGGAATATATTTTCTAGCATCAAATTAAGTGTTAGGCTTGGTCCATTACACATTGTTAAATTCATTTCGAGATCCAAAGAATAGTAGGTAATTACTTTCTCGTACTTTTGACTTGAGATAATTACACGATATTGTTAAAATCAAATTTAAAAAAAAAAAAAAAAAAATCTTAAGGTTTAGCTTAAGGTCTAAAGCATATATAAGTTTTGATGCGTTGGATTAAATTTTCGCATACAAAAGTGAAAAATTTATGTTGAGGTGGTGATCGTGTATTAAGAAAGGGGCAAGGAGGGCGGGGAAGATGCCTAGATGGAGTTGCCAGGGAAGAAAAGTAAAGGAGTCGATCGAGGCGTTGGCCATTATCTAAATGAACACAATCTGTCGAATTTCTTCTTTGATTCTAATGAAAACGAGTTTGAATATGTATGAACCGAACCCTTTAAGATCGATATCGGTCGGACTTCAATTTTTCAAATAATTTCAAACTGTCCTATGAAATTTGAAGGAGCTTATTTATTTTAACGTTGACAATATGAGTCGAGAAGTAGAATGCGGTACTCATCTTGCCACCTTCGATGTAAAATGTCGATCCCGTCGGCTTCCAAGAGGGGCATGGCTCGTGAGCGTTCTTCATATGCACCGATCCAGAAGATGAATTCAGTTTGCGGACGCGGATGGCGGGGAAAATGTTCTCCACAAACAGACTTCTCTCCATTGAAGGTGTTCCTGAAAATGAATGAGAGAGAGAGAGAGAGAGAGAGAGAGAGAGAGGACGTGGGGTGACAGAGAGATGGTGAGCACACAGAGCTTCGGGCATGGGGACAGACCATGCAAGAAAAGAACCCTGTGTGCTCACTCTCTTCTGTCACCTCCACCCAGAAAAGATGGACTTACTCTCACCTAAATCGGGACAGCATACACCATTGCTTGCACGAATTCTTTCATCTCACATCGCTTATTCTCTCATATTATATAAACAGATGAGACAGGTGGATCGAACTGTGGATCTGCAGATGTCGTCTCAAGGGGGGGCCTTTTATAGAAGGCGGTGGTGTCACATGACGTATTGGGAATATATTGTTGAGATCTTTATCGTCCCAATGTTCTCGCCTTACGAGTTTAATAATCAAAAGCAGCCCCACCGAAATGCTGGTAAAGTCAGTCGAGTGTGTCCTCTTTAGCTCATATTCTCGCTTTAGTTCCTATTCTACAGAACCTCTTTGCCATCCACTCGTGGTACCCTTGCCCTTTTTGGACAATTTCCGAATTCTGTCATCGATGTCCATCCTATCTTGTGTTGGGTTCGATCATTGGGTGCGAAGAGGACAAAGAACCCTTGGCGTGAAAGGAGAGATATTAAGGGTGCACAAGATCACTATTATGTTTTTCTATTTTTCTATTTTTCTGTTTCTAAAAACAAGTTTGGAACATAATTCCGTATAATGATACAATTTTATTTTTCTATTTTTGGGACAATTTTTTAGCCTTGAAATGGGTTTGAAACAAGAATGAAGACTAGAAATTTTCTATTTTTCTATTTCTAGAATAGAAAAGGGAAAAAGAAAAAACTCTTCTTATCCCTCGCCCTCACCACTCATGATCACCATCAGCCACTACTTGTCGATGTACAATTTCTATATTGACGCTTTCAATTCAATTGATTAAAGATGTTTTATCTTATGAAAGAGTGGAGCGCAGTGAATGGAAAAGAGTATGGAAGGGAGATATTTAAGAGGGCCTAACAAGCAAATTTCTCTTCTAAGAATAGAAATTTTGTATCATTATCAAATGGATATCTTTCCTCGCAAGCTTATTCGGGGAATAGAAATAGAAAAATCTATATTTAACTAGAAAATATTTCCATGAACTAAATAATTATCATTCACGTTCTTACCCAAGAGAGCCCAGGTTTTACTTTGGTCTAATTCAAGTAAGTTACTAATTGGATGCTCCTAAAAGAGCAGGAAATATGATTAGGGGCCCATGCAAGAACCTTAGGACTTCATATTACCCCTTTGATCCGATTCAAAACGAACTAGTGCATAGAAACAATAGTTCCACAGCCAAAATTGGACAACCCAAATTATTAAATCGTGAGGTGTTGAAATATTGTCTCCTATTACTCAACAACGAGTCCTACATGCTTTTTATGTACATGTGTTCTCTTTCCACACATCATCTTAAGTTTTTAGGTTAGACTTTCTAATATGGTATCCTAATCCGACTTGCATGTGAGAGGGATGTGTTGAAATATTATCCCAAGTCGCTTGGTCAAATGACAAGCAACCTTGCCAATTCCATTCCCTCCTCATCTTGGAACCAAAGACTATCATTTCTAATAGTGCGGTTGTCTCCACATAAGAGAAAAGATCAACACTAGAAAACGTAACACGACGGATTACTTCTTTCGGGGGAGGCCAAGCTAGGGCAGCTCAAAGCATACGAAAATGATATTCTACAAGAAGCACAGGTCCTGCCCTCACAAGAATGTGCCATGATGAAAAGCAGCAGAAAAGTATAAATGCTTTAAGCAATTGTAACAGGAACCACTGAAGTTGCTCTGACCAATTAACAATAAAGCAGTGCTAGATCGATATCTCGCCTTTTGCACATTCCATGCCGAGCATATTTCACTGGCCACCAAGATTGTGAATTCCTCCTCTGCTTTAACTCCTTTTACTACATCCGATTCTCTTGCGTGGCAACCGTACTGGATTTAGTAATTGAAAAGAGGAACCACAACGGATTAAAAACGAAAAGGGTAAGGCATATCGAGCATAGGAGAATCACATCACGTAGCTTAAGATGATTCATGACCCTCGAGCAGATTGTGATCGATCGAGTTAACATCATAGCATTCCCCCTAGATGATATTCGTTAGCACCTCTTTTGTTGTTTCGTGATGATGGCCTTCGAGAAGAGAATCCCAGAGATTGCAGACGGAAAAATATATCTTAAAGGCCAAAGTGGAACCTTTCCTACCTCTGAGATAATAAATTGTACGAACACGAAGGTCAACGGGGGTTTACATAGTCATTTAGTCCGATGCAATGTCAGTGGAGAAAAGGGCATGTGCATGGATGCTGAGGCTAAATCTAACTGATTACCCCCCCTTTGCTCGAAGAAGTTCAATATTTTCCAAACCAATTGCAAGTTGACAACTGAAAAGAGATGAGACCGATTAGCAAGCAACGCTGCCTTGCTCCGCTATACATCTTGGAACTATCAATCTCGAAGCATCATTATAATCTCTTCAAATGGGTCATATTACGCGTACAATCGATATCCAGATTTGTCCTCCAAAATTGACCAGCTCTAATGATGCTTTAACCGATATCCCACCCTCGACTCTATGGGTCTAAGAAAACATATACGGTTGCTACATTCACAAGGAAGATAAAAACGACGAACAAGTGTATATACATGTGGATACTTAGTAATGAAGGGCGGGATAGTCGTGGCTAACCTGGGATGCTGCCTTAACGAGGAAACAGACAAAAGCACTAGATTGTAAGATAAGTTCTTATCATAGTTGCTCCTGTGGGATCAGAAAGGAGATGCCTGATAAGGCCCTTTCTCATGTCATTTGGTGCTATGACAAACATATAGAAAGCAAAGAGTACAAGGTCAGCCGAAGAAAGAGTAGAGCCCAGGAAGCCTTGCCACATCCTGCAAAAAGACAAGCACATTCCCATGTGAATTATTTCTTCAGGAGACACAAAGGTAGGTCCCATTGCTTAAGATGACCATCACACGTGACAGTAAGCTTTGCGATACTGGTATTTTCAAAAAAATCGAAATTTAAAAGCCCAGTTCTCCTTACAAAAAAAGAAGGTCCAATTCTCGTTCAATGTGTATGTTCTTGTAGAAGTCACATAGTTTCTTGTGTGTATCGCCTCTGCTATTATTATATGTAGAAAAAATCCTTATATGATTCCCGCCCTTGGCTCAATCTGTGTGTCATTCTCCGGAGCTCAACTTATGTAAAAGTAACCGAATTAGTCATCTTGTATTTTCCACGGCATGAAGAATAAAGAAAAGCTACAAACCTACGTGGTCTATTCCTCAAAAGTCTTGACAAATGTGTATTCACAAAAGCCTATTACTTGACAAGAACTCCTGATAAAGAAGATGCCATTTGGTACTAATATTCTTGGTTAATTCTGAGATATATAGCATGAATTGAGCAAGGTGATTACTTTTTTGTCAATAACGAGTTCAATTCTTTAGATGCAGGCTACCTAATGCTTAAAAGTATAGAAACTTCTATTTTATGTTCACTGACATATATCCAAGCGTTTTTAGCTCTGTAAACTCTGATGGAATGAAAAAAAAAAAAAAAAAACTCTGATGGAATGTCTAAGTTCTCTTATGCAAAACAATAGTAGGGCACCGAGGAATTACCATCTAGGCAAACGGAAGAACGTATGAAAAAATGTCCTGATTCCCTCGATATCCAGCTGCAAGATAAGAGCCAGTCCAAAGAGGAAAAACGCCCTTTGCCGTTTCCTTTCAAGTGGCCACAGGGTATTCCAAGCTGATAAAAGATAGTCCACGGTAAGATGACTGTAAACCAACTAAATCTCATGAATATATTCTTAGAATCCATTCAACAAAGTATTGTTAAGATGTGAAATATATTCCACCTCGTCCTCGAATAGCTTGAACTTGTCTGAGAAGACGGTTTCTTATTCAAATATAACACGATATCACCATGAAAGAGCTTGAGTTTGATTCCTTTAATTCCTCTTTCATTCATTTATTGGGTCTCCTGTATTTTACGTGATGGAAAAAAGAATTTCAATTCCACCCACGTGTAGGCTATTAAGAAGGCTACTTCTTCATACTGCCAACCTTGGTTTGAGAGAGGAAAGAAGTGGGGTTTGGGTATAAGACAAAACCATTTGAAGAAGACAGATATGCACTAATATATAATAAATATGATTTGCCAAAAGATTATATTGCTAGAACCAGCAAGCAAATAAAATGAATCAAACCTCACTAAGCACATGCAACTTTAGCTGAAGGCATTGTGACATTTCTTATAAACAACACTTGTTTTTGAATTAATGCCCGACTTTTATGGGAAACTGTTATATATTTGTAAGAAAACTTGTTTTTTGACTCTTTCCCCCGGTAGATAATTCTGCTTATGAGTATTTTCTCTATTTAGATAGGCATCACCAATTTTCCCAGCTTAATAATGAAAAAGGGTAATGTATACGAGAAATCTACATGATGTGTGATAAAAGAACAGAGTAGGGTAAAGATGAAGATGGAGAAATAGAAGGAACACCCCTCAAAGAAATTCAAAGAAAATAAGCAACGATGACAATAATATGATGAACAAGATACATGGTAGAGAATGACAGGGAAATGTTCTTATCATCATGGGAAGGTTGAGCTCATTCAACTTCAGCCATCAGGTCATTAGACTACAAAGGAAAATTGCTGCTACTTGTCCATGGGAAGTGAACTCTCTAAGTTATTAGTGGCTGTGCATGTATTGGTGTACAGAGGGCAAGCAAATGCTTTAATGCATGACTGACTTGGTGCTGTCAACATATTATCCGTACTGGGAAAAGCTTTGGTTCCAAGCTCCCACTGATTCTAGAATAAGGGTTTCCATTTGCAAAAGGACACACGAATAAAAGCATAAATTTATATTCAAAAAACGTCCAAAGAGACTCACACCAATTTGATTGACTCGTAGTGCCTATCTGAATCCAAGAGTCAAAATTCTACAGCCTCAATCAAATAAAAATTGAAGCAGCATGCACCAACTCCCACAGTTGCAGTCTATACTCAGCAGAAAGTTTGTGCACATTGCATTTGATAAAATTGTGTAAAATTATTGGCACTACTAGGAAACTGATTGTGAAGAAATGCTAGACAGAGAGAGAGAGAGAGCATGTACCCTGCATCGAGATGTTTCCATTACTTCGTTCATAAGCTTGAGCCCCCTTAACTTGACCAGCCTTCAAAACATTTGCAATTGCAGATGCATAATTAGGAGCTTCAGACAAGGATCTCACCACAGAATAGCCTGTTCGAAAACACGCACATGTAATTTAGGCAAAAGAGAAAAATGTTAGATCAGCTTGTTTTTTCTTCACCTGTAGCTGGATGCACCATGCAGGCAGCAGCACCAAATGCAAGATTTTTCTGTTCTGTATTTGGCAAGGATCCGCCAACTGGGATATAAGACCACTCCTGTATAGGGTATCGAAAATATCAGATGACTATTTACATGAAATTTCACAAGTATATCGAGAATAGATATATTATGTTATCACAACTGCAAAATGATGCACAAATGTGCGACATTACCAACAGTGCAAAATTGCACATTTCCAGAGAAGTTGAAAGGTGCATGCACTTCATGTGAAATTGTCAAGTTTTTTCATGGAAGGGTTAATATGTACGCAGTTTACACTTCCTCAAGGAGCATAAACCAACTCGTGGTATTATCCAGACATCTCCGTATAATAAATTTCCTCATGTCTAAAGAAACATTAAAACACATACGCACATAGACTGTCAATTAGAGTACATCTAAAGATAAACATAGCATCATGCTTTCTTGATGAATTCTTATAATAAAGAATATTATAGTACAAGACTAAGGCATTGTGAAAAGGTTATTTCCTCAAGAGTACATTTAAGGATACAATGGACTCAGACATTTCTCACATAAATCATCGACATCAACACCATCATCAACAACCTGTTATGCCTTTGCTTAGTTACTGGAGTTGGTTACAAATGTCCAAGTTAACTTGTTAAGCACCATAATAATTGCAAAATTCACACATAAGAAAGTGCTTAATGACATTGTAGACTGCAAAAATATATTAAGTAATCGTAGTATGGATTCATCTATTACCTCTTCATAAGTTTTTGTAATTCTGACACCCATTGTTTGTAACCTAAACATCAGCCTTTCTTTTAGTACGTCAAATGGCATAGCCTCTTTTGAAGCCAAACAAGTTTCCTATAGGACGTCTCTGTTAGTATCACAAGCATTTGGATATGTAATGTCATTCATGCTGTAAAATATTTGTCAGAGGAAACCTCGAAGAAGACTCTGGTGGATGACATAGGCATGGCATACAGAAAAGTTGGAGAATGAACTTCTGAACACGGAATTTCTTGCTTGCTATAATCTCTATAATCCATAAAAACCATCAGATCGGGATCATATGGAATATTTTCCACCTGAAATTGGAAAGGAAAAATCCATAAGCAAGGGGTAAAAACACAATATTAAGCACCATGAAATGAACTTTCCTACTTTCATTATATCATAAAAGTAGTAATAATTATGCTCAGAAGGGTTTTGCAAATTATAGATATTTCAACCTCCTGCTCCATTTTAAAAGTCAGATGAGCATTAATGCAGTTGTACCATACTCAGTTCAGTTAAAAATAAAATACTTCTAATAGAACAAAAAAGTAAACACCCAGTTGTCACATCAGATTACAAACCATTCTTTCACTGTAACAGTCATTTCAGTCTGAATATTAGTGCATTTACATTGAGCTACAGCGAGACAAACTAGAAGGATACCACCATTGGTATATTTCTCTGGTATGGATAATTGGAGATTATTTGATGACCCGAAAGCTCAAAAAGCGAAGTTCACTTCTGAGTGACATTAAACCTACATAGGAACTGTACATGAACATTTACACGATATACTACCTCAACCTCCACTCCATAAGCTGTCTGGAGAGAAACCCTTGGACCACCCACCTCATACTGCAAAAGTTTCCCTGAAGCCGCTCCAGATGCAACCGTAGCAAGCCTATAATACTATGCTAAAAGCTTCAGGTAAAGGAAATGAGTAAAGCTATGCTGACAAGAATGTAAAAATTGTGGAGTTTTCCTCTGTTACCGGCATGGGATGACAACGTTATGTTCACAAACAACATGACTATACCCATCAGCAGCTTCAAATATATTTTCCACTTTAGAGCTCAGGAATGAAACACCTGACTTGACACACCTAAGGACAATTAATAAGGATTATGTATATATGGAGAGTGTTCTATGAGATGGACAAATAACAGCCAAAAATCATAGCCATGCTAACCTGTCTAGCAACTCCTCATGAAGAAGGTGTCTACTAACTCGTCCATATGCACGACCAATCAGAATTGGCTCGCTATCATCAAGGTATACTATTGTGTCCTTCCAGACATGCTCGATACAATTTGCAAGTCCAAGATCTGAAAATGGAGTCTTAGTTTCCAGTTAAACTCAATACAGCACAAGCACTAATTTCATGAAACATTGCAAAACATTTTACTGATCGTGACAGTTTCAACAACACTTACATTGGGCAATAACTTTAGGATAATAGCAATTACTTAGAGAAGCTGGCACCAGCTTATAAAAGCCAAATGAAGGTGAACATAAGGGGAAACTTGGATAAGCTGATATACTGCCACTTTTAGAAGAATGCAATTTCATCAAAAATGAGACCTAAGTGAACTGAAATAAGGGCATATTTCCTTCTTTCCATGGGGAGGGAACTTGTTTCTTCAAATACTAAAAAAGGAAATGAAAAGATAGATTATTAACTGAGGCATCGTCATTTATGTAAACTTCTCTAAAGTAATAGATGGAGGAACGCTGACAGAATAGGCTTATGCTCAAGAACCTTTTATTCAATCTTGATCCTCACTGCTGACATCTATTATGCCAGACTACTGGCTTCCTAATTGGAGATGAAGAGCTCTATTACAATGATGGCATTTTACAATAGAAAACTTAAACTTTGAGAGATTGCTTGTACCTTTAAATTCATCTTCCCATACACCATAGTTATTCGTGAAAGGAAGATCCGGACCAATGAGCCCGACGCTCAATCCTAGCATCGCAGACTCTGCAGCCAGAGCTAGACCAGCAGGACCACAACCAATCACAACTAAATCCAGTGGATCATTTCCTAGCGAGATCGGTGGTAACTGCAAAAGTAGCCAATAACAGGGGACACCTTCAACATAAACATCAGGCATGAAACAGAACACGTAATGGCACCAACAGAACAGAGATCGCAGTAGTCGCAGTAGTCAATAGAATCGAATCGATTAAATATAAGCATCTCAAATGAGAATCTGATCTAAACATGATATCTTCCAAAACCGCTTAAATAAAGGTGGCTGCCCATGCAATCCATGATAATAGCGAACGTTCTTTTAAATGCATTACTTTAAGATATTACCGCGAAGGGACTACATGTTACGAAACCTTCAAAGCATAAACGAACATTCAAACGCATATCGAGGGATAGTGCTCGCTCACGACACTAATTCACCATGAAAACTTATCAGTACAAGGGATGCCAACATCTACATCAAGGATCAGGACGATGACTACTCCTATTTCTTTCACTTTGAGCGTTTAGTATAAGCGCCATCCGCATGCTCTGCCTCCGCAACACGAGAAAAAACACCGGAATTCCAACAAGCGCTACTACGCTCACCGACCTTATCCGCGATTCTAGACTGGCTGTCCATCGCCTTGCTCCGCTGCATTCGCACGAAGCACAGCTCCGATCCCCCGGCCTTGACGTAGTCCTCCTCGTCGGCGAAGCCTTCTCGGACGACGACGCAGCTCTCGCTCCCGGCGCCACCGGCCCTGACTCCGCACGCTCTGCACCGCGCGAACGACCCCGCGCTCTCCGCCCTCCTCGCCGCCGCCCGAGCCCGAGCCCTCCGCCGCGAGCGAGGCGGCACCGCCATTGCCGCGAAGTGCCGCGCGCCTCCGGTGACGCACTCCATCCCCCTCCCTCCCTCCCTCCCCCCGCGCCGCGCCGCGCCTCGACGGTTCTTCTTCTTCTTGTTCTCGCGGGAATGCGGTTCCCCCCCGGCGCTACTCACGCCATCACCGCCGCTCGGAGGTCGCCGGAGCCGAATGCGGGCGGGCTCGAGCCTCTCTGTCCGTCGTTCTTCTCCGCGTGTTTTTCTGCGTGTATCAGAGGAGGGAGTGTTCACTGTTGAGGATACTGGATAGAGTTTAGTGTCTGGGTGGTGAGGGAGCTGTCTCTCGTGGCCTTTTAAAAGTCGCTCAGCTGAACGGCAGCTTTCGTGGTGACACGTGGAGGGGCGCCATTGGCGGGGCCTGAGGCGTTGGAAGACTGTCGACGATTGTGTCTCGTCAAGTGAAACGCGGTCGTTTTCTCTCCTTCCGAGAACCGTCGCGAAACTAAGGCCCTTTGGTAACACTGTTTGTTTGTCTGATTCTATCCTTTTATTCTTCAAAATATAAAAAGAATATAAATTTGTTTGGTAAATTTTTTATTTTTAAAAATAATTTTTTTCTTATTCCCAAGAATTAATTTAAAATAAAATCAAGAAATAGAAAAAAGTAATTTTTTTTTTGGTAAAGTGAAAAAAGTAATTTTTTAAAGCCTAACTTTTTTTCTTTTTCTCTTCTCTCTTCTTCTTCCTCTCAACTGGTCATTGGCCACTACCGACCATCGCAATGGCCATTAGCAATCATCAGCAATTGATTGGGTGAGATCCAGCGAGCTCGCAAGAGGCTCGCCTGACCACCGCAAGCCTCAGCCTAACAGATCTAGGTGAGGGTGAGCCTCACCAATCTCACCCAGGCAACGCAAGGTCGACCTCACTAGTCGACATGAGATTGGGCCTTGCCAAGCCAAGGTGAGGTCAAGCGTCGCCTATATCTGACAAGGCTTAGGCTAGCGGTGGCCAAGCAAGCCTTCGACGAGCTTGCCAAATCTTGCCTAGCCAATCATTGGCCACAAAGAAGAAGGAAAAAGAAGAGAACAGGAAAAAAATAAGAAAAATATATAAAAACGTTAAAAATTAGAAGAAACAAAAAAAAATTAAAAATCGTATCAAACACAATTTTATCCTCCCGAGAATAGAAATTTTAGACAGTTACCAAATGTTTTCAAATACTCAAAAACTCATCCAAGGAATAAAATCTAAGAAAATCATTTCTGGTAAAAAATTATCCTCGGAAACATAATAGTTACCAAGTGCATCAAAAACCGTTTAACATTTTATTTTTCTTCTATAAAATTGTTGTGATGATTTTTTTTGAATTTATAATCATTCATTTGCAAAACTTGTTACAGCATCTTATGTATTTGTTCAAAACACATTGTTGTCTCACTAGGTTTTTACCTAGTTTAATATCAACATAAAGTCTCCATGATTTTTTTTATTACATTTAAGAACGCTGATGTTCCAGGAAAAAATCACAGGTTCATGATTCTAATATAGTAAGAAATATTTCCATCACGTCATTTAGCTCTTTACGGATCATTATTTTGATTATGCCTTATATATATCATAAGCTCAACATAAAGTCTTTATGTTATTATAATTTGGGATGATTGTATATTTGACAAATAAACATGTCACCATACACAGACGCGAAATTCCTCAAGCTTCTGGCCAATTTCTTATATTTCATGTTAAAGCATGGCTGTTCTTCTCACATTTTTGGCTTTTCAAATGTTTGTTATTGCTTCATACTTGTCTTAGATACATGCCAATCGAAAAACCTTATTTATTCAATTATTGTAATTAGTGATGAATAGGAAATATTTTTCCTTCTTAACATAAATATTTCTAATTCACAAAAATTATTGGTTTCTGAAGCATGGACAATCCTTCTAACCCTAAAGACCAGCAGGACAAGCTATGCTATGCTCTGCAAGTTTTTGTCAATGGCCTACTACCAACTAAATCACAACTCCTGCAAGCATCAAGTTCAGTTGTTCTTCCTGCATCTTTTTTTGGCCTTCGGACTGTTGGGGTACCTCGTCTGTTTACGTTGACCGATGCTACGCTGCATCCAATTTGGATCTGACGATCTGGTCCGGCGTTTGTACTAGAACTCAAATCTGTTAAATGTTCTAACGGCTGCTCTCGAGCTCTCCTGCCGCCCATTTGATTTGCTGCAAAACCCTTCATCGTACTTCTTGAAGGAACATGCAAGCAGCATGAAACCCCAGCCAAATTCAGTTTAACGAACATCATGTATCAATCGGATTCCATCGACAAATGAAACATAAAGGGTATCATCCGCTGTTTTAGAAGAGATATAAGAGAGTAAATGGAAACGTGAGAAGCACTTGAATTGGCGTAGAATCGTCATTGCTCCCTTGGAAAGTCATGGCTTTGCTGCTTTTGTGGGGTTGTCTTTGTAGATTATTGATCTTAAAATTCTTAGTTAGAAAGTTGCGCACGGAAATTGAATGCAAAACAAGCACCATCACGTTATACTTTAGCTTAAATGTAATAAATGAAAATAGAATGCGGAGAAGAGTGAAATCACAGATTAGTTGATAAAATGTCATGGTCAAAATGCTCTTGTTCTTAAACTTTAAGTCCTTCATTTATCAATGAAGAACTTTAGCACGTAGCGTGATCTCACGTATGAGAAGGAGAGATTGTTCCCAGATTTGTGTTCTGAAGTAGGAGCAGCGTGTTCATTCTTCGTAAGCATGTGAAAGAAACCTGATCGCGGCCGCTTTTTTTTAATATTTTTTTTCTCTTTCACTATCCATATGGCTTGAAGGACTCCAAAAGCGATGGCTAGAAAGCTGATTTGATTCTAGAGATTCAAGTTTAGCGTTACATTTTGGCGGCACATAGCATTGAATAGCAAATCCTCATCTGTTTTGGACTTTCAGTATTTCAAATGCAAGTATTTGATCAGTGAGTTTTCAAAATCTTTGAACCAAACACTTTATATTTTTTCCGATAGGCTTTGAGGCTCAAAATCCATTGGAAATCTTTGAACCAAATAGAAAGCCCGGTGCCTATAAACCCACGTGTCTTGGACCAAAGGTTCTCAACGGCACAAAAGACTGAAAAGGTGAAGAAAATTATTTGGCACAAAGCTGGTAGGGGTCTTGGAGTCTTGGATTTTCTAGAGTGCTCTAGAATAGCAACATGGGAATGCATATTTGCATTCTAGAGCATCTTCATAATTAAATGAAGCCAATTGATAGATGAGGAGTTGTGATATTAGGCCCTCCACTCAGTAGCAGCCAAATGCTGCAACATGAGAAGGAAGCAATAGACCATTTTTTCCCCTCCCAAAACGCTATTCCCATATTGCATACGCATCTCCATATCAATTAGCCTAAATGATCTTAATTAGCCATTTGATGACCTAATCCACTTCAATTTTGTCCCGGTCATAAGGAAGAAAATTGTTCGCACCACCCAAGAATCATGAATTACATATAATCATAGTCATCAATCATCATTGTTATGTGAAGTTTAATGGAAAATTCATTAAATTAATAGCTACGATTTGTTGAACCTAGGAATTAAACAAAGTCTGAGAGTAGAGTGTCCCTTTTTCTTCCTTTTTTCTCTTATTATTTTGAGATAATTATATAAATGATTCTTAAACTTCGGTTCAATACGCAACGTGTTCCCAAACTTTTATTTTGTTTAAAGTGATTTCCAAACTTTTTGGTAAATGTACAATCTATTCTCTAAATTGTATAAAAATATTCAATATTATCTCTAAATATTGGATGATATTAGATTTTTCATAAAGTTTAAAGATTAAATTGAGTATGTACCAAAAGTTTATAGAATACATTAAAAAATTCAAAAGTTTAAATATTAATAAATTAAAAAAACATACATTCAAAGTTGATCTATCATTTTTTTTTTTTTTTTGGATAAGTGCTTTGAAAATCCTAAAATTTGTGCTAGTAAATGGGGGTTATGGTGGGCCCCGGCCCTTCGGTGTCGTAGTAGCCTGGTTGCATGGGGGCCCATGGTGGAGTCCTCGATTCTAAAAAAAAAAAATTCTAAAATTTGTTAAAGAAGTACAATTAAATCATAAAATTTTCAAAAAATGTAATTAAATCTTAAAATTTGTCACAAAATTGCAATTTAATACTAAAATTTTAGAAAAGTATAATAAAGTCCTCAAATTTGTTAAATTGATTAAATATTGTCCTTCTATTGATTACATATTTTTAAAGTTTTATAATTTAATTGTACTTTCGTGATAAATTTTTGGATTTAATTATATTTTTTAAAAATTTTAGAATTTGATTGTATATTCATGATAACTTTTAAGATTTAATTATATTTAAAAAAAATTAAAATTTAATTGTATTTTTATAATAAGTTTTAGCACTTTCAGGATATTTATCCCCTTTTTCTATACGTTTGGCTTCATTTTCCGTTGAAGTGCACGAAGCTGTGGTCAACACTCAAAACCAGAAGCTCAAGTGGCCACCGCTTCCCGCGGATTCGAGAAATCCGCAGATCGGCGATGCGCGGCGGCGGCGGCGGCGGCGGCGGCGGCGGCGACGCGACGGGCTGGGACGAGGACGCCTACCGGGAGAGCGTCCTGAAGGAGAGGGAAGTCCAGACCCGGACCGTGTTCCGCGCCGCCTTCGCCCCCTCGCCGAGCCCTAGCCCCAGCCCCGACGCCATCGTCGTCGCCTCCAGCGACGGCTCCGTCGCCTCCTACTCCATCTCCTCCTGCCTGTCCGACCACGTAAGTCCGCCGCGGAGCTCTCTCGCCGTGGCGTGTTTTCCGTTTATTTCCGAGCTAATTGCTTTGTGCGATAGTGTTTTCGAAGATGCGACGCGCGCGCGATGTTTGAATGCGGGGGTTTTGCATGTCCGAGATTCTTAATGTTGGCTTCGGATTTTTCAATTTCGCGTAAAAATCGTCGGATTCGGAGCTGTAGTCTGCTCTGCCCTGCTCCTTTAATGGGAAATGCCGGCCAAGTTTTAATTTTTTTCGCGGCAATCGAGTTTGTTGAAGCTATTGTTGTTCTATATATTCGTCGTGCGTGTTTTGAATAGCGACATGTAATGTGATTATTTGTGTACTTCAGAGATTGCAGTCGTTGCGGTTTGCTGACACGAAGTCTCAAAAGTGAGTATGCGTCGATTACTAGCGGATAGGTACTGCTTTACTGGTTTCGATTTAGAAGGCTACACTGACTGGATTCCTTTTCTACAATCTGTGGCGGCGGTCTGAACTGCGGCAGTGTTTTAGAGGCGGAACCTGCTTGTTTCCTTCAAGGGCATGATGGACCTGCCTATGATGTCAAGTTTTATGGCGAGGGTGAAGATTCTCTTCTACTGAGGTACATGCCGTCTAATCCATTTCATTATTTTCACTTGATCTTCTTTCCTCTCTTCATTTTTAAAGAAGCTTATAGATACTGTGATTTTATCCAATTTGTCTGCACTGCCAATATTGCCATGGTAACTCCATTCTTGGATGGATGTTGTAAGCAAATTCGAGGCCATGTGACTACAGGAAGGCGTGTAGATGTGGGTATTCTTTAGGCATTACAGGTTTAGCGTTAAGAACAAGGTTGCTTTGTTTTTAATAGAGCTAGTCTTTTCATTGTATATGGATAAGCTATGTGCATTAGACTTGAGTAGCATTCTTAGTAAATAAAAGAAAGAATCTGATGATATTATGTAATTGTGTAGTTGTGGTGACGATGGACGGATTCGGGGGTGGATGTGGAGAGACATTACGAGCTCAGAGGCGCATGACCATTCACAAGGTAGTAGTTATGTGACTTTTTCTGCTTCACTAAGCTTAACTGCAAACGAAGGAGCCGCCTAATCATTTAGTAGTTATGTGATCTTATTTATTTGTTTTTTTTTTTTTGGGAAATTTGACCACTTGGCATTTCTGAGTCAGGTGGCAACGGCACATTTGTTGAGCTTGATATTCTTGATCAGTAGGAATATTAAATTATGGCTTTTCTTTCTTTCTTTATATGTTAGGAATAAGCATCTTAGTGGGGTAGTGTGCATCATTTAAGATATCCTCTGGCAAGGTACTTTAAAATGGCAGATAAAAAGAAGAAAAATTGGAACCAAACTGAACTTGGGAAGCTTCAATTTTAGTCCTGTGCAATAGGTTTCACGCTTGCCAATTTTTCGATCACTTCCTTGTTGCTAGATTCAAGGAAAAAAGCCATACCTTCTTCATTCCGTTTTTAAAAGTTTTGCCCCATTAGTTTGTATTCCATGGCAATGTGTGCTTTTTGCCTGACGTCTAGCCTTGGTAGGTCACTGCGAAAGTGCCTTTTTCCCAGCATTATATTCTCAGTAATTTTTGGCATTGCTGTATACTTGCTCAAATTCTCGGAATGCTCTCTTATCCCTGTCTCATGATGGATATCTCTGTCCCACAAGATGATTTGATGAGTCAACAAATGACTAGTGCTGATTAAGGTTTAAGTATCCTCAATGATATAAACATTACTCTTTGTTTATTTTGCATGTCACAGGAAACAGTGCAAAACCAGTACTTGATTTGGTGAATCCTCAAAGTAGGTGTGTATTTCGTACTTAATTTATTTTCTATAACTATTTGTAGTCATCTTCATATTTTTAGGTATAGCTACCTGCGAAAATGGCTTATTAGTGTGCTGACATAAAGTTTTATCTTAATGATAATCGAAATTGGTGAGAATAAAAATTTTGGGCATAGTGTCATTATATCATCCAGTCTCATTCCAATGTAGATATCTATGGTAAAGTTATCGGGGAGAAATCTTCTCTGATGCCAGATGAACTTGGCATGATCTGTCAGATAGCCATTTAAGTTGAACTACACTTCTTGAAACACTCGAGACATCTCTTGGTTCCCTGTCGGATTCATAATTGTACATATGTGAAAAATCATCATATCCTAAATTGTTAAGCATACTTATCCATTTCAACTGTGCTGGGGTTTGACTTTTATTGTTTGTGAATTATATTTCTTCTTCTAAAGATCAAATATGCCTTCCATCTTCTCTGATATCCTTTTTAACTTCTTTTGGCATCCTTACTGCCTTGTAGAGGTCCTTGGGGCGCCCTTTCACCAATCCCTGAGAACAATGCCCTGGCTGTAGATGTTAAGGTGTGAGAATATTTAGCTTCACGCTATTTGTGCTCATGTGCTGATATATTTTCCTCACATATCCCTCTACTGATGTTTATAACTCTCTTTTGAATAGCGGGGATCCATTTATGCTGCAGCTGGTGATTCTTGTGCATATTGTTGGGATGTGGTATGCATAATCTTTGGTGTATAATATTTAATTTTGCATTTTTGTTGCAAATTTTATGTCCCCTTCTCTTCTGAATTTCTCAGGAATGTGGTAAAATAAAAACCGTTTTCAAAGGGCATTCTGACTACCTACACTGTATAGTTGCACGGAACTCTTCGAGTCAGGTTGGATATGTTTGTTATTTGATGCTCTTCATTTCTGTTGCAGTCTGCCCCTCCCCCACCCCCCCTTCTTTCCAACCAAAAAAAAAAAAAAAAAAAACCTTTCTCTTCTTCCTCTTTGTTGGCAGGGTTGTTGATGGTCTAGATTTTTCAAAGTTCGTTTATCTCCTATCGCGAGTTGTTGCTTGCATAATAAAAGTATCTTTTCTTGCAGATAATAACAGGTTCTGAGGATGGGACAGCAAGAATATGGGGTAGGAAACAAAACCACCCCCCCCCAAAAAAAAAAAAAAAACCTTCCTTCCCCTTCCTTTTTTCTGTATTATGTTGCAATGCTCCTGTTTGGCATTTTTGAATTGTTGTTGCACTCTATTGGGTTACTTTTGGTCGATTGTCTTCTTCTTTCTTTTTTTTCCCCTTCTCGACAGGTCTGACATATAGTCTTTCTGCTAGATTGCAGAAGTGGCAAGTGTGTCCAAGTAATTGATCCAGACAAAGACCATAAGAAAGGTTTCTTCTCAAGTGTTAGTTGTCTTGCTCTTGATGCAAGTGAGAGTTGGTTGGTAAGCATTCATATTTGCAAGTTTTCTTAGTAGCTTTAAATACCTTCATATTTGGCAATGGTTGTTGCAATTAAAATTATAGCCTCTGGAGGTTTTTTGCTGACTTTACTTCCTCCCGTCTATTATTTAATTTGTAAAGCATCAAAATTTTGATGATAGAGATTAATTTATGTATGTGATCCTTTTTGACTGGTAAAGTACTTCTCTGGGAGGTTGACCTTTAGCTCAGTCAAATTATGAGTTATATTGGTGTAATGAATTAGTGTTTGGCATGTAGCATTTTCATTATTGATGTTATGCCCCTCTAATCTTTTCATTTTCCATGCAGGTCTGTGGTCGGGGTCGGGATTTATCTGTCTGGAGTATATCTGCTTCTGATTGCATAGCAAAAATCTCAACCAATGCTCCTGCACAGGATGTCTTATTTGATGATAATCAAGTAAGTCCATTGTAATTTTATTTCCTGAATTTCTTACATACAGTTGTACCGACGTCTTGCTCATTATATGAACTTTGTTTCCAAGTCAGCATTACAAGGTTTTGTTTTCCTCAATGCTTCACTCTTTTGCATGACCTTGCTATCCTGGGTTACTCAAGCATTCTATCCAAAAGGATGACCATTGTCGCATTTGGACTTGAGTCGGTCTCTTGCCTGACCTTGCTACCCTGAGTTTACTTGAGCATCCTGTCTGAAAGGAAGACCACTGTTGCAATTGGATTTGAAAGGGTTCAAATTTCTGACAAAGAACTTAATGAAACAGATGAAATAATAAAAATTTGGATGAATAAACAGTAATATTTAGGGCTAAGTAGTTCCTACGAATGTTTTTCAGTTTCTGACTTCCAATTTCACGAAAATTCTACATCAAAGTGAGCTGAAATGACAATTTTTCTGTAATTGGTAATATTTTTGCAGGTGATGTTGATTTGTCATATGTGTTAGTAATAACATATTGGTAAATCCCGTTTTTTGTTAGGAACTTAAAATATATTAGTAGATTGCGGATTTTTAGAATTGTCATGAATTTCATTGTTATGGATCTTTCTCAGGGCTCTGTAATTGGTAATACTTTTGCAGAATCCTTATCCCACGTCTGTCTTATGCGTGTTTAGTCTTCTGCTAGTTGCCTGCCCAGTTGCACTGAAATAATTTTTCCCAATTGCAGATATTACTGGTTGGAGCTGAACCTTTGATCAGTCGTTTAGACATGAATGGGGCGGTTCTTTCTCAAATACATTGTGCACCTCAGTCGGTGTTTTCTGTTTCTCTGCATCAATCTGGTGTAAGTTCCTCTTAACTAGCCCTCATCATCTGATTGCTTCTACTGCAAAAACTCACAACATCTGACTTATGACACATATCATCTCTTCCTAGCACGTCAATGATGAAAATTTCTCCCTGCATGTCCTGAAATTTAAGCATTTAAATCCTATCGGGCTTAATATCTTGTTTAGGTAACTGCGGTCGGGGGTTATGGAGGCTTAGTTGACGTAATCTCCCAGTTCGGAAGCCACCTCTGCACATTTCGCTGCAAATGCATATGAATGGAAAACCGCATTGATCGACATGATATTCTTGTAACGAACGTGCAGTGCTAAGCCCGTGCCTCGGAGGAAAACGGTTGCTCCAAAGAACCTTGTGCATTTGCCGTAGTTAACCTTATATGGCAAGGAGTTGACCTCACTTTTGCTAAAATTTGAGGTTTTCAATCTGTGGGCTGCTCTTTTCTTTCACTAAGTTTGACGAAGAGGGTGCTTGCTTGCCGCCCGAACATGCCATGAAATGTAAAAGGAGAGCTCAACTTCGTTATCGCAGGAGACTTTTTTGTGGACCATTATACTCCTTTTGTTAGATTTTTCCTTCTAAAATTTTGTATCTTGTAAAAGATTTGGTGATTTCAGCGTTTAGAAGGTTAATTGGTTCGAGTCTTCTCTTAAAATAGATACCATATCTAGTATGTGCTGAAAAGGAGTAACATCGAGTTATCTAATTTTCTGTGGTATTCGAATCGGATTGAGAACTTCTCGACATGCAGGAACACACATCACAAGTGTAGTCAAGGTCCATTTGCGAATTATTGATAACAATTTATATCTGAATATTTTTATAGACGAAGAAAATGTTTTTTGTTTATTTAATTTTTTAATGATACAAATGACTTTATTAAGGAAGATGTTTTTCAAATTCCACATTTACATAAAATAAATGGAGTCTAGAATCTTGCCTTTTCTTGTACTACAAGGATTCACCTTTCAATATTCGGCAACGGGTTAATCTTGTTCCATATTCGATATTCCGCAATTATTAAATAATATTTAGTTTTCATTTTAAGCTTTTAAAATCTAATAATTGTGCACTTAAAGATTCTCAACGCTAGAATATAAAACTTTTATCCCAAATAAAAAAAAAAAAAAATCAACATACGCCTCAAAAAATGCCAATGTTTGTATGTCCACAAAAAGATTTCCAAACATAGCATTGGATTCCTTTCTTCTTTGGTCGCATGCAATCCTTATGTTGATAGAATATCTCTCCCTCTTCTCTCAATTTCTCTCTAAACTCACTTCATTTATTTAGCAGAAGAATAAGTGATTTGAAGATTTATTTTTAAAAAAATTATTATCTTATATCGCTTATAATAATTAGCCAACGAAAAATAATTTTATTATCAATAATAATATATGTTTAAATATATTTGGAGACGAGAAAAAAAAAAAAAAAAAAAAAACCTTTCGTTTATTTCTTTTAATAAGCGACACAAGCGAGCCTTTAATTTCTGCAAACCAAAAGGGGGCTACGGTGGAGTTGTAACAAAATCTTGGGCTTTTCAGCTTGGTGGGCTCAATCATTTGAGTTGGAGTGGGCCCCTCCAACCTGGAAAAAAAGAGGCAAAATGGAAAGAAAAATCTTTTAAAAAAACGTTAAAAAAAACGAGATCGCATGCCACGATACTTTCCCAATTCCCACGCCCGATAGAAATAAAAAAAAAAAAAAAAATGGAAAAGGAATTGGGAATAGGAAAAAAAATAAAAAAAAAAAAAAAAAATTACAATCTAGTCTCTCCCCCAATCCCTCCTCTCCTCTCCTCTCTCTCTCTCTCTCCACTCGTTCTCTCTCCTCCGCCGTCCCTAATTTCCTTTCGTTATCTCTCTCTCTCTCTCTCCCTCACGTCTCACTTGGCATCTCGCTCTAGATCTGAGGAGAAGCTCCCCCGCCGCCGCCCGATCGCCGCCGCTTCTCCGGTCGCCTTCCCTGCCTCCGCCCGCCGACCGATCGATCGATCCCTCCCTTCCTTTCTTCCGTCCGTTCTTCGACATCAGGTTCGTCTCTCTCGCCCCCCTCGCTCGATCGACCTTCGGGCCGGCCCCGCGAGGGTTCCGGTCTCCGGTCTCCGGTCTGCGTCGGCCGTGTTAGGTCCTGAGCTCGCGGGCCCGTGGTCGGCGGCTCCGGCGTCGTTGATCTGCGCGGTTCTCGGAGCTTTTTCCGCGGCTGCCGATTGCTTTGCTTTCTGGCCGGTTCAGCTTTTAGGTTTTGGTGGATGCGCTTGGTTTTTCAGGGGAGTCGGATGGGTTTGGTTACTTTTTCTGTGTTTCGCTTTGATTTTGGTGTGGATTTATAGTTGGATCCGAGCGGTCAAGTTTCGAGCTTTGGCTGCTTTTCTGCGAGGAATTTCTCCTGTTGCCGTGGTTCCCTGATAATTTTTGCGAGTTTCTATCAGTATCGTGTTTTCTTTGTGTTTATGATCGCTACATCTTTTGATAATTTTTCTGCGAGTTGCTATCAGTATCCTGTTTTCTTTGTGTTTGTGATCGCTATGTCTTTTGTAAATCGACTCCTTTTGGGTATTTTGCAGCAATGGCAGGATTAACCCCAGAAGGTTCGGCATTCGACTCTCGTCAGTTCGATGCTAAGATGAGTGAGCTGTAAGGACCACTTGCCTTGATAGTTCGGAGTCGCTTATAATATAGTATTTATCATGGAATCTCACGTACTTTGAATATCATGCCTTGCAGACTTTCGGCTGATGGGGAGGATTTCTTTACATCTTATGATGAGGTGTATGAGAGCTTTGATGCTATGGGCCTGCAAGAGAATCTCCTGAGGGGCATTTACGCATATGGTATAGATGACTTTCAGCTCCTGTTTTCTTTTCACCTAATTATTCTCCTTGACAACAGATGGGCAACGTGTTGTAGTGTTGTAGAGCGTAGAAAGTGTGAACTGAACAACATGGGAGAGTTAAAGCTAAGGTCTTTACCTTTTTAAGTGTCACGCTGATGTGTTTTTTTCTTTTTCTTTTCTAAAAGGGAGAAGAAGAGTTTTTATGAGTTAGAAAGCAGGACTCATGCTTCTTAAGCAATCGAGTTTTTCCGTCGAGGAAACATCCCCTTCAATGTGCCCTATATTGCTTGTTTATTTGGCTTTTGATAAGTGACAATTAATGAGTGACGAGTAGCAGTAGATGTGTACACAGGCAATGCACAGATTGAGGTACTGAGGAGAAAAAAAGTTGCTTTAAAAAAGTAAGAAAAAAGCATATTCCAGCATCAAACTAAAAAATTTAGCAACAGCATCTTTCCAGCCACAAGTTCCACTTAATACTTAGAAGAATGCTGACATTTTTTTTTTTTTAAATTTTCCTTGCAGGGTTTGAGAAACCCTCAGCAATTCAGCAGAGGGGAATTGTACCATTCTGCAAAGGTTTAGATGTTATTCAACAGGCTCAATCAGGAACTGGAAAAACAGCCACTTTCTGCTCTGGCATTTTGCAACAACTTGACTACGGTCTCGTGGATTGCCAGGCTTTGGTTCTGGCACCCACTAGGGAACTTGCACAGCAGATTGAGAAGGTCATGCGTGCTCTTGGAGACTATCTTGGTGTCAAAGTACATGCTTGTGTTGGTGGAACCAGTGTTCGTGAAGACCAGCGAATCCTTTCTAGTGGAGTTCATGTTGTAGTCGGTACTCCTGGACGCGTTTTCGACATGCTCCGAAGACAATCCCTGCGTCCTGATCACATCAAGATTTTTGTTCTGGATGAGGCTGATGAAATGCTTTCACGTGGTTTCAAGGATCAGGTGCATTTTGAGCCTGCAATATTGTGGTGTTAACCCTGCCCCCCTTCCCTCTCTTGCCCTCCTTTACCTCTCTTCCTTGTTCACCATTTTTGCCTGCAATACCAAATTTTTTCTGTGACAATCTCCATATTTTTTTTTTCATTGAACTCCCATAGAAAGAGGTACATATTTTATTATTGATCATCAGGGTGACGTTTCACTCGGTCAGATGTGATTATTGCATGTCAAGTGTTTTGCAGTTGTTTTGCAGTTGTTTTGGTCAGCTTTTTATTCTCTGTGTCTGTTATGTAAAAAAAAGGGAAATTGGAAGATGGAATATCATGGTGTGCTTGGTCATGCTCCCTCTTCCAAGCTTAACTTTGATTTACAAAAATAAAGATATAGATGCAGAGGTTGGTTGCTTTTCTTTTTTGGATCATATCTGAGAGAATTCTAATTAGTATCTTGTTCTTCAGATCTACGACATTTTCCAGCTTCTTCCATCAAAAATTCAGGTTGGTGTATTCTCTGCCACAATGCCACCTGAAGCCCTGGAGATCACGAGGAAGTTTATGAACAAACCTGTTAGGATTCTTGTGAAGCGTGATGAGCTCACTCTGGAAGGTATCAAGCAGTTCTATGTCAATGTTGACAAGGAGGAGTGGAAGCTTGAGACTCTTTGTGATCTGTATGAAACTCTAGCTATTACCCAAAGCGTCATCTTTGTAAACACCAGGCGCAAAGTTGACTGGCTGACTGACAAAATGAGGAGCAGAGACCACACTGTATCAGCCACCCATGGAGACATGGACCAGAATACCAGAGACATCATCATGCGTGAATTTCGCTCGGGATCATCCCGCGTGCTAATCACCACAGATCTTTTGGCCCGTGGTATCGATGTTCAGCAAGTCTCGCTTGTCATTAATTTTGACCTGCCGACACAGCCTGAGAACTACCTCCATCGCATTGGGCGTGGTGGGAGGTTCGGAAGGAAAGGTGTGGCCATCAACTTTGTTACAAGGGACGATGAGAGGATGCTGTCTGATATCCAGAGGTTCTACAACGTGGTCATCGAGGAGCTGCCGGCAAATGTTGCAGATCTCCTGTAGTAGGAATTTGCGTTGCTGTGGTAGGGAGCATGAGAAACCCATCTTGTGAAAGAGTAACTCGATGTGCTATGCTTTCGTTTTTTCTTCTCTTTGTCTTATAGGCACATCTTCATCATAATTTTGAAACTGGAACTATGATATTTGAGTGATATGACATGAAAGCTTGCGTTTGCAGTAGTAAGTCTTTTATTTGAGCTCGCTGCAAAACTTATTCTGCCTATGCTTTTGGTGTTCATGCATCGGTCGAAGTTTTGTCCTGCCATACTTTGTATCAAGAAGGTCTGTAGTTACTCCGGTTTTCGGCCGCTTTGCTCTGTTCCCCTGTGACCTTGTCAAATGTCTAAGCACATGTCAGTCTGTAATGCCGGAGTACCGTCAGATTAGAGCTGAAGCAAGAGACCCTTTTCTGGTCCTTATGGCACGTTTAGGAGAGCCGCAGAAACGTCCAACTCCACGTCTCTTTACTGATCTTTTGTGGGTCATATTCAATCCAGCAGGAACGGCCGGACGCTGACAAGTCTACCTTCCCCGTTTACTTCGTGGAGCCGACGTCTGAGAAATTGCGTTGCGTCCAGGGCCGTCCAGCCAAGGTTTGACTGGTGGGAAGGATAGGCATGTGCCGCATCTCTTTTCTTCTCATGGAAGGAAATTTCAGACTGAGTAGTTTCCGTAAATCATTGCCTTCCCACTGTTTGTTCTACGCCTGCATTTACTTGAACTTCGGTTTAGGCCTTTAATGGTCGGCCGTTGTTGGGTCAAAAAACCTACATCCTAGATCCGGTCAACTCCTAATCATGTCAGCCTCCTTACGACATTATGGCCCCACCCTCTGTTCAATCGCTGATTATAGCCTTAGGGGGTCGATGATTTAATCATGGGGATGGTACTCAGCAGCTTTTGTCAAATATCAATAATGGCAAAAACATGGTTCATTTCTTGTTTTGGGGCTTTGGCACAGGTGTCTGACCATCGAAGGGAACGACCCTGGCCTCATTTTCTCGAAATGAAGTTTTCAAAAGCAGTATCGATAAGCGTGACATTGGGGGTTGTAGTCGTTTTCCAAATCCGCCGACGGGCCTGACGTGACGTAACGTCTTTACATTGACATTTCTACTCGCCGGGTGCACGCATCTCCCGTCCGCATTTCTTTCGGTCTTCTGAAAGGGACAATTTAATCTTTTTGTTAATGAGGGTTTGATCAGTTAATGACGGTTTCCAAGCATCCGAGATTCCGAGGGAGGGCAGTTTACTTAGGCGTGTCGGGATCTCTCGGTTTGTACCAATGGGCAACTTGCGAACGAGTCGAAGGTTCGAGAGTCGTTCTCGAACGACTTATTTTTTTGCCCCTGGGATGTTGCATGATCTGTTTCGTGAAAATAAAAACTTTCTTTTTCTTTGTAAAGTATACCGACGTACAAGTTTGGGAAATCTTTATGCCTCATCCGTTCGCTTTGGAACATTTCGCCATCCTCAAAAGGTAAGTTCTCTTTCCCGTCGGGAAAGCACACGGAAGCGATCTATCCCGTGTAGAAATCGGTCTAAAGAGTACAAAATTGGCATGAAATACGACAAGAACTGCTTCATTTGATTGGTAAAATGTAATGAATAACGAATCGAATGGATGTCGACGGATCGAGTCAATTCGGGAGTAAATAGATGAATTCGCTTTCGAACATTTTGTTCCTAGCATTGAACTGTCCGAAACCTCTTATATTCGATAAGTAACACTTCATATTGTGTGAATAGAATCACATAAAGTCAATTATAGCGTCCGAAACCTCTTATGATCGATAAGTAGCACTTCATATTGTGTGAATGGAATCACATAAAGTCAATTATAGCGGCTAATTTCACTGCTAAGAAAATCATTTCATACATTAGACATGCACCTAAATGCGCGTAATTCACTCGTTCTCATAGAGCATTTCACGGTGCATATACTCGAACCGACATAAGTGGCTACATCGTGAGTCATTGCATGCATTGGAAACGCACCTAACCACACTCAATTTACTCATTATCATATAACATTTCATGGTTTAGATCGGAATTCGTAGTGCATATACTCGAACCAATACAATTGACTACACCTTGCTTCATTGCATGCATCAGACACACACCTAATCGCACGCAATTGACTCATTCTCATAGAGCATTTCCTGGCTCAGATCGGGATTCGCGATGCATGTATCCAAACCGACGCAATTGATTGCACCATGTGATTTTTTCATTTCACAGTGTCTTTATCGCTTGATCCTAGGGGACATCTTGCTTGGATTGTTTTTGCATCATTTGTATCGGTCGGAATAATTAACCAACAAAAAGTAAAAAAAATGTCCGGCCGAGCCGCCGGCCGGGGTCCGGCGGGTGAGTTTTCCGGTCAGACGGCCGGCGGATCTCGAGGTACGACGAATGGATAAAAAGGCCCAAGCATCGATGAACCAGGTCTCGAAAAGAACTTTCCTTCTCTCTCTCTCTCTCTAAAACTTCACCTCTTCACCTCATCGTCATCACCACCTTCACTTGGCGTCTGCCTTCATCTCTCTCTCTCTCTCTCTCTCTACCTTCCGGATTGCAGACCACCGCCTCGCTTCCCCACACATTCCTCGCCACTTTCTCTCTCCTCTGCATGGACTCTTTCTCTCTCTAGCACATACAGCAACGCCAACGCGCACCGCCATATCTCTCGAAGCTTCCCCGCGTGCCCGCACCATCCCGCGGCTGCCGCCGTAATCGCCGCCCCCCGGCCGCCGCTTCAATGACGATTATGGACTCGCTCGAGAGCGTTGGCACTGTCGAGAGCGTCGGCACCGTCGAGACCGTCGCTGGCGCCGGCGCGGCGGATCCGAGCCTCTCCCTCCGCAGGCGACGCGCCGGCGGAGGATCGGAGCCGGCCCCGCCCGGCGCTGAGGACGCGGCCGAGGATTCGCACGGCGGCGACTCCGCGGCCAAATCGGCTCGCTGCAACGACGGGGATCGCGGCGGCGGCGGCGGCGAAAGCCCGGCGGAGTCGGCGAATTCCGCGAGCAACGAGAAGGCCGGGGCAGGGGAAGGCGGAGGGCGGGATGCGGTGGCGAAGTTCGCGTACCGGCCGTCGGCTCCGGCGCACCGGACAGTGAGAGAGAGTCCTCTTAGCTCTGATAATATATTCAAGCAGGTCAGCTTAGCTCGTGCTTTAGTAATTCAGTTGGAATGGGTTGACTGCAGATGCGCCTGTAATTTTACGTCGTGAGTGCCTGTGCAGAAGCATCGGGAAGTGGCTTTGCTTCTGAATTTCAGTTTACTTGTAGGATTTGGCAGCTCTTTGTAACTCAAATTTCTAGCTTAAGTTTTGCTACTATGGAAATCTGAATTGTTGCTAGATCGGGTATTATTCGAAGTTCTTTGTTAGAGCTTGGAGAGATTCTGTTGATTAGAACTGTTTGCAAGTATTGATTATTGTTGTCTCATATCGACATTTGCAATGCTGCACCATTCTGTAATTCTTCTCTTTTTTTCTTTTCTTTTTTTTTTTTTTTTTCTCGTTTCCGGTTGAGGTGTGAAGGTTGAGGAAATGGTTTCATTCCGCTTCGCTGCGTTCCCACTGTCCGCGATTCAGGGGAGGTCCCTGGTTGCATTTGACTTCTAAATCAGCTCATATGCAGATAATTTTTTTCATTTCCAGTTGGGTCTGGGGACGCTGCACTGTAATTTACCTGCTAGAATGCATAAGTGTGGTTCTCTTTTCAACAGAGTAATGGTTTCTATATCAGTTATCCAGTCATAAATATAGAAACTATTTGAGATTTTAAATCCAATTGGTCATGATGCGTCATGCTGTCAGTAGAGCTTGTAGCCATATGTATAGCCTGAACTTAGAATGTGCACGGCTAATATCCACTTCCTTTTTTTATGACAGAGCCATGCTGGTCTCTTCAACCTCTGTATAGTAGTGCTTGTTGCGGTTAACAGCAGACTTATCATTGAGAACCTAATGAAGGTTTGACTCGTGCAATCAATTGAATCTTTTTGTCTTTTAGCTGTTACAATCGGCCCAAAAAAGCAGATGAATACTTGTTTGATTCTTTTAGCTCATGCTGAGTTTCCCTAATGCTCATCCCTTTTCTTTTGATCCTCAAGGTTTTTCTATCAGGACCCAAATTTTGGATGTTTACTTTTTAATTTCTCTTGCAGTATGGATGGTTAATTAAATCGGGTTTCTGGTTTAGTTCAAGATCATTACGAGATTGGCCGCTTCTCATGTGTTGGTAATGTGTGCTGGCTGCTGCTTTTTTCTATTAATTCTAATGACTTGACCTTAAAATTCCTATGAACTGATTAGCTCCTTATTCTGCTCTTCTACAGCCTCTCACTACCGATTTTCCCCCTTTCTGCTTTTCTTGTGGAGAAGTTGGCACAACATAAGTATCTTCCAGAGCCAGTAAGTTAATAGCACCATTTGACAAATATTCTGTTCGTCAGGTCAAGTTGCTATGCTGTTTTAAGGAAAGAATAACTACTTAGGATACAGATTGGAAGCAACTTAAAATCAACATCTTGAAACTTCAGAAATGTACATAAATCTCCAGCAGACAAACCCCTTCCTTTCTTGATGTGAACATATAGTGTTGAAATGATGGGCTTATATTTGCTACTAAATTGCGTCTCATTGAGCGCTTGGCAGACTGATCAGAATAAGAGTAGGGACTTCAAAAAGGCAAAGGGTATTCTTGAGTCATGCAAGATTTAGTTTTTATGTTGAAGAAGTAAAAATGCTAGGCTCCGTGCCCCTTGTCCATTAATAGATCTGATTTCTGGGTGATTTTACTAGCATTCAAAGCAATTGTAAAAAGTATTAGCAATTATTTCAAGAGGCCACTTTGAGCAGTGCTTATTCTTATGGCCATGGTCACTTAAACTTGTTAGTTCCTAAGCTTTTGTTTCCACCTGTCCGTTCTTATCTAGATTTTTTAAGTTGAAACTATATTCATAGAAGTTCATATGTTAGATATTTATCGGAGATTAGCTTTATTAGCCAGTATTTGTCCTTCTGATGCTTGGCACAACAGTACTTCAGGTTGCTTCTGGGGCTAAATCCGGGAAAGCAAAGTACAGGACATTTGTCTCATCTTTGACTCTGGCTTATGCTTGCAGGTTATTGTCTGTCTCCACATTATTATTACAACAGCCTCCGTTCTTTATCCAGTTCTTGTGATCCTCAGGTTGGTTTTGCATCCTTATTAACTTCCTTCTAGTGTGCTCTCGTCTGCAAGTTTGGTAGTATGAACATTGAGCTTGGTTTCTTAATTTTCCTTTGAACTGGATTTGTCAGCATCCATGTTCCAAATTGATATCAATTTTCACTGGATGTCAGGAACCCCTCTCTCTTTTGCTATTATTTTCTTCTTTTGTTAATGCAGCTGAAACTGGGCAAAGCACCTTTGCAGAATTGATGCTTCCTCTAAATTTATTCAGACGTGTCTAATATCTTGTATCTCTTTGGAGTTGACATCTCTAAGGAGGTTAAAATTAGTTAGCACTAGAGAAGTCGTTTTTATATTCTATTAGAAAAGGTTGTTGGTAGGAGTATCTCAGTGCTTCAACAATCGAGGTGCTCGCATTGGCATCATTTCATCAGCATAACATCAGGGTAGATCAACAATTTGGCAGCATCCCTTCAGGTCCAGTATAACATGAGGAGCCTGATGTCAAAGTGACTTCAATTTGTGCAGATGTGATTCCGCTGTTCTATCAGGTGTCACGCTGATGCTTTTTGCCTGCATTGTGTGGCTAAAATTGGTATCATATGCTCACACAAGCTATGACATGCGGTCTCTTGCCAAGTCAGCTGAGAAGGTGACAGTTTATTATATGAAGTTACTACTACTTTCTGTAAAACAGATTCGTGTGAATAAACTTGACTTAAATTTGATAGAACTTGTACTTACCAAATCTGCTACAATGTTGAGAAGCTGCTTTATAATATTTCGTGTCGGCATTCACTCTAGATGCCATTTTATCTCTGTGGTGCTCTCCTTCTTTTGTTGTTATGTCAATCTGTCGATTGACAAGTGCATCTTTCACGAAGCCTCTGCTACTTGTCAATGATGCTCTTTTTTATGCCAGGGTGACGTTCCTAATTCTTTGAATTTGGAGTACTTGTACGATGTTAACTTCAAGAAGTTGGTCTACTTCATGGTCGCTCCTACATTGTGTTACCAGGTAATGGAACATTGAGTGTTTGTTTTCTCTCTGTAGAGCGTTTTATTGTCATGAATTGCTTGTCTAGAATGTACTGGTAACACAGTCAATTGCAGATTGGCTAATATATATATATCCCCTATTTTAATGACACTCAGGGGTTTCTCAATTGAGTTTGTGAAGTAATTTTTGGGTGGAAAGCTGATTATAGGGTGCCGAGTGGTCCTTGGCTGGTTCTTAGTCCTTCCCTCATAGGTGAGGTGCCATAGCAGGCCCTCTTCTCATATTGAGACCTATCTTAACTCCCAGGCCTGTGTGCACGGCATCAAGTATTGTTGAGTTTCTAGATACCATAGCCCTGCACTTCTTAAGAGCAAAATGTGGCCGCTGGCAAGGTTTCTCTTTAATTTTCTCACCAGATAACATTTTCTTGTTTTTCATTTTGGTAATGGGTTTAATATGTCTTATGCAATACTGGGAAAACATAGAAAGAAAAGCATGAGGGAGGCGCAAGAGAAATCTAGCCGTTCTTCATACCAATGTTGAGATGGAAAGGTCTTGTTTTCATCTATTTCTTCTGCTGCCTTCTCTGATGATGGTTTAGCTGTCAAATATGGTTGGTGCATGACTTTTCCATTGCAGAAGTATGCTTTTTATTGCTCACTGTAACTAATTGGTGGAGCCCAAATATTTCATCATTTGTTCATGTCCATTTAGCTTTGTATTGGGATTGTGTTGGCACTTACTGTTTTTTTTTTTTCGGTAATGCTATATGGTAGTCTTTAAGAGCTCTTGCATTGGTCATGTTGTTTGCTCTTCCTTTTGTGGCACAAATACATAGGTAGAACTCTTACTTAAATGATGAGGTTGGAAAGCACTCTACTAATGATGATGCACCTCTGTGCAGCTCAACTATCCTCGCACTCCATGCGTCCGAAAAGCTTGGGTGGCGCGCCAACTTGTCAAGTTAGTAATATTCACAGGAGTCATGGGGTTTATCATTGAACAGGTGAGCTCCTATATCATTTGATGAGTAGTCCATATATTTGCAGATCTGACCTGTTCTTGCTGGCAATTTTTGCAGTATATAAATCCTATTGTCCAGAACTCACAACACCCTTTGAAAGGAAACCTTTTATATGCCATTGAGAGGATTTTGAAGCTTTCAGTTCCAAATCTATATGTGTGGCTCTGCATGTTCTACTGTTTCTTCCACCTCTGGTATTATCTTCATTCCTCAAAGAAGCTTTTCCATTTCCAAGATCCATCATATAAATTAGAAGCAAAAGTTTGTCTCCAAATCTTTTTGAAACATGCGAAGCTTGTCTCTCATGGGTGTAGTATGAACTCTTTGTACATGCTGGCGAAAAGGAAAAGAACTTTTATGCACAATAGTTTTAGGATTTTCTCATTACTTTGATTATTGTACTAAAGGATTTCAAGACATATCTAAGGGTTTCTCCAGGTTAAATATACTTGCAGAACTTCTTCGTTTTGGTGACCGTGAATTCTATAAAGACTGGTGGAATGCAAAAACAGTGGATGAGGTAATGTCACAGTACTATATTTAGGTTTCTTGGTTTTTTATTGGTGCCTTGCTGATTCCAATTATTTGTCATTTTTGGTCCTTCCATGCTCTTGAACTTGGGGATATTATCAGTACTGGAGACTGTGGAATATGGTATGTTCCTCTGCTTGTATTTGTCTCATGCAAAACTGGTCATGTTTTTTTGGCTCTAATGCTGTGGCCGTTTCCTAGTTCTTTCTCGAAATATAAAATCTTTAATGTGTAATTTATCACCACCTGCAATAATATTACCGATGCATGGTTTTAGTTCAATGAGGCCTTTGCTTGGATTTCTTGCAAGATCTCATGTGAAACTCTCCATGAGTTTTATAGGGGAATAGAAACTTCCCATTACTTGGAAAACCTTTATTTGTTGACTGAACTGAGGAAGTTCTGGTTACAAAAGTCATGGTGCACAAATCTTCTTCTTGTCTCATCTCGTGATCAAATAGCAACTTAACAAGGTGGTAAAATATACAAGAAAAAAGAGGAAGGAGCCTGCTGCCTAGTCTTCTGCTTGTCAACATGTGTCTAATTTTTCTTGACTTCCGTATCATGGAACAAGATTTAGCTTCAGGTCATCAGCAATAAAAAGTATGATCCTTATATTTTTCAGCCAATACTTTTTGTGCAAAATTATTATTATTTTCTTCTATTCCTATTTCTGAAACTTTGTTGCTCTAGATTGTAAACTTACACTCATCCAAAAGATGAAAAATGCTGCTCACATGCTCCCTGATTGCACAATAAAGCCTCTAATCTTTTTGAAGAACTTGACGTATGAAGATTGTTAGTTATTGAATTTCTCGTTTGTTGCAGCCTGTTCACAAATGGATGATTCGCCACATATATTTTCCTTGTTTGAGAAATGGGATACCGAAGGTAGTTGATCCCTCTCTTTGCTTTAGAATGTTTGCAATACTTCAGTGTTATGTCCAGGCGGTGTACTTCTCCTACACCACCTATTGATACTAGTGGAGTAAGTTGACCTTCAATGCCTGACACATAGGTTTGACCTTTTGCTGAATACTAGAATAAAAAACTGAAGCATCTGAAGCTGCATTACTTTGGGACATTAGACGAAAAAGAATTGTTCTTTCTTTACCTTAGTACTTCTTAAATATCAGTTATATATTAGTCTCTGCAACAAAGAGCATAAAATTCCAACTATTCGACAGGCTTTCTTGGAGACATAATAATCTTAAATTATCTTGCCACTTTAGCGCATGTTTGATCCCCTCAGGGATTCCAATTTCCAAGATTCAATTATCTCTGCATCACATTGTTCAAGAATTGTCCGCAAAATTATTTATCTTATTTGTCAAGATTTCTTATATGGATGATACTCTCTGTTCAGAGATCACTCTCCTAATTGGGTGATCTTCACATTCTCAATATGAATGCTACAATGAACTCATAAGACAGTGAAAACCAGACCCATCAGGTGGCCAATCTATCCTGTTGGTCTTTGTTTATCCAGATTTAGTAAGTATACGGGTTATAGGCTCTTATCTCTTTAGTTTTTCTTGATAAGCAATTTGTCTGTCAAAGTGCTCTACGGCTAGAAGTGGTTGATAATATGCATATCGCAGTATGTTCATGTATTTTCCACCTCATCTTTATTTTCAATCGGTTGAGTCTGAATTCTTCTGCTACTTTAATTTTAGGGTCTCTGAAATACATTGCAATTTCTTGACCAAGACTAATCTTTTTTTCTTGTTTGGTTCTCTTCAATTTCAGATGGTTGCTGTTTTGATTGTCTTTTTAGTGTCTGCCATCTTCCATGAGGTAGGCCTTTTGGGATCATTGTGCTTGTTTCATTTATTAGCTATTTCACTATGTACGGTATCTGGTTTTTTCTATTTGTCTAGAATACTTAATGGATAAAATGCTCTTATGACCTAAGCAAGAAATATCGTGTTTCTAATTTCTCTTTTGATTTTGGGTTTTAAGATTAACACGAATGTAAGGTAATAGTTCGGTGGCAATTTTCCCCAACCTAAGTCTGTTGCTGGTTGATACTTCATGACTAGAATATTCTCAGGATGTGAGCAAGATATACTGAATTTCTTTTATTCTGACTTGAGCAGTTGTGCATCGCCGTCCCTTGCCACATATTCAAGTGGTGGGCATTTATTGGCATTATGTTCCAGGTAAGATGATTTAGAGCTTGACCCACCTCATTCTATTTCTGTATGTAGCTATCGAACATGTGTGGAGAGAACTGAATTACGCACTTCATAGCATCTCTTTCATAAGGGATGGGTTTCGGATAGTCATTTATCTAGAGCATGTTTCAGCATGTTTCAGCTTGGTAAATATTCTTTGGACAGGTTCCTCTTATGCTGTTCACCAATTACCTTCAAGATAGGTTCAACAACTCAATGGTATGGCGTTGTTTTCCTTTATTATGTCGACTCATTAGCCCACTTCATCTCATGTCCTGAATCCATATTCCTGAGTTCATATTTCAGGTGGGGAATATGGTCTTCTGGTTCATATTCTGCATTCTCGGCCAACCAACGTGCCTCCTCTTGTACTATCATGACTTGATGAACCGAAAAGGGAAAATCGCTTGAGCTCTTGCAACTCCTCTTGCCGGAAAATGGAGCTGGTTAGTCCCAGACTGCGATTTCAGGCTCCCCGCTGTATCTTCACTCTGTATGTATTCATCACAAGTTGCGGGTTACTTGTAAAGAAAGAGGGGGGAGGGGAAAGCAGTTTCTTTAAGCACGATGACTAGTTTGGCGATGAATAGTGCCACAGTCGGAAGCAACAAGCCGACTATCGTAATAACTAAAAAGCAGAGAATGGGCGCTGATTCAGTATCTCATCGTCTTGTCTTGGTTATGGCGTTTCTCATCTGTGTTCAGCTCTGTAATGTTCTAGCGAGATTTTTCATCTACTTCTCAATTTACCTTCACTTTCGTGATTCCAACATGCGGGAGAACCGAGTGATAACACTTCGAAACTGACCTCTCACCTGCAGGTCCGATCTCTCGAGGAATTTATCCTTTCTCCTCCCGTATCATCTTTTTCATTGAGGTTTCTCTACGAGCAATCATTTAAACCTGACTCATGTTCGAATCTACTTCACCATTACCACCGACTCCACGATCGAAGAAACGAACTCCCATCAGCATTTGCACAGCACGCACCGTCTCAATCGAGTGACCCGACAATCCACATTTTCGTCTAATTTGGTTGTCCACAAAATAACATTTCGCACCTCTTTGCCACAATCTAGTTGCACGAACAATCAAACATGTCGATTTGGAAGTCCTCCGTTAATCGAGCCAAATGGAAATGAATGGAACATTCAGCGACTGTTGGGACTGTGTACTGAGTATGATTCAATAAACAAATACAAGGGCCAATTTACAGGGCCAAAAGAAAATTCTGAAAATCAATATTCGTGTTATACTTGCTAAAGTAGAACTTAAAGAAGGAAGCACACAGAGACAGCGATTGCCGAAGGAAGTCACAGGGAAAAGGACTAAAAAGGTTAAAAGGAAAAAAGGGGCCAAGGATATCCATCTCCCAAAGATGACGCATCGCGCTTCGCATGATTCCGCTCATTGAATCCAAGGATTTAAGATTCCAGCAATATATAGCAGCACAGCGAAGCATACCATTAGATACCTGGAGTTGGATGCTTAACTTGGTCAATTCCCCCAGAGAGTAGCCTATTCTACCACAAAGTCTGCATGTAAGGGTTCTTGATTTACAACGATCCGCGAAACTGGCCATTAAAAATGAACCCTCTCGTCACTGTCAAAGTGGAGCCTCTCAATGCCCTTTAGGGCGTTTTCGTAATTCTTAAGGTGCACCGCATTTCTCCCAGAGGATGATTGCCTAGGGTCTGATGAACCGACTGGCGAACTTCTTTGGCCAGTTGAAATCTTGCGGACTGCTCCGGGACTGGCTTCTGTCGTGCGAGCACGATGGGAATCAGACTCACCACCCATAAACGCTTCACGGCTGCTGGAAATTGCTGCCCGCCTTGACGATCCGCCTGAACGCCCCAAAAATGCCGAACTTGATATCTATGCATTTCAAAGACACATTGTGAGCTATGTGAACAAAGAAATGTGGACTATTATCTTTACCACCACATAAATGTTTCATGTATATTTAAGAGGTGATATTATACTTTTCAAAATAGTTACACCAACTAAAATACATGAAACACTCACTTAATTGACCATTAAGTAAAAGTTACAATGGACGAAGTCGCAAAAATACAGTGTGCCCACAAGATCAGCTTTTAACTACTTCAAATTTGCTTCAGCGTTCTTGAGTCCACCCAAACACTTTACTAGGATAATTCTACAACCAGAGTCGTTCTGCCTGAGTGTCTGCCAAAAAAGACTTGCAAAATCTCCATTTTCCCATGCTTTACCAAATTAAAATGTAAATTATTATGAAACTAACAGCAAAACTAACAACAAAAGTTCCAGTGCTTTCTGCTGAAAACCATGCCCTTCGCAACTCCATACGTTCAAATAACAAATACTCACATAAGGTAAGTAGGAATCCAATATAGATGCTTGACACCCTAGCAATGATACAATGACAGGTAATATTACACACCATCTGATACGACACCCTAGCAACAGTTCACTGAAACCACAGGTGGTTCTCCATCCTCAACCGAGGGTCCACATGAAGATCAGTATAATGCAGCAACTTCACCAACTTAATCTGACCCCACCCAAACTGCTCCTACACACATACTCGAAAATATGCTTGATTCTCTTCAATACATGAAGATTCCCAACTCATCCAAAAGACAAGTAATTACCAGTGCTTCAGACAGGAACCTCTGTTTATAATAAAACTAATTTCTTCATATGTTTGGTAAAAAAGGGCAGAAAAGAAAGGCAGAACTGGAGTTGAATGTAGGAAAAGAAACAATGATTTCTTCTGCCTGTCTAAAAGGAAGGAAAATGACATTAATTCACTAATAATCCTGCACAATTTTGCCTTTCTGAGTGACCATTAAAGACACATTCAGAAAGCCCATGAAAATATACGTCTTTCTCCCCAACACTCCAAAAATGAAAAGAACAAAATATGTTGACCTAGGAAGGGTGTTTCCACTCCAAAACTTAGCGCCTTTTTCCCTTCCATTCTGAAAAATTGAAGATAGCTTTCCTTTCCAATAGTTTGCCTAGTAATTCTATCCTTCCACTATAATTCCAAATAGTGTTACCAGCTGTTTACCACTGTTTCCTCAGAAATTGCACCATCAGTTGTTAAGCAAATATAATAGAACATCCGAGAGGCTCTTGGACTATCTTTCAACAAAACTTAGCGTAAATATATTTTTTATACTATACATTTAGTATAACACAGAGAACCATCAAAGTAAGACAAAAGAATTACCATTGCTTCCTTGGAAATGGCACCATCATTTGTAACTGGACTCTTCTGCTTTGAGAAACTTCCAGCAGTTGCAGTTGCCCCAGATAGCCTTCTTCTAGAAGGATCCATAGATGATAAACCGACTGGACGACTGTCTTCTCCACCTGGAAAATTCCAATCTTAATGCATATTAATTGGGAAAGTATACCAGGGAAAAGTCAACAGGTAGCAAGCACTGACAATTAGGACATTTAAACATTCAAAATTTAGCTCCTACCTGACTGCTTATCCACATGGCCAGCAACAGGGGGAATCCCAGAACTAGGTCCAGCACCAAGACCCTGACAGTAGGAACAAGGACTAATCATTTTTAGCTAAAGTAAAGGAGCCAACAGTAAAGAAAATGGGAACGAAAATACATCACATCATATATATTCTCCCCTCCTTCCCACAAAAACTTCAAAAAACTCACTCAAACTTGCATTTTCTCCATTTTTTCCACTTTCCTGAGCAGATCATAAATGGAACTCACCAGTGCACGAGATGGGGGTGTTGCCATTTGAGATTGCTGGTATTTCAGTATGGTCCAATCAAACACATAATCAAACTGGAAACCTGGATAGGCAATCAACTTGCAGAATGAGAAGGCGGAATTTATGCTGTGGCTCACTTACAGATAATGAAATGATCTAAATTGGCAGTAAATACATAAAATATTCTGAGAATTCATTGGTAGAAATGTATACAAAACCTTCACGTATGAAGAGGTCACGAAATAGTCTCTTTAAGTAAGAATAATCTGGCTTATCATCAAATCGCAGTGAACGGCAATAATGAAAATAGGATGCAAATTCTGTCGGATAACCACGACACAGAGCCTGTAAAGCATCAACATCCATGAGTCCATAAAGCCAGAAATGACCTCATATGCTCACGAAGAGACAACATACCTCGATTGAAGTAGAAACCTTTTTCTCACTAATCTTCTCATACTTTTGTTTCTTGGTTCCGGCTTTCAATCCCTGCCAAGGGAGACTGCGAAGAAAGTAGCAGCTCTAATTACTGAAACAAACTGAAACCTATCACCTAATCTACGATATATGATATAGACAGCGACAGTCACCTTCCTCTTAGGAAATACATAAGAACATAACCAAGAGACTCTAGATCATCCCTCCGACTTTGCTCTATATAGACCAACAAAAGAAGGGAAAAAATCAGTAATGAAAGGAAATAAAACAAACAAGAAACCAACACCAAAAAAAGAATAAGTCACCCCACCAATGCCAAGATGAGTGTTCATGCTCGCATATCTTGCAGTTCCAGTCAAATTCTTGTTTTCCCTGAATGTTCAATCAACGAACACAATAAACAACTGCTTACCATGATAACCAAAGCCTCGAATGGTAGAGTTTGTTGAGACAAACACCAATATATCAAAAAGTTGAAATCAGAGCAAAAAAAACAGTTGATTCATTTGAGGTGACAACAATGGCAACAGACACCTGACTCCACAGTCCATATGGTCTTGAGTGGCCACTCTAAAACATAATAACTGCTGCTGTAGCCTCCACCAGTTAACTGGAGGACACAGAGAGTTGGAAAGGCCATAATTGACTTCACACATGGAATAAGCAACTCACTTTCCAGTTTAAATTTATTTGACACTCCACACTCTACACCCCCATAAAGATTGGGTGATGTGACAAGTTTTTCATAGTTTTTTTGTTATTTTTGTCCATTGTTCTTGTATGATCCTCTCATGTACTAGAACAGATTTTCACTAACAAACAAAATATCTCGGTTCGAAAAAGATAATGAATGCAATCATCACAATAGTACTGCCTCAACAATGCAGGGTTAAGCTCAACATGACTGCAAGTAACATCAACTCAGACAAGGATTGACGCATGACCTTCATTTCGATAATCATACTGATACATAACCCAATGCCAATGGCAAGAAGAAAAGTACGAATACTAAAACAAGCATGTAAGCAACAAACAAAAAAGAGGATTACTTCAAAAGCTTAACTCACCTGTAAGGAATGTGTTGATGAGTTGAGCTATCTCTGTATTTCTTGGCCAGACCAAAGTCAATAACGTAAACCTGAGGACAGGTATGGAGAGAACCACATTACATCTTACTAGGTCCAAAAAGAAATCACAAAGTAAATCCAATATGTCAAAGCCATAGAAAACCTGATTGGCTCTTCTTCCCAAGCCCATCACAAAATTATCTGGCTTGATATCTCTATGCAAAAATGACTTCGAGTGAACAAACTCGACACGGTTAATCTAATAAAAACATAAGTGTCAGCAGGGATCAAAGACACTACAATTATAACCACGAAAATATCACAAGTAAACGAATCAAACCATTTGATCTGCAAGCATCAAAACAGTCTTCAAGGAAAGTTTCCTACTACAGAAGTTAAACAAATCTTCAAGGCTGGGTCCAAGCAAATCCATCACAAGTACATTGTATTCTCCCTCAACGCCAAACCATCTTACATTCGGAATCCCAGCTGCAAAGACACAGAGCGAGTAATTAATGTAACAGCATTGACAGAACAAGTTCAAAATTCAAAGCCGTGGAGAAGGAACATTACTTCCTCCTTGCAGGATCCGATACAATTTCGATTCATATAGCAATTGAGGATGCTTTGTCTTGATGTTCTCCTGAAAATCACCAGACCAGTAACCCATTATAGTAATCACTCTATCAGCATGCATACCAGAGAGAAAAAGCACAAATGCAAATTCTAGCTCCACCAGAGACAAGATAAGAAGCACCACCTTCCCCATCCATAAAAGTTAGATCCAATAGAACAATTTCCTCCTCCAAAACTGGTTATATGACTACAAATAGCTATACAACATGCTCTGATGCATTCCAAATCAACCAAACTATGCTGTAAGGTCTCTCAAAACAAATTCATCAAAACAAGCACGAAGAAGAAGACTCTAAAGGCCACTCACAAGCTTAATGGCGACCTCTTCATTTGTCTGTATATTGGTCCCTGCACAACCATCCAACATCAGCCAAATACAGACAAAATCCCAAGAAACAAAAAAGGGAAAAAGAGAGAGAGAGAGAGAGAGAGAGAAAAGTTGATCGGCAAAATCAAGTCAACGACGGACCGAGGTAGATCTCTCCGAAGGAGCCACCACCGATCTTCCTGCCCAGCCGGAACTTGTTCCCCACGCGAGGCTCCATCGCCGCCACGCCCCGAGAAAGCACCGATCCCAAAAACCCTAACTTCCGGCCCCCCCCAAAATCCACGCCGGAAGCGGCCGCGCAATCAAAGCGCCGACCCGCGCCGACCGCTCACGCGCGACGGGCGAACGAAGGAAACAACCGCAAGCGAAACCGGACGCCGGAGTCAAAGGCTCTCGAAGATCTAGGGTTTCCTGGGCTTCTCGAGGCACGAATCGATGAGGAAAAATCAAAAAAGGAAGAAGTCGGAAAATGCCGAATCGATCGACGAAGCTAACACCACTGCCGCCGCCCCCGCTCTCCTCGTCGCCGTCGCCGTCGCCGTCGCAGTCGCCGTCATCTCTCGGTGGCTCCCATCTCGTGGACGCTGCTCCGCCGCGCTCGCATTGCACGCAAAAAAGGTACGATCCGAATCCGAAAAGGAAAGGAAAACACGACTTGGGGAGAAGAGAGGGTGGGGAGAAGGACAGCGAACGATGTTGCCCGGTGGCTCCCGTGTGGCCCTTTTTCTCTTTTTGATTTTTCGCCCTTTTATTTCCCTCCTCCTTTTCCCTTTTTTTTTTTTGGGAAAATCCTAAATAAATACCCAGAGTGTCTTCCTTTTTTTTTTTTTTTTTTTAAAAGATGACCTCAAGTGGAGTCTGTCTTAAATAAAAATTCAAAGTGATTATTTTGTCTCAAATGAGGACTTTATTTGCCAGTCGGTAAACAAATACACCTTCGATGCATATTCTGGTGGTTCGATCATGGGCATTTTTGTCCAAAAAAATTCTTCTTTTTTTATTTTCGATTGTCATAATCTTTTTTTATTTAGAGGGGGGCTAGGGGTTAATGGGTGTACTATTCATCATCTTCTTCGTCCCCTGTTCGGCTTCTTCTTGCCTAGATCAAGATTAAGAACATCGGACTTGGAAAGAGCCAGCAAGTGTCAATTGCTGGTAAGGGCCAGTGAGGGGCAACCTTGCTAATGGTCGCGAGGGGCGACATCCCCCGCCTCCACTTGCCGTTCCATCAACAACCTTGTCTTCCACTAGGACTACGACCGGGACATCAAAGTCACCTTCTTCGTCCCTTCCTTCCACCACCACTCCCAAATCAACGACTTCTCCGACTACCCCTTGGCCCTCAAGCACCTCTCTGTAGGGCCTCGATTTGGATGGCCCCCCTTCCCCACAACCAGAGAGGGCTCGACACCCTCGCTTGCTACCGGCGATGGGCGTTGAGCCCTTGTTGACCCTTACCAACGGTCGACACTTGCCGGCCTTTCTCCAAGTCTGGTGTTCTTGATCTGGGCAAGAAGACGATGAATAGGATAATTGAAAATGAAAAAAAAATGGACAAAAATACCTTAATCCGAAGAGTGAGGTATTTCTTTGAGACTAAGGGTGCGTTTGGTAAAATTTCTGTTTAAAAATTGTTCCTAGGAACTGAAATAGAAAAAAATATTTCTGTTTCTGGGAACAATTTTTGAACAAAAAACTTGTTTGGTAAATTGTTCTTAAATATAAAAAAAAAATAGAAACACGTTTGGTAAATTTGTATAATTTTTTTATTTCTTTTAATTTTTAAATATTTTTATTTTATTTTTCCTTTCTTTCTTTTTTCTTTTTCCTTTTTTTCTTTTTTCTTCTTTTGGCTGGCTCTTCCTCCCCGACTCTTCCTCCCCGGCGTCTCCTCGCACGAACGGTGACCCCGTAACCACACCGTCGTCTCCCTCCACCGCACGGCGACCGCGCTCGACGCCTCCTCGCCGCCACCGTGCCGGCCGTTCGTCGGAGCAGCCACGCGCGCCCCCGCACGCCGCGACGCCGGACCGCGCGCCCGACGGCGTCGCCGACCTCTGCGTCCCCGGATCCGTCGCCTACCGCTCCGTGTTCTCCCCTCGCGACACCCGGACCTCCACCCGAAGCCTCCGCCGACAACCCGGCCGACGCCGGAGCACCGCACCTCCACCCCTCGCCTCACGCCCGATCGACGCAGTCTCGAGCCTCCGTTCGCCACCGCCGCATCGGGATCTCACCGCGCCGTGACCCACGACTTCGAGATCCGCTCGATCGTCGACCCCGCGCCGCATATATCCTCGACCGGCCGTCCTCGCCGCTCCCCCGCCGGGCGAGCAACGGTGCCCTAGATCCGGGCGATAGACGCTTGCCCGGATCCGCTGGACCTCGACCAACCGTCTCGGAGACTGGGCAAGATCGGAGCTCGAGCGAGCCCTCACGCTCGAGCTCCGAGCGCCCATCGCCCGCCTCTGCGAGCGGTGGTGCTCGCCGGCCATCGGCGGTCGGTGAAGGAGGAGCAGGGAGCGCTTCACCCGGTGAAGGAGCAATGGATGTCGGCGCCGGAGAGGACGACGGTGGAGAAGCCGGATGGTGTCGAGACGGAGGCGGCCGGCCGGCGCCGGAGAGTAGGAGGCGCCGGAGAAGACGACGGTGGAGACGATCGCACGAGGACACGCTCGGAGGAGGAGACGGCTGTCTTCGAGAAGTGTTCCACGAGAAACGGCAAAGGAACAACATTTTGTTCCTTTTTTTGTTCTTCAAAGTTGTTTCGAGAAAACAAAATTTTTTGTTTCTTACTTACTTTTTTTTTGTTCCTGGAACAAAAGAACAAAAAAGGAACAAACGCAACCAAACGCGTTTACTTTCTTTTTTGTTCCTGAACAAAAAAACACAAAAACTGTTTAAAAACAAAAAAAAAAAAATGAAAACAAACGGGCCCTAAATGACCACTTTAGATCTTTATTTAAGACATACTTTACTTTAGGTCATCTTTTAAGAAAATGAGGGCACTTTGAATTCTTTTTTGAGATTTTCTCTCTTTATTTTTTTTATAAGAGATAATGATATAAATAGTTCCATGATTTCCAAATTATCGATATTTTCAATGTAATTTCTGAAATTTAATCTAATGTGCAATGTCATATTTGAACTTTTAATTTATAATGTTCAAACTAGTTCCTAAACTATATGAAAATAAGTAATATTGTCCTTCCATTAATTTAAATTTAGAGGTGGTATTGACATCTTTATTAATTTGAACAAACATTTGCCCCTTTTATAATTTCGTTATTCTTATTTTTCCGCTTTTTCGCTTTGCATGAAAAGGAGCGCGGCGTTCTGATACTTCAGGGGGACCAGATTTTTTTCCTCCTCTTTTACTTTTTTTTGTCCCTTTCTTCAATTTTTTCGTTCTATTATTAAATTAGAAAGAAAGACTTTTCAAGCTTTGATATTTTCTCGCGGCCTCGAACCGTTGACCGCGAGAACGCGTCAAGATCAGCTCAACCGCTGAATCGTTTTCGATTGATGACGTTCGCCCAATGAGGCAATTCCAACATCTCGAAGGCTTGAGCAAAACTTCTGAGATTTCTATGTAGCTGTTGATATGGTCCAACATTATTACAACAAAAGTCGCGCCACGTGGCGATGTCGCGATGTCGGAAAATGTTTTCTCGAGAGATGAATCGGAGCCCACGCTCCGAAAAGGGCAGAGGAGCTTCTCCCTTTTTTTCCCTCTGGAATTGTAGCGCCATAGAAAGGAAAGAATCAATTGTATCTTATCGGACGTTCAATTACCGCAAAAAAAAAAAAAAAAGAACCTTCCGTTACAACATGTTCATAGCTCTCTGAGATTCAAAATCTAAGTACTCTGCATTCGGCTGCCCAGCGTAATTGTAGACGTCGAAAACCTTGTCCTCCATAGGAAGGTTCCCGCTCTCGGGTCCCTTGAAGCCCTCCATTGGCGAAGGCCAAGGAAGAGGGGCCGGGACTTCTTGGTTCATGCTGGGAGCTGCGGGGTTTTCGGGTGGATTTGCCGGGGGTCTTCGGTTGGACGAGCTTGGCGTGAGAGAAATGGAGACCGATTGGTTTTGCTGCATCTGCTGCTGATTCTTCATCGGAGATTTGGGTCGGAGAGCCTCTATTTCGGGAGTGGTCACCACGAGATGAGGAGCATCTGGGGGTGGGTTTCGCCCTCCCCCACCTTGCCATACCTTCCCGTCCTTGTCCGCAAAGTTCTTAATGTATGCCTGAAAAGTATCAACATCCAATTTTCAATCGTCACTTGAAGAGTTAAGCTGGCAGAAAGTATCAAAATTCTGATATGCCCCCAGAACTTTTGGTTACAAATTCAGTCTTTAGGTTCCATATCATGGCGAGGATTTAGTCATTTCAATAAGGTGGGCAGTGAGGTGCAATGACTGGGTTTGTCTAATGTTTGGTAAAGTAGCAGATTTTTTTTGTGAGGTTGAAAACCGTTCTGAAAGGTAAACAAAAGAAAAATAGGAAAGAAATTCACGGACCATCAGAAAGCGAGTGGACATACAAGCATGATCGGTACACTGGCAAAAAAGAACCAGAAAAGCTTTGGGATTCCGAGCAACTTCCAGAAGAAAAGTTAAGAATACAACAGACAACTGAACTGATCATGACCAACACAGCAAAAAGCCCAGCGTGAGAGCACATTTTAAGATCTGGTTGGAATGTCATGTTATTCATCAAAAGAAGGAACAAGCACCCACTTTAGACATAAATAAATTGTTCGGAAGAACATGTTGATAGTATTTAACTATTCTTGTGCAGTCAATTTGAAATATCATCGAGTTTATTGTTCACTTCTTGTCCATCAAAATCTAGGCTAATTTCTGTCTACACTGAGTAAATTTATATAGTTATTCAGTGGCACTATTATTCTGTTAGACCAAGGTCAGGCTTACTAGGCAGATCAAGAAGCTGATGACGAAGTGGCAAGCTTCTTCAAAGAAGATGGCAACATTTGTAAAACAAATTCAGCAAACCAAATACTGTACCTCAGCATTAAAGTTTGAAGAGGATAGTTCCTTGCCCACTGTCAACCAACCAGTTCGAATATTATGGTCTTCACCGAACAGTTCCAGCCTCCTGCGGCCAAGAGCGAAGTGCTCAATTATGCGATACATATCTTCAGGTTTCTGGGTTGAACCTGCATCTCCATTAAATTCAAGAAACGTACAAACATCAGAACCCCCTGACATGACAAGAAATGATGTTGACACACAAGCAGCCAGTAAAAGAACTGCTGAGACAAGGAAAACCAGTTGCTCAAAGACCCATTGCAAAGCTTTGATTGGAGAGTCCATTTGTGACTTCTACGGAAATGCATACAGAAAGTAAGATGCTTTCCTTAATTGTATGCTTCAGAAGGTTGTGGTAGACTGACGGTGCATTATGAAGACCGGTAATAAGTTTGCTAACACTTCAATGCAGCTTTGCATCTACTCTTTGATTTTCCGTTTTTTCTTTAGAAGGGTGGGCACTATGTGAAACCAAAAATCAATTTTCAATTGTGCTTTGGCAGAATAGTACATTTAGTCAGAAAGTCCAAACTGCTTGAGGAAACCCCTCATTCTTTCATGTTAAAAGTTTGGCTCCAGAGTAGAAGATTTGCAAGAAAGGTCCAGCCCATTGATTAAATCACTTAAATAATACACTAGCTGACTCAAACTTTGCTGATCGAGATGGCAGGCAGGGGCATCTGGGAGGAGCCTTAAGATCATGTATTTCCTTCACAGAGCAATTGCATTATGCTTTTGGAAAAGAGTAAAGAAAATCACCTTTGATAATCTAACCGCCTGTTTACATCTAAAGAAAAAAGCAGCTCAGTTTGCTGAGCATGTGTGTCAGAACTAAAATGGCAGGGGGTCAATTCCTCTTCTGCCACCCATGCCACTAATAATCTTTTGCAAAAACCCAAGATGCAGTCACAAGGAGGTGACTTGTTCACCAGTTTAACCAGTTGAACCAGGTGAACTATAGATTTGACTAGTTCTAGACTTTTAATGCTAAGAAGTACTGGACTGTACCAGAGGAGAGACACGTACCAGTTGAAAATGCAAAATACTACTTATATGCTACATCGTGTTTAAGCAGCCTAGCACAAAATTGAAGGGAGTAGACCAGCCACTAATGAGTTCAAAATTTGTATTTCACTGAGTATGCTAGGAATAGATATAAACAGCAAGCTCCCAGTATGAATTACTGACCATAAGGGGGTTCCTCAGCAATTATTACATCGGTATCTATGTTTGCATGAATTATGTGACCGTCAGTACTGCGGCGAACTGTTCCTTTAATGCCCATCAAGCAATGTTCCTTCATCACAATGACAAGCAACGGCATATTAGCAGATGAAGACATTCAAGGGGCATACAGTAGAAAATGACACATAAGAAATACTAAGACAAAGTGGCGGAACAAGCATAGAATCTAAGGAGAAAACCCACTTTAGAGTGCTGAAACAATGTGTGAGAATCATGTCGTAACCCCGGAGTTGCATTAGTTTTATTCGTCTTGACCCAACAGATATCCTCACATCTTCGAAATCCCCACTGTTACAAACAATAAACCAAATTAACCATCGAGCACCAAAACCTAAATATACCAATTTAATAAACACCTAAAAGAAGGCGTCAGGCTTGATCCGGACCTTCTTCAAACATTGACGGCCTTGTTCCAAACCCACTCCATCTCCCACCCAGAGGAAAATAAATGACGGGGTATCAGCAATTGCCTACGAACATGAAAAGACAATTCATTTCCACGAGTCAAAAAATAGAACTGAGCATTTCCCCACATTGTTTGGGATGTTTCATTATATAATCAAGGAAATTGGATATACAGTTCAACAAGATATTCCCAACCAAGAAAATATTTCATTTATGATAAACCCAGAATCTAAAGAAATCAAGCGTAATCTCATTAACATAGTCCCTTGCAAACATTTTCTTCTTCCCTGTTTCAGCCAAAACTAAATTTATGCATGAAAGCAGAAGTGGGGCAGCAATATCTTCCATCCCTCAGGGTTTGGGTCCTTCCTTAAAGTAAACACTAACGCCTACTATTGTCTATTTCCGTAACTTTAAGCCATTAACAACCCCGGCAGAAAATTGACAAGTTCAAATCTATAAACAAGCGCTAGTCTTAGTACCTCAATCTTCAAATTAAGTATTTCCTCAAATGTCCAGTATTCAGTATGATCAGCAACACCAGGAGCACGATGAACATATTCTTCCCAAGGAGGATCCACAAGAATGACATCGAACTTAGTTCCAAAGAACTCAGGAGTAAGCTCGAATTCACGGAGATCGCACTTGTAATACATAGGAGGAGAAGCAGCATTAGACACAATCTCATCCTTCTTCTGTATAAGCTCCCTAAGCTTGGGATAATCCTCCACAACATTGGTGAGCTCAAGCTCCCGAATAAAATTCTGAGGTCGCATTCCAGTGTCAACAAAATTCTGAGAGTAATCATTTTGCTCCCCTCTTGAAGGAGCTTTATGTGAAGGTCCACCTGATCTAGGGGGAACCCAACCCCCTGAAGCTTTATCAGGTGGCGTTCCTCGTCCCATTGGTCCTGAAACATTAAAACCAGGGCCAGGTATGTTGGCAGGCCCACCTCTTCCAGGCCCTGATTGATTATAGTACATTGCAGGATTGGGTGGTGTCCCCAAATTGGGAGCAAACCTAGGGCCTGATGGGCCCTGAGGAACGGGAGAGAGGCCAGCTGGAACCCCTAACATATTCACATCAACTCCTCGAGCTCCAGCCCAAATTGGAGAAAATGGTGGAATAAAGACACCTGGAGAAATAGGCGGACCCGGGGCAGGTGACATACCGGGAGTCATAGGCCCGGGAGGCGGCATCCCAAGTGGTCCAAAAGATGCTCCAATCATAGGTATTGGGATTGCCACTGGTTGGTTGTCTCTTCCGGTTGGCCGACCACGTCCAATCCTGCCTGGTCTATTGCCTTTTGCCCCTTGATTAGGCCCTCTACTGAAGGATCCAGACTCCTGGTTAGCAAATGGGGGCTGTGAACCACTGCTAGACACCTGGCCACCAGGAGTACGGGCAGGCATAGGGCCCTTCTGTCCTCTCCCTTTCCCTCCCTGGAAGTCACCATCATCTCTCCACATATTCTGATCTCTCATTGATAAATCATCCTCAACATATCTTTCCTTTGTATCTTCACCAGATGGAGCGGACCCATAAATACTAGACCTTGCCCTTTCTTCCCGTGCATGCCCCCATTCTTCCTCAGCTGAAGGTCCTTTCGTGTCGGCTTGCTGACCAACTTCAAATCTTCTAGCAAAACTAGATCCGGCATCAGCACTAGCATAATCAATAGGTCTGGTCTGAATCTCTATAACATCATAATTATCATTTGAAATCCCATAATTCGACGAAGTTTTCACAGCTTCACCTCTACTTCCATCTTTCCTATTGCCAGACCGACCATGAGACCTTTCATTATCAGGCCTTTCACGAGCATATCTGCTACTTCTATCAGGGGTCCTGGAGCGGTGGCTTCTCGCACTTCTCTCTCTTGACCAAAAGCTTCCATCTTCATCTGTATGGCGAGACCCATCCCGGCTTTCAGTAACATCCCTATTTGTAGGAGTCCTCTGCTGTCTGTGTTTTTCATTTTTCTCCTTGCCCGTTCTGTCCTCATAATTAGCCGGACTTGCCTTATTATCCTCTTCTACGGCTTCCGACATGCTTCTACTCTTACCATCATGTCTCCGTTCATCCTTTCGGTCAGATCTCATACCTTTGTCAACTATTGAATCTGTGACCCTACCCTTACTCTCACCAAATTCATGTCTAGCTGCCATACTTTTGTCCCTGACACTCTCATACTTGTTGTCAGATGTCCTGCTACTTCTGCCATCATTTTTTTCGCTAGTACTTTCTTTAACATCCACATCATCCCACCTTTTCTTTGAGCTCTTTACATACTCAAGAGACCCATGGCCCTTCTCATGGCTGCTTTCCTTCCTTTCTGAGTACTTCAAATCTTTATCAGATGTATCCCCCTCATGAGACCTATCATGTTTGCTTCTACTTTTCCCCTGGGAACTTTCATATTCAGATGACTTTGGGGTCAGTTTTCTTCTGTCACTTTCATCAACCCTGCCATGTTTACTCCCCAGCTTGTCTCCACCATCCTGCCTATTTTCTACTTCTCCATCCTGATACCATGAACTCAACTTTTCCAAAGAACTTTCCTCTTGCTTTCTCTTCACCTGCTTCGAGCGTGAGTCTTTTCTAGTGTCAAAGTCTTCTTCATCGCTCCCGGCTCTGCTGGAACCAGTTGATCTCTTTCGGCTTTCATATTTATCTCCAGAATTTCTCCTCCTTCCACTGCTATCGAAACCGTCAACATCATCTCCACTACCAGGTTTTCTGGACTTGCTTGACCGTTGTTTCCTCCTGTCACTTCCTTCCCATTCAGCATCATCCCCGGCCCTGTCACTTTTCCTCTCGATATCATCTTCTCTATCTTTTCTACCGTAGCTCTGGCTTATATCTGGTGAGTCCATGGAGGAAGAATCGCCAAAATCTAATTCATCTATAAATCAATCAAACAAAGAGAATGTCCTTGGGAAGGCCCAAGTGACTTATTTGAGACTTCAATCCTGTAACCACACAAGTCAGAATGCACAAATCAGGTACATTGAGCACAACAGTGACAAAGTACGCTGAAAAGTAAACCTTTAAAGCTACAATGACAGACATGTCTAAGAAAGTGATTAAAGGAAGGCAAAACCTCCATCTGAGAACCCAATTCGCGCAAATGCACGAAAAAGACAAAGTTCATACCATCTGCCAGTTCCACTACGATCGAAGCAGCCTACTGGAAACAAACTACGACACCGAAAAACAGCAACAAGAGAATGGAAGCAGGAGGGCATCATCTACAGATAATGCTGCTCGATAACAGAAATTGCAGGCCAATTACCGCGCCAAAAGACAAGTGCAATTCAGGATTGAACATCGCAACCAGCCATTACCCACTGTCCGGTCGGACATTCTCGACAGAGAGAGCCCACGAAAATGAAAATGACCTAGATTCGTCAAAAGAAACGCACCCAATTGACATAACCCGGGAAAAATTCAAAGCCTTGAGCAGGAGAAAGCACGAAATGAGAAACCCACACGGCTCAAAGCCACGAAAATACCACACACGGCAGCAAAGCCCTAACCTTTCGCCCGCTATCCAAGGAAAAACGACACTCCAACTTTCAGGCAATTCGTCGAACAGGTGGAGTGATGCGGGCCGAGGACTGCTCCAACTGATGATTCAATCGACCTTCCCCGACGAATGTCTCTCCTCCGAATCGATCACCGAATCGACGACGATGCCGAAGCCGCCGCGAGGGCAGAAGGCCTCGCGACCGATGCTGCAGCAGCCGCCGCTTCCGTCCTCTTCCCCTCCGCCGTCCCGGGTCGCTGGTCGGCGAACGGGAACCGCCCGAGAGCTCGGTCGCCGACGGAGCTCTCCGGCTACGGGGGGCCGCGGTTCTCGCGGTGTCCGATCTGCAACCGCGATTCGGCAAGGAGTGGTGGGGAAATCTTGTCGGATCCCGGAGAAATTCGGTGTTTCTATTAGGGTTTTCTGAAAGCGCATATACTTTTAATAAACCCCAAAACCAAAGCCGGTGGGGTTCATTTTCTATCAATTTGTGCAATTTTGAAAGGATTCAAGTATTTTTTTGGGTTTCCGAACCCAAAAAAAAAAAAAATTATTTTTGAGTTAAATGAATTTAGGGTATGAGTTTTGGGAATCTATAGCAAGTGAAAAATTAAAATTTGAAATCAGAATACCATAATTTGAAGAACTTACTTGTATGTATGTACTCACTAAGATACTAAGGGTGTGTTTGTTTTTATTTCTTTTTTCTGTTTTTAAACAATTTTTCTGTTTTTTTGTTCCTATGAACAAAAAAGGAACATAAACGCATTTGGTTGCGTTTTTGTTAAAAGTATTTTTGTTCCCGAACATATCCTAATGTAAAAATAAGAAATAAAAAAAATTGTTTCGTTTCTAACACATTTTAGAAAAAAATTTCTCTCTCTTCTATTTTCTTCTCTCTTTTTTTCTTCTTTCTTTTTTTCTTTGGTCGGTCGCGCCTCGGCCATGGCCGGCGATTGGCCGTCGAGGGCCGGCGACCTTGCCGGAGCGTCGCCGACCCTTGGCGAGGCCGAGCTCGAGCTCGCCCGCTTCTACCGAGGCTCGGCCTCGTCGGGAGCCGGCGAGCCTCGCCGTGGCCGGGCGAGCCGCCTCGTCGCGGCCATGGCGAAGCAGGCCGAAAGAACCGGCCAAAAGAAGAAAAAAAGAAAAAGGAAAAAAAAAAAAAAAAAAAGGAAAAATAAATAAGAAAAATAAGAAAGAAAATAGAAAAATAAAAATAAAAAAAAATTATACAAATTTACCAAACGCGTTTCTATTCTTTTTATATTTCAAACAGATTTACCAAACGCGTGTTTTTGTTGAAAATTGTTCAAACAAAAATGTTTTTTTTATTTCGTTTTCGAATAATTTTTAAACGAAATGTTACTGCAAACGTACTTCTTTCGAATCTTGAATGCAATTCACGAAAAAGTCGCACGTTGAATTCACGCCCAGCTATTTGGACGTGCGAGACACGCCACTCTACATCAAGTACCTAAGGACTGAAACACGTGGTTGGATATAAAACATATTTATTTCCAACAAAATTATAAAAACTTTGGACCGACTTCTCAGTATTCTTTGCTTTGATACAAAACTCAGTCCAATTTGGACTTTTTTTAATTTCCACATCCAGATGTCCTTTGGATAAGAGCTAAACATTCTAAATAGGATATATTCTATATGATTCGTTTGGTACTCAAACACGATATATTCTGATACTTTTCATCCTATTACTCTTGATTGAGTTTTTATATGTGAATGCTTGATTGAGTTTGATTTTTTTGTGACAAAAGATTATGGGTCTCATTCGTTTTATTGACCAAGCTTGATTAGCTTTGATTAATCAACGCTCAAACTTTTTACGTGTAAGTGCTCTAGGGTTGGAAAACTAGGGGTCAACTTCTATATCCAAGGAGAAAATATTCCTTGCTTTGTTAAGAAAGTAAGTACAACTTGGATTTTATTTTAATTTTTAAATTTAGATGACCTTCGAATAAAGGCCAGACATTTACATATGACATCTCTTATGTTATTGGTTAGGAGATCAAACACGAGATATATTCTATTACTTTTCATCCCATTACTCATACTCGAGTTTTTATGTGTGAATGCTTGATTGAGTTTGACTTTCTGGCGACGAAAGATTATACATCTAATTCATTTTATTGATTGAGCATGATTAGCTTAATCGATGTTCAAGCTTGTTACCTGTAAATGCTTTAGAGTTGGATTAGTGATGTTATAACTTCCACGTGTGGATGCTTTTCTAGGATCATGCTTTTGAAATCACTTAGCCATTTGAAATTTGAACACGTCGAGTGCTCGATTCTTGACCCCATCGAACGCATCATAACCCGACTTTTCTCGAAAAATTAGTCATACGTTCACACTAAATTATTAACGCATCTGACTCAATTACATTACCCACGTGCCCAGGGGCTTATGTCGGTAGACATAATTTTACACTTTTTTATTCCTCTCTTTTTGACTATCAATAATTTTTACAAATGCGGTATTTATGACTGTTTGTCTATTGAGTCTAGAAAGTATCAAGGAAACAATTTGTCAAGTTAAATTCTGAAGAAGGTTGCATGAAAATTTAAACTTAAAATTTAGTTAGATAGGCATTCGGTTTAATTTTGAGAAAAAAAATTATTTTCTTATTAACATATCATCTGATGACATTTCCATTCCATCTTTTTAATTTTTTTATGGGGGATATGGATGTGTGAATGATATGCTTTCAATAGAAATAAATGTGTACATTAATAGAAACGAAAATATCCATACAAACGCTATGTTTCAAAAATAAGTTGTAAATTTTTTTTTTTTTTAAGAATCTAATGTAATTTTAATAAATAACCCTAGATGTGAAACATAATTTATTCACGTATTAAAACAATCAATGCTTGAGATTATGATTATAATTAATTATCAATCTAATAGGAGTGGGCCGAGTGGCAACCACATGTATGGAGCTAAGTGTGACGGGTTGGCAAACGAGAGAGACCAAAAGAATGAGAAAGCAAGTGTCGAGCAAGAGAGAGTCGCAATTGGGAAGAGGAGCACGAGAGAAGCGAGTTGCTAACTAGAAAGGAGAGGGACGGAGTAAAACATGCGAAATAGAGAAAATGAAAACGTAACACTCGGAAAGAGAAGAAATTAGAATTTGCTTGAATGGGTTTTTGTTTCGGTCTGATTTTCAGATGATTCTTGACTCAGAATTGGAAATCGAATCGGTTCCTACCGGTCCAAAAAGCTTGGAATTGGAAATTGAACAGGGTGCATCATGCCTAGTTAGCACAGGAGTGAGCATCCTCTCCACTTAGCTTTCTCTTTATATATTATATATACATATATGTATATAAATTTTTTTTTCCCGGATGGATGGATTCAATGTACGATGGAATTGGGTGATCCACAGGGTCTCAATGGTCGGTGGTGCTGAATGGACATGGCGGCGGCTCCCTTCTTCGACAAGGAAAGCGCGGGACCCACCCCCCAGCGTCCTCACCACGCCCGACCCCACCCGTCGGATATCGCACGCGATCCAACGGCCGTCCTTCATCGACAAGACGCGGGCGCGCGCACGAGCCGCGACGGCGGTCCCCTCTCCGTTTCGGACCGAACATCCCGTCGGGCCCCCGTCCCCGGTGTACGGACACCGAGAAAAGAGGGAGGGAGGGGAAAGCTCGGGCCCCGGCGCACGTGCGGACAAAAACGGTACGAGAAAAACATCATTGCCCCCGTAACGACAGAACAGCCCCTGTCGTCCCTGCCACGCTTTTCTCCTGCTCTGTCTCCCTAGATCTCCTTCCCTGCTGTTGAATATCTCTCTCTCTTCTGTGGAAAAAATGGCGTCTTAGCTTTCTCTCTCTCTCTCTCTCTTCTCCCTCGTGCCGCCATTCGAAGCGGCGCTAGCCGGCTCTGTTTCTTCTTCCGCGCGACCGACTCTTCTCGCGCCGCCGTGCGTGCGTGCTCGCGTTTCGTTGGGGGGGTGGTGGCATGGACCCGGGACGGGCCGCGCTTTCGGATTCGAACGACGTCAGCTACAGCAGCGGCGTGTGCTCCACGCTGACCTGCGCGGAGGCTCCTTCCTCCTCCTACTCCCCCGACGCCGCGGCAGCGGCGGCGGCGGAGGCGCAGGCCCTGAGGAAGCTCTCCGACAGCCTCGAGTTGATCTTCGAGCTCCCGCGCGCTGGCCCCGGCTGCGGCTCCGGCTTCTCGTTCTCCGACGCCACGATCGTCGCCGCCGACGGCCGCGAGGTCCCCGTCCACCGGTGCGTCCTCGCCGTGCGGAGCCCTTTCTTCGGGGCCATGTTCTCTGGGAGCCAGAGCGGGGTGAGGCTCGAATTCAAGGAGCTGGCCGAGGATTTCGGGGTCGGGGTCGGGGTCGGGGTCGGGGTCGGGGTCGCCGAAGCGCTGGTGGTTGTGTTGGGGTATCTGTACAGCGGCAAGGTGAAGGCGTTTCCGAAAGGGGTGTGCGACTGCGTGGACGAGGAGTGCCCGCACGTGGCTTGTAGGCCAGCCTTGGAGTTCCTGGTGCAGGTGCTCTATGCTTCGTCCAGGTTTCAGATTCCTGAACTGGTGGCTCTGTATCAGGTATATCAGCAAATTACTCGTGTCGTCTGCTTGTTCCTTTCATGTTGCTTTTTTCGGATGATTGATGGCGACAAGTTGCCGACCTTTTGCTCATTCAATGGCAAAGAGGACGTTCTCGGAAAGTTCAGACTTTGAATTTGCGTCTGAAGAGATTTTATCATGCATTTGAAGCGAAAATAACTGAAAAAGTTGAGTTCTCTTGTGGTCCAGTAGTCAAAGAAAGGAATTAGGAGACCGATCTGTGCCTTTTGTTGTGTAGTTGCTCGAGTCAGCTGAGGCTTATCTATCTGCTTCCACCATCAATGGCCTTTGAGCATCAGTTTAACGGCTGGTAGCTTAAAAGGAGGACCTTTCTTCTTCTTCTTCTTCTTTTTGCGTCGAGGTTTAAATCCTCAGACTGCAAAGAAGTGGCAAAAGGAGGATAGCAGTCTACTTCTTTTCCTTTTTCTTTTTTGGGTTTTTGAAAAGCTCTCAAGAGTGGTTGTTCTATGAGCTCAGCCTCAGACAAGATTGGTATGCTGAGGGCCCCTAGAAACTGGGATAACTTTGACTAGACCTATGACCTGCTTAGTGAAGAGCATCCGACAATTTGGAGCTCTTTCATTTTAGCCTTTTGCATTTAAATTGACTTAATGAGTCAGTCGTTTCAACTTCATGGTTGATTAGTTCCCTTCCTACTTTGATGTCTTGCATGGGGTCAAATGTTTATTTCAACACCCCCTTCATTATAACGATGTGCCTGAAGTGACCTTGTCTATCGTTGAACTGCTCAGTAATGCTGCAGTTGTTGGAAAAAGAAATTGGGAGAGAAAACTGCGATAAAGAAATCTACATTCGGAGTTACGGCTAGAAATGCTAAATTATTTTTCTCGAAGTTTTAATTGCCAAAACATGGTTGCGTTGTTCAGTATAACCAAATCAGACTTGTTCATTTGCAGAGGCGCCTACTTGACATTCTTGACAAGGTTGCCCCAGATGACATTTTGCTTGTGCTATTGGCTGCAAATATAAGTGGTGATGAATGTCATGGATTGCTGGCACAATGTGTAGAATATGTTGTGAGGTCTGATCTCGATGCTGTAACCCTAGAGAAAGGCTTGCCTCGTGCTATCCTTGAACGAATCATCAGTGCCCGTTTGGAAGTTGGTGTGAACATTCCTGAAAGTATAAACTTCCCTGACAAGCATGTGAAGAGGATTCATCGGGCCTTGGACTTGGATGATGTCGACTTAGTCAGAATGCTGCTGAAGGAGGGCCATACCACTCTGGATGATGCACGTGCACTTCACTATGCTGTAGCATACTGTGATGCGAAGACCTTGACTGAACTTCTTGATCTTGGAATTGCCGACGTGAATTGTAGAAATGCAAGAGGCTTCACAGTTTTGCATGTTGCTGCGATGAGGAAAGAGCCAAATGTTATTATGTCTCTCCTAATGAAGGGAGCTCAGCCTTTTGATCTCTCTCCTGATGGTAGAAAAGCTCTTCAACTATGTAAGAGGTGCACAAAAGCTGCAGACTACATGGAGTCTACCGAGGAAGGAAAGTCTTCACCGAAGGACAAATTATGTGTCGAGATCTTGGAACAAGCCGAACAAATAGAGCCCTTACTTGGAGAAGCATCCTTTTCTCTTGCTGTGGCAGGTGATGATCTGCGCATGGAATTGTTGTATCTTGAAAACAGAGGTAAGATATTTGGGTTCAATTTTTTCCTCCTCCACTTCAGCGGTCCTCTTTTAAGATACAGATTGAGAAAGCCCTGTTTCTGTTCCTTGAAATATTGATGGTTAGTAACAAAAGTGCATTTGACACGTGCATGTGAAGAACCTGCATGTACATAGTCTGCTTGGTGTAGGAATTATTTGTTTACCCAAATGCTCTTCGCAAGCTCCAACGTGTTATTTATTGGGCGTTCTTAGTGTTCCTTATGGATTCACAGGTGGACGGTGCATTTGCATCGGTCTCAGATGTACACAGCGACAGAGCTACGGTGCTGGGTACTTATTTCCCACTTTCTTATGCTGTCAATGGCCAACATTGTACAAATTTGTGGGGTGTGCATACCTGTGAGCAAGAGAGAGACAGAGTGATTTCTAAGACGAGCATTCTTGAAGCATATTTTTTTGAAATAGTCCCCGTTATATAGCCACTAGTCTGGTTGAGACTATTTCTTCCTTTGCTACTTAAAACTTTCTCACTGAAAATTTCCAATGTCTAGTATGATAAGGATCCCTTTGATCAGATTAGTATGACAAGGGAGAAGACTCGTGATATCCCACTTATAATCTTTTATTTAGGTGTTTCCTGTTTTCATCTTTATCGGATTAGCCTTTTTAGTTTGGTTCCTAGGTCAATCTTCATTCTTTTCCTTGTTATATTCTCTTAGCTTGGGGCAAATGAATCAGTTAGCAGGAACTGTTAGATATAAAGGCATCTGCTAATTTATGTTAGCGCCTCCACCTTTTGCAACGTAAATTCTTTCAGATGAATTGGTCATTTAATCGGCGTTTGAAGAATGATTCATATGATGCTGCTAATCTCAAAATTGAGAAGCCAAATAGGATTTTGGCAAGTTGCTTGATTTCCAAGCAAGATGCCTAAAATCCTCATACAGTTAATCGTAACATTCATGCATAGTGCACACAAAATTTGCTCTTATTGTATAGGTTTGTATGCACTTACCTGTTTCGGTATTGTTCATAGCCCCTCTTGGCTCCTAAAACTGATCCTGCTTGGAGGCATATGCTGTTATATGGGTGCAAAGCCAAATAAATAAATAAATAAATAAATAATTCTCAAAGTAGAAAGCATCAGTGCAGATCATGGTTTAGATTGAGTTCAAGATAAAGTATGTTTGTCTAGCATATAAGAGATTCTCGGTTGAAAACATTGGCCAGAACCAGAGCAGTTTGTTGCAAGGCGTGACAAGATTTTCTTGCAAAAAGGAAGAAGATTTTATTTATATTGACTAGTTAATTAATTTGCTAATAGAAACTTTGGCTTCATCTTCTTAAAGTTTCCAAGAACTCAGTGCAATGATATTATCGAGCATCTTTGATGATGGATTCACAAGGCACTCCCTCTTACTCTTTACTGTTGCATCAAGCATGGTGTTGCATGAATATACGCCCCTGTTATTTGGCTGTGCTTGATGCTTAATTTTATAAAATTTTCCAGTTGCACTAGCAAGACTCCTGTTTCCTATGGAAGCGAAAGTTGCGATGGCTATTGCTCAAGTGGACAGCACTCGTGAGGTCCCATTGAGTAGCAGGAATTGTAAGGACTTGGCTGGCTCGCTGGGGATGCATGTGGACTTGGATGAGGCACCTTTTCAAGAGCAGCATCTCAGAAGGAATAGACTCTCCCGAACTGGTAATTAATATCTGGACTGTAAGATTGTGAACTTGTCTTCTTTTAGCATCAGATTTTCTCTTGCTTATCCAAGGGTTGCTCTATCTAGAAAGGGTAATTTTAGGAGTTCAAATCTTTGTAGGAGTTGGTCTTAATGATTTAGTCGCCATAACCAGCAGCAACTACACTTATTCACGCTGCCATGCTGTCAATTTCTATTACTGAAAGCAGATATACGTGGCAGATAATTATGATAGAACATTCCTTTTAGGGTAAATGTAAGACCAGCTCGAGGAATTTGCACTTTCAGCGTTTGTTCCACCCATTATGACACAAAAAAGGATTCTTAAGGTTTTAGGAGCAAGACACTTTGACTTGCATGTAACTCACTTCAATCAGCTTAGTTTCTCTGATAGGACAAATAACGTGCCTCTTATACAAATGAAGCTGAGGATTATGTTTGCCTGATTGTTACCTGAACAGTGGAACTCGGCAAACGCTTCTTCCCTAGATGCTCAAATGTACTTGATAATATTATGGATGCCGACGATTGTACTCGGCTAGCATGCCTTGACAATGGCACTCCGGAAGAACGACTTCTAAAGAGGAGAAGGTTCATGGAACTTCAAGAAGCTTTTAGCAAGGCTTTCAACGAGGATAAGAAGGAGTTAGACAAATCAAACGCTTCTTCCTTTTCATCCTCTTCATCTTCAGGAGCAACGAGGCCTAAGGGAAAGCTCCACATCAACTATCGATCAGTGTAAGATTTCAGAAATGTGCATACTGTTTTATCATAACCTTCTTTGTTTCTCTTGGGCATATAGGAGTCTGTTAAGTTCAATTGGCTGAGAAATGCAAGGGCCATTTTTCTTGACATTTCTGTGAACCAGTGCTGGTTTTGTTATCTCAACAGGAAACTTTGTGAGTAAATAATCAAGTGCATATGGGAATCAAGGAGTTGTATACCAAGTACTGTGGACATAGAATATCACAATTCACGGTAGAAGCCTAGAAGGTCTCACATCAAAACTTTGTTAGGATGCACAGAAAAGCATGTGTTCAAACGTGTAGCGGCACAAGTACGTAGATACGCCTAAGTCATATGTACTTTCAGTCTCTCAAAACTCAGAAGTATTTCTTTTGCATGTGGAGTCCATAAGAATGTGAAAATTTGTGGGATCACATACCGATGATCTCTTAAGAACGGTAAAGAGGGGCAGAGAAGTCAGCTGGAAACGTGTGATGTTGACTCAGGACTCTATGCTTAGACTAAGACAGACATTAGGGAGTGATCTTTAGGGAACATCATGGTGTTGGTGTATGTATTGTCTTGGACCATAATTTTGTGTTTATCCGTTCTATCTAGTAAGATCTTATCTAAATTTAGCATGGCCCACATCTTTGAGTGATTGATGTCCTAAAAGATACTCCCAATGTAGATAAAATTTCTTGAGGCAGACTTTAGAAGGACACCCGGCCTAACTTCTGTCGTCAAGGTTCTCATTTGAGTGAGAGAATAGGCCCCCATTCCCATCTAATCTGCACATCTTCTCAAATGATGAGATGGGGGACTTCGAAATTGGTTCGCTTTGTCATAGATTAGGGAGCAGATTAATTGTCCAGAGATTCAGTAGAGAGCTAAAAGTCACAAATTCTCAATCAGCAGAAAGACTTTACATTAAGCCATCCTCGTCGTTTTATAAAGCAGGCAGTGTTTTCAGGGATTGAAACTCCAGTGTTGGAAAGATACCCTTTATCTGATCTCCATTACTTTCGACCAGTTGAATGATTACTACCATAGACTAAAGCAGCGTTCTCACGAAAAAGGGTCCAATCACGGTGTACCATCAATCAACTTTTCCTTCTCGACATGTTGAAGCTTTCAACGAGAACCACATGGAGCACGATCAAGAAAAAAAGAAATATTGTCTCCGTAAGAATACATGGTGAAACGGTAACTCCTGATTAGAATTTGGTCATGCAGAACATTTGGAAAATACTGAAATTGAACTTTTGGCTATATACACAGCTTCTCTTTCTACTTAGCTGGTTACAACACACACCAAAAAAGGAAAAAAAATAGTGCATGCTAGAGAAAAGAACATCCAGGGGACTCTGATACAATGGTGGACAAAGGAAAAAACTTCCAACATCTGGACAAGTATGGGCATTTGCCGTAAGATCCTAGTTTAATGGTTGGATTCCCTCTCCCCTCCTGTTTCCACCATATCTTCATTCGGTCAAGCAAAGAGACTTCACTCAAGAAATTCTCTCCAATTATGGCAAAAGCTGCATCATGCGATCTGGTCCACAAAAAAAAGTAGCAACAATGATTCTGGTGTCAGCTTAAATACAGAAAGAAGAACCCAAATGGGCAAGAAAATAACAGATGGAACAGAGCAGGAGTACATGGAAATTTAGGGCATCAGTCCCGCTGCTTGCTCCATCAGCCCACTTGGGTACTCACTCCAACCACACGGCTTCTCGATCAGACCCTCCAATTCAAGATAGATTCTTGAGTCATTCACCACCAGGTCTTCTACTTCTTCGACATCAGCGACGTTGTCACCAACGACCATATTGTCTTGGAGGAGTCTCTCAGACATCTCGTGGAAAACCGAAGACAAATGCGACGGACTAGCTCCGGCCATCTGATCTGGCGTCGGACCCTGCACAACCCTGAAATCTCTGCCACCCAGTGGAGAAGGCCACGGATTGGGCATCTGAATGGTCTCAAAATCCTCCAGCACGACACTATTTGGCTGAGACTCCATCTGAGCCGACTCGTCACTGATTGTCAGGCAATCAACATTTGGGCTTTGAATCTTGGGATCCATTGCTTCAAGCAAGCATTGGGTGGCACCATCGGGATCAAGCAGTTTGCTCTTCTTGCTTGATTCACGAGTGTCTAATTCTCTCTTGTGCCTCCTCTTCTGGATTAACTGCTGGACAAAGTTCGGGCTTTTGGCAGCTTTGTAGAGGAAGAGGAACATCTGCTGGTGCCTGCACTCGGCACAACGAACCTGCTCTGCGACCTGGTCAATCTCATGCTGTGAATTCTCCCGCTCTTCTCTTAGTTTCAGGATCTCGGCCTTCAATGCTTCCTGGTCCTTCTTAAGCGTTTCGAGTACGGCTTCCATTCCAGCTTTTGGGTACCCCAAGGTAAAACTACTCCTCGATGTCTTCCTGTGCTTGCTGAATTTGCCTCTCCTCTTTATGTTCTTCAGCAAGTGCTTCTTCCCTGCCTGAAAACCTTCGTTCGCAAACTCCCATTGTTCCATATCAATCTTCCTAAAACCCTGCGACACATCTTGCATCAGGATGCATGAAGAATTGAAGACAGGAGGAAGCTGGGCCTGGGAGTTCATATTGAAAAAAAAGGCTAAAGAGTAGAGAATAAGCAGAATGAAGGCTAACGAAGTTTCCATGGAAGATGCGCACAAGGGCGTATCATTAGGCCAATAAACGCAGAGCACATTGCACGTCAAGGAGAGATCCTTTGCCATGATTCAAAAAACAGTACAAAGAGTGTACGGACAATGAAATGACTCAAAAATCAATCCGTCAACTCCATATATAAGAACACAAAAGTGCTGAATTATACTAATGGTCTCGCCCCAAAAGAAGAGAGGTGCCGTAAGGCTTTACCAAAACATCGGATGGACACGAAGCGATGGCCAAGGAAACTCATCTTCAGCTAGAAAGTGCAGAATTGAGCATCGAAACAGCAAAATGCACAGTACTAACAGCTTTAAAGGAACTGCTGCAGTGCATTTCTGAATCCAAATTCAAATTTACCGTTTAAGAAAAGAACTCAAATACAAATCAGTGAGAAGATAATCTTAATGGGTGTTCTGATGTCAGGGTTGACATGATAGTTTCTGCAAATTACCGTCTAAAGCGTCATCACTAGAATATGATGACAGGCCATTGTTCTCTAGCCACCGATTCATGAGATTTCATATAGAATCTGCGTATCTCTCCCGCCATTTCAGATTCCTTCGTTCCTCGTGCCCTAAACTAGGGTAAAGCACAACTAACAACCGACCAAGTGGGTCAAATTGAATCTCAACAACCTGAGCAAAACGTCGAGAGTGGAAGCCCTTGGATCCTAGCCTCTTCGCCCCGGGGACTATCTGCTGGGACGGTGAAGAGTAGCTGGATGCTCCAAGAGGATCACACTCCGGACGACATCAAAAAAAAAAAAAAAAAAAAAAAAAAAAAAAGCACCGAAACAGAGTTAAACCAAAGGACACATCTACACAAGTAGTTTGCTCTTACCTATGGAGAAAGTTTCAAGCAAAAGACATGGACAAGAAAACACAATCCCGTTCAAGGGGAGTACCCACGTAAGTGTTGAGCTGCCTGATGAAGCTGGAGAAGTTGGAGTGCTTGAAATATCGAGGCAGGACCTGCTTCGAGAACTCGTGCTGATCCCATACCACGAAGCTGTCCTGGCCTGAACCCCACGACACCACCGGGTCCGATCCGGGGTCCGACACCATCTCATACGTCTTCCTCAGGAACGGCGTCGGCCCCACCTCCCCCAGCCCCTCCATCGGCCTCACCACTTCCTCTGCTGCTGCCCCCCACGAGCATGAGGGCGACATGGTGGTGGCATCTCCGGGATCAGCAACCATCGCCGCTTCCTCCTCTTCCACTTCTTCCTCTTTGATCTTCACCACCTGCACGGCCAGAGCTGAATGGGGTTCAGGCCAGGACAGGCACGAGCGCGAAGGCAACACGCTGTCAATCCTGCCGCCGTCGACGGCTACTCTTGGAGAGGCAACCGAATGGGCAGGCGACCCCATCTCTCCGGCATCACCGCCGTCAAGAACAGCAGGGCACGCGATCTCTTGTAGTGAACTTGCCGAAGGTCTCGCCTTTCCTAGCTCGAGGCCCCGTTCAGGAAAGAGGGTGTCGGAAAACGACGCGTGTGGCGTTCCGCCGGCGCCGCCGTGAGACGCCGTCGTCATCTTGAGCCGGAGTTCGAGGTCAAAGGCCTCGACACAGTGGAGGGCGAGACTGTGAGACCGAGAACTCGAGCTGAAAAGTGGACTTGTAAGAGCGACAAAGGAGGAATGGTTGGCTTTATACACGCGGGAAAGTGTCCAAAGAGTCGCCACGTTCCTCTCCCGTTTGGGGGCTTCCTCAGGAAGAGGAGGAGGTGTTTGTCCGCTTCCTCGCCGCGGTGAGGGCCGAGAGGGCGACGGCGATTGTGGGCCGTCGGATCTGGTTCGGGATAAGCCCGCTGCGGTGGGGGCTCTTTCGCCTGGTCGGCGAATCCTATGCATGAGCGCCACTTGTCGATGCGCTTGTCCAACTAAGCATTCCAGTTGGCTCGTGCGGGCGGCCGTTTTTCATCGTACAATCATGCAATTCATGCAATCGCCGGCGTGTTGAAACCGTGAGCATAGCGTATACTTTCATCACTTTTCTTGGCCCTTATATTGAGCTCGATGTGTAACATTTAATAATTGGTAAAAATATATTATTCAAGCTCATGTTAACATGTTTTCGAATATATTTAATCACAAGAATAGTCATCACATCCATTGTAAAAAAAGAATTTTCAAACTTTTCCTAAAATGCACTAAGAATAAGAAGTATGGCGAGATGAATGAATTCATTTAACAAGATCCGTTTTGATAGGATTAGAATGAATGAGATCGGTTCGACTTTTTGCTCGGATGGTTGACTCTTGCTACCAACAGATGACCTATGCCATGTTTCGTGAATAATCACGCCGGAGAATGAATGAATTGTGGTATAGTACCGAATAAGTCACTATTCTATTTTCGACTCAAAATCCATAAAGGAATTTAAGGGAGAGAAAAAGGGGCCCTAGACCATACATCCTACTATCTTGGGATAATTGCACATTACATTATGGCAGCACGATCAAATGAAGTTGAAAAGTGCTCGTAGTGACCAACACCTTAAATTATATCTTTCAAAAAAAAAAAAAAAAAAAAAAAAAAACCTTTGGAGCACTCGTGAGTAATATTCTTTTATCATAATCATTAGAGTTTTCTATACATTTATTATCATTTTACAGGGACTACTGCAAGGAAAAACATGTTGGGAGCCCCATGTAACCATTTTGGGTCGATTACAAGGATTAAAAAAAAAAAAATTACAAGGATTCTATGCTGGGTGTTTGTCCTTTTCCTTTTGTATCGAAAAAATGTAAAAGAGAGTTTCATTAGAAGTGTAAACAATGAGGAATTTGCTATCCTCGAGATTCAAGGATCATTCCCGCATCACTTGCAATATTTACGATTCTATGTTAACTTTCTAGAAGAATGACAAATTCATTTTGGATATAATTCATTTTCCATTGCAAAATTTCACTTCATTGATGATAATGGTGTTTCGCATGCCGAAGGTATTATTATCGTCAGAAGTTGCACGTGCGAAACAAGCCAAGTAATATGATCCATTCCATTGACTAATTGTGTGCTTAAATATTCAATAAGATCACGCATAAGGTCTCATGAAAAGATATTCAAGATTCATCTCCTATTTAGGTCTCCATCTATATTGTTGGTGGCTAGCTCATAAGGATATCTTAAAATTAATATGAATATCCACAAACTCCTCAATAGGTATGTGGAGACACTGAGCATAATCCAAATCCATCAACCTCAATCTTCAATAATTTACAACCAAAATCAGAAACCATATCAACTCTAATTCACAAACTAAATCACATAATTTCATGATTCGATATATATCAAAACACCTTTTATAAAACATAGTTATAAATCATAAAATTTTTGTGATTATTTCATAATAGGCTTCGCAAATCATTCGCAAGTAATTAGCTCAAAAGGTACTTAGCAATGCTTTTCCATTTCAAATAAACAAATGTGACAGTCTGAATTTTTAGATTTCGTTTTCGGTTAAATAAATCAGGTATTTCGTCGACACGCTGATAGTGTTATTCTCTGAGCTGATCACTCACGAGATAATTGGACTATCTGGGGAAACAATTAAGGAATCTAAATGCAATAGACTTGAGAGTTCGACCAGGAATTGACTGCCCGACCATGTTCATCTGCCGAGATCATTACAGCATTGTCGAAATTGATCAGAGACCGGAGATAGGTCGATTCAATTGATATATGTGATCAGTGTGTGGGTGATTCCACCTGATTGCAAAATACTCGCGATCGACACTAGACTGATTTTTCTATCGTTTTGGTTACCAGTGCCTGTAATTGAAACCTTGAGATTTTCATGACAACTGAGGGTTGCCAATGTGTCGAAGATGTACATTGTGACTCGAGATAAATCGATCACGGGTCATTTGCACCAAAAATTCCTAAAAGTTACTCGATAGATTGGGTCACGCTAAAAGCGCGCCGGATTGAAAATAATCGCGAATTTGAACCCGATTTCAAAAATTGAAAGTCCTGTGGTGTCACGAGCTATTTTAGGAATATCGACTCATCATCCGAAGAATTTTAAGAGATTCTAGAATTTTTGCGGAAAATCGTTCGGACGTTGCGGAAAAATTAATGGAAATTTGTACGGGCCGAATTTAAGGGAGTTTTGACTTTCAAGCCGAGCTATTTGGCAATGGGCACCCATAGAAATGGTATGAGCTTTTTCTTCGAGGAAATTGGATATCAAATTTGGGGAATTTGTAAATAAATTGAAGCTCAATACCTAGGAATTTCGGAGCTACGGGAGGGCTGCATATTATTGGCTTTAAATTGGATTAAATGGGTGGATTAGTATTGCAAGAAAGTATTAGAGACAAAGATGATAAACTTGTGGGCTTTAAGGGGACCAAACTTTAATTAAAGGGATAGAGCCTTGACTTTTTCTCTCTCTCTCATTCAAACTTGCCGTGTACGCCCGCCGGTCCTCTCTCTTTCCCCATTCGACTACCCCCCTCAAGCGAACATCTCTCTCTTCTCTGTTTCTGAGTTGTTCTCTTTCATCCCTTTTTCATTTTTGCCCAATTTCCTTCTGCAATTCACGCCCATCCCCACCATGTTTTGTCCCCTTAGTCAACAATCAGGCCATCCCCTTCGGTCATCACGCCTGCAGCCGTTGTTCTCAGTCCACGTCTCCACCGCCAGCTCCTTCTACCGCTCGGTCATCCAATTGCCTTCAAAGCTCGTGGATTTCGGCTTGCACGAAGACCAGCAGATCCGTGGCCGCGTCTCCTCCGTGCGCGACTCCATCCACGAAGCAGCCCACGCCTTTGAAGCCCACAGTTCGGCCTGTTAACTCCAGCTGCAACAGCCCACGGATCTAGCAGATTTTACAGCCCAGCATCACCAGCGAAGCCCAGCCCAGTTTGTGTAATTCCAGCCTGTTTAGTTCAATCCATTTACAGCAGGCCAAGTCAACAAGCTCAGCCCAATATTCAAATGCATTTCAGCAGCCTAGTCAATTGAAGCCCAGCCCAATTCAATTGCAAATCTCATATTTGGGCTGAGATTTGTTGGGCCAAGTTTAGGTCCGATCCAAGTCCGCCGATGCCGCCGAAAATTCGGATTTTGGCTGCCTTCGCGGTGAACCGGTCTTTGCTTTAAATTGGTGAGTTTATGCATTAAACCCTTCTTAGTAGGCTAATGACGTCTAAGGAGTGTTTAGTTTAATTTAATTAGAAAATGGGTGGTTAGTTAGATTAAATTAGTAATTTAATTAGTTAATTGTGCATGTTCGGTAGTTAGATTAAATTAACCAAGGCCTAGATAGGATGATCTAGAAGAGTTCGGGAATTTTCCAGGTCCGTATTGGTAATTAATTTAATAATTTTGGCCTAGGTTAGTATTTTTAGAAATTGAATTGATTTATTCTATTAATTTTCGAAATTAATTAATTATTAATTAATTTTCCGGAAATTAACCCGAGAGAGCCGGTAACCGGAATTTCGTGATAATTTCAATGGTGTGTTTAGTTTCTACAATTGAATGCTGTATTGTTGAATTGAGTGATAATTGTGATATATAGGTATTTTAATTGGAAAATACCGAGTGTCGAGTGTTGACATCGAAAGTGGTTTTTAAGTACAATTTCAGCTTAGGTGAGCAATATAGATCTATAAGAGCTTCGGGGAGCATTAATATCACTATAGATCTCTAGTAGCTTCGGTGAGCAATGGCAAGCAATAATGCTTTAGCAGCTTCGGTGAGCAAATTTTAGACATCAGCTTTGGGGAGCAATGATATATGAGTATATCTATTTCAGCTTAGGCAAGTAGTGATCGAATCGTCAGACTTTATGGATGACGTTGATGACATGGAGTCAAATGAGTCGACTGAGTGATAGTTGATTTGAATTGGATTGTTTAATTGAGTATTTGAATCATACTGATATGTAGGAAGGATCTGAGGCAAATGTAAGCCTTCTGACTTGTATTTGTGCTTAGGTAGCCCTTAGGGCGTATTTCCCTCCTAATCGGGGTTTAGAGCATGAACTTGCTGAGACATTGTCTCACTGGTTATTGAATAACCATTTTTAGGGTCGTCAAGTGGAGGACCTGGAGCTGAGAGGAGGTGATCAGAAGCGTAGGTCAGTTAGGACCGCTTCTTTTTGGAAGGCTAGTCTTTTGTAGTCTTTTGGCTATAGACTTTTGTACATGACTCAGTGTATATATAAAATCATGTTTGTTTGTGAATCTGTTGTCCTGCTTTTCTATCTCGAGATGATTACTATCAGGGGATTTATTTCCATTTCCGCAATAAAAAGAAAGGGTCGGCGACTTGTTCTGGGAAGTTGCAAAATTTTATTGACCAGAGAGGGATGGGTACGCGTTCGAAGGTTTGGGGCGTGACAACAAAAATGATAGTAAATGCTCGATCTAGATTTTATGCTATAAACATCCCATTTTGTGGAACTCATAGTATATCTAATTTCATATCGTTTTCAAAATGTGAGTTTACAAATTCAAAAAAGAGATGGTATCACTCACATAAGAAATTTAAAAAGTGACTTATGGAGATTACTCAAGTTAACGCATTCGTATTCCCATCAATTATTAAAAAAAAATGCTACTCTAATGAATGATACGATTAAACTATACTTATTTGTTGATAACATGATTTCTACACGCCAATTAAGAAATTTGTTAATGAATGTTCATCTTTATTTGTTACGCATATTATTCACTTGACAAAACTTGAATGTAAAAGTTTAGAATTTCATTCCAATAAAACTATAACTTGTAATTGATTTTCGTCAAACCTCACAGCTCCACAATGCCTTTATCTACTATTTCCACATAAATCTTAAGCTCAATAGCTCCTCAATTGAACCTCACAGTTCAACTTTCACATAACTCTAGATTTAAGACCTAACTTTGAAAATTGCTCCAATTAAATGAATAATAGGCTTGAATAATTATAAGGTGTTACAATTTGCGGTTGATTAGGCTTGTTGGGACGTCCGAATCGCCTATGCTTGAAACTTTCTCTATTTCCCCCTTTTTCTCTTCATGAACAAGCTCAATCTCTCCTCTTCTTTTTCTTTTTCTTTTTCTTGTTTATACGCCACTTCGCACGCTCATGCACAAATCCGTTGAAGGAAGAAAGGAAAATGGGTTGGGCTAAGGGCTTGGACTTTGGGCTTGGCAAACAAAATATGGGCAGAATTAATTGGCCATACATTACACTTAAAACATATGAGCGATCATATTCAAAGTGAATCGGAAACAAGGCCGAAGGAAACACGGACTATGTAGCTGAACATGGTGTGAACTGACTGCACAACCCATCCTTCATTCTCATGACTTCAGTAGCTGCTGATCTATGTTGAAGCCAAGATTAGAACAGGGCAAAAGATAGTGACTGACATATTCATAACCTCATAGAACCAAAATCATGCAATTTCTTGCAGAAAGATTTGGGCCAATTTGGAAATTCTAGTTCTTTGTTTAGAGCCCTTCTTCGTTTTTTGGGGTTCTCTTTTTTGAGCTCGGCCGTGATACGGGCCGACAAGAAAATTGAGGAATATTGACTCATAAACATCATTGCACTTTGTCAGTGAGGAAAAGAAGGAAGATGATCAATGAGGGTAAAGAAAAGCACAGCATCTAGTTTATTTTTGCTATGAGGAAACACACGATCAAAGCCGCTTGAAAGGGTATTAATATAACTCCCCACACTAAATTACAAGAAGCTTAAGCTCGAATCATAGTTTTTTTGATTAGGAGTCTCTTTCCTTCCTTTTGCGGGTTTCAACATAGGAACTTGTGAGGTTCGCGTTAGATTTTTGAGGATTGATGCTTTCGTCAATCTTCATATCATTTGGTTGCTTACCTTGTTTGTAAACTAGATGCACCCCACAACTTCTTAGAGTTCCCTTCGACGCTTGAAACAGTACTGCAAATTGACTGCGATAATTCACCAATTTTGCATCCAATCCCCACATCATTCTCCGTGGAACGTATTGAACCCATACATGGTCTAACTCCAACGAGGAAAAACAATCTACACAAGCATAAGTTTCTTCCTTGTTGACAAACAACTGGATCTCACATGAGATACTGGCTTCCTTTCGATTGGTTGAACCAACAATAGCACAAAACGCCAAGCCGGCTATGTCACAGTATAATTTTGAAGATACAGGAAACTTTATGAGTCCTTCGATGCTTTGATGGACAAACCATGTTGGGATCTTACTTCCTGGATGAAAAATGTTAACTCGACTCTCTCCAAGCAATCCCTACCATTTGAAACATTTTACATTTGAGACACAAACACACAAACACGTGCAAAGGGAGGGAGAGAGACCTCAATTGATAGCATATTGCAATTGCTGGAGCATTGATTATGAATCAGCTTATGATAGCTAGAGAAGTCAAATCTTCTGAGCCAAGGTGATTCATCTGAAATATATCGTAACACATTCGACAAGTCCGCACATGTTTCCAGCGATTCACAACCTTTTGCATGTAAAGATGTTATGTTTGGTGGGAGAGCTAGAATCTCTTGCAGCTGCTTGCAATGCATAAAAAAAAACTGCTGCAACTTTGTAAATTGACTGATGCAGGTAGGAAGGCTCACAAATTTGTTCTCCGAAAAATCTAAAATTGTCAACGAGGACATGCAATGAAGATTTTTCAAGAAACTAAGCTCTGATAAGTTGCATATTTGCATATTCAAGTTAATAACGCTCGGAAGGGCTAGTAGGAGAGAGAAATTGGTGCAATCACTTGATTCACACAACCATCAACCAAGATACGCTCAAGATGCTGCAGTGCATAAATGCTACAAAGAAGGTTTTTAAGGTCCGTGCAGTCTTCTAGATACAACCCTTTCAGTTCAATGAGATTTGCGACAGAAGAGGGTAGCTCTCTGATGGCGGTCCAATGAAGCGCTAGTTCTGTCAAATGTTTCATTTGTACAAGAATATTTGGAAACCTTGAAAGCTTTGAGCAACCTCTAAGAATTAGATTTTGAAGTGATCTTAACTTTAGATTTCTTGGGAAACGGCTAAGATTGCAGTAGTTCAAAAATTCAAATATATGAGCTTGTCAAGATGCCAAAGAGATTGATGAACCTCAACAAGATTGGTGCACTCTCGTAGATCCAAACTCTCAAGATTTGGCAGTGATGATACATCGGGAATTTCACTAAGCAAAGCACAGTGGCTAAAATTAACAAACTTCAAATTTCTACAAAGCTGCATGGTAAACGGATAACATATGTAAGTAGTTTTTCAAGATCTTCACAGATTCATCTTTTATTTTGACGGAAGAGAATATTGCAAGGATGTACCTCGAATGTCTTCCCCAATATGCGGATGCTGCTTTTACTTAGGTCTAGACCTACAAGTTTCCCGTGGTTTGCAGTGAATGGCACCGATGTTGGATAATAATCGGGCCATTCGAGCCGTCTCAAGTTAGTGGGAAAGTATATGATCACCCATATAGTACACATTGCGAGCTAAGAAAATTCTGAGCCTTCTCATGTTTGTGAAGGCTTGAGCACTCAAGTATACTTCTTCAGGAGCAGCCAACTTGATCATTATTGCTTCTACTTTACTTGTTCCCTAGCAGCACATTATATGAATAGATAAATTAAGTGCAAAAGTGTCTAGGTTATGTAATGACTTAACTAGTAATAAAAAAATAAGATTTGGTGCGCTTCGGGTGCCCTTTGCTCTTAGCTTTCAGAATTTGCTTTTACTTCCGCATTTGACACACTAGTTTTATAAGCAAGTCAAATCATTGAAGAAACATATCATTTAAGTTCCTAGGGATTTTTCATAGTTTAAGTTTTTGGGGAGGGGTCAATAGTGCAAACCTTACATTTCAGGTTGGGATGTGGAAAAAAATGATTCTTATGAGACTGTCAGGCCATTATCTTACTTAGTAGAAATATATTCGCACGCTTCTTCATTATAATGTCCAAAGTACTTTTTAAGAGGCTTTAACCCTACCAAATAGGCATATGTCACGGGCCGAGAGTTTCCCTGGCCTCGGAACGACCCGTGGCGCCTAGCGAGTGGAATTCGCCAGGCCAGCCTTCCTTCTATAGCTGTTCCACGAACGATACGGTGAATGATTCTTCGTACGAGATCCTACCACGCTCAGCTTCGCTCGGGCGTCTAGTCCATCGAGTAAGACAGCAGTTCTCTTTAGGCATAACAACTGGTTTCGGCCTGCCATGGCCTCGTTAGGAGAGCGGCATCAGCTCCCGACCAGTTTGTGCACGGGAGGCCTACCCTGTCTTTAGAGCTCCTAAGTGATATAATCCTTCTATCCTAGAAATCCTAGCACCAACCGTCCTGACACCACTCCCACGGACCAGTTGTGTTCTACCCTTCTGCCCCACACTCTTCACCAGATAACCCCAAGCGCCACTCACAAGTGTCACGAGTACGGGAGGATTCATGGACCGTGACATTCTCCCCACTCACCCGCAACGCCCTCGTTGCGATCCGCTCCGTCGCTTCCTTGCGTAAATTAACCATTGATGTGCCACTTTTGGGAATTCACATCGAACGGTCACGCTCGCCCAACAAAATAGGTTTTGCTCCATTGGTGGCCTCTTTTGATCTTAGCCGCTCGGCCATTCAGTCACCTGCGCTTTCCGGCAAGTGTGGCATCTTTCGCCAACCGCATCTTTTGGCAGCACCATTTCAGCCTAACTAGCATCTTGACCCCAGCAGACCAATGGAGGTTCTTTTCTTGTTGAAAACGCGGCAGTAGACCTCTTCTTCGTATTCACCGATCGATCCAGGAATGTTATCCCCATTCAGCAAGGGTTTGGTTCTTCTCTAACTCGCATTTCGCTTGGCAAGAAGCCGACTCGTCCTAGCACCCATCCACTAGGACTTATCTGCTTGACCCACGCTTGAGTGAGGAGTTCGATTCTCCGACTTGCTCACTCGCTTACTGGAGGGATTCCTGCTCTGATACCACTTGTCACGGGCCGAGAGTTTCCCTGGCCTCGGAATGACCCGTGGGCGCCTAGCGAGCGGAATTCGCCAGGCCAGCCTTCCTTCTATAGCTGTTCCACGAACGATACGGTGAATGATTCTTTGTACAAGATCCTACCACGCCCAGCTTCGCTCGAGCGTCTAGTTCATCGAGTAAGACAACAGTTCTCTTTAGGCATAACAACTGGTTTCGGCCTGCCATGGTCTCGTCAGGAGAGCGGCATCGCTCCCGACCGGTTGTGCACGGGAGGCCTACCCCCCGTCTTGAGCTCCTAAGTGATATAGGGTGCGTTTGGTTCAGCATTTGCAATGGGCTTTGAGTCCAATGCAAATGCTGAAAACCCAAAGCTACTTGGGGAAATGCAATTGTGCTTGGTAAATAATTTCAACATTCGGCGGAATGCTGAAAGCCCAAAGCTAGTCCCTACTAGCTTTGGGCTTTCAGCAGCCGACTTCAAAGTTGAACCAAAGTCCGGCATTTCGTGAAAGCCCCTTGGAAATATAAAACGCAGCCTTCCTTCTATCCTAGAACTCCTAGCACCAACCGTCCTGACGCCACTCCCACGGACCAGTTGTGTTCTACCCTTCTGCCCCACGCTCTTCACCAGATAACCCAAAGCGCCACTCACAAGTGTCACGAGTACGGGAGGATTCACGGACCGTGACACATACATATTGTCAAAAACAAAAGATCATGATTCAGTGCATTACCGTGCCTTCTGTTAGAACATGAAGCACATCCTTATAGAACCACAATCTACTGCGCTCCCCTGGCTCTTTGGGATATTCCTTCCGAACGATTTCTCTTCCCATTTCTTGAATCATATCATGCATTTCCAGCTTGCCATGCTCAATAGTGACGAGCGACTTATCTAATAGAACCTCAATTCCAACATCTGGGTAGAGATCACAACTCTTCAAAACATTTCTCACATAACTTTCATTCTCTCCCTTGAAGAAACATGCAATGTCAAGAAGAATATCCTTCTCATAATCATCTAGACCATCGAAGCTCATTCTCAGCACACTGAAGATGTCTCCATTGAAAACTTCCTTCAATTTATCTAATGTGCTTTTCCATACAGGTAATTTTTTACCCTGAAGAAAAGAACCCAAGACTTTAACGGCTAATGGAAGTCCTTTGGTGTATTCCACTATGTTATATGAAAGCTCTTCATGATTTGGACAAGGAGAAGAATTTGGGAAAACAATTGTCTTGAAAAGCGTATGAGCCGTTAAACGATCTAATGGTTGAACCTTGTACATACTTACTATGCCATGAGCAACCAGTAATTGTTCATCTCTAGTCGTTATGATGATTCTACTTCCACAACCAAACCAATTATGTCCTCCAACTAGTGTTTGCAATTGGATCAATTGGTTCATATCATCAAGGACAATTAGGACTTTTTTTTTTGCAAAGTCTACTCTTTGTCATGCTCATACCTTCGTCGACATTGTGAAGCTTCAGACAATCATCCCACATTACCTCATAAATAAGTGCCTCTTGAAGCTGAAGTAGGCCACTCTTTCCAAATTTCTCGCAAGTTTCTCTAACGTTAGAAAGAAAGCAGCAATACTCAAATTTGTGCTCAAAGGCATTGTAAGTAGCTTTAGCGATAGTTGTCTTCCCTATTCCTCCAAATCCGCAAATTCCAACCATGCGAATCTCATTCGATTCCATGTCAAGCAAAGTACGCATACGGTGCACATGTGATTCCATGGCAACCACGTTTTCAGGCACATATAACTGCTTGCGATTCTTCAGCTGAGCGCATACTCTCTTGACAATTCTCTCAATGACAGAAGACTCACGCCTGGTAGATTCAAACACAGTGGATAAAAAAGTACTAAGCTGATCTCCAGTAAGCCGCGGTCAATATCTCAAGCACAACAGGCAAGATTAAATTCAGTTTCTAGCAAATTGACATCTAATGCAAAAATGGGCTTGTAGAGGGACGCGGTCCACCTGCTTGTTTGTATACTCAACTCACGAATTGCTTGGTTGCTTGTGAAGAAAACTGATACATAAGCTTTCCTGCTTCGATTAGCGTGAATTGGTTCTTTTTTTTTTGCCATTTTATGCATAAGCATTCCCATGAATCTATTGCCATGGAAATTAGTGAAATTCCGTAATCAACAGTTTTTTCATTTTTTTTTTGCCACAGAACAAATGGTAAGCAAACTGAGAAAGGAGTAAATGAGAGAGCTTTACTGGTCAACCAAATGCCAGCCGGAGAGGTTAGCTGCTGCAGTCAGTGCTTCTCTCCACCTCTTCACCTTCTCCGGATCGCTGCTGCTAGACTTCAATCTCTCCTCGTGATGGATTAGGGCTTGTTCGTACCTCCCCCTCTGGTTCCTCACATCCGAGGGATCCACCTTGTAGAACACCGGGCACACCATCTGCCCCATCGTATCCCTGCACTCCACGATTCTCACCAGCTCGTGCAAGCACCAGCTAGAGGACGAGTAGTTCTCCGAGAACACGTCGATCGAGATCCTCGACTCCCCGATGGCTCCGAGGATTGCTGGCGCGATCTCCTCGCCCTGCCGGAGCTCCTCCTCATCCATGAACGCGTCGATCCTTGCTGGTCGAGCGCCGCGTGGAGGTGGCCGGTGAAGCCGTTGCGCATGTCCTTGCCACGGAAGCTCAGGAACACGTCGTATCTGTACGGACGGCCGGACTCCCCGTTGGCTCCCCGAGAATCCTGCCGCATCTCCTTGCCCTTCCGGAGCACCTCGTCTTCCATGAATGCCCCGTTCCCTCGCTGGCTGCTCTCACCAAAGGAATCCAGACGCAGTTTGTTTCCATATGGATCGCCAGCCCAAGCGCCTCCGGCACTGACATGTCAAGATAATGGCACAAATTAAGGAATCCAGATCAAATTAAATCACATAATTGCTAAAATCAAGGAAGAATCTCACATAACAAGCGAGTGTTAAGATCAAGGGATCGTAAATTCAATTCGATTAATTTTAATGGTTTGTAATCTATTATATAAACACATGTACTTAACTCATGAAAAAGCATCAATTGCAGAAAATCTTTTTCTCATAATTCTCTCGATTCTTGTACCCGACTTTTGACGCCTAGAGTCTGGAGCGGGGACTTCCTCTTGTCCGAAAAGCATCTGAATCGGGAGTTGCCTCGCTTGCTGGACCGAAACGGGTTGACCGACGGCAGGAGCAAGAGCAAGAGCAAGAGCAACCTCCTTCCATCGCCTCTTGGACTAAAAGACTGAAATGGGGTTGACTCTCAAGGCTGAACAGCTCTACATATAAGTTAAATAGAATTTTCTTTTTAAATGCCACGTCATAAAAAAATGTCTAACATGGAATGTGTCGGTGCGCGGAACCATACGAAAATACAATATATATTTCGGTATTCTCAAATGATCCAAGAGCAAAGTAAAGATATAACATGCATTTATTTCGTGAAAAACTCAATAATAATTTTTTTTTTTTTTTTCAAGAAATGGTTAGTTTTTGTTTGTTTTTATTTGTTTTATTAGGTGATATATAATCAAAAACATTTTCTGAAGTTTGGATTTTATTGAAAAATATTTTCAATATCATGACTTTATTTTAGGAAAAAAATTCAAAATTTTAAATTTATTTTTAAATTTTTAAATTTTATGTTTTCTCTTTTTTTTTTTTTTTTCCTTTTCATTTTCCTACTTCCTTCGCCACGATCGGCCGGTAATGGCCACAGCCGAGCTCGAGGCTTAGCTGGAATTATGCTAAATCACAAACTCAAAGCTCGGTAGAGGCCATCAAGCTTGAGGCTTGGCCAGAGTTTCACCAGATCTCGACGCCCATGGCTTGAATGCTCATAATAAGATTTTTCTAAGTATTATTATAACAGATGATTGAACAAAAATCAGTAGAAACTGAAAACTATGAACTTGCCAATTACGACCTTTTCAGACAATGACAATATATTTGATTTTGTTGCGGGCCTTATGCTTATACTACTATGGATGGAAATTAATGTTATCCATTTCTCTTGAGATGTCCAAAATCGTTACTTTAGCCGCAACGGGGAGGATTTGTTTGTAGATAACAAGTAAGGGGTATGAAAATTGGTAGATATTTGGATTTTGAGATACCATACACTCCAGTGCTGGAAAGATGCCCTTGATCTGATCTCCATTACTTTCGACCAGTTGAATGATTACTACCATCGATTAAAGCAGCGTTTGTAAGAGTTTTCCTAACGTGGACTACATTAATTGATATTATAATTTACTGTTTTTACGGTTACCGTAAAACATGGTTGGTCTAAGGTGAGATAGAAGGTTTCTTAATTAGTCTAATATGGGACTGGTTAGTATGAGCCGAGTTGAGTCAGACCCGTAATAAGGGGGCCTAGCTGGAAACTCTATAAATAGTGCTCAAGTCTCTCCTCTAACCCTAATTCTCACATGTATCCTCACCTAAGGAGTGTTTACCTAACGGTAAACGTGAGGGGGGTCGCCTCATTGAGCCGGTGATACGGAGGGCAATAGAGGAGAATGACTTGCGCGTGGAACATTGTGTTTCCGCTTCCGCTTCAAGAACGATGGATCTCAAAACATGTGCGTTAATCTTTCTACTCAATTATGCATGTTCTTGTTCTAGTTATGGAGATCTTGGGATGTCGCAATTTGCATCCAACATGTGGTATCAGAGCAACCATAACCCTAGAACTCGAACGCATAAACATTTTTGCCATAATTTGTGATTTTCGTGATTTTTTGTTCAATAAAAATAAAATAAAATTACAAATTTGGTCTGGGCTCGACAAGACGAGCAGATCCGTGGGCGGCGCATTGCGGAAGGAGTCTGCATGCGCCTCCATGCGCCTCCACGCGCTGCCACGTGTTGCCAGGGCGTAGGAGACGCGCCCTCACGTGTGGGGCGCGGCTGGCGCGTGCGACACATGCGTGTATGTTGATGTCAGCGATCGGACCCGGCTGGCAGCTGATGCGACCCGACGCAACTCGTTTGACTTGACCCGACTCGGTCAACCGGTCGGATCGAGAAACGTTCGTGCGTGGGCTCCACGCGCTAAGCACTTAGGCAGTGCGTGCGGGCGCGTGGAGCATCGGATTGGCGCGTGGCTGGCGGCGTTGGATTCGTATGTTCATTCTCTATCTTGTGGTGTATTTATTTTATATGTTCGATAATTTTATGGATGTGAAAATACATACAAAGCCTTAAATACGTGTATTTTTGTGTATTTTTCTTGTATTTTCTGTGATTTTGGAAATACAAGTGTTGGGTTACAGGTATGTTATCACATAAACATTATAATGGTGTGATTCATTAATAAAAATTAAAATTTATTGTGAACTGAAGATGGCTTAATGAGATACAACCATTATGTGATAGTAATTGAACTATGTATTGAGGTGATAAGAAACAGTAAAATGTTATGAAACTTTTGTTGCTCATGCATATTCCTTTACATGCTGGTAACCTTTGAATGATGGACGTCTTAAGAACCTATGATCAGACTGATTATACTAATTAACACATCTGCTGAATGTGGGTAATACATGTCAGTTAAGTCATTGCATATTGTATATAAACTCATTTGGTCACTAGTTAATGTCCATTAAATTGAACATTTTTTTTTTTTTTATGGTTAAGGAGTATGAAAACATTTATGTAAAGCAATACTATCTACTATTATAGTTTAGATATTTGTTTTGTGGTTTGACTCAATTTATAGGCCACTGGTTGATGCAATGATAAGTTGTTACTTAAAATTGACTAATTAATCAGCTGTTGGCTTTGGAGTCATGTTTGCTTTATGAAACTCATGAGCGATAGTGGATCAGCTGTCAAGCTTGTCGATTTGGTGTACCTCGTATTACTATTGATGTTAATTTGTGAGAGATCTTCTAGATCAGTATTCTTTTTATGTTGTTTTGATAATCTGTAATCAGGATGCATAAGAGATGTTTTATTTTCTGTTATGAGAAGTTTCTTGTGTTACTGTGATCAGTGATTTCATTGGAATCTGTTTTTCAGGTTCGCTATATATATACACATATATATGTATATATATACACACACACACACATATATATGTATAATTAGTTTTTATTAATGAATAAAGCAATGTAATTAGCATGATATGTGATTTTAGTGATTTACTGCCCCTATTACTAAAGTTAAAATCACATGTATATGGTGTATGTGAGAAATAAATTTTATATCCCCGATATGAGAGAGTTTCAAGGATTCAATTAAGTAGTGACTGCCAAAGTGGCACGCTTGATTGGGTTTGAGAAATTTCGATCTCGTATGCTGATTGTGATGTCTCCTGGTCTAATGCGTGGTTATACTCCCAAAGGAGGTGATTGTGTATTAGTTCATGGAGGGATACACGATAGTGTGGTTGAGGAGTGACTGATCTTAGTGGTTCATATGCCCAAAGGTGATGAATTCACGAAGATTGTAATATATTCTCATAACCGCTATCATGTGAGGAGTGTACAACTGCATGTCATGTATTTTGCCCAAATGTGATTATATGATTATGCGTGTAACTCTTTGGATGTGTACCTGTATGTCAAGTTACATGATACTCACATGATGTTAATTATATACATTGCTTATTTTTCAGTCACATTTTCTATAATTAATAACTCCATTATTATTGAGGTTTTTTACTGCTTCAAATTTTAAGTAATGGACATATGATTTGCTGCTTGGGAAAAGAGCAATAGAATTTGCTTACTGTCTATGAAGCGTTCCATTCAGGAACACTTGAAAAGTGGATTGTCTACTGACTGCACTGCTAAAAGATGATGAAAGCTTTAATGGCTTGAAGTTCTGTTTTATCTAATACCAAAATTAGGACACATCTGCAAAGATTGTGTTTAAGTTCTAATAACATATACATCTCGTATATGGTTGAAGAGGTTGTTTTCAAAAAATTTCTATTTAAGGAATAATCCCACACATGTCTAAAGGAAGAGTAGAAAAGTTGACAATGTTGATATTCTGTCTACTCTTAATGGTTATCTAAAGACTTCTATAAATTATTGTGGAAGTAAAATTACCGAGATAAATAATAAAACAATTACAATTAGTCTTAAAAGGTTGTCAGGCTTAATAGTGGCCGTGAGTATTTTGGCGAGTATGACAATGCGAAATAGTTTAAAGAGTCATTTGTCAAATACTTGGTAGATTCTAGGGTGATAACTTAATTGCCATGCCTGAAAATCCTGGAGTTTGGGACATCTGGAGTGCCATAACTTGGCATAGGAGGACACTTAAGTGTCATAACTTTGGAAATGTATACTTAAGTGCTAATTTCGGAGTAAAGTGGAACATTTAAGTGCCACTACGGCCAAAATTCGGCCAAATGGGTGATGTGGCAATTTTCTGGCGAGTTGGACACAAAATGATGCCGTTTTGCATGTTGACGTGGTGAGAAAATGCAAAAATAACGTCATTTTCGTTGTCGATGTGTAAATAATTAATATAAAAAATTAATTAAATTAAATTAAAACTTAATTTTATTTAAAATATTCTAAAAAAAAAAAATTAAAATTTAAAAAACTTAAAATTTTAAAAAACTCAAAATTTAAAAAACTCAAAATTAAAAAAAACTTAAAATTAAAAAAATTAAAAAACTTAAAATTAAAAAAAATTAAAATTAAAAAAAAAAACTTAAAATTTTAAAAACTTAAAACTTAAAAATTTAAAAAATGAAAATTTAAAAACTGAAAATTTAAAAACTGAAAATTTAAAAAACTTAAAATTAAAAAAAAAAAAATTAAAATTTAAAAAATTAAAATTAAAAAAATTAAAATTTAAAAAAATTAAAATTAAAAAAAGTAAAATTTAAAAAATTAATATTTAAAACAATTAATATTAAAAAACTTAAAATTTTAAAAAAAAAAATTTAAAAAAACTTAAAATTTAAAAAAAATTAAAATTGCCACCTTAGCCGCCCCCTTCGCCCCCCTTTTTTTAAATTTTTTAATTTTTTTTAAATTTTAGGTTTTTTTTTTTTAATTTTAAGTTTTTAAAATTTTGAGTTTTTTAAGTTTTTTAATTTAATTTTTTTAATTTTAAGTTGTTTTAATTGGAAATTATTTTAATTTAAGTTTTGTAAATTTTAAATTTTAAATTTTGAAGTTTTTAAAATTTTAAGTTTTTAAATTTTAATTTTTTTAAATTTTGAGTTTTTTAAATTTTACGTTTTTTTAAATTTTAAGTTTTTTTTATTTTTTAGAACATTTTAAATAAAATTAATTTTAATTTAATTTAATTAATTTTTATATTAATTATTTATATATCGACACAAAACGACATCATTTTTGCATTTTCTCGCCACGTCGCATGCAAAACGGCGTCGTTTGGTGTCCAATTCGCCGGAAAATTGCCACGTCACCCATTTGGCTGAATTTTCGCAGAGTGGCACCTAAGTGTTCCATTTAATTTCGAAACTGTCACTTAAGTGTACCATTTTGAAGTTATGGCACTTAAGTGTCCTCCCGTGCCAAGTTATAGCACTTAGGCTGTTCTTTTGCCGAAAATCCTGATAAAAAGATTTGGCCGAAAGGCATAATAAATGCACCATATTGAACATGGTGATGAGTATGATTAGTAAGACTAATTTATCTGGTCTTCTATGGGCTGATATTTTGAAAACAACATTTTCATATACAAAAAGTGTTTCTTATCAAAGTTATTTCATAAACTTATTTTGAGTTATAGACTGGACATAAATTACTTAAATCATATTAAATTTAGAGGTGTCATGCAGAAGTGAGGTTATCTAATTTAATATTAAGTGTGTTGGAATTTGAATCCACTTAGAATTATTTTGTATCTTACTCATATTGTTCAAAGGAATAGTAATTTTATGACCCTAAAGAAGGTACAAGAATTATGGAATCACATACTATAAAGTTTCTACAGTTCGACGTAATTGTAGAGGATAGCTGCTCTCAGACTATTAAGGATAATAGTGCGATGGAAGATCACTGTGTCTTTGTCTTTGCCTATACAGACAATTGTGGTACAAACAATTGTGGAATCTCCTATACCATAGACTAAACTTGTTGAGGTTCAAGGTACTATTCTTGATATAGTTATGATGAAATTTTTTCAAACCTCTCAAGTATAGAATGAAGTGGTTGTAGCTTTACTCAAGAGATTTGTTAAGAAAAGATGATCAGTTATTCCATTAGACTATATAGTCTATTTGTGAGAGTATGACTGTAATATCCACTACATGGTTGATTTAGCGACATAAATAAATGTTGTTTATTATCCTCAACAAAGTATGTGATTAAATTCCATAAAAGATGATAAAGTTTTCACTCTGAAAGAAGGGTGGATAGTTTATAGTGAAGAAATAATTATTTCTTTAAATATTCTTTCAGAGTGAACGTTGCATTAATATATATATATATATTTTGATTTGGAGTTACATCAAAGAGATACAAAATCTATATAAGTGCAACTGAAGAATTTTGCAGCAGATTCAAGTAAACTTGTGTGTAGACTGAAAAGTTTTATTCATGATTTTAAGCAAATTTCTAGAAAATATTATTAAAGTTTCATAGTATTGTTATTTTATTCAATTGAGAATAAAGTAATTCAATATACTGCAAGGTTAGTGGGAGGAAATTTATTTTTCTCATATATTATGTACATGATATTTTGTTTACAAGTAGTGATCTTGAGGTATATTTTGTCTTTTGTGCTGAGGTCTGTAAGGATTGTTCTCGCCATATAAATATTGGATTTTATTAGATTTATCTCAGAGGACATTTGCTGATTGTATTTTGGAAATATTCAATATACATCATTGCAAGCCAGGAATTGTTCCTGTCGTTAAGGGTGATGGAGTGAATCAATTATATTGTTCTTATTTAGATATTGAGAAAATTTAGTTAAATGATGTACCTTGTGTTAGTGCACTTAAAAGTATAATGTATGCTCGAATTTGCACTAGAATAAATATCGTCTTTGCGACGGAACTTCTAGGCAGAAATCAATCAAATCCAGGATGCGATCATTGGGTTGTTGTCAAGAAGGTTTTAAGGTACTTAAAGATGACAAGAGATTATATATTAATTTACAGACATGTTCAATTTTTGCAGCTAGTAAGGTATTCTGATGTAAACTTTGATGGCTGTTGAGATGACATGTAATCAATAACATAATACATATTTATTTTAGCATGAAGTGCAGTAAATAAAGTTCTATGTCATCTTCTACTATGTAAGCAGTGTTAGTAACATTCTTTTAGGCTGTTACTTGAGCTATTAGGCTTCGGAATCTCATGAAGGAGTTGATCGTTTTAACTTTATGGATAGACCCATACGGTTGTATTGAGATAACAAATTTGTAGTATTATTTATTTACTATAGAGGTCTCAAGGGGTCTAAATATATGGTGGTCAAAATTTTTGACCAAAAGGAAACGGTACAGAAATGTGACGTAATAATATAACATATTTTCACAGATGATATGGTTGCAGATTTACTAATTAAAGGCCTACACCCATGTGTATTTGAGCGACATGTCATTAACATGGGCCTAGGAGCATCATGAGATGCTGTTGTTTTGGTGGGAGCTATTTTGGCTTTACTCTGATAAATGTTTCATCTGTGTTCGTTACACTTTGTAACGGTTTGATATGTATCAACTTTTGCATTCAATAAAATATTTTTGAATGTGTTGTTATCATGTTGAATACATATTGATAAAGTCTCAAGGTACTGTATAAACCTTGAGTGAAAGTTAGGAGCATCTAGTTATTAGCCTTGTGCATATGCCTTGTTATACATAAATAAATGTTAACCGTAAGGATAAGGCATATGTGGGTTCATTGGAATCATAAATCATTCTCTGGTGGCACAATTTTTTGTGACGCTTAAGGTAAGAGAATTGTGACTGACAAATGGGATCTCTCTATGAGAGATGTTATCCATTTGTCACACTACCATATTGAATTCATATCAATAAAGTTGAGAGCACTCGTGACCATGGAAGGCTTTGTGTGTATACATGCAGTTACCGCCATGATTCAGTGTTTGAGATTTTATGGGATATAATTGACTATTAAGAATTATATTTGGACCAAATGTGCGCACATACGGTACGATTTCAATTAATATAGTCCAAGTGGGAGAATGTAAGAGTTTTTCTAATGTGGACTACATTAATTGATATTGTAATTTACTATTTTTACGGTAAAACATGGTTGGTTGAAGGTGAGATAAAATGTTTCTTAATTAGTCTAATATGAGACTGATTAGTGTGGGCCGAGTTGAGCCTGGCCCGTAATGAGGGGGTCTGGCTGGAAACTCTATAAATAGTGCTCAAGTCTCTTCTCTAACCCTAATTCTCACATGTATCATCACCTAATGAGCGTTTACCTAACGTTAAAAGTGAGGGGGGTCGCCTCATTGAGCCAGTGATACGGAGGGCAATAGAGGAGAAGGACTTGCGTGTGGAACATTGTGTTTCCGTTTCCGCTTCAAGAACGATGGATCCCAAAATAGATGCGTTAATCTTTTTAGTCAATTATGCATGTTCTTGTTCTAGTTATGGAGATCTTGGGATGACGCAATATGCATCCAACAACGTTCTCATGAAAAAGGGTCCAATCATGGTGTACCATCAATCAACTTTTCCTTCTCGACATGTTGAAGCTTTCAACGAGAACCACATGGAGCATGATCAAGAAAAAAGAAATATCGTCTTTGTAAGAATACATGGAGAACCGGTTTACTCCTGATTAGAATTTGGTCATGGAAAACATTTGGAAAATACTGAAATTGAACTTTTCGCTATATACACAGCTTCTCTTTATACATAGCTGGTTACAACACACCAAAAAAGGAAAAAGAAAATAGTGCATACTAGAGAAAAGAACATCCAGAAGACTCTGATACAATGGTGGACAAAGGAAAAAACTTCCAACATCTGGACCAGCATATCTTCATTCGGTCAAGCAAAGAGACTTCACTCAAGAAATTCTCTCCAATTATGGCAAAAGCTGCATCATGCGATTTAACATTCTAAAATTCGACCTTGTCTTGAATTTATGAAATTGACATTTCGTTGACGCGCTTATGGTTAATTTACTTTGAACTGATCACTTGCGAGTTAACTAATCTATTAGGTAAGACTGTTAAGGGATATAAACGTAAAAGACTAGAGAATTTGATCGGAAATCGATCGCTCGATCGTAATTATCGACAAGGGTCAATATGACACCATTATAATCGATTAATGATCAGATATAAGTTGATCCGACGGAAACACGTAATTGAATTGCGGGTGATTCAATTCGCATCAAACGACAGTAAACCGAGTTTCTATCGATTTTATACTCGGGACAAGTAATTGAAACCTTGCGATTTTTATGACAACCGAAAGTCGTCTACGATTCGGAGACTCACAAACGTGGATCGAAAGTTATCAACCACGGGTCAAACGCGCTAAAATCCCTAAAAGCTAGCCGATATGTTAGGTTGTACTAAAATTATGTTTGGTCGATTTTAACTACGAAATTGAATTTGGTTTTGGGAATCGGACGTTCGAGTGTGTTACGATTCATTTATAGGACGTCGTCTCATCTTTCGAAGAAATTTCGACGAGTCCGAAATTTTATGGAAAAATCGGTTTTCGGACAAAATGGAAAATAAGTGGAAATTCGGATCAAGGGAAAAATGGAGATTTGGCTGCCCAAAAATAGCTTAATTAGGGAAATTAGAGCTATTTTCTTAGTGGTTGGGAAATTGACATTAAAGATGAAGACTTTTAGGGCATGTTGATGAGTGTTTAGATATTTGTTAAAGTTTTCAATTGGCCACTCTCTTGACTTCCTCTCTCTTCCTCTCTCCCTTAATCTCTCCCTTTTATTTCACGCGTGAAGACCCCCTGCAGCCGGCCAACTTCTTCTTCTCATTCCCATCTTTTTTCGCCCAATTCTTCATATCACGTCTTCTTCTTTTGCCCACTTTCTCCACCCACTTCACCCCACGCCCCCACCATCCATCATTCCCCCCATCACTCCATCATCTTGTGGCATCAAGGGAAATTTCGACGAGTCCGGAATTTTACAGAAAAATCGAATTTCGGACAAAAATGGAAAATAAGTGGAAATTCGGATCAAGGGAAAAATTGGGATTTTGCTGCCCAAAAATAACATGTTAATGAGTGTTTAGATATTTATTAAGGTTTTCAATTGGCCACTCTTTTGACTTCCTCTCTCTCCATCTCTCCCTTTTGTTTCACGCATGAAGACCCCCTATAACCGGCCAACTTCTCCTCCTTCCCTTCTTCTTCCGCCCAATTCTTCATATCACGTCTTCTTCTTCTGCCCACTTTCTCTACCCACTTCACCCCATGTCCCCACCATTCATCATTCCCCCCCAATCATCTTGCGGCATCTCCACCATCACCCCCACGTCCTCCCACTTCACCCCCATTTCCAGCTTTCATACGCACCAACTTACTTTAGCAACACACTATCACCATTCACCCACCCCAGCAGCACCACCTTCATGTGACCAGGAACAACTAGCCACCGCCGTAGCCCACCATCCAACTCCCACCTCCACGGCTAGTAGCCCCGACTTCAGCTTAGCTCACCCCTGACCGTCCAGCCACTTCAGCCATGTCATAGCCAGCTTAACCAAGACCGTTTAGCCAGCCCACAGAACCAGATTTCTAGCTTTGGCCGTGAGCTTCACTTGGTCGTTTCCTCCGCCGTTTGAGCTTTGTTGAAGACACGCACGCTAGGCTCGGGTCTTCACCGCCTTCACGTCGCTGTGAACCAGCCGTTGTCTTAATTTGGTGAGTTAACTCCCTAATTCTTGATTAGATTGTTAATTGTGTTTAGGGGATTAGATTAGTGCTAATTAACTTAGTTAAATTAGTATTAAGTTAGATTAGCCTTAAGATGGATTAATGTTAATATAATTTGGTTAGATTAGCCTTAAGATAGATTAGTATTGATCTAGTTAGTTGGATTAGTACTAATGATGATGATTTAGCTTGGTTTAGTGGATTTCTCCCATATCAGTTTGTTGGATGCTCGCCGTTTGCCATGTTTGTGGGGAAAAATGTGCTACGATTTTGAGATTACTTCCTTCTTGAGAAATGTTCTAGACATCTTCAGCTATGACATATATTTGACTCAAGATTTTAGGGATTTAAAAGAATGAGATTTCAGCCTCATTATTTGCAAAACAAAATCTCGAATTATTCTAGAAATAGTGACCTTTTGGTGTTCAAAGGATTTTTAGACCAAAGACTATATATGTGGTGTGCGGAACTCACCATGTATTCATTTCCCCATTTCTCCCTATGTTTCCTTTGATCAATTATCTCCGGAACATATTTGTTGCATCACTCGCATCTTTGAAGAGTGAGAACCATCCAACTATGATGAGGCATGCACTAATCCATGATGGCAGAAAGTTATGAAAGCATAATTGCAGGCTTTAGTGGATAATCACACATGGGAACTTGTGACATTACCTCCTCATCGCAAGACAATTGGATGCAAATGGGTATACAAAATTAAATATTGAGTAGATGGATCCAATGAAAGATACAAAGCCCGATTAGTGGCTAAGGGATTTACATAGCGGGAAGGATTCAACTATCACGAAACCTTCTCTCTTGTAGCCAAAGACGATATAGTCCGCTCATTCCTCTCAATAGCGGCCTTTCAAGATTGGTCATTGCATCAGATGGAAGTTCACAATGCTTTCCCGCATGGAGATTTAGATGAAGAAATTTACATGGAAGTGCCGCAAGGTTTACGGAGATAGGGGGAAAATAAGGTGTATCGTCCTCGCAAATCCCTATATGGCCTTAAACAAGCCTCTAGACAGTGGTACGCCAAATTCGCTGAGTCTCTGATAGCTACCGGATTCCATCAATCCAGATATGACTATATTGTCTTTACATGGACCAAAGGTATGTGATCCATCTCCTTGATGATATATGTAGATGATATACTCATTATGAACAATGATGAAGTAGCTATCAAAGGCCTCAAGGAATACTTGCACTCTACCTTTCACATAAAGGATCTAGGTTCACCAAAATATTTTCTTGGAATTGAAATTGCACAATCAGACCAAGGGATCTCTTTCAGCCAAAGAAAATTTGCACTGGAGATCATATCGAAAGCGGGTTTATGAGGATGCAAGCCAGCTATTGTTCCAATTGAGCAAAATGTCAAGTTAACTACGGTGGATTATGATGCTGGAGTATCTCAAGAAGATGATCACATACTCAGAGATCCATTAGGTTATTAAAACTCGTTGGGAAGCTCATATATTTGACTATGACCAAGCCAAATATATGTTATGCGGTGCAGACACTTAGTTAGTTTATGCATAAGCCAAAGCAGTCTCATATGAATGTTGCATTGAAGATTGTGAAGTACTTGAAGAAATGCCCGTGACTTGGGATTCTTCTTTTTGGGAAATGTGATATGAGAATGACCGCATATTGTGATGTGGATTATGCGACTTGTCCAATGAGCAGAAGATCCATAATCGATTTCTGCATTAAATTGGGGGATTCTCTACTTTCGTGGAAGACAAAGAAGCAACCAACCATTTCACTATCCTCAGCAGAGGTAGAATATTGAGCCATGGCAAAAACCACATGAGAAATAGTGTGGTTATGAGGCTTACTTCAAGATCTTGGGGTACAAATTAGAGGACCAACCAAATTGTTTTGCGATAATAATGTAGTTCTCAAACTTGCATCAAACTCCATTGTGCATGAAAGAACAAAGCATATAGAAGTGGACTGCCAATTCACTCGAGAAAAAGATTCAGCAATGAGTGATTGAGACATGAGGAATTGTGATAGAAGAACAGCTAGCGGACGTCTTCACCAAACCTTTATGTCAGAGACAACATGTGTATTTTTTTGAGCAAGTTAGGTGTCTTGGATATCTACAAGCCACCGGCTTGAGGGGGAGTGTTAGAAGATACATGAGAATCTTCTGAATATTATTTAGATTAAGATTGATATATGAAATCAATCAATATCAATTTAATATTGGATATGATTTGTAGATTCTTTGGTTGCCTTTTTCTTGTATATACTTTGTACTATAATTTGGGACTTGTACATCGAGTTGGTTAGTAATGCAATATACAGAAAATTCCCCACGTTCTTCTCTGTTCTTCCTCCTTGCCTTCGTTTTCTTGCTTAGTTTATATATTTAACAAGATCCGTTTTGATAGGATTAGAATGAATGAGATTGGTACGACTTTTTGCTCGGATGGTTGACTCCTGCCGTCAACAAATGACCTATGCCATGTTTCGTGAATAACTACGCCTGAGAATGGATGGATTGTGATATAATACCGAATAAGCCGCTGTTATATTTCAGACTCAAAATCCATAAAGGAATTTAAGGGAGAGAAAAAGGGGCTCTACACCGTACATCCTATTGCCTCGGGGAGACTGCACATTACATCATGGCAGCACGATCAAATGAGGTTGAAAAGCCCTCGTAGTGATCAACGCTTTACATTATATTTAAAAAAAAAAAAGAGTATCTTTGGAGCACTCATGAGTAATATTTTATCATCATCATTAGAGTTTTCTAGGGATAAGTACACTATCAGTGCCATAAGTTGTGTACGGCGCTCACTTTGGTGCTAAACATTTCTGTCGGATCACTTAAGTGCCAAAAAGTTTGAAAAATGCTCACTTTGGTGCCAACTCCGATCCGGTTGGCCGGAAATCCGATGTGGCATTTTTATTATTATTAATATTTGAAGCTGATGTGGCTTGCCGGAGAGTACAATCAGCATTTAAACAACAAAACTGCGTCGTTTGGTGTCTCTCCCCCAATTCAAAACCCTAAATCTCCAAATGAAGAGAGAGAGAGAGAGAGAGAGAGAGAGAGAAGATAAGCCACTGGCAATGAAAAAGTCATCGTCTTCAACGGCCCTCGCGCTCAGCGGCCGTGGCTCCGACCTCGATCTCGACCCCGACGACGGCCACTCGACGGCCAAGTTGAAGGCCGTGATCTAGCCGGTGCTCGGGGAGGCCATCGATGAGTGTGCTGCCCCCGATCTCTCCCTCTCCATCTCTGATCTCCCCGACAAGTGCTTGGGCCAGTTGTCGTCCTCAATGGCCCCCGTGCTTGGCGGCCATGGCTCCGACCTCGACCTCGACCCCGACGATGGCCACTCGGTGGCCAAGTCGAAGGCCGTGATTTGGCCAGTGCTTGGGGAGGCCACCGACAAGTGCACCGCCCTCGATCTCTCCCTCTCCATTTCTAATCTTCTTGACGAGTGCCTGGGCCAGTCGTCATCCTCAACAGCCCCTGCGCTCCGCGGCCATGGCTTTGACCTCGACCCTGACCCTAACGACGGCCACTCGGCTGCCAAGTCGAAGGCCGTGATTTGGCCAATGCTCGGGGAGGCCGCCAACTAGTGCGCCGCCCTCGATCTCTCCTCTCTATATTTGATCTCCGCCGACGAGTGCCTGGACATGGTGCTACTACGACAGAGGCCGAGCGACGGTGGTCGAGCGACGGAGGTCGAGCGACGGTGGCCGGCATTGGGCGAGGATCGGACAAAAAAACCCTAATTTCAATCCCCAAATAAAAAAATAAAAAAACCAAATGAGTTGTGCAATGTTGTTTTCTTGAGGCCATCCACTCAGGACGGCAAAACGACGTCGTTTTCTTAAGGAGAATGGAAAACGACATTGTTTAAAACGACATCGTTTAAAGGCCTTGTCGATTTTTTTAAAATATAAAAGCCATGTAATTTTTTTGGCCGGAATCTATTGCCGGTGGCACCAAAGTGATCGTTTTTTCTTTGATTTGGCACTTAAGTGATTCGACAAAAAATTTTGAAATCAAAGTGAGCGCCGTACACAACTTATGTCACTGATAGTATACTTCTCCCGAGTTTTCTATACATTTATTATCATTTGATAGGGACTACTGCAACGGAAAACATGTTGGGAGCCCCATGTAACTAAGTTGGGTCGATTACAAGGATTTAAGAAAAAAAAAGGGTTTACAAGGATTCCGTGTTGGGTGTTTGTCCTTTTCCTTTTGTATCGAAAAAGTGTAAAAGAAGAGAGTTCATTAGAAGTGCAAACAATGTGAAATTTGCTATCCTCTGGATTCAAGGATCATTTCCACATCATTTGTAATATTTACGATTCTATGTTAAATTTCTAGAAGAATGACAAATTCCTTTTGGATATAATTCATTTTCCGTTGCAAAAATTCACTTCATCGATGATAATGGTGTTTTGCATGCCGAAGGTATTATTACCGTTAGACATTGCACGTGCGAAACAAGCCGAGTAGTATAATCCATTCCATTGACTAATTCCGCGCTTAAATATCCAACAAGATCACGCATAAGGTCTCATGAAAAGATGGTCAAGATTCATCTCCTATTTAGATCTCCACCTATATTGTTGATGGCTAGCTCATAAGGTATCTTAAAACTAGTATGTATATCCACAAACTTCTCAATGGGTAAACAGAAACACTGAGCATAATCCAAATCCATCAACCTCAATCTTCAATAATTTACAACCAAAATTAGAAACCATATCAACTCTGATTCACAAAGTAAATCATATAATTTCACAATTTGATATATATCAAAACACCTTTTATAAAACAAAGTTATAAATCATGAAATTTTTGTGATTCTTTCGTTATAGACTTCGCAAATTATTCACAAGTAATAAACTCAAATGGTAATCAGCAATGCTTATCCATTTCAAATAGACAAAATGATAGTAAATGCTCGATCTAGATTTTATGCAATAAATATACCGTTTCGTATAACTCATAGTATATCTAATTCATATTGTTTTCAAAATATGAGTTTACAAACTTTTGAAAAAATTAGTATCACTTACCTAGGAAAGTTAAAAAATGACTTATGGAGATTACTCAACTCAATGCACTTGTATTCCCATCAATTATTCAAAAAAACACACACTACTCTAATGAATGGTACAATTAAACTATACTTATCTGTCAATAAAATGATTTCTACACGCTGACCAAGAAATTCGTTAATGAATGTTCATCTTTATTTGTTACTCGTATTGTTCACTCCACGTAACTCGAACGCGAAAGTTTAGAATTTCGTTTCAATCAAATTATAATTTGTAATTGATTTTCATCAAACCTCACAGCTCCACAATGCCCTTGTCTATTATTTCCACATAAATTTTAAGCCCAACAGCTCCTCAATTGAACCTTGCAATTCAACTTTCACATAACTCTAGATTTAAGACCTAACTTTGAAAATCACTCTAATTAGATGAATGATTGGCTTGAATACTTACAAGGTGTTGTAATTTGCAGTTGATTCAGCTTATTGGGAAGTCCGAATCGCCTACGGTTGAAACTTTTTCTCTTTTTCCCCTTCTTCTCTTCTTTTTCTTTTTCTTGTTTAATCCGCCGCTTCGCACACTCACGCACACATCCGTTGAAGGAAGAAAGGCAAATGGGTGACTTTGGGCTTGGCAAACAAAATATGGGCGGCATTTATTGGCCATTCATTACACTTAAAACATACGAGCAATCATACTTGAGGTGAAATCGGAAACAAGGCCAAAGCTGAACATGGAGTGAACTGACTACACAGCCCATTCTTCATTCTCGTGATCTATGTTGAAGCCAAGATCAGAACAGGGCAAAAGATAGTGACATCTCGCAGAACCAAAATCATACAATTTCTTGCAGAAAAATTTAGGCCAATTTGGAAATTCTAGTTCTTTGTTTAGAGCCCCTTCTTCGTTTTTTGGTTCTCTTTTTTGAGCTCGGCTGTGATACGAGTCGACAAGAAAATTGAGGAATATTGATCCTCATGAACATCCTTGCGCTTTTTTAGTGAAGGAAAGATGGAAGATGATCATTGAGGGTAAAGAAAAACAGAACAGCAAGTTTATTTTTGCTATGAAGAAACACACGATCAAAGCCGCTCGAAAGGGTATTAACATAACTCCCTACACTAAATTACAAGAAGCTAAGTTCGAATCATAGTTTATTGATTAGGAGTCTGAAAGTCTTTCCTTCCCTTTGTGGGTTTCAACACAGGAACTTGTAAGGTTCATCTTAGAATTATGAGGATGGACGCTTTTGTCAAACTTCATGTCATTTGGTTGCTTACCTTTTTCGTACACCAGATGCACCCCGCAACTTCTTAGAGTCCCCTTTGATGCTTGAAACAGTACTGTAAATTGACTATAGTGATTCAGCAATTTCGCATCCAATCCCCACATCATTTGCCGTGGAACATATAGAACCCATACATGGTCTAACTCAAACGAGGAAAAACAATCTACACAACCATAAGTTTCTTCCTTGTTGACAAACAACTGGATCTCACATGAGATACTAGCTTCCTTCTGATTGGTTGAATCAACGATAGCGCAAAACGCCAAGCCGGCTATGTCACAGTATAATTCTGAAGATAAATGAAACATTATTTGTCCTCTAATGCTTTGATGGACAAACCACGTTGGGATCTTGCTTCTTGGATGGAAAATGTCAACCCGAGTCTCTCCAAGCAATCCCTGCCATTTGGAACATTCTACATTTGAGACACAAAACACATAAATACATGCATAGAGAGAGAGAGAGAGAGAGAGAGAGAGAGAGAGAGAGAGAGAGAGAGAGAGAGAGAGAGAGAGAGAGAGAGAGAGAGAGAGAGAGAGAGAGACCTCAATTGACAGCATATTGCAATTGCTGGAGCATTGATCCTGAATTAGCTTATGACAATCAGAGAAGTCAAATCTTCTGAGCCAAGGTGATTCATCTGAATTATATCGCAACACATTCGATAAGTTTGCACATGTTTCCAGCGATTCACAACCTTTTGCATGTAAAGATGTTATGTTTGGTGGGAGAGCTAGAATCTCTTGCAGCTGCTTGCAATGCATCAAAAAAAGCTGCTGCAACTTTGTAAATTGATTGATGCAGGTAGGAAGGCTCACAAATTTGTTCTCCGACAAATCTAAAATTGTCAACGAGGACATGCAATGAAGATTTTTCAAGAAACTAAGCTCTGATAAGCTGCATCTTTGCACATTCAAGTTAATAACGCTTGGAAGGGCTAACGGGAGAGAGAAATTGGTGCAATCACTTGATTCACACAAACATTCTGGGAGCTTGCTAACTTGTGAGCAACCATCAACCAAAATACGCTCGAGATGCTGTAGTGTATAGATGCTACAAGGAAGGCTTTTAAGGTCCATGCAGTCTTCTAGATACAACCCTTTTAGTTCAATGAGACACGCGACAAAAGAGGGTAGTTCTCTGATGGCAGTCCCATGAAGCGCAAGCTCTGTCAAACGTTCCATTTGTACAAGAATATCTGGAAACCTTGAAAGCTTTGAGCAACCACTAAGAATTAGATTTTGAAGTGTTCTTGACTTCAGATTTCTTGGGAAACGGCTAAGATTGTAGCAGTTCAAAAAGTTCAAATCTTCAAGTTTGTCAAGATGCCCGAGAGACTGATGAACCTCAACAAGATTGATGCACTCTTGTAGATCCAAACTCTCAAGATTTGGCAGTGATGATACATCGGGAATTTCACTTAGCAAAGCACAGTGGCTAAAATTAACAAACTTTAAATTTCTACAAAGCTGCATAGTAAACGGATAACATATGTAAGTAGTTTTTCAAGATCTTCACAGATTCATCTTTTATTTAGACGGAAGAGAATATTGCAAGTATGTACCTCGAATGTCTTCCCCAGTAGGTGGATGGTGCTTTTACTTAGGTCTAGACCTACAAGTTTCCTGTGGCCTGTATTGAATGGCACCGATGTTGGATAATAACCTGGCCATTCTAGCCATCTCAATCCAATGGGAAAGTATACGGGATCACCCGTATGGTTTACATTGCGAGCTAAGAAAATTCTGAGCCTCCTCATGTTTGTGAAGGCTTGAGCACTAAAGTGTACTTCTTCAGGAGCAGCCAACTTGATCATTATTGCTTCTACTTTACTTGTTCCCTGGCAGCACATTTATGAATAGACAAATTAAGTGCAAAGGTGTCTAGGTTATACAAGGACTTAACTAGTAATAATAAATAAGAATTGGTGTGCTTTGGGAGCCTTTTGCTCTTAGCTTTCAGAATTTGCTTTTACTTCCACATTTGACACGTTAGTCTTATAAGCACCTCAAATCATTGAAGAAACATATCATTTAAGTTCCTGGTATTTTTCATAGTTTAAGTTTTCGGGAGAGGTCAATAGTGCAAACCTTACATTTCAGGTTGGGATGTAGAAAAAAATGTTATGAGACCATCAGGCCATTATCTTACTTAGCAGAAATATATTCACACACTTTTTCATTATAATGTCCAAAGTACTTTTTAAGAGGCTTTAACCCTACCAAATAGGCATACATATTGTCAAAAACAAAAGATCATGATTCAATGCATTACCGTGCCTTCTGTTAGAACATGAAGCACATCCTTATAGAACCACAATCTACTGCGCTCCCCTGGCTCTTTGGGAGATTCCCTTTGAACAATTTCTCTTCCCATTTCTTGAATCATATCATGCATCTCCAGCTTGCCATGCTCAATAGTGATGAGTGACTTCTCTAATAGAACATCAATTCCAACATCCGAGTAGAGATCACAGCTCTCTAAAATATCTCTCACATAACTTTTATTCTCTCCCTTGAAGAAACATGCAATGTCGAGAAAAATATCCTTCTCACAATCATCTAGATCATCAAAGCTCATTCTCAGCACACTGAAGATGTCTCCATTGAAAACTTGCTTCAATTTATTTAATGCGCTTTTCCATACAAGTAATTTTCTACTTCGAAGAAAAGAACCCAAAACTTTAACGGCTAATGGAAGTCCTTTGGTGTATTCCACTATGTTATATAAAAGCTTTTCATAATCTGGACAAGGAGAAAAATTCGGGAAAACAATTGTCCTGAAAAGCGTACGAGCCGTTAAACGATCTAATGGTTGAACCTTGTACATACTTTCTATGCCATGAGCAGCCAGTAAATGTTCATCTCTAGTCGTTATGATGATTCTACTTCCACAACCAAACCAATCATGTCCTCCAACTAGTGTTTCCAATTGGATCAGTTGGTTCACATCATCAAGGACAATGAGGACCTTTTTTTTGCAAAGTCTACTCTTTGTCATGCTCATACCTTCGTGGACATTGTGAAGCTTCAGACCATCATCCCACCTTACCTCAGGAATAAGTGCCTCTTGAAGCTTAAGTAGGCCACTGTCTGAGGAGTTCTCACAAGTTTCTCTAACCTTGAAAAGAAAGCTGCAATACTCAAATTTGTGCACAAAGGCATTGTAAGTAGCTTCGGCAATTGTTGTCTTCCCTATTCCTCCAGTTCCGTAAATTCCAACCATGCGAACCTCATTCGATTCCATGTCAAGCAAAGTACGCATACGGTGCACATGTGAGTCCATGGGAACCACGTTTTCAGGCACAGATAACTTCTTGCGATTCTTCAGCTGAGCGCATACTCTCTTGACAATGTTCTTAATGACATAAGACTCACGCCTGGTAGATTAAAAAACATTGGATAAAGAAGTAAGAGGCTGATCTCCAGTAAACCGCGGTCAATATCTCAAGCACAACAGGCAAGATTAAATTCAGTTTCTAGCAAATTGACATCTAATGCAAAAATGGGCTTGTAGAGGGACGCCGTCCACCTGCTTGTTTATATACTCAACTCACGAATTACTTAGTTGCTTGTCAAGAAAACTAATATATAAGCTTTCATGCTTCGATTAGCGTGAATTGTCTTTTTTTTTTTTTCCCATTTTATGCATAAGCATTCCCATGAATCTATTGCCATGGAAATTAGTGAAATTCCGTAATCAACAGTTTTTTCATTTTGTTTTGCCACAGAACAAACGGTAAGCAAACTGAGAAAGTAGTAAATGAGAGAGCCTTACTGGTCAACCAAATGCCAGCCGGAGATGTTAGCTGCTGCAGTCAGTGCTTCTCTCCACCTCTTCACCTTCTCCGAATCACCGCGGTTCGACTTCAACCTGTTCTCGTGATCGATTAGCGCTCGTCCGTACCTCCGCCTCTGCTTCCTTACATCGGAGGGATCCACCTTGTAGAACACCGGGCACACCATCTGCCCCATCGTATCCCTGCACTCCACGATTCTCACCAGCTCGTCCAAGCACCAGCTTGAGGACGCGTAGTTCTCCGAGAACACGACGATCGAGATCCTCGACTCCCCGATGGATCCGAGGATTGCCGGCGCGATCTTCTCGCCCTTCCGAAGCTCCTTCTCATCCATGAACACGTCGATCCCTCACTGGTCCAGTGCCGCGTGGAGGTGGCCGGTGAAGCCATTGCGCGTGTCCTCGCCACGGAAGCTCAGGAACACGTCATATCTGTATGGACGGCCGGACTCCCCCTTGGCTCCCCAAGAATCCTGCCACATCTTCCGGAGCACCTCGTCTTCCATGATTACAAATGGGAAGTCCAGACGCAGTTCGTTTCCATCTGGATCGTGGGCCCAATTGGACTTCTCAGATTGAGCCACGCCCCGGCGAAGGGAGGCCACTGTGGAGAGTTTGGGCGAGCGGTTCGGGATCAGAGAGGCCATCTCCTTCCATCGGACCAGCGACCTGACCGGGAATGGCCTCGCCTGTTGGACTGAAACTGGTTGATTCACGGCCGGCCATCTCTCAATGGAATGTATCAGTGTAGGGAACCGTGGAGCTGGAAGCAAAGTAAGACGCGTTAGGGATTTATACATGTGCCCGGTAGGAATTTGATAGTTAAATAGACATTTTCTTTTTATAAATGCCACGTCATAAAGAAAGCATAACATGGGACGTATCAATGCACGGAACCTTAGGCAAATATAATATCTATTTGGGTATATGCTCGAATGATCCAAGAGCAGAATAAAGATATAGCGTGCGTTTGTCCCACGAAAAATTTAATAATAGAATTTTTTTTTTTCAAGAATATGACTAGTTTTTCTTTGTTTTATTTGGTGATATATAATTGAAAACGCTTTTGGAAGTTTGGATCTCATTGGAAAATATTTTCAATCTCATAACTTTATTTTAAGAGAAAAACTAATTTTTGAATTTATTTTATTTTTAAAAAATTGCATTTTTAATTATTTTTTAATTTTATGTTTTCTCTTTTTTTTTTTCTTTCCTTATAATTTTTTTAAAAATATTTTTAAAGAGGTTTGGCTTATTTTACAATATTCCAATTGGCTTACATGATGTTAGCTCTAGGTATGGGATCTTCTCAAAATGGCTTGAATATTTTATGAAACTCTTAAATCCCCGAATTTGGTCAAAAATCAGGTATTTGTCCTTTTCCTTTTGTATAAAAAAAAAAAATGTAAAAGAGAGTTCATTAGAAGTATGACTGTTAAGTATTTTGACTTTCAAATTAGTGATAAGGGCATTTTTGTGATGTCCTCAATACATCATGGCTAACGTAGTTATCCAATTCTTTCCATTTTTTAAGCACGCGGAAGTGTCTTTATACCAGTAATAATTGAAAACATGGGAAACTTAAAGAACGCAGGAGTAATATAAACCAGGCTAACACATTTCATTCCTTATTTATTTACTTTAGGTGACATGATTGGTGTATTGGGAATTTAAAAAAAAAAAGGGTTATCCCAAAATACATCACACCCCCACGGTACTATCTCAACCTTGGAATTGCTTGTACATGTCTCACTACCTATCTTCCGATGCTAGCACATCCAAAAGTCGTCGCTTGGATCCAAATTGTGGCTTCACCTTCCTACTCCTGCCCCAGTCGACCATACTACTACCATTGTCATCTCTATCATCCCCGGGGTGTGGGATTGGCCCCACAAGCTATCCTCCTCCTCGCGCGTAGATCATGAGGAAACCCATGGGTACGGGACTTGCCGGGACCCCTTTGTCTATGGTCAAAATGGCGATGCACCAGATGAAGGTAATGTCTAGAGAATCTGAATCCATGAAGTTGGAAAAATGCCAAGTGAGGTCCACAGGTACCCCATAACTAATGGAAGTTCAAGCAGGAAGGATTGACATAATTACTATTGATATGAAAAACTAAAATCAACAGCCGGTGAGCATAAACCCAGCAAATAGAAAGTCTATTGGTCTATATTACATAAACCAATCGTTGTATTGATAAGGAAAGCCTCAATATAAAGAATATAAAATCATTTTCAAATCAACTTGCTTGAGGGACCTTTTTCAAAATCAACCTAGCGGATCAATAAGATAAGTAACTTTTCCAGACAAGTAATCAGTAACTTAAATGGGATTTAAAGATACTAAGACTATATTCAATATGAATTCATGTCGCCACCATTCTCCAAGAACCCCGTTATCCCCCAGGCATCTCGCACCCATCCAACATCGCGACGATATTTGGGGAAACCGTGTTACACCCCACGGAAACCATGTTACACCCCACAGGCATTTGGAGAAACTCAGTTACCCCTCGAGGCATCCCTACTACAAGTCGGGGTATCGTCGTCCCAAGGACTGATGGTATTCTCAATCACACATCCATACCATGACACAACAATTCCATAATTCAATTTAAAAGGCATTGACGTTATTACTACCAAGGAAACTCAAGAGTGAATCCAATAAATCCTCAGTCACTTATACTCCCCCTACACTAATATACACTCACTTGTACCTACATCAAACGAGTAGCAAGAAAAATTCCATATCATAGTCCCCAAATTCACCATAGAATGGTGTTCTGCATTCTTTGGAAACAACAGTGGTTGCTTAGGTAAATGCATTTAAAAAATTATGAAATTTTAACATAAGATAGACAAGATCCAAAGGGACATTTTTCATGAAGAAATTGAAGTACAATTCATTTTATACGACAATATATAAATTTTTGGAAAACCAAACTAAAACAGTAGGTCTTCTGATAGATAACGGGATTAAAAAGAACATTGTTTCTCTGACTAAACGATTTCAAAAAATTCTAAAATTTTTATATGTGATATTTTGGAATGTACTCTACAACTTTCATGGAGGAAACTGATTAAAATTCTTGCTCAAAAATTCTGTGGAAAATGGAAAGCAGAGGAAGGTCGGTTTTTGGGAGAGAGAAAAAAGAAGCTTTAGAAGAGAGAGAGGAACCGAGACTTTTCGGGAGAGAGGAAAAAGAAGAGAGAGAGAGAGAAAGAAAGGAAAGAAAGAAAGGAAAAAAGAAAAGAAAAAAGAAGAAAAAGGAGGAGATAAAAGGGAAAGAGAGAAGGAAAGAAGGAGAGAGAGGGATGGCAGAGAGCTCGCACAAAGAAAGAAAAAGAAAAGAGAGAAAGAAAAAGAAGCAAAAGGAGGAGATAAAAGGGAAAGAGAGAAGGAAAGAAGGAGAGAGAGGGACGGCAGAGAGCTCGCACAAAAAAGAAAAAGAAAGAGAGAAAGAAAAAGAAGAAAAAGAAGAAAATGGGCTTTCACACATTCTTGTCATGGGAGCCTTGTCAAGCCACCTCAACTAAGTAACGAAACACCCGGTAAGTGCTCGTGCTCCCCGTTTGTTCAATTGGAGTAGCTTCGGGCTTAAGGATTGAAGTTCGGAATTTTGGGAAAATCGAACGGAGAAATTCGATTTTTGAGTCATTGAGCTGCGTATTTTTATAGAAAGGATAGTTTAGGATGTTGTGGAGCTGTAGGATTTTACGGATCGTGATTTGAGTTTATGGTTTGCCCGAAACAAAATTTTGAAGTTTATTGTGCGTGATGAACAGTGCGCGACCAGGACTTCAGGGCCATAATTTGTTGGTTTTTGGCTTGATTTTGGATCGAATAAATTAGGGTTCTTGTAGTATGTTAGAAGGGCTTTCTATTGACTATAAGTACGCTTGAAACGAGGTTCGGTGGAGAAAGTTGTGACATGACCAAGTTCCACGCTCAAGTTCCGTGTTGCGGACGGCTTAAATAATCGCTTTGGATATGTGGTTATTAGCACGTAGGTGTCGTTTTATTGATGAATAAGCATAATTTAGTTGAGTCGTTAGTTTCAATTTATTGATGGGAATATGAGTGCCTTGGCTTGAGTAACCACATATGTTGATTTTCGGCTTTCCTAGTTGAGTTGTGCCATCTTCTCTAAGAATTTATAAGCTCACATCTTTAAAATGATAAATGATTGATATTTTATGGGGTATGAATAAGTATGTTTTTGTATAAAATTTGGATCGGGCATTTACTACATTTTGGTATTTGAGAATAGTGTGAGGTCTTTTTTGTGGAAATATATACCCTGTTTGATAAACGAAGTTGAGAAATATTACATGTTTTGAGTTTGTGAAACCTTTTTTTTTTTACGAAAAGCTTGACTTGAAGATAGTTTATGGAATGTTATATAGATATCGATTTGTGATAAGCTTTTTGAAATATATTTGATTTGATTCGATTTGTAAAATTGATTTATGTGACGAGTCTTGAAATTATTTGAGAATATTCTATGAAAAGTATTTTGGCAGATGAGTTGAGTTGCGAAATCTTTTGGTGATCTATGAAATGATTTATGGATTTGGTTTGTGAATTGTGGATAGTGTTGTTCTGAATTGATATTGATGTTCAATATCACTGTGAGCCCAGCGAGAGGCTTGTGGGTATGCGCATAATATTCTAGGATATTCTTATGGGCCAAGCCACCGACTAATAATAGATGGAGACCTTGCCAAGGGGGAATCTTGGTCGCCTTGTCACTAGGTGTTATATCGCGACCATGGTTTGATATTATGCAACTGGTTGGTCAATGGAGTGGACCATTGACATGTGATATGAGTTTTGTCACGATTGACATGTGATTTGAGTTTTTGTTAAAATGGACCATCGACGTGTGGTTTCATATGAGATGAACTAATGAAATAAACCATTGATGTCTGTCATGGGATTAACCAATGGGATGAACCATTGGCGTGTGACTTAATGAAATTGATCAATGGATTTGACCATTGACATTTGTTTTGATGGTATCGTGAAATGAATGTAACTATTCTTAAGTATACGTAACTTATTCTTTTATTATCTGTTTGTTATATTCTGGATTTGGGTTAAAAGAGTTATGGTTTTATTTTGTAAATATGCATAGTGGGTGCTCGATCTATTTAGAAGAGATGCATTACTCACTAAGCCGCGGTTGCTCACTCCTCTATTTGTCAATCTTTTTCAAGTTCCTTAGCTAATGATAAGTAGGACAAGAGCAAAACCGACGATAGGACTTTTAGGAGTTGGATTTTGGGAGCTTTGAGGCTGTATCCTTCGGGCGGAAGGATGGCCGTGTCATGCTCCATTCATGATGGTTTCAGGGTGTGACATGCAATGTTTTTAGTAGGTCAAAGTGGGCCCAAAAAAAAAAAAGGAAAATGAGAGATGTTTAAAGGAAAAGTGGACGCGGCCGAGAACAACAAACGGAAGGAAGAAGGAAAGAGAAAGGAAAAAGAGGAGAAAAGGGAAAGAAAGGGAAGGAAAAAACAGAAAGAGAGAATCGCGGACACATCATGGAGGCTTTGTCAAGTTGAATCAATTAGGTATCGCAGTGTCAAGATTCAAGCCCTTCGTTTGTCTAACCGGAATAGCTTTCGGAATTAGGGCACAATTTCGAAGTTCCATGAAATTTCGCAAATACGACCTCGTCCAAGGAGCTCAGTGACACTTCTTCGTCAAGATTGCCGGAGTCCCCGAACACCGGGTGAAGGGAGGCCCCACTGTGGAGAGTTTGAGCGATCGATTGGGGATCCGAGAGGCCATCTCCTTCCATCGGACCAACGACCTGACCGGGAATGGCCTCGCCTGTTGGACTGAAACTGGTTGATTCACAGCCGGCCATCTCTCAATGGAATGTATTAGTGTAGGGAACCGTGGAGCTAGAAGCAAAGTAAGACGCGTTAGGGATTTATACATGTGCCCAGCAGAAAATTGATAGTTAAATAGACATTTTCTTTTTATAAATGCCACGTCATAAAGAAGGCGTAACATGGAACGTATCAGTGCATGGAGCCATAGGGAAATATAATATCTATTTGGGTATGCTCGAATGATCCAAGAGCGGAGTAAAGATACAACGTGCGTTTGTCCCAAGAAAAATTTAATAATAGAAAATTCTTTTCTATGACTAGTTTTTCTTTGTTTTATTTGGTGATATATAATTGAAAATGCTTTCGGAAGTTTGGATCTCATTGGAAAATATTTTCAATCTCATGACTTTATTTTAAGAGAAAAACTAATTTTTTAAATTTATTTTATTTGTTTAAAATTGAATTTTATATTTTCTCTTTTTTTCTTTTCTTTCCTTATAAAAAAAATTATATTTTTAAAGAGGTTTAACTTATTTTACAATATTCTAGTTGGGTTACATGATGTTAGCTCTAGGTATGGGATCTTCTCAAGTGGCTTGAATATTTTATAAAACTCTTAAATCCCCGAATTTGGTCAAAAATAAGGTATTTTTCCTTTTCCTTTTGTATAAAAAAAATGTAAAAGACAGTTCATTAGAAGCGTGATTATTAAGTTGTTTGACTTTCAAATTAGTGATAAGGGCATTTTTGTGACGTCCTCAGTATATCATGGCTAACGTAGTTATCCAATTCTTTCCATTTTTTAAGCACGCAGAAGTGTCTTTATACCAGTAATAATAAAAAAACATGGGAAACTTAAAGAACGCACTCGTAATATAAACCAGGCTAACACATTTCATTCCTTATTTATTTACTTTAGGTGACATGATTGGTGTATTGGGAATTTTTAAAAAAAAGGTTATCCGAAAATACATCATAGCCCCATGGTACTATCTCGACCTTGGAACTGCCTGTACATGTCTCGCCACCTATCTTTCGATGCTAGTACGTTCAAAAGTCATCGCTTGGATCCAAAATGTGGCTTCACCTTCCTACTCTATCCAAAATGTGGCTTCACCTTCCTACTCTTGCCCCAGTCGACTGTACTACTACCATTGTCATCTCTATCATCCTTAGGGTGTGGGATTGGCCCCACGAGCTGTCCTCCTCTTCGCGCGTAGACCACGAGGAAACCCATGAGTACGGGACTTGCTGGGACCCCTATGTCTATGCTCAAAATGGCGATGCACTAGATGAAGGCAATGTCTAGATAATCCGGATCCATGAAGTTGGAAAAACTCCAGGTGGGGTCCACGGTACCCCATAACTAATGGAAGTTCAAGCAAGAAGGATCGACATAATTACTATTGATATGAAAAAGTAAAATCAACAACCGGTGAGTCTAAACCTAGTAAATTGAAAGTCCACCGGTCTATATTACATAAACCAATCGCTGTACTGACAAGGAAAGCCTCAATATAAAGAATATGGAACCATTTTCAAATCAACTTGCTTGAGAACTTTTTTCAAAATCAACCAAGTGGATCAATAAGATAAGTAACTTTTCCAAACAAGTAATTAGTAACTCAAATGGGATTTAAAGATACTAAGACTATATTCAATATGAATTCATGTTGCCACCATTCTCCGGGAACCCCGTTATCCCCAGGCATCTCGCACCTATCCAACATCGTGAGGATATCTGGGGAAATTATGTTACACCCCACAAGTATTTGGAGGGACTCAGTTACCCCTCAAGGCATCCCTAATATAAGTCGGGTTATCGTCGTCCCAAGGATTGATGGTATTCTCAATCATACATCTATACCATGACACAACAATTCCATAATTCAATTTAAAAGGCATTGACGTTATTATTACCAAGGAAACTCAAGAGTGAATCCAATGAATCCTCAGTCACTTATACTCCCCCTACACTAATATACACTCACTCGTACCTACATCAAACAAATAGCAAGAAGGATTCCATATCATAGTCCCCAAATTCACCATATAATGGTGTTCTGCATTCTTTGGAAACAGCAGTGGTTGCTTAGGTAAATGCATTTAAAAAATTATGAAATCTTAACATAAGATAGACAAGATCCAAAGGGACTTTTTTCATGAAGAAATCGAAGTACAATTCATTTTATACGACACTATATCATTTTTTGGAAAACCAAACTAAAACAGTAGGTCTTCTGATAGATAACAGGATTAAAAAGAACATTGTTTCTGTTGCGATAAAGCGAGCGATTGAACAATAATATAGACAGAAGAAGAAAATAAATCAGACATCAGATTTACGTGGTTAAGTCGTAAAGATCTACGTCCACGGGGAGAGCAACAGCGAATTTCACTATAGATCAAGCGATATAAGGAAATTACACACTCGAGTCACTCAAACACTCTCTCGGTATTTCCCAAAACTCAATTATATCCAATACACCAATCTTTCTTAGATGTAAATCATGAATAAGCTTTCCCACACGAGAAACACAAAGACCCGCTATCAAACACCCAACGCCTACGGATTCTCTCTCAAACAGAGAAAACCATGGCACTCAAAATAAGAACGGCACTTCGATCAACAACTATGCTTCGGTAAAGAGAGTCCCTCGAGCAAGTCTTCAAAATAATACTATAATCCACTGCTAGAGAATCGCGTGCATGAAGAAACCGAATAATCCAAGATTCGGTCAACAAAAAAATAAAAGATTGACTTTCCCTTTTTTTCATCCAACTCCATTAAGAAACTGACTGCCTCGGTCAATACTTCCAAGGTTTGTTGACCAGCTTTAGCTTTAAGAATAACGTCCACCAGAAGACTAATTTGTGTACCCATCTCCTTTTATTTCAATTTAATTTATTTTCAAAATTCAGCAATTCGCTTCGGACTTAAACTCGAGACATATTTTAACAGTTTCTCTGACTAAAAGATTTCAAAAAATTCTGAAATTTTTATATGTGATATTTTGGGATGTACTCTACAATTTTCAGGAAGGAAACTGATTAAAATTCTTGCTCGAAAATTCTGTGGAAAATGAAAAGCAGAGGAAGGTCGGTTTTGTGTCCGTGAAAACAGATCCTGTATTTTATTGTTTTTCAAATAAATTTTTTTCATACAAACTCCAAAAGATCTGAATTTAAAGTATGTTTTAGAAAAGCCAACGAGGGATGACTTTCGTGAAGGGCATCCTGTGGAATTCGTATCACACAAGTCAATGCAAAATTAGAAAAATCAGAGGCCTTGCAGGAACCAACCTGACTTAGACCCCTTCACTAATTTAACTCAGGCTTTTGGCATTTCCAGCCCTAGCATACACTAGACATCAATAGACCGTACTCCTACGATCCAACCACGAACTCAATATTTTAGCTAGGTAATTTGGTCGAAACTTCCAACTAGACGGGAATCTAAGCAACGTTTATGGAAATTTCTAGGAAACGAATCTCGCCAAAAATAATCGATTGACATAGGATAGAATGGAGGATATCCACTTACCTCAGGTCCTAAAGGGTTGTGGTCGCGGGCTCGGCGGGGTGAGGGCATGGCGGTACGGGCGACGGCTTGGATGAGGCGTCCTTGATGTCGACTTGAAAAGCTGAGGTTGCTTCTGGCTCACACGGAAGAAAGCTGAAGAGGGAAGTGGGAAGCTTGCTCACTGACTTTGGTGTTTGTGGCAGAGGAAGTTTGCGGTGCAGATAGAGGGGAAAACTGCAGTGAAAACAGAAGAAACAGGAAGAACTTGGGCGTGAAAGCAGGAAGAAAGCGAGCGGTTTTGTCCTTCTCTTTTCCAACTCAGCCTTCACCGTTCCTTTGCTGCTGAGGTGTCGCCGTTTAAAGAGAGCTGTTGAGGAAGGTGACACGGAGTTAGTCTCCATTGCCGACCCCAGAGGAGATGTGGCAAAGCGCTGGAAGTGTAGCGGCATTAAGAGAGAACGAAGGAAAGTTGCAGCGAGCAATTTCGATGACTGAGGAGGCGGCTTTGTTTATCTCTTGCTCAATCCTCGTTTCTCAATTGTTGCGGTCATTATTTTTTACTCTGGCCACCAGAGCTCTTGATGTTAGACAATTTCTTTAATACTTGATGCGGAAATTCAAAGTAAACAATGATCTTTTGATCTTCATGATTTTCACAATTAGATGAAGACATACCTTTATCCATAGCGCTACACTTGATGATGATCGTTGTAACCAACCCAAATGACTCGAACCAAATGAAGAAATCCGATTTCTCTCCCTTAACCCACTATTCCTTACTGTATTCAATCGATGGAGGAGAGAATACTAAATTCCTTTCAGTTATTGTTGTTCGTTGTGGGTGGAGAGAGGACCGGACTCTATTTATACGTTTATTGAAAATGTGCATTCCATCAAAGCGATATACCCTTTCAATTTATTAGAGTCGCAACTTCTCGTAACCAATATTTATTATTCTTATAGCATAACAATAATTATTAAACTATATAATAAATCATATCATGTGGGTCACAATAATTCTTACACTTGACTGCTGGATGAAGAGGTGGCTGAATTCGGTAAAACGGTGAAAGTGGACGAGGTGGACTTCTGGTTGTGCTTCTTGCTGCGCGACTCATCGCGGCAAATGGCGCCAGCTGTGGAGACGAAGCCGTGAACGGAGAATTGGGTGGCGCGGCTCATTGAAGGCCGAGTGCGGCAGCTTGATGATGGTGGCTTGGACGGTTAGGCATTTGGGCTCGCAATACATTGAACGAAAAATCTGGATGTCACAAGTTTGGACCATGCACATATGTTTTAGGGTTTTTTTTTTTTTTAAGGAAGATTATAAAAGGATGTGCTTAACAACACATTTAAAACCTTGGCCTCTTTTGTTTTTCCTATCTTCTTTTTGAATCTTTTGAGTCTTGTGACTCAACAAGTGGTTTTTTGAGATTTTGGCTTGTATCTTGTACTTGTTGAAGAAAGAGAAATCCCTCTCTTCTCAAGGTTTTCCCATCTCGGATTTCCACGTATATCTTGCGTTTTGAGTGATCTAGATTTTGCTTTTATCCTTCACTATTTGTGCTTCGATTGGTCTATCTTGTGGCATTTTTTTTCCAACAATAACAATGAGGAATTTGCAATTCTTGCAATTCAAGCATCATTGCCACGTCACTTTTAATGTTTACGGTTCTAGGAAGAAGTACACCCTAAGTCACTTTTTCATAAAATCGGATACTTAAATGTTAGCTTCAGTAAGGTTTGCCAAAAATATGACGTGGTGTTATTTTATTAATAAAACCGTCTAGTGGCTTGCCGGAATGTCTACTCAGTAATCATTGTCTAAAAACAACATCATTTTGCCCCTAAATTTGATTTTTAATATAAATATTAATTAAATTTGATTTAAATAAAAAAAGGGAAATCAGCGAGGGCCTCGACAACTCCTACCGCCGTGGCCCCACCATCATCAGAAAGGGTTGGTGATGATGGGGCGAGGGCCTACACGACCTCACCTAGATTGTGCTAAGGGCTGTCGTTGGTGGGTCGACCGCGACCCCTCACCCCAGATCTAGGTGAGGGCGTGCAGGCCCTTGCTTGTAGTCGGCAAGGGTCACCAGCCGCTGGTTGGGGCTCGGTGATTCTAGTTGATCCTCGCCCCCCGTCGCTAGCCTTTTCAACAATGGTGGGGTGGCAGCGGTGGCGAGGGCTATAGAGACTATTGCTAATTTCTCTTTTAATTTAATTTAATTCATATTATAAATCAAATTTGCACTAAAATGACGTCATTTTGGGCTTATCTAGCCATGTCAAAGCCATGTGAATAAATCTTTTTTAAAGAAATGTCACATCATTTAAAATTCTCGTCAGAAAATGCCACGTCGGTTGTTTGGTTGGAAATTCTCGCGTTAGTGCTTAAGTGTTCATTTCTTCTTTGATTTTGTCACTTAAGTATATTTTTGGAAGTTTTGGCACTTATATGTCCACCAATGCTAAATTTTGGCACTTGGGATATCCACACCTCTACAATTCTATGTTAAATTTTTAGAGGGATGACAAATTCCTTCTGAATATAATTCATTTTATGTTGCAAAAATTCAATTCATCGATGATAATAATGTTTCGCATGCCAAGGGTATAATTATTGCTGGACGTTGCATGTGTGAAACAAGTCAAATAATATGGTCAATTCTATTAATCAATCATGTGCTTAAGTATCTAATAAGATCACGCATAACGTACCATGACAAAGACAAACAAAATTCTCCGATTATCCGGCTCTCCATCTATATTGCTAGTGGCTGGCCCATAAGAATATTCTAAAATTGGTATGCATATCCACAAACTCCTCAACGGGATCATAGAGACATTGAACAAATCCATCAACATCAATCCTCATTAACCCAAAACCAAAATCGGAAACCATATCAACTCTTATTCACAAACCAAATCATATAATTTCACGATTCAATATATATCAAAAACACCTTTTCTAAACCATATTCATAAATCATGAATTTTTTGTGATTCTTTCTTAACAAGTTTTGTAAGCCATTTATAGGCAATCGGCTCAAACTTTAATCAACAAATGCTTTTCCACTTCAAATAAATGCTCAATCTAGATTTTATGCTCTAAATATCCAATTTCGTAACTCATAATATATCTAGTTCATATTGCGTTCGAAAAATGAGTAAGCAGACTCGAAAAAAAAGATATTATTACTCATTGAGGAAAGCTGAAAATTGACTTACGATGGTTACTCAAGTCAACTAAATTAGGTTTATCCATCGATAAAATAATTTCTACACGCTAACCAAGAAATTCATTTTTATTTGTTACGCGTATGATTTGCTTCACATAACTTGAATGCGAAAGTTCAGACTTTCGTTCCGATCAAACTTTACTTCGGAATCAATTTTCGTCAAAACTTAGAGCTCCACAGCTCTCTTATCTACTGTTTACATATAAATCTAAAATTCAATTGCTCCTCGATCAAACCTCGCATTTCAACTTTTAATAATTCCAGATTTAAGACCCGACTTCAAAAATTACTCTGATTAAATAAATAGTAGGCTTGAATAATCACAAGGTATTGCAATTCGCAAACTAATTCGGCTTGTTGGGACATCCGAATCGGCTACGCGCGAAACTTTTTCTCTTTTCCCCTTTTCTCTTCACGGACGAGCTCTATCTTTCCCCTTCTATTTCCTTTTTCTTGTTTAGTCCGCCGCTTCGCACACTCACGCACGAATCTGTGGAAGGAAGAAAGGAAATGGGTTGGGCTGAGGGGTTGGACTTTGGGCTTGGCTAACAAAATATGATCTGAATTAATGGGCCATACATTATGCTTAAAACATACGAGCAATTATACTTAAGGTGAATCGGAAACAATGCCAAATCAAACATGGACCATGTAGTTGAACATGTAGTGAACTGACTGCACAGCCCATCCTTCATTCTCATGACTTCAGTAGCCGCTGACCCTTGTTGAAGCCAAGATTAAAACGGGGCAAGAGATAGAAAGGCTGACAAGAGTGTTTTTATGGCTGATGTATTCATAAATTCACAGAAGCAAAATCATGCAATTTCTTGCAGAAAGATTTGAGCCAATTTGGAAATTCTAGTTCTTTTTCAGAGCCCTCCTTCGTTTTTTTTGGTTCTCTTTCTTGAGCTTGACCTTGATATGGGTCGACAAATTTTTTTTTAGCTATATTGACTCAATAGGAGCATCTTTGCACTTTCTCAGTGAGGAAAAGATGGAAGATGATCACACAATCTGAGGGTACAGAAAAACACAGCAGCAAGTTTATTTTCGCTATGAGGAAACACGCAATCAAAGCCGCTCAAAAGGGTATTAATATAACTCCCTACACTAAATTACAAGAAGCTAAGTGTGAATCATGGTTTACTTATTAAGAGTCTGAAACTGTTTCCTTCCTTTTGCAACTTTGAACACAAGAACTTGTTAGGTTCATTTTAGAATTTAGAGGATCGATGTTTTTGTCAATCTTCATGTCATTTGGTTGCTTAGCTTGTTTGTACACTAGATGCACCCCACAACTTCTTAGAATTCCCTCTTATGCTTGAGACAATATTGTAACTTGATTACAATGATTTAGCAATTTCGCATCCAATCCCACATCATTTAGTGTGGAATGTATAGAACCCATGTGTGGTTTGACTCCAATGAGGAAAAACAATTTACACAACCATAAGTTTCTTGATTGTTGACAAATAACAGGATCTCACATGAATTACTGACTTCCCTTTGATTAGCTGAACCGACAATAGCACAAAAGGCCAAGCCGGCTATGTTGCGGTATGATTTTGAAGGTACGAGAAACCTTATTGATATCGCTAGTATATACACCTAGAGGGGGGGTGAATAGGTTTATAAACAATTTATCGATATACGAAAGCAATACTAGGCAAGCAATAGAACAGAGGTTCTTCAAGACAGATTATGATTAAAGTAAAAAGAGAGTAGGGAAGAAAAAATTGAACACAGGGTTTATAGTGGTTCAGCTTATTCCAAGCCTACGTCCACTCTTCCTCACTAACAGCCTACCGGCTGGATTTCACTATAAACAAGAGAGATGTTACAGCAATGCTTTCTCTTGATTCCACAAAGTGTAGATACTCTACCACACTTCCTCAAGATATCTCAAAATATAGTCTCTCTTTTGCGTACAAGATTTCGTTCAGTAATAGACAAAGAACAAGGAGCTTTAGACTTTGAAATTCTTCTATCGCGCACCCTCCGAAACAACTCGAACATCTTCCTTATATACTCCTTTATGCCATCATACCCGTTGGCACTTACCAAAGGAATTCTTCCAATCTTCCCGTTGGACAGAATCAATTAGAAAGATTACTCGAGCTATTAAAGGAACATAACGATAGCCCATCAATCCTGCTCGCCCATACAATCACGATTTCGGTTTCCATAAGTAGAACTTTCCAAGTATACTTCGCCAATCAACGGATCTCTAAAATCAATCTTGATGTTGACTAAAGTAATCCATTGTGTCATATCCAGCCAAGAGATATTTGTTTAGACGACAAGATCAAATCCTTAACGAAACGCACAGTCCTTGATAGACCTTCTTCGACAAACTACAAACTGTCAATGAGAATAGACTTTGAGTCTTGAGTCTGATAGTCCGAAGGTCTTCAGACTTTAAATGGTAGAGTTTGCAAGTCTTCAGACTTTAAATGGTAGAGTCTCAAGACTTCAGACTTTAAATGGTAGAGTCTCAAGACTTCAGACTAGACTGATGGAAACGTTTTGTCAGCTTCGAAATATTCCAGAAAGATTTCTCCAACAATCTCCCCCTTTTTGATGGTGACAAAACTTTCCTGCTGATTTGAATATCTTTGACCTGCAAAATATTACTCAAGCAAATATGGATATCTCATAAAGGCTAATGGCTTAAAAGTAACACTAGAATCTGCAACCATAGAAAATAGGTTAGTCTTGTATGAGAGTAAAGCCATTTATAAAATATCAATAGTACTTGATGTAATCAGTCAAGTTCAAAACTCAAATTCAGTCCAGTCCACAACCATACTCAAAGTTAAACAAAGTTAATCATCAAAACAAACACACTCAAAGATTAACTTCAAAGATTTCAAAGCTCACATCTCTCCCCCTTTTTGTCATCAGAAAAAAAGTTTGAGATGGAATAGAGTCAGGTTTGCTTGGGAATACGAACAAGCTGGAAATCTCCCATTGTCTGGACGATGCCTTCCAGCTTTTTCAAATCTTCCTTCAGTTGAGCTACCTCTTCACTCTTAGCATTTGCTTGGACCTGAAGAGCAAGAGCTTGGATCTGATCATTTAAAGAAACTGAAGAAGCTTGTCCTGCATTCTGCAAATTCTGAATTTCGCTTCCCAGAGCATATATCTGACCCTTCATTTCCAAGAGAACATCAAGAACTCTGCAAAAATCTGCTGAATCATCAGTCTGCGTACTGGCGTTGGCACAATCAGATGGAGTAAAGGCAGACGATGGTACATCAGCATAGTCACACGGATTTGGCGATGAAGCATCATGTCCCTCTTCAGGAAATTGAGAGGCATGAATGTCCTCTGGATCTGCTGGAGAGCGGCTGACTCCCTCACTGGCAGCAGGATATGAGGATGTTTCTCTATTCTCACCATCTCCCCCTGTTTCGATGCCTTCAGGTGGGGAAGAGTGATCCTCATGCTCTTCTTCCTCTGGATTTCCTCTTTCTTCTTCTTCTTCGACTTTCTTCCTCTGCATCTCTTCCTTCAGATTCTCTCTCCTCTGCTCCTTTTTCTTTAGCTTCCTTCTCCTCTGCTTCTTTTTCTTATGCTTCCTTCTCCTGTCGTTCCATTGATTCTGGAATAGAACGACTCAGATTTTTTAAAGCCAAAGCAGAGATGGTGATGTCATCCTCATCATCTTCATCCTCAAGGATGAGAGCTCTTCTCTTTTTGGATGAAGCAACCATGGGCTCCTTCCCTTTCCTTTTTGCTGCAGAAAAGGCTTGATGAGGTTTGGCAGGGGTTGTCTCCTTGAATTTCTCCAACTCCTTGTCAAGTTCTTTCAGACGCATTTTGGACACCATTTTCAATCCTACCACCATTTTATCACACGATCGAACATAGAGAATATGTGGAGGTTGAATATTCAAATGTATGAATAACTTTGACACAAGACCTGGATAAGGAAGTTGACCCTTGTCCTTCACCACTGCTCTGTACATGTGAAACAGAATGGTATGAGGAAGAGAAAACTTTCTCCCAATAAGGATGGCATACATCAGCTTTGCCTCTGAGTTAGAAACATCAGTCTTTGAAGTAGATTTCGGTCTGAGGCAATTTATTACAATCTTGTGAAGCGAGAATGTTGAATGCACGCATCCTTGAGTAGGAAATCCTTCCCTCTCGTCTTTCTGTCCTTAACAAGCTCCAACGTGGCACGAGCAATGGAGACATTGATAGGTTGATATCTTCCTCTCTCAACCCCAATCACATCAGCCAGCATATCTACATCCACCACAAAGTCTTTATCTCGGACACTGAAAGAGATTCTATTCGCATCCAAGAAGCTAAGATTCGAATAGAAGTATGCAGTTAATTCAGCATAGGCTTATGAAGTATCGGAACAAAACTGTTCAAGTTGAAGAAGACAAAACTTTTCCCTCAACTTAATGTTTACTGCATCAAGGAAATCAAAATCCACACTCCTAGGGTTTATCACCCCACGTTTTAACAGTTTGGAATAAAGATCCCTCTGTTCCTTCGATCGGAACAAGTCTGTTATTTTTCCCCGATTTTTCGCCGCAACACCCATTCTTGGTTGAAATTGGTTGTACAGTTTATCATCATCATTCCCATCTATCGGATTTTGTGCTCCAATCCGTGGATCAATAGGAATGTTTGCCAGGGCTTCTTCAGCCATTCCCTTAGGAGCAATTTCCAAATGCTCCATATTTCGCAGAAAGATATACTCATTCCCATATCCCTTGTTCTTGAGAAACTTGTCTATGCAGTTCAATGGAGTACCGGTCCTCTTTAAAGAACGGTAAAGCTTATAAATAAAAGAGGGCTTTTGGGTCCTTACAGGATTAGCTTTTTCAACAACTTCTTCCTCTTCCCGATGCCCAACACCGTGTGGACTAGTTGGTGGAGAATGACGTTGCTGAGACTGTTGTGGGCTCAGTTGCTGACTGTGTAACTCATCTTCCTCGGTGAGATCGAAGTGAGTAGGCCCCTCACTCATTTGCCGTGGTCCCCTGTTTGCAATCCTCGAAGACTTCCTTGAAGACGACATCTTTCACAGTCTTGAAAGATTTGACTTTTCCCAAGAAAGAAGACAACTTTTTCGAAGATTAAACAAGTGAAGACGACAGAAAAGAAGATCGATGAATTTTTTAGGGTTTCTGAACGAAAGAGAAACTGACTATATATAGGTCAGTCAAAGGGAGGCATACCAAGCGTTGCAAAGGAAAGTAAAAGATGCCCCTTTTAAAAATAACTTCCCCCTTTTTAAAATCGATAACTGCCATTTTTAAAATATTAACCCCTTTTTGAAAGAGAGAAATTGCCTTTTATAACGGAAATTGAGAGTAGCAAAAATCAATTATAGATAGATGATCGTACCTTTCCGAGATGAAATATAGCAGAAAATAAAATAACTTACAGTCAAGAACCGTTTGAGTCTGAGAGTCATTAGACTTTAACTTCTTCAAGCTTAAGGATGTTGAGTCTGGAACATATGATTTCAAATTGATTTTTCTCCAAAGGCTTTGTAAGTATATCCGCCAGTTGGTTCGTTGAGTCGACAAACTGAATCGAAATTTCTCCATTTTGAACATGATCTCTAATGAAGTGATGTCGAATCTCTATATGCTTCGCTCTTGAGTGAAGGATTGGATTTTTGGTAAGATTGATAGCACTAGTGTTGTCGCAGTTAATCTCTCGTGCATGAATCTTCAATTCCAAAGTCTCTTAGCTGTTGTTTTATCCACAAAATTTGTGAACAACAACTTTTGAGGGATATATACTCGCTTCGTTGTAGAAATGGCTACTTTGTATTTTGCTTTCTTGAGAACCAAGACACTGTCCCGCTTCCAAGTAGTTGACAAGTGCCTCGAAGTGCTCTTTCACAACTCGCAACTAGCTAGATCTCGCGTCTCGAGTATCCGAGAAGAGTAAAGTCTCCCCTTCTAGGATACCAAAGACCTATGCTTGAAGTTGAAGCAATGTATTTGATAATACGCTTTGCAAAGACTTAGATGAGATTCTTTAGGGTCTGCTTGAAATCTAGCACAAATGCAAACACCGAACAGAATGTCGTCTAGACGCAAAAAGATAAAGAAGTGAGCCAATGATACTCCCGTATAGCTTTTGATCAACTTTCTTTCCTCCTTCATCTTTGTCTATCTTCAAGGAACTTGACATCGGTATATTAGTCTTTTTGCAATTTTCCAGTCCAAATTTTTTGACAAGATCATTAGCATATTTTTCTTGATGAATAAAAGTCCCTTCCTTCCATTGTTTCACTTGAAGTCCAAGAAAGAAGGTTAGTTCACCCATCATGCTAATTTCAAATTCATCCTGCATCGTCTTAGAGAATTTCTTGCACAGACTTTGATTAGAGGATCCAAAAATAATATCATCAACATATATTTGAACAAGCAGAAAACTTTTGCTTTCCTTTTTGATAAATAGGGTAGTGTCTACTTTACCTTTGACAAAGCCATTTTGAATTAAAAACTTACTCAGCCTGTCGTACCAAGCTCGAGGTGCTTGCTTTAAACCATACAAGGCCTTTTTCGGTCCCGAATACGAGTCCGGTTTCCTTGGGTCTTCAAACCCAGTGTGGTTGTTCCACATAGACTTCCTCATGGATAAATCCGTTCAGAAAGCACTCTTGACGTCCATTTGGAATAACCTCGAAATCCTTATAACGAGGCAAAAGCAAGTAATAATCGAATAGCTTCTAACCTTGCTACGGTGCGTAAGTCTCGTCATAGTCTATCCCTTCTTCTTGCGTATATCCCTTGGCCACGAGTCTTGCTTTGTTTCTTATGACTTTTCCTTCCTCGTTTATCTTGTTCCTGAAAACCCACTTAGCTCCAATAATAGATTTACCTTTTGGTTTAGGAGTTAACTCCCAGACATCATTAATGCTAAATTGTCTGAGTTCTTCTTGCATAGCTTCAATCCAGCTTTCATCAGATAAAGCTTCTTCTATGCTTTTGGGTTCTATTTCAGAAATAAGAGCCACAACACTAGACTCTTCGCGCCTTTTGGATCTTGTGCGAATCCCTTCACTAATGTCGCCACTAATGAGATTTTTGGGATGACTGGACTTATGCTTCCAGTTACTGGTTGATTCGTTAGGTTGATGATCACTTCCTTCATTTGAATCTTCAATAACCACTTGTTGCCGGTCTTTATGAGTCTTAGTTGCTTCTTTAGACTTTGTAGAGTCTGAAGCTGGTTCAAATTCTTCAAGATGAGTCTGAATAGATTCATTTTGTGAAGAATCCTGGAATTTGACATTCATTGATTCCTCCACGAATAAGTCTTCTTGTTATAGACTCGTAGGCTTTGCTTGAGGTAGAATATCCAAGGAAGATACCTTCGTTTGATTTTTCTTCAAACTTGCCAACTCGATCATTTGTATTTTTTAAAATAAAGCATTTACATCCAAACACATGAAAATATGAAACAATAGGTTTCTTTCCTTTGAATAATTCATAAGGGGTTTTTTTTCCAGAATATGCCTTAGAAAAACTCTATTGATAATATAACATGCTGTTGAAACTGCTTCAGCCCAAAATCGTGAAGAGATGTTACTTTCAATCAAAAGAGTTTTAGCCATTTCTTGAAGCGATCTATTCTTTCTTTCCACAACTCCATTTTGTTTTGGAGTATATGGAGAAGAGAACATATGTTGAAAACCAGCTTCATCACAGAATTTTGTAAAATCTTGATTTTCAAATTCACCTCCATGGTCTGTTCTTATACTTGAGATGACATACCCTTTTTCATTTTGAATCTTTTTAGCATACTTTTCAAAGTAAGAGAAAGTTTCAGACTTACTTGTTAGGAAATATACCCAAGTAAATCGTGAGTAGTCATCCACAATTACTAGGCAATATTTCTTACCCCCAATGCTCTGAGTTCTGGTTGGTCCAAACAGATCCATGTGCAGAAGCTGCAATACACGATTAGTGGAAACTTGATTTATTGGTATAAATGAATTTCTAACCTGTTTTCCTAATACGCATGGAGTACATAGATTGGTCTTTTGGTATGATAATTTGGGTAAACCTCGAACAAGCTTCTTTGCTGAAATTTTGGCTATCTCGCTTCATATTGATGTGCCCAAGCTTTCGTGCCATAAGTTCGCTTCGTCTTGTAATGAGATTAGACATTTCGATTCATCCGGATTTACGTCCAAGAGGTAGATGTTTCCATGTCTTCGACCCATAAATGACTGAGTAGTATCTTTACTGGTTCCTGAACAAATTCCTTCTTGAAAGTTTATTTTGAAACCAATATCACACAGCTGACTGATACTGAGCAGATTGTAGTTGAGTCCTTCCACTAGGGAAACATTGCTTATCATGAGGTTTCCAATTTTTACAGTTCCAAACTCCACAATTCTTCCTTTGCTGTTTCCTCCAAATGAAACTTTTCCACCATTTGCTTGAACAAGTTTTATGAAGAATTTTGAATCTCCTGTCATATGTCTTGAGCATCCACTATCCGGATACCATTTTACCCTTTTCTTGATAGTGACCGCATTTAAAAAGAAACTCAAGCTTTCTTTGGTACCCATATTTTCTTAGGTCCATTGGTGTTAGTATGATATGTGGTTTTTGCCCATACTTTTTTAACAGGTTTCCAAACCATAGGACATTCTTTTTCAAAATGATTTGCACTGTTGCACCTTGAACATTTTAGAGCATTTTGACCTACTGGTTTCACAAAAACCTTTTTGAAATGATTGTTGTAAGCATCTCTTGTGGGTCTTTGCTTAATTCTTTCTTTCACTTTAGGAAAATCAATTAGAGGAATGATTTCTACAGTCATTCCCAAACCAGATTTATTAAAATAAGGTCTTTGTGCTTTGAAAGAATTTTTTCAAGTTTCTCGAGATCCTATTGAAAATCTTTTTGAGATATTTGATATGTCATTTTTTAAGAATTCATTTTCTTTTAAAAGATTTTCTTCACTTTCTTTAAGAGTCGAAACATTCATGTCTAAACATTTCAACTTTTCTTTCAAAGTATTTTCCTGTTGTTTTAGTACAGAATTTTCCTTTTTAAGTTCAAAATCCTTTTAAGAGAAATCTTAAGACTAGAACACATCTCATCAATGTATTTAGAAACTTTAACAGGGATTTTAAAATTACTTACCTCAAACTCACTATCTGAATCTGAGTCTGTCTCGGAGTTTGAATCTGAATCCGATTGTTCCATCAAACATAAATTGGCATAGTCATCATCACTTTCTTCACACTCGTATCACTCCGTTTTCGCTTTAAGAGCCTTTCGATACTTTTCAGCTTTTCCTTTCTTCTTCCTCGAAGAGGACAGGTTGGGTCCGATGTGTCCCTTTTTCTTACATTCAAAGCAGACTATGTCTTTGTTTGATTCATCATCCTCAACGACTTAGTCCGATGCTTTTGAAAACTCGTTTCTTTGGATTGAATCTTCTTCCTTTTCTGTTCAGCTTCTTGAATCTTCTTATCATGAGAGCAAGCTCCTCATCATCCATATCATCTTCGAATCAGAACATCAAATCATCATTGGATTTTAATGCAATGGATTTCTTACCTTTAGGATCTTCATCTTCATTGATTCGTTCCACTTCATAAGACTGAAGAGTTCCAACCAACTCATCGACAGATAGAGGCATGATTCTTTGTGTCTCTCTTATTGGGGTCTTTATGTGATTCCAATCTTTGGAGAGTCCTCGCAGTAGCTTGTTAACTTTCATGGGATCAGAAATTGGTTGACCTTGATTTTCAAGACCATTCACTATTTCGTAAACGACTAAACATGTCGCTTATAGATTCTCCCGATTTCATTTTGAAGGCTTCGTATTGACCAAGGAGAATGTTGATTCTTGTCTCTTTCACTCGATCGCTTCCTTCATAAGTAATATGTAATCTATCCCAGACTTCTTTTGCTGTAACACAAGAAGATATTATGTTATATTTAGTAGGTGACAAGGCACAATATAAGGAATAAATTGCTTTTGCATCAAGAGCTTGTCTCTTGATTATCTCTTCCTAAGTCATTTCACTAGACTCAACAATTACTTTTCCTCTCTCTGATTCAGATGCAGCTTTAGGAGTAATTCCTTTTTCTACAACATCCCATTCCAGAGGATCCTTCGATCTTAGGAATGCTTTCATCTTGTTTTTCCAGATGTTGTAATCCTTTCCATCAAAGTAAGGAGGTCTGGTATTGCTTTGCCCTTCCACCAGCCCTGGTGCTAACATACTAGCCATGGATCTTTAACTCTGAAGTAAAACACTTCAAACAAAGTGAGTACACAAGCTTTGATACCAATTGATATCGCTAGTATATACACCTAGAGGGGGGTGAATAGGTTTATAAACAATTTATCGATATACGAAAGCAATACTAGGCAAGCAATAGAACAGAAGTTCTTCAAGACAGATTATGATTAAAGTAAAAAGAGAGTAGGGAAGAGAAAATTGAACATAGGGTTTATAGTGGTTCAGCTTATTCCAAGCCTACGTCCAATCTTCTTCACTGACAGCCTACCGGCTAGATTTCACTATAAACAAGAGAGATGTTACAGCAATGCTTTCTCTTGATTCCACAGTGTAGATACTCTACCACACTTCCTCAAGATATTTCAAAATATAGTCTCTCTTTTGCGTACAAGATTTCACTCAGTAATAGACAAAGAACAAGGAGCTTCAGACTTTGAAATTCTTCTATCGCGCACCCTCCGAAACAACTCGAACATCTTCCTTATATACTCCTTTATGCCATCATACCCATTGGCACTTACCAAAGGAATTCTTCCAATCTTCCCGTTGGACAGAATCAATTAGAAAGATTACTCGAGCTATTAAAGGAACATAACGATAGCCCATCAATCCTGCTCGCCCATACAATCACGATTTTGGTTTCCATAAGTAGAACCTTCCAAGTATACTTTGCCAATCAACGGATCTCTAAAATCAATCTTGATGTTGACTAAAGTAATCCATTGTGTCATATCCAGCCAAGAGATATTCGTTTAGACGACAAGATCAAATCCTTAACGAAACGCACAGTCCTAGATAGACCTTCTTCGACAAACTACAAACTATCAATGAGAATAGACTTTGAGTCTTGAGTCTAATAGTCCGAAGGTCTTTAGACTTTAAATTGTAGAGTCTGCAAGTCTTTAGACTTTAAATGGTAGAGTCTCAAGACTTCAGACTTTAAATGGTAGAGTCTGCAAGACTTCAGACTAGACTGATGGAAACGTTTTGTCAGCTTCGAAATATTTCAGAAAATTTCTCCAACACTTATGAGTCCTTTTGTGCTTTGACTAGGGGTGTGCATGGTCCGAGCGGGCGGTTCCCAACCTAGAATTGAGAACCGCCCGCTAAGGACCGGTTTCGAAAAATTGGAACCGGGATCCACTCGGGAACCGGACCGCCGGTCCGGTCAGGTTCCCGGGTGGATCCATGGAACCGGACATCATCACGGATTCAACCCCAACATCATCACGCAAGTACGCAACCATGCAAAAAACAGCACTAATTCTCAACCTGCGCAATCACGACAAAAGTAAGCTTATGTTACTCCGTCGAGACTCCCAAGAACACTACTCGAATTCGACTTCAATCTCAATCAAAACAAAATAAGGAACTGCAATTGAAAGAAATGTAACATTTAGAATGCTACAACATTCTCCTGATATGCACAATCCATTCATCTAAACTCGAACAATTGCAAACCTCTAGTCAGCAACCAAGCAGCAAGCATCTAGAGCTAAATTAGAGTGTAACCAGTCGAAAAGATACAATACTACGTTCACCACCAATCCAAGTAGACCGCGATCGCCACGCCAATTGAAACTCAGCCTATTCTCTAGAATATCCTAGGCACAAGAGAAGCTCAAAGCTAGCATTTTCCTAAAAATAGACTCGGTCCGGTCCGGGTGGGCGGGTGGACGGATCCCCCCTTGGAACCAGGAACCGGACCGGTACCCACCGGTTCCCATAAATTGGAACCGGAATCGGACCGGTTCTCTCAAGAACAACTAGTTTCGGGCGGTTTCGGTCCGGTTCCGGGCGGTTCGGGAGGATTCCGGTTCTTTTGCACACCCCTAGCTTTGACGGATGAACCACTTTGGGATCTTGCCTCCTAGATGAAAAATGTCAACCTGAGTCTCCCTAAGCAATCCCTGTCCTGCCGAACATTTACACTTGAGACACAAACACGTGCCCGGGGGATGGAGAGAGAGAGAGAGAGAGAGAGAGAGAGAGAGAGAGAGAGAGAGAGAGACCTCAATTGACAACATATTGCAATTGCTGGAGCATTGATCCTAAATTAGCTTATGACAGCTGGAGAAGTCAATTCGTCTAAGCCAAGGTGATTCATTTGGATTTTAACGTAACATGTATGATAATTCCATGCATGTTTCAATCAATTCACAATCTTTCGCAAGTAAATATGTTATGTCCGGTGGGAGAGCTAGAATCTCTCGAAGCTGCTTGCAATGTGTCCAACAAAGTTGCTGCAATTTAGCAAATTGATTGATGCATGTAGGAAGGCTGACAAATTTGTTCTTCAATAGATCTAAAACTGTCGGTGAGGACATGCAATGAAACTTTTTCAAGAAACTAAGATTTGATAAGCTGCATCTTTGCACCTTCAGGTAAATTACACTTGGAAGGGCTAAGGGGGAGAGGGAAATTGGCATAATCACTTGATGCCCATAAACAGTCCGGGAACTTGCTAAGTTGTGAGCAACCATCAATTAAAATGCGCTTAAGATGTTGTAGTGTATAGATACTATAGGGAAGGGTTTTAAGGTCGGTGCAGTCCTTAGATTCAACTCCTTTAGTTCAATTAGATTAGCAATAGAGGAGGGTAATTCTTCAATGGCAGTCTCATGGAGTGCAATTTCTTTAAGAAATTTCATTTATACAAGAATATTTGGAAACCTTGAAAGCTTTGAGCAACCTCTAAGAATCAAATATTAAAAAATTGTGACTTCAGACAACTTGGAAAATAGCTAGGATTGCAGCAATTCAAAAAGTTCAGATATATGAGCTTGTCAAGATGCCCAAGAGACTGATGAACCTCAACAAGATAGGTGCACTCTTGGAGATCCAAACACTCAAGATTTGGCAGTGATGACACATCCGGATTTTCACTTAGCATTGTACAATGGCTGAAATTAATAGACCTCAAATACCCAAAAAACTGCACAGCAAATGGATGACATATATAAGTAGGCTTTTCAAGATATTGGAAGTTTAAAATTTTAATATATATAAGTAGGCTTTTCAAGATCTTGGAAGTTTTAAATTTTATCTTGACAGAAGAGTATGTTGCAAGTACGTACCTTGAATTCCTTCCCTAATATTCTGATGCTACTTTTACTCAGGTCTAGATGTACAGGTTTCTCGTGGCCTATATTGAATGGCATAAATAGTCGAGAGTAATCGGGCCATTCCAGCCATCTTAATTCAGCCGGAAGTATATGGGATCACCTAAATGGTATGCACTGCGAGCTAAGAAAAATATGAGCCTTTTCATGTTTGTGAAGGCTTGAGCACTAAAGCATACTTCTTTAGGAGCAGCCAACTTGAGCATTATTGCTTCTACTTGATTGGTTCCCTATCAGCACATATATGAGTATACAATTTAAGTGCAAATGTGTATAGGTCATGCAAGGACTTAACTAGTAATGATATATAATATTTGGTGTGCTTTGGATGCCTGTTTTGCTTTTACTTTTGCATTTGACAAATTAGTTTTATAAGCACCCTAAATCATTGAAGAAACACATCCTTTAAGTTCCAGGAGATTTGTTCATAATTTTCTTTTTGGGGAGAGGTCAACAGTAGGGGTGTGCAAAAAAACCGGGATCCGCCCAGACCGCCTGGAACCGGACCAAAACTACCGGAACCGGTGGTTCTTGAGAGAACCGGTTCGGTTCCCGGTTCCAATTTATGAGAACCGGTGGGTACCGGTCTGGTTCCCGGTTCCATGGGCGGATCCATCCACCCGCCCACCCTGACCGGATTGAGTCTATGTTTAGGAAAATGCTAGCTTTGAGCTTCTTTTGTGCCTAGGATTGTCTAGAGAATAGGTTGAGTTTCAATTGACAAGGCGATCGTGGTCTACTTGGATTGGTGGTGAATGTAGTATTGTATCTTTTCGACTGGTTACACTATAATTTAGCTCTAGATGCTTGCTGCTTGGTCTCTGACTAGAGGATTGCGATTGTTTGGGTTTAGATGAATGGATTGTGCATATCAGGAGAATGTTGTAGCATTCTAAATGTTACATTTCTTTCAATTGCAGTTCCTTATTTTGTTTTGATTGAGATTGAAGTCGAATTCGAGTAGTGTTCTTGGGAGTCTTGACGGAGTAACATAAGCTTACTTTTGTTGTGATTGCGCAGGTTGAGAATTAGTGCTGTTTTTTGCGTGGTTGCGTACTTGCGTGATGATGTTGGGGTTGAATCCGTGATGATGTCCGGTTCCATGGATCCACCCGAGAACCTGACCAGACCGGCGGTCCGGTTCCCGGGTGGATCCATGCAACAAACGGGTGGATCCCGGTTTCAATTTTTCGGAATCGGTCCTTAGCGGGCGGTTCTCGGTTCTAGGGCGGGAACCGCTCGCCCGGACCATGCACACCCCTAGTTAGCAGTACTAACCTTAGATCTCAGGGTGGGAGGTGGAAAAACTAATTCTTTTCCGATGCTCAGGCCATTCTCTTACTCAGCAGAAAAATATTAATACATTCTATTTTAGCATACAATTAAAGCAATTTTTAAAGGCTTTAACCCTCCCAAACGGGCAAATATATTGTCAAAAAAAAAAATATCACAATTTATTTTATTACCATGCCTTCTGTTAGCACATGAAATGATAACTCTATTTTAGATAGAGTATTTTTACTAATTTAAGTTTGATATTTGCTAAGTTTTGATGAATTTTGGGTGAATTTTTGTGCTACTCATGTAATTTTATTGAATTTTGTAGGAAACACAACTTTCGGATTTATAAGGGATTGGCGCATCATTTGTAGAAGACATGAGGACCAATGCGTAATTTTCCCGAGTCTATGCTAAATTTGCAAAGTAGTCCCTACGCCTCAATATTGTCCAGAATATTTGAATGTCTCTACGGATATTTCAATTTGTTTAAGGCTATCTTTATATCTTTAAGAATATTCAAATATTTTCTATAATATCTTATCTTGAAGAAAAAGCCAGCCAAGACTAATGGATTTGACCATAATTGAGGCTAGGTTCAAAGAAAATCAAGGATATGAATCTTAAGAAGAAAAATTCCAGATTTGCCGAGGAGTCCTATTTAAGACCTAATGGGAGGTTGACCTAGAGTAGATTTTTGGAAGCCTATATAAACCCTTATTATGCTACATATTGGAGATGGGAGGGGAACCTAAAAGTCACCACAAATTTTAGGTTTTCTTAGTTAGCTTTTATGCTTATATTTTATTAGTGGAATTGACACATGTCAAGGAGAGAAGAAGGAGGCAAACCCAAATCTATTGGTGACTCAACTTAGTGAATTTGTTTTAATTTAGTATTATGTTATCTTTAATTTTGTTGTTAGTTTAGCTTTAATTATGTTCTAAATTTCTTTTGTTAGAGCTACATTAGATCTTACCCATGATTAATTGATTTTCAAGACTTGTTCATGCAATATAATTGTTGACATTAATGCTTTTAGAAGTTTGACCAAATTTTAAATGATTTTTGATATATACATTATACCGGATGGAGATTGCATGCATGAGCACTAGTGATATTGAACCATAAATTAAATTTAGATCAACGTATACTGGATTGTTTGTGTCATGCCTCGATCATCGAGCGTGCGCCCATCCCGGCTTGGTTGATTAAATAGTAACGTCCTAGGACGCATCGCCGACCCTTTCATTTTAATACGCATGCGGAAGCAGATATAAAATCCCCAGACAATAAAATAATGGGATAGAAAAGTAGGACCAATGTTTTATAAGATACCTTTTTATAAACACACAGGTCTATACACAAAGGTTTACAAAAGGAATTGGCTTCCTACAAAAGAGAGTTGTCTTACGACTAGCTAGTCGGACGTGGTCATCGATTCTTCAGGCTTCACCTCATGAACTTCGGGGCTCTTGGTCCTTTGCTAACACCATCTATGGACTTGAAAATGGTTATACAATAACCAGTGAGACAATATCTCAGCGAATTTTACCTCCTAAGACTCGATTAGGAAGCCAATATGCCCTAAAGGTTGCCTAAGCACAATCACGAGTCAGAGGACTTACCTTGGCCTCAGTTCATTCTTGCAGGTCAATATAATTCATAATCTCATCGAGTCACATCAACCAATCAAATCATTCAATCAGATCGAATTATCGATCAATTGACTCAATCGATTCCATGTCATTGTGACCATTTCCCGGTCATTTCAATCAATACTATCTATGAGTCCGACCATAGTTCAAGACTGCTCATTCTAGGCCAATAATAGATAATATAGCTCGCCAGAAGCTGCCTTAATATCAATATAGTATATTATAACTCACCAGAAGCTGCTGCAATTATATTCATATAGTGTATTATAACTCACCAAAAGCTGCCGCAATTATATTCATATAGTATACTATAGCTCATCAGAAACTACCAACCATACTTTTAGAGTATGCTGAAAATTATATATGCTTACCAAAAGGTGCCAGCCATACTTTCATAGTATGTTGAAAATTATCATTTAATCAAATCACCATTTTTATCATTCCCGATAAAATATTGGTGTGTGGATTCATGGTCGATCTTAGCCAAAATACAATTTTCTGCCATTTGAAAATCCCATTAATTTATATGGTTCATCAAAATATTTTTGGCGTTGTAAACTGACGCTCGGTTATTTTCCAGCAATTACTGAAATTAAATGAATTTAAGAATAAATTCCAAAAATACAAATCATGCACAATTAGCACAATTTAAAGTTCAATTAAATAAACATATCACATCACCGTGATCAGCATAAAATTCCGGTCGCCGACTATCCCGGTCAAATTTCCGAAAAATAAATAAATAATTAAATAATTACGGAAATTATTTAATAAATGCCGAAAATGCGAGTTAGGCCCGAAAAAACCTAACTGAATGCTGAGATGGACCCGAAAAATTTCCGAGTCACTCTAGATAAATACTAGAGCTCGTCTAGGCCTTAATTGCACTAACTAACCATCTAACATGCATCGGTAAATAATTAAATTTCACTAATCTAATCTAACTATCTACCTAACCATACTTAACTTAATCTAATCAGCCCTTAAGCGTGATTAACCTACTAAGCGAGAATTAGTAAGTTAAACTCACCTGATTAATGATCCGCTTGGATCAATTTGATGGGGACGTGACGAGGAATGAAAAGCTCCAAATCGACAACACCAACGGGGCACAAATCGGGCCCGAAAATTGGCCCGCAAGGCTCACGGGGTTGCTGGATTTTCCACAGCTGATGGCTGCTTCGCATGGCTGATTTCGCGTGGAGAGAAGGGCTGGATTTGCGGCTTCAACGGGCTGTTGAACGAAGACGCGAGCTGGCCGGAATCTGCGATTTATTTGGGCTCGGCTCCGTGAGATCTGCTTTGGTGGATTGATGGACATCAATGGAACTCGGAGGGAAAAGGGAGCGACGAATGCCGAGAGAGAGAGAGAACAGAGAGAGGTTGAGGGCAATCGAACAAAATGTGAGAGAGAGAGAGAGAGAGAGTAGATAAACTTGACCAAAAAGTCAAGATAATGGGAGAGAGAGGGAAAATGGAACACGGTAGAGAGAGGGACGTCGGTGCGGTGGTTGCGAGAGAGAGAGAGAGTGAGAGAGAGAGAGAGAGAGAGAGAGAATGTGCGGCCATGGGGGAAAATAGGAAAAGGAAAAATAAAAAGGAATTTACTAGAAATTCCTATAAATCGAAAATTCTTAGTCTCACTCACTCTTGTTTAGTCCAATTTGATCCCCAAAAATTCCCATGCTAAAAGCACTTGATCCTCACTTGCTTTCTCGTACCAAATTTCCCCTAAACAACAAATCTCGAGCAACAAAAATGGCTATTTCCTTCAATGCCGAATTCTAATTCATTTTTCTCGGAATCCGATTTTCTGAACAAACTTATTCGGTTGAGGTCTAATTTGAATGCAAAAAAAGCCCAAACAACTTCCATTCACCAATTCACTCACACTAGATGCCAAAAATTCCTTCAAATTGGCTAATCTGAATTTTCGTTTGTTTTCCGAATCGTCCTAATAGATTTTCCGTAAAAATCTCAAATTCACCAAAAAAATTCTTGAAAGATGAGTCGACATTCCTAAAATTTATTGTGACATGACAGAACCTTTAATTTCTGAAATTGGATTCAAATTCGCGGTTAATTTCACTCCGGCGTGTTTTTAGCATGACCTAGGCTATCGGGTAACTTTCAGAACTTTTTAGAGCAAATGACCCGTGGTCGATTTTCTTCGAGCCACAATGAACCCACTCGACACATTGGCGACTCTCGATTGTCGTGAAAATCTCGAAGTTTCAAATATGAACACAGGGTACCAAAACGATAGAAAAATCAAATTAGTGCTGGTCGATGAGAATTTTGCAATTTAGTGGGATCACCCACATTTAACCCCTCATCTCAATCGAACTGACCTATCTCGGATCTATAATTGATTTATATCTGTACCGTAATGATCTCGGCAGATGAGCATGGTCGAACAGCCGATGCCTGGTCGAATTCTCAAGTCTATTTACCTTAAAATTCTTAATGGCTTCCCTAGATAGTATAGTTATTTCACGAGTAATCAGCACTGAGAAAAGCACTATAGGCGCGTTGATGAAATGCCCGATTTATTGAATTAAAAGCAGAGTTGAAAATCTAGGATATCACAGTTTGTATGGTTGCGGTAGTAGATCTAGGTTGGGACTACTTAGATTAAATCGGGAACTTCCACAAGAACATTAGTGTGGGTTAACATATCTAATTAGGGATTATTAGACCAAAGTGGCTTGTAATCTAACTTAGGGAAATTTCACGAACACAATTGGAAATTAATTTGTTGAATGACAGGTTAAGAGAATATTATGATTGATTAAGTGAAGTTGGATACTCTAATGCTTTGTGATCTTGGTTAAAAGCTTGAAATTTGCCTTGTTAATTTTCGGTTCGCTTTAGATTAGGTGTATTTTGCAATTGTAATTAGCTTTTGATTTTTTTAAGTTTCGGCTCTTTTATATTTTAGTTCTTTAATTGGTTTAGTTCACTTTCTACTTGCCTTTTTGAATTAGTTAGTTAAATTTTTGGATTGATCATCTTTGGTAAGTAATTGGATAATTAGAGACAATCCTGGTGGGAACAATACACACTCATCACTTTATTATTTGTAGATATTGTGCTCTTGCAATTTACCTAACATGAAGCACATCCTCAGAGGCCACAATCTACTGCGCTCCCCTGGCGCTTTGGTAGATTCTCTCCGAACGATTTCTCTTCCCATTTTAGAATCATATCATGCATTTGCAGCCTATTAGATTCAATATTGATGAGCGACTTATTTGTAAGAGGCAATTCCAGCATCCGGGTAGAGATCACAGCTATCCAAAATCTTTCTCGCATAAATTATACTTTCTCCCTTGAAGAAAGATGGGATGTCAAGAAAAATATCCTTCTCATAATCATCTCGGCCATCAAAGCTTATACTCAGCACACTGAAGATTTCTCTGCTGAAAACTCTCTTCAATTTGTCTAATGCACTTTTCCATTCAAGTAAGCTTCTAGCTTGAAGAAAAGAACCCAAAACTTTGATAGCTAATGGAAGTCCTTTGGTGTAATCCACTACGTTAGCTAAAAGCTCCTCATAATCTGAAAGAGGAGAAAGATTCCCGAAAACAATCGAATTGAGAAGCATACAAGCACTAGAATGATGTAACGGTCGAACCTCGTATACACTTTCTACGTGATGGGTAGCCAGTAAATGTTCATCCCTAATCGTTATGATAATCCTACTTCCACAACCAAACCAATCATGTCCTCCACCTGGTGTTTCCAAGTGGATCAACTGGTTCACATCATCAATGACAATGAGGACCCTTTTTCTGCAAAGTCTACCCGTTGTCATGCTCCAACCTCTGTGGACATTGCCAAGCTTCAGCCCACCATCCCACGTTACCTAAGAAAAAAGTAGGCCAACGTCTGTGGATTTCTCGCAAGTTTCTCTGACATTGGAAAGAAAGCTGCAACACTCAAATTTGTACGCGAAATCATTGTAAGTAGCTTTGGCAATAGTCGTCTTCCCTACTCCTCCAAGTCTGCAAATTCCGACCATGCAGAGATACGGCAAAACAGCGTTCACTCCCATACCTTTGTGCATAGCCATGGAATATGCACCTTGCCCTCCCATCGAGCTTACCATCACTCACTCGAAAATAATACGGGCAACCAAACATTCTAAAAATAGAATAATCAGCAACGTTACCTGACCACACTTTTTCAGGAGTTCGCCATTTAATAGCAATTGATGGAGATCTTTTTACCAGGTAGCTTACCGTACTTAACACATCAACCAGGAATCTCCTAGCCATACCAGCACTAGAGATAATTTTTCGGGCCATCTCTAGTAATGTTCTACTCACAATTCTGCAAATTGTTGTGATTTACCGGCACTAGTGCGATGTTTCACTATGCCCTCTTTCATGCAGAATTTATTTGTCGGGCCCGAGCAAAACTCCATGCTATTGTCGGTCCGCACATGCTTGATTGACTTACTAGTCTTCGTCTCGATCAAAGCTCTTGACCGCAAGATCCTGACACCAGCATCAAACTTGTGCCTTGGCACAAACACCCAGGTCTTCCTCGAGCAGTCAAAAGACTCTCAAACAGATGCATCCGACGTCTCCGTAGCGAAATTTATCATTGTCTCACCTTGAAGTTTATACAAGCCATTGTGCTTAATTCCTTTCATTATCACTAGGGCACCTTGAACAACCTTCAGAATTCCACCTTTTGAAGAATACCTGCAACCAGCTGAATCTAGGGCACCCAAGGAAATTAAGTTCTTTTTCAATTCTGGAATATGCTTCACTCTAGTCAATGTCCTCACGATACCATCATGTGTTCTGATTTTAACATCACCAACACCCACAATATCGCACTCAGCGTTGTTCCCTAACTGGACTTTACCACTACCCGTGCACTGATAAGTGATAAACCAATTTCTATTTGGTGTGACATGAAAAGAACAACCAGAATCCATAACCCATCCATTAAGCGATGAATCATTAGTGACAGACAAGACATAATCGGCATTATCTGCTACATCTCGCAACATTATCTGCAGAATCAACTATAATTCCCTTACCCTTTTCATTTTTCAACGCCTTTAAAAAAGGTCGCATTAAAGAGAAAGATCGATCTCGATGAATGTAATTGATTGCGATTCAGCTCAGACCATACTCTCTTGACAATGCTCTGAATGACTCACGCCTGGTAGATTCAAAGCTTAAAGCCAATTGTGAATACCAAAGGAAATTCAAAGACATTAGATGCAAGGAGCACTAAGTTGATCTCCAATAAGTTCAAGCCGCGGTCAATATCTCAAGCACAATAGACCAGATGCATGACTTGCTTGTGAAAAAAAATTGACACATAAGCTTTCCTGCTCCAATTAGCGTAAATTGATTTTTTCCCCATTATGCATTAGCATCACCATGAATTTATTGCAAAGGAAACAAGTGAAATTCAGTAATCAACAGTTAGAACACAAATTTTGTGAAAAAAACAAACAGTTAGCATCCTCAGAAAGGATTAAATGTTAGCTTTACTCATCAACCAAATGCCAGCCAGATTTGTTAGCTGCTTTGGTCAGTGCTTCTCTGCACCTCTTCACCTTCGCCGAATCGCCGCCGTTCGACTTCAACCTCTCCTCGTGATCGATTAGAGCTTGTCCGTACCTCCCCTTCTGCTTCCTCACGTCCGACGGATCCATCTTGTAGAACACCGGCCACACGGTCTGCCTTATCGTATCCCTGCACTCGAGGATTCTCACCAGCTCGTCCAAGCACCAGCCGGAGGACGTGTAGTCCTCCGAAAATATGACGATCGAGATCCTTGACCCCCCGATGGCTCCAAGGATTGCCAGCACGATCTCCTCACCGTTCCCGAGCTCCTCGTCGTCCATGAACGCGGTGATCCACTGCTGGTCTTGCGCATGTCCTCGCCGGGTAAGCTCAGGAACGCGTTGTGTCCGCACGGGTGGCCGGGGGAGAAGGACGAAGGCGGAGCGTCGCCGGAGGCCTTCCGGCTCGGTCTCGGGCTCGACATGAGCGATGGGAGAACGAAGGAGCGACCTCCTTCCATCCAGACAGCAATCGGACCGCGGCAATGGCCTCGCCAGTTGGACTGAAACGGGTTGGTTCAGCGCCCGCCATGACTGCACCAGCGAACGGCTCGAGTAGAGAGACGTCCCCACGGCTCTGGATTCTGTCCACAGTGATATGCATAAAATTACTTTAGTTTTTTTATTTTTGGTCAGAAAAATTACTTTAGTTTATTGTACACAATAATTACTAATCAATCTTTATATGTTTCTAAAATATAAAATATATATTTTTAGTTTTCTGAATAAATGGACGTTTACTATCCATATTACTTTTTCATGCTTTCCACTATTAAAAATTAGCAAGCACAATAAAAATTACTAAGCACGTATAAGTTATCACTTCTTATAGAAAGTAATGTTATGGATGATTAGAAAGTTACTCACCATGTTACATATTATTACTTTCTATGCCGACATTTACTTTGTATAATAAAGTTACTTCGATTTGAAATAAAATTAGTGGTCACATATGGATGTCATGGTAAACAAAAAGCTACAATTTGTTTCTTTCCTACATTGAAAGCTACTAAATGTATTAAAAGTTACTCGGGTGTTTTCATAAAAATTATTTTCACAATCATGAAAGCAAGCTTGCTCTTATAATCAATTTGTATTTTCATAGACTGTTTAGTAATTGTTGTGTCAAAAGCTCCACTTTGGTAGAGAGAAAATTAATAGACTTTTAGAAACGGTTCTCTACAAGTTAGCATTTTATAAATCGATGAGGAAACGTGTTAGAAAAAGTTCTAAACACTAGACCTTTTGAAAATTAAATAAAAATATTTGAAAATTTATTAAAATATTATTAAAAATTGTCAATGTTAGAGCTTGCCCTGCTTATGCTATGTAGGTTAGCCAGCATCCATATCAGTAATATTTGGCCAAAATTAGTAAAAGAGGACTCAATTGGCATTAGGTCAAAAGATTAATGACTAAACATGCACTACTAAAAAGGTTTAGGACTAAATTAATATAAGTAATAGGTTTATGACTTTTCCAACAATTTCCCTCATCGATTTTATAAAATGCTAACTTGTAGAGAATTGTTCCTAATGAAGTAACTTAACTTCCGTTAAAATCTATTAATTTTCTCTCTTCCAAATTGGAGTTTTAGACACAAAAATTAGTGAAGTTAAGTTACTTCATTATAAATGATTCTCTGCAAGTTAGCATTATATAAAATTGGTGCAACAGACAAGATAACTAAAAGTTTCCAAGGAAAAAAATTTCATCCTCACGTCCTCTTCCCCTAAATTTTGTCTTCTTGACGGAACATTTTAAGCATGCGGACTTGAATTTTAAGCTTGCCGCAGCTACCCCTCTTTCTTGGATTATAGTCCTACAAAACCTGATCTCCATTCTTGTGGTGTTTTGAATAGAATTGGTTCATTCACTTGATATTGGATCTTGTACGCATTTTCTAAATGCATCTTTAAGGATCGAGAAAATTAATTTGAAATAAATTTAATATGAATTTATCAATTTATTATTATTATTATTTTCAGGATGAACCCTATTCATTATCATTAGATGGAGTCCATACTGGCTCGAAAAGCACGTGGATCACCTGAGAAGGATCCATTGAAGGAGGGCAAAGAGGCGTAGAGAAGTCAGCTGCAAATTTCCAATGTTGACCCAGGACTTCGTCCTCGGAAAAAGACGACATCAAGGAGCGACCCCACTTTTTCCCAAGGATAGCGGAAGCCGGTGCATTCGTCTTTTTGCGTCCCGTTGTCTGCCTCTCCGGCTCTGCCTATCCAGTAAGATCTCGTCCTAATCTAGTACGAACCAACAGAATCATCGAAAGATTCATGCGTTCAAAGGGCGCATCGAATGTCAGATGAAAGTCTCTCGAGACAGACTTTTTAGCAGAACACGTGGCTTAACCTCGATCGTCAAAGGTCTCTTTTAAGGGCGAATCGGCCCCCGCATTCAGTTCGAACCTGCTGCGCATCTCGTCAAATGATCGAGACGGAACCTCGGCCCCCATAGTCTCGATTCATTTTCCTCAGATCTAGAATCCTTGTGACGACGTCATGACCTATTTATGATGTATTTCCACATTAATCTTCAGTGAGATTTTTTGTGATGCTAAAATTTATTTAAAAATAATGTGATACGTAAATATTAATTTAAAATTTTTCGAAATAGAAAAAAACAAGTAATTTTAAAAAAAATGGCAAGGTGTACTAATTTGAGATTTTGGACAATACTAACTCACCATAAACGGCTTCCTTATATAAAATTGGTTACAGAAAGAAAAACAGAAAAAAAAAAAAAAAAAAAAAGCTCAGCGCAACCTTAAGAGAAAAAGAACACCCAGAGCACTTTCTTACAGTGGAGACGAAGGAAAGAAACTACAATGTATATAAACTAAGTATGAGCATTTTCCTTTGACACATTAAAAAGAAAAAGAAAAAAAACCAAGTTTATTGGTTGGATTCAGTCCCTTCACTTCGGATACTCCCTCCAATTATGCAGAGGTTGCATTATGTGATCTGGGTCACAGAAAATAGCAGCGCCATATGACAGAGAGAACAGAGCAGGAGCAGCAGCATGGAAATTTTAGGGCGTCAGTCCCACTGCTTGCTCCCACAGCTCACCTGTGTAATCACTCCAACCACATGACTTCTCAATCAGACCCTCCAGCTCAAGATAGATTCCTGTGTCATCCATTGCCAGTTCTTCTGCTTCTACATCCATCGCATCATCGCCCATGACCACGTTGTCTCCGAGGAGCTTCTCCGACATCTCATGGAAAACCGAAGGCAAATCTGACGGACTAGCTCCGGCCTTCTGATCAGGTGTCCGACCCTGCACAGCCCTGAAATCTCCGCCACCTATCGGAGGAGGCCATGGGTTGAGCATCTGAACGGTCTGAAAATCCACGGGCGCGACATTGTTCGGCCAAGACTCCATCTGTCCCGGATAATCGCCAACTCTTGGGCAATCAACTTTCGGGCTTTGAATCTTGTGATCCATTACTTCGAGCAAGCATTTGATGGCTTCGCTATCGAGACTGAGCAATTTGCTCTTCTCGCTCGATTCACAAGCCTCTAATTCTCTCTACTGCCTCCTCTCTTGGATTAAATGGACAAAGTTCGGGCTTTCGGTTGCTTTGGAGAGAAGGAGGAATATTTGCCGACACCTGCACTCAGCATAGCGAATCCGCTCGGCGACCTGATTGATCTCATGCTGCGAGTGCTCCCGCTCTCCTCTTAGTTTCAGGATCTAGGTCTTCAATGCTTCCTGGTCCTTCTTAAGCATTTCAAGTTCAGCTTCCTTTCCAGCCTTCGGGTAATATGAAGCAACAGTACGACTCAATGTTTTCGTATGACCGCTGAGTTTCCGTCTCCTGCTAGGGCGAGGCTCCGGCGAGCTCACCCAACCTCGCCCGGCTACAAAGAAGGTGGAAGAAGAGAAAAAGAAAAAGAAAAAAGAGAAAAAAGAGAAAATTATAATAAAAACATTAAAAAATTAAAAGAAATAAAAGAATTTAAAAACCCTACTAAATGCATTTCTATCACGAGAATAGAAATTTTGGATTGTTATCGAAAGATTCTTTTGCTCATAAATTATTCCCGAAGATAGAATCAAAAAAAATTATCTCTGATCAAAAACTTTTCTCAAGAACAGAATCATTTCCGGACGCTAATTCTCAATCAGCAGAAAAACTTTACATTAAGCCATCCTCTGTCGTTTTATAAAGCAGGCCGTGTTTCCAGGGATTGAAACTCCAGTGTTGGAAAGATGCCCTTGATCTGATCTCCATTACTCTCGACCAGTTGAATGATTACTACCATCGACTAAAGCAGCGTTCACAAGAAAAAGGGTCCAATCACGGTGTAGCATCAATCAACTTTTCCTTCTCGATATGTTGAAGCTTTCAACAAGGACCACACGGAGCACGATCACGAAAATCAGAAAGATTGTCTCTGTAAGAATACATGGAGAGCCGGTAACTCCTGATTAGAACCTGGTCATGCAGAACATTTGGAAAATACTGAAATTGAACTTTTCGCTCTATAAACAGCTTCTCTTTATGCGTAGCTGGTTACAAAACACACCAAAAAAGGAAAAAAAAAATAGTGCATACTAGAGAAAAGAACACCCAGGGGACTCTGATACAATGGTGGACAAAGGAAAAAACTTCCAACATCTGGACAAGTATGGGCATTTGCCGTAAGATCCTAGTTTAACGGTTGGATTCCAGCATGTCTTCATTCGGTCAAGCAAAGAAACTTCACTCAAGAAATTCTCTCCAATTATGGCAAAAGCTGCATCATGTGATCTGGTCCACAAAAAAAAAGTAGCAAAAATGATTCTGGTGTCAGCTTAAATACAAGAAGAAGAACCCAAATGGGCAAGAAAATAACAGATGGAACAGAGCAGGAGTACATGGAAATTTAGGGCATCAGTCCCGCTGCTTGCTTTATCAGCCCACTTGGGTAATCACTCCGACTGCACGGCTTCTCAATCAGACCCTCCAATTCAAGATAGATTCTTGAGTCATTCACCGCCAGGTCTTCTACTTCTTCGACATCAGCGACGTTCTCACCAACGACCATATTGTCTTTGAGGAGTCCCTCAGACATCTCGTGGAAAACCGAAGACAAATGCGACGGACTAGCTCCGGCCATCTGATTCGGCGTCTGACCCTGCACAACCCTGAAATCTCTGCCACCCAGTGGAGAAGGCCACGGATTGTGCATCTGAATGGTCTCAAACTCCAGCACGACACTATTTGGCTGAGACTCCATCTGAGCCGACTCGTCACTGATTGTCAGGCAATCAACATTTGGGCTTTGAATCTTGGGATCAATTACTTCAAGCAATCATTGGGTGAAGCCATCGGGATCAAGCAGTTTGCTCTTCTTGCTTGATTCACGAGTGTCTAATTCTCTCTTGTGCCTCCTCTTCTGGATTAACTGCTGGACAAAGTTCGGGCTTTTGGCAGCTTTGTAGAGGAAGAGGAACATTTGCTGGTGCCTGCACTCGGCACAACGAACCTGCTCTGCGACCTGGTCAATCTCATGCTGTGAGTTCTCCCGCTCTTCTCTTAGTTTCAGGATCTCGGCCTTCAATGCTTCCTGGTCCTTCTTAAGCGTTTCGAGTACAGCTTCCTTTCCAGCTTTCGGGTAACCTGAGGTAAAATTACTACTCGATGTCTTCCTGTGCTTGCTGAATTTGCCTCTCCTCTTTATGTTCTTCAGCAAGTGCTTCTTCCCCGCCTGAAAACCTTCGTTCGCAAACTCCCATCGTTCCGTATCAATCTTCCTAAAACCCTGTGACACATCTTGCATCAGGATGCATGAAGAATTGAAGATAGGAGGAAGCTGGGCCTGGGAGTTCATATTGAAACAAAAGGCTAAAGAGTAGAGAATAAGCAGAATGAAGGCTAACGAAGTTTCAATGGAAGATGCGCACAAGGGGGTATCATTAGGCCAATATGCACAGAGCACATTGTGTAGAAAATTTATTAACATATAATTTTCAATCAATGAAATAACGGATCCATATATGATTATAAAACACCAATATCAATAAATACAGCGGAATTAAAGTGTATCTGTCTTAGCCATTGTTTCACTTGCAGAAAAGTAGATCACTCTGATAATCAGGGATCTATCGGAATACCAGATCTTCCTCTCTATGACCTATTTCAGTATAGCAGCTTTTCAATGGGATCAAAGCAACTGATAGGTATAACCTACCATTTTATAGGTTAGAGAGGGGACCTGCAAAGAAACCCTAATCAATAGCGTTTCAACCCGGCCCTTCCCATTACAAAGAGGCTTCGATTAAACACAATTGCCTACACTTTGCTCAACTAGGCCCGTTATCAATAGATGCCAATACCCAATTCAGTCGATCACTTTAGGGTTCAACAAATATTGGAATATCCATTAACCCGATTATTTAAAATAGAAAATCAATTAATTAATGTAAGCCCATATTATAGGAAATTTCCAACATTCTCCCACTTGGGCTACATTAATTAACTTATTTTATTTTGAAAATGATTTTATATTTGAAAAAGACACTATCGGGTTAATAACTGAAAATTTTGTTTTATGTGGCCACAACTTTTAAAAAAATAATATTCCAATAATGGCATCTCAATACTAATCCAATCATATATAACCTCAATATAGGACTATGGAGATCAATGTGTTAAGAAAATACCACAACACAATACCTTCCATAATCACATATAATAAGTATTATATTTTCATGGATCATGGGCCTAGTAGTGTAGTAAGAAATAGTGCCAACATGTGATCAAAATATACACTATTTCTTATTGGTCCTCAATGCAATTTCTCAACGACATGAAACTACATTAATGCAATTTCTAAACAATATGAAATTGCCTCAGTGCGATTTCTAAACAACATGAAATTGCACAATTATGTCACAAACCAACATGAGATCTCATAATCAGTGACATCCGGTCATCTTTAAACTAAAATTTGTTTAAAGATACTGTTTTATACTTCCATTTCACAGTCAACGGGAGAAAGGATAACAATAGAATCAATAACAACAATCATTGAAAATAAATGCTTTAATAGACATCATAAAAGCATTATCAGTCTGCATATAACTATAATGTCCAGAAATACAAATTATATAACTCCCACTAACAAAAGAAATCAAAAGAATCTAAAACACCCATATTCTTTACATGATCTTTAAACAAAATGGGTTGTAAGCCTTTTGTTAGAGGATCAGCCAACATGGACTCAGTTCTGATATTTTCAATTACAATGTCTCCATTTTTGACCAAGTCCTTAACAGTATAATATTTGATCTCCATGTGTTTGGACGCATTACTGATCTTGTCATGCTTGGAATAAAACACAGCTGCAGTGTTGTCACAGTAGATCACCACAGGTCTAGCAATAGAGTCCACAACTCGCAATTATGATATCAAATTTCTGAGCCAAACTGCTTGAATCGACGCACCGTAGCACGCTACAAGCTCAGCATACATTGTAGAGTTCGTAATTAAGGTTTGCTTTGTGCTTTTCCAAGAAATAGCACCTCTAGCCATTATAAAAATATATCCAGAAGTTGATTTTCTATCATCTGAACAACTAGCAAAATCAACATCTGAATATCCAATCACCTTTAGGTCCTCTACTCTGCTATACATGAGCATAAAGTCTTTTGTTCGTTGTAGATATCTCATCACCTTTTTAGCTGCAACCCAATGTTCTTGACCTGGGTTCGACAGATATCTTCCAAGAATATTCACAGCAAAAGCAATATCAGGTCTGGTACATACTTGTGCATACATGAGACTGCCAACTGCACTAGCATATGGAATATTTTTCATGACTTCCTTTTCAACATCATTCTTGGGGCATTGTTCTATACTTAATTTATCTCCTTTCACAACAGGAGCTTCACCTAACTTACAGGTCTGCATATTGAATCTTTTCAAAACACGATCTATATAACTTTTCTGAGATAACCCTAGAACCTTCTTAGATCTGTCACGATAAATCTCAATGCCTAGAACAAAAGAGGCTTCCCCAAGATCTTTCATATCAAACTTTGTAGATAGAATTTTTTTTTTGTCATTCAAGAGATCAACATCACTGCTGGCAAGTAAAATGTCATCTACATAAAGTACTAAGAAAATATATTTACTCCCACTTACTTTCATGTAGATGCATTGATCAAACTTGTTTTCTTCAAAGCCAAACAATCTCACAACTTTGTGAAATTTTAAGTACCACTGACGTGATGCTTGTTTGAGACCATAGATGGACCTTTGAAGTTTGCACACCATATGCTCCTTTCCAGCTTCTTTAAACCCTTCAAAGTTGTTGCATATATACTTCTTCATCCAGATCTCCATTTAGAAAAGCCGTCTTGACATCCATTTGGTGAAACTTTAAATCAAAATGAGCCACCAATGCCATGATTATCCGAAAAGAGTCTTTAGTAGACACTAGGGAAAAAACTTCAGTATAATCAATGCCTTCTTTCTGTGTGTACCCTTTTGCGACTAATCTTGCCTTGAATCTCTCGATGTTGCCTTTATTGTCTTTCTTAGTTTTGAATACCCATTTGCAGCCGATAGGTTTATGCCCATAAGGTAAATCAGCAAGTTTCCACACTTGATTAGTTGACATAAAAATCATCTCGTCATTCATCGCTCCTAACCATTTATCTGCCTGATCACTATTAAGAGCTTCTTTGAAAGTCGTCGGATCAACTATACTTCCAATGTCAAAATCAGCTTCTCCAAGATAGACATGATAATCATTTAGAGGTGTTGGTCTTCTTTGTTGCTGTGATCTTCGCACAGGCATTTCTGAAGCTGCATCATTCATCTGGGGAATTTCATCTGTGATGGGAGGATCTACCGTCATATTTTCGGTATTTGCTTCTTGCTGAATTTCCACTCTACTAGGATCTCGCATAGAATCATCATGCAAGATGGGCAATGGAATAAAGACCGTTTTGTTTGGTTCTTCCCTTTCAAAAGATTGAGAAGAACTCTCTTCAGCGATATCTAATTCTAGGAATTTGGCAGTTTGAGATTCAACAATTCTAGTGCCTCGAGTAGGACAATAGAATCTATACCCTTTAGAATGATTAGGATATCCAATAAAGTAACATCTAGTAGTCCTAGATTCTGTCTTCTTCTGAGAAGGATCATAAATTTTCACCTTTGCAGGACAACCCCAAACTCGAAAATGATTCAAGCTTGGTTTCCTCCCTGTCCACAATTCAAAAGGTGTTTTCAGCACCGATTTACTAGGTACATGATTCAAAATATAAGTTGCTGTTTTAATCGCATCACCCCATAAATATTCAGGCAAATTAGAATTGTCCATCATACTTCGTTTCATCTCCATGAGTGTGCAGTTTCGCCGTTCAGCTACACCATTTTGTTCAGGACTCCCAGGCATTGTATATTGAGCGACAATACCACAATCCTGCAAATATTTTGCAAATGGTCCCTTTTGCTGTCCAGCCTCAGTATATCGCCCATAATACTCACCACCACGATCAGACCTGACAATCTTGATAATTTTTCCCAATTGTTTCTCAACTTCAGTATGAAACACTTTGAACATTTCAAGTGCATCAGTCTTCTCCTTAATTAGATAAACATAACAATAACGGGAGAAATCATCAATGAACGTGATGAAGTACTTATTTCCACACAAGGTGGTTGAGTATGGCCCATAATATCGGTATGAATTATCTCCAATAGACTTTGACTGCGAGTAGCGCCTTTCTTCTTTGTTTTAGTTAATTTTCCCCTCACACAATCAATACAAGTCTCAATATCATCTCGAGTCAAGAGGAGCGAGAATATCAGCCACGATAAGTCGCTTTACCCGTTCTTTGGAGATATGCCCCAATCGTTTATGCCATAGCAATGAAGATCTATCTTTAATTAAAGATCTCTTAGCAACAACATTCTCGACATTGAAAGAGCAATATGGTTTATCGGGAGATAAGGATAATCGATATAATCCATCAAACAAAACACAATTCCCAATAATTCTGGAATCATAACTCAAATCCACTCTTTTATTCGCAAAATGAAGACAATATCCAGCTTTGTCAAGCGAAGAAAGAGATACTAAGTTTCTCCTAAAATTAGGAACATAAAAGACATTGTTCAAGACAAGCTAAAAACAAGAATCTAAATTCAAAACAATTGTCCCTATGCGCTCCACATCCACTCCAGTATTCACATGAACAGTAGCACCAGAATCAAGCCACCAAGAATCCAAAGGAACATCAACCAAATTTGATTCAAAACAAACCAACAACTCACCTTGGTGACTTTCTTTTCTTGTTTTTAGCCAAGCTTGAAATTTGTAGCAATTGGCTCTCTTGTGACCCTGCTTCTTACAAAGTGAAAACATTTAAAATCTTTATCTCCATTTCTCCCATAGTTCCCATTTTTCTTGAAGTCTTGCCATTTCTTTGGGCCATGAGCATTTGACCCCTTAGGCTTCCATTTGCCTCTAGACGAACTCAACTTGGCATTGGTAGTTAAGTGGGCAGACTCATACTTTTCCTTCTTTAATTTCTCTTCCTCAGTCACACACTTAGTAATCAAGGCATTAACACTCCATGTCTCATTCTGAGCATTATAAGCAGTCTTAATCTGGCTAAATTCACCTGGCAAAACATTTAAGGCTTGATGCACAATATAATTTTCAGAAAGAACAATTTCATGGGCCTTAAGTTTGGACTGAATGTGGACCATCTTCGTATAAATTCTCTAACACCCATAGCAGCATCATACTTCATGTTCGTTAACTCACTCAGCAAGTTCCCAGCTTCAGCCTTATCTGAGACTCTATATCTTTCTCCCACTACTTCAAGGAACTATCTGGCATTCGTATCTTCCGGCAAATCACTAATCAGATGCTCAGCAATAGACCTCTTCATAGCAATGAGGCTCAGTTGATTAGATTTTTCCCATCTAGCATAATGGGCCTTTTGATCTGCAGTACTTTGATCATTGGGCTTGGCAGGTTCATCCTCACGTAGAGCCAAGTCCATATCAACGATGCCCAAAGCAAACTCTATATCTTGCTTCCATCTCTTAAAGTTCGATCCAGTTAACATTTCAATCGTGGCATTGTTGTTATTTACTGCAAAAGTAACTGTTTAACACACATAATGCAATAAGATCAATTATGGGCAATAAGCAACTCAACAAAAATAATTAGTACATCATAAACTCCCCTTTGGGCAGAGTGTATAATGCACCATTATTTTTCCCAGCATGAAATTTATAAAGCTACAACAAGGAGAATTACATATAATTATCAAGGATCCATCCCCTTTGGGCAAACAAATCCTTTAAATCATACATCTCCATAATATCAACATAGAGGGGAATTACATATAATTTTCAAAATATTTATCCCCTTTGGGCAGATAAATATTTTTCAATTATACATCCCCATCTTTCAAATGTGGGAATTAAAAATTCATGCTATTTTCCAAATTAATATAGACAATAACTCCCTTTGGGCGAGTAATTGTATATATTAATCTTTTATCAATAGGGAACTCCAAAATTTATGCCCAAAATTCATCAAACAATATGAAACACTTTACAACATGTGCTTCCAATGATCATATTGCACTTTTTCAAAACAACAATTTTTGCCACAATTTTTTTTTTAAATTTATTTTAATTTATTTTATTATTTTAAAATATTTCGGACTCCCGCGGGCCCAGGACCCGCGAGCAGCCCTAATCGGACCGCGGGCCAGACCCGCGAGTCCAAAACCCTCACGCGGCCCACTCCTTTTAAATTGTAAATGGCCCATGTAATGGAGAAGCCCATCTCCCTTTTAATTTAAAAAAAAGGGCCCATGAAATGGGCTATGAAATTAGCCTACGAAATTAAAAAAAATATGGGCAAAAGCTCATATGCAGGCCCAGACCTGCTGGAGGTCTTCTTCAACCTCCAGCCGGGTCACGAATTTGCTGCAAACCGGGTCGCATGACCCGGTTTCGACCTGAAGCTCCAAAATAGCATATTAGCCTGATTTTTTTATGAAATTTCTCCATGGATCTTGCATATAACGTCAATATGATTAACTATAATGAATTAAACGGAGAAAAAACCACCTAAATCTACCATATGCAAGCTTTGAAGTTTCGGACTAAAGCTCCCATGGCCGAATTTCGAATTTCTTAAATTTAAACCCTAAAAACTCAATTCAATACAACAAAAGATACTAAAAAAATATATATAACAATACCCATGCAACGGTTTACATCATACATCAATCGATTGCAAGTAATTTGCAAATTCTATAACTTTTTTACGTATAAACCCTAGAATTTCAAATCTGAAATTCTCTCTCAATTCTCAACGAAATTATGCAAATTATATATGGTTGAAAAGATCTTGACATGTAGAACAAAAGCCCTATGGTTTCAGGATCAATCAAGCAAAATATCCACACGAAAATATAATGTCTATATTCGGCTCAAAGAGGAGGATTTCGAATTTGTCCATAAAAAAAAATTTGGGTTCTACAATCATATATGATCTGCTCTGATACCATATGTAGAAAATTTATTAACATATAATTTTCAATCAAAGAAATAACGGATCCATATATGATTATAAAACACCAATATCAATAAATACAAATGCGGAATTAAAGCGTGCACTGCCCGAGCCATTGTTTCACTTGCGAAAAAGTAGATCACTCGATAATCAAGGATCTATCGGAATATCGATCTTCCTCTCTATGACCTATTTCGGTATAATAGCTTTTTAATGGGATCAAAGCAATCGATAGATATAACCTACCCTTTTATAGGTTAGAGAGGGGACCTAGAAACCCTAATCAATAGCGTGTCAATGGGCCCTTCCCCATTACAGAGCTTCGATTAAACACAATTGCCTACACTTTCTTCTTTCAACTAGGCCCGTTATCAATAGATGCCAATACCCAATTCAGTCAGATCACTTTAGGGTTCAACAAATATTGGAATATCCATTAACCCGATTATTTAAAATAGAAAATCAATTAATTAATGTAAGCCCATATTATAGGAAATTTCCAAAACACATTGTACGTCAAGGAGAGATCCTTTGCCAAGATTCAGAAACCAGTACAAAGAGTGTATGGACAATGAAATGACTAAAAAATCAATCCGTCAACTCCATATATATGAACAAAAAAGTGCGAAATTATACAAATGGTCTCGCCCCAAAAGAAGAGAGGCGCCGTAAGGCTTTACCAAAACATCGGATAGACACAAAGCGATGGCCAAGGAAACTCATCGTCAGCTAGAAAGTGCAGAATTGAGCATCGAAACAGCAAAATACACAGTACTAACAGCTTTAAAGAGACTGCTGTAGTGCATTTCTGAATCCAAATTCAAATTTACCATTTAAGATAAGAACTCAAATAAAATCAGTGAGAAGATAATCTTAATGGGTGTTCTGATGTCAGGGTTGACGTGATAGTTTCTGCAAATTACCGTCTAAAGCATCATCACTAGAATATGATGACAGGCCATTGTTCTCTGGCCACCGATTCATGAGATTTCGTATAGAATCTGCGTATCTCACCCGCCATTTCAGATTTCTTCGTTCCTCGTGCCCTAAACTAGGGTAAAGCACAACTAACAACCGACCAAGTGGGTCAAATTGAATCTCAACAACCTGAGCAAAACGTCGCGAGTGGAAGCCCTTGGATCCTAGCCTCTACGCCCCGGGGACTGTCCGCTGGGACAATGAAGAGTAGCCGGATGCTCCTAGAGGATCACACTCTGGACGACATCAAAAAATAAAAAAAAGCACCGAAACAGAGTTAAACCAAAGGACACATCTACACAAGTAGTTTGCTCTTACCTATGGAGAAAGTTTCAAGCAAAAGACATGGACAAGAAAACACAATCCCGTTCAAGGGGAGTACCCACGTAAGTGTTGAGCTGCCTGATGAAGCTGGAGAAGTTGGAGTGCTTGAAGTAACGAGGCAGGACCTGCTTCGAGAACTCGTGCTGGTCCCACACCACGAAGCTTTCCCGGCTCGAACCCCACGACACCACCGGGTCCGATCCGGGGTCCGACACCATCTCATACGTCTTCCTCAGGAACGGCGTCGGCCCCACCTCCCCCAGCCCCTCCATCGTCCTCACCACTTCCTCTGCTGCTGTCCCCCACGAGCATGAGGGCGACATGGCGGTGGCATCCCCGGGATCAGCAACTGTCGCCGCCTCCTCCTCTTCCACTTCTTCCTCTTTGATCTTCACCACCTGCACGGCCAGAGCAGAATGGGATCCGGGCCAGGACAGGCCTGGACGTGAAGGCAACCCCGCTTTGATCCTGCCATCGCCAACGGCTACTCTTGGCGAGGCAACCGAATGGGCAGGCGACCCCATCTCTCCGGCATCACCGCTGTCAAGAACAGCAGGGGACGCGATCTCTTCTAGTGAACTTGCCGAAGCTCTCGCCTTTCCTAGCTCGAGGCCCGGTTCAGGAAAGAGCGTGTCGGAAAACGACGCGCGTGGCGTTCTGCCGGCGCCGCCGTGACACGCCGTCGTCATCTTGAGCTGGAGTTCGAGGTCAAAGGCCTCGACATAGTGGAGGGCGAGACAGTGAGACCGAGAACTCAAGCTGAAAAGTGGACTTGTAAGAGCGACAAGGAGGAATGGTAGGCTTTATACACGCGGGAAAGTGTCCAAAGAGTCGCTACGTTCCTCTCCCTTTTGGGGGCTTCCTCAGGAAGAGGAGGAGGTGTTTGTCGGGTTCCTCGCCGCGGTGGGGGCGCGAGAGGGCGGCGGCGATTGTGGGCCGTCGGATCTGGTTCGGGATAAGCCCGCTGCGGTGGGGGCTCTTTCGCCTGGTCGGCGAATCCCATGCATGAGCGCCACGTGTCGATGCGCTTGTCCAACTAAGCAATCCAGTTGGCTCGTGCGGGCGGCCGTTTTTCATCGTACAATCATGCAATTCATGCAATCGCCGGCGTGTTGAAACCGAGGGCATAGTGTATACTTTCATCACTTTTCTTGGCCCTAATATTGAGCTCGATGTGTAACATTTAATAATTGGTAGAAATATATTTAATTCGAGTTCATGTTAACGCGTTTTCTTATATATTTAATCACAAAATAGTCATCACATACATTGTAAAAAAGCAATTTTCAAACTTTTCCTAAAATGTACTAAGAATAAGAAGTAGGGCATGATGGATCAATTCATTTAACAAGATCCGTTTTGATAGGATTAGAATAAATGGGATTGGTCTTGACTTGTTGCTTGGATGGTTGACTCCTACTGTCGACAAATGACCTATGTCATGTTTCGTGAATAACCACACTTGAGAATGAATGAATTGTGATACAATACCAAATTAGCCACCGTTCTATTTCGGACTCAAAATCCATAAAGGAATTTAAGGGAGAGAAAAAGGGGCCCTAGATCATATATCCTGCTGTCTTGGGATGACTGCACGTTATATTATGGCAACAGGATCAAATGAAGTTGAAAAGCCCTCGAAGTAACCAACGCCTTAAATTATATTTTCAAGAAAAAATATAACTACCTTTGGAGCACTCATGAATAATATTCTTTTATCATCATCGTTAGATTTTTCTGTACATTTATTATCATTTGACAGGGACTACTGCAAGGAAAAACATGTTGGGAGCCCCATGTAACTAATTTGGGCGATTACAGGGATTTAAAAAAAAAAAAAAAAAAAAGAAGTACATGGATTCTGTGCTGGGTGCTTGTCCTTTTCCTTTTGTATCGGAAAAATGTAAAAGAGGGTTTCATTAGAAGTGTAAACAACGCGGAATTTGCTATCCTCGGGATTCAAGAATCATTCCCACATCACTTGTAATATTTACGATTCTATGTCAAATTTCCAGAAGAATGACAAATTCATTTTGGATATAATTCATTTTCCGTTGCAAAAATTCACTTCATCGATGATAATGGTGTTTCGCATGCCGAAGGTGTTATTACCGTCAGACGTTGCATGTGCGAAACAAGTCAAGTAATATGATCCATTCCATTGACTAATTCGACACTTAAATATCCAACAAGATCACGCAGAAGGCCTCATGAATAGATGGTCAAGATTCATCCCCTGTTTAGGTCTTCACCTATATTATCAATGGCTAGCTCATAACGATATCTTAAAACTAGTATGTATATCCACAAACTTCTGAATGGGTCCATAGAGACATTGAGCATAATCCAAATCCACCAACCTCAATCTTCAATAATTTACAACCAAAATCAGAAATCAACTCTGATTTATGAACTAAATCATATAATTTCATGATTCGATTTATATCTAAACACCTTTTATAAAACATAGTTATAAATCATGAACTTTTTGTGATTCTTTTGTTATAGGCATCGCAAAACATTCACAAGTATATCGGCTCAAATGGTAATCAATAATGCTTTTCCATTTCAAATAAACAAAATTATAGTAAATGCTCGATCTAGATTTTATGCAATAAACATACCATTTTGTATAACTCATAGTATATCTAATCCATATCGTTTTCAAAATATGAGTTTACAAACTCGAAAAAGAGATAGTATCACTCAGTTAAGAAATTTAAAAGTGACATGTGGAGATTACTCAAGTCAATGCACTTGTATTCCCATCAATTATTCAAAAAACATATGCTACTCTAACGAATGATATGATTAAACTATACTTATCTATTGATAAAATGATTTCTACACCCTAATTAAGACATTCAATAATGAATGTTCATCTTTATTTGTTACGCATATTATTCACTCCACAAAATTTGAACGTGGAAGTTCAGAATTTCATTCCCATAAAAATGTAACTTGTAATTGATTTTTGTCAAACCTCACAGCTCCACAATGCCTTTATCTACTATTTCCACATAAATTTTAAGTTCAAAAGCTCCTCAACTGAACCTCACAGTTCAATTTTTCACATAACTCTAGATCTAAGACCTAACTTTGAAAATTATTCCAATTAAATGAATAATAGGCTTGAATAATTATAAGGTATTGCAATTTGCGGTTGATTAGGCTTGTTGGGACGTCCGAATCGCCTACGCTCAAAACTCTCTCTTTTCCCCATTTTCTCTTCATGAACAAACTCAATCTCTACTCTTCTTTTTCTTTTTCTTGTTTATCCGCCGCTTCATGCGCTCATGCACAAATCCGTTGAAGGAAGAAAGGAAAATGGGTTGGGCTAAGGGCTTGGACTTTGGGCTTGGCAAACAAAATATGGGCGGAATTAATTGACCATACATTAAACTTAAAACATATGAGCGATCATACTCAAAGTGAATCGGAAACAAGGCCGAAGGAAACACGGACTATGTAGCTGAACATGGCGTGAATTGACTGCACGGCCCATCCCTCTTTCCCGTGACTTCAGTAGCTGCTGATCTATGTTGAAGCCAAGATTAGAACATGGCAAAAGATAGTGACTGACATATTCATAACCTCACAGAACCAAAATCATGCAATTTCTTGTAGAAAGATTTGGGCCAATTTGGAAATTCTAGTTCTTTGTTTAGAGCCCTTCTTCGTTTTTTGGGGTTCTCTTTTTTGAGCTCAGCTGTGATACGGGCCGACAAGAAAATTGAGGAATATTGACTCCTCATAAACATCATTGCACTTTGTCAGTGAGGGAAAGATGGAAGATGATCAATGAGGGTAAAGAAAAGCATAGCAGCTAGTTTATTTTTTCTATGAGGAAACACATGGTCAAAGTCACTCGAAAGGGTATTAATATAACTCTCCACACTAAATTACAAGAAGCTAAGCTCGAATCATAGTTTTGTTGATCAGGAGTCTGAAAATCTTTCCTTCCTTTTGCGGGTTTCAACATAGGAACTTGTGAGGTTCACGTTAGAATTCTGAGGATCGATGCTTTCGTCAATCTTCATGTCATTTGGTTGCTTACCTTGTTTGTAAACCAGATGCACCCCACAACTTCTTAGAGTCCCCTCTAATGCTTGAAATAGTACTACAAATTGACTGCGGCGATTCACCAATTTCGCATCCAATCCCCACATCATTCACAGTGGAATGTATAGAACCCATACATGGTCTAACTCCAACGAGGAAAAACAATCAACGCAACCATAAGTTGCTTCCTTGTTGACAAACAACTGGATCTGACATGAGATACTGGCTTCCTTCCGATTGGTTGAACCAACAATAGCACAAAACGCCAAGCCAGCTATGTCATAGTATAATTCTGAAGATACAGGAAACTTTATGAGTCCTTCGATGCTTTGATGGACAAACCATGTTGGGATCTTACTTCCGGGACAAAAAATGTCAACCCGAGTCTCTCCAAGCAATCCCTGCCATTTGGAACATTTTACATTTGAGACACAAACACACAAACACACAAACACGTGCATAGGGAGGGAGAGAGGGAGGGAGGGAGAGAGACCTCAATTGACAGCATATTGCAATTGCTGGAGCATTGATTCTGAATCAGCTTATGATAGCTAGAGAAGTCAAATCTTCTGAGCCAAGGTGATTCATCTGAAATATATCGTAGCACATTCGACAAGTCCGCACATGTTTCCAGTGATTCACAACCTTTTGCATGTAAAGATGTTATGTTTGGCGGGAGAGCTAGAATCTCTTGCAGCTGCTTGCAATGCATCAAAAAAAGCTGCTGCAACTTTGTAAATTGACTAATGCAGGTAGGAAGGCTCATAAATTTGTTCTCCGACAAATCTAAAATTGTCAATGAGGACATGCAATGAAGATTTTTCAAGAAACTAAGCTCTAATAAGCTACATCTTTGCACATTCAAGTTAATAACGCTCGGAAGGGCTAATGGGAGAGAGAAATTGGTGCAATCACTTGATTCAAACAAACATTCTGGGAGCTTGCTAAGTTGTGAGCAACCAGCAACCAAAATACGCTCGAGATGCTGCAGTGTATAGATGCTACAAGGAAGGTTTTTAAGGTCCATGCAGTCTTCTAGATACAACCCTTTCAGTTCAATGAGATTCGTGACGGAAGAGGGTAGTTCTCTGATGGCAGTCCCATGAAGCGCAAACTCTGTCAAATGTTTCATTTGTACAAGAATATCTGGAAACCTCGAAAGCTTTGAGCAACCACTAAGAATTAGATTTTGAAGTGATCTTGACTTCAGATTTCTTGGGAAACGGCTAAGATTGTAGCAGTTCAAAAAGTTCAAATCTTCAAGTTTGTCAAGATGCCCGAGAGATTGATGAACCTCAACAAGATTGATGCACTCTTGTAGATCCAAACTCTCAAGATTTGGCAGTGATGATACATCGGGAATTTCACTTAGAAAAGCACAGTGGCTAAAATTAACAAACTTTAAATTTCGACAAAGCTGCATGGTAAACGAATATCATATGTAAGTAGTTTTTCAAGATCTTCACAGATTCATCTTTTATTTTGACAGAAGAGAATATTGCAAGTATGTACCTCGAATGTCTTCCCCAATAGGCAAATGCTACTTTTACTTAGGTCTAGACCTACAAGTTTCCCGTGGTTTGCAGTGAATGGAACCGATGTTGGATAATAATTGGGCCATTCCAGCCATCTCAAGTTGGTGGGAAAGTATATGGGATCACCCATATGGTACACATTGCGAGCTAAGAAAATTTTGAGCCTTCTCATGTTTGTGAAGGCTTGAGCACTAAAGTATGCTTCTTCAGGAGCAGCCAACTTGATCATGATTGCTTCTACTTTACTTGTTCCCTGGCAGCACATTATATGAATAGATAAATTAAGTGCAAAAGTGTCTAGGTTATGCAAAGACTTAACTATTAATAAAAAAAATAAGATTTGGTGTGCTTCGGGTGCCCTTTGCTCTTAGCTTTCAGAATTTTATTTTAATTCTGCATTTGACACACTAGTTTTATAAGCAAGTCAAATCATTAAAGAAACACATCATTTAAGTTCCTGGGGATTTTTCATAGTTTAAGTTTTTGGGGAGAGGTCAATAGTGCAAATCTTACATTTCAGGTTGGGATGTGGAAAAAAATGATTCTTATGAAACCGTCAGGCCATTATCATACTTAGCAGAAATATATTTGCACGCTTCTTCATTATAATGTCCAAAGTACTTTTTAAGAGGCTTTAACCCTACCAAACAGGCATACATATTGTCAAAAACAAAAGAGCGTGATTCAATGCATTACCGTGCCTTCTAATAGAACATGAAGCACATCCTTATAAAACCACAATCTGCTGCGCTCCCCTGGCTCTTTGGGAGATTCCCTCCGAACAATTCCTCTTCCCATTTCTTGAATCATATCATGCATTTCCAGCTTTTTCAGCCATGCTCAAAAACTAGTGATATAGGTAATTTTCTAACTCGAAGAAAAGAACCCAAAACTCGGGAAAATAATCTAATTGAACCTAATGGTAACATACTTTACATACTTTCGATGAGCAGCCAGTAAATGTTCATCTCTAGTCGTTATGATGATTCTACTTCCACAACCAAACCAATCATGTCCTCCAACTAGTGTTTCCAATTGGATCAATTGGTTCACATCATCAAGGACAATGAGGACCTTTTTTTTGCAAAGTCTACTCTTTGTCATGCTCATACCTTTGTGGACATTGTGAAGCTTCAGACAATCATCCCACCTTACTTCATGAATAAGTTTCTCTCGAAGCTGAAGTAGGCTACTCTCTGCAGAGTTCTCACAAGTTTCTCTAACGTTGAAAAGAAAGCTGCAATACTCAAATTTGTGCTCAAAGGCATTGTAAGTAGCTTTGGCAATGGTTGTCTTCCCTATTCCACCAAATCCGCAAATTCCAACCATGCGAACCTCATTCGATTCCATGTCAAGCAAAGTACGCATACGGTGCACATGCGAGTCCATGGCAACCGCATTTTCAGGAACATCTAACTGCTTGCGATTCTTCAGCTGAGCGCATACTCCCTTGACAATGCGCTCAATGACAGAAGCCTCACGCCTGGTAGATTCAAACACATTGGATAAAGAAGTAAGAGGCTGATCTCCAGCAACTGCGGTCAATATCTCAAGCACAACAGGCAAGATTAAATTCAGTTTCTAGCAAATTGACATCTAATGCAAAAATGGGCTCGTAGAGGGACGCCGTCCACCTGCTTGTTTATATGCTCAACTCACGAATTACTTAGTTGCTTGCGAAGAAAACTAATACATAAGCTTTCCTGCTTCGATTAGCGTGAATTGTTTTTTTTTTCCCCCATTTTATGCATAAGCATTCCCATGAATCTATTGCCATGGAAATTAGTGAAATTCCGTAATCAACAGTTTTTCTTTTTTTTTCGCCACAGAACAAACGGTAAGCAAACTGAGAAAGGAGTAAATGAAAGAGCCTTACTGGTCAACCAAATGCCAGCCGGAGATGTTAGCTGCTGCAGTCAGTGCTTCTCTCCACCTCTTCACCTTCTCCCGATCGCTGCTGCTCGACTTCAATCTCTCCTCGTGATCGATTAGGGCTTGCCCGTACCTCCCCCTCTGCTTCCTCACCTCCGAGGGATCTACCTTGTAGAACACCGGGCACACCATCTGCCCCATCGTATCCCTGCACTCCACGATTCTCACCAGCTCGTCCAAGCACCAGCTAGAGGATGCGTAGTTCTCCGAGAACACGATGATCGAGATCCTCGACTCCCTGATGGCTCTGAGGATTGCTGGCACGATCTCCTCGCCCTGCCGGAGCTCCTCCTCATCCAGGAACGCGTCGATCCCTCGCTGGTCGAGCGCTGCATGGAGGTGGCCGGTGAAGCCGTTGTGCGTGTCATCGCCACGGAAGCTCAGGAACACGTCGTATCTGTACGGACGGCCGGACTCCCCGATGGCTCCCCGAGAATCCTGCCTGATCAGCCCGCCCTTCCGGCGCACCTCGTCTTCCATGATTGCCCCGTTCCCTCGCTGGCTGCTCTCACCAAAGGAGTCCAGACGCAGTTTGTTTCCATCTGGATCACCAGCCCAACGCTTCGCGGAACTGACGTGTTAAGGATAATGGCACAAATTAAGGAATCAAGATAAAATCAGATCACATAATTGTTAAAGTCAAAAGAAGAAGCTCACAGAACAAGCAAGTGCGAAGATAAGGGATCGTAAATTCAATTCGATTAATTTTAACGGTTTGTAATCTATTATATAAATACATGCACTGAGCTCATAAAGAATGCATTAATTGCGGAAAATCTTTTTCTCATAATTCTCTCGATTCTCATACCAGCGTTTACGAATCCGTCGACAGGAATCTCCTCTCTTCGACATAACAACGACACCGGGAATTGCCTTGAGATTGGATGGGGGACTTCCTCTTATCCGAAAAGCATCTGAATCGGGAGTTGCCTCGCCTGCTGGACCGAAATAAGTTCGACCAACGGCCGGCCAAGCGGTTGCACAACCTCCGAATGAGGGATGAGAGACGGCAGGACCAAGAGCAACCTCCTTCCATCGCCTCCTGGACGGAAAGACTGAAGCGGGGTTGACTTCTCAAGGCCGAACAGCTCTATATATAGTTACATAGAATTTTCTTTTTAAATGCCACATCATAAAAAAATGCCCATGGAATGTATCAATGCGCCGAACCATATGGAAATACAATATATATTTCGGTATTCTCGAATGATCCGAGAGCAAAAGTAAAGAAATAGCATGTATTTATTTTGCGAAAAACTCAATAATAATTTTATGTTTTCAAGAATATGGTTAGTTTTTATTTGTTTTATTGGGTGATATATAATCAAAAGCGCATTCTGAAATTTGGGTTTCATTGAAAAATATTTTCAATCTCATGACTTTATTTTAGGAAAAAAAAATTCAAAATTTTAATTTTTTTATAGTTTAAAAATTTATTATTTTAATTTTTTAATTTTATGTTTTCTCTTTTTCTTTTCTTTCCTTTTCATTTTCCTACTTCCTTCGCCACAATCGGCCGGCAATGGCCACAAGCAAGCTGAAGGCTTAGCTGGAGTTTTGTTAGATCACAAACTCAAAGCTCGGTAGAGGCCAGCAAGCTTGAGGCTTGGCCAGAGTTTCACTAGATCTTAACGCCCATGGCTTGAATGCTCATCATAATAAGGTTTTTCTATGTATTATTATAATGGATGATTGAGCAAAAATCAGTAGAAACTGAAAACTACGAACTTGCCAATTATGACCCTTTCAGACAATGACAATATATTTGATTTTGTTGCGGGCCTTATGCTTATACTACTATGGATGGAAATTAATTTTATCCATTTCTCTTGAGATGTCCAAAATCGTTACTTTAGCCGCAATGGGGAGGATTTGTTTGTAGATAACAAGTAAGAGGTATGAAAACTGGTAGATATTTGGATTTTGAGATACTATACATATTGAAAGAACTGATCCAATCCAACAAATGAATTTCTCAGCGGCTTCGATTATGACTATATCAATGTGTCATTGCTTCAAGAGTTCCTATGTTATGTGATTCGATTCCATGATCAATTTATTTGACAGCTCGGCCATCTTCAAATAAAAAGTTTTCTCCGACGTTAGTGTGAATAGTGCATAGGAGAGCAACGCCTCGTGCCTATTCATTTGGTGCTTAAATGTGTGCGTGGGTAAGGTAATCATGAGCCCTTAACCAATGTACCTTGTAGCTTTTACCATCGAAGCCTCGATGAAAAATGATAAAATTTTCCCCTATCAAATCCTATTGAATGATTTAAAATGGAGCAGGTTTGGAAAAATGATGTAGGCCGCTGATTGCTCGAGGAGTAATGGAATCAATTTGTCATATGCCAATCTAACAGAATCTCTCGTCATTGGCATTCTTTCCAGGCGCATTTTTTTTTATAGCTCGATTTGCTTATTTTTTTTATAATCATTTCTCACGTAATGAATTTCACATCTTCAATATGAATAATAACGATATTACTAGAAGCTACTTTAGCACTTGCTCAAAAATAATGTTAAAAAAGAGATTTAGCTTATTTTACAATATTCCAATTAGGTCATATGATGTTAGCTCTAGGTATGGGATCTTATTGAGTGGCTTGACTATTTTATAAAACTCTTAAAGCCCCGAATTTGGTAAAAATTAAGGTATTTATCCTTTTCCTTTCATTAAAAAAAATGGAAACAAGAGTTAATTAGAAGCGTAACCGTTGAGTTTTTTTTAATACCCTTCAAACTGGTACACATGTGACAAATTTACCCCAAACTATTTCTTTGACTACAAAAAAACCCCAAACTAGTATACATTTGACAAATTTACCCCAAACTAGTACACTTGTGACAAATTTACCATATGTTAGTTTTCGTTAAATTATAGTGTCAATTATTAAGTTAAATGACACGTGACAGTTGACTGGTACATCAATTTGAGATTTTATGCTTCGTTTGTCACAGTTTACAATTTTTGTGATTTTTTTGTGGTATTAATATAATTTAGCGGATGGTGTATTTGTCACAAATTTACCAATTTGGGGTTTTTTGCGGTCGAATAAATTAGTTTGGGATAAATTTGTCATATATGTACCAGTTTAGGGTTTTTTATTGTTAGTCGGGATAAATTTGTTACAAATGTACCAGTTTAGGATTTTTCATAGTAAAAAAAATAATTTTGGGTAAATTTGTCACTGGTGTATCGGTTTGGGGTTTTTCAGGGTATTAACCCTTTTTTTTATTTCAAATTAGTGATAAGGGCATTTTGGACCATGCATATATATTTTAGGGTTTTTGAAGGGAGACTATAAAGAATGTGTTTAAAAACATATTCAAAACCTTGGCTTCCATATTATTTCATTTTCCTTTCATTTTCCTCTCTTCTTGTTGGATCTTTAGATCTTGTAGCTCATCAAGTGGTTTTTTGAGTTTTTGGCTTGTATTCTCGTACTCGTTATTGAAGAAAGTGAAACCCTTCTCTTCCCGTTGTTTTTCCCATTTTGGGTTTTCATGTATATCTTGCATCTCTTGTTATCTAGATTTTGCTTTTATCCTTTGTTATTTGTGCTTCAATTGATGTATCTTGTGGCGTTTTTCTGTAAATAAATGCTCGATCCAAATTTTATGTAACAAATATGCCATTTCGTAACTCATAGTATATCTAAATTGCTTTCGAAATATAAGTTTACAAACTTGAAAAAAGAAGAAGATATTATTACTCAACTAAGAAAGTTAAAAGTTGATCTATGAAGGTTACTCAAGTGAACTAAACTATGTTTAGCCATCGATAAAACGATTTCTATGTTTATCTATTACGCATATTGTTTACTTATGTAACTTGAATGCGAAAGTTCAAAATTTCATTTCGATCAAATTTACCTTGGAACCAATTTTCGTCAAATCGTACAGTTCCACAACTCCCCTATCTACTATTTCCATATAAATCTAAAACTCAATCACTCCTCAATCAGAACTCATAGTTCAACAATCAATAGCTCTGGATTTAAGACCCGACTTCAAAAATTACTTTGATTAAATAAATAATAGGCCTGAATAATCACAAGGTGTTGCAATTTGAGACTAATTCGGCTTGTTGGGACATCCGAATCGGCTACACGCGAAACTCTCTCTTTTCCCCTTTTTTCTCTTCACAGACGAGCTCTATCTATCCTCTTCTATTTCCTTTTTCTTGTTTAGTCTGCCGCTTCGCACACTCGCGCACAAATCCGTGGAAGGAAGACAGGAAATGGACTGGGCTGAGGGGTTGGACTTTGGGCTTTGCTAACGAAATATGGGCTGAATTAATGGGCCACAAGTTGCCCTTAAAACATACGAGCAATCACACTTAGGGTGAAGAGGAAACAAGGCCGAACCAAACACGGACTATGTAGCCGAACATGGAGTGAACCGAGTGCAGAGCCCATCCTTCATTCTCATGACTTCAGTAGCCGCTGATCTATGTTGAAGCCGAGACTAAAGCTAGGCAAGAGATAGAAAGACTGAGAAGAATGTTTTTATGGCTGATTTATTCATAATTGTTTTTATGGCTGATGTATTCATAATCTCACAGAAGCAAAATCATGCAATTTCTTGCAGAAAGATTTGGGCCAATTTGGAAATTCTAGTCCTTTATTTAGAGCCACTTCTTCATTTTTTTTTTTTATTCTCTTTCTTGAGCTTGGACTTGATACAGGTTGACAAGAAAATTTAGCAATATTGACTACACGGGAACATTCTTGCACTTTCTCAGTGAAGAAAATATGGAAGATGATCACATAGGGTAAAGAAAAACATAGTAGCAGTTTATTTTTGCTATGAGGAAGCATGCGACCAAAGCCGCTAGAAAGGGTATCAATATAACACCCTACACTAAATTAAAAGAAGCTAAGGGTCCGTTTGTTTCGCGGAAAATATCACACGTTTTCGGAAAATATTTTCTAGGAAGTTATTTTATTGGAAAATGACTATATTTTTCGGTGTTCGGCTAAAACCTGAACTTTGAGTAAAAAATATTTTCCACCATTCGTTAGCTAATTTAATTATTTGGGAAAAATTATCAAAAAATTGAATTTTGATATTTTTAATTGACCAAAAAATTAGTTTTTTTAATATTTTTTAAATGATTTTTAATTATTTGTATTTAAAAAAAATCGAAATTATTATTATTTTTTATTATTTCTTTCCTTTCCTTTTTCTTTTCCTTCCTCCTCCTTCCTCTGCCACCGCAGTGCTTGATGATGGCCGGCTGCTCGGCGGTCGACGGATCGGGCGAGCTCGAGGCTTGGCCGATCCGGCCTAAGCTCGCCGGATCGGCGGCGGAGCTCGGGCTTGCCTAGATCGGGAGCTCGAGCTCCGCCACTAGATCCATGACCTTGCAAACCTCTGGTGAGGCCTGAGCTCCGCTCCAGGCCGGCAACGCTTCGCCTCGCCCGATCTGGTGAGGCTCGAGCTCGGCTTTCTTAGATCGGGCTAGGCGGAGCCTCGTCGGCCTGGGGGGAGGCTTGAGCTGGCTCGCCGCCAATCGTCGGCCGCCGCTGTGGCCGGTGACTGACCAAGGCCAATGAAGAAGATGAAAAGGAAAGAAAGAAAAAAAAATAAAAGGGAAAAAAAAATTGATTTAAAAAAAAAAAAAAAAAAAAGAAACATAAAGCATAAAAATAAAAAGAAAATGTGTTGGTGAAAAGAAGTAAGGTGGAAGAAGTTATGGAAAATGTTTTCCACTTTCGAAAAGTGGAAGGCATTTTCCTCACTTTTAAATGTTATATTTTCCAATGATGGAAAACATTTTCCTTAACTAATTTATTTTCCGTGAAACAAACACTGAAAAATTCAGAAAACGTTTTTCTGGAAGTTATTTTCTGTGAAACAAACGGAGCTTAAGTTTGAAGCATGGTTTTCTTATTAAGTGTTAGAAAATTTTTTCCTTCCTTTTGCAGCTTCAAACACAAGAACTTGTCAGGTTCATGTCAGAATTCAGAGGATCAATGGTTTCGTCAGTCTTCATGTCATTTGGTTGCTTAACTTGTTTGTACACTAGATGTGCCCTGCAACTTCTTAGAGTCCCCTTCGATGCTTGAAATAGTACTATAGATTGACAGCGGTGATTTAGTAATTTTGCATCCAATCTCCATGTCAATCGCCATGGAATGTATAAGATCCATGCATGGTCTAACTCCAATGAGGAAAAACAACCTCCACAACCATAAGTTTCTTAATTGTTGACAAGCAACATGATTTCACAAGAAATACTAGCTTCCTTTCGATTAGCTGAACCAACAATAGCACAAAAGGCCAAACCGGCTATGTTACGGTATAATTATGAAGGTACAAGAAACTTTATGAGAGTGCGTTTGGGAACTACTTTCACAAAGCCCCTTGGGTGTTCAAAGCCCTTTGGGCAAAATGCTTGATGTTTGAGAATTTTTTTTTTTTTTTTTGGAGCTCCCTTTGCCAAATGCAAGCCTTCAAAAGGTTGAAACCCAAGGCAGCTTAGGGGTTGCCTTGGGCTTTCTCGGCATGCTACCCTCGGGGGCTAGTGAAAAAACTTATCTTGAAATTATCCTCGCTAATCTTTTGTTTTTTCGATTTTGCCCTTGATAATTGTTCATCTTCATCTTCTTCCCTTCTCTCTGTTGAAGAGGACCAGCATCTACATGTGGTTGTCGGCAAAAGGTAGGCGATTCGGCGAAGGGTAGGCGTTTTAACTAGGGTCATGCGATCCTCTAGTGAGGGTCGTCGCGCGGAGGATGTAGTGTGGCGAGGGTCGCCGTGACCCAGATTGCATGGCCTCGGTGACCTCCGCATGTCACGCCCTGATCCTCAGGCACGCACACATCCCTTACCTTGGTCGATTTTAGAATGCGATATCCCAGGACTATGTATCGCCGACCCTTTCTTTTTCGATAGCACATGCGGAAGCAGTTATAAATCTCCAGATAATAAAACAATGGGATAGAAAATCAGGACCATATTTTTCATATTGAAAATTCACAACCACACTTTTATACAAGCACCTATAGTATATAATACACTACTATTCACAGAGGCCTGACTTAACACTTATCCACATAAAAACCAGGTCTGACAAGACAGGATGGGATCTCAGTTCTCATCCAGGTCATACTCAGGATCATCCTGATCCTCCTTTGATTCTTCTTCACTAAGTTCGTTTCCTTCAAGCTCTTCACCTTTTTTTTTGGCTCATCGTCCTCTTCTGGTTTCTCCTCCTCAAACTCCTCATCAGGGTCCTGAAATGGTTATACAATAACTATTGAGACCACGTCTCAGCAAGTTCTACCCCTTAAGACTTGATTAGTAAACCAATACGCTAACGGGGTTGCCTATGCAAGCACAGGTCAGAGGACTTACTTTGGCCTCAGATTCCACCTGCATATTAGCACAGTTCAATAGGCACCCAAGCAATCACATCACAGATCGATATTTCGACCAATCGACTTAGTCGATTATATGTCAATCCGACCATTCCTCGGTCATCTCACTTATTTAGTCTCAAATCTCACTTAATGCTCTATGAGCATAGTCTACCACATTTCTTGGCAACAAATTACGGTCCAAAGGACATGACCTATCTTTAGGTGGCAAATTACGGCCCAATGCATGTGACCTTTAATTGGTGGTAGATTACGGCCTTATCAGGCACGACCCCTATGAAGTGGCAGATTACGGCCTTATCAGGCGTGATCCATATCAGGTGGCAGATTACGGTTTTATCAGGCGCGACTCATATCAAGTGGCAATTTACGGCCCAACGGGCACAACTGACTCCAAATTCGGTGGCAGAACTTGGCCCCATTGGCACAGACATACTTTGGCGGCTTTCGAGGTTCAACTCACAACCTCTCACAGTCAAATTCTAATTGAATATTGACACTGATCAATTTTGGGATAAATCCCCACGTACTCATCAACTCACTCAATTTTCTCACGATATTAATGTACCCGATGGATCTTAGCCAAGAGTATATTCAAATCACTCTCACAAACTTCTCCACTTAGCAACCCATCAAAGCATTATTGACGTTAAATAATCATACTCGGCCATCCACAACTCAATTACTTAATCTCAATCAATTTAGGAAAAATTCCTCAAATTGCACAATTAATTCAATTCAACACAACGTAGAGCTCGAATAAATAAACGGGTTGCACCACGACAATCAGCACAAAATTTCGGTCATCACCTCTCCCAGCCTAATTTCCGAAAAATAAATAAATAAATAATTAATTTCGAAAATTAATAAATAAATACTAAAAATCCAATTTAGGCCCGTAATGCCTAATTGAAGCCCAAAATGGGTCGGGAAAAATCTCGAGATGCATTCGATAAATAATAGTACGTTTCTACTTGCTAATTGCACAATTCAATTGTCTAACATGCATCACAATTATCTAATAATCACTAATCTACTCTAATCTAACCACCTAATTGCACTTAATTAAATCTAATCAACTCTTAAGCATAATTAGCAAACTAAGAAAGCATTAGTGAGCAAAATTCACTTGGTTAAAAGCGGAGATTGGGTCACCACGACGACGGCGCGACGGCGACGCAGCGAAGGTCGAAATTTGAATTTTCGGCGACGTTGATGAACAATTGGACCGAGCCTGAAGCGGGCTGACTTCGCAGTCTTGGGCCTCAAAATTGCGGGCTTTTGATCTTGTTGGGTTTCACTAGACTGGGCTGAAATCCAATGTGCTTAAACAAAACTGAACTGGGCTTGCAAAGTGGGCTACTGGAGTTATGGGCCAAAGACTTGGGCTGCTGGAATTTTTCTTGGGCTTCAAAGGTTGAATTTCACATGGGTTGCAGCTTAATTTCTTGGGCTAGCTTGAAGATGGGCCGAGCTTCACAGGTCCACTTCGTGCAAGGCTTGCGGCTGTTGGGCTTCGGTGATGAAGGGCTGAAGATGCAGACGAGGGAAGCAGCAGCTGCTTCGCTTTGGTGGCCGCGAGCTGGAGAAGACCACGCGACTGCTGGAAATTTTGGTGCCAATGGACTACACAAGGAAATGGCAGCAGTTGTCTTCGTGTGGTTTCGGTTCGGTGGAAAACGCCTGGCAGCTCACATGGATGCTGGCAGCGGCAAGGAGGAACGAAGGGGTGGACGTCGAGCCAGGTGGCGTCATTGGCGAGGAGGGGAGTCAAACAAGGGCTTCGGTGACCTTGAAGATTGAACGAAGGAGACAACCGGTAGTGGAGAGGGCAAACGTGAGCTGGCTTCGGTGGGGTCTTCGCTTCTGGAGAAGACACGAAGTAGTGGAGCTGCACGCAGTCTTTATTGCTGGATGGTTGACCGAAGATGGTGGGGACTTGGACGTGGCAAAGGTCGAGCGGATGCAGGGAAATGGAAGAGTTTGCTGGTTTCGGTGGGCTTAGGGGAGACGGGATGATGGATGCTGTTGGGGTTGATCGAAGCAGCAAGATGGACGAAGGAGGGCGATGATGGAGCCGTGGGCGAGAAAGGAAATAAGTAGCTGCTGGCACCGTGGAATTGATCCGAGAGAGAGAGAGAGAGAGAGAGAGCTGCCGACGTCCACGCAATTGAAGGAAGACCAAAAATCAGAATAGTCAAAGGCGGTGAAGAGAGGAAGACAGTGACGGGAGGGGGGGGGCCCAAGGTAAGAAATTTCATCTCCTCCATTAACTAAATGTTCCCCGTTACTTTCCACAAGTAATTTCCACTATTATCCAAATTAATGCCAAAATCATGCTGCCCTTGCCTATTCCGAATTTTACAATTTTTGATCTTCAATTTCTTCGACAATTTCCCAACTTCAATATCAAATTTTGATGTAAAAAAAGCCCACGTAATTTCTACAAGTCCCCTTCGCCATATAACTCGGCTTGAAAGTCAAAACTCCATTAAATTCGGTTTGTACGAATTTCCGTTAATTTTCGCGATGTCCGAAACGATTTTCCGTAAAAATCTCGGAATCTCTAAAAAATCTTCTGAGATTGAGTCGACGTTTCTAGAATTTATTGTCACATTATAAAATCTTCAATTTCTAAAATCGGACTTAAATTCACAGTTAATTTCCATTCGACGCGTTTTTAGTGTGACCGGGTAACTTTCAGAAATTTTTAGTGCAAATGACCTGTGGTCGATTTTCTTCGAGCCACAATGAACCCACTCGACATATTGGCGACTCTCGGTTGTCGTGAAAATCTCGAGGATCCAAATACAGGCACATGGTACCAAAAAGATAGAAAAATCAAATTAGTGCCAGTCAATGAGAATTTTTCAATGTAGTGGTGTCACCCATGATTAGCCACACATTTCAATCGAATCGACCTATCTCTGATCTCAAATCGATTTATATCTATGCTGTAATGATCTCTAAATATGAACACGGTCGAGTAGCCGATTCTTGGTTGAATTCTTGAGTCTATTACCTTAAAATTCCTTAATGGTTTCCCTAGATAATCTAGTTATTTCGAGAGTGATCAACTCTGAGAACAGCCCTATATGCGCGTCAATGAAATGCCTGATTTATCCAGAAGAAAACATAATAGAAAATCTGGGATGTCACACCGCACGGAGGTCACGACATGGGGGGTCGCTTGACCATCTAGCGAGGGTCATTGCGACTCGGATCTCGCATTCTGGGTTGCTGTGACCTAGATCTCGCAATGCGACCTCCACGTGGAGGTCATGGCACAGCGCACAACCATCTGGCAAGGGTCTCCGTGACCTAGATCTTGCGATTTGGTCGTGAGTTAGGTTGCCGCAACCCTCATCGAACGGTTATGCCATCCATCACGCTGCGACCTTCGTGCGGTGCTCGCTAGGGTTGCACGATCTAGGTCGTGGCGACCCTTGTCACACCTTGTCCTCCGCGCGGTGACCCTCGGCAAAGGGTCATGTGACCCTAGCCGAACCGCCTATCATTCGTCGATGACTATTAGCTCTTTGTCGACGGTCGTCGGCCAAGTCCTTGGCCGGCCAACTCTCTCTCTCTCTTTCTCTCTCTCTCTGTTTTTTTTTTTTTAATAACAAAAGTCTTTTGTAAGATTAATTTGTCCAAACACTATTTTGCTCAAAAGTATTTCACAATGGACTTTCACAAATACGATTTATCAAACACAATTTACATTTTGAAAAATTTCTTTAACTCAAGGGCCTTTGCATTTCCCCAAAGACTTTTCCAAAAGCCTTCCTAAATGCACCTTGAGTCCTTTCGTACTTTGATGGATGAATCACTTTAGGATCTTGCTTCCTAGATGAAAATTGTCAACCTGAGTCTCCCCAAGCAATTCCTGTCATGCCAAACATTTACACTTGGGATCTTGCTTCCTAGATGAAAATTGTCAAACTAAGTCTCCCCAAGCAATTCCCGTGCCAAACATTTACACTTGAGACACAAACACGTGCAGAGGGGGAGAGAGAGAGAGATCAATTGACAGCATATTACAATTGTTGGAGCATTGATCCTAAATCAACTTATGACAACTAGAGAAGTCAATTCGTCTAAGCCAAGGTGACTCATTTGGATTATAATGTAACGTGTGATAATTCTGTGCATGTTTCAAGCGATTCACAACCTTTCGCAAGTAAATATGTTATGGTCGGCAGGACAGCTAGAATCTCTCGAAGCTACTTGGTCAAAGAAAGCTGTTGCAACTTAGCAAATTGACTGATGCATGTAGGAAGGCTAACAAATTTGTTCTCCAACATATCTAAAACTGTCAGTGAGAACATGCAATGAAATTTTTTCAAGAAACTAAGATCTAATAAGCTGCATCTTTGGACCGTCAAATTAATTACACTCGAAAGGGCTAACAGGAGAGAGAAATTGGCATAATCACTTGATGCCCATAAATAGTTTGAGAAACCATAAATTAAAATGTGCTCAAGATGCTACAGTGTATGGATACTATAAGGAAGGTTTTTAAGGTCGGTGCAGTCCCTTAGATTCAACTCTTTCAGTTCAATGAGATAAGCAATAGAGGAGGGTAATTCTTCAATTGCAGTCTCATGTAGTACAAGTTCTTTCAGAAATTTCATTTGTACAAGAATATTTCAAAACCTTGAAAGCTTTGAACAACCTCTAAGAATTAACATTTAAAAAATTGTAACTTCAGATTGCCTGGAAAATAGCTAAGATGGCAGCAGTTCAAAAAGTTCAAATATATGAGCTGGTCAAGATGCCCAAGAGACTGATGAACCTCAACAGGATTGGTGCACTCTCGGCGATCCAAACACTAAAGATTTGGCAGTGATGACACAACCAGAATTTCACTCAGCATTGTATAGTGGCTGAAATTAATAGACCTCAAACACCTAAAAAACTGCACGCCAAATAGATAATATATATAAGTAGGCTTTTCAAGATCTCCGAAGTTTTCAATTTTATCTTGACAGAAGAGTATGTTGCAAGTGCGTACCTTGAATTCCTTCCCTAATATTCTAATGCTGCTTTTACTCAGGCCTAGACGTACAAGTTTCCTGTGGCCTGCATTGAATGGCATAAATGGTCGAGAGTAATCGGGCTATTCCAGCCATCTTAATTTAGCGGGAAAGTTAATGGGATCACCTAAATGGTATGTATTGCGAGCTAAGAAAAATCTGAGCCTTTTCATGTTTGTGACGGCTTGAGCACTAAAGCGTACTTCTTCAGGAGCAGCCAACTTGGGCATTGTTGCTTCTACTTTATTGGTTCCTCGGCAGCACATATATGAGTAGACAATTTAAGTGCAAAGATGTATAGGCCATGCAAGGACTTTATTACTAATATATACGATTTGGTGTGCTCCAGGTGCCTTTTGCTCTTGGCTTTCAGAATTTGCTTTTACTTTCGCATTTGACAAATTAGTTTAATGAAAGACATCCTTTAAGTTCCAGGAGATTTTTTCATAATTTTCTTTCTGGGGAGAGGTCAATAGTACAAACCTTAGATCTCAGGGTGGGAGGTGGAAAAACTGATTCTTTTGGGATGCTCAGGCCATTCTCTTACTTAGCAGAAAAATATTAATACACTTCTATTTTAGGAGACAGCTAAACCGTCTTTTTAAAGCCTTTAACCCTCCCAAACGGGCATATATATTGTCAAAAACAAAATAACACGATTTACTTTATTATCGTGCCTTCTGTCAGCACATGAAGCACGTCCTCAGAGGATCACAATCTGCTGCGCTCTGCTGGCGCATTGGGAGATTCTCTCCGAACGATTTCTCTTCCCATTTCTAGGATCATATCATGTATCTGCAGCTTGTCAGATTCAATAGTGATGAGCGACTTATTTATAAGAAAAGCAATTCCAGCATCCGGGTAGAGATCTCAGCTATCCAAAATCTTTCTCACATAAATTATACTTTCTCCCTTAAAGAAACATGCAATGTCAAAAAAAATATCATTCTCATAATCATCTAGGCCATCAAAGCTTATTCTCAGTAGACTGAAGACTTCTCCGCTGAAAGTCCATTCATGTAAGCTTCTACCTCAAAGAAAAGAACCCAAAACTTTGATAGCTAATGGAAATCCTTTGGTGTAATCCACTACGTTCTCTAAAAGCTCTTCATAATCTGAAAGAGGAGAAAGATTCCCGAAAACAATCGAACTGAAGAGCATACAATCTCTAGAATGATGTAACGTTGAACCTTGTATACAATAATTACGTGATGGGCAGCCCGTAAATGTTCATCTCTAGTTGTTATGATAATCCTACATCTACAACCAAACCAATCACGTCCTCCAACTAGTGTTTCCAATTGGATCAACTGGTTCACATCGTCAATGACAATGAGGACCCTTTTTCTACAAAGTCTACCCTTTATTATGCTTGAACCTCTGTGGACATTGCCAAGCTTCGGACCACCATCTCACATTACCTGAGGAAAAAGTGTCTCTTGAAGCTAAAGTAGGCCAACATCTGTGGATTTCTCGCAAGTTTCTCTAACATGGGAAAGAAAGCTACAACACTCAAATTTGTGCGCGAAAGCATTGTAAATAGCTTTGGTGATAGTTGTCTTCCCTATTCCTCCAAGTTCGCAAATTCTGACCATGCAAACCTCATTTGATTCCATGTACAGCAAAGTATGCATGCGGGAAAACATGCAAATCCATGCTAACTAGGTTTTCGGGGACATGTAATTGATTGCGATTCATCTCAGACCATACTCTCTTGACAATGCTTTGAATGACATTCAACTCGCGCCCGGTAGATTCAAAGCATAAAGCCGATTGTGGATACCAAAGGAAATTCAAAGACATTTGATGCAAGGAGCACTAAGTTGATCTACAGTAAGTCCAAGCCGCGGTCAATGTCTCAAGCACAATAGACCAGATGCATGACTTGCTTGTGAAAAAAAATGACACATGAGCTTTCCTCCTCCAATAGCGTAAATTGATTTTTTCCCCTATTATGCATTAGCATCACCATGAATTTATTGCAAAGGAAACAAGTGAAATTCGGTAATCAAAGTTAGAACACAAATTTTGTGAAAAAAACAAACAGTTAGTATCCTCGAAAGGATTAAATGGTAGCCTTACTAATCAACCAAATGCCAGCCAGATAGGTTAGCTGCTTTGGTCAGTGCTTCTCTCCACCTCTTCACCTTCCCCGAATCGCTGCCGTTCGACTTCAACCTCTCCTCGTGATCGATTAGGGCTTGTCCGTACCTCCCCCTCTGCTTCCTCACGTCCGACGGATACACCTTGTAGAACACCGGCCGCACGATCTGCCTCATCGTATCCATGCACTCGAGCATTCTCACCAGCTCGTCCAAGCACCAGCCGGAGGACGCGTAGTCCTCCGAAAACACGACGATCGAGATCCTCGACCCCCGATGGCTCCTAGGATTGCCGGCGTGATCTCCTCACCCTTCCCGAGCTCCTCATCGTCCATGAACGCGGTGATCCACTGCTGGTCTTGCGCGTGTCCTCGCTGGGAAAGCTCAGGAACATGTCGTGTCCGCATGGGTGGCCGGGGGAGAAGGACGAAGGCGGAGCATCCCCGGAGGCCTTCTGGCTCGGTCTCGGGCTTGACATGAGCGATGGGAGAACGAAGGAGCGACCTCCTTCCATCCAGACAGCGATCGGACCGCGGCAATGGCCTTGCCAGTTGGACTGAAACGGGTTGATTCAGCGCCCGCCATGGCTGCACCAGCGAACGGCTCGAGTAGAGAGACGTCCCCACGGCTCTGGATTCTGTCCACAGTGACATGCATAAAATTACTTTAGTTTTTTTTTTTTCTTTTTGGTCAGAAAAATTACTTTAGTTTATTGTATACAATAATTACTAATCAATCTTTATATGTTTCTAAAATAGAAAAATATATACTTTTTAGTTTTCTGAATAAATGGACGTTTACTATCCATATTAATTTTTCATGCTTTCAAATATTAAAAATTAGCAAGCACAATAAAAATTACTAAGCACGTATAAGTTATCACTTCTTATAGAAAGTAATGTTACGGGTGATTAGAAAGTTACTCAACATGTTACATATTATTACTTTCTATGCCGACATTTACTTTGTATAATAAAGTTACTTCGATTCGAAATAAAATTAGTGGTCACATATGGATGTCATGGTAAATGAAAAGTTACAATTTGTTTCTTTCCTACATTGAAAGTTACTAAACGTATTAAAAGTTACTTGGGTGTTATGATAAAAATTATTTTCACAATCATGAAAGCAAGCTCGCTCTTATAAGCAATTTGTGTTTTCCTAGACTTTTTAGTAATTTTTGTGTCAAAAGCTCCACTTTGGTAGAGAAAAAATTAATAGATTTTTAGAAACGATTCTCTACAAGTTAGCATTTTATAAAACCAATAAGGAAACATTTTAGAAAAGTTCTAAGCACTACACCTTTTGAAAATTAAATAAAAATATTCGAAAATTTATAAAAATATTATTAAAAATTGTCTAAGTTAAAGTTGGCCCCGTTGGTGCTATGTAGGTTGCCCAATATCCATATCAGTAATATCTAGCCAAAATTAGTAAAAAAGGACTCAATTAACATTAGGTCAAAAGATTAACGACTAAACAAACACTACAAAAAATGTTTAGGACTAAATTAACACAAGTAACAGGTTTATGACTTTTCCAACAATTTGCCACATCGATTTTATAAAATGCTAACTTGCAGAGAATCGTTCCTAATGAAGTAAGTTAACTTATGTTAAAATCTATTAATTTTCTCTCTTCCAAAGTGGAGTTTTAGACATAAAAATTGCTTCATTATAGACGATTCTTTGCAAGTTAGCATTATATAAAATCGGTGCAACAGACAAAAGATAACTAGAAGTTTCCAAGGAAAAAATTTTCATTCTCACGTTCTCTTCCCTTAAATTTTGTCTTCTTGACAGAACATTTTAAGCATGCAGACTTGATTTCTAAGCTTGCCGTAGCTAGTCCTCTTTCTCGGATTATAGTCTAGAAAACCTGATCTCCGTTCTTGTGGTGTTTTGGATAGAACTGGTTCATTCCCTTGACAGGGAATCTTATGCACATTTTCTAAATGCATCTTTATGAAGCGAGAAGGGTTTCTTTTTTTTGTTTTTTTTTTTTTCAGTGTGAACCCTATTCATTATCATTAGATGGAGTCCATACTGACTCGAAAAGCACGTGGATCACATAAGAAGGATCCACTGAAGAAGGGCAAAGAGGCGTGGAGAAGTCAGCTGCAAATTTCCAATGTTGACCCAGGACTTCGTCCTCGGAAAAAGACGACATCAAGGAGCGACCCCGCTTTTTCCGAAGGATAGCGGGAGCCGGTGCATTCGTCGCTTTGCGTCCAGTTGTCTGCCTCTCCGGCTCTATCTATCCAGTAAGATCTCGTCCTAATCTAGTACGAACCAACAGCATCATCGAGCGATTCATGTGTTCAAAGGGCGCATCCAATGTCGGATGAAAGTCTCTCGAGGCAGACTTTTTAGCAGAACACGTGGCATAACCTTGGTCGTCACAGGTCTCTTTGAAGGCCGAATCGGCCCCCACATTTAGTTCGAACCTGCTGCGCATCTTGTTCAATGATCGAGACGGAAAACCTCGCCCCCACAGGGCTCGATTCAATTTCCTCGGATCTAGAATCCATGTGACGACGTCATGACCTATTTATGATGTGTTTCCGCATTAATTTTTTTGACGCAAAAGTTAATTTAAAATTAATGCGGTACGGAAATATCAAGTTGAAGTTTTTTGAGACAGGAAAAAAAATAATTTGAAAAAAAATTGACATGATATAGTAGTTTGAAATTTTTGACGATATAACTCACCATAAACGCTTATCTTACACAAAACCGGTTACAGAAAGAAAAGAAAAGAAAAACACAGAAAAAAAGCTTAGTGTAAACTAAGAGGAAAAGAACACCGAGAGCACTTTCTTACAGTGGAGACAAAGGAAAGAAACTACAACATATATACTAAGTATGAGCATTTACCTTTGACACATTAAAAAAAAAAAACCAAGTTTATTGGTTGGATTCAGTCCCTTCACTTCGGATACTCCCTCCGATTATGCAGAGGTTGCATCATGTGATCTGGGTCACAGAAAATAGCAGCACCAAATAACAGAGAGAACAGAGCAAGAGCAGCAGCATGGAAATTTTAGGGCGTCAGTCCCACTGCTTGCTCCCACAGCTCACTTGTGTAATCACTCCAACCGCAGGACTTCTCAATCAGACCCTCCAGCTCAAGATAGATTCCTGTGTCATCCATTGCCAGTTCTTCTGCTTCTACATCCATCGCATCATCGCCCATGATCACGTTGTCTCCGAGGAGCTTCTCCGACATCTCATGGAAAACCGAAGGCAAATCTGACGGAGTAGCTCCGGCCTTCTGATCGGGTGTCTGACCCTGCACAGCCCTGAAATCTCCGCCACCTATCGGAGGAGGCCATGGATTGAGCATCTGAACGGTCTGAAAATCCACCGGCGCGACATCGTTCGGCCAAGACTCCATCTGTCCCGGATCATTTTCAACTCTTGGGCAATCAACGTTCGGGCTTTGAATCTTGTGATCCATTACTTCGAGCAAGCATTTGGTGGCTTTGCTATCGAGACTGAGCAATTTGCTCTTCTCGCTCGATTCACAAGCCTCTAATTCTCTCTTCTGCCTCCTCTCTTGGATTAAATGGACAAAGTTCGGGCTTTCGGTTGCTTTGGAGAGAAGGAGGAATATTTGCCGACACCTGCACTCAGCATAGCGAATCCGCTCGGCGACCTGATTGATCTCATGCTGCGAGTGCTCCCGCTCTTCTCTTAGTTTCAGGATCTCGGTCTTCAATGCTTCCTGGTCCTTCTTAAGCATTTCAAGTTCAGCTTCCTTTCCAGCCTTCGGGTAATCCGAAGCAACAGTACGACTCAATGTTTTCGTATGACCGCTGAGTTTGCGTCTCCTCCTTATGTTCTTCAGCAAGTGCTTCTTCCCTTCCTGAAAACTTCGGTTCGCAAACTCCCATCGATCTGTGTCCGTCTTCCTAAAACCCTGCGACATATCTTGGATCATGATGCATGAAGAATAGGAGGAAGCTGGGTTGAGGTGTTTAAATTGAAACAGAAGTCCCAAAGAGGGTATGGACAATTTAATGACTCAATATCAATCCGTCAACTTCATAAATACGAAGACAAAAGTGCAGGACTATGCTTTTGGTCTTGCCCGAAAAGAAGAGAAGTGTCAGAAGGCTTTACCAAAACATCCGATAGAAACAAAACGATGGCTCAAAGAGTCTCATCTTCAGCTAGAAAGTGCATAACGGAGCATCAAAACAGTAGTGCATTTCTAATCCAAATGAAAATTTACCATTTGAGAAAAGCATTTAAACACAAATCCGGTGAGAAGATAAATCTTTAATGGGTATCCTGATGTCTTGGTTGACATGGTAGTTTCTGCAAACTACCATCAAAAGCATCATCACTTGAATATGATGACGGGCCATTGTCCCCTGGCCGCTGGATGCAAATTTTAGTGAACGTGTGCCTCATGATTCGTGATATTTCGCATAGAATCGATGTATCTCACCTGCCATTCCAGATTCCTTCGTTCCTTGTCCCCTAATCTAGGTAAAGCATGACTAATAACCCAGCAAGCGGGTGAAATTGAATCTCAACACACGAGCAAAACGTGGCGAGTGGGTTCCCTTAGATCCTAGCTTCTTTGCCCCGGGGACTATCCGTTGGGACAATAAGGAGTAGCTGGATGCCCCCAGGAGGATCAATCTCTGAACGGCCCAAAAAGAAACAGAGTTGAAACAGAGTCAAACCAAAAAAACAGAGCTGAAACAGAGTCAAACCAAAATAAACATACAGACATTATCCGCATTTGTCTCGATAACTGTTGAGCTGCCAATGGGGTAAGTTTCAAGCAAAAACATGGACAAAAAAAAAATCCCGTTCGAAGGGAATACCCACGTAAGTGTTAAGCTGCCTGATGAAGCTGGAGAAATTGGAGTGCTTGAAGTATCGGGGCAGGAGCTGCTTCGAGAACTCGTGCGGATCCCAAACCACGAAGCTGTCCCGGCTGGAACTCCACGACAGCACCGTGTCCGTACTCGGGTCCGACACCATCTCGTACGTCTTCCTCAGGAAGGGCGCCGGCCCCACCTCCCCCAGCCCCTGCATCGGTCTCGCCACTTCGTCCGCCGCTGCCTGTAACGAGCACGACGGCGATCCGGTGGCAGCGTCCCCTGGATCAGCAATGATCGCCACCTCCTCATCTTCCTCTTCCTCTTCCTCTTCGATCTTCACCACCTGCCCGGCCAGAGCCGAATGGGGTTCGGGCCGGGTCAGGCACGAACGCAAGAGCGGTCCGGCATCAATTCCGCCGTCGCCGATGGCTAATTTTGGAGACGAAACCGAATGGGGAAGCGACCCTAGGTCGCCGGGGTCACCACCGCCAACAGCAGCAACGGACGCGATCACTTCTCGCGATCTCTCGAAAGGTTCCGCCTTCTCTAGCTGAACACTCGACTCTCGAAAGAGGGTGTCGAAAAACGACGCGCACGGTTCATCGGTACGGCCGCCTCCGGGGGCCGCCGTCGTCATTTTGACCTCGAGCTCGGGGTCCCAAGGCGGAGATGGCATGGGAGAATTTCGAGCGAGTGAATACACATGGCGGGCGAATCACCTATTGAGAGAGCGAGGGAGACAGGCCTCGAGACTGTCGAGCGTGCGAGTGACAGGGGGGTAACGATTACGGACCGTCGGATCTGACACAGGATGCACCTAGTACGAGGAGGGGGCGCCTTTTCGTCTTTTTGGTGGGTCCCGTGCGGGAGTGCCACGTTTCGATGTGCTGCTTGTCTATCCAAGCGAACTTTAGTTGGCTTGTGTGAACGCCGTTTTCATAGTCCGTGGCATACAATGCATCGACCAGCGAATTGGAACTGCCGGGATAGCGATGCTTTGCATAATTTTCCATGGCCTCCATCGGAAATATATTGAGCTAGATGTACCATTTATATAATTGTCAAAACATATTGTTCGTGTTTGTGTTAACACGCTTTTAAATAATATTCATTTTCAAAAAATAATCATATACATTATGGAAAGAATTTCAAATCTTTTCTTATCTAGTGATTAGAGCTTTTTATAATATAGGGAAAAGAAAAAAGGACGAATGCCTTAAAAGTTTTCACGAAGTATATTCTTTTTATCATTGTCATAAGACTTTTCGATAGAAACATTTATTATCGTTTGGTAGGGATTAATGCAGGAAAAACTTGTCGGTGAGCCAAATGTAACAAAGTTGTGTGTAAAAACTAAATGTTGAATTATAAGGATTCCGTGTCAAAAAATGTGAAAGAGAGTTTATTACAGGTATAACAATGAGGAATTTGCGAACCTCAGCATTTAAGGTTAATACCACGCAATATTTTAGGATTTCATGCAAAATATTTACAAGAACAACTCATTTTCCATCACAAAAGTCACTTCATCAATAACAATGGTGTTACACATGCCAAAGCAATAGTTACCATCATACGTCACATGACAAGAGAAAGATAATATTATCAAATCAATTCTTATCTTATTGCTTTCTCATTAAGTACATAAATAACTTCCTTCGGTTACTCATCTATTTTTATATCCCTAATTTGGGTTTTCTATCTATAAAAGTATTTCATATTGCTTGTTAATGGAGTTTCAATAGACGCCATACTTTGTGTTTGTTCACCTACTAATTTTAATTTTTTAGGTTGAATTTTCTAATGTGGTGTCAGAGGCGGGTTTTGCCTCGATTTATTTTATTTATACAAGTATCCCAGCGCTTGCCCATGAGTTTAATGCACGCGCGTATTCGCATTGCGGCCTGCATTTTATTGGTTTAAACTTTCGGACGAAGCTTTTTTTTTTTTCCTTCCTGAAGCTGTCTACCGCATTGTCCAATGTCGAAATGAATGACAAATGTCGGGTTGCTGAACTTTTATGAGTGCGTTTGGGATCTTATTTGGAAAGGGACTTTGAATGTCTAAAGTCCATTTGATCAAATATTGGGTATTTGGTAAAATTTTTAAAACCCATATTTAGAGAATGCTAACTTTTGAAAGGCTGAAAGCCCAAGGCAGGTCCTAGACTGCCTTGAGCTTTTAGCATTTTTAGAACCCCCACAGGTTACTGTTCATCTCTTCTCCAATGGCATAGTTGCATGTGGTTGGTTGGGGACGAACTGGAGAGAGGCTAGCGAGGTCGCGGTTGAGGTCGGCGACCATCACCATCTAGTCGTGTGACCCTTGTGAAGGGCCGCCTAAGGTCACGCTACCTCAGGCGCGACCCAGATCTAGGTTACCGGAGGTCGTGCAACCTCGTTGCGACCAAATTCGTCGCCGGAGGTCACAGACCTCAGGTGCGACCTAGATCCAAGTCACGACAAGGTCGCGTGACCTCCGTGAAGGACTGCCGGGGGTCGCTTGACCCCAGGCGGCCCTCACCAGTTGTCTTTGGGGGTTGCCTGAGGTCGTTGGCCAACTTTTTTATTTTTCTTTTGACAATTTTTTTTTTAATCACAAAAGTTCTTTGTAAATATAAGCTCTCCCAATACTATTTTATTCAAAGATATTTCACAATGAACTTTCAAATTACAATTCAATAAACACAATTTACATTTTGAAAAACCCCTTTAACTTAAAGTTATTTGTATTTTCTTAAAGACTTTCTCTAAAAGTCCAACCAAACGCACTCTATGTGGTCCGACGAAAGAGAGTGAGGGAGGGGCAGATGCATGAAGACGGGATGACATGTGAAAGAAACAAGCCATTCAAATTTCAAAATTTATGGTGATACAATGATATTAAAACGTGTCAAGTTGTTCATATCACATCAATCATGTTTGTTATGCAACTCAATGAAAAAGTGGATCTTGTTATCAAATGCCCCGTCAACATTTATCACGTTTATTTCGATTTATTCGATTGCTCATTAAGTGATAAGAAGATTTGTCAATTAGTGTAAGTTTGCCCAATGAGCGAGCTCAAGAGGGTGCATTCGCAGGAGAACTAAAAGACAGAAAAGACCACAAAGGTTTGGGGGAAAGGAATAGTTGCAAAAGTTGTTCCTCTTTCCTTTGAAGTTTGCAAAGATTTTGGGAGAAGGGAGATGGACAGCTGCGCAGCGGTACAGGTTTCGATATTTTGATTATCACTGTAAACGCGTGTTATTGACACGTGGACCAATCATTGGTTACTTTTGTTGCCATCTCGATCTTGTCCTTACTTAACTCGTATTCTTGCTTGGAAATGACAACCGACAGCCTTGTAGTACTATGGTTTCTCATATGGTCATCGCGCTTGCTTAAGACACATGAGCAATCGTACTAAAGGTGAATTGGAAACAAGGCCAAAGCAAATGCTACTATATGTAGTTGAACCGATTGCAGAGCCCATCCTTCATTCTCATGACTGTTTAGTAGTCGCTGATCTATCTTGAGGCCAAGATTAGAAAGGCGCAAAAAACATAGAAAGAGTGACTAAGGACTTGTTTGGTAACTGGCCAAACAACATTTGACTTTATTCTTTTGTTCTCTGAAATAAAATAAAAAAGAACAAAAATTTGTTTGGTAGCTTTTTTGTTCCTGAGAATAGATTTGAAACAGAATCAAGAAATTAAAAAAAAAATTATTTCTTTGTTCCTAAGAACAATTTCATAATCAAGAGCACTTTTTTTTCTTTTCTTCTTCTTCTTCTTCCTTTTGCTAGTCGCAGGCTCTTGATGAGGCTTAGCCTTGTCGATTGAGCCTTGCTGGTGGCTGGGCAAGGCTCAGCCTTATTGAGCAACTACAAGATTGGCGTTGCCTGGCCAAGTTGAGGCCAACCTTGCGGTGGCTCGGCGAGGCTCCTCATCAATGGTTGGGTGAGCTTTGCCTCGCTAGATTTGAGTGAGGTCGAGCGTTGCCCAGCCAAGGCAAAGCTCGAGCTAACGAGACTTGGCCTCGTCGGGGGTTGGCGATGCTCCGGCGAAGTTGCCGGCTCTCATTTGGCCTATTACCAACCATGGTCAAGGCTGGCAACAAGCTAAAGGAAGAAGAAGAAGAAGAAGAAGAAGAAGAAGAAGAAGAAGAAGAAGAAGAAGAATGTATAAAAATTATTAAAAAATTAAAATAAATTCTAAGTTACAAAAGAATTTGAGGGTCATACTAAACGGATTTCTATCCGGGGAATAGAAATTTTAGAAAGTTATTAAATGCCTTCAAATGCTCAAAAACTCATTTAAGGAACAAAATCAGAAAAAACCATTATTGAGCAGAAATTGTTTTCGGGAATAGAATTGTTATCAAACAGGTCCTAAGTATTTTTATAACTAATATATTATAACTTCATAGAACCAAAATTGTGCAATTTCTAGTAGAAAGATTGGGCTAATTTGGAAATTCTTATTCTCTATTTAAAGCCCTTCTTTGTTCTTTGGGTTCTCTTTCTTAAACTTGGTCGTGAAGTGAATATTGACTGGACAAGAACATCCCTGAACAATCTTCGTGAGGAAAAGATGGAAGATAATCACATAATCTAAGGGTAAAGGAAAACACAACAAGATGGTCACAAAATCTGCATGCAAAGAAAAACACAGGAGCAAGTTCATTTTCGCTATGAGGAAATACACAGTTAAAGCCACTCGAAAAGGTATTAATATAACCCCCCACCTAAGTCACAAGAAAGCTAATTTCAATACATATTGATTAGGAGTCCGAAAATCTTTCCTTCCTTTTGAGGTTTCAAACATGAGAACTTATAAGCTTCGTATTCAAATTTAAAAAATCAACGCTTTTGTCATATGTGTCATCTAGTTGGTAGCGAGGATAAATGATGAGAAGAGCTTTTATTTCTCATTTTTGTTCCAAAAATAGAGAAATAAAAAACTTTTACATCTCATTTCTATTTCAAACCTATTTCCACACAAAAAATTTGTTTCAAAAATAGAAGAATCACGTTGTGTTATCAAACGGATTTCTGTTCCAGACTTATTTCTGGAATAGAAAAATAGTTATGGTACAAATATATAATAATTATCATACACGCCCTTACAGTCCCCTCCAAAGCGTGGAACTAAATAGTAAATTGTCTACAATGACTCAACAATTTCCTGTCCAAACCCCACATCATTCATTGTGGAACGTATAAAAGCCATATGTAGTCAGACTCCAATTAGCAAAAACTATCTATATAATTATAAGTTTCTTGATTATTCACAAACAACTGGATCTCACATGAAATACTAGCTTCCTTCCGATGAGTTGAATCAACAATAGCATAGAAGGCCAAGCCGGCTCTATCATAGGTTGGCTATGTCATAGTATAATTCGGAAGATACAAGAAACCTTATGAGTCCTCTCATGCTTTGATGGACGACCCACTTTGGGATCTTGCATCCAGGATGAAAAATGTCAACTCAAGTCCCTCCAAGCAATCCCTATCATGGGAAAATTTTCCACTTGAAACACAAACACGTGCAATAGAGAGAGAGAGAGAGAGAGAGAGAGAGAGATCCTAGATTCGGACACCTATCTCGAACATGAGGGGTGGTCTAAAGGTCAGTACACCAACAACATAATTAGTCCATGAGTCGATTCAATGATCGCTTATGAGTCAACTAGTTGATTGGGAAAGGCGATTAAGGATCGGGAATATGCTCGACAAGAGTATTCGATCATGGAAAGATAGCTTGACCATAAGAATCAATGTGGGATGACCACACGTTGTCATAGATCGACTAACGGACGGTTATAGATCGATTTGGCTTGAGTTTATGTGATCGGTTGTGGGTAATTTTGCACAATCACTATGCTGATTGCGAATGACCCTAAACTGATTCAGTACAACAGTGTACCAAGGTAAGTCAATTGATTCTGCACGATTACATGACAACCGAGGGTCACTCATGAATTGACTAAGTTCAAAAATAGATTGGTTTCGAATCAACCATGGGTTACGCGTAGGACCTTAGAGGGGTGCCAAATCCAGTCCAAGTTTGGCCATGCAAGCGACGCTCCAAGGCTGCCCAACCGTGTGTAGGCCACATTAGGGCCACTTTCGATCAAAATTTAGCCGCAAGCCTCGGTTCGATTATGGGTGTTGATTATGGGTAATTCCGAGATATTCTTGTTCGGTTATGATGATATTTAGCTAGTTCTCATAGTTGTCTTTTGTCCTATTGAATTCGGGTCAATTAAAAGTGAGCAATTATTAGAGGAAAGAAGGAGAGACACATGCCCAAAGGGAGAAGAACTTGGGGAATAAGTTGTCTTGCTTAGAACAAACTTCATCATTAGTTTTGGAAGCTTGTCTAGTAATACATTGAATGAGTCATTGCTTATGTGCCCCAATTAGGACTTTAGGGCATGATTGCCCTAATATGAGACTTGCTCATCAAGTTGACCATTAGATAAGCTTCTTGAATGCAAGATAAGTGTGAGACCAATTTTGAGGGTTCTTGAAGAGGGGGGAGGCGCCACTTTAGAGGGGAAAGGCGAGAGCAAACTTAGTTAGCCATCTAGTTAGTCCAACTAAGCTTATGTGTTCCTAGATGGAGGCAATGATTAACCTATTGTCGTGACCAAATTTTCGGGTGCACCACCTAGAGTTTGGCTAATGGATTGTTAAGTCTAGACTTAACTCGGGTTCTCCCAAGCCCATACCAATTCGTAACTTAAGTTTAAATTTCTTAACATGCAAATAGATTTTATTTAGGAGTCGTCACTAATCAGTTTATGGTAGGTCGATTAGACACATAAGTAAAACAATGGGATGATTATTTTACTCCTACGAACCAGAGACTTTGGGTACGGGGACTTGGTTACACTAGACTTTTCTAATGCCCTTTCGGTACCATTTCTTTTTATTTTCAAAAATGTTTTTGTAAGCAGTTTGGATTGATTTTAAATCTATTTCCCTAACATATGAGGCGATCATGCGGGTACGCAAACCACCAATTTAACACCCAAGTTAAGCAATAAATAAATTGCAGGACTTATCTCATAGCAACGAAAGCATCTGCGTTATTAGATCAGAATTCACATCAACAGTCCTAGATATGATTTCTAATTAACACACAATTTCTTTTTTGTTTTCACTTACTTAACGAAAATCTAATCCATATGCAGTGTAATGCTTTTAATCTAACATGAAATGATATGACATGGCAATATTATTTAAACTATATGACATGAGTAAAGTAATTCCTAAAGAAATGCAATAATTAAATGTGCAATCTAAATTAACCAAATGACCTAATTCTAATGACGGGCAATTTCTAATTAAATGATCATAACAAAAATCACTAAATGACATGCATTTCATGAACCTAATTCTATATGACATGCGCATGATATTTCTATTCTAAATAAGCATGCAATTTATTCTAATATGCAATGACGTGCAAAGAATGCCCTAATTCTAATTTTTTCTTTTTTTATTATGAAATTCGAAATTAAAACTGCCAAATAATTAAACATGCAATTCAAATTAAAAAAAAAAAAACTAACATCCTAAATGAATGCATTTTTTTGGATTTTTCATTTTTTCAAAAATTCGAAATAAATAAATTTCTTATTCTAAACATGCAAGATAACCCTAAAACGATGAATATTCTAAAACGAACCTAATCTAACTACGATTTTTTGGATTTTTCCTTTCTTTTACAGGAGCAATCAAAATAAGACATCAAGAACAGCACGGCAACAAATCAGGCAAGATATCATCCATGTCAATTTTGGAAATAAATTGACAAATCGTATCTCGGGCATGAGATCGGATCGGCCAATTTTTAAATAAAATCACTAATCGTATCTCGAGCATGAGATCAGAGTGGTGATTTTTCTGTACGATTTCGGGTCGTATTTCGAGCATGAAATCGGACCAACAATCATATGTACGTTGCAAAATTAGGAAGATTTCCCAATTTAAAAGGTTATTTGAGATTGTAGACATAATAGCACATTAGGAATTTCAATCATATGCATTGACAAATATCTCAAATAAGGTAACGGAATTTTCGAAAATCAAAATAGATAAGATTTTCACCTAATTCTAATATTGGTTTCCGAATTCCGATCCTCGAATGGCTACTCACGATGCAACGTGGTGGTGCTCGGTTGCTCGAAAGTCGTCCGATGGGCTCCACGAGACTTGCAAAGAAAGACCAGTATGTGTCATTGAGGATTCTGCAGATGACCTAATGGGCCACACGGATGCGGCTTGCGTCGGGGATGGCAGCCCAAACTCGGAGAAATCGTCAGGACTCCAAAAACACTCGTGGCAGTGGAACTTGACGTCAGAGCTGGCTTGAATTCAAGGTGGTGTCTCGCGATGACTCGGTGCCGAGAAATTATGGGAATCACTTGGGACGTTGAAGCGCAATAGTGGGCAAAGTGGCAACGCGTGGCAGCAAAACCCGAACATGAACAAGGACGTGCGTGCAAGGCACGAACTTTGATGGATGCCTAAAGTTTCAAGAGATGGGGCTGATTCAAGAAGACTCTTGGACTCCAAATTGACGTGGTGCTTTCGACCAAGTCCACATATTCTTCTGATCCAGAAAGCCTTTCCCAAGAATTCTTCAATTTGTTGCCGTAAATCTGTGAACTATGTGGCTCGCTAGGAAGTTCGCCTGGATGTGGCTGGGATGAGGAGTTTCGTCCGGACTAATAGAGAACGTGATTTGAGCAGCAGTGGCTGTGAAGAAAACTGGCACAAGGAGACACTGAGAGTGGCTGTAGATGATGCAAGGACAGCAGCAGGATTCGCCGTGAGGGATCTTTTATCGACAAAGGGCTGCGTATGCGAGGAGGGTCTCCACTGCTACCCTTTTCTCTTCCTTTTCTCTCTCAATGTAGCCGTGTATTCAATATGTGTGTGGCCCTCGAAAACCCTATACGACTAATCTATTTATAAGCCTCAGACTAAGGTTTTAATTTTTCCAAATTGATATCCACGAAGATTATTTTTCTTCCAAATGTAATATTCACTTTTCACATCTGCCTTATCCAAAAATTTCATCATATCCTGAAAAATTTCAAATTTTTTAATTTTTTCACAAGATAATTTCCGATTACTTAAAAAAAATAGGCTTGGGCCAATTTGCTCGCTTCATGGACTTAGTCCAACCTGTCAATTTAAAGCTCAGAACCACTAATTCAAATACACCCGTCACCAGTCCAATAAATAAATGCAAAACATGTCAATTAAAAATAAATGCACCTACATCTGTATGCTATGCAATTAATATTTTTTCAGGGATAAAATTAACTCCAAATTTTATATGCAATAAATAAATAAACGGGCCGTCAAAATTTAGGTGTCAACACCTATCTTGAGACTTGGAGGATAAGTTAGCCAAGATTATTCCTTAACGTGACACTTGGATGGATAAGAGGCCATTTTGCAAATTAAGCCAAGAAGAGTCATCATTAGTCATCATTACAAATTCAATAATTGAGCTTCTTTTATAAGAACCTAGGGTAACTATTCTCTCTCTCTCTCTCTCTTTGTTCCCCAAGCTCACCCATCTCTTTTTGTCTCTCTCTCTCTCCTTTTCACCCGCCTTCTCTCTCTTGGTCTTCTCTCTGCCTGCCGCCATAAGCCGCTGCCGCTTGTCGTTGTCGTCACTTGCCACCAAGGCCATGAGCTGTCATGAGCTGCTTGCCATTCACTGCCTTCACCACTGCTACTGTTTCTCGTTTTGATTTTGTAAGTAGATCCCCTAATTGTTGGATAGAGCGTTGTGTTGTGCGGTTCGGACATGGGTTCTACTCTTGTTTGCACTTATTCAAGTATATTGCTTTTTATTCTCGTAGAGTGGGCTTATTTGCAATTTTGTATGGTTTGCTCATGTGTTCAGAAGCACACCCCAAGCTATGGACAGGTTTTGCTCAGTTCGGATCAATGTTGAGGCGTATTGGAACGAACCTCGCTTAGTGGGTCGATATTGAGGCGTACTAATTCAAGCCATTGCTTGGTGTAGTTGGCACCTTGACCGGTCAGTTCGGGTCACAAACCTTGTGCCATGCCTGGCGCGATGTACGGTTTTATAAGTAGATCCCCTAATCATTGGATAGGGTGTTGTGTTGCGCAGTTCAGACATGAGATCTATTCTTGTCGGGCTTGTAGGAGTTCACTAGTGCTTGCTTATTGTTGCTTGAACTCACGTAGGTTGCTCATGTACTAATTTGTATGGTTTGCTCATGTTATTGCTTACATACGAGGTTCAGAAATGAGTCGGGTTTGTCTCACATGCTTGTTGTGCTTGTGAGGGGATGTTATTGTTTATTGACATGGTTTGCTCATATATTATTCTCTATGCTTGAAAGCACAACCTGAGTTTTGGAAAGAGGTCTCGTTGGTCTTGAACATGCGTGGAATGCACGATGGACTGGGTCTCTCTTGGTTCGACATTATTGAGACATAACATTTCCAAATCAAGTTTGGCCTAGGTCAGTGCTCAAATGTGTCGGACCAAGCCATGGTTCTTAACTCCTGCTTGGCATATTTTAACAATACAGTCTTGGTGAGTCTTTGCAAGGCGCGCCTTTGAGGCCTATTCCATTTGCTTATGCTAAAGATAAGAACCAATTTGTGTGCTTGCTTATACATATAATCACACGAGGGACTAAGCTATCATCAATGGATTTCGGGACGATGCCCGTTGGATTATAGGGGTGTGATCATATACTGATTAACAATATGAACAACATGGGCAATGTTAGGTTGAGTAAAACCAAGACATATATAAGACCGACAATCGACTGTTGATAGAGTGTAGGATTATAAAGAGGAGTCTCATTGTTGGCATCAAACATGGATTTCGTCTCAATAGGAGCTGTAGTGACTTTGTTGTCATTAAGTTTGGCTTCAGAAAAAAATCAGCAGCATATTTTGCTTGTGACAAATAATAACTAGATAAATTCAAATTAACCTCATGCCTAAAAAGTAGCTAAGTCATTTAGGGGTGATCGGTTCCAAGGTGGGATAGTTCCAAAGTTGGAACCTAGAACATGCTATGTTATAATCGGTTCTCAATTTTTGGATCTTGGAGCCTATTCTGTTTGCTTGGAGCTGCATTTGGAACCCCCCTTGTTTTTCGAGTCCAATTCCAAAGTCCATCCGAAAGCCTATTTTTTTCATTCCTTTTTTTTTGGTTTTTTTTTTTTTTTACAGCAAAATCACATGAGATTCTCAGCAACAAAATAGTTTAAAGTAAAAGATGAACAACAAAAATTCTTGTTTGCAAGAAAAAAAAAATCTATAAAATGAACACTTAGTTAGTATAATTATAAATAATAAAGAAAAAACATGTAACATAAAACATAAATTATGAAAATCTGTGTCCCATTCATCCATAAAATTTAGGGGAATGGGAAAGATTGACAGGGAGTTCTGAAGAAGGACAAATGACGAATGAGTGCCGATGTTAGAATTTAAGAGAAAAAATTAGGGTTTTAGCTTTTAAACTTATAAAACTAAGTTCAAAATTGGTTTCAAAGCAGGGTGGTTTGGTTCAACTCTTGGATGGGTATTTACTTAGAACCAATTCCCGGACCAATTTTAATTGGTTCCAAAAATTTAGAATATATTCCTAGACTGGTTTCAACAGGAATTGGATCTCAGACTTGTTTTTTGGGCGGTCCAATCTGGTCCAGTTGCACACTCCTAATTATAATTAAAAATGTGAAAGTAAGCTCACTCTTTTACGCAATTTGTAATTTCCTGGACTTTTTGCTACAAATCCGTTGTGCATCTTGTCAAATGAAATGACGGGACTTTGGAATTATTCATATTGGTAGAGACTAGGGAGAAGATTAGTTCTCTTAAAAGATTCACTTGGAAAGTTAAGAATGCACTTATTTTATGAAAAATAAATTATTTAAAAAATCTTTTTAAAAAGATAATCACTTTTTGTTGCTTGAAAAAAATGAATGAACGTTAAATATTCTCTTTATTCACAAAAGCATTTTAATCTAAATTATAATCGATAATAAAAATATTTTATTGACTAATTATTTCAATCAATATAAACAATCACTTTTAGAAAAATGCTTTCAAATAATTCATTTTTTTAGATAAATGATTCCTAAGAATCACGATGAAAATCAGTCGAAAAAACTTTATATAAGCCAATGTCATGTCGTATTTTAACACTGTTTTGAAGGGTTAAAACTTCAATGCTGAAGCATATGCCCTTCATCCAATAAACTCCTTTAGCTTCCAGTTGAATGATTACTACCATTGACTAAGCAATGTTGTCAAGAGAAAGTTTCAATCACGATGTACCATCAATCAACTGAAAAAAAAAAATATTCAACTTCTCCTTTCTTGACATGTGGAAGCTGATGAAGCTAGAAAGTATCATTTAGAGGAGGGCTAAATAGGTGAATATATGAAATCTTGACAATTTAAAGCAGATAAGAAAGATTTAAGATTAAAATCTAAACCGAGATTAGATTTTGGAATAAGGTCTAGAATCTGTTATGTAGTAAAATAGACTTTAGATGCATCCAGCGAGTGTGCACTAGATTATAGTAATAAACAATAAGAGTTAAGGGAATTGCACACAAAGTTTATAATGGCTCGGTTTAAATCAAGCCCATGTTCACTTTTTTACATTGACAGCTTACTAGCTAGATTCTACTAGATGATCAATGAGAGATTACAATATTGACTGTACGCATTTAGTGATAAATCACACTAACTCACTTAGTAACTCTTTTTGTATTTCTCTCACGATTACAAAATTGAAGCTCTCGAAAGATAAGTGTATGATCGAAGTTCACTAAGACTTTTGAATTCTAGATTCTAGGCCTCGTCTCTTACATGCTTCTTGGCGCCTTGGTCCCCTAATATACTCCTCTACGTCCAAACTGGCCATTGGACTGTCTCTAGAGGATCATCTTCCTATCTTCCCATTGGGCAGATCTGTATTAAGAAAATTGGATGGTCGTTGAGTGACAAAACTTAAATCCCCACTTGATTTTGGCTGCCCATATGACTAGAGTTTTAGTTTTCATAAGTAGAGATTCTCTATTTAGACAGAACGTGTCTTGGGATTGATTTTTCAATCGAATGAGATTGAGTCAATCAAACCCTTCTAGGTGTGAAATCCAAACTAAATCACTAGCCGCTATTCATCCCAAATTGGTCATGTTTTGGATTTTAGCAGACTTTTGAAATGTGAGAGATCTCTAAGAATTAAATTAGCATATTTTATCAAATTCCACAATCTTGATTCATTTTCTTCATACACAGCTTACGCATTACGACTTTTTTTTTTTTCCAATTAGAATAACGTTGTTTACGAGACCCATTTATGTTGTATTTCCACATAGGATCCTCGTCATGCCTATCATCTGACTTGTTTGAGATTTTTTATGACATGTAAACTAATTTGGAGTGTATGAGACATAAGTGTATTGGTTTGAAATTTTTTAAGACAAAAAAAAATAATTGGAGAAGGATGGGGCACGATGTACATACAGTATGGGGCCATTAACCATTAAACTGAGATTGAACTTTGGCACTATAAACGGCTTCTCTTATACATAACTGGTTACAGAAAGAGAGAAAAGAAAAAGAAAAGCTTAGTGCAAACTAAGAGAAAAGAACCGAGAGAGCTCTTTGTTACAATGGAGACAAAGGAAGAAACTACAACATATATAATAATTATTGAGCATTTACCATTGACAAATGAGTTCATTGGCTGGATTCAGTCACTTCACTTCAGATACTCCCTCCGACTATGCAAAGGCTGCATTCTGTGACCTGGATCACAAAAGATAGCAGCAGCATATAACAGAAAGAACAGAGCAGGAGCAGCATGGAAATTTTAGGGCGTCAGTCCCGCTGCTTGCTCCTCCAGCCCACTTGTGTACTCACTCCAACCACAAGACTTCTCAGTCAGACCCTCCAGCTCAAGATAGATTCCTGGGTCATCCATCGCATCGTTGCCCACGACCATGTTGTCTCTGACGAGTTTCTCCGACATCTCATGGAAAACCGAAGGCAAATCTGACGGACTAGCTCCGCCCATCTGATTGGGTGTCTGACCCTGCATAACCCTGAAATCCACACCACCCATTGAAGGAGGCCAGAGGTTGTGCATCCGAACGGTCTCAAGATCCACCGGTAAAACATTATTTGACTGAGACTCCATCTGTGCCGAATCATCACCGATTCTCAGGCACTCAAAATTCGGGTTTTGAATCTTGTGAACAGTTACTTCGAGCAAGCATTTGGTGGCTTTGTTGTCGGGACCAATCAATTTGCTCTTCTTGCTCGATTCACAAGCCTCTGATTCTCTCTTCCGCCTCCTCTCTTGGATTACATGCTGGACAAAGTCCGGTCTTTTGGCTGCTTTGGAGAGGAAGAGGAGCATCCGCTGATACCTGCTCTCGGCATAGCGAATCCGCTCGGCGACCTGGTTGATCTCATGCTGCGAGGTGCTCCCACTCTTCTCTTAGTTTCAGGATCTCGGCCTTCAACACTCCCTGGTCCTTCTTCAGCATTTCAAGTTCAGCTTCCTTTCCAGCCTTTCAGAAGCAGCCTCCTTATGTTCTTCGGCAAGTAAAAACCTTGGTTCATCGATCTGTATCGTTTCCTAAAACCCTGCACATATCTTGAATTCTGGGTCTAAGTTTATTTAGTCCTACCCAGGTTACAAAGATCTCATAGTTTGCAATGATTCAAACACCGGTACAAAGAATGTATGGACAATCTAATGACTCAATATCAATCCGTCAACTTCATAAATACGAAGACAAGAGTGCAGAATTATGCTTTTGGTCTTGCCCAAAAAGAAGAGAAGTGTCAGAAGGCTTTACCAAAACATCGATAGAAACAAAGCGATGGCCAAGAAATCTCATTTTCAGCTAGAAAGTGCAAAATCGAGCATCAAAACAGTAAAAAGCAAAATATTAAAAAAAATAAATGCTGTAGTTTATTTCTAATCCAAATTAAAATTTACCATTGGAGAAAGCACTCAAATACACATCCGGTGAAAAGATAAATCTTTAATGGATATTGTGATGTCATGGTTGACATGGTAGTTTCTGCAAACTACCATCAAAAGTGTTGAAATGTCTCGAGTTTAAGTCCGTAATGAAATCGGACTAACGAGAATACGTGAACTCGATCACGTGCAAGTCAAAGCAGCGCATGTGAATTGGCCGAAATTGTCAAAAGAAGATCGCAAGTGAATCTATGAGCCGCAAGCGTGAAGAATGAAGAGAGCATGTAGCCGCGAGAGGGGAAGACCATTATTTTATTCTACCTCTTTAATTGCATGCACATGGACGTGCATGCATGGTGAATGGACGTGGAAGACTAAAGCCAATTGTGGGCTTGTTTTGTCTTCTTTCTTTAACTCCTTGCTTCTTATTTTATTCATCTGCAGACAACCAAAGGAAAGAAATGATAAAATATTATTTGAAGGAGTTCAACGTCGTGGAGATGGTCTTGGAAGACGGCGGCCAACCTTATTTTATGCTTAGATTATAGGCGCACATTTTCTGCCTTATTAAATGTGTCCCATGCATGCATGCGTGCCCGTGAATTTTGGTGGGTGTCAGTGCTGATTGCGAGCGCCAAATGAGCTTCACATTTCCTGTCTTGTTTCGCCCTTAAAAGGCAGAGCAGCGAAGGAGAAGATTGCGCGCCGAGCTGAGTTAATTCGGTGGCCGAGAGAGAGAGTTGAAGAGCTGGTGAGAGAAGTCGTGAGACTTCATGGAGAAAAGCCAGAAGCTCTCGACAGAGAGAGATTTTCTCGTTGTAATTATACCCGAGTGTTTTAACCAGTTAAATTCTTGTGAGTAGAATTTGTTTAATTCCTTGAGTGAGGTTTCATTAGGAATTGTGGGGGCTAAACACTGTGTGAGTTATTTAAGTGTAATTTGGGGCTGGAAAACACTGAGTGTGTTTGAGTACTCGAGTGATTGTAATCTCCGGTGTATCGCTTGTTTCTATAATAGAATTCCGTGCTGCTCTCCCCGTGGACGTAGGTTCCGATATTCGGACCGAACCACGTAAATTTGGTGTCCGATTTCCTTTCTTTCATTCCGACTATTATCCGATTCGCTTGGTCCGTATTCCGCCCGCGCGCAACAACAAAAAGCATCATCACTTGAATATGATGATGGGCCATTGTATGTGCCACGAGCGAAACGTCATGAGTGGAGTCCCTTGGATCCTAGCCTCTTTGCCCCGGGGACGATCCGTTGGTCCAAGAGGATCACACTCTGGACGACATAAAAAGAAACAGAGCCGAAACAGAGTCAAACCAAAATAAATATGCAGAGACATTATACGCATTCATACGAATAGTTTGCTCTCACGTATGGGGAAAGTTTCCAGCAAAAACAAGGACAAAAACAACAATCCCGTTCGAAGGAGTACCCACGTAAGTGTTGAGCTGCCTGATGAAGCTGGAGAAGTTGGAGTGCTTGAAGTATCGAGGCAGGACCTGCCTCGAGAACTCGTGTGGGTCCGGCACCACAAAGCTGCCCCGGCTCAAACTCCACGACACCACCGTGTCCGTGCTTGGGTCCGACACCATCTCGTATGTCTTCCTCAGGAAGGGCGCCGGCCCTGCCTCCCCTCGCCCTTGCATTGGTCTCACCACTTCGTCCACCACTGCCTGCAACGAGCACGATGGCAATAGGCGGCAGCCTTCCTGGGATCAGCAATGACCCCCACCTCCTCATCTTCCTCTTCCTCTTCCATCTTTACCACATGTGCGGCCAGAGCGGAATGGGGTTCGGGCCGGGTCTGGCACGAACGCAAGAGCAGCCCAGCATCAATTTCGCCATCGCCAATGGCTATTTTTGGGGATGGAACTGAATGGGAAAGCAACCCTATCTCGCTGAGGTGACCACCGTCAAGAACAGCAATGGACGCGATTTCTTCTCGTGATATCACGAAAGGTTCCACCTTTTCTAGCTCAACACTCGATTCTCGAAAGAAGGTGTCGAAAAATGACGTGCATGGTGTGCGGCCGCCTCCAGGGGGCTGCCGTCGTCATTTTGACCTCGTGTACAAGGTCAAAGACGGAGATGGTATGAGAAATTTTCGAGCGATTCTATTGAGAGAGCGAGGGAGACAGGCCTCGAGACTGTCGAGTGTTTGAGTGACGGGAGGGAATGGGTATCGGGCTTTATATAGGTGGGAAAAAGTCCATAAGTGCAGCCACGTCTCTCCTCCTTTTGGCTTCTCCGCAAGGTTTTGAGTTCCTCACTGTACGTGAATGGCGGGATTGAGAATGAACCTGGTACGAGGAGGGAGCGCCCTTCCGCCTGGTCGGTGGGTCCCATGCGCGAGTGCTACGTCTCGATCTGCTGCTTGTCCATCTCAGCAATTCCACTTGGCTTGTGTGAACGGCGATTTCATTGTACATGAAATACAATGCATCGACCAGCGAATTGGAACTGCGGGGATACCGATACTTTGAAAAATATTGAGCTAGATGTACCATGATGAAGTTGCAAACCTAAACATTGAATTACAAGGATTCCCTGTCAAAAAAAGGGGAAAGAGACTTTATTAAAAGTATAACAATGGGATGATACCACACAATATCCTGGGAATGCAAAAAATATTTAGAAAAATAATTAATTACTTTTCAAAATAACTCATTTTCCATCGTAATGTTCGCTTCTTGCGTTACCATGAGACGTGGCATGACGAGAGAAAGATATTATTACCTAATCAATTCTTATCTTATTTCTTTCTCATTAGGTACATAAATACTTTTTTTTTATTAATTATCTATTATTAGATCCCTAATTTGGCTTTTTTCTATCTATAAAGAATCTCATGTCGCTTGTCAATGGAGTTTCAATGGACTTCATACTTTATAGTTGTGTCTGTTCATATACCGGTTTAAATTTTTTGAATTGAACTTTATAATATGATGTCAGGATTAAACTCCACCTCGATTTTATTTCGCTTGCACAAGTATCTCAAAGCTTGTTTGTGGAGCTAAAAGCACATCATATTCCCGTTGTGGCCCGCTTTTTATCAGTTTAATTTTTTTGGGCGGGGCTTTTTTCCTTCTAAAACTGTCTATGGCATCTTCCGAGGTTGGGTTGAATGACGAATGTCGGTTGCCAACGTTGATGTGGTCAGATGTAAGAGAGTGAGAGAGAGAGAGCGGGGCAGACGCATGAAGACGGGATTACAAGCCGCTCAATAGACGAGCTCAAAGGCGGTGCATTCGCAGGAGCACCGAAAGAAAAGATCCAAAGATCGGGCATGGAATATTCGAAAAGTAGTTCCCTTTTTCCTTTGATGTTCGCCAAGGTTTTGGGGGAAGGTAGATGGACTGCTGGTACAGGTTTTGATAGCGTAATTATCACTTTAATACGCGTTATCCACACGTGGGCCAATCATCATTTGCTTTTGTTGCCACGTCGATCTGTCTTTTACTTCACTTGCGTTCTTGCCTTGACGTGAGAACCGAAACCCTTGGAAAAAACTATGATTACTTGCACTTGGTCAAGCTTTCTTAAAACACGCGAGCAATCATGCTTAAGGTGAATTGGAGACAAAGCTCAAAGCAAACCCTAATATTTCATGACCTCGCAGAACCAAAATCGTGCAATTTCCGGCAGAATGATTGGACCAATTTGGAAATTCCAGTTCTCCGTTCAAAGCTCTCCTCTGCTCTTTGGGTTCTCTTTCTTGAGTTTGGCTGTGGCGTGACACGAGTCAGCAAGAAAATTTAAAAATATTGCCTGGACAGGAACATCTTTGCACTTTCTTCGTGTGGAAATGATGGAAGCAAGCTTATTTTCCTTACGAGGAAACACTCAGTCAAAGCCACTCGAAAGGGTTTTAATATAACCCACAGCCTAAATTACAAGAAAGCTAATTTCGAAGAATAGCGTACCAATTGGGAGTCTGAAAATCTTTCCTTCCTTTTGCGGCTTCAAACATGAGTATTTGTAAGGTTCATGTTCGAATTCAGAGGATCAATGCTGTCGTCGTTCTTTGCATCACTTGGTTGCTTACTGTGTTTGCACACCATTGCACCCCAAAGATTCCAACATTCCCATCTGATGCTTGAAATGTTATTATAGATTGACTGCAATGATTCAGCAATTTTGCAACCAATCCCTACATCATTCGCCGGGAAACTTATAAAATCCATATGTGGTCAGACTCCAATAAGGAAAAACAATTTACACAACCATAAGTTTCTTGAGTGTTGACAAATGGCTGGATCTTACATGAAATACTAGCTTTCTTTTGATTAGCTGAACCAACAATAGCACAAAAGGCGAAGCCGGTTACATTACGATAGTATATTTCAATGTGTTTGGTGCTTTGATGGAACATGTCATTATGTGATATTTAGATAGCACTTCGGTTGTTGCGATAATGACTTTTCCGCTATTATGACACACTCCAATATCTTCTAGTAGCTATTGCAACCATAGTAACTCTGATGTGGTATTGGCAATAGCTTGACATTATTTTTTTGTACTAGAGTGATCGACAATGGTATGTTTTCTGCTAGACCATGAGATAAGTCATTTTTCCAAAAAGAAATAGCAGTTCATAGTGGAGCAAAAATATTGAGGGTCATTATCAGAATAAGCTATCAATCTAAGATTGAATGAGTAGAAAATTGAAGGCCTTGAAATAATTTATTCATGACATATTGAAGAATTCGAAAGACTACAGCAAAATGGGTTGCATGAGGCACGATCATGTACTGACTAACAATGTGAACATTATTAGTGATGTTAGGTTGAGTAAAAGTGAGATATATAAGATTGCCAACCGACAGTTAATAGAGTGTATAATTCACAATAGGGGTCTCATATTTGGCATCAAACTTGGCTTTGCTCTCAATAAGAGTTGTAGCAACTTTGTTTGGCTCAGGAAAAAAAAAAAGTAGCATATTTTGCTTGTGACAAATAATAACTAGATGAATCTGAACTAAAAGTAGCTAAGTCACTTAGAGGTAATTAGTTTTAGGGTGACTAGGTTCTAGAGCTGGAACCTAAAACCTACCTTGTTATAATCAGTTCCAAATTTTTGGATCTCGGAACCTATCCTATTTGCTTCGAACCTACCATTTTTTGCGGGTTCGGCTCCATAGTCTACCCAAGAACTTGCTTTTTTTTTTTTTTTTTTTTTTTTTTTTTTTTTTTTTGGGTTCATCTTTTTTAAAATCATATGAGCTTATGAGCAATAAAATGGTTCAAAGTAAAAGATAAACAACAAAAATCCCATCATCAAAAAACAACAATCTATAAGATGAACACATAGTCACTCACAATTATAAATAATAAAAAGTTCAAACGCATAACATAACACAAAAGTTATGAAACTCTGATTTCCATTCATCCATAAAAATTTAGGGGAAAGGGGAAAGACCGGTAAGGACTTCCAAAGAAGGAAAAATGATGAATGAGTGTTGAGGTTAGAATTTATAGGGAAAAAATTAAGGTTTTAACTTTTCAGCTTATAAAACCGATTTTGAAACAAGTTCCACCTGGTGGGTATTTACTTAGAACCCACTCTCGAATTGGCTCCAACAGGTTCCAATTCTAGGACCTATTTTTTGGGCAATTCAGCTTGCCTCTAGTAGAACCGGCCCACTTGCAAACTCCTAATTGTAATAAAATTTATTTTCATAATTATGAAAGTAAGCTCCCTCTTGTAAGCAATTTGTATTTTTCTAGACTTTTTGCTTCAAATCTACTGCACACCTTTTCAATTGATGTGATGGGACTTCAGAATTATTCACTTCGCTAGAGACTAGGGAGAAGATTAATTCTCTTAAAAAATTCACTTGGAAAGCTAAGAATGCACTTATTTCATGAAAAAAATCTATTTAAAAATAATTGTTTTTAAAAATAATCACTTTTGTTGCTTGAAAAAAATGAATAAACGATATATAATCTCTTCATTCACAAAAATATCTCAATATAAATTATAATTGATAATAAAAATATTTTTTTATTAACTAATTATTTCAATTGATAAAAACGATCACTTTAAGAAAAATACTATCAAATAATTCATTTTTTTAGATAAATGAATCCTAAGAATCACAATGTAAATCAATAGAAAAAAGCTATATAAGCCAATGTCGTGTCGTATTTTAACACCGTTTTGAGGGATTCAAACTCCGATGCTAAAGCATATGCCCTTTTTCTAATTAACTCCTTTAGCTTCAACCAGTCAAATGATTACCGCCATTGACTAAGTAGTGTTGTTATGAAAAAGTTTCAATCATGATGTACCATCAATCAACTTCTCATTCGAACCAAAAAAAAAAAAATCAACTTCTCCCTTCTTGACATGTGGAAGCTGATGAAGTTAGCAAGTATCACATATAGGGGAGGTTAATAGGTGAATCTATGAAATCTTGACAATTTAAAGCGGAATTGAACTAGTCGAGATTAAAGTCTGAACAATGGTCAGATTTTGGAACAGGGTTCAGAATTTGTTATGTAGTCGAGAAACACTTAGCGAGTGTGCATTTTATTATAAAAAAAATAGTAAAAGTTTAGAGAAAAAAGAAATTGCACAACAAGTTTATAGTTATTTGATTTAAATCAAGCTCACGTCCACTTTTTCATGCTGACAATCTACTGACTTGGTTCCACTAGATGATCTATAAGAGATTATAATATTCAGTGTAAGCACTTGGTGATAGATCACATCATTTCACTTAATTACTCCTTTTGTATTTCTCTCACACTCACAAAATTGAAGCTCTTGAAAGATAAGTGTGCGATCAAAGTTCACTCAGACTTTGGAATTCTAGATCCTAGGTATTGTCTCTTACGTGATTCTCGGTACCTTGGTCTCCTTGTATATTCATCCACTTCCAAACTAGCCATAGGACTATCTTTGAAGAATCTTCTTCCAAATGTACTCGTTGGACAGATTTGAATCTAGAAGATTGGGTGGCTGTTGAGTAATAAAAGCTAAATTCCCACTTGATTCTAGCCATCCGTACAACCAAAGTCTTAGTTTCCATAAGTAGAGCTTATCTATTTCGATAGAACTTGTCTCAAGATTGATTTTCTAATCGAAAAAAAAATTGAGTAAACTAAATCTTTCTAAATATGAAATCCAAACCAAGTCATTAGCTTTTATTCATCATGGAATGATCACGTTTTAGACCTATCACATTCTGGGCTTGCTTCATTTCAAACTTGTCACATTTTGAACTTGCCGTGTTCTGAACTTGCATCAGGATGGGGAATGAAAGTAATTCTCTTGGTCTTTATCTTCAATAAAAGATCTAGACTTAAGTCTAAGCTTGTTCAGTCTGAAGTAGACTTTGTAATTCATACTAGAGCAATTTTCTAGATCAACATACTTCAACACAATTATTAGACTTAAAATTTTATGACCAATTTTGTCAACAAAATCTACTAGAACCTTGTTGATTGAGAACGGTATCGGTGGCCAGTTTTCTCAACAAAAGCTTGCAATAAAAACACATTTAATATAGAGAGAGACGTTTCTCTTTAGAGAATAAATGGAGAACTTGTGACCTGTGGTTAGAATTTGGTCATGTCAAACATTTCGAAAAATTCCTTTCATTCAATCAAGGGTTAATATCTCTTAACATTTTAATGTGGTATAATTGTGACACATTCATCTCGTATCAATTTTACAATGTATTCATGCCACATTCATCCCAAATTAATCTTTAGTGAGAAAAAAATGCAAACCAGCATACCCATGATATGACCAAAAAAAGTGAAATTTGGACAAGCTTAGGGATTTTAGTGGACTTTCGAAATGTAAGAGTGCTCCAAGAATAAAATTAGCATATTTTATCTTTATGCAATCTCGATTCATTTTCTTCATACCTAGCCTTCCCACGACGATGACGTTGTTTTTTTTTTTTTACCTTTTCCAATCAAAATAACGTTATTTATGAGACCCATTTATGCTATATTTTCACATCGGATCCTCATCATGCCGATCATGGTTACAAAAAAAAAAGCCTAGTGCAAACTAAGATAAAAGAACCCAGAGAGCATTTTGTTGCAATGGAGCCAAAGGAAGAAACCACAACAAATATACTAAGTATGGGCATTTACCATGGACACATAAGTCCATTGGTTGGATTCAGTCACTTCACTTCAGATACTCCCTCCGACCATGCAAAGGCTGCATTCCGTGACCTGGGTCACGAAAGATAGCAGCAGCATATAACGGAAAGAACAGAGCAGGAGCAGCATGGAAATTTTAGGGCGTCAGTCCCGCCGCTTGCTCCCCAGCCCACTCGTGTACTCACTCCAACCACAGGACTTCTCAATTAGACCCTCCAGCTCAAGATAGAATCCCGGGTCATCCATCGCCTCATCACCCACGAACATGTTTTCTCCGAGGAGCTTCTCCGACTTCTCATGGAAAACGGAAGGCAAATCTGACGGACTAGCTCCGGTCATCTGATCGGGTGTCTGACCCTGCATAACCCTGAAATCCGCACCACCCATCGGAGGAGGCCACGGGTTGTGCATCTGAACGGTCTCAACATCCACCGGCAAAACATTGTTTGACCGAGACTCCATCTGTGCCGAATCATCACCGATTCTCAGGCACTCAAAATTCGGGTTTTGAATCTTGTGATCCGCTACTTCGAGCAAGCATTTGGTGGCTTTGTCATCGGGACCAAGCAATTTGCTCTTCTTGCTCGATTCACAAGCCTCTGATTCTCTCTTCTGCCTCCTCTCTTGGTTTACATGCTGGGCAAAGTTCGGGCTTTTGGCTGCTTTGGAGAGGAAGAGGAACATACGCTGATACCTGCTCTCGGCAAAGCGAATCCACTCGGTGACCTGGTTGAGCTCATGCTGCGAGTGCTCCCGCTCTTCTCTTAGTTTCAGGATCTCGGCCTTCAACGCTTCCTGGTTTTTCTTAAGCATTTCAAGTTCATCCTCCTTTCCAGCCTCCCAATTATCCGAAGCAACAGTACTACTCGATGTTTTCATATGATTGCTGAGTGTGCGTCTCCTCCTTATGTTCTTCAGCAAGTGTTTCTTCCCTTCCTGAAAACCTCGGTTTGCAAACTCCCATCGATCTGGATCCATCTTCCTAAAACCCTGCGACATATCATGGATAACGATGCATGAAGAATAGGAGGAAGCTGGGTTCAGGAGTTTATATTGAAACAGAAGTCCCAAAAAGGGTATGGACAATTTAATGACTCAATATCAATCCGTCGACTTCATATGTACGAAGACAAAAGTGCAGAAATATGCTTTTAGTCTTGCCCAAAAAGAAGAGAAGCGTCATAAGGCTTTACCAAAACATCGGACGGAAACAAAGCGACGGCTCAAGGAATCTAATGTTCAGCTAGGAAGTGAAAAATTGAGCATCAAAACAGTAAAATATTAACAGCTATAAAGGAACTGCTGTAGTGCTATTCTAACCCAAATTAAAATTTACCATTTGAGGAAAGACTCGAGTACAAATCCGGTGAAAAGATAAATCGTTATGATTCGTGATGATTCACATAGAATCCATGTATCTCGCCCACCATTCCAGATTTCTTTGTTCCTCGTCCCCTAATCTAGGGTAAAGCACAATTAATAACCAAGCAAAACGTCGCGAGAGTGGGTTCCCTCGGATCATAGCCTCTTTGCCCCGGGGACTAGAGGATCGCACTCTGGACGACATAAAAAGAAACAGAGCCGAAACAGAGTCAAACCAAGATAAACATACAGACATTATACGAATTTCTACGAATAGTTTGCTCTTTACCAATGGGGAAAGTGTCAAGCAAAAACAAGGACAAAAAACACAATCACGTTTGAAGGAGTACCCACGTAAGTGTTGAGCTGCCTGATGAAGCTGGAGAAGTTGGAGTGCTTGAAGTATCGAGGCAGGACGTGCTTCGAGAACTCGTGCTGGTCCCACACCACGAATCTGCCCCCGCTCGAACTCCACGACACCACCGTGTCCGTACTCGGGTCCGACACCATCTCGTACGTCTTCTTCAGGAAGGGCGCCGGCCCTGCCTCCCCCAGCCCATGCATCGGTCTCACCACTTCGTCCGCCGCTGCTCCGGCGGCAGCGTCTCTGGGATCAGCAATGATCGCCACCTCCTCATCTCCCTCTTCCTCTTTGATCTTCACCACTTGCGCGGCCAGTGCCGAATGGGGTTCCGGCAGGGTCAGGCAAGAACGCTGGTGCAGCCCGGCATCAATTTCGCCATTGCCGATGGCTAATTTTGGGGACGGAACCGAATGGGGAAGCAATCCTAGGTCGCCAGGGTCACCACCGCCAACAACAGCAATGGAGGCGATCTCTTCTCGCGATTTCGCGAAAGGTTCTGCCTTTTCTAGCTCAACACTCGACTCTCGAAAGAGGGTGTCGAAAAAGGACGTGCACAGTCCATCGGTACGGCCACCTCCGGGGGCCGCCGTCGCCATTTTGACCTCGAGTTCGAGGTCAAAGGTGGAGATGTAGAAAATTTCAAGCGATTCTATTGAGCGGGAGCAAGGGAGACAGGCCTCGAGACTGTCTGAGTGTTTTGAGTCACGGGGGAGAGGATGGGTGTCCGGCTTTATATACGTTGGAAAAAGTTCACAAGTGTCGCCACGTCTCTCCACCTTTTGCCTTTTCTCAGCGGGATTGAGAGGGCCGCAACGATTACGGACAGTTGCATCTGATTCAGGATGAACCTTGGTACGAGGAGGGGGCGCCCTTTCGCCTGGTCGGAGGGTCTCATGCGGGAGTATCACGTTTCGATCTACTGCTTCTCCATCTCGGCAATTCCACTTGGCTTGTGTGTACGCCATTTTCATTGTACATGACATACAATGCATCGACTACCGAATCGGAACTGCCGGGATAGCGATACTTTGCATGAGATTTCCTTGGTCCTCCATCGTGGAAAGAATTTCGAAACTTTTCTGATCTAATTAGAGCCTTAAATTATATAGCCCGAAAAAAAAAAAAAAAAAGAACTGACGGTTGCCTTAAAAGCATTCATAGCGTACATTCTTTTATCATTGTCATAAGAGTTTTTGATAGACATTTACTATCGTTTGGCAGGGATTAATATAGGAATAACATGTAGGAGAGCAAATGTAATGAAATTGCGTCAAAACCTAAACATTGTATCAGAGGAATTCCGTGTCAAAAAAAAAATGTGAAAGAGAACTTGTTAAAGGTATAACAATAAGGAAGTTGCAAACCTTGGCATTTAAGGATAATACCACATAATAATTCCATGCAAAATATTTAGAAGAATAATAAATTCCTGTCATGTAACTCATTTTCCATTGCAAAATTCACTTCATCAACAACAATGGTGTTTCACATGCCAAGGCAATAATTACCATAAAATGTCGCTTGATGAGAGAAATATATTATTGTCTAGTCAATTTTATCTTATGTCTTTCTCATTAAGCACATAATTTTATTTAATTATTTATCTATTATTAGATCCCTAATTTGGTTTTTATAATATTGCTTGTCAATGGAGTTTCGACGAACTTCGTATTCGTGTCTACTCATCTATCTATCTGTTTAAGTTTTTAGGGTTGAATTTTCTAATATGATATCATGATCAGGCTCTGCCTCATTTTATTTTGCTTGTACGAGTATCTCAAGGCTTGTTCGTGGAGCCTTAGTGCTCATCCTATTCAAATTGTGGCCCACTTTTTATCGGTTGAAACTTTCGGGCACGGCGTTTTTTCCTTCTAAAACTGTCCTCAGCATCGTCCGAGGTTGGGTTGAATGAGGAATGCCGGGCTGCTTACGTTGATGTGGTCCGATGAAAGAGAGCGAGAGACGGGGGAGACGCATGAAGACGGGATTACGAGCCGCCCAATGGACGAGCTCAAAGGCGGTGCATTCGCAGGAGCACTAAAAGACAGAAAAGATCCAAGGTTGGGCATGGAACAGTCGAAAAGCAGACCCTTTTCCCTATGTTGTTCGCCAAGGTTTTGGGGGAAGGGAGATGGACTGCCGGGGCAAGTTTTGATAGCTTAGTCATCACTTTAATGCGCGTTATCCACACGTGGACCAATCATCATTTACTTTCGTTACCATCTCGATCTGTCTTTTACTTCCCCTGCGTTCTTGCCTGGATGTTGACAACCGAAAGCCTTGGAAAACTACGATTACTTGCATATGGTCAAGCTTTCTTAAAACACACGAGCAATCATGCTTAAGGTAAATTAGAGACAAAGGTCAAAGCAAACCCAAATATATCATATAACCTCACGGAACCAAAACCGTGCAATTTCCTGTAGAAAGACTGAATCAATTTGGAAATTCCAGTTCTCTGTTCAAAGCTCTCCTTTGTTCTTTGGGTTCCCTTTCTTGAGTTTGGCTGTGAGGTGATACGGCTCAGCAAGAAAATTTAGAAATATTGACTAGACAGGAACATCCTTGCACTTTCTTAGGGTGGAAATGATGGAAGCAAGCTTATTTTCCCTACAAGGAAACACTTGGTCAAAGTCACTCAAAAGGGTTTTAATATAACCCACAACCTAAATTACATGGAAGCTAATTTCAAAGCATAGCATACCAATTAGGAGTCTGAAAATCTTTCCTTCCTTTTGCGGCTTCAAACATGGGTATTTGTAAGGTTCGTGTTCAAATTCAGAGGATCGACGCTATCGTTGTTCTCTGTGTCCCTTGGTTGCTCAACGTGTTTGCACACCAATGCACCCCGCAGATTCCAACATTCCCCTCTGATGCTTGAAACAATATCGTAGATTGATTGCAATGATTCAGCAATTTTGCAACCAATCCCCACAGCATTCACTGGGAAACTTATAAAATCCATATGTGGTCAGACTCTAATAAGGAAAAACAATTTACGCAACCATAAGTTTCTTGATTGTTGACAAACCATTGGGTCTTACATAAAATATTGGCTTCCTTTTGATAGCTGAACCAACAATAGCACAAAAGGCGAAGCTGGTTACGTTATGACAATATATCTCAAAGTGTTTGGTGCTTTGATGGAATGTGTCATTATGTGCTATTTAGATAGCACTTCAATTGTTGCAATAATGACTTTCTCACTATTACGACACACTCCAATTTCTGCTACTAGCTATTGCAACCATAGTAACTTTGATGTGGTATTAGCAATAACTTGATATTCTATTTTTGTACTAGAGTGACTGACAATAGTATGCTTTCTACTGGACCATGAGATAAGTGAGTTTTCCAAAAAGAGATATCTGTTCATAGTGGAGCAAATTATTGAGGTCACTATTAGAATAAGCTATCAAATCTAAGATAGAATGAGTAGAAAATTGAAGCCGTGAAATAATTTATCCATGACATAGTGAAGAATTCGAAAATCTATAGCAAATGGGTTGCACGGGACGCAGTCATGTATTGACTAACAATGTGAACGACATAGGCGATGTTAGGTTGAATACAAGTGAGATATATAAGACTAACAACCAACTGTTGATAGAGTGTAGGATTCAAAATAGGGGTCTCATCTTTGGCATCAAACTTGGCTTTGGTCTCAATAAGACTTGTAGCAACTTTGTTGTCATTAAGTCTAGCTCAGAAAAAATAAAATGAAAAATCAGTAGCATATTTTGCTTATGGCAAATAATAACTAGAGGAATTTGAAGTAACCTCATGCTTAAAAAATACCTAAGTCACCTAAAGGTGATCAGTTTTAAGGTGGGCAGGTTCTAAAGTTGGAACTTGAAACCTACCTTGTTATGATCGGCTCCCAATTTTTGGGCCTTGGAACTTATTATGTTTGCTTGCAACCTATTTTAGAATGTGACATCTAGATTTTCGTAATAATATTTATATGACATTGGAAATTTTTGGCATTCGATAATAATATTTAGGTCATAAGGCTAAGTATTATCTTGCTTAGAAATCAGGTGGACATGTAGAAATAGTAATTCGATCGCAAATTTTGTAAGGTATAGAAAATACAGAGAGTGATTTTTATGATCTCGATCGTCTTTGGTTTGATTAACTTAGTAAATGTTGATGTGTTCACAGATGGTAACAGTAGATAATGTACCATCGTCTTAGTTGTCGAGGGGGACGGATATTAAGCATTCTAGAGTTTGAATTTAGTGCTCGGCCTGGTTTACTCATAATTTTGACTTTAAAATGTCATGAGTTATATTATTATTTGGACCTTAGTTAATTATTATTATTAATAATTAGTTAATTACGCTAACGGTACCAAAGGTAAAAATTTCCTTCCTCATTAATGATGTCATAGATTTTGTTATTAACATTGATAAAGGTTCTGTCATGTACGTGGCTAGAGAAGAATGAGTTCTTCTCAAAATATTGTTATAAGCCATTTGTCTATGAAAATCATTTGCATAAGAGGTCTCATAATACTTATTTGTTATTCTAATATTTCTTATAGGACGAGTGTCCTCAAATTATTTCTCTTGTCACATAATGCCCACATGTTCTTGCAATGTCTCATGCATGCCCAAGTATCCTCTCAAGAAGAGGTCTCATGGATAAGCTTGACACCTTAGACTTGAACCATGATTTCTCCTCAAATGAGTCATTCTCTCTTGGATTTTTCTTTGGTCATGTATAAAATGAGATATTGTAAGCAAGACACCTCCCATAACCATCATTACACTTTGGATTAGTCGTGGCATCCGGAGATTTTGTACATGTAATTTAATAACATTCGAAATTTTCCGTGTGTGATAATGATACTTAGATTATAAGCTACGTATTATTTATCTTAGTATTCAGATGAATATGTAGAAGTTTTAGTCAAATCATAAATTTCATAAGACGTGGTGGATAATTTTTCCGTAAACGTAATTGTCCCGCGTCTATTGTGTTAAGTTGAATTGATAAACGTCGATGTGTGCATTAATAGTAGTATGAATTAACTAACTGTCGGCTTAGTTGATAACAGGTAGTATTATTTAATTGAAATCTAGTTAATTAGTGCTGATGATTTATTAGTTTCACTAATGGCGCCAAGGATAGATAGATTTATTTATTTTCCTAATAATCCACTTTTCTCTTACATTAAGCCACCCACAAGCCACTTGTCCTTATATTATCTTTTGCATGACCGGGTGTTGCAACCAAGGTGAGCTTTTATTATATTTTGACACCTAAGATTAAGTGGAAACTTACCCTGAGTGAGTTATTCTCTCTTATTTCATCTATAACCATGTTTGGGTAGAGGTTTTGTAAACAAGACAGATGCTTACAATCATCATTTTATCTGGGTAAGTCATCTTTATTACATGTCACTCCTTGACATTTGTTCTTATCTCAAGATTAAGTAAGCTACATGTAGAAGGAAGAACCAATGCTCACTAAAACACCACTTTAAACAAAACATTCTCTTAACTTTGGAGAGAACGGGAGACCCAAAATCTATCCAACAATATCATGCAATTCTGCTAATTCCGAAACAAATACTTCTTTGAATTCTAGTTTCCACGAGTGAGGAGGTGGTCACGGCCCTTAATTGTTCAAGCTTGTTCGAGATAAGTGAAGTTTCTAGGTATTAAGTTAGTTTAAATATATTTAATACTTTTATCTTGGTCGATTGGTTTAGATGTGGGAATTTTGATATGCATGTTATGGTTATGGTGGTTGTTGAATAACCTTGATGGTATCTTGCATGTTCGTTCTATCATAATTTATCTAGACAGAATCTATTTTTCTACTAGTTTTGCTTGATGTGCTAGAACTTAACTAGTCAGAGTTATATTCATTCTACATCATTCTATTTTATTTTGAATAGTCAGAATCTGTTCATTCTACTATATTTATCTTGATGACCCATTGCATGTTCGTTCCGCTTCATTCTATTTCGTTTTGAGTAATCAAAATCTATTTATTCATTTTACCATAATTTATCGAGTCAAAATCTGTTCGTTCATTCTACTAGATATTTATGGGGTGCATGACAACCTCTTATTTCTGTTCCAAAAACAATTTTTCTATTCCAGACTTATTTCGGAATAGAAATCCATTTGGTAAAATTATTTCATTTTTCTACTTTTGAAATAAATTCTTATTTTAGAAATAGATTTAGAATAGAAATCAAAAGTAAAAATTTTCTACTTCTCTATTTTAGGAACAGAAAATGAGAAATGAAAAATTTTCTCATCGTGTCCTCCATTTGTCGCCGCCAACCACCATCCGTTGGTCGTCGGCCACCGCCGGCCACCGGTCGCCCGCCATCACCGTTGCCGCCATCCATTGCCGCCAATCACCGGTCCATCGCCGTCCACCGGTCTGCCACCGTCCGAAAGAAAGAAATTTTATGTCGTTATCAAACGAATTTCTATTTTTAAAGTAGAAATTTTATATCGTTATCAAACAGTTATTTTTGCTTAGAAACTCATTTAAAAATAGAAATAGAAAAATCTATTTCTCTTTCAGAAATCAATTTCTGGCCAGAATGGTTATCATTTGCACCTTTACTAAATCTGAATCTATCCATTTGTAAATTTGCTCTTTTATTTAATTATTTTCACTGAGTTTGAATATACCCATTTGATTGTCTAGACTTTAACAACTATGGATGTTCATTTATATATCAAATTTTACTTAGTCTGAACATGTTCCTTTGTACAATCAAAGTTTACTAAATCTGAACGTATTTATTTATACAATCAGATTTTACTGAAGTTTGAACATCTTTCTTTGTACAATCATATTTTGTTGGCTTTGAACGTATTTATTTATATAAACAGATTTTATTGAAGTCTGAACCTGTCTCTTTGTACAATCAAATTTTATTGGGTCTGGACGTGTTTATTTATACAATCAGATTTTGTGGAGTCTGGACCTTTTCAATTATACGATCAGATTTTACTAAGTTTGAACATGTCCATTTGTACAATGAAATTCTTACCGAGTCTAAGTATTTTTACCTTCTAAGTCTGAATATATATATTTATTCAGTTCGAGTATGATTACTTTCTCAATTAGACACGCTTTCTGGGTTTGGTTTTCCTTAAAAAGACATATTACCAAATAACATATTCATGCTCTGAGCATGATTATAAGTTGCTTCTTACCTGATTTGTGGCTAATGCATTTTGTTTCTTTGAAAAGCAAGTGATACAGTAACAAAATGGATATGAGTATTGGAATGCATGTGTATTTTGCTTGTCTTTACAAAATAAAAGGATAACCATGCTATTATCATGTGCACATTGAAAGGTATGATGAGGAAGGAAGTGAGGTAAGCTTATAATCATCATCCTTCACTTATGTGAATAACATCATTTACGAGACCCATTTATGTTGTATTTCCACATCGGATACTCATCACACCGATCATTTGACTTGTTTGAGATTTTTTATAACATGAAAATTATTTTGGAGTGCATGCCACATGAGTATACCGATTTGAAGTTTTTCGAGATAGGAAAAAAATTAATTGGAGAAAAATATGCCAAAATGTACAGCATCGCGATATTAGCCCTTAAACTGAAATTGAGCTTTGGCACTTTGAACTGCTTCTCTTATAACATAACTGGTTACAAAAAGAGAAACAGGAAAAAAAAGCTTAGTGCAAACTAAGAGAAAAGAACCCAGAGAGCACTTTGTTACAATGGAGACAAAGGAAGAAACTACAACATATATGCTAAGTACGAGCATTTACCATTGACACATATGTTAATTGGTTGGATTCATTCACTTCACTTCAGATACTCTCTCCGACTATGCAAAGGCTGCATTCTGTGACCTGGGTCACAAAAGACAGCAGCAGCATATAACAGAAAGAACGGAGCAGGAGCAGCATGGAAATTTTAGGGCATCAGTCCCGCTGCTTGCTTTCCCAGCCCAATTGTGTACTCTCTCCAACCACAGGACTTCTCAATCAGACCTTCCAGCTCAAGATAGATTCCTGGGTCATCCATCGCATCGTTGCCCACGACCATGTTGTCTCCGAGGAGCTTCTCCGACTTCTCATGGAAAACGGAAGGCAAATCCGACGGACTAGCTCCGGCCATCTGATTGGGTGTCTGACCCTGCATAACCCTGAAATCCGCACCACCCATCGGAGGAGACCACGGGTTGTGCATCTGAACGGTCTCAAGATCCATCGGTAAAACATTGTTTGGCCAAGACTCGATCTGTGCCGAATCATCACCGATTCTCAGGCAATCAACATTCGGGCTTTGAATCTTGTGATCCGTTATGTCGAGCAAGCATTTGGCGGCTTCGTCATCGGGACCGAGCAATTTGCTCTTCTTGCTCAATTCACAAGCCTCTAATTCTCTCTTCTGCCTCTTCTCTTGGATTACATGCTGGACAAAATTTTGGGGTTTCGGCTGCTTTGGAGAGGAAGAGGAACATCCGCCGACACCTGCACTCGGCATAGCGAATCCGCTCGATGACCTGGTTGATCTCATGCTGCGAGTTCTCCCGCTCTGCTCTTAGTTTCAGGATCTCGGCCTTCAACGCTTCCTGGTCCTTCTTAAGCATTTCAAGTTCAGCTTCCTTTCCAGCCTCTGGGTAATCCGAAGCAACGGTACTACTCGATGTTGTCCTATGATCGCTGAGTTTGCGTCTCCTCCTTATGTTCTTCAGCAAGTGCTTCTTCCCTTCCTGAAAACCTCGGTTCGCAAACTCCCATCGATCGGTATCAATCTTCCTAAAACCCTGTGACATATCTTGGATCATGATGCATGAAGAATAGGAGGAAGCTGGGTTGAGGAGTTTATATTGAAACAGAAGTCCCACAGAGGGTATGGACAATTTAATGACTCAATGTCAACCCGTGAACTTCATATATGAGAAGACAAAAGTGCAGAATTAAGCTTTTGATCTTTCCCAAAAAGAAGTGTCAGAAGGCTTTACCAAAACATCGGATAGTAACAAAGCGATGGCTCAAGGAATCTCATCTTCAGCTAGAAAGTGCAAAATTGAGCATCGAAACAGTAAAAGGCAAAATATTAACAGCTATAAAGGAACTACAGAAGTGCATTTCTAATCCAAATTAAAATTTACCATTTGAGAAAAGCACTCAAATACAAATCGGGTGAAAAGATAAAATCTTTAATGGGTATTCTAACGTCATGGTTGACGTGGTAGTTTCTGCAAACTACCATCAAAAGCATCATCACTTGAATATGATGATGGGCCATTGTCCCCTAACCGCTGGATGCAAATTCTGGTGGACAAGTGCCATAAGCAAAACGTCGTGAGTGGAGTCCCTTGGATCCTAGCCTCTTTGCCCCGGGGACTATCCGTTGGGACAATGAAGAGTAGCTGGATGCCCCAAGAGGATCACACTCTGGACGACATAAAAAGAAACAGAGCCAAAACAGAGCCAGATCAAAATAACAGAGCTGAAACAGAGTCAAACCAAAATAACAGAGCTGAAACAGAGTCAAACCAAAATAAACATGCACAGACATTATACACATTGATATGAATAGTTTGCTCTTACCTATGGGGAAAGTTTCGAGGAAAAACAAGGACAAAAAACACAATCCCGTTCGAAGAAGTACTCACGTAAGTGTTGAGCTGCCTGATGAAGCTGGAGAAGTTGGAATGCTTGAAGTATCGAGGCAGGACCTGCTTTGAGAACTCGTGCGGGTCCCACACCACGAAGCTGTCCCGGCTCGAACTCCACGACAGCACCGGGTCCGTACTCGGGTCCGACACCATCTCGTATGTCTTCCTCAGGAACGGCGCCGGCCCTGCCTCCCCCAGCCCCTGCATCGGTCTTGCCACTTCGTCTGCCGCTGCCCGCAACGAGCATGACGGCGATACGGCAGCAGCATCCCTGGGATCAGCAATGATCTCCACCTCCTCATCTTCCTCTCCCTCTTCGATCTTCACCACCTGTGCGGCCAGAGCTGAATGGGGTTCGGGCCAAGTCAGGCACGGACGCAAAAGCGGCCCGGCATCAATTTCGCCATGGCCGATGGCTAATTGTGGGGACGGAACAGAATGGGAAAGCGACCCTAACTGGCCGGGGTCGCCACTGTCAAGAACAGCTATGGACGCGAATTCTTCTTGCGATTTCGTGAAAGGTCCAGCCTTTTTTAGCTCAACACTCGACTCTCGAAAGAGGGTGTCCAAAAAGGACGCGCACGGTCCATTGGTACAGCCGCCTCCGGGGAGCGCCGTCGTCATTCTGACTCCGAGTTCGAGGTCAAAGGCGGAGATGGTATGAGAAATTTTGGAGCGAATGAATACAGATGGTGGCGAATCTATTGAGGGAGAGCCAAGGAGACAAGCTTCGAGACTGTCGAGTGTTTGACTGACAGGCGAGGGGATGGTGTCCGGCTTCATATACGTGGGAAAAAGTTCACAAGAGTCGCCACTTTCCTCCTCCTTTTGGCTCCTCGGAAGGTTTTGAGTTCCTCACTGTTATGGATGGCATGATTGAGAGGGCGGCGACGATTACGGACCGTTGGATCTGATTCAGGATGAACCTTTGGTACGAGAAGGGGGTGCCCTTTCGCCTGGTCGGTGGGTCCGACGCGCGAGTAAAAACGTTTGCTGCTTGTCCATCTCAGCAAATTCCACTTGGCTTGTCTGTACGCCGTTTTCATTGTACATGGCATACAATGCATCGACCAGCGAATTCGAACTCCCGGGATAGCGATTCTTTGCGTGATCTTCATTGGTCCTCCATTGTAGAAAGAATTTCAAACCTTTTCCCATCTAGTCCCCCCAACCACCCCCCCCCAAAAAAAAAAAAAAAGGGAAAAAGAAAAGAAAGACGAGTGGCTTAAAAGCATTCATGAAGTACATTCTTTTATCCTTGCCATAAGAGTTTTCGATGAAAACATTTGATATCTTGTGGCAGGGTTTAATCTAGGAAAAACATGTTAGGAAGCCAAATGTGACGAAGTTGTTTAAAAACCTAAAAATTGAATTATATGGATTCTGTGTCAAAAAAAAAAAAGGGAAAGAGAATTTATTAAAAGTATAACAATGACGAAATACAAGCCTTGGCATTTAAGAATGTGAATGATAATCATTATATTTCATAAATCAATTTCTAGCAATAAATTAATTTTTCAATTTGTTCCTTGGATGAATTTCCAAGGCAAAATAGATGTTTGATAATAATACAAACTTTTTGTTCTCAAAATAGATTTCGTTTGACAACAACATAAAATTTTCCCTCTTGAGTGGCAGTGGGAGACTAGCGACAAGGAGGGCAGTGGTGGGAGGCAAATGGCTGGTGAGGGGAAATGGGCGGTGATGAGAATGAGTAATAAGAAGAGTTTTTGTTTTTCACTTTTGTTTCAGAAATAGAAAGGTAAAAAAATTTGACTTCTGATTTCTATTTTAAATCTATTCCCAAAAATAGACAAATAGAAAAATAGAGAAACAAAATAGTTATCATACGCGTTCTAAAGATAATACCACACAATATTCTAGGATTTCATGCAAAAATATTTAGAAAAATAATGAATTTCTTTTTAGAATAACTCATTTTCCATTGCAATATTTGCTTGTGGTTACTGTGAGACGTCACATGACGAGAGAAAGATATTATTACCTAACCGATTCTCATCTTATTTCTTTCTCATCAAGTACATAAATATTTTTTATTTATTTATTATATGTTTTTAGATCCCTAATTTGGCTTTCCTAATATCAATTGTCAATGGAGTTTCAATGAACCTCATACTTCATAATGGTGTCTGTCCACGTATCGATTGAAAATTTTGAGTTGAACTTCAAGTACAGTATTATGGTCAGGTTTCGCCTCAATTTTTTTCACTTGCACCAGTATCCCATCGCTTGTCTGATGAGTTTTAATGCACCCCATATTCCCGCCATGGCCTGCTTTTCATCAGTTTAAATTTTCGGGTGGGGCTTTTTAACTTCTAAAACTGTCCACGGCATAGTTCGAGGCTGGGTTGAATGAAGAATGCCGGGTTGCTAACGTTGATGCGGTCCGATGAAAGAGAGCGAGAGCGGGGGAGAGACGCATGGAGACGGGATTGCGAGCTGCCCAATGAGCGAGCTGAAAGGCGGTGCATTCGCAGGAGCACTAAAAGACATCGGAAGGTCGGGCAAGGAACAGTAGAAAAGTTGTCTTCTTTTCCCTACGATGTTTGCCTAGGTTTTGGGGGAAGGGAGATGGACTGCTGGTACACGTTTTGATAGGTTAAGTGTCACTTTAATGCGCGTTATCCACACGTGGGCGAATCATCATTTACTCTTGTTGCCATCTCCATCTGTCTCTACTTCACTTGCGTTCTTCCCTGGACGCGACAGCCCAAGGCCTTGGAAAACAATGATTACTTGCATATGGTCACGCTTTCTTAAAATACACGAACGATCATAACCTCACAGGACCAAATCGCGCAATTTCCAGCAGAAAGATTGGACCAATTTGGAAATTCCAGTTCCCTGTTCAAAGCTGTCCTTTGTTCTTTGGGTTCTCATTCTTGAGTTTGGCCGTGACGTGATACGGGTCAGCAAGAAAATTTAGGAATATTGACTAGATAGGAACATCCTTGCACTTTCTGAGCGAGGAACGGACGGGAGCAAGTTCATTTTCGCAATGAGGATACACTTAGTCAAGGTCGCTCGAAAGGGTATTATTATAACTGCCAACCTAAATTACTAGAAAGCTAATTACGAATTGTAGTGTATTGATCATGAGTCTGGAAATCTTTCCTTCCTTTTGCGGCTTTAAACATAGGATTTTGTAAGGTTTGTGCTCAAATTCAGATGATCGACCTTGTTGTTATTTTGTCATTTGGTTGCTTACCTTGTTCGCACACCATATGCACCCTGTGGATTCTACGATTCCCCTTTGATGCTTGAAACGGTATTGTAAATTGACTACAATGATTTAGCAATTTTGCGTCAATCCCCACATCATGCGCTGAGAAACGTTTAATATCCATATGTAATGAAAAATAATCTACACAGCTGTAAGTTTATTGATTGTTAACAAACAACTGGATCTTGCATGAAATATTGGCTTCCTTCGGATTAGCTAAACGCACAAAAGCGAAGTTGTTTATGTTATGACAATATATTTCAATGTGTTTGGTGCTTTGATGGAAAGTGTCATTATGTGATATTTAAATAGAACTTTGGTTGTTGCAATGAATGACTTTTCCACTATTACGATACACTCCAATATATTTTAGTAGCCGACACAACCGTAGTAACTCTGATATGCTATTAGCAATAGCTCAATGTTCTATTTTGTATTAAAGTGACCAACAATGGTCTATTTCTTGCTAGACCATGAGATAAGTGAGTTGGCCAAAAAGAAATAGCAGTTCATAGTGGAGCGACAATATTGAGGGTCATTAGCCCAGTCAATATAATAATAAGCTATCAAAACCAAAATAGAATGGGCACAAAATTGAAAGAAGTGAAATAATGCACCCATGACATAGCGAAAAATGACACTTAATAAGATTGTCTAATTTAATTACAAAAGTGACACTTAATAAGATTGCATTCCTTCTTGTAGATTTAAGAAGCCTTAAAAGAGTCATTTGGGTTGTGCAATCCTATATTCTTGCTCTTCCACATTTTTTTGGAATTCTTTTTAGCTTATTGATAACTTAAAAGATGATCAAAATGAGTATTTTGATTTTTTATTATTGTTTCCTCTTGAACTAGCATGCTATCCAATTTATTTACATTTTACTTGTCATTTATAGTGTTACAATTCATCTAAAATGACCCATAATGTTCACAACATAAGGAAATAAGTATAAACTATACTAAAAAGTACTCATCCACGTTCATTCCTAAAGTCCTTAATTTTGTTTGCTAAGTTCGCCGTTTTAACCAAAAAAAAAAAAAAAAAAAAAAAAAACACATGCTCATGCATGGTACGTGAAACATCATATTTTATGTTGGTCAAAGTGTTTATCAATGTATGAGCAAGTGACTTATTAGCAATTTCAAAATGCTTTTCCGCAAATTTTATAAACCTCTTAGCATTATCAATCTTGGGAAGCATAGTCTTTAAGTTTTTTTGCAGCAGTTATTTACATAAATATTAAGCTTAATCAGTTTAATCTTTCCGAATTTTTATAGAAAGACTTTTCATTATCGCTACTCTCAACAATAATAACCGCAAATGAAGAAAATACAAAGCATGAAACTATACTTGTTTACACCAATTAGAGAAATTTATTCCATTAAATAAAGGAACATACAAAGAATGCAAACGAAGAGAAATATGTATAGATACTACAAATATGCAAAGAAAATAACTATTTGTTAATGCTTTGGGAATATCACATAATCATATTCAAATCAAACAATATATGTACATCACAATTCTCCTTTGGGAGATCCTACGGTATACAACCATCCATTAAACCATAATGATGCTAACAACTTTTATTTGGTAATAATAAATACACCCTATTAAAATTTGTTTTTTATCTTTGGATATACAAACAAATCGAACAAGACATATTAATTATCAACTATTATGTTAATGAATTATAAGAAACTAAATAACCTTTGGGTGAATCCTTAAGTTCTTGAATAAAACATTATAAATTTTTAAAAATTCAAGAGACCTTAAGGTTCGGCCACTTTGGTGACTAACAAGCCATTCATAATTGAATTTTTTAAAAATTGTTATATGCAAGAATTGTTTCATAAGATTTAATCACTTTTTGATAAAGTTATCATAAATGTATGAGCATGAAATAATACATTATGATTCCTTAAAAATATATATGTCAAATTATATGTAAATATATGATTACATATAGCAAAAAAATTAACGTGTTGGAAACATGAAAATATATATACACTAAGGGCACTAAACCCATATATTAATTTACATGAGATTTTGTTTAGCAAGTACTTGTATTAATCAATTCAATGTATATGTCTTTAACAAGCATTAATGGGAAAAAATTAACGAAGTCATAATATCTTTTAATAATAAAAAAAATCATGAGATCTTGAATCATGTTCTGATACCAATTGTTAGCAATGATGTAATTTAATTATGTGGAGATTTAACATCAATTTTTTTTAGATCTTCACGATTTATTCATGATAGAGGGATAAACACACATACTTTTATCCATTGTAATAACTTTGAGAAAATGATTGTTGCACAAAAAAGAGAACAAAGAAATACGATTTCTCTGCCTTAGCCCACTTCTCTTAACGTATTTGTGGGCAAAGAGACAACTGGACTCCTATACAGGCTATCAATAGATACTTTCAATAAGTATCTTCCATCAAAGTTCATATGTGATGCCCCAAAACATCACGCATGGCATGTGTTCTTTCTGTTTATATTTATAATTGTAATTACGCATGCGAAAGTACTACAGAATACATCACAACATACCATACAAAAAAGTCGCATGAGTTTAATACATATGCTTCTTTTTTATACAAACATTAATACTCATTCTCAAAATATATAGTCCTAGGAAAGGGTCGGGTTAACCAGCACCACTGCTTCCATACTATTCCACAAGCAAACCACTATCCAACTTAAAGGTTGATGGTCTCAACCATCACCTCGTCTCCTCCACCGACATATCCCAAGAGGACCATCTTACACACTTAAAAATAAGAAGTGAGCTGAAGCCCAATAAATAAAACTTTAGATCCAAGGTAGGAGATCATCTTAATACTCAACTTGGCACCAAATCAAACATAAGTTTAAAATAATCATGCACAAACAAGTTCAAGATATGGCAATAACAAACCATTAACCATATTGCATGTTCATCCACTCATAAGCAAGCATATAACATAAATTTTCATGATGCAATAGTATCACCTCGTGGTTTAGCACCATACACAAAAATATACATAGGCAAGTTTATACTTATCATGAATTTCACCACCACATACACAAGTAAAAATCATACTTGTCATGCATTTTACCATTATGCACACAAGTGAATTCATATATGTCACTAGCCAAGACCTTCTCGATTCACGAGACATCTCTACTAACAAGGCATTGTTAGCCCATTCATTATGGGTGTCCTCTCCATCAACAGGGATAAATTCACCACCGAACATTCACACAATGATGGTCAACATATCATGACTACAAGAGCCACATTATACCATGACCTTTCTAGTTGATGATGGCCATGTAGATCCAGAGCCCATGATTGAGTCTTACAATGACTATGGGAGCCATGTTATAACTTAACTATACAAGCCAAGTCATACCATGACTATAAGAGTCATGTCATAATAAGATTTTATATCATATCAACTTTGTAGAGAACCATCATATACGATAGAAGATTTAACTGACTCTAGAGTCTTATTCACATACTCATGCAAGGGAATTCGCTTGGAGGCGAATAAGTTGTGACAAAGGTCTTAATCACATAATATTGTTCACAAACAATTCATCATAACATAACAACTGCCATAATCCATTTTCATGCACTTCAATGCAATCTTTCTTATATCATCTCACATTCGTCAATGAAAAATACATTAGTCAAACAATGATATTAGGCAACAATATGTGATTATATAATGATATTCACATGCTGACCTTACCTCTTTTCTGCTCCTTATGCAAACACAATCAATACTTAACAATCAACATGCTCGATAATGGATCTAAACATAATGAAATGATTCTAAACGGGAAAGTTTGAACATTATGAAATGGTTCTGATAGGGAAAGTCTGATAATAAGGAAATAGTTCTGATTGAAATATCCTGATAATGAGAACGTAAGGAGGTGGTTCTAATCGGGAAAGTTTGAACACATGGAGATAGTTGTGATCAAGGGAAATGATTTTCAAACTTGGTAAGTGGATATACTTAAAATGTGAATCTGACTTAGATAGAATAACAGACTCAAAAGCAAATCAGACTCAGAGAGGAGCATGCTCAGAGAGTAAATTGAACTTTGAGAGCATATCATACACCAAAACAAATTAGACTTAGAGAGCATATTAGATTTAAAAGCGAATCAAATTTAGAGAGCATACTAGACTAAAAAACAAATCATACTTAATAAGTGAAAATTATCAATGATAGTTAAATTTAAAAGTGCAAAGATAACACTTCCAAATTCATATTCATATTTACACATACTACATGTCACAACACCTAAAAAAGAACAATTAAACACGTTCTAGCCATGTACGAAATCTAGAAAATAAATCCAACCATCACAACATATTCACATCCCTATTTCACATACTTACATTAAGTTTACACATATCAACCAACCGAATAAAGAGCACTAAGTGGATCAACCCAAGTTAACACATGAGATTTTCACTTATCGCAAATATAAGGCTCGAGAAAAACCAAAACTTTAATCACCTTCAAAACAATATAATCAAGAACTAAGGTTAATATCTCTTAACCTTTTTTCAAAACTAGTTTAATAAAAGAGAATAACCCACAAGTTCACCTTGTAAACTCTTGAAAAATGGAATTTTGAAACTTTAACACAAGAATAGAATCTTTCCTTTCACATGAAAGACACGAAAGATTGGAATGTAAAAATAAAAGAGAAAAGCAATAGAAGATCTATCTATCTATCTTTCTTTCTTTCTTTCTTTCTTTCTTTCTTTCTTTGGAATTCTCTTTTTACAAGCTTAAAGAAATAAGAAAGCGAAAAAAAAAAAAAAAACACCCGAAATGCCAAAACTTGGCACAGAGGGATACTTAAGTATCAAAAATTACAAAAGTGACACTTAAGTGCCAAAATTGGAGCAAAATGAATTAGTTAAGTGCTAACTACAAGAAAATTTAGCCAAAATGTTGACGTGACAATTTTTCAACGAGGCAAGTGCAAAACAACATCCTTTTGCATGCTGGTGTGGTTAGATAAGTGCAAAAACGATGTCATTTTGCTGCTGACATGTATAGATTATTAATATAAATATTAATTAAATTAAAAAAAAATTTTAAAAGAGAGAGGAAGATGGAGGTTGCAGGTTGAGCCCTCTCCGCCTGCAACCTCCATCTTTCTCTCTCTCTCTCTCTTAAATATAAATATAAATACTTTAATTTAAAATGAAACGACGTCATTGTGGTGACTTGTTACTGACTCAACTCTCCTACATGCCACATAAGTGAGTTATATTATTGAAAAATTGCAATATAGGATTTCCGGCCACCTTTGTTGGACTTAGCACTCATGTGTCCCATTTTTCAAAAAAAAAAAAAAAAATAGCACTTAAGTGTCACTTTATTAACTTTTGACACTTAAGTGTTCCTTCGTGCCAAATTTTGGCACTCCAGGTGTCCTTTTGTCATACATTTTTATAAGGCAAAGGAAATGAATCTAACCAACCAAACTAACCAACCAAAGTTAAAAGTAATGATAACTTTGGGTTAAAATCATTATACATGAGAGTAGTATGTGTTCCAATAGAAATGCAATAAGTGGCCCTAAGTAGGTAGTTGCAAATGGTCTAATGAAATTTTCCCACAAGAGAATATTTTGATGAAAATGAAGATGAGCCCTTCTTCTTTGGCCAAGTGTATACATGAATCACCCAAACAATCATGAACTATAGGCATGAATCATTCAAAGCATTGATGAACTATAGGGATGAGTCACCCAAAACATTAATGAACAATAGTTGAATTTAATGATGTCATGCATTATGTCAAAACTACCAATTCAGCGTCTCAAACCAAAGCATAGGTTTAAAAATTTCGATAGAGAAAAGAGAAGTGGTGTGCCAAATGGATAGAAATAGAAATTTAAGAAACCATCATTCTGAACATCCGATTCTGAATATTCGTGCGTTTGAAAATATTTTTGTTTAGAACATCTTATTCTAAAAATTTGTGCATTTGGCAGTATTTTCATTTTGAACATCTGATTTTGAATATTGATGAATTTGAAAGTATTTTGAATCCACTAAAATCATTAAAAAAATTTTAAAAAAATTAGGAAATTCTCAATTCAATTCATAAACTATGAAACTCAAAGTATAACGGACATTTTCTACAACTCCTATGGTTGGAATTTAATTATCTTTATTCTACTCACCAACATAGTGATGATATCAATCCACTTAATCTCAAAGCATCATATTCAGGGTAATTGTGTTCACAAAAATCATACTATACTATTGTAGAACGTAGAAAATTTAGGATGACATATCATAAAATATTCTATCTTCATAAAAGTTGCAACTTCTCATATTCTATCTACAACTTTTCATAGCCTTTTCAACATTTAAATAATTACTAAATATTAATAATATCATGTGTGCCAATGGTAAGGGTTACTAGTAAGTGCGATAACTTTGACTAGACCTACGACCTACGACCTATGACCTACTTCAGTAAAGAGAATCTGACAATTTGGATCTCTTTCATTTTAGCCTCCAATAGTATAAATTGACTCTATGGTCCAGTTGTGTCAACTTTATGGTTGATTAGTTCCTGTCCTACTTGGGAGAAATGTTTTTTTTTACTCCCCCTTCAATACGATGAGATTTGCCTGATAGGGATCTTGTTTATTGTCAAATTGCTCAGTAGTGCTGGATTAACAACAAAACAAAAGAAACTAGTTGATGAGACAATGATAAAGATGGGAAAGTACACTAGAAGTGTCAAAAGTTATATACGACACTCACTTTGGTGCCAAAAGTTTTCGTTGGATCACTTAAGTGCCAAATTGGATAAAAAAAACAATCACTTTGGTGCCACTGACGAGAGATTCCAGCCAAATTAGTTATATGACTTTTACATTAAAAGAAAAAAAGTTGATGTGGCTTTTAAACGATGTCGTTTTCCATCATTCTTAAGAAACGATGTCGTTTTGCTGTCATACGTGGACGGCCTTGCAAAAAAAAAAAAAAAAAAAAAAAAAAAAAAAAGCCGCATAGCTCATATAGGGACTAAAATTAGGGTTCTTTATTAGATCTTCGCCCAACGCTGACCATAGCTCGCTTGCCCACCCTTCACTCACCCATTGTCGCTTAGCTACCATTGTAGTTGCTCGACCAGGTAAGCGAGGAGAGGCTAAGGTTGTTGCTTAGGCAAGAAGCAGCGGGAAGAATAGGAGGTGAGGGCGGAGGGGGAGGAGGAAGAAGGGGGATCGAAGGTGGAGAGAGTGAAGACGAGGAGGGTGAGGGAGACAAGGAGGGCGCAGATGGAAAATGTGGATTGGGCTTTACTTAGGAAGTGGCTGAGGTGGGTCCTTCTGAAGGGGGAATGAGAAGGAGGAGGAGGAGGACAAGAGCTTGGGCTTGTCCACAATGCCGGATGAACTGGAGGCAGAGCGGTGTTGGTGTTGGTGCTGGTGTTGTTCTTCGGAAGCTCGTCCACAATGCCGGATGAACTGGAGGCAGAGCGGTGTTGGTGCTGGTGTTGTTCTTCGGGGAAGAAGACAAAGAGGGAGGAAGTCTATGCCTGCTCTCTCTCTCTCTCTCTCTCTCTCTCTCTCTGGGGATTTAGGATTCTTACTTCAGGGAAAGACGCTAAACGGCATCGTTTTGTTGTTTGGATACTGATTATACTCTCCGGCTAGCCACGTTAACTTCAAAAATTAATAAAAAAGTGTCACGTTGAATTTTCGATTAATCAAATTGGCGTTAGCACTGAAATGATCATTTATCAAATTTTTTGATACTTAAATGATTCAAAATAAACTTTTAATACTTCTAGTGTACTTATCCCACGATGAAGAAATCCACATCGGTGATTATGGCTAGAGATGCTGGATTTTTTTCTTTTGTTCACATGCAGCATAACCAAATCAGACTCGTTCGTTTGCAAAGGCGCCTACTTGACATTCTCACAAGGTTGCCCCAGACGACATTTTGCTTGTGCCATCCGCTGCACGTGTGTGCGGTGACGAAAGTCACGGATTGCTGGCACATTATATAAAATTTTTTTGTGAGATCTGATCTCGAAACTGGAACTCTAGAGAAAGCCTTGCCTCATGCTATCTTTGACGAAGGAAGGCTATACCACTCTGGATGATGCATATGCACTTCACCATGCCTAGGCATGTTGTGATGCGGAGACCATGACCCGAACTTCTTGATCTCGGAATTGCCGATGTGAATCGTAGAAATGCAAGAGGCTTCACAGTTTTGTACGTCGCTGCGATGAGGAAAGAGCCAAAGATTATATTGGCTCTCCTAACGAAGGGAGCACAGCCTTCTTATCTCACTCTGGATGGTAGAAAAGCTCTTCACCTGTGTAAGAGGCACACAAAAGCTGCAGACTGCTTTGAGTCTGTCGAGCAAGGAAAGCCCTCTCCAAAAGATAAAAATTATAGTCAAGATACTCGAACAAGCCGAACGAAGAGAACCATTACTTGGAGAAGCATCCTTTTCTCTTGCTATGGTAGGCAATGATCTGCGAATGAGATTGTTGTATCCTGAAAAACAAAGGTAAAATACTTGGATTCTATTTTTCCTTCCTTGACTTCAGTGATCCTTTTTAATATGCAGATTGAGAAGCCCAGTTTCTTTTCCTTGCAATAGCATCGGTTATTAATAAAATTGCATGTACCTATGAAGAACTTTATGTAAAAAACCTCCTTGAATTGATTGCTATCTCCTAAGAAGTTCTTTGTTTACATAAATGCTCTTTGTGAGCTCCAACATATTATTTGTTTAGCGCTCTTAGCGTTCCTTATGGAGTCATAGGTGGAAGGTGCATTGGCATTGATCTCAGATGTGCATATCGACAGGGCTGTGGTGCTTTGGAACTTATTTGCCACTTTCTTCATGCTGTCAATGGCCATCACCTTTCAAATTTGTAGGGAGTGCGTGTGTGCGAACAAGAGAGAGACAGAGTGACTTCTAAGATGAGCTTTCTTGAAGCATATCTTATTCAAACAGTCCCTTGTTATAATACCACTAGTCCGGTTGAGGCTCCATTGCTTACTTTGCAACTTGAAACTTCGTCAATGAAAAATTTCCAGTGTCTAGCACAACAACGATCACATTGATCATATTAAGAAGGAAGATCTTGCAAGTTATCCCCGCTTTTATGATTTCATTTAGGTGTTTGCTGAGTTCAATGTTATCGGCTTACTCTTTTTAGTTGGGTTCCTAGGTTAATCTTCATTATTTTCCTTGTTATATATCATCTAAGTTTTGTGACAAATGGATCAGCTGGCAGCATAGGCATCTGCTAACTTATGTCAGTGCCTCCACCTTTTGCAAAATAAATATTTCAGATGAACTGGTCATTTATTTCTCATTTGAAGAACGATCTATGTGAGGCTGGTAGTCTCAAAACTAAGAAGCCATATCCCATCTCTTATTTAACCAAGTTAAATAGGATTTGGGAAATAACTTTCCTTCTTTGCCGAAGGAAATGATGCAACTCAAGCAATTGATATGATGATGCTAGGAAAGCTGATTCTTATGTTAAAAGAAAAGCACAAATTGCGTGATTTCCAATCAAGATGCCCAGAATTTTTATACTACTACTTGTGACATTCACGCACACTTTACACAAAAATTGTTCTTGTTTTGTACACACTTACCTGTTTTGGTATTGTTCATGACCCCTCTTTCCTCTTGCAACTGATATTGCTTGGAGGCGTTTGCTGTTACACAAGTGCAAAGCCAATAAAAATAAGCAAAAAAATCACAAAGTATCCCAAACTCGATTTATCTCAAACTTTTCTTTGTGATATAAAAAAATCTAACCTAACATTATTAATGGATTCCATAGGAATTTAAAAAGCATAGGGATCACGTAAGAAGGATCCATCAAATAAGGGTAAAGAGACGCAGATAAATCAGCTGGAAATGTCTGATGTTGACACAAGACTTCATGCTTAGACTAAGGCAGTACGTTAGGGAGTGACCCATCTTTTCCTTCGGAGAAAATATTCAGTGGTTCGTGCGCCCACGTCATCCGCTGACGTGGCGCGCACATACCACTCGGCTATCGACACCTATCCTAAGGACCCGCTGAAAATGAAAGGACTCGCTCGGCTTGGCTCGGCTCGGCTCGCTGACAGAGGAAAAGACAGGTCAATGGGTCAAGAAATTCGTAAGCTCCCGCCCGAAAAGTTTCTCTCTCCTCAATTGAATTTTAAGGGGTTTTCTCTACGAACAGAGAACAACGAGACCTGTTTCTCCGCGCATTCCAGCCCCTCCGCTTCCGGCTCCGCCTCCTCAAAAGCCTCGCCGGTCATTTGCGTCTGGCACGTCGCCTCCTCCAAGAGCCTCGCCAGTCGCCATCGGGTCCCGACCCCCTCCGCTTTTGACTGTTCCCACGGAGATGGAGCACAAGGTTTGCGCTCACGTTGATCTCTCGGCAACTTCTGGACCTCGATTCCCTCCGACGAACTCCGACTCCGAGCCACCGTGAGGTCTTTGGACTCTATGTCCTCGAGGTCGATGGTCGGGACTGAGGGCCTCATGCTTCTTCTCCTTCTCCGCCTCCCCAAAAGCATCGCCGGTCTGTTGCTGGCACATCGCCCCGAGAGCCCCGCCGATCGCAGCTGGGTTCCGAGCCTCCTCTGCCTCCGCCTCCGCCTTCGACTGTTTCCAACGCGGAGATCGAGCACAGAAGGAGAAGAGAAGAAAGGACGAAACCACCCCCTCCCTCCCCTCCCGTCCCCTAAACTCCTCTCGCTGTTTTCAACAGCTTCATTGATGCCTTCGATAGCTGTGTCCGATTCAGCTCAATCCCCTAAGAAATCCAAAAGCAAGAGCAAAGAGAAGAAAATGAAGGCGAAGGTCTAGCTCGAGGCTGACGGCGGCTTCGAATCTCCGACGTCGGACAAGAAGCACAAGAAGGAAAAGAAGAGCGGCGGCAAAGGCTCCGAATCCAAGTAGCCGAAGCTCCTGGAGCATCAAGGGGATGCGAAGAAGGAGAAGAAGAGGAAGGCGCTGGAGTTGTGCGAGGACGACGAGGAAGACGAGCGAGACCAGCTCCGAGTTGGTCGACCCTGAGAACTTGAAGGGGAAGAAGAAGAAGAAGAAGAAGAAAAAAAGGCAAGGTTGAGCGACGGGGATGGTGAGGTGGCTCAGGAGGAGAACCGCAATGATTTGTCGAATTTCAGGATCTCGGACGGCTTGAGGTTGAAGTTGAAGGACAATGGGATCGAGGCGCTTTTTCCCATTTAGTCCATGAGGTTTGACATCTTTCTCGATGGGACTGATTTGGTCGGCCGTGCCCGCACTGGCCAGGTATGAAGACTTTTTATTTGAATTCCGCAAGATTGACATGTCGATGGTCGCGTGCTTGGCTGAAATCTGCTAATTAACTGACAAATTAGAGAAGTGAATGGTCTGGACGTTGCAGTAATGACAGCGTGTGATGTGGAAAAGGGTCACGAAGCTGACATATATGAAAAGAGAAGCAGGTTTTGTTGGCTCTATGAGTAGTGAATGGTTGATGTATGAGCCTGGTGAATGTTGTTTTAATTAACAGCACAACAAAGCAATTGTGGTGTAGAGCAACATTCTACAAGCCACTCCCGAATTCCCATGGCTCGCCTCTTTGGTCATGGCGGGCACCAACTATCATTTCTCTCTGTGCGGAGCAACCGACAAGCTAGTGGATATGAGTTCGCATGCTTCCGTGGGGGTGGAGTTGAAAAAATTGTCTTCATCGGTGATGGACTCTGCAGAAGAAACCTCCTAGGTCATCCCCTGGTTTCTGATTTGGAGATCTCTGATGGGATTCTGGGGGGATAAGGTTTTGTAAACTCCAAAGACAACCTTTCTCCTGAAGGTGGTGGTACTACAATGAACTTGCTTCAATTATCATCACAACTTCAATGTGTGGAGGATCAAAGGCAATCCATCCATTTGAAGGAGCAGAAGGAGCAAAATGATGTTTTCGGTTGTCGCAGCATCACTTGAACATTCCAAGACAAGGTACAAGGAAATCCTTGAAACCTTCATTTGCTTGATGGGTAGGTAGCGCCTATGTTTCTCTCGTATTTAGTTTGCTTTGTCGATATTCGCTTTATTGGAAATCGACTGTATATACTATGAGAGGAAAATTGTATAATTTTTTTTTCCCACTTCTTGTGCTTATTTAGATGAAATGTTGTTTGGCAAGGTTGTTTTCCTTGAACTCTGTCTTAGCACTGAGTATTAAGTTGCGCTAGGCTCTAACTGATCAATAAGAATCTGGTCCCTACTGGTATTGGAGTGTGTCTTACTCGCTATGCCACCCAATTGCATGGAGTTGTCAATTTTACAGCAACCTTCATCCTTCTCTCGGCAAAGTTGTCACCTCATGACTCTGTTTATATATAGAATGACAACTTGCCCTGTCTGATATGAGAGGATGTTTAGGCCAAGATTGCTACTGCAGGCAAAAGTAAATCTGGAACCAATTCCTCTTTTCTTTTCATCCGCGACTGTTGAATTTGATGTTGCAGTTTAGTTCACTTAGTGACATACACATTCTCATTTTCATTGCAGTTACAATTGACAAGCAGTTCGAAGCTTTGCATGTTTTCTTACGCATTGTTTCTCAATTCTTCTGCTGGCTCGGCTCGAATTCATGATCCCGTCTTAGTGAAACAGAATTGGCTGAGATTGGCTTTTATTTCTCTTGAGGGAGAGGTTAATGGTAGTAGCATAGGGAAGATCAGTATTCTTCAATGGCCACGGAAGGCAGTGGTACACCCAATTGAGCGATAAATTATTTATTGAACTTTGCAATTTTTCTGGTCCAAGCAAAAGAAGCGGAAAGAGTAGTGAATTTAGTCTATGAAGGTGTTGGTAATGGCAGTCCAATTAAGAAAAATCAAGGATCGAGTAAAAATCCTCATGCGAAAGGGTGTAATGCTGCTAATTCAGTTTTATAGCTACTACTAAGACCTCTGTTCTTCCCACCTTCTGATGGTGATGGTGGTCTGACTTCTCCATAACTTCGGTCATGGAGATCTTGCCGTGCATTTCCCATTGATGTTGTGTCTATGTCGGTTTGTTTTTGTTGCTTCGATTGCCGGAAATCTATGGCAACCATGCAGAAGAATTGCAAGGCCCAGTATGCAAGGGCATTTTTCATTTTGACAATTTTAGGACATTGGCCTGAACAGATTTTTAGGTCATTAATTCTTCATAGTCAACAGGGGAGGGAAAACAGATTCATTGAAGGTACTGTACTGCGGAAGGCATTCAAACCTACAGCTGATAATTCGACCAAAAAACCTATAGCTAAATAAATCTTCTGGTTTGTGGCAGAGTCATCTGTACATTAGTTCATTGGTGTTATTTGACATATAAAAACCAAAAGTGGCGTGAAGACTGTTTGGCCGCGGTTGCATTTCAAGTTTTTTAAAGATGATTGGCTGCTAGGAACATGAGTTTTTGAACTGCTTCCTCATTTCTGTAGTTGATGGGTTTTAATTTTTTCGCACTGATTATCACCTTGTTCACTGTGCGAATTGTACCGGGGCAAAACTCTGGCTTTTGTCTTGCCCATTTTGGAATCTCTGACGAATGGGCCTGCAAAAACCTCAAGGAAGACAGGATGTGGTAGGCCACCAAGTATTTTGGAGCTTTTACCTACTAGGGAATTGGCCAAGCAGGTATTGGAATCAAGCTTATAGAAATAATCTCATCTTTTTACGGAGATAGATGTCTGACATCTTATTTAGGTGTTCCCTGATTTTGAAGTTTATGGTGGAGGAGTGGGCTTAACATCATGTTGTTTGTATGGTGGAGCTCCCTATCATGCTCAGGAAAGCCGATTGAGGAGATGGGTCGATATAGTGATTGGAACACCTGGTCGTGTGAAAGTAATTCATTGAATTGGAAGTTTATTTGGTTTTCTTTCACCCGCTGGGAATAATGCATGTTCACAGTTGTTACATCTTGTGGCAGGACCACATTGAAAGGGAAAATATTGACTTGAGCTCTTTAACCTTCCGTGTCCTTGATGAGGCGGATGAAATGCTAAGGATGGATTTTGTTGAAGATGTGGACCTAATTCTTGGCGTGTGTGTACTAATTTTTTTCACTATGGAGTTGGTGGAAATATGCTTTACTTATCTATTGCAATTACAATTATTGTTAGTGATGTTATATTTTGAAATTTGACAATAGGTCTTTCAGTTTCAGCATCATGCAGCTGCTTAGAACTTTTTAAAAAAGAGATTTTTGAATTTTTTTTAAGAGCAAGATCTTTATTTTCTTTGTGCCTTTTAAATGCTCTACTATATGTAACATATCTCTTATTGTGCATACATTAAGAGGGGCTCAAACCAATATTGATATTCCTCTGCTTGAGGCTTGCTTGAGGCTTGTCTAAGTGGGTTTACGTAAGGCATTATCTAGGCTGCAGTTTGAAAATCGATAATAACATGAGATATTTGGAGAAATTTTGTCTCACTTATGTGATTTTTTTTTATCTAACCACATCGCTGATAGATGTGGATATACTTATCCTTCAATTCTTCTGGTTCTTGTAGGCAAGGTGAAGGATACAGGTAAAGTTCAGACGCTGCTCTTTAGCTTTACTTTACCAGAATAGGTGAAGGGTGTATGTAACTTAATCTAAATTGTTTTGTTGTTTTGAATTTGTATCTTGGTTGTCAATGTTTGGTTTTACTTATTTGCTGTTGTGCAAACTCATCTTCACCCAACTTTTCCTGATGGCACGACTTTGCATTTCCAGATTTCTTCCAGGTTCCTTAAACAAAACAAGAGAACTATAGATCCAGTAGGTAATGAGAAAATGAAGGCCAGAACCAATGTTAGGCATATTGTTATTCCCTGTACAAGCTCAGCTAGACCTCAGCTTATCCCAGACATAATATGCTGTTACAGCAGGTTAGTTGTTTCCATTTTCATTTCTTCAATGCTGTGCTCTTTTGTTAGTCACAAGATTTACTTGACACTATACACTTTTAAAACTTTCTTCTCTGGTTGGATTTTCTTTAGTGGAGGCCGTACCATAATTTTTACTGAGATGAAGGAATCTGCTTCTCAACTTTCTGGATTATGGCCTGGAGCACGGCCCTTGCATGGAGACATACAGCAAGCCCAATGAGAGTTAAATGATGAATGTGCATAATCTTTAGAGATACTAATACGTGTAAGAGTATTAAATCACTTATCCGACGACTCATTTCATATATAATCGTACGTACTACGGATGCTTTCTAATATAAATTACTGAAAAATTACAATATAAAATACTAGGATTAGAAAAGAAATCAAACAAACAAAAAGAAAACCTAGACCTAATGACTGGCCCCGAAACTCTAGGGCGTCACGTCCTCCTTGATGGCAGGCGACACCAACACCACAACGACCCCATGGTGGCGGTTGTCTCCGTCGCAATGGTCACTTAAGACCGCCGTAATTGATTCTCCATCTCACGCGCACCCATGAGAGATACAAAGGCGACCACCGCACACCATTCAGGTGAGAGATAGAGAGAGAGCGAGCGAGAGAGATGGCCACCCAATAAATAAAACAAGGTCATTGTTAGATATCATTGTAGCAACAAAATAGCACAATAGCAAATGGCGAACAAAAATTTAACTCAACTGATGAGAGAATAATATAACCAACCAACTCTAATATAAGCTCACATCCACCTAATGCGAACATTTAAACTCCAGCTTGAAATGAATATTCGCAATACCTCTTCAGCTTTCAAGGTGACTCCAATTGAATCGTTGACATAAGATAAGGACACTTCCATATTGTATAGGGACAAATCAGGATAAACGCATGACTCCCCATTAGAGTATATCACTTCAACTGGTTCAACTTCATACTTCTTCCCACAGCTGAGAAGATTGTCACCTAAAGGAAAACACTTGCCCGCATTAGTCCTCTATACAGAAGGATGGGTGTAGAGAAAAGGACAAACAATTGAGTATGCTCGCCATTGTATTTAGAACTATCTTAGCCTTTGTTAAGTCCGTCGCAGTACATTCAATGAGAACATTTTTCATCTTTAAAGTTTTTGCCGGATGTGCTTCTTTGATAATTGGCGGCAGAGACAGCACAGTTCTGCATGGAGTAAAAAATTAGCCTTTTCAGTGATAAGAAGCTTAGTCAACTGTATCATTTCAGTCAATGTAGATGCTCGCTAATCAATCAGACTATACATCACAAATATCTGTCAAATTGTTGATTGCAAGACACCCAAAAAGTGGATGAAGCATCACTTTGCCCACACTGTTTGGCTATGGCAGCTAAATAATAACTACAATTTGTTCACATTGAGCATATTCAATGGGAACCAAAATTGTGAAGCCAATGGCAACAGTGTAATCTATCCGCAACTGGAGTAACCAAATATCAAAGGACCTGAATGAGCTATATTAGAACCCCATGTGCAAAAAAATTTGAAACCAATCTTTTTAAAAAGCTTACCCCTGTTCAAACCGGATAAACAGCTTAATGGTCAACCATAATTGGTTGTTGCCTAATTAATACATTACCAATAAACATCAGTCCACAGCTAATCAAGAATTTATGAAGATCATTTCTAATTATTCAGGACGTCAGAAAAGAAAATATCATCCACTGTTGTCAAGCAAGGCCCTAGCCTAAAATAAGGGACATGTTACATTAAAAGTTTGGGATGAATCCTTTAGCAAGAAATTTTTTTAACCGTTTCTTTAAATGAACCCAAAGAATGTATTAGCAAGGTAGATCTTAAGTCATGAAATGATATTCCGGAAAAAATTAATTTGTGTACTACATTATAGCATCTTTCTTATTGACATTAGGCACTTGCTTTCCCATATCAAATTTTGTGACACCGCATGCAAAAGTTCTTTTTCCCGATATGGTACCTAGCAACCGGTGGAGAGAGAGATGAAATAAGAATGGACTGCTAAGTTCAGTGTAAAGGTGTACATAGGAAAGACAATGTTCAAAGAAAAGCAAAGATGTATAGAAGACTACACATTTCACCTTTTTCCCTGGCTCTCTTAAAAGTAATGTTATAGGCATAAGACTAGGCTCTGGAAGTCTCCGACTGTGCTAATGTAGAGTTGACAGCTGCTTTTCTAAAAACTTCACCCTTTTACTAAAATAATATACCTCCTTTCTCAGTTTTGTTTAGAGAAAGGAACAAAAAGGGTCAAAGAACATGACCTAATTTCATCTTTTTCCTTGAGGGAATGCCTGAGAGAATGACCAGCCTTACTTGAGGTGCTTTTGGAGTCGCCACATTGGGTGCCTGCCCAGGCAACTCCAGTGCTTTTGAGAACACTAGTGACACCTAAACAGAACAATTGATCTCACTTCAACTCATAAACGAGACCAAGCACCTAGTGGCTTAATGTGGCAGAAGATGCTTGAAGGCCTAGATTATTTTCTCTTTGCAAATTGAACCCAATGCCTCGATCAACCCCCAAATAACTCAAGGTTGCAATATTAATGACTTAAGTGGCAATGGTTGAATCAAAACTAAGTCAACATGTCATTACATTTAAGTGGTTATTTATTATTTTCCCTTAACATCAATATACACACTTCATATTTATACATGGAACTCACATTACAAAAAAGAGTGTATGAAGAAACCAAGATACCTCTTTGAATCATAGATAACAGGGAACACAAGCGAGTTCTCTATTATGTGCAAGAACTTCTTCAATTTCAAATCTGACTGCAACAAAGTAGCGAAAAACAGGTAAAACAACATGGCAAAAATAGGAACTATTACATAATTCTTCATTTACAGGAAGATATCAACTAGCACACTGAATAAGCAAGTTCCAAGCATAAGATATATGTAACAAAACAAATATGACAGTTATAAAAAGACCATTAAAAGGAGCAGCTATTGAGGACCCACCTTATAAAATTCCATTAGTTCATCAGCTCTGAAGTTCTTCACCTAATATCAGAACAGAAACTAAGGCTCGATCAGCCAACACATCAATCGCAGTTGGTAGAGAAAACAAAACAAATATATAAATGAAAGCAATCTCATGAACTCAAAAGTGGCATTGACATGTTAAGCATACTTAATTTGGAATAATTCACTTTGCAAAATAGTAATTAGAAATAACACGCTAATGCATTGGAAACTACAAAATTTCCTTTTTAGTTACTTAGTAAGTCTCCTTAGAGCAGTGTTAACAAAAGGGCACTTGTTAAGCATACTTATTTAATATGATTCACTTTTCAAAGAAAAATTACAAATACCACAAGAACAATCTGTGCATCCAATTGAAAACCATAAAAATTTCTTAATCAACTACTTAAGAATTGCCCCTAGAGAACAGTTAACAAAATCCTTACAAATACATAGATCTTCACTACCGATCAGACTCATGGCACATGCATGAACAGAAAAATACAATCTTTATCATGAAACTACCTGCTTCAAGGGGATGAAACTTATACTGGAAGGCGGCAAAGCCTGAGACCAAAGGAAAAGGAACATGAGTAGGTGATACGCTGCACTTCTCGTAACATTTTATCATACTTTGCTCTAAGAAACATTTAGCCGTAGCAGATATATAACTCGTACATATTAAGAAGAAACATTTAGCTGTAGCAAATATATAACTCATACATATTAAGCTAAACCAAATGTGCAATTCCTTGTCATGTCTGTTTTCGTCTATGCTTTATCTAGTAGATGAGCACTCCTGATAGCGAAACATAATACTACGAATTTTTGGGATCAAAATAGAGTATCTCGGATATATATAGTAATACCATCCTCTGGGACAAGCTCAGAGGATGACAAAACTTGAACTGGTCAAAGCTTGTCTAGCTAGCTGCAACTCCTCGAAAACATGTAATAGATGCTGAGGCAAAGTGTGGGGTAGAAAGAAGCTTCAAGAGGGAATCCTTCAGGTATTTAAATATATAGAGAGAAAAAAAGGAAAGAATAGGTGAGCACAAGCTTCCAGCCCGGATAACACTCTATCATGACAAGATCCATTATGCCAGCAATCTGAAAATCTTCCATTTGAGTTCTAACTGGGCCTTAGCTTCAAGCGAGGATAGTAGGACATGTGCAGAATTCTTCATTTTAGATTCTAGTTTAGGCGATTAGTTCAAACACACACCTCATAGCTGAAGGGGCCTTCTAGCGTATCCAAGTCATGAGTCCCAATTGCAACCAGTGTTCTTCGCCTAAAATATCGAGAGAATCCGAGCATGTCAATCCAAGCAGAACATTTTGAGGATCTAGCATAAGCACAAGCATCTGATGTACTAAGTGGAGGGATTGGGGGGCTGGTCATCTATTACATGCAAATAAAATATCAAATTGAATATAGATCTCGAGAATGAAAACTAGTTCAAGCAACATATCTATCATCACCACTTCACCAAATTATTCAAAACAACTCAGCGGAGTCCTCTCTTCACATCCAGGCATTTCTCACAAATTATTCAAAGATCGAACCACACAGCATCTCGATAGCCATTACGAGCAACATGGTCCGCGAAAGACTTTAACCCATCCGAAGACGGACACTAGCATCTTAAACCCCCGAACCAAAATTCACCCACGACTCGCGAAACAGCTCCAAACCCATCCGAAACACACAACATCTAACCGAATGCCGAATCAGCTTCGCAGTCACCTGTTCGCGGGAACTTCAATTTTGTAGATGACTTCCTCGTCCTCATCAGTCTCCTCTTCCAGGTGCTTCTCCTTTCTGATGATCGCCTTCTCCGTCGTCTGGCCAGCACAGACAAAGAAGCCCAACCCCCTCAGCCTTTAAAAAAAAAAAAAAAAAATCCCCCCCAAAAAAAAAAAAAACCAGGTCTGATTTGCTCGCGGTGGTTCACCGGTCGGAAAGAGGGAGGGCAGAGAGAGAGGGAGGTCGCGGTCCTCTCGCCAGTCCCGTGCAGTGGTTCGTCGATAGCTCGAGGTCCTCTCGCCGGTCCCGTGCGGTGGTTCACCGGTCGGAAAGAGGGAGGGCAGAGAGAGAGGGAGGTCGCGGTCCTCTCGCCGGTCCGGTGCGGTAGCTCGTCGGTTGCTGGCGGTGGTTCGCCGGTCGGAAAGAGGGAGGGCACAGAGAGACTGGGAGGTCGCGTCGTGTTCGTCGGAGAGAGAAAGAGAGAGGGAGGGAAGAGTGAGAAAGGCGAGAAGAGGAGAAAGAGAGAAAAACCCAGCAAATTTGAGTGAGGAGAGCGAAAAAAATTTGAGCGGGAGGAATAAGCTGACCGTCCTTTCTTCTGCGGTGGAGCCAAGCCGAGCTGACCAAAAATCAGCGCCTTCCATTTTCAGCGGGTCCCGCTCGGGGACACGTATCGGTATTTCATTGGTTAGTGCGCACCAGGTCAGCGGATGACGTGGCGCGCACTAACCACTGAATATTTTCTCCCTCCGAAGGTTCGTGGAAGCTGGTGCAATCGTCTTGTCGGGCCATTTATCTGTGTCTTTTTCCGCTCTAATCTAGTGTAGTGAGATCTTTGTCTGAATCTAGTACGAACCAACGAATATCTGCGAGCGATTCGTGTGCTCAAGGGGTGTCCCGAAAGGAGACGAAAGTCTCTTGTGGCAGGCTTTAACAGGACACCTGGCCTAACTTCGGTGGTCATTGGTACGAGCCACATCTTCTAGTAATTGATGTTAGTCAAAGATGCAGTGAATGCGGTGGATAAGCTCTCTCTTCAGAGGACACCTGGCCTAACTCGGTCGTCAAAGGTCTATCTCATTTAAGGGAGAATAGGCCAGAGCCCATAGAGCCAGACAGTAGTCTGTTTGTCTAGCGTGTAGAGCGAACTAGGTCGAAAAAACATCGGCCAGAGCTAGACAGCAGTATGTCGCAAGGTGCAACAATTCAAAGTAGGAAGTTAGAATACGAAACGTCCGATCTCGTACGACCCCACAATCCAAACGGACTTCATGAATTTTCCCCTCCCGCAATATCTGCGAGCGATTCGTGTTCTCAAAGGTTGTCCCGAATGGAGACGAAAGTCTCTTGGGGCAGGCTTTAACAGGACACCTGGCCTAAGTTCGGTGGTCATTGGTACGGGCCACATCTTCTAGTAATTGACGTTAGGCAAAGATGCAATGAATGTGGTGGATAAGCTCTCTCTTCGGAGGACACCTGGCCTAACTCGGTCGTCAAAGGTCCCTCTCATTTGAGGGAGAATAGGCCAGAGCCCATAGAGCCAGACAGTTTTTTTTTCTATCGTATAGAGCGAATCTAGGCCGAAAAAACATCGGCCAGAGCCAGACAGCAGTCTGTTGCAAGGCGCAACAATTCAAAGTAGGAAGTTAGATGGCCAAACGTCCGATCTCGTACGACCCCACAATCCAAATGGATCTCATAAATTTTCCCCTCGAGCTGTTGTCTCGATTTCCTTCATGCCAAAGCTTGTTTGCAATATCTTCGGAAGTCTCCTTTCTCATTGCCTAGCTGTAATCTCGTAGGCGCGTAGCTTGGCTTCACAGGTCGTTGTCGTATCTTATCTCCGACAGGATGATATGTATCTTGTACGGTGATTGGAAACTTGGTTTTGGTGCAATTTTTGTCGTAATATGCCTGTAATTTCAAATCACTCTTTGGTGATAGAAAAATTTCTCGACAGATAGGAAATTTTAAATGTCAAATGCCCTTCTTTCGGTTTTTCATAAATTGACTCCGTACATTGAAAAATCTTCGATAATTTCAACTTTTGAGCTTTATTGGGAAATTACTAAGTTTGCTCTCTGTCATTCTCTCATCCTTTATAATGTCTAACATATACTTCCTATTGATTAAAAGAAAGTTCCACTTTTATTTCTCTCGCAACTTAAATTCCTAAGAATTACAATTTTAATTAACATAAAAAACTTTACATAAGTCATCCCGTATGGTATTGTAACACTGTTAAACTTTGTATAAACTTATTTTGTCATGTTTTAACATTGTTTCGATAAAATAAGAACTACAATGCTTGAACTTATACCCTTCATCTAATCTCCTATAGTCTCCTATAGTTTCGACCAATTGAATGATTTCCGCCATTGACTAAAGCACTGTTCTCACTGAAAATGTCCAATTCCGGTGTGCCATCAATCAACTTTTCCCTTCTTGACAGGAGGATGCTTGCAATAAGAGCCCATGTTGGATTTAGAGCATATAGAGTAATTCTCGGTTGAAAACGTCGGCCAGGGCCAGACAGCAGTCTAGCCCTGTTTGGTTCGGCCTTTCAAATGGGCTTTTGGACTCTAAAGTCTCTTGATCAAATGCAAACGTGTTTGGTTCGATTTTTTGGACGACTTTGGCAATATGCAATTGTATCTCCAAATGGCTCTAAGAGCCCTTAGCCTAAAACAGGTCCGGAGTACTTTGGGAAGTTGCATCTTCGGAATGCAAGTCCTCGGTATTGTTCATCTTCTCCAAAACCACCGCACGGAAGCCGATCGAAGGCTGATGACCGCCAACCAAGGGTCGCCCAACCCTGGGGACCATCACCGAACCTCTGGTGACGGTCGCAGAGGTCGTGCAACCCCAGGCGACGGCTGCCTGGGCTCACGCGACCCAAGTGGCCAGATTTGGCCATCCGGTGTCGGATCCGGCGATCCGATGGCGGGACTTCAAAAAAGAAAATATAATTTTTTTTTGCTTTTTTAATTTAATAAAAGTTATTTACAAATGTAAATTTTACCAAACGATATTTGAATTTCGGAAAACCTTATTCACCCAAAGGTATTTGCATTTTGGCAAATGCATTCTCCAAAAGCCGAACCAAACGAGCCCTTTGTTGCAAGGTGCAACACACTTTTCTTGCAAAAAGGAAGGGGATTTTGTTTATGTTGACTACTTGATTAACCTCTAATTTAAGCTTTTGCTCCATCTTCTTATGTGGTAAATGTGAGACTAGCTCAAGGAATTTTCACTTTGAGCGTTTGTCACTTCATGATAACATAAAATATAGTAAGAATTTGGGAACCAAGACACTTACTTGCATGTAGTTCACTAACATCAGCAGTCTTTCTCGTAGGGCACAAATAACATGCCTCTTCAATGCGTGAAACTGAGGATTATGTTTGCCTAATATGTGTAGGGATACACATGCATCATGTGCACTCTTGTTCTCTCCATAGGAAGAATTTGGGGTCAGTACTATTAAAAATGCCAAACCGCTTCAAAAAATTAAAACTAATATATCTGTGATAAATCTATTCCAAATTAATATAAATTTCCACGTACACTTATTATGTTAGTTGAGTTACTATCATGTGTCATCTAACTCAATAATTTCGTACTAAAATTTGGCAGAAGTTAATGAAATGTAAATATGTCATGAGCATATTAATTTAGGATTTTTGATGATTCAAAAATTAATTTAGAGTAATATCGGCTTGGAATCTTTTGTGGCATTCACTCAAGAATTTATTAAGAACGGAAAGGGATGGTTGAGAAATTAAACCGAAATGGTTAGCGTGGACATGAAATGACCTTAAGAGAGACGTCAAGGGAGTGATTGCCTTTTGGGAACATAATGGGGTTGGAGCATTCATTTGTCTTGGTCCGTCATTCGTGTGTATCCGCTTTATCTCATCGCATCTTTGTCCGAATTTGGTAGAAGTCACATCTGTGATGTACTAAAAAGATGCACCAAATGTAGATAATAATATCTCTTGGGACAAGCTTCACAACGACACCTGGCCTGATTTCGGTGGCCAAAGTTCGAATGCGCGCATTTTTCTTCCCTTTGCCAATAATGAGGCAGGAACTTTGAATTGATCCCACTATTGTCGCAGATTCTCCAGAGATTCAGTAGAAGTTTTAAATATACCCCTTGGAATTAAACGTATTCTCAAAAAGAGTCTTGAAAATAGGCTTTATCATAAATAAATAACCCTTAGCATACGCCGGCAAGCATGTGCATGTGACGTAACACTTCCCAAGGTCATGATCAGAGGACATTTTCATCAAGAGGCTTTTTATTTATTTATCTATTTTTATTGTCTTTCTTTTTCTTTCTTCATCATCCTTACATCTTCTTCATTCTGCTTCACTCCCGTTGTCGACTTCGACACTTTTATTAGTCTCCCCACTGGCGAGCTCTTGAGCTTCATGTCCTCAGGTAGACTCTTGTCAGTCTCAGTGAAGAACAGGAAGTTTGTTAGGACTTGGAAGTATCGCGACAAGGTGAATGCTGAGTGAAGTCTTGAGTACTAGTGTACTCAAGAAGAAATGGGCAGCAATACGTAAGTTGATTATCAACAGGAAGTTTGGATGGACTCATAGAATTGCTTGTGGAAGTAGCTCGTTAAATCAACTGAGGAGAAAAAAAATATGATTTTTACATGTTTACACAATTTGGATTAGGAGACCTAGAGATTCCTTTGATTTAATTTGTGTGTTAAAAGGAATAAATAGCTAATTTCGGGGCCTAGAATCTCAAATTGAAGATATGCATAAAAATCAATTTGATTGTTACCTATGTTACTTGATCAATTAGAAGAGGAGATTATGGACGCGTACAACTTACTCTAGATAGGGAAACCTCATCATTACCTAGAAATTTGATTATATGGATGACTAGCTCTCACGGTAATTGTGTTCATAATTTCCAACTGCTAATTGATTCTCTCAAACATTCTATAACGATTGATTTGGAGGTTGAAGACTTGGGATGAGCGGTTCCAAGTTTTGTACAGGTTCCACTTGGAACCTGAAACCTATTCCTTATTATTATTTTTTTTTTAACTTAGGACCAACCCCACATATTTTGGAATCGGGAACCTATCTTGTCCTAGGTTTCAGGATTTATCAAGGTTCCACATTTATTATTAATTAAACTATTACGGCGAATTATCACCTTTAATAACCACCATTTGCTGCTACAATTCATTAATCATAATTTTATTTAGACAAACAAAAAATATGAAATATCAATAAAATAAAAGTTTTCATTATAAAATGAAAACTTAGACTAGTGGTTCCATATTATATACCAATTATTAAATGTCATGGAATATCGTAGAATCACGTGAAGATATAAACCAAGAAAAACACAAAAACTTATTTCAAATTCTAGGTTATAGGTTTCAAGTCCCAGGTTTCACTAATCTATGACCTAGAACTTACCCATCAAAATAGGTCCCTCAATTTTTAGAATCTAAAACCTACCCTACATACCTTAGCACCTAAAACTGGACAGCTTCCCACCCCTTTGGTTCTTAGGTTCTTAGGTTCTAAGTTCTATCCTGAAACCATGTTCATCCCTATTGAAGACTATATAAGAAGATTAATACATGTTTATAAAACTAAGAAGGTCACGGATACCGATATAGTCACATTCTCTATATGCTGTGAGTGCTCTACTCTTTGGCGAGTTGTTATTACTCACTTTAATTTGCAATTTGAAGAGTGTACAAGTATGTGGGTAGTAATTGTTTATTGATAGTGAGATCAATCAATTTCGAATAGAAGCAACACGTGTTTCGTATTAACTACTCACTAAATTATTAGTAGATGCTGGCTTATTGATGGCTATTAGTTTGGGAGAATGGATGTAGATTTGGCATAAATCGAACCGCCATAAAAATCTAAGTGCTTCATGTTCTATTTCTTTACTTATTTTATCATTTATCTAATAGAAGTATCTTGCATCTTATATCACCTATTGTTCCTGCATCTATCAACCTAGATTGAGTAATTCCATGAAAATTGTTATGTTTTGAAAATAAACTTAATTCACCCGATCTTGTTGTATTATTAACCTCAACAGAAAGTGCCACATGATACGCACATGCTCATTGGCTAGTAAGCTAGGAGTAATTTTGATACTTAGTTGCCCACTTTAGGGACTAATTAAAGACAATATTCACTTTGAGGACTCTTTTAAAATGCTATTTGAAATTTTCACGAAAAGCTTTGCCATCCATTTTGAGGTGTTGGAGAAATCTTTCTGGAATATTTCGAAGCTGACAAAACGTTTCCATCAGTCTAGTCTCGAAGTCTTGAGACTCTACCATTTAAAGTCCGAAGTCTTGAGACTCTACCATTTAAAGTCGAAGACTTGCGAGACTCTACCATTTAAAGTCCGAAGACCTTCGGACTATCAGACTCAAGACTCAAAGTCTATTCTCATTGACAGTTTGTAGTTTGTCGAAGAAGGTCTATCCAAGACTGTGCGTCTCGTTAAGGATTTGATCTTGTCGTCTAACGAATATCTCTTGGCTGGATATGACACAATGGATTCCTTTAGTCAACATCGAGATTGATTTTAGAGATCCGTTGATTGGCGAAGTATACTTGGAAGGTTCTACTTATGGAAACCGAAATCCTGATTGTATGGGCGAGCAGGATTGATGGGCTATCGTTATGTTCCTTTAATAACTCGAGTAATCTTTCTAATTGATTCTGTCCAACGGGAAGATTAGAAGAATTCATTTGGTAAGTGCCAACGGGTATGATGGCATAAATGAGTATATAAGGAAGATGTTCGAGTTGTTTCGGTGAGTGCGCGATAGAAGAATTTCAAAGTCTGAAACTCCTTGTTCTTTGTCTATTACTGAGCGAAATCTTGTACGCAAAAGAGAGACTATATTTTAAGATATCTTGAGGAAATGTGGTAGAGTATCTACACTTTGTGGAATCAAGAGAAAGCATTGCTGTAACATCTCTATTGTTTTTAGTGAAATCCAGCCCGGTAGGGTCATCGGTGAGGAAGAGTGGACGTAGGCTTGGAATAAGCTGAATCACTATAAACCCTGTGTTCAATTTTCTCTTCTCTACTCTCTTTTTACTTTGATCATAATCTGTCTTGAAGAACTTTTGTTCTATTGCTTGCCTAGTATTGCTTTCGTATATCGATAAATTGTTTATAAACCTATTCACCCCCCTCTAGGTGTATATACTAGCGATATCAATTGGTATCAGAGCTTGTGTACTCACTTTGTTTGAAGTGTTTTACTTCAGAGTTAAAAATCCATGGCTAGTATGTTAGCACCGGGGCTGGTGGAAGGGCAAAGCAATACCGCACCTCCTTACTTTGATGGAAATGATTACAACATCTGGAAAAACAAGATGAAAGCATTCCTAAGATCGAAGGATCCTCTGGAATGGGATGTTGTAGAAAAAGGAATTCCTCCTAAAGCTGCATCTGAATCAGAGAGAGAGGAAAAGTAACTGTTGAGTCTAGTGAAATAACTCAGGAAGAGATAATCAAGAGACAAGCTATTGATGCAAAAGCAATTTATTCCTTATATTGTGCTTTGTCACCTACTGAATGTAACAGAATATCTACTTGTGTTACAGCAAAAGAAGTCTGGATAGATTACATATTACTTATGAAGGAACCGATCGAGTGAAAGAGACAAGAATCAATATTCTCCTTGGTCAATACGAAGCCTTCAAAATGAAATCGGGAGAATCTATAACGACATGTTTAGTCGTTTTACGAAATCGTAAATGGTCTTGAAAATCAAGGTCAACCAATTTCGATCCCATGAAAGTAAACAAGCTACTGCGAGGACTCTCCAAGGATTGGAATCACATAAAGACCTCAATAAGAGAGACACAAAGAATCATGCCACTATCTCGTCGATGAGTTGGTTGGAACTCTTCAGTCTTATGAAGTGGAACGAATCAATGAAGATGAAGATCCTAAAGGTAAGAAATCCATTGCATTAAAATCCAATGATGATTCGATGTTACTGATTCTGAAAATGATATGGATGATGAGGAGCTTGCTCTCATGATAAGAAGATTCAAGAAGCTGAACGAGAAAAGGAAGAAGATTCAATCCAAAGAAACAAAGTTTTCAAAAGCATCAGACTAAGTCTGTTGAGGATGATGAATCAAACAAAGACATAGTCTGCTTTGAATGTAAGAAAAAGGGACACATCAGACCCAACCGTCCTCTTCGAGGAAGAAGAAAGGAAAAGCTGAAAAGTATCGAAAGGCTCTTAAAGCGAAAACACAGGAGTGATACAGAGTGTGAAGAAAGTGATGATGACTATGCCAATATATGTCTGATGGCACAATCAGATTCAGATTCAAACTCCGAGACAGACTCAGATTCAGATAGTGAGTTTGAGGTCACTATCAAGAAAAGGGTAAAATGGTATCTGGATAGTGGATGCTCAAGACATATGACAGGAGATTCAAAATGCTTCATAAAACTTGTTCAAGCAAATGGTGGAAAAGTTTCATTTAGAGGAAACAGACAAAGGAAGAATTGTGGGGTTTGGAACTGTAAAATTGGAAACCTCATGATAAGCAATGTTTCCCTAGTGGAAGGACTCAACTACAATCTGCTCGGTATCGATCGGCGGTGTGATCTTTTGGTTTCAAAATAAACTTTCAAGAAGGAATTTGTTCGGGAACCAAAAAGATACTACTAAGTCATTTATGAGTCGAAGACATGGAAACATCTACCTCTTGGATATAAATCCAGGTGAATCGAAATCTCTAATCTCATTACAAGACGAAGCGGACTTATGGCACAGAAAGCTTGGGCACATCAATATGAAGCAGATAGCCAAAATTTCAGCAAAGAAGCTTGTTCGAGGTTTACCCAAATTATCATACCAAAAGACCAATCTATGTACTCCATGTGTATTGGGAAAACAGGTAAGAAATTCCTTTAAACCAATAAATCAAGTTTCCACTAATCGTGTATTGCAGCTTCTGCACATGGATCTGTTTGGACCAACCAGAACTCAGAGCATTGGGGGTAAGAAATATTGCCTAGTAATTGTGGATGACTACTCACGATTTAGTTGGGTATATTTCCTGACAAGTAAGTCTGAAACTTTCTCTTACTTTGAAAAGTATGCTAAAAAGATTCAAAATGAAAAATGGTATGTTATCTCAAGTATAAGAATAGACCATGGAGGTGAATTTGAAAATCAAAATTTTACAAAATTCTGTGATGAATCTGGTTTTCAACATATGTTCTCTTCTCCATATACTCCAGAACAAAATGGAGTTGTGGAAAGAAAGAATAGATCGCTTCAAGAAATGGCTAAAACTCTTTTGATTGAAAGTAACATCTCTTCACGGTTTTGGGCTAAAGCAGTTTCAACAGCATGTTATATTATCAATAGAGTTTTTCTAAGGCCTATTCTGAAAAAACCCCTTATGAATTATTCAAAGGAAAGAAACCTATTGTTTCATATTTTCATGTGTTTGGATGTAAATGCTTTATTTTGAAAAATGCAAATGATCGAGTTGGCAAGTTTGAAGAAAAATCAAACGAAGGTATCTTCCTTGGATATTCTACCTCAAGCAAAGCCTACAGAGTCTATAACAAGAAGACTTATTCTGTGGAGGAATCAATGAATGTCAAATTCCAGGATTCTTCACAAAATGAATCTATTCAGACTTATCTTGAAGAATCTGAACCAACTTCAGACTCTACAAAGTCTAAAGAAGCGCTCGAGACTCAAAAAGACCAGCAACAAGTGGTTATTGAAGATTCAAATGAAGGAAGTGATCATCAACCCGATGAATCAACCAAGAATCGGAAGCATAAGTCCAGTCATCCCAAAAATCTCATTATTGGCAACATTAATGAAGGGATTCGCACAAGATCCAAAAGGCGCGAAGAGTCTAGTGCTGTGGCTCTTATTTCTGAAATATAACCCAAAATCATAGAAGAAACATTATCTGATGAAAGCTGGATTGAAGCTATGCAAGAAGAACTCAGACAATTTAGCATTAATGATGTCTGGGAGTTAACTCCAAAACCGAAAGGTAAATCTATTATTGGAGCTAAGTGGGTTTTCAAGAACAAGATAAACGAGGAAGGAAAAGTCATAAGAAACAAAGCAAGACTCGTGGCCAAGGGATATACGCAAGAAGAAGGGATAGACTATGACGAGACTTACGCACCGCAGCAAGGTTATAAGCTATTCGATTATTACTTGCTTTTGCCCATTATAAGGATTTCGGGTTATACCAAATGGACGTCAAGAGTGCTTTCCCGAACGGATTTATCCATGAGGAAGTCTATGTGGAACAACCACACAGGTTTAAAGACCCAAGGAAACCAGACTCGATATTCGGGCCGAAAAGGCCTTGTATGGTTTAAAGCAAGCACCTCGAGCTTGGTACGACAGGCTGAGTAAGTTTTTAATTCAAAATGGCTTTGTCAAAGGTAAAGTAGACATTACCCTGTTTATCAAAAAGGAAAGCAAAAGTTTTCTGCTTGTTCAAATATATGTTGATGATATTATTTTTGGATCCTCTAATCAAAGTCTGCAAGAAATTCTCTAAGACGATGCGGGATGAATTTGAAATGAGCATGATGGGTGAACTAACCTTCTTTCTTGGACTTCAAGTGAAACAATGGAAGGAAGGGACTTTTATTCATCAAGAAAAATATGCTAATGATCTTGTCAAAAAATTTGGACTGGAAAATTGCAAAAAGACTGATATACCGATGTCAAGTTCCTTGAAGATTGACAAAGATGAAGGAGGAAAGAAAGTTGATCAAAAGTTATACAGGAGTATCATTGGCTCACTTCTTTATCTTACTACGTCTAGACCTGACATTCTGTTCAGTGTTTGCATTTGTGCTAGATTTCAAGCAGACCCTAAAGAATCTTATCTAAGTGTTGCAAAGCGTATTATCAAATACATTGCTTCAACTTCAAGCATAGGTCTTTGGTATCCTAAAAGGGGAGACTTTACTCTTCTCGGATACTCGACGACGCAGATCTAGCTGGTTGCAGAGTTGATAGAAAGAGCACTTCAGACACTTGTCAACTACTTGGAAGCAGGACAGTGTCTTGGTTCTCAAGAAAGAAAAATACAGTAGCCCTTCCTACAACAGAAGCAGAGTATATATCTCTCGGAAGTTGTTGTTCACAAATTTTGTGGATAAAACAACAGCTAAGAAACTTTGGAATTGAAGATTCATGCACAGAGATTAACTACGACAACACTAGTGCTATCAATCTTACCAAAAATCCAATCCTTCACTCAAGAGCGAAGCATATAGAGATTCGACATCACTTCATTAGAGATCATGTTCAAAATGGAGAAATTTCGATTCGGTTTGTCGACTCAACGAACCAACGGCGGATATACTTACAAAGCCTTTGGAGAAAAATCAATTTGAAATCATACGTTCCGACTCAACATCCTTAAGCTTGAAGAAGTTAAAGTCTAATGACTCTCAGACTCAGACGGTTCTTGACTGTAAGTTATTTTATTGTCTGCTATATTTCATCTCGGAAAGGTACGATCATCTATCTATAATTGATTTTTGCTACTTTCAATTTCCGTTATAAAAGGCAATTTCTCTCTTTCAAAAAGGGGTTAATATTTTAAAATTGGCAGTTATCGATTTTAAAAAGGGGGAAGTTATTTTTAAAAGGGGCATCTTTTACTTTCCTTTGCAACGCTTGGTATGCCTCCCTTCGACTGACCTATATATAGTCAGTTTCTCTTTCGTTCAGAAACCCTAAAAAATTCATCGATCTTCTTTTCTGTCGTCTTCACTTGTTTAATCTTCGAAAAAGTTGTCTTCTTTCTTGGGAAAAGTCAAGTTCAGAATCTTTCAAGACTGTGAAAGATGTCGTCTTCGAGGAAGTCTTCGAGGATTGCAAACAGGGACCACGGCAAATGAGTGAGGGGCCTACTCACTTCGATCTCACCGAGGAAGATGAGTTACACAGTCAAGAATCGAGCCCACAACAGTCTCAAAGCAACGTCATTCTCCACCAACTAGTCCACAGGGTGTTGGGCATCGGGAAGAGGAAGAAGTTGTTGAAAAAGCTAATCCCGTAAGGACCCAAAAGCCCTCATTTATTTATAAGCTTTACCGTTCTTTAAAGAGGACCGGTACTCCATTGAACTACATAGACGAGTTTCTCAAGAACAAGGGATATGGGAATGAGTATATCTTTCTGCGAAATATGAAGCATTTGGGAATTGCTCCTAAGGGAATGGTGAAGAAGCCCCGCAAACATTCCTAGTGATCTCATGCGGATTGGAGCACAAAATCCGATAGATGGGAATGATGATGATAAACTGTACAGCCAATTTCAACCAAGAATGGGTGTTGCGGCGAAAAATCGGGGAAAAAGAACAGACTTGTTCCGATCGAAGGAACAGAGGGATCTTTATTCCAGACTGTTAAAATGTGGGGTGATAAACCCTAGGAGTGTGGATTTTGAAATCCTTGATGCAGTGAACATTAAGTTGAGGGAAAAGTTTTGTCTTCTTCAACTTGAACAGTTTTGTTCCGATACTTCAGAAGCCTATGCTAAATTAACTGCATACTTCTATTCGAATCTTAGCTTCTTGGATGCGAGTAGAATCTCCTTCAGTGTCCGAGATAAAGACTTTGTGGTGGATGTAGATATGCTGGCTGATGTGATTGGGGTTGAGAGAGGAAGATATCAACCTATCAATGTCTCCATTGCTCGTGCCACATTGGAGCTTGTTAAGGACGAAAAGACGAGAGGGAAGGATTTCCTACTCAAGAATGCATGCATTCAACATTCTGCTTCACAAGATTGTGATAAATTGCCTCGGACCGAAATCTACTTCAAAGACTGATGTTTCTAACTCAGAGGCAAAGCTGATGTATGCCATCCTTACTGGGAGAAAGTTTTCTCTTCCTCATACCATTCTGTTCCACATGTACAGAGCAGTGGTGAAGGACAAGGGTCAACTTCCTTATCCAGGTATTGTGTCAAAGTTATTCAGACATTTGAATATTCAACCTCCACATATTCTATGTGTTCGATCGTGTGATAAAATTGTGGTAGGATTGAAAATGGTGTCCAAAATGCGTCCGAAAGAACTTGACAAGGAGTTGGAGAAATTCAAGGAGACAACCCCTAAACCTCATCAAGCCTCTTCTCGCAAAAAAGGAAAGGGAAGGAGCCCATGGTTGCTTCATCCAAAAAGAAAAGAGCTCTCATCCTTGAGGATGATGATGATGAGGATGACATCACCATCTCTGCTTTGGCTTTAAAAAATCTGAGTCGTTACGTACCAATGGAACGACGGAGAAGGAAGCGAAGAAAAAGAAGCGAGAGGAGAAGGAAGCTGAAGAAAAAGGAGCAGAGGAGAGAGAATCTGAAGGAAGAGATACAGAGGAAGAACATTCTGAAGAAGAAGAAGAAAGAGGAAATCCAGAGGAAGAAGAGCATGAGGATCACTCTTCCCCACCTAAAGGCATCGAAACAGGGGGAGATGGTGAGAATAGAGAAACATCCTCATATCTTGCTGCCAGTGAGGGAGTCAGCCGCTCTCCGGCAGATCCAGAGGACATTCATGCCTCTCAATTTCCTGAAGAGGGACATGATGCTTCATCGCCAAATCCGCATGACTATGCTTTGATGTACCATCGTCCCGCCTTTACTCCATCCGATCGTGCCAACGCCGATGCAGGCTCGATGATTCAGCAGATTTCCGCAGAATTCTTAATGTTCTCTTGGAAATGAAGGGTCGATATATGCTCGGGAAGCGAAATTCAGAATTTGCAGAATGCGGGACAAGCTTCTTCAGTTTCTTTAAATGATCAGATCCAAGCTCTTGCTCTTCAAGTCCAAGAAAATGCTAAGAGTGAAGAGGTAGCTCAACTGAAGGAAGATTTGAAAAAGCTGGAAGGCATCGTCCAGACAATGGGAGATTTCCAGCTTGTTCGTATTCCCAAGCAAACCTGACTCTATTCCATCTCAAACTTTTTTCTGATGACAAAAAGGGGGAGAGATGTGAGCTTTGAAATCTTTGAAGTTAATATTTGAGTGTGTTTGTTTTGATGATTGACTTTGTTTAACTTTGAGTATGGTTGTGGACTGGACTGAATTTGAGTTTTTGAACTTGACTGATTACATCAAGTACTATTGATATTTTATAAATGGCTTTACTCTCATGCAAGACTAACCTATTTTCTGTGGTTGCAGATTCTAGTGTTACTTTTAAGCCATTAACCTTTATGAGATATCCATATTTGCTTGAGTAATGTTTTGCGGTCAAAGATATTCAAATCTGCGGAAAGTTTTGTCACCATCAAAAAGGGGGAGATTGTTGGAGAAATCTTTCTGGAATATTTCGAAGCTGACAAAACGTTGCCATCAGTCTAGTCTGAAGTCTTGAGACTCTACCATTTAAAGTTTGAAGTCTTGAGACTCTACCATTTAAAGTCTGAAGTCTTGAGACTCTACCATTTAAAGTCTGAAGACTTGCAGACTCTACCATTTAAAGTCTGAAGACCTTCGGACTATCAGACTCAAGACTCAAAGTCTATTCTCATTGACAGTTTGTAGTTTGTCGAAGAAGGTCTATCCGGGACGTATGCGTCTCGTTAAGGATTTGATCTTGTCGTCTAACGAATATCTCTTGGCTGGATATGACACAATGGATTACTTTAGTCAACATCGAGATTGATTTTAGAGATCCGTTGATTGGCGAAGTATACTTGGAAGGTTCTACTTATGGAAACCGAAATCCTGATTGTATGGGCGAGCAGGATTGATGGGCTATCGTTATGTTCCTTTAATAGCTCGAGTAATCTTTCTAATTGATTCTGTCCAACGGGAAGATTGGAAGAATTCATTTGGTAAGTGCCAACGGGTATGATGGCATAAAGGAGTATATAAGGAAGATGTTCGAGTTGTTTCGGTGAGTGCGCGATAGAAGAATTTCAAAGTCTGAAGCTCCTTGTTCTTTGTCTATTACTGAGCGAAATCTTGTACGCAAAAGAGAGACTATATTTTAAGATATCTTGAGGAAGTGTGGTAGAGTATCTACACTGTGGAATCAAGAGAAAGCATTGCTGTAACATCTCTCTTGTTTTTAGTGAAATCCAGCCGGTAGGCTGTCAGTGAGGAAGAGTGGACGTAGGCTTGGAATAAGCTAAACCACTATAAACCCTGTGTTCAATTTTCTCTTCCCTACTCTCTTTTTACTTTGATCATAATCTGTATTGAAGAACTTTTGTTCTATTGCTTGCCTAGTATTGCTTTCATATATCGATAAATTGTTTATAAACCTATTCACCCCCCTCTAGGTATATATACTAGCGATATCATGAGGGATTAAAACTCTAATGCTAAAGAATATGCTTATGAGATTTTGTGAGACCACTATCAACTGTTATAAAAGCTTACGCTATTAGATAAAAACATGGTTTATTATTTAAATTATTCTAACACCCTCCCTCATGCTTCGATTGGTCTTTTTACATAGTACTAAATGTGCCATATTTCATTGGGAAAGCAAATGAGGCTTGTAAATATTTGAATTCAAAATCTCCAACTTTGATAACATATGAGATTTTGTGATACCATTACCAATTATTCTAAAAACTTAAGTTATCTTCTCATTTGATCTCCTTTAATTTCGAGCAGTTTGAATTAGGTCCTCATGACTAAGTAGTGTCCTCATGAATAAGGTCCAATTACGGCATCAATCAGAATCTCCCGTTTTGGCACATTGAAGCTTGCAATAAGCACACATATTATATTCACAAGAAGCGCATTTATTTTTATTTTTTTTTTTAAAAAAGAAAAAAAAAGAAAGAAAGATGTTTCCCCAGTAGGTAAGCTCCTCCCCTTCCTTTGTACTACAACTAAATAAAAAAAAGCTTTCTTTTGTTCTCTTGTGCTCCCTTGCTGCCATTCTCTTTTACACATTCCTATTATTACTTTGTCCAACTATTTATTGCTCACATTGTTCCTTAGTTCTTTTGCTCTCTTGATAGTTCACACACAAAACACACTTGCACACACATCAAACACACGTCTCCACAAATACCAACAGTGGTATTAGAGCCACGTCTTGGGAATTTGTCTTACCAACCCATTTCTAAAACTACCCTTTCCAAATACCCAATAACTAAACCATGGCCAACTCTACCTCATCCTCATTTCCCATCCCCATTTTTTATGGGAACAACTATGACTTTTGGAGCATAAAAATGACTACATTCTTGATGGCCCAAGACTTATGGGACATCGTGGAAAAAGGTTGCAAGGCTCCATAAGAAGGAGCAAGTGTTTCAAAGGACCAATTACAAAAGGATGCAAGGGCACTATACTTTATCCAGCAAGCACTCTTGGAAACAATATTTCCAAGAATAATTGAAGCAATGACTTCAAAAGGGGCTTGGGATATACTACGAGAAGAATTTCAAGGATCGGAAAAGGTACGCACTATTCGCCTTCAAAATTTGAGAAGAGATTTTGAGAATTCTAAAATGAAAAATTATGAGACCGTACAAGACTATTGTGGAAAATTGAAGGAACTAGTTAATCAAATGAGAGCCTATGAAGATGGGATAACTGATCAAAGGGTTGTTGAGAAAATATTGGTGTCACTTACCAAAAAATACAACCCCATAGTCACAACTATAAAAGGAACTAAGGACTTGACGACCCTATTAGTGAGTGAATTAATTGGCTCTCTAGAAGCACATGAGAAAAGACTAATGGCACAAGATGAAGATTAAGTTGAAAGTGCCTTTCAATCTAAAATAAATATACGGTCTCATCAATCTAAAAATGGTGGAAGGAGCTCATGGAAAAATAAAAAAGGAGGAGAAACTATACAAAAGGAAAATTATCCACCTTGTGGTATTTGCAAGAAAACAAATCATTTGGAGAAGGATTGTTGGTTTAAAAATAAAAAACAATGCCGCTTTTGTAAAATATATGGCAACGTAGAAAAAGACTGTCGCTCGAAAACAAATAATCGAGCAAACTATGTAGAAAAAAAAAAAAGAAGGTGAAGAGAATACATTCTACACAGGCCAAGCGGCAAATGATAATAAAAATTAAACATGGTACATTGATAGTGGGTGTAGCAATCACATGACGGGGGACGAATCTATATTCACTGATATTGATAAGTCAGTGAAATCCCAAGTAAAGTTGGGCAATGTTGCATTAGTAGATGTCAAAGGAAAAGACAACATCGCCGTGGAAACGAATAAAGGCCCAAAATATATACATAATGTATATCTAGTCCCTTGTCTTGCACAAAATCTCTTATGTGTGGGCCAAATGATACAAAGTGGGTATTCTCTATATTTTAATAGAGATGCCTGCATTATCTATGATAAATATAAAAATGTCATTGCCTCTGTTAAGATGAAAAATAACAATTTTCCTATTTGATGGAAATATGTCAAAGATATAGCCATGAAAGCTCAACTTGATGATTCATGGCTATGGCATCGAAGATTTGGCCACTTCAATTTTGATGGGCTAAAAACTCTCCATCAGAAAAATATGATGAGAGACTTTTCAGCTATTTCAGAAATTTCAGATATTTGTGAAGGTTGCCTCCTTGGAAAACAACAAAGACAATCCTTCCCATTTGGAGGTGCATGGAGAGCTAAGAAGCCATTAGAGCTAGTTCATACGAACGTGTGTGGTCCAATGAGAACCCCCACACTCAATCAGAATAAATATTTATCCTATTCATTGATGATTACACAAGAATGACGTGGGTATACTTTCTTCAAGAAAGATCAAAGGTTTTCTCTATCTTTAGAAAATTCAAGAGCCACGTCGAGAATCAAAGTGGCCAAAGAATTAAAGTCCTAAGGAGTGACAGAGGCACATAATACAATTCAAAGGAGTTTAGTAAATTTCGTGAAAATGAAGGAGTCCATCATCAACTAACTTTTGGCTAAGCCCCATAGCAAAATGGAGTAGCCGAAAGAAAGAATAGAACCATCATGGAGATGACAAGATCTATGCTAAAGGAAAAAGGACTTCCTAACTCGTTCTGGGCGGAAGCAGTCTACACGGCCATGTACATCTTAAATAGGCGTCCAACTAAAGCAATCCAAAATAAAACTCCAGTCGAAACATGGAGTGAACGGAAGCCTTCAACAAAGCACCTCAAGGTGTTCGAATTGATATGCTATGTCCACATCTTTGCTCAGAAAAGGAGTAAGCTAGATGAAAAGACAAAAAAGAGAATATTCCTCCGCTACAGTGACCAATCAAAAGGCTATCGGTTTTATAACCTAAGAACTAAAAAGCTTATGATTAGTCGAGATGTCAAGTTTGATGAGAATGCTGCCTAGAATTGGGAGGACGAGAAGATTGAGAAGAAATAAATCACCTTGCCAGACATACCACCTGCTCAAGAGGAGTCAACGTCACAAGAAGAAGGAGAAGTATCGGATTCCACCATTCACGACATAACTCCACCAAGCTCTCCAATAGTGACGCAAGAAGAATCTGCTCCAGAGTCTCTAGTACTAAGGGTAAAAGCCCTTAGAAGAATTTACAACACATGCAACTTTGCTATTTTGGAACTAGAAAACTATGAACAAACATCCAAAGAAGAAGTCTAGATAAAAGCCATGGAGGAAGAGATCAAGATGATCGAGAAAAATGAAACTTGGGAGCTTGTCGATCAACCCGAAGATAGAGATCATTGGCATCAAGTGGGTTTACAAGACGAAGCTCAACGCAGATGGATCAATTCAGAAGCATAAAGCAAGGCTTGTGACAAAAGGATACTTGCAACAACTAGGTATCGACTATACTAAAACTTTTGCTCCCGTCGCTCACCTCGATACTATTCGAGCACTCATAGCCCTAGTAGCACAAAAAGAATGGAAGATCTATCAACTAGATGTGAAGTCGGCATTGTTAAATGGATTTCTTCAAGAAGAAATATACATAGAACAACCACAAGGCTTTATCCTTAAAGGCCAAGAAGAAAAAGTTCTCAAACTCAAAAAAGCCATATATGGATTAAAGCAAGTACCACGAGTATGGTATAGCAAAATCAATGAGTACTTCATCAAGCAAGGATTCAGGAGGAGTATGAGTGAGCCAACACTCTGCATCAAGACCCAAGGTAAGTCCAACACTCTCATTGTCTCTCTATATGTAGATGATCTCATATATATAGGAAACGATGAAACAATGATCCAAAAATTCAAAGAAGAAATGATGAAGACAATCGAGATGATGGACTTGGGCTTGATGCATTACTTCCTTGGCATTGACGTCAACCAAAATGAATGAGTTTTTATCTCACAAAAGAAATATACCATGAACCTCCTAAAGAAATTCAAGATGAACTATTGCAAAGCAGTTTCAACTCCGCTCCTGACAAATGAGAAACTATTCAAAGAAGATGGAGCAGAAAAAACTGACGCCTCCCCCTACAGAAGTCTAATTGGCAGTCTGCTATATCTCACTACTACACGACTGGATATTATGTATGCGACAAGTCTACTATCACAATTCATGCAAAGTTCGAGTCAAATTCACTTTGGAGATGCCAAGAGAATTCTCAGATATTTACGATGAACTATAGATTATGGCATTTGGTATCAGCCAAGTGCAAATGCCAAGCTCATTGGCTACACTAACAGCGATTGGGCAAACTTTAGCTGATGATAGGAGAAATACTATTAGCTATGCATTCACACTGGGTTCTGGAATATTCTCATGGGCATCCAAAAAACAAGACTCAGTAACATATTCTATTGTAGAAGCTGAATACATTGCAGCTGCAACGACTGCCATTGAGCAATATATGGCTTCAAAGAATTCTAGAAGACATTGGAGAAGCACAAATGGAATCAACTCCGAAACTTTGCGACAATAAGTCCGCAATCGCTATATGAAAGAATTCGGTATAAACATATCGACATTAAATATCACTTTAAACGAGAGGCGCAAAATAATGAAGAGATCGAGCTGAAATATTGCAAAACCGAAGAACAAGTAGTGGACATCTTCACTAAAGCACTACTGCTACATTGCAGAAGAAGCTTGGTGTAACACGAAATTGGATCAAGAAGGAGTGTTAAACTATTGATCCAATTTCTAGAAACTTCAAGATTGATATTAGCTAGAAAAGTCAAGAAAAATCCTTAAAAAAGAAATCTAGCTTAGGCAGCAAAGAAAAGTGTAGAAGCACAAATGTAAAAGTCTCTAGGAGAAGAGAGAAAGTGAAAAATCTGACAAGAGCAGAAGATTTTCCTTTTGTAAAGTCGGTGATGTAGGCCTATAAAAGGCCTTGTGTCGTCCATTTTGAGGAGCGGAGCAAAAAGGTAAGCTCCTCCCCTTCCTTTGTACTACAACTAAATAAAAAAAGCTTTCTTTTGTTCTCTTGTGCTCCCTTGCTGCCATTCTCTTTTACACATTCCTATTATTACTTTGTCCAACTATTTCTTGCTCACATTGTTCTTTAGTTCTTTTGCTCTCTTGATAGTTCACACACAAAACACACTTGCACACACATCAAACACACCTTTCCGCAAATACCAACAAATACAAGCACAGAAAAAAAGAAAAAGTTTGTGCAAACTTGAGAAAACAACAGTGGCAGGACTTTGATACAATGGTGAAAAAGTAAGAAACTACAGCATATGTGCACAAGCATACTCCATTGACCCAAACCTAGTTCATTAGTTGGATTCTTCTTCTTTCCTGTTTCCAGCAAATACCTTCATGCCGTGAAGCGAAGGGTCGCTTCACTTCAGAAACCCTCTCTCCAACTATGCAAAAGCTGCATTATGTGATCTGGATCACAAAAAACAGCAGCAACAATGATTCTAATGTCCAGCTTAAAATAACAAAAAGGAACCTAAAAGGGCAAGAAAATAACATAAAGGGCAGCGCCAGAGTACATGGAAATTTAGGGCATCAGTCCCACTGGTTGCTCCATCAGTTCACTTGTGTACCCCATCCATTAATCAGACCCTCCAGTTCAAGATAGATTCCCGTGTCATTCACTGTCAGGTGGTCTTCTACTTCTATGTTGTCTGCATCGTCGCCAATAGCCACGTCTTCCCTGAGTAGTTTCTCGGACATCCCATGGAATACTGAAGACAAATCAGACGGACTAGCTCTGGCCATCTGATCGGGCGTCTGACCCAGCGAAACTCTGAAATCATCACCATCCATTGAAGGCCATGTATTGTGCATCTGAATGGTGTCAAAATCCTCCGGCACGACCCTATTTGGCCAATGCTCCGTCTGTGCCAAATCATCACTGATTCTCAGGCAATCAACATTTGGGCTTTTAATCATGTGATCCAGTGCTTCATTCAAGAATTTGGTGGCTTCAGCATCGGGACCAAGCAATTTGCTCTTCTTGCTTGATTCACAAGTCTCTAAATCGCTCTTCTGCCTCTTCTTCTGGATTAAATGATGGGCAAAGTTGGGGCTTTTGGCTGCTTTTGTGAGGAAGAGGAATATCTGCTGGTTCCTGCACTCAGCATGGCGAACCCTCTCTGCGACTTGCTCAATCTCATGCTGAAAGTTCTCCCGCTCTTCTCTTAGTTTAAGGATCTTGGTCTTCAACGCTTCCTGGCCCTTCTTAAGCATGTCGAGTTCCACTTCATTTTCAGCTTTCTGGTAATCAGAGGTGAAAGTACTACTCGATGTTTTTCTATGCTCACTGAATTTGCGTCTCCTCTTTATATTCTTCAGCAAGTGCTTATTCCCTTTCTGAAAACCTTGGTTCGCAAACTCCCATCGATCTGGATTGATCTTCCTAAAACCCTGAGACATATTTTGAATTATGATGCATAAAGAATAGAAGATAGGAAGAAGCTACGTCTATGAGTTCATATTGAACCAAAGGCTAAAGAGTAAAAATAAGCAGAATGAAGGCCCAGAAAATTTCAATGGAAGATGTTCACAAGGGGTATTACTAGGCCAATCTAGAAAGAACACGGCTTATAATGCATGTCAAGGAGAGATCCTTTACCATGATCCAAATACCAGCAGAAAGAGTGTGTGGAAAAATTTAAGAGTAAAGGCAAACAACTCAAAATCAATCCGGATACTACTACATATAATATGAACACAACAGGCAGAATTATGCTTCTGGTCTTGCCCGTAAAGAAGAAAGGTATCAGAAGGCTTTACAGAACACTGGATAGATACAAAGCAATGGCCAAAGGAAACTTTTCTTCAGCTAGAAAGTGCATAATGGACAATTGAAGCAGTAAAATGCAAAATGCGAACCACTATAAAGGAACTGCTGTAGTGCATTTCTGAATCCAGTAAGAAGATAATCTTAGATGGGTGTTCTGATATCATGGCTGGTACTTTCTGCAAACTACCGTCTAAAGCATAATCACTTGAATATGATGATGGACCATGGGCCTAGTAGGGACCATCGTCCACCAGCCACTTGATGCAAATTTTTGTGAACATGTGTCACGTGATTCATGAAATTTCACATAGAATCTGTGTATCTCGCCCACCTTTTCAGGTTTCTTGGTTCCTTGTACCCTAGTTCCTTGTCCCCTGTACTAAGGGTAAAGCACAAATAGTAACCGACAAAATGGGTTAAATTAAGTCTCAACACCTGAGCAAACGTTTTGAGTGGAGTCCCTTGGAGCCTAGCCCCTTGCCCCAGGGACTATCCGCTGGATGCTGTAAGAGGACCATACTTTCGACCACATCCGAAAAAAGAACCGAAGAGTTAAACCAAAACACACATACATATACTTTATGCACATCAATACAATAGATAACGACCGCAACAAATGATATAGGTTTGCTCTTATCAAAACATGAAGAAGTACCCACGTAAGTATTGAGCTGCCTGATGAAGCTGAAAAAGTTGGAGTGCTTGAAGTATCGAGGCAGGACCTGCTTGGAGAACTCCCGCTGGTCCCACACCACGAAGCTGTCCCGCCTCAAACCCCACGACACCACCGGGTCCGTACCCGGGTCCGACACCATCTGATACGTCTTCCTCAGGAACGGCGTTGGCCCCGCCTCTCCCAGCCCCTCCATCGGCTTCGCCACATCGTCCGCTGCTGCCTGCCGCGAGCACGACGGCAATAAAATGGTCCCATCCCTGGGATCAGCAATGGTCGCGACCTCCTCCTCTTCCACTTCCTCTATGACCTTCGCCGCCTTCACGGCCAGAGCCAAACAGGGGTCGGGCCGGCTCGGGCATGAATGCAAGCGCGACCCAGCTCCAATCTTGCCATCGCCAATGGCTACTTCTGGCAAGGGACCCGAATGGGAAAGCGACCCACAGCATCCTAGTTCGTCTGCACGGGGCTTTGATTGTGACCGAGGAGAACCGATTCGGGTTAGGTTCAAGTACAAGGGCGACCGGGACCCTATCTCGCCATGGTCGCCACCGTCAAGAACGGTAACGGACGCTATTTCTTCCCGTGATTTTGCGAAAGGTTTTGCCTTTTCCAGCTCAAGACTTGATTCTTGGAAGAGGGTTTTGGAAAACGACGCGCAAGATCCATTGGTAAGGCCGGCGGAATGATCGCCGGCGCCGCCGTGAGACGCCGTCGTCAGCTTGAGCTCGAGTTCAAGTGTTTTTTCCCTTCTTTTCTGTCAGAAGCTCTAGTTCAGGTTCAAACGTGGAGATGGTATGACAAAGTTTCAAGCGAATGAATACACATGGTAGGGTTTCGAGAGAAAGAGAGATAGCTTGAATTGAAAAATGGAGTGCGCAAGTGACAGGGCGATGGTATGTTGGCCTTATAAACGTGGGAAAATGCCGAGGAGCTGCTATGCGTTTGTCTTTTGTGTCTCAGAAAGGTTTTCCTGTTCCCATGTTAGCGGCAAATACTTTAATATTGTTAATTCTATCTTTTAGTTTGTTAATATTAAAAGATTCATGTCGGCGTCATTTAATAATAATCAGTTCTATTTTTTTAAAATATGCATATTTAATCACGTCCAGTTGCTGTATAAGATTATGTCGATAAAAAAGATAATAGCAGCCATTTTTGTTCACCCAACAAGAACAACTGATTTCCTTTTAAGTATCTTAAAATTGAGGTCATTGAAAAAAGCATGTGACTTTTTTTTTTTATTTTTACGGGTCCTATTCTAACTGTCATTCTCAGATTTTTGTTATGCCTCATTGCAAGGCATGAAAATCAAAACCCACACTTAAAATTAAATCGTTTACATCATAATCCCATCAAAAGATGGGGATTCGAACCATCTACCTCCCTTTTAATGTTATAAGGGTGGCTACTAGAACAAGTCTCCAATGGTTATGTAATTATGTTTAGAGATTCTAACCATTTATTAACTAACCGTCTAATCAAATCAAATGACATATGGCATAGATAGCATAAAAGCGTTCAAAATTTGTCTTAAATTATTTAAGAATATCATTGATGTTTAACAATTAAAAATCGTGACATTTTATGTCGGTTTCAATATTTTGTTTTTCAATTCAATGGGACAAGTTAGCTTAGGTTGACTTGGACGAATCATGCCATCATAGGACTGAGTTCATGCATATCTCGTTCTCGATATATCCTTTCATTAGATTTTAATGAGGCTGTTTACATTTGTGTAGTGTATATTCATATATAAATTTAAACTTTTGAATTTTATTTTTTAGTATAGTATCATAATCAAGGTTCATCTTCATTTATGTGAGTATTCGCACACTAGTCCAGAATATTTTAATTAATATTATGTTTATGTAGCCTCATGCTACCTATTAGACCAATTTCCTTTTTTTTTAAAAGGTTTTTGTCTTAAATTTTGAAAGTGTTAACCTTTTTCTCCAGTAGCAAACTAAAATAGTGAGGAAGTTGCCACCGAAGGTCTCGAGAAAAACTGAGAAAATGAAAGGATAGATATGAAGGGGGGAAAAGGAACAGTTGAGAATTTGTTCCTCTTCCCATCGCTTTGGAAGAAAGCGAGATGGACAGGCCATCGGTATGGGTTTTGATTCCTTAATTATCACTTAATGTGCGTCATCAAAACGTGGACCAATCATCATTTAGTTTAGTTGCCACCTCAATCATCTTGCTTCACTGGCGTTCGTGTCTGGACATGACAACCAGAGTGTGTTTCTTCTTCATCCTTTTTTTTTTTTTTTTTTTTTACTTTTATCAAATGCACTTAGAACGGGAAAAAAAAAAAAAAAGCATCACAAACTTTAATCTACACTCGCTATGAAATTTTTACTCTAAATTTTTTTCTACATTAACGTGGCGCCACGCGAGTGCTATATCAAAAAGTTAAAATGAAAGATGAAATTCAATGTTACTGTTCATCACGAAGAGAGAGAGATCACAGATGGTCGGCATACCATCGCCGTTCTAGCTTTGCCGGGACATCGACCACCGCGGGCAGTCGGCTTCAGCGGGCAAGCAGAGCTCAACCCAAATGGCGTTGAGCTCGAGCGAGGCCTGAGCTTGCCCAGATCTAGCCTAAGCAACAGCATTGGCAAAGCCAATTCATTATCCGCTTGAGGAATGATCCAAGCTTGGTTTGAGCTCAAAGATTGTCTTCGAAACCCATATTTTCAACCCAACGACCTCGAGTCGCCCAAGACTCTCAATTCTCAAGCCTCCCTCCAGGTTACAGGCTCTTAGTTCAAGCTTCAAGCTCAAGCGACCGCAATGGCCAGATCTGGCTTCGAAGCTCACCGCGACTAAATCGTCGTCAAGGGACTCACCCCTCCTAAAACACTTGCCTAGATATGAAATTTCAGATCTGCGAGCAACCGGCGATCACGGGTGATTAAGCAAGGGCTCACGAACGTCCTCAGAGGTCTAGGCAACTTTGGGCATTGATGGACGAGGGACGCAGGCGTTTTGGCCAGGCAATCGCGAGCTTGAAGACAATGAACAGTAACTTTGAAGATGATGAACAGTAACTTCGCGATAAACAGTAAGCTCGATCTTTTTTTCTTTCTTAATTTTTTTTGTGATGTCCCGTCAGGACCGCTTGTCAGATTTTTAACAACAAATTTTAACATAATTTTTAATAAAGTATAAATATGTCACTCAACTAAAAATTTATGATTTTTGGTGACACAGACTTTTTTTTTTTTGAATAAATGGGTCACTCTAGACATTGCTTACATAAATTAAGGTTTCTGTGACTTTTAATCTTTGGATCACGGTGATTACTTATGTATGTTTATGACGTATGAGCAACCATAATTAAGGTAAATTGGAAACAAGGCCAAAGCAAACACGTACTTCATATATGATCATTGAGTGAACGGACTGCAGAGCCCATCTATTTTGAGGCCCAGATTAGAACAAGGCAAAAGGGAAGAAGAAGAAGAAGAAGAAGAAGAGGAGAGTGACTAAAATGTTTCTATGACTGGTACATCATAACCTCCCAAAACCAAATCGTGCAATTTTAGGTCAATTTGGACATTCTAATTCATTTTTTAAAGCCCTTATTCTTTCTTGGTTCTCTATCTTGAACTTAATTACAAGAAAGCTAATTTCAAATTATAATGTACTGTGTTTGGAGTCTAAAAATCTTTCATTCCTTTTGTGGCTTCGAACATGAGAACTTGAAACCTTCGTATTTGAATTTAGAGGATCCATGCTTTCGTCAATCTCCATGTCATTTGGTTGCTCCACTTGTTTGCACACTAAATGAGTGCCACAACTCAACAGAGTCCTCTCTAATGCTAGAAATAGTACCATAAATTGACTATAATAATTTAGTAATTTCAAGTCCAATCCCCATGACATTTGCTATGGAATGTATAGAACCCAATGTGGTCAGAATCCCATGAGGAGAAACAATCTACACAATCAAAAGTTTCATGATGGTTGACAAAAAAATGGATCTTGCATGAAATACTAAATTCCTTCTGATTCATAAACCGACAATAGCACGATATGCCAAGTTGGCTATGTCATAGTATGATTCTGAAGACATAGGAAACCTTGTGACATTTATCATCCAGGAACCAAGACTTGCTTCGATGGCCAAACCACTTTGGGGTCTTGGTTCCTAGATGATAAATGTCAACTCAAGTCTTTCCAAACAATCCTTGTCATGCGGAACATTTACACTTGAGACACAAACATGTGCACACAAAGAGAGAGAGAGAGAGAGAGAGAGAGAGAGAGAGAGAGAGATTGACAGCATACCGTAATTGCTAGAGTATTGATCCTGTATTAACTTATGATAGCCAAAGAAGTCAATTCTTCTAAGTCTAGGTGATTTATCTGGATTATATTGTAACATATGTTATAAGTCCGCACATGTTTCGAGCAATTCATAACCTTTCGCAATTAAAGAAATTATTGCTGGCAGGAGAACTAGAATATCTTGAAACGACATGCAAAAAGTTGCTGCAACTTAATCAATTGACTAATGCATGTTAGAAGGCTAACAAATTTGTTCTCTGACTGATCTAAAATTCTCAATGAGGACCTACAACTTAATAAATTGACTAGTGCATGTGGTATGCACTTTGAAGTAGTGATGTTACCGGAATTCTCGGTGACACCCAAAAGGCCTCATGCTGCTTTTGCCTGTTCTTTTTTACTTTATTGGATGCAGTCATCCAGTTCTCTAGCAATGAGTAGCAGTGTGACCTGTAATCTGGCTTGATTCTCTTGAATAGAAACAGTTTCCTTTACCATTTAGGTAACAATTCATTTATGTCCCGTGCAAGCTCTGAATGGTTTTATCCCTCTTCAGATGTTTTGAGCTGATGAAATGCAGCTTCTCTTTTGACAAATAGGATGACTCTCTAGATGCTAACTTCTGCGTATACTTAGATGGGGCGATTCTTACCTTACCCAACCACGGCATGCATCTAACCAAGATCTCGTCTTCCTGCTGATATGATAATGCAATAATCTCAATCGCTAGGAATTAAATTTTTTTCAATGCCATACTTAGCCCAAGATTTTGATATGTTCCCCGAGTCATTTACTCGGAAGCTGCTTTCTTTTTTTGGGGGTCAGAGAGGAGGCTGCTTTAAGGCTAAGGGTGATAAGAAATTCTTTTTAGTCAAATCCAAGCTTTCCTTTCATTGTGCATCCTTGAGGTTTTATGTTGGGAACTTGGGATACAAGTGAGAGATGATTAATTGATTTTCTGAATTTACTGTTGATAGTATCAACTTCTCCATAAGATTTTACTGATACATTTGTTTTCTTCTGATCAGTTACAATCTTAAGAGAGGTGCAGAAGCCTAATAGATACTGTTAATTGCTAGTGACGACCCCATGGGCGTGTTGTATATATCCTCCTCTATCGACTTACATGATAATGTAAGCTTACGATAGAAGATACTCTTGAGTGTTTATGGAGCTAGAGAGGGCAAAAGCTCTCTTCAAAATTCTCCCGTTCCGCAATTCTCTGTTATGCAAATACGTGCACACATATGCTTGCATTTTCTTTTTCTTTTTTTAATTTTAATTGTCTTTTGTATCTGTAAGTTACCTTAATTGCATGCTAATGTACATGTTCCGTCATGCGTGGTAGAATATTCCGTGCTCCGTTTAGTTATTGGCTTTCGGCTGGAGCTCAACCTTAGGATCCCGTCCAACGCATTCTCTTCAGAGCTGGTCTGCTGCCTCCTCCACCCATGGTAGCAATGGGACGCAAGAGTGGACCATCCTGTTGATCCCGAGAAGCAAACTGCTTCCGTCAAAGCAGATGAATCCACCCCTGAAGATGCAAATATGCTTAAGGCGACGAGACTACACGGTGAAACTCAGTGGCTGCGGTCTCAGTTGCTTTCACTTTTCTGGAGTTCCCTGAAAATGCGCTTCAGAGAACATATAGCAAGAGATACTGGGAAAGGGACAATTGAAAATCTTTCTTTTTCCAGTGAAGTTGCCAACCTTTTGTGAGAAGGATGATGAACTGCCCAACTGTACCAGGATTTAATTTCTTAATTATCATTTAATGGCTCGTTATCTACACGTACACGCTACGCAGATTATCATTTTCTTCTGTTGCCATCTCCATCATCTGACTTCGCTTGCATTCTTGTCAGGAATGACAGCCAAAGCTTGTTTTATTATTATTATTATTATTAATTATTATTAACTTAAATTCATGGTCTGTTTGTCATTTTGCGGCACTTGGATCATTTGGCAAAATGAGTAAACGGAATAGTTTCTTGATTAACGGAAAACCTATGTATTAATTAGGAAAATGATATAACCAAAAAGAGGAAATTTAGGAAAATGATCTATTCTTTAAAAAATCAAAATTTATTATAAAATATATGACAAGATATTGACGTTTAAATTACAAATTCTATGCTTGGATACTTGAAACGTAACCCTCGTTATTAGGTACTTAATGCTTGGGCTTGTGACCCCGATCCAAGCACCGAGGACCTGGTCCTCAACATCCATATAGAGGTCACTTGCGCCCTTGCCCAAGGGTCTAGGTCGGGCCCAAGAACTTGGAGTCAATGCTTAGGTCTCCAACACTCGTGCTTGGGTCCATTGAGGTTGGGCCTAAGGCCCTAGTGCCGTGCTCGTTGCCTCCGCACTAGAGCCGAATCCATAAAGATCAAGGGCAGGACCCTGATACCGATACTTGGATACCTCGTGCCCTGGCTTGGGTCCATCAAGGCAATGCTCGAGTCCTTGATTCCCATGCACAAATACTTCACACTTGAAGCTAGGTGCATCAAGGCTGAGGCTCAGCACCCTAGTGCCTATGCTCGAGTCCATTGAGGCTAGCCTGGGACCCTAATGCCCATGCTCGAGTCCCTAATGCTCATGCTTGACTCCACTGAGACTGGGCTTGGGACTTAGTGGCCAAGTGCAAGTCCATAAAAGGTGGGGCCCACGTCCATCGATGCTAGGCCTGGTACCCTAGTGCTCGTGCTTGGATCCCCCATGCCAAAGCCTAGGTCCAATGAGATCGAGGCCCTAGACCTTGGTACCTACATCCATTAAGGCTGGGTTGAGGACCCCAATGCACGTGCCTAGATCTTCAATGCTGGGACCTAGTTCTATCGAGGCCAAGCCTAAGACCTCAGTACCCTTGCTTGGGTTCGACCTTGATGGACCTATGCTTTATCAATGAGGACTGCACACCTGGTTGCTAGGCACCTAGGAATGGGCAATGGTGTCTCGAGGATGGCCTTGATGGATCTAGACTCGAGTGTCAAGGACTTGAGCTCGAGTGTTGGGGACTCAAGTCATTGGGTTCCCCAATTGGCCCTTATGTACCTGGGCTCAGGTGTCAAGAATCCAAGCACGAGCACTGGGGTGTCAAGAATTCATGCATGAACATTAGGTTCTCAATTTTGGCTTCTATGGATGTGGGATTGGTGCTTGCACTCTTGCTCATGACCAAGTGGCCTTTCCTAGGTTCTCTGTGCTCAAGTTGGGGTCCCAAGGTTGGACTTGGGATCCCGGTTCCCTAACTATTTGTGTGCGAGTCACTAGCACCCAAATAGTATATATGTATATAGGAAACTCAAATCAAATTTTCCTTTTCAAATGACAGAAAATATTATTTAGTTCTTTTTAAGATTTTAACCAAACACTGGAAAATATTGCTATTTACCTAAAAAATAATTTTTTGAAAAATATTTTCCAGAAATGTAATATTTTCCATGAAACGAGTAGGACCTAAGTATCCAACCAAAAAAATACAAAGCCTAAGTACATTTGGAGCATTATGATGTCCTATGGTCAGAATATCAGAAACAGGTTAATATCATAAAAATTTCTTATATTGATACATTCACATTATATTTACTTCAAATTAATTGTTATGTCATGGAAATTCAAAATAGGTACAACATTTGTCTCAAATTAATTTTCATATTATAGAAAAATCCCAAATTAGTGTGCCTCTATCACATTTATGCCCAAAAAAATTATAAAACAGTATGCCAGTGTCAAATCTAATTCCGTAAATTGAGAAATTTGTTAAAATCTGCCAACTTTGCTCTCAATCTCAACTCATTTTCTTCATATCTGGTTTCTTCAAATCTGCGCGTGACGTGATTGGACGAAATCTAAACAAAGATAGATTAGTGCCTACTGGGAAATTATAATTCTTTGTTTAAAACCCTTCTTCTTCGGCTTGGTCGTGATACTTGTCGACAAGAAAATTTCTGAATATTGACTTAGACCACATAAATCTGAGGGCAAAGAAAAAGACATCAGCAGGTTTGTTTCCGCTGTGAGGGGACACACAATCAAAGCTGTTCCAAAGGGTTTTAACATAACCCCCTAACTAAAACTGCAAGAAAGCTAATTTCAAATCCTCGTGTACTTCTGAAAATCTTCCCTTTGTTTCGGAGCTTCAGACATCGGAACTTGTGAGGTCCGTGTCCGAATTCAAAGGATCGACGCTTTGTCAATCTTTGTTTCATTTAGCTGCTTACCTTGTGTGTACACCAGATGCACCTTGCAGTTTCCAATGTTTGAAACAGTACCGTAGCATGACTGCTATCATTCGTCAATTGTGAGCCCAATCCCCACATCATATGTGGTCAAACTGTAATGAAGAAAAACAATCTACACAACTATAAGCTTCTTGATTATTGACAAACAACTGGATCTCACATGAAATACTGGCTTTCTTTCGATTTGCTGAACCGATGATGGCACAAAAGGCCAAGCAGGCTATATCAAGATATAATCGGAAGATATAGGAAACCTTGTGAGTCCTCTCATGCTTTGATGGATGAACTGCTTTGGGATCTTGCTTCTGGGATAAAAAATGTCAACCCAAGTCTCACCAAGCAGTCCCTGCTATTCAGAATATTTATACCATTTTGCACTTGACACAAGCACAAATACACATGCGCAAGAGGGTTGGGGGGGCACAGAGAGAGAGAGAGACACTTCAATTGACAACAAACTGCAATTGTTGGAGCGTTGATCATCTTGTGACAGCTAGAGAAATCAAGTTGTTTGAGTCAAGGTGATTCGTCTGGATTATATCCTAACATGTGTGATAAATCCTCACGTTTCCTGCAATTCACAACCTTTTGCAAGTAAAGATGTTATGTTTGGTGGGAGAGCTAGAATCTCTCAAAGCTGCAAGCAATGTGTCAAAAAAGGCTGTTGCAACTTGGTAAATTAACTGATGCATGTGGGAAGAATGACAAAATTGTTTTCCAATAGATCTAAAATTGTCAATAATGACCTGCAATGAAGATTTTTCAAGAAACTAATCTCTGATAAGCTGCATCTTTGCATACTCAAGTAAATTATGCTCGGAAGGGCTAATGGGAGAGAGAAATTAATATAATCACTTGATCCCCACGCAAATTCTGGGAACTTGCTAAGTTGTTAGCATCCATCAACAAAAATATGCTGAAGATGCTGCAGTGTATAGATGCTACAAGGAAGGTTTTTGAGGTCTGCACAGTCCCTTCAAAACAACTCTTTCAGTTTGACTAGATTCGCAACAGAAGAATATAGCACGTACCTAGAATTCTTTCCCCAATATGCGGATGCTGCTTTTACTCAGGATTAGACCTACAAGTTTGCTGTGGCCTGTATTGAATGGCACCAATGGTGGAGAGTAACTGGGCCATTCCAGCCATCTCATTTCAACAGGAAAGTATATGGGATCACCTGAATGGTATATGGAAAATTCTGGGCCTTTTCATGTTTGTGAAGACTTGAGCACTGAAGTGTACTTCTTCAGGAGCAGCCAACTTGAGCATTATTGCTTCCACTTTATTAGTTCCCTGGCGGCACATATATGAGTAGACGATTTAAGTCTAAAGTTGTCTAGGTTATGCAAGGACTTAGCTAGTATGAAATAAGATTTGCCATGCTTCTGGTGTCTTTTGTTCTTAGCTTTCAGAATCTGCTTTTACTTTAGCATTTGAAACAAGAGTTTTGTAAACACCTCAATCATAAAAAAACCACAGTATTTAAGTTCCTGCAGATTTTTTCATAATTTACTTTCTGGGGAGAGGTCAATAGTACAAACCATACATCTCAGGGTTGGATAAGGAAAGGGTGACTATTATGGACCTTCAGGCCATTATCTTACTTTGCAGAATATATTCACATACTTTTTTAGTAGAAGGCCAAAAGCACTTTGTAAGAGGCTTTAACCCTACCTAACGGGCATATATATTTTCAAAAACAAAGGACCATGATTCAGTTTACTACCATGCCTTCTGTTAGCACATGAAAAACATCCTCATAGAACCACAATATGCCACGCTCCCCTGGCTTTGGGAGATTCCCTCTGAACAATTTCTCTTCCCATCTCTTGAATCATATCATGCATCTCCAGCTTGCCACACTTAATAGTAATGAGCAACTTATCTATAAGAGTAGCAATTCCGCCATCTGGGTAGAGATCACAGCTCTCCCAAATTTTTCTCACATAGCTTATGCACCTTCCCATGAAGAAACATGCTATGTCAGGAAATATATCCTTCTCATAATCATCTAGACCATCAAAGCTCATTCTCAGCTTAAGAAGATTTCTCCATTAAGAAGATTTCTCCACTGAAAGCTCTATTCAAATTATCTAATGCACTTTTCCATTCAAGTAAACTTCTACCATGAAGAGAAGAACCCAAAACTTTAATAGCTAATGGAAGTCCTTTGGTGTTATCCACTACGTTATTTGAAAGCTCTTCATAATCTAAAGGAGGAGAAAGATTCCTGAAAACAATCCAACTCAAAAGCATACAAGCACTAGAATGATGTAACACTTGAACCTTGTATATACTTTCTATGTGATGGGCAGCCAGTAAATGTTCATCTCTAGTCATTATGAGATTTTTACTTCCACAACCAAACCAATCACGTCCTCCAACTAGTGTTTCGAATTGGATCAACTGGTTCACATTGGCAATGACAATGAGGACCTTTTTTTTGCAAAGTCTACTCTTATATCATGTTCATACCTCTGGGGACATTGCCAAGCTTCAGACTATCATCTCATTTTGCCTGAGAAAAAAGTGTCTCTTGAAGCTGAAGTTGGCCACCTTCTGTGGATTTCTCGCAGGTTTCTCTAACATTGGAAAGAAAGCTGCAACAGTAAAATTTGTGAGCAAAAGCATTGTAAGTAGCTTTGGCGATAGTCATCTTCCCTATTCCTCCAAATCTGCAAATCCCAACCATGCAAACCCTCGTTAGACTCCATGTCTAGCAAAGTATGCAATGGGACACATGCAGATTTATGTCAACCACGTTTTTGGGAACATGTAACTGCTCATTGTTCAGCTCAGCCCTTACTCTCTTGACAATGCTCTGAATGACATAAGACTCGCGCCTGTTAGATTCCAAGCATAAAGCCAATGAAGAATACCCAAGGAGATTCAAATGCAATTGATAGGAGTACCGAGTTGATCTCCAACTCGCAGTCAATGTCTCGTGCACTATAGATCAGATTCAGTTCCTAGCAATCGGCACCTAAAAGAGAAGATAGGGAATCAACTTTCTGAATACCTAATTAAAAAGATAAATACTCAGTCAGCCTTAAGTTCAATCAATAAACAGATCATGACCTTCCTTTTTGATAAATCTGCAGACCTCAATGGGCTTGTAGAGAGACATTGTCCAGCTGAATGTTTATTTACTCAATGCATGGCTTTTGGAATTCCCCTTTTAGAGTGAAGAAACGATACATAAGCTTTCCTGCTCCAATTAGAGTGAATTGATTTTTTCCCCTTTTATGCATAAAGCTTACCCTGAATTTATTTCCAAGGAAGTAAGTGAAATTCCTTAATCAACAGTTGGAAAGGATTAAATGAGAGCCTTACTCGTCAACCAAATGCCAGCCAGAGATGTTTGCTGCTTTAGTCAGTGCTTCTCTCCACCTCTTCACCTTCTCCGAATCGCCCTTCGACTTCAACCTCTCGTCGTGACCGATTAGGGCTTTTCCATACCTCCCGCTCTGGTTCCTCACCTCCGACGGATCCACCTTGTCGAACAGCGGCCACGAGATCTGCCCCATCGTATCCCTGCACTCGACGATTCTCACCAGCTCGTCCAAGCACCAGCCAGAGGACCCGTAGTTCTCCGAGAACACGACGACCGAGATCCTCGACTCCCCTATGGCTCCATGGAAGCTTAGGAACACGTCTTACCCTCATGGACGGCCAGAAGGACAAGGGCGGAGCGTCACCGGAGGCCTCCGGGCTCGAGCTCGACATGAGCGATGAGAGATGGAAGGGAGAGCGACCTCCTTCTCGAACAGCAGTCTGACCGTGTGAAATGCATCGCCTTTTGGACTGAAATTGGTTGATACAGGGCCGGCCATGGTTGCACCAGTGAACAGCTTGTGGTGAGAGACGTGCCCACGAATGAGGAATCCTTTTACGTGCATTAAGCATAATTAAAAAAAAAAAATCACAAAAAATTCAAATTATAATCATTACAATTACCTTTTTTTTTTCTTGCGATGCAAAATATCCAAAATTTATATCTATATTAAACATTTATCCTCCAAGGTCCGTTAGATGGCTAAAGCAACGGAATTTTTTATTCCACTTAAGTCACATGCGCACCATATCAATAACATTTACTTTTTTCTTTTATTTCCACGTAGCCAAATTTTTAATGGTTTATGTAAGAGGATTATTAACGCTTCTCATTAACATAACTTTAATTGAAAGTAAATATGTCATATAGATATAAGTTTTGAATTTTTAGTGCCATGGAAAAGAGGTTCAGAATAAATGTGTCTAATGAGCATAGTTTTGGGTTTTTGGTGGCTTTTGCCCTAATAAAAATTACTAAGCATATAAAATTTATGATTTTTTTATTATAAAAAGTTACCAAGAAACATCAAAAGTCATTTCAACATTAGGGAAATTACCAAACAAGTTTTTACTAACCTCATTACATATTTTTTTTTTACCTTTCTAAGCTTAGCTTCACTTCGTATTATTTAAATTACTTCAATTTGAAAATGAAATTATTCGTCACGTGTGGATGTTATAGTAAACAAAAAGCTACTAATCACATATAATTAATTATTTCCTGTATTAAAAGTTGCTTTGATGTGTGATAAAAAACATTTTCACAATTACGAAAGTAAGTTTGCTCCTCTAAGTGAGAAAATATAGGCTAATTTTTTGAAATACGTTGAACAATGTTATAAATATATGGACGATATATTTGAATGGATCAATTACCTATACCCTGCAAAATATTAAAGTGTAATGAAATATATTCTCCATCTATATTATTATATAAAAAACAGAAGTTTCTACTATCATATTTTTCCTCAAGCTGTTTACAAGAAAATAGTACATGAGCAAACAAATGTAAAATCACAAAGCAATGGCCATATTATTATAAGAAAACTCTTGAAAATTCAAAAAGGGCGATTGGCTATTATTTTCATCAAGCAGTTCTTCCTTTTTCATTGTAAACTATAACGAGTTATCATTTAATATCCATCTTGCAAAATTGTTTGCACTAGTAAACACATAATTTAGACAATTTAAAGGATAATAGTTAATAGTTTATATCTATATTGCCATCCAATTTTATCGTTTCCATTTCATTTTGTTGTTCCTTCCCTTTTACAATCCTTTTTTTTTTTGTTGGTAAAAGTAAGCAATATATTGGGGAGGTCAAACTGTACAAGCAACATGGCTCCAAAAACATGCACTCAAGATGAACATGCTCATTATGTGTAGAAGGAAGCTGCGGAAAAAGCCAAGCGGCACCAACAAAACGACCAACAGAGAGCCAACGGCAAACAACACCTGGCAAAAAACAACCCAGCAACCAACAAGATGCCTATCCAGTTGAAGTACGATCAGTGGGAGAGAAGATAATGGGCTCCACATCCCACGAGCGTTGCATCATCCTGTTCCTGGCAGAGTCCTCAACATTCTTGAAGGTAAGAGCCTTGTCCTTGACAACCTTGAGGAGATGCTTCTTCATGGCCGAAATAGATAGCGGCTCCCCCCTGAAAAGAATATTGTTCATGTTCTTCCAGATGATGTGACAAAGCGCCCCAAAGGAAAAATGGGCAACACATTTGTAAAACTCCTTGTCGGAGAGCAAGGTAATGGCCCAACTAAGAGTCTCCTCCCAAGTCTTGTTAGTCCAGGGAAGATTGCATCTAATAGCCCAAAAGAAGGCAAAACTCAAAGTAATGCGACATCCAAAAAAGAGATTATCAATAGAATCAGGCACCTCGTTGCAAAAAGGGCAGGAAGCAGCATCAATCCTACCATAAGACATGAGAAGAGACTATGTAGGCAACCTCCTCTTTGTGATGAGCCACAGGTTCAGTTGGTATCGAGGCAGGATAGCATTACCCCAAATGAAACAATGCTAATTGACTCTAGCCTTCTTCCGCCTTATGGATTCCAAAGCCGAGCCACCGAGAACAAGCCTGTCGAGTCCTCCCTCCAACAGAACCGATCTTGGATTCCAAACAAGGAGGGAAGCGGCGAACCCCAAGACTTAATCTCTGATCTAATAACTCGTCCATCCTCAGAGAAGAGATCAGCAACCAAAGCCTGCCTAGAGAGACCGGAGTTATAGATGAGGGAATCCGTGAAAAATGAATTCAAAGAACCCCTGGGATGCCAATTACTGAACCAAAGCAACGCTGATAAGCCATCACCTATCCTCCAGTGGAAGCGAAGCTAGACTTCTGTCTTGAGTTGTAGAATTTTCTTCCAAGCCCAAGAGTAATAGGTCGGCTTTTTTACAACCCATAAGTTCTTGGTTTTTAAGAAGGTCAAGTGGACCCATTTACACCATAACGACTCCTTATCTGAAAATAAATTCCAGATATATTTGAGCATATCCGCCTTATTGCACTCATGCAATCTCCAGATACCAAGACCTCCCTCCATTTTAGGAAGGCAAACATCTTCCCATGAGACTTTGGCACCTCCTCTGCCCAACTCAAGTCCATTCCAAAGGAATTGTCTGAGAATACGCTTTATCTGGTCTAGCACAGCTACATGAATGATAAAGATACTTGCCCAATAGGCCTGAATGGCATGGAGGACTGACCTTATTAGCTGAAGACGGCCAGCATAAGAAAGAAACCGATGAGTCCATGACTGTACCCTAGAGGTGATGCGCCTCACAAGATTAACACAATCCGTTTTTTGAAGCCTCAATGTGATGAATGGAACGCTGAGATAACGGACTGGAAGGTTGCTCTCAATAAAACCAAGCTCCAGGAGGATTTGATTCCTTAAAGCTGGCAAGCCTCCCGAGAGGAACACCTCACTTTTCCTTGGGTTTGGGAGAAGTTCGCTCCAAGAAGAGAATAGATGGAGACCTTCCTTGAGAAGTTTCACGGATGGCAAGTGGCCTTCGCAAAATAGGAAAACCTCATCCGCAAAGAACAAGTGCGAGAGGCAAGTAGACTTGCATCTCCAATAGAATATGAAATCCGGCTGTGGCGAGCACCTCCCAAGAATCCTAGAGAACACCTCCATAACCAACGTGAATAAGTAGGGAGAGATGGGATCCCCTTGTCGCAAGCCACACCCACTAGGGAAGAAACCATGTAACTCCCCATTCAACACAATGGAAAACCAAGGAGTCCTCACACAGGTCATGATAAGGTAAACTAGCCGAGCAGGAAACCGAAAGGCAAGTAGAACACTCTCAAGAAACCGCTAGTCCACAGTATCATATGCATTTCTGAAGTTGACTTTGATAGCACACTTGGGAAAATAGGGTTTGACATGAAACCAAGAGAAAAGTTCCTGCGCCAAGAGAATATTATCCTTGATTCGTCGTCCCTTAACAAAGGCACTCTGAGACGGACTCACAAGGTCTTTTAGCACTGCGGCAACCCTATTCGCCAACACTTTGGTAATAATTTTGTACATCTTGTTGCAACAAGCAATATGCTTGTAGTCGTTGATGGTAGTCGCATTGGGAACCTTCAAAACCATGACCAAAATGATGTTATTAATTTCCTTAAGGAGCCTCCCCGAGGTGAAGAAGTCCTTCACTATTTCTGTGACCAGCTAACCCACCGTATCTCAATTCTCTTTAAAGAACTCAACCGTAAAGCCATCCGGTTTCGGTTCCTTCCCCTTAGCAAGGGAAAAAAGAGTATCTCGAATCTCAAGATCAGCCACGGGGCGAACAAGAAAGGTGATCTGGTCATCGTTCAGCTGAGAGCGGATAACCTCCCGAATTTCCGAGACTTGAGGGGTATCCAGCTCCATCTGTGGCAAAAGGAGATCACAAAAATGCTCCACAAAATGCTGCAGGACCAGCTAAGGCTCAGTGATTTGGTTGCTTGAGAAATCTATCACAGAGAGAATAATGTTTCTTAGTTGTCTCTTGCTGACGTAATGGTGAAAGAACTTTGTGTTCCGATCACCTTCCTTGAGCCATTTATTCTAGCTTTCTGCCTAAAGAACGACTCCTTTTGAGATTGAAGCTCCACTAAGGCACACCACTGAACCCTCTCCAGGTCCGCGAGGACCACGCTAGTGGGATCATTAAGGAGACCAACTTAAGTTTGCTTAAAAGTTTCCATCGCTTCAGAAGTCCTTATGGAAATGTTGGCAAATGAATCTCTATTCAACTGCTTAAGCCGACCTTTCAAGGCATTCAGTTTGCAGACCAGCCTAAACATAGGCATCCTTAAACTCGGATTCTCCCAAACTTGCTTCACAATTGAGTTGAAGTCCGAGTGCTGCATCCAGAAGTTGAAGAACTTAAACGGCCTTTTCCGAAGGATTGGGTTCCCCACCTTAACCACCATAGGTGAGTGGTCAAAAATCCCAGGCGCAAGGAAGGATGCCTCCGAGAAGGAAAAAACCTGGCTCCAACAAGGGTTTACCAGGACTTTATCAATCTTCCTCACCTTTCGAGAGGGACCTAAAGATGTCAACCAAGCGTATCGAAACCCCACATAACGAAGGTCTTCCAGCTCCACCTAATCTAGACACTGTCTAAATTCATCAAAACACGACAACCAAAGGTCCTAACCACCCAGTCTGTCCGAGGGATCCTTTATAGCGTTAAAGTCTCCCAAAACAAGCCAAGGCACATCTTGCAAAGAAGAACTTCTAGACACCAGATCCTCTCAAAGAGGTCGACGCGTAGAAAAGGAATGCTGGGAATAAATGAAAGAGACACAGTAGGTCACTCCGGTCTCCAATCGGCGAAACTTCCCATGAATCACCTGATCCGAGATTGATAAAAATTCAAAGGAAACCACAGTAGGATCCCAACCAACCCAAATCCTACCCCAATTGGAGTACTCAGAATTAGCCCTTCAGAACCAATGCAATATCAAATTCCCAGAAATGACAATGAAAATTGTGGGGAACTTTAGTCTCTACTATCTCAATCAAAGACAACCAGTTCGTCAAGACAAAATTCTCACTTCCAATTGTTTAAGAAGGGCAACAAGCCCTCTAATGTTCCAACAACTTATGTACATGTATATACAAAAGGAGAAGGAATGAGCATTACCTCTTTTTAGAGGAGCTTCGTTGAGTAGAAGGCGGAGTTGTCCGGTTGTCGAAGGAGGAGGATCTAGAACAAGAGGAAGCAGCTTGTCTTGCAAAGTCGAAGGAGGAGGATCCGGCGCCATAGCATGCCTCTTATCCACTGTGGATGCCTTCAATGAAGAGCAAGGGGAGAGGAGGTCATCATCTGAAAATGAGATGTCCGAGCCCCCTGCAACCTCGTTTGGGTAGGGCACCGCGGTGTCTAACGGCTCCAACAGGGTGACAACTTCATCCGAAGTAGTTGGAACAGCTTCAACCTGCTCCGAAATGATCAAATGCCCCTAGGGGGCCTATGTGAATAGGTACCAAGCAGCCTCTTCTCCACAGCCACGGTCTTGAGCTTCAAAGACCTCTTTTCTTCACTCAGGCTGACCGGATTGGACGAGATCACCTCCAAAGGCGGGTGGGCCTTTTTCTTCTTGTTCTTGACCTACTTCCAACCTTGCTCTGGAGCTACGGGAGTCTCCGAAGCCTGGCTGAGGGGTCAAGCAGCGTCCAAAGGAGCAGGAGCGAGAGCTTCCGAAGCCTGGCTGGGGGGTTGAGTAGCGTCCAAAGGAGCACGAGCAAAATGGCCTTCTGTTGGCGACACAAAAGGCCGAGTGGGGGTAGGGGCAGCATCACATTTATGATTAAAGACCCCACACTTGGAGCATTCAACGGGCCTCTATTCATAATACATAGCAATGGACTTAGAGACCCCATCAACATTCACTTCAATCGACGAAACTCTTGGCTAATTAGCTTGGATCTCCACGCACACTCTGGCAAAGGAAATCATCCTCATGCCCTCGGTTTGTTGATCCACATGAAGGGGTTTTCCAATGAAACTGGCTATTGCACTAATCGCCGATGCGGACCAAAGGTCAAGGGGAAGGTTCTTGAGTCTTATTCACACCGGAACGGATGATTGCTTAGCCTTCTTGAACTCCAAAAGGGGTTTCCATTGCTGCAAAATAAGAGGAACACGAGCAATAGTGAGCGGTCCCTCCTCTAGGATCTTCCTCCAAAACACCGGATCCGGGACATGAAAATAGAAAAACCCTTGGTCATCGGCCAACATATCAACTAGCTTTGTGCCCCAAGTATTCTTCAAAACCTATTCGATCATCTAAAAAGGAAGCTTTTTCCCAACAAAAAACCCTACCAAGAACTCATTCCATTTGGGATCCGAAGCCTATAGCACCTCTTCCGTTAGATTAACTATCGCTTTCTCCCCCCACAACAGCAGGAGGAACATAAGACAACTCGTAGCCCTTTGCGGCCAACCGCGCCACGTTGATGCACGACTGGGCTTGGGGAGGCCTAGAAGAACTTACTGGCTTGCTTGGGGCCCTCTTATTAGGAGCCCACATTTGACTTCGTCCCCTGGAACGGCCTTCCCGAAGAGGCTGAGAGATCGACCCAGGACTGGAGCCATCCCTGCCGAAGAAGACCCTCCTACGAGACGGGAATGCTGGCCCGAATTACCGACTTGTCGGTCTCCAAATTTGTGAGGAGGGGAGCTTGGCCCCTTCCCCCTACCAACACCTAGCTGGGGCTCAACCGAAGAAGACACCATCGAGCCTAGCAGAAACCACAAAACAACCCCAACAACTCTCTACAGTTCAGCCAAAGTAAGGAAATCCATACCAGGCCAAGCTGCGAAGATGAGAGGACGCTTGGGGACCACTACAGCCTCGTTGAAACCTAGGCTCAGCTCTCGACCAGCACGAGCAGCTCCCGTGAGCCGAAATTGCAGTGTCGAGATGACGAACCAGGGCTGAATAAGGCAACAACAATCTCATCTTGGGGAGAAAAATGGGAGGATCCACTCGGTGAGAAGATAGAGGAAGGTGAGAGGAAGAAAACCTCCAAAAAATGGAGCAAATGGATGGCTGGAGCGTCCAGGCCAAGCAATGAACAATCGGCGTGAATAGTGCTCAAATCGCCTACCTAGAGAGAAAATGATGAATAGTAAACCGAGAAAGACCAAATGACCCCATTTTTTGTCCTTCCCTTTTACAATCTTAATTTTGTAATTATTTGATAATTTTTTTTGTTTGAAATGTCGGTATCATTTATAAGATGATGTACGGGAGCTTAGGGGCATTCCCCAACGTTACAAAGATAACTAAGGACATGAAAAAAATGGAGTGATGGAGTCTTCATATAGTAGCCAATATTTCATTTGTTTTGGAAGATCTAAATTTTTGTAATATGAAGCTTGCCCTTTGGCAAGTTTACGGACTTTAGCCTCGATGATAAAGACATTATTTGACTTGTTTTGGAAACATTTACGGTTATATTCTATCCAAATGCAATAAATGGTTACTAAGAAAATTACCTTGAGAAGCTTTGCTGCCAAGTCCTTGCCTTCAATAGCCCTAATTATCCATTGGAGTTAATCATTCCATCATCCTAAAGAATGATAGATTCTATATTGTGTGAGGATAATATGCCATATGCTTTAAATTCATCTTCATTGAAATAATAGATGTCCATTGTTGGTAATCTATCTCCACAAACTAGCCACCCAATAAAATTGCATTTGTTGACCTCGCCTATCTATATCAGTTGATACCATCCCGCTATCGATCCCACACTTTTAAGTTCATTGTATAACTCTTTGCAACGATATCTTTGCCTAGACATAGCTTACACTAAAGTCAGTCCCAATTTAAGAATGCCATGCCAATGCCACACCAACTCCACGCCATACTACCCTTGAGAGCTGCATGATCGAAATGCCTCTACATTTGGTATTGTGAACTAGCTTACTCCATAAGGAAGAGGATGGAAACTTTATAAGGTTCTAGAGCACTCAGCTTAGTAAAACTTTGTTCAATAAATTTAAATTGAGCAACCTTATCCCTCCATCCCTTTTTGGCAAGCAAAGAATTTTCCAAGCAACTTTATGCAATCTGTATTTCCAACCTATAAGAATTGCCTAATCTTCATCTTCACTTCGTATATAGTTTGCTTTGGAAGTAAAAACATTTGCATCAAATAAGTACAAATGAAAATAAGTATTGATGGCCAACTGCAGATGACTAAGATAGCTTATATGTCACATGCCCCACCCTTCTATTCTTTTGAAAATTTTATCAATCATACTCTTGCAATTTGTGTGCTTCAATTGTCTTGTGACAAGAGGAACACTAAGGTATCTAATGGAAAGGATACCTATGAGGAAAGGTGTGTGATCCAATATAATACCCTATTTTGCCTCAGCCAGACTAGAGAAAAAGATTTGACATTTATCTAGGTAAAAATGTAGTCCTGTGAGACCTGCAAATTCATCAAGTGTTTTGACAAGGCAAATAATAGAATCGATATCTTCATGAGCAAGATGAAACAAATCATTGGCAAAGCAAAAGTGTAATTTTTCTTGTTTTGCAACACCAATGATACTTGAAAGAAGATATGACCAATTTCTCAAAGATAATTCTGTTAAGAATCTCCATAATTAAGACAAATAGATAAGGAGAGTCGGTCGCCTTGCCATAGTCCATTGGTATTAGCAAAGTAGCCAACTTGTTCGCCGTTGAGGCTTATTGAAAACCTCGATGTAGTTATGTATTGAGCTATCAAATCAATCAAGTGCTATGGTGAATTGATAGCTCTTAGAACCTCGAGTACTACCATCCATCTTACCATGTTAAAAGCTTTCATGAGGTCAATTATTGCCACACGTTTACCTTTGTTGAGGCCAACAACCAAAAGAATGATATAGTTGATTCTTTCTGTAAGTAGCTTCAATATGATCTTATATAAAACATTGCAGCATGAGATAGAGTCTAAAATCTTCAATGTGAGATGGATTCAGGACCTTCAACACAAGAGATATCATAGTAGAATTTATAGTTTTCAACATCCTACTTGAGGAGGAGAAGTCCATTATAGCATCCACTATGTCATCCTATGATGGGCCAGGCTTTTTTGTAGAATAAATTGTTATATCCATATGGACTCATAGCTTTGAAGTTGTTGATGCCTTTCAGAACTCTAAGGATCTTAGCTTTTTGAAAGCCTGGTGAAACCATGAGGTCACTTACATCTTCCAAGAATAAGGAGGCATACCTTTTATAAGGGATATGAATATGTCAAGAGTTGCCAAGTATGCAATAGTAATAGGAGACAATTGTATCCCCAAGAATTGAGTAATTTTGTTCTATCATCAAGTGAGAGCTAAGTAATTCTGTTCTAGGCACTACTACTAATCATGGAGGCAAAGAAATCTAGTTGTCGTTGGCCATCTCCTTAAGCCATAGATTTCTAGATTTTTTTCTTTAGGAGAAATTCTTCATGTTTGCTAAGGGTAAGTAGTTGCCCCAATTGTGCCTTTTCTTCCTCTTGAGTGCTCATATTGTAACAGTCCAATGCAAGAACTTGTTGTTACCATTGTAGGTTTTCCTCGGCTTTCTTGACCTTCATACACAAGTCACCAAATTGAGATGTATTAAGGTGATTGAGTTGTTGTTTCAATGCTTCAAGCTTCTTCACCAAAATAAACATTTTCAATCCTCTAATTTCCTGTTGCCAAAAAGCATGGACCGTTGGTAGAAAATCGTGGCTTTCGGTCCAAAAATTGAAGAATATAAAAGGTGGCTTCCTTCTCCCAGAGTAGTGTTGAGACATATCAAGCAGGGGGATGATTTGAAACACATGGTAGCAAAAATTCTACCAAATAATGAGTGTACCTGTATGTTGCCAATTTGCATTTAATGAAGTCCCTGTCAATCTGGCTCACTATATGATGATCATTGAACCTTTTATATAACCATGTGAAAAAAGGGCTTGTGGAATGAGGCTTGATGAGCGTAAACTCCTCAATCGTAGTGTCTAGCTCATTTATTCCAAAAGTCCATCGGATATTAGATTCATACATTCATTTGTATCTCTTGTTTCATTGAAATCACCTATTAGTAGCCAATGCACATTTTATGTATTATCAGTAAAGAATGTGTTAATGTTCAGACACAAAGTAATGCATCCATGACTTGCAAAAAGGAGAAATGAGTCATTTCCTGGATTCTCAACAAGGAAGTGTATGACTTGATTGAAAACTTCCATCATAGTCAAGCTAATAATGGACGGTTTCCACAATATCCATATTCTTCTGAGATTGTTACTTTGATAGTTATGGATGCATTTCCAGCCTCAAAACCTAATTTGACACTAAAAGAGGAGTTTTTTCAATTGCATATATTAGTTAGGCATAACATGAAAATAATTATGAGTTGGAAAAATGAAATATTGCTCTACTTATTTAGTTGCTCAGCAACTAAATTCATTATAAGAACTCTAAAAAAATTGCAATTTGAAAAAGTTATTAAAAAAAATGGAAAATCATAAACCCCGAAACCCTGATTGCGCCTTGACTTCACCCAAAAGAGCGACGGTGACTGCACTCGGTTTGCTTTGCCAGTGAAGCAAAGAGAGGTGAAAAAGAATGGTGGTTCAGATCCGTTAAGCGAGATTCGGGTGCAAGAATGGGCCCTTCTATCGGGTCATGGCCACTGATAGCAAATCTCCTCGCGATGGCATGCATCTCAAAGTATTAGGATGCCACATTTACTAAAATTAATTTTCATGCCACAGAAAATCTTAAACTGATAAACAAGTACCACATCTTTCCCAAACTAATTTTCATATAAAAAAAAATATATCCACTTTGGAAGGGAGAAAATTGATAGATTTTAAGGTAGAAGTCACCAAAAACTCTACACTATGCCACTATAAGACATTTACCCCAGATTTTGTTTCTTTTTGTGACACAAAAAAAATCTCAAACTTACACCACAAACTTATACAATGTGATACATTTAACCCAAATTTCTTCTTGTGACACCAAAGACCCAAAACTTTTGTGTCACATAAAAAAGTTTGAGGTAAATATGTCATATAAGTACAAGTTTGAGATTTTTGATATTACAAAAAATAGTTTAGGATAAATGTGTCACAGTGGTCAAAGTTTAAAGTGTTTTGTAGCTTTTTCCCTAAATTTTAACATAAGTTACTTCATTAGAAACAATTTTTTGCAAGTTAGCCTTTTATAAAATTGGTGCAACGGACAAGATAACCAAAAGTTTTTGAGAAAATATTTCATCCTTGCGTCTTCTTCCCTTTAATTTTGTTTACTTGGTGGAACATCTTAAGCCAGCGGACTTGAATTTTAGGCTTGCCATGGCTAGTCCTTTTCTGAGGACAATAATCCTACAAAACCTTATATCTGCTCTAGTGATGTTTTGAACAGAACTGGTTTATCCCCTTTTTCTAGGGAAAAAAATGATAGGGGGATCTTGTACACATACTCCATCTTTATGAATTCAGAAAATTAATTGAAATAAATGCGACATGAATTTATCATTTTTAAGATTATTTTTATTTTTTTGGTAATATTAACCATATTCTTTTATAATCTGTGTATTAAACATTTCTTATCATTTGGCAAGGACTAATGCAGGAAGAACATGTTGGGGAGCCAAATGTAACTAAGCATTCGCCAGCCCTTGCTTGACCACTTGCCAAATCTAGCCATGACGGCTGCGAGCTTTAAGGTTTAATCTAGCTTTTAAGGTCACGGCTGCCATGGCCACTCGAGCTTGAAGCTTGGCCTAAGGGTCTGCTTCATGGAGGAAAGTATGTTTTTTTACTTCCTCTTGAACAAGTTCCACAAGCTTTTATGTCAAAGAGGCCTGTTAAGGTTCAGAAGATTTTCTGCTCTATATGCTTTGACCGGAAGCCACAACAATTTCAGGTTCTCTAATGAAATCCTTTCGATCAGAGACCATACTTTCCTTCTGCACTTCCGTCTCAATCCTGATGGCTTCCTTTAGAAGAAGGGTGACTCATATCTTCTGGATTGCACACCTTCGAATTTTTCTCTTTCATTTTCATCTTTTTATTTCTTGAACCAGTCCGGAATGAGTCACGAATTTCCATAGGTAGCTTCGAGTCGGATCTCTGGCGGGTGGTCATGCAAGGGCCGATGAACGCCTCCAGAGGTCTAGGTGGCAGTGGGCAGCAATGAACATGCGCCAGGGAGCTTTGGCCGAGCAATCCCGAATACTAACTTCAATTTTTTTCTTTTTTTTTTTTTTTTTTTTTTTGTTTTTATTTTTTAATCTTTTTAGGTGTGGTGCTTGCGTGGGTGCCTCTTGTCCTTGAAAAGCACTAAGAATGCCACATTGAATCCATGTCATATTTTTAACATAACCCTAATAGAAGATAAATGGGTTATTCGGATACAAGCTTGAGATTTTTGGTATTACACAAAAAAAAATTAGGTAACTGTGTCATAGTTTGGGGTATTTTGTAGTTTTTCCCTAAAAATATCACTGTGCAGATCATGGGTTCCTTTGAGTTCAAAACTAAGTACGTTTGTCTAGCATATAGAGCGATTCTCGGTTGTGAACATCGGCCAGAGCCAGACAACAGTCGGGGGCAAGGTGTATCGAACTTTTCCTGCAAAAAGGAAGGGGATTTTATTTATGTTGACTAGTTGATTAATCTCTAATTAAAATTTTGGCTTTATCTTCTTATGTGATAAACGCGACACCAGCTCGAGGAATTTTTACCTTTTGAGAATTTGTCACTTCATGATAACATAAGATAATGTAGGGTTTTGGGAACCAAGACACTTTTGACTTGCATGTAATTCACTACCACCAGCAGAGTTTTTCTCATAGGACAAATAACATGCATCTTCAATGTATGGAACTGCGGATTATGTTTGCCTGATTGCTACCTTCATTTGAACAGTGGAACTCGGCAAACGCTCCTTCCCCCGATGGTCGAATGTACTCAATAAGATGCCAATGATTGTCCTCGGCTGGCATGCCTTGACATTCGCAGTCCGGAAGAACAACTTCTAAAGAGGAGAAGGTTTGCAGAAATTCAAGAGGCCTTTAGCTAGGCTTTCAATGAGGATAAGGACAAGTTCGAGAAATCAAACGTTTCTTCCTCTTCACCATCTTCATCTTCAGGAGCAACGAGGCCTAAGGAAAAGCTCCATATGAACAACAGATCATTGTAAGATTTCAGAAATGCATGTACCCTTGTAATATAAACTTCTTCTTTTCAATTGGTTTTGCATCCGCCAATTTCTGTCTCTGTACCGGGGTTTTTAAACAGGTCATTCAAAAAGATAGGGGTGGTATTATAATTTCTGTTAAAAGTTCAATCTGGTGAGAATCGCAAGGGCCATTTCAATTTTTTTTTGGCTGTCTTAACAGGAAATATTGCAAGTAAATGATCAAGCGCATATGGGATCGAAGAATTGTGGCCCAACTACTTTCGACATGGAATATCACAATTCCTAGGAGACTATCTCACACCCAAATTTGGTTTGATGCAAAGAAAAAGCATGCAGTTCAATATGCAGAAGTACAGAGTACGTATGGATCCACCTAGATACATCATACGTACTCTCGTTCTCTCGAAACTCAGAAATATTATCTGGTGCATGTGGAGTCCATAAGAAAAAGTTCTATTGAGAACGGAAAGAGACGCTGAGAAATTAGCTGGAAATGTCTGATGTTCACTCAGGAAGACTTCAGACGGACGTCAGGGAGTGATCACCTTTTGTGAGCATTCCAGGGTCGCTGCTTTCATTGTCCTGGTCCATCATTTGTGTTTGTCCACTTTATTTAGTCACTTCCTAATCCGAATTTGGTAAGAGTCACATCCGTGATGTACTAAAAGGCGCACCAAATATAGATAAAATTTCTTAAGGAACACCTGGCCTAATTTCCGCGGTCAAAATTTTTATTTAGGTGAGGATTGGACTGCATTAACTTTGAATATGCGAATTATATCAGTGATGAGATGGAAACCGCGTAATTGATCTACTTTGTCCAAGATTCTCCAAAGACTCAGTAAATTTTATTCAAATAGCCCTTGCAATAGAACATTTTCTCATAAGGTTCTTTAAAATGAACTTCATTTCAAATAAAGTCCATAAGTAAGCAACTTAGTCTTCAATCACCCACAACTCACCCGCTAATCAATTCTTTGCCGACGGACAGGCACGTGAATCTCATGTGACAGTAACCGAACCATGACTAAAGACATTTTCATTTAGGATGGAGGTTGATCCGTGCCCTAGAGGCGAGATCTAAGGCTCAAATTAAGCACAAGCATGTCAACATTTGACGCTTGTGGTCGCCACTATTTAGTTCTTGATATGACGATGGCTGATGGGCAAGGAGAGAGATGCGCGCAAAAGAGATGGTGGAGAGAACGCTCACAGAGGGAGACGAGGGTGATGACGGCACACAGAAAAGGGGAAGGGCGACAACATCAGACGAGGCAACATAAGATGAGGCAATGCTATCGCGGTGATGGCTGCGTGCAGTTGCAAGATTTTGGTGTCCTGGCGACTTCTTGTCGGCGGTCCATTGTGGATTTTGTTGGTAGTTTATTTGTAAAACAAACTTGAAAGTTCCTCCTCCCACATAGAATAATTAGAAGTGCGTGTGTCAATATGTATGCCGGTCTGCAATAATTAGATGTACTTCGCAATTGGGTTATGGTTGTTTTTTTATTAATTAATTTTGAATTTTATTCCTAAAGGTTATTTAGCGTCTTACAATTTTTAAGAAGTCGTGTCTTTTCAGAAGTTTCAAAATCCATAATTAAAAAACTCACTATTATTATTATTATTATTATTATTATTATTATTATTATTATTATTATTATTATTATTATTATGATTTAATAGGAATTCCAAAATTGTCTTGGAGAAAGCATCTGTTCACAATAATTCTAAAAGACTATTCATCATTTTTTGTCTCATATTTTCTTTAGTCTTGTCAATTTTCTTTCAAAAAATTACAACCATTTATTTTAATTGTTTTCTTTTAAGAGTTATTGGAGAAACACAGAAATTGTTATCCGGTACTCTCATTAAGATTTTGTTGTATCGATTTTGTTCAATAACTATTAGCAATGTTTAGGATAAATAATGTTTTAAAGAGAGTGTTATCACACTTCAAAATCTGACTCCACTTTTCTTCCTAATCATATTTCTGCTGATAGATCTAGAGGTAGGAAAATGGAGTTCTTACAAGTGACTCAATTTGACGGTGTCGACGAAGAACTTGAGGCATTGTGGACACTAGCTTTCCTCTTTGGAGCTCCCGCTTGGCTGCCTATCGAGGTAGACCCTGTCGACTAAGGCTTGGAAGCGGCTGCCCATGCTGATAGGATTCCGAAGTTGAGGCCAAAGCCACTACGCACCATTGTCTTGATCATGCGCGGGGCTCCATCACGGCAACTAAGACTGTAAAAAGCGGGGCAATGAGCACATTGAAGGCAATCTTATTGGAGATGCCGCGATTTTGGCGAGAAACGGTGTGAAAGGGGTCGTTGAAGGCAAAACAAAACAAAAACAATGCCTTGTACGAAAATGTCCCTATAATATTTTGAAATTGACCAAATATTCTATTTCTAATTATAATTTTATAGATGTAAATGTTGTCTTATTTCAAGTAATGTTGATATGAGGGACGCTCTATCACCATTGATGGAATTTGAAGCATGAAGATTACTAGAAGCTGAATGGATCATGATAGAGCGTGAACAGGTTTAGAAGAATGGGAAGTTCACAATAACTTAGAGGTATCGTGATAAGGTGAATAGTGAGTGAAGTCTTGAACATTAGTGTACCCATGGATAGCAATACGCAAGTCGATTGCTAATAGAAACAACTTATTATATCAGCTATGGAGAAAAATATTTTTCACTAGTTCAAGCAATATGGATAAGAAGACCAATATTCCTTTCACTTAATTTGCGAGTTAGAAGTTATAAATAGCTAGCTTTCAAGGCTTGGAATCTCGAAGTGAAGATATGGAGACAAATCAATTTGATTGTTACCTATGTTACTCAATCATTTAGAAGAATAGATTATTGAGCCACATAGCTTATTATATTTAGGGAAACCTCATTATAACCTAGAAGATTTGATCATATGGGTGACCAGATCTCATAGTAATTGCATTCATAATTTTCAATGGCTAATTGATCCTCTTAAGGATTCTTTAACGGTTAATTTGGAGGCTGAAGACTATATAAGAAGATTGATACACGCTGAATAATTTATGTAAAACTAAGAAAGTTGTAAATATCGATGTGGTCACATTCTTTTTATGTTGCAAGCGTGATTTTATTCACTTGTGATCTACTCCTTTGAGAGTTGTCATTGTTCGGTGTAATTTGTAATTTGAGGAGTGTACAAATATAGGTAGTGCTTGTCTATTGATAGTGGGATCTATCAATTTTGGATAGAAGCAGCACGTGCTTTGGTGTAACTACTAACTAGAATATTAATAGATTCCAGCCTATTCGTGGTGAATAAAGACGCAAACTTGTTATAAATCAAACCACCATAAAATCTGCGAGCATTGTATTTTATCTCTTTACTTATTTCACCATTTATCTTATAGAAATATCTTGCATCTTATATTATCCATTGTTTTTGCATCTATCAAATCTAGTTGAAGTAATTCCATGAAAAGGAAGAAAAGAAAAAAAAAAGAAAAGTTTTAAAAATCGGCTTATTCACCCTCCTTTGGTTGTATCATCAGCCTCCACAGAAAGTGCCACATGAGGTGCACATGCTTAATGAGCGATGATAGTTGGTTTGTAGGCTAGGAGTGATTTGAAACTTAGTCATTCATTTTAAAGACTAATTTGGGACAAGGTTCACTTTGAAAACTTTTAAAAAGAACGACTTCCCTTCATAAAGGCTGTTTGAAAATTTCTCGAAAATTTGCCAACTCTTTTGGGGAATTAAAACTTCAATGCTCTATAAAAAAAAAAGCCTTTCATTTGATCTCCTTTAGTTTCGAGCAGTTTGAATGATTACCCATGTGACTAGGCAGTGTTCTCATGGAAAAAGGACCAATTACGGCATCAATCAACCTCTCCCTTCTTGGCGTATTGAAGCTTGCAATAAGAACACATATTAGATTCACAAGAAGCACCTGGGATTTAAACAAAAAGAAAAGAAAAGAAACATGGAACATATCTTGTAAGTTCTGGTTAAAATTTGGTAATGTAAAGCATTTCGGAAAGTTCTTCTCATTAAAACTGAAAACGAACTTTCGCACAATCAACGCTTCTACTTATACATAACTGGTGACCACACACACACACACACACACACACACACACAACACACAGAGTTTGTGCTAACTTGAGAAAAGAACACTGAAAGGACTTCGATACAATGGTGAAAAAGATAGAAACTACAACATATGTACAAGCATATTCCATTGACCCATCAAAACCTAGTTTATGAGTTGGATTCTCTCTTCCTTCCTGTTTCCAGCATGTACCTTCATGCCGTCAAGCAAAAAGTCGCTTCACTTCAGAATCTCTCTCCAATTATGCAAGAGCTGTATTATGTGATCTGGGTCACAAAAAAACAGCAGCAACAATGACTCTAATGTCCAGCTTAATAACAAAACGAAACCCAAAAGGACAAGAAAGTAACAGAAAGGGCAGCGCGGGAGTCCATGAAAATTTAGGGCATCAGTCCTCCTGTTTGCTCCACCAGTTCACTTGTGTAGCCATTCCATCAATCAGACTCTCCAGTTCAAGATAGATTCCCGTGTCATTCAACGTCAGGTGGTCTTCTACTTCTATGTTGTCCGCATCGGCGCCAATAACCACGTCTTCCTTGAGGAGTTTCTCGGAAATCCCCTGGAATACCGAAGACAAATCAGATGAGCTAGCTCCGGTCATCTGATTGGGCGTCTGGCCCTGCGCAACCCTGAAATCTTCACCATCCATCGAAGGCCACGGATTGTGCATCTGAAAGGTGCCAAAATGCTCCGGCACAACACTATTTGGCCGACGCTCCATCTGTGCCAAATCGTCACTGATTTTCAGGCAATCAACTTTTGGGCTTTGAATCATGTGATCCATTGCTTCTAGCAAGCATTTGGTGGCTTCGGCATCGGGACCAAGCAATTCTCTCTTCTTGCTCGATTCACAGGTCTCTAAATCTCTCTTCTGCTTCTTCTTCGGGGTTAAATGCAGGATAAAGTTGGGGCTTTTGACTACTTTTATGAGGAAGAGGAATAAGTGCTGGTTCCTGCAGTCGGCATGGCGAACCCGCTCAGCGACCTGCTCGATCTCATGCTGCAAGTTGTCCTGCTCTTCTCTTAGCTTAAGGATCTTGGTCTTCAACGCTTCCTGGTCCTTCTTAAGCATTTTAAGTTCCGCTTCCTTTTCAGCTTTCTGGTAATCAGAGGTGACACTACTACTCGATTTTTTTTTATGCTTGTTTAAGTTGCGTCTCCTCTTTATGTTCTTCAGCAAATGCTTCTTCCCTTTCTGAAAACCTTGGTTTGCAAACACCCATCGATCTGGATTGATTTTCCTAAAACCCTGCAACACATTTTCAATTATGATGCATGAAGAATAGAAGATAGGAAGAAGCTATGTCTAGGAGTTCATAATGAACCAAAGGCTAAAGAGTAGAAAATAAGCAGAATGAAGGCCAAGAAAGTTTCAGTGGAAGATGTGCACAAGGGGTATTACTAGGCCAATATAGAAAGTACATGGATTATAATGCACGTCAAGGAGAGATCGCTTACAAATATCCAAATACCAGTACAAAGAGTGGAAAATTTTAAGAGTAAAGGCAAACAACTCAAAATCAATCCAGCTACTACTAGATAATAATATGAATACAACACTGCAGAATTATGCTTCTGGTCTTGCCCAAAAACAAGAAAGGTACTACAAAACACCGGATAGAAACAAAGCAATGGCCAAAGGAAACTTGTCTTTAGCTAGAAAGTACATAATGAAGAATTAAAGCCGTAAAATGCAAAATACTAACCGCTATAAGGGAATTGCTGTAGTGCATTTCTAAATCCAGTACGAAGATAATCTCTAATGGGTGATCTGATGTCATGGTGGACATGGTAGTTTCTGCAAACTACCGTCTAAAGCATCATCACTTGAATATGATGACTACTGAGGGCCTAATAGGGGCCATTGTCCACTGGCCAGTCGATGCATATTTTCGTGAATATGTGCCACATGATTCACGAAATTTCTTAGAGAATCTGTGTATCTCGCCCACCATTTCAGGTTTCTTGGTTCCTCGTCCCCTAAACTAGGGTACAGCACAAATAGTAACCGACAAAGTCAAAGTGGGTTAAATTAAGTCTGGACGCCTGAGCAAACGTTTTAAGAGGACCACGCTCTCGGCGACATCAAAAAAGAACCGAAGAGTTAAACCAAAACGCTCATACACAGACATACTTTATACAGATCCATACAAAAGAAAACGACCGCAACAAATAACATAGGTTTGCTCATATCAAAACATGAAGAAGTACCCACATAAGTATTGAGCTGCCTGATGAAGCTGGAGAAGTTGGAGTGCTTGAAGTATCGAGGCAGGACCTCCTTCGAGAACTCCTGCTGATCCCACACCACGAAGCTATCCTGGCTCAAGCCCCACGACACCAACGGATCTGTACCCGGGTCCGACACCATCTCGTAAGTCTTCCTCAGGAACGGCGTTGGCCCCACCACCCCAGATCCTCCATCGGCTTTGCCACATCGTATGCTGCTGCCTGCCATGAGCATGACGGCGATAAAGTGGCCGCATCCCTGGGATCAGCAGTGGTCGCCACCTCCTCCTCTTCCAATTCCTCCTCGATCTTCACCGCCTGCACGGCCAGAGCTGAACAGAGTTCGGGCCGGGTCAGGCATGAATGCAAGGGCGATCCAGCTTCAATTTTGCCATCGCCACTGGCTACTTGTGGCAATGGACCCGAATGGGAAAGCGACCCACAGCATCCTAGCTCGCCTGCACGGGCCTTTGATTGTGACCGAGAAGAATCGGTTCGGGTTAGGTCCGAGTACAAGGGCGACGGGGACCCTATCTCGCCATGGTCGCCACCATCAAGAACAGCGAAGGACGCGATTTCTTCCCGTGACCTTGCGAAAGGATTTGCCTTTTCTAGCTCAAGACTTGAATCTCGTAAGAAGGTTTTGGAAAACCATGGGCAAGATCCATCGGTACAGCCAGCGGAACAGCCGCCGGTGCCGCCGTGAAACGCCGTCATCAATTTGAGCTCGAGTTCATGTTTTTTTTTTCCCTTTTTTTTTTTTTTGGGGGGGGTCAGGAGCTCGAGTTCTGGTTCAGAAGATGGAGATAATATGAGCAAATTTCAAAAGAATGAACATACATGGTAGGGTTTCGAGAGACAGTAAGAGAGAGCTTGACTTGAACGGGCGACGGGCGAGGGCGATGGCATGTGGACTTACATACTCGTGAGAAAAGCAAATTGATAAGCTGACTGCGCCATTACCCTGGAAGAATGACGGTGGTGCAGTCACTGCCACGTATTTTTCCAAGGGATGTGGCCCCCCAACAGATTGATTTATTGTATGTGCTCCTGCGAGCCGAGAGCCACCACGTTTTTGTCTTTTGCGTCTCGGGGAGGCTCTTCTGTCCCCATTTTAGCGGCAGATATTTTAAGATTTATTAATTCCATCTTTGCGTTTTTTAATATTAAAAGATTCAGGTGGTTTGATGATTATTAATTCTATTTTTTCAAGTTTCTTAATATTAAAAGAGTCATGTTAGGGCTGTTGATCACGTGAATTGCTGTTTAACATCGTTTGGACGAAAAAGATAATTTAAGCCATTTTTGTTCAACAAACAGGTTGACTTGTATAAGCAAATACAGAAAATCACGTGACAACCGTGTCACCATAAGATAGAGCATATCTTGTTCTTAATAAATCCTTTCCTTAGATTATAACAAGGCTATTTACATTCATCTAGTCTCTAATCATATATAACTTTAAATTTTTAGATTGGATTTTCTAATATAGTATCGGATTCAAGTTTATTCTCAATATATTTCGTTTGTGCAAGTAATCCTCATTGCTAATCCATCAATTTTAATTAACATCATATATGTAGTCTTGTGCTACCTGTCGATTTAAATTCTTTTTTTCAGAAGTAACTTTTTTGGTTCTTAATTTTTTATTTTTGAAAGTGTTTCCAAAGAAAGAAAAATGATTGAGTGATAGTTTTTAATTTAATAGGTTTTGGGTCACAAAAAATCAAATAATAAATTATTATAAATTATTATGGGTCCACTCCTACAAGAATTTGTGACTTATAATGAATAACTTAAAGACTATTATGCTAATAAAATTCTAAAAGAAAATAATGAGGGAAGAGCCACTAAATGAGTGAAGAGCTCTCCCAATGGCAAATAGGGTCAAGCAAAAGGAACCATCCAAATTGAGAATCACTTGGACGGAACCGAACTGGCCGATTCTAGGAAGTTCCCTTGATACTGAACCGATTCCATAAAATTAGAATAAGTGACCAAGTCAAATCTTTTTGCTTTCTTAAAATTTATATTAAAAAAAAAAGGCCTAATATGGAGAGGGGGAGAGAGAGAAATAGAGAGTACTGTTCTTTAACACGCTTAATAGTGGAAGTCTTAGCCTTGTGGATGAGGCATCTATCAAAGATATCATGCATGACGAATCAAAAAAAAGGAAAAAAAGATAGGCAACCAGTTTATTGGATCACTTAGAAATTGGACCAATCAATTCAATTTCAAAATCATATGATCATTCTCAATTGAAAAGAAGTGGGAACTAATTATCCCTTAAGGCATTCGCACAAAAAATGGAAAGACAAAAACATCAAAAGGTCTTCGGAAAAACTGAGAGTATAAAACAAGAGACATGGGGAAAGGACCAGTCGAGAATCTGTTCTTTTTCCCCACATCTGGGGAGGTACGGACTGGGCAACGATACAGGCCTTATTACTTAGTCATGATTGGATGTTTGTTATCGACACGTGGGCCAAGCATCGTTTACTTTAGTTGCCATCTCAACATCTTGCTTTCGTGTGACATGACAATCAAAGCGTGTTTCCTTTTCTTCTTTATTTTTGTTTTATGCATTTGGAAGCCATCACGAAACCTAATTTGTACTCGTAGTTACACTTTTTTTTTTTTTTAGAGCTGCTGTGGCGCCACACGAGCACCACGTGAAAAATTGAAATGAAAAGGAAAATTTCAAATAATAACATCAGCAACACCGATTCATTATCAGCTCGAGCAATGATCCAAGCATGGGCTAAGCCCAGTGACTTTCTTCGACACCCATATTGTTATGTTAACCACCTCTAATCCCTCAAGACTCTCAACTCTCAAGCCTCCATATAGATTGTAGACTCTTAGGCCGAAGCTATTGCTAAGGTTAGATCTAGCTTCGAAGCTCACCGCGGCTAGATCATCATAAAGGACAATCACTCCTCCTCTTTGTCTCACCCTTTCCTAATACACTTGCGTAGATATGAAATTTGAGATTTGAGAGCAAGTGATGATCATCTCATAGGTGGTCAAACAAGGGCTGACGAAGGCCACCAAAGGTTTGGGCAACAGTGGGCATTGACGAACGAGCGCCAAAGGAACTTTGGCCAAGGAATCGTGAGCTTGTAGACGATGAATAGTAACTTCAAAGACAATGAACAGTAACTTCACGATGAACATTAACTGCAAATCTGACGATGCTACATTAGTGTCACGTCCGATTTATGTTAGATTTTTAACAGTGATTTTTAATAGAACTTTAACGAAGTGTAAATGTGTCACTCAAGTATAAATTTAGAGTTTTTGGCGTAACGAATAAAATTTTGAATAAATTTGTCACAATGGACATTATGCTGCATAGGAACAACCAAGTTAAATGTTGAATAACGCTTCTAGCTAAGTACATATCTATTGGGTCTTGTTTTTGTCCTTTTGCAATTTGGAGTGGTAGTAAATTGTTCTCTTCGTTACACGCAAGAAAGTCTACAAATTGAGTCAGTTGCAATGGCGTCCTTGGATTTTTTTTTCATGTGTTCATTACGTATTTGGAGAAGTAGTAAACTATTCTCTTAGAGTGCACTTTGTTTTGAAGAAAACATTTTTCTCATTTTCCAGGAAAACGTTTTTCTAATTTTCTAGGAAAACTTTTTTCTAATTTTCCAACATTTGATTCATTTAGAAAAATGAGTTAACAGAAAATGTTTTCCTACCAATAATATCCAAATAACAGAAAATATTTTTGATCATATATCACCAAACAAAAGAAAACTAACCATATTTCTAAAAAATGTTTTACCGAGAAGCATTTTATTATATCATTGAGTTCTTATGATACAAACGCAGCCCAAAATGATTTTGGTTACTTGTTATAGGTGTGTGTTAGGACTGATTTTACAAACTCAAAGGTGGGACTAGTTGAACACAGGGTGAGGCATTTACAACATAGTGTGCCAAACTACTGGGGATAAAAGTTGACACCCAATCAGTAGCTCATCTATCAATTGTCATTTTAACTACCGAACTTGTGAGCAAACAACCTATTTTGTGTTAATGTAAAAATAGAGTACACTTATTCAAGAAAAGTGGATTTGAACACTAACAGCGAATTATCTACAACAATCAATTGGACAAAAAAATTATCGCTTATTTTAAGTTCACCAAGTCTAAAGCCTTAATGAAGGAATATGAATTTTCCTATTAGTTGCAGTGATAAACTAATACAAGCAAGCACAAAAAGTGATTAATAATGTGGTGTTTTCTCCACACGTGTTGCCAAAGTTCTTCAGTCCGTTTCTCCTAATAGGCTTAACAAGATAGTCAGCAGCACCTCTCAACATGCACCTGTACACTGTGCATCCTGTGTAGACATCACTGCAAAATCCCCATAGATGATAAATAAGTCATTGTTGCACCATGACACCAGTAAAGAACATGAATCAGCCATGCATAGATAGGTAAGACGTACTTATGACTGGAATATTTTGCATACGTTATGCTCCATAATTAGAGTAAGAAGAGCATATCAAGATATTGACGACAAATCCACTTCAGTCAATATGAGATCTATGTTGTAGGTCTTTCCTTCGGTAACCCCCACGCCTTCAAAGCATAAGGAATAGATGCAACTGCTCAACAAAACGATAAAGTTGTTTCCACTATGAAGGTGACTCGTTAATGTGCATAAAGGAAAAAGAAGGTCCTAACAAGCATAAAAAGCGATGAATTTAATTCCATTCCACAACCAAGCTTCCCAAACAGTACAGAAGAATTCTACCTAAGTGCTTTGATGTTCCAGTATAAATTCACGAACATACTTTATGGCTTCATAAACGCTAATCTCAATCTTAAATCTAATGAAAGCTCAACAACCACATCTAACTTTAAGTCTTTCATATGTTTTTTCATGACCAAATAAGTTGACTGTAAACCTCTCACAATTACACATAAAAGTTCATCGACTTATTTCTAATTTTTTTGTTTTTTCTAGTCTTGGCCTTCCTCACTCCAAATTTTTTGCCTTTTGCATATGCCACATATTTATGATATGCTTCAAGTTCATTTGCAAAAACTATTCGTTACCATAAATTCAAAATCCTTTTTCAAATCCTGAGTTACATCTGCTAAATATTCAGTTTCATGCTGCAAGCGAAGAACAAAAAGTATTTAATGTAGTGATTTTACATGAAAAATAACATCTCATCAATTTCTTGAGAAAGCAAATATATTATAAATAGTATGAGTTTAGGATTACCTATTATTCAACCATCAAATAATCTTAAACGTGCGAATTAATTGACTGATTGCGAGCAAACCTCTGTTAGCAGGAGTTTTGACAGGCAAATCAGGGAGAGATTCCACAAGACGGAGCAATGCAGCACCAGCAGTTTAGGGCATGGCCCAATCAAGGACCAACCTTCGTGCTCGCGACCAACCTTCTTGCTCGGCCTTTGCGAGCGCGAGGGTCACGACGGTGGGGCTTATCGAGGAAAAGCTGCCGATGGGGCTCTGGAGGCGGAGGCGAGCGCCTTCTTACTGCGAATCAAGACATCTTTGACAAAAATGAGGTTCCCGTAAATTTACAGAAATTAGTGGCGGAACTACACTATATTTCCCCATGTCAAATAACTGGAACAGCATGTATCCAGACAATACAATAAAATTGAAACATGAGGCCTGTTGAATTTATGCAAAATGACACCTTGAAAAAGCACAGGATGTGTGAATGAAATAAAAATTTAAGTAGAAACATCACAGACCAAAATAAACATCCGAAGGAGTGGAGGTGGGTCAACATGTCAACAATTTCACATAAAAAATTTGAGAGCCTCATGGTTTTGTCCTTTGGCGTATAGGTAAGCACCTTCCCAAGAGGTCATCCATCCTAGGAGGGTTCCCTCTTGAGCACGCTTAACTTTTAAGTACCAAAGCTAAGCTTTCAGTTATGTCAAAATGTGTCTTCAAGAATTAATTTCAGTTTTCACATAGATATACTAAAATCGCTCCCCATATTCATTGCACAGTTTGGTTCAATCCCACCCTCTTCGCTATCCTAAAAACCTGTCAGTGTTGATACCTAAATTTTGGCTGACAAGTCCTAAGTTAAAAAAAAAAAAAAAAATCAAAACTTTGGGAATTTTAATGGCAACGGAACCCTTTTCTTGGCTGAAAAGGGTCGTAAGAGTCCTTAGACGTCGTTTTGCTGAAAAGTCAAAATTTGACTTTCAAGTTAACTTTTTGGTTAAACATGTTAAAAAAAAAATTGGGGCCAAGGATCCGCATGTGATTAGTCAAGACCTAAGGGGTTAGATTGCAATTGAACCAGCAAATTGGTTCCAAAATGCAATTTTCAAAGTTGGGGGACCAATTTGCAAAATTTAAAGTTATGCCCAATCCCTTAAATCATCATTTTTTTTTTTTTTTTTTATCATTTTGACCCCTATTTAAGTTGAAACTGAACCTGGCCTGGCTTGGATTAATCTAATCAAGCCACAAGGACCAATTTGGATCAAGTTGGTAATTTCTGAGCAAGAAAATGGCCAACTTTGAGGGACTTTCTTACAAAATTGGATAGAAAAAATTGCAAAGTTTAGTAAGAGACAAATTAATATACATGAATGTGCCAACTGGTCAAAAAATTGAGCCAAATTGATGGATTAAAATGTTTAAAATAGCTGCCAAAATCCAATCCGTGATTTGGCCATAATTCAAAGCGATTAAGTAAGCAAATTTGTGGACACACCATATCCCACTTAGCTCCCAATCAGCCTAATCTCTGGCTAAGAATGCTCTCATTAAGAGTGCAAATGGACAAAATTGGGCTAGGGATAAGTTGCTGAAGACATGTGAAAATCGTAGCCAAAGTTGTTCACTCAATAGCTGCAAAAGTTTAAAGATTTCACTGTCGGGGAGCATATAGAGCAACTCAGTTGGCAAGCTTGTCATGTGGGCATGGCAAGCAAAAGGTTGCTTAATTCAGCAAATAATCTCTCAAAAGCAAGCTATTTTGAGGCATAAAAGGTTGGAGACAAGAGAGAGCCCACGATTGTCCCCCGAAGGCACCCCCATGAGGAACTAAAAAAGGACCTTAACCTAGAAATTTCAGAGGGACCCTCAGAGAAAAAAAAATAAATTTTCATGAACTTCCAGCTAAAACTAGCCAAAACCCTCAACTAGAGAGTGAAATTATACTCAAATATCTTTCCAATCATAGGTTACATGTCAAAAATGATTGTCAGGAAGGCACTCAAAAGCCTCTCGAAAATCGTGTTACTTTCTAGGAGGGGTGGACACCCAGAAATTTTTTTATAATGTAATAGGTAGATGGTTACTAGCGAGGCAAAACAAATGTTTTTGAGGAAAATAAGGGACATTTGAGGCAAAAAGTTAATTTTAGATTAAACTACAATACATATAGTTGGAGTAAATGTCAAAGGAGTTGACAAAATGGGTCTTCAAACCTGGTCATGGTGGCTAACCAAAGCCTTCGTTGTTGGTTTTCGTCTCCGCGGGTCTCATTTTCCAGCTCGAAGGGGCCAACTTCCAAGTGCCTTTAGAGGACAATTTTTTGGCTTCGTCGGTCAAGAGATACTTCACACAGAAATTAGGAAGAAAGGTAAGGCCCCTAGATGAGTTTTTGTTCAATGTAGACCATGGTTTGACCATGGGAAATCGAGAGGAAAGCCAGCCAGGCAAACTAATTTCTGAGGCTGGAATTTTTCCCAATGTTGAAGCCTCTTCCAAAAGCCATGCATTTTTGACTTGGTACCCCACTTTGCATGCATTATCTATCTTCGTTAGCTTGATGAATGTTATAAGTAAGTGCAAATGATGCTTGGGTCAGCTTGATTTGGTCTTTAAATCTCCACGTGAACCATGAGAGTGTTTAGAATTTGAACTAAAAGCTTAGACGATCCACGAGTTCATGGCTGGCCAATGTGGAAGGTTACTTTGAAAGGTTGGTTTGATGTGTGTATTTGACCATTCTTTGATGTATTAATCATGTTTGAAAATTCATGTTACCAAATTTCATTCGGATCGAGTGTATTTTCCCATAAGTCGTGTATGTGATGAGTGCCAAGGCTTGAATTTGGGCATGCAACTTGTTTACTTGACCTGAGTTCAAACCCAGCTTTACAAAAATTGGTTAGACCCACACATTTAAGGCTAATTGCAGTTGTGTTATTGTGTGGTTTGGGCTCTAAATTCTATCTAATATTGTTCTTTGAATGTATTAGTATAATTTTAATGCTTTAGTTCCATTTAAGATTGCACATGGGTCGAGATTGAAGGCCATGAATATTGCTCAAGGAAGCTATATGAGGCAATTTAATGTGCACCAACTGTTCGACAAATGCCCAAATCAAGTTTCAATCTTGAGATGGTCAATTGAGCTTGGTTATTGTGATATACATATTATGAGTTGATCAAACATGGATCGGCTCATTGAATTGATCTTTCTTCCCCTTTTTTCTAAAAAAATTGAGAATCCATAACGAAGGAGAATATATTTAGTAGTTTGTAACCACCGTGTGAGTGAGCTTAGTCAGCTCTACTCAAAAGATGACACGTGTCCTCTGACATGGACAAGGATAGGTATGGAAAATAAAAAATTAAAATCGAAGCTTTCTTTTCTATGACCGACAGACAAACTGGTGAGATGAAAACGGACAAAGCTATAAATGCTAACATTTAAAGGTAAAATAGAAATGCAAAAGGGGAGAGAGAGCAAGTGAAGAAGCCCTTGGAAGTTGAAAAGAAAAAAAAGAGTTTTAGAAACGTAAAAGGAAGAGGAAAGGGGGGGGGGCATAAAAGGTAGAAGCCCTTAAAAATTGAAAAGAGGGAGTGAATTAAGCGGGTTTTTAGCTATTACCATATATTGTATCGTCCTTTTTCACCTCACCTATCGAGAAAATATTAGGTACCTTAACAGCTCTACGTCATTTTTACTTTGAACCACTCAGCAGCTGATAGCTGTTCGGGCAAGTCCATGTCGTCCTAGTTCAAACCAGCGCAGGCGAAGGGTAGAGTGTTCTCTTTCCTCTTTATCTTCTCTCTCCTCTTTACCTGCTCTCTCTTCCTCCTCTTTCAACGCTTTCTTTGCACTTTACCCCGACACACTAAACCTTCCCATCTAGTGCTTCCTCCGACGACCATCGCTCCCTCCCGATGACGGCCTTTCTCTCTCCACTAGACAGCCTCATCCTCTGGGTGCATTCTCTCGGTGCACTCCCATGACCTCTTTCTTCCCAAATTGCGCTCTCTCTCGATGGCCGATTTTGCTCGCCTCTCTCCGTCACCCCCGACTTGTGACCAAGAAGCAATCGCTTTGCCCTGTCATCTAATCTTCCGTCAACGACTTGCTTTCTGCTTTGCTCAAAGTGGTCCCTCGAGAAGCCCTAAATCTGCGACCGCAAGTCAAGTTCAATTTTATTTCCTGGGTTTTTATGTTCTCATATTTGTTTTGGGAGAAAAAGTACTTAGAAGCTCGTTGGTTTATTGCTTCTGATTCTAAGCACAGCAACATGAGAAAGCTTGGCCTCTCCTACATAAGCCAACATTTTACGGATGAAAAGTCCTTAGATTATTCAGCTAGCCCTGTTGACTCTTTGTCTATTGATTATGGATCTAGATGAGGTTGATTTTTTTCTTGTCTTGAACTTATTTATCTGTTAGTCTTCAACTAGGGTAACATCCTCATGTCTTTTCTTTCTACTAAGTTTGCAAATATATTTCTTCCACCAATGGCATCTTTTTAAATCGCTTCTAGTTTTTCCTTAGCCTATTTTGTAATGTCATTTCTAGTGTAAAAATATGATTTCCGTTTTTTCTTATGGGGATTCGGTGTGTTAACATACATATATATGTAAATATGATGCAGATGGGCCTCTTTAAGTTTGTGTTACAATTTTTTGGACACCCGGACCCTTGGAGTGCCAAAAGTTGGCACAAAGGGACACTTAAGTGCCAAAAGTTACGAAAATGATACTTAAGTGCCAAAATCAGAGCAAAATAGATCACTTAAGTGTCAATTCGGCCAAAATACTGACATGTCAATTTTCCGGCGAAATAAGTGCAAAACGGCATCATTTTGCATGCTGATGTGGCTAGACAATGCAAAAACAACGTCGTTTTAGTGCTGAAGTGGTAAAAAATTAATATAAAAATTAATTAAATTAAATTTTAAACTAAATTTATTTAAAACGTTTAAAAATATAAATATAAATATTAAAAAATTTAAAAAAAAGGAGGGGGTAGCTAAAGGTTGAGCCCTCGCCATTGCTGCCTCCCCTTCGCCTCCTGGAAGGGTCGACAACGAAGGGGGGAGGGTCGGCTGGGGAGGGCTTGCGAGTCCTCGCTCAGATCCGGCGAGGGTCGGCGGCCCTCACCTGGCCGTGTCGAGGGTCGGTGGCCCTCGCCCGGCCGGGCCAAGGGCCATCGTCGGCTGAGGCGATCCCCGGCGGGCGGTGGCCCTTGGCTCGGCTGGGCGAGGGCCGCCGACCCTCGCCGAACTGGGGGAGGGTCGCGACCCTCTCCCCGATCCGGGCGAGGGCATGCTGGCCGTCGCTGCCGGTCGGCTAGGGTTGCTGGCCCCGGCTAGGGCTTGGCGGCCCCAGTCGACCTTCCCCCACCTTCCGGCGACGATGGGGAAGTGGCGGTGGCGACGAGGGTTAAACCCTCAGCCGCCGGCTGCCTTCCTCCTCCTCTTCCTCCTCTACCTTTTTTTTTTTTTTTAAAATTATTATTATTATTATTCTGTTTTAGATTTAATTTAATTAATTTTATATTAAAATTCAAATTATACCAAAATGACGTCGTTTTTGTGTGTGTTTTGCTGAGTCAGCCTTTTGGCGAGCCACGTAAGCGAGAAAATCAATAAAAAAAATGCCATGTATTTCCGGTGAGGTTCGCCGGATGTGGCACTCAAGTATCCCATTTTCATAAAAAAGTGGCACTTAAGTGTCACTTTCGTAAGTTTTGACACTTAAGTGTCCCTTTGTGCCAACTTTTGGCACTTGAAGCATTCTTTTGCCTAATTTTTTGTGTAGTGTGTCTTGTTTCTATTTTTTTATTTATTCCTGGGCTATTCTTTGTTGTTGATGTGTTTGTCTTCATTTCCTGAATATGGGCAACTTTTTTAGGTCTTTAGAGTTGTGTTTTTCACAGCTGTTAGCGTGATCCCTTGACTAGATTCATTCTAGCGAACTCAAATGAGTAAATCTGTTTTATATTTGTTTCACAAGCATTCCAAAGTGTTCTTCTATCCTATCATGCTTCTCTTCTTTGGGTGGGTGTTGCATTTCGCAGTCCCTCTCTAATTTGTTTCTCTTGCTTCATGAAATTTGTGGTTACAATTTGTTTCTCTTGCTTTATGGAATTTGTGGTTACGTACCAATGATGACATGATTCTTTTGCTGCATCTTAATGTAGGTTCATGAAATAG